>JAPFRF010000022.1:186770-1629270 GCA_029282475.1 Phrynocephalus forsythii
AGAATTGATGCTTTTGAGCTGTGGTGTTAGAGGAGAGTCTTGAGAGTCCCCTGGACTGCAAGGAGATCAAACCTATCCATCCTGAAAGAAATCAACCCCGAATGTTCACTGGAAGGACAGATTTTGAAGCTGAGGCTCCAGTACTTTGGCCACCTCATGAGGAGAGAGGAGTCCTTGGAAAAGTCCCTGATGTTGGGAAAGATTGAAGGCAAAGAGGACGGCAGAGAATGAGAGGGTTGGACGGGGTCATCGATGCAACCAATATGGTTTTGACCAAACCCCGGGAGGCAGTGGACGATAGGAAGGCCTGGCGAGCTCGGGTCCATGGGGTCACGAAGAGTCAGATATGACTGAACGACAACAAAGACAAGGTTGTTCATTCTCACCTTTTTTATTTATAATGGCAATAGAACAACTAGCAGAAAGAATTAGAAATTCAAGAAGGATAGAAGGTTGTAGAATAGGAAAAGAAGAGATGAAGATTAATTTTTTTGCAGATGGTATAATTATAATAATGTCCAACCCAAATGAAGTAATTAAAGAAATTAAGGTGATATTAGAAGATTTTGAAACAATTTTAGGTTTAAAAATTAATATGACAAAATCAGAAGTAATGTACCATAATGTGAGTTTAGATTAAAAAAAGAGATTAATAGATTAATTAAAATAGGATTGGGAGTGAAGAGATTTAGATATTTAGGGATAGAAATATTTCAGAATTTCAATAAGATAGTGGAGGCAAATTATAATAAAGTCTGAAAGAAAATAACAAGAAATAAGAAAAGATGGAAAAGAGTATTTAAACATAGCATCTAGAATTAGGAGTGTACAAATGTTTTGGTTACCAAAATTAATATATTTATTCCAGGTCTTACCATTAGAAATTACTAAAGAAATATTAGAAACATGGAATGCAAAAATAAGGAAATGGATATTTGGTAGCTCAAAGACTAGAATTTCAAAACGAATAAATTATAGATATAACTCAGAATCAGGGTGGGATGTACCAGACATAATAAGCTATTATGAAGCTTTTCAATTGAAAACATTTTAGAAACAGAAGAAGATAGGAATTCAAAATGGGTTAGGTTTGAAAATGAAGCAAATAAAGGGGTAGGAAAATTTGGTGTATTTACAAATAAGGCAACTAGAGAAGACAAATTAGATATGGGACCTAGGAGAAATACATTGAAAATTTGGAAGAAGTGGCAACCAAAATGGCTAAAAGGAATATCCAGATGGGCACCAATGGAAACATTAGAAAAGGACAATACATATCCTGGATGGTGGGAATTACTTAGGTAAAAGGATTTAGTAGAATAAAAGATATGTATAATGGAGAAGTGCTGAAACCAATTCAAGTTTTAGAAGGGGAAATAGGTCCACAATATTGGTTAAAATAGCTGGCCTATATAAGAAGGTCAAAAAAATTAATAGAAGGGATATAGGTATAGAAGAACCATTAGAATAAATTTACAGAATAATGAAACAAAACAAAAGAGGGCTAACAGGTGTCATATATATAAGAAAATGATTGTGAATAAGGAACAAGCAAGTACGCAATTACAAAAAAATGGGAGACAGAAATGCAAATATCAGAGCAAAAAGCTGTAAGACTTATGAATGGAATTACCAAAATAAAACTATACAAATTTAAGGAATTAGAATTGATTTTTTTTACCAAATGGTATAGAACCCCAGCCATGTTAACTAATATGTTTTCAGCACTAAATTCCAACTGTTGGCATTGTAAGAAAATAAAAGGGTGTACTCTCATCTGTGGTGGGAATGCCCTGAATTTTTTTTTTAAAAATGGGAAAACATTGTTAAAAAAATAAATAAATTACTCCCAGAAAATATAAAAATAGAGAAGAAGCATGTAGAATTATTAAAAGCAATGATGTTAGCATGTAAAGAAGTCATAGCGGCAGGCTGGAAAGATAAGAGTAAATGGACAGAAAAGAGATGGTACAATTATCTGTTTGAAATTGTTCAATCAAATATAATGTCTACTATCAATCAAGATATGCTATGGGAAGACAGAATAGAGAAAATCAAGGAAACATGGACTGAGTATCAAAGATGGATGGAAGAAGAGAATGAAGATGTTCAGTGGAAGCTTCAGACTTTGTGCCCCTGGCTGGGAGAAAAAGACTGAAAATAACAGACTGGGGAGAGGGGGGATGATAAAAGGGAAAAATGTAAAATTTAGGGAAGATGAATATGCTTTACTGAAGAACTTGGTCAATGAAAAGACTTTAAAAAAGAGAGACTCTGAACTGCTGAGAGAGCAATGCTGCTAGGAAAGGAAACCTGTTGTTCCACCACTCCAGCAGCAACTCCTTTAGCAGGAGGGGAAGGGTATGCACTCAAATACTGCTCCCTACCCAATTCCTGCTTAGGGAAACCCCCACCCGCACCCTCAGTTTGAGCCCTCACCACTGATCGGTGCTGGCCGAGGCTTCCTGGAGGGTCTGGTAAGCCAGCGCCATTAACTTCTGGACAGAATCACTGATGCGACAGGCGGGAAACGAGAAAGTATGCTGACTCAGCCTTGCCTCGTTCTCCAAACTGGGCACCTGCTTCCGAACGGAGTCGGGTGTGGCTAGAGACTTCAACTGGTCCCCTGCTCCAGGGTCTGGCAGTTTGGGCAGAGATACTGGGGAATCCGGAGTAACCTGTGGGGACCAGGGGAAGAGGAAAGACCATTTAGCAGCAGGCATGGAAGGCAAAAGGGATCTGGGAGTCTTGGTGGACCACAAATTGAACATGAGTCAGCAGTGTGATGCAGCGGCCAGGAAAGCCAATACAATTCTTGGTTGCATCAACAGAACCATAGTGTCTAGATCAGTTGTTCTCAACCTGTGAGTCCCCAGATGTTCCTGGACTGCAACTCCCATAAGTCTTTATCACTAGCTGAGCTGGCCAGGATTTCTGGGAGATGCAGTCCAGGAACATTGGGGGACCCACAGGTTGAGAACCACTGGTCTAGATCAAGGGAAGTGATAGTGCCACTCTATTCTGATCTGGTCAGACCCCACCTGGAGTACTGTGTCCAGTTCTGTGCACCTCAATTTAAAAAGGATGTTGACAACCTCGAGTGGGTGCAGAGGAGAGCGACCAGGTTGGTTGAGGGTCTGGAGGAAATGTCTTATGAGGAATGGCTTAGGGAACTGGGAATGTTTAGCCTCTCTAAAAGAAGGCTGAGGGGGGATATGATAGCTATGTTTAAATATTTGAAGGGATGTCATATTGAAGAGGGAACAGGTTTGCTTTCCATGGCTTCAGAGACGAGGATTTGGGGCAATGGTTTCAAACTACAGGAAAAGAGATTCCATTTAAACATGAGGAAGAACTTCATGACAGTTAGAGCTGTTTGGCAGTGGAATATGCTGCCACAAAGGGTGGTGGAGTCTCCTTCTTTGGAGGTTTTTAAGCAGAGGCTGGATGGCCATCTATTGGGAGCCCTATGATGGGGGTTCCTGCATGGCAGGGGGTTCGGCTAGATGGCCCTTGAGGTCTCTTCCAACTCTATGATTCTAAGAGCAAGGCACCCCATTTGCTGATGCTCAGACTAGTTTTAGATATTCCAGGGGGCCAGCTGCTAACCAAAAAAGTTATTTGACAGCTTAAATACAAGAAATGCATACTGCTCAAGGGAACTGTCAGCCCCTGAGCAGATGAGGACCCTGGTTCAATCCTGCTGGACCTTTGCAGCTGCCCTGGAGAAACTCTGATTACAGTACTCTAGCACAAGCATTTTCAACAACAGCCATATGGTCCTCAGGGAAGCCTGGAACATTTGAAAGGAGCCCAGAGACTAGAAACAATTCTTCCCAGTCCAAGCTATAAGGCCCATTTTACAATCCTGGCATGGTTTATATTTCTTTCCTATTGAGTTTATGTCTGTGGTAGTTGGGGGGGGAGGGTTGAGAATGGATGCCTTAGATCAGTGTTCCCCAACCCCCGGGCCGCGGACCGGTGCTGGTCCGTGGATGAATCGGCACCGGGCCGCCGCCGCGCCACCCCCCCACAATCGCCGCCCCCCGCAATCACCCCCGTCCCGCCGCCGCGACCCCCCCGCAATTGTCCCTGCCACCGCCGCAATCGCCCCGTCCCACCGACGCCGCTGCGACCCCCTGCCACTGCAATCCCCCCGCCCGCCGCGCTGCCGCGACCCCCCGCATCGTCCCCCGCCCGCCACCGCCACCGCCATCGCCCCCGTCCCGCCGCCGCGACCCCCCACATCGCCCCGTCCCACCATCGCGCCGCCGCCGCTGCGACCCCCCGCAATCGCCCCCGCCCCGCAAGAAAGAAAGAAAGAAAGAAAGAAGGGAGGGAGGGAGAAAGAAAGAAAGAAAGAAAGAAAGGGGGAGAAGGAGGAAGGGAGAGAGAGAGAAAGAAAAAGAAAGAAGGGAGAAAGGAAGGAAGGAAGGAAGGGAGGGAGGGAGGGAGGAGAGGAAGAGGAAGGAACAAAGAAAGAAAGAAAGGAGGGAGAAGGAGGAAGGGAGGAAGAAAGTAAGTAACGGAAGGAGGGAGGGAAAGAAAAAGAAAGGGAGAGAAGGAGTGAGGGAGAGAGAGGAAGAACGAAAGAAGGGGGAGGAAGGAAGAAAGAAAGAAAATGAGGAAGAAAGGAAGAAAAAGAAAGGGAGGGAGGGAAGGAAGGAAATAAAGAAAGAAGGGAGAGGAGAGGAGAGAGGAAGAAAGAAAAAAGAAAAGGGGGGAAAAAGAAGAAGAAAGGAGAGTGGGAGGGAAGGAAGGAGAGGAGGAGGGAGGGAGAAAGAAAGAAAATGAGGAAGGAAGGAAAGAAAGAAGGGAAGGAAGGAGGTAGAGTGGGAGGGAAGGAAGGAAGGAAAGAGAGGGAGGGAGAGGGAGAGAAATAAAGAAAAAAGAAAGAAGGGAGAGGGAGGGAGAGAAAGAAAGAAAGAAGGGAGAGAAAGAGGAAGGAAGGAAGGAAGGAAGGAAGGGAGAGTGGGAGGAAAGAAAGAAAGAGGGAGGAAGGGAGAGAGAGAAAGAAAGAAAAGAAAGGGAGGGGGAGGGAGGGAGAAAGAAAAGGGAAAGAAAGAAAGAAAGAAAGAAAGAAGGGAGGGAGGGAGGGAGGGAGAAAGAAAAGGGAAAGAAAGAAAGTAAGTAAGGAGGGAGGGAGGGAGGCCTCATGTCAAGGAAGGGCGAAGGGTCCCAAGACCTCACGGCGGCTGGGTAGCCCCCGGGGGGAAAATGTGAGGAAGTAAAAACAGTGTTTCCTTGCAGCGATGCCAAGGACTCATCGGACAACACTGGCTCTTCGGCTTGAGTACGGAGATGAGCACCGCCCCCTAGAGTGGGAAATGACTAGCACGCATGTGCGTCAGCGGCCGGGGGGGCATTTACATTTTTTATCTTATTAAATCAAAACAAGCGGGCCAGGGGAAAATTATCAAGCATTTACCGGTCCACGGTGATAAAAAGGTTGGGGAGCACTGCCTTAGATGTCACCCTTTTAATTCTATTCCGAGTGAGATCTGCCTGGCACAATCCCTGCCTGCTTTCCAGAAAGCATTAAAGACCTGGCTTTAGCAAGAGGCCTTTGGGTAATTGTCTTTGGGGCTGTCATCTTGTGTTTGGTTTTGCCTGGACGCCTTTATTTTTGTGTTTATGCTTTTCCCATTTTATTGGGTATTTTGTTAAATTGTATTTTATTGCTTATTGCTTATTTGCTACTGTTATGTTTATGTGTTTTTTGTACACCGCCTTGAGTTGTCTTTGTAAAAGGTGGAGGTATATAAATGCTAAAATAAAGTAAAGTCAATGAATGGCTTGCAAACTCCAGATGCTGTTTCATTTCTATCACAGCACTCTCCAAGTGGCACAAGAAAGCAAGCATCCCACAAGCATCTGGTTTTGTTGCAAATATGTTTACAAGAAGTAGATTCAGGTGAAGGAAACACTGCTTACGGCAATGGCATGGCTGAAGAACAACCGAGCAAGGCTGACAAAAAGGCAATTGCCACCTAGTTTTGAGCTTCTCAAGCTAAAAACAACATAAATCCAACTTTACATACGTAGTGTGAAGACTGCTATGAAGCCCACCAAAACACCCTACAAGAAAATATAGATTTCTCTTGCCATAAACTAGACTGCCCATGTGGCTCCCCAGAAGTTTGGGGGCTATAGCTCCTGTCACTAGCCTAGCCCGTGGTGGGAGCACACAGCAGCTGCTGCTCAACATCTGGTGGGCTGCTAAGTTGCCGATCTCTCCTTTAAGCTGCTTTCCAGCTTATGCAGCACAGCCATGGGCAAACATGAACACCCTGATGGGCGCTTTCTTCTGGTACCTTTATGGTGTTGTGTATTTCTGACATCATCAGATTTCTTGCTGCCACAATCACGTCTTGGCATTTCTTGTTAGCGAAGTGGCAGTTGACATTGCGGGCATACATGAGGAGGTCCGTGGAATCCTCATTTAAGAACTGCATGTCCTTCAAGGCTTTTTCAAACTCCTCAGTAGCTTTAATAACCTGGAGAAAGGGAGCAGGGAAAGGGTATCACCACACGTCATTCAAGTATGGAGCTGAATAGCTTTGAGATGTACATGTTTGATCCCTTGATCAAACAAACATACACGCACCCACCAAGGACTACAACAGTTTCCAAACACTAGTTCACTGTCATACAGTGAACTAGTGTTTGGAAACTGTTCGCTGTGCTGCGCTTTTCACTCTTTGTCTCAACCCACTGTGAACAATTTTACCTTGGCAAAATGAAGCCCTTATGTGTCTATCCCTTTCTTTCTTGCCCCCCTCCCCAAAAGATAAAAGGAAAATGCTGTTCCTGGAAGCTTATCTTTTAAGCAAGCTGCAGCAGCTTTGCAATGTAACATACACAAAAAAATTAGCTAATTCTGGCAAGGGCCTTTGCAACAGCATCTAGAGAACTGTACAGGCAGAGAACTGGCTCACAGTCTCAACGAGGCTGCTCTTCCCTGCTTCGTACCGAGAGTTCAAGAAATCACTCTGAAAGCAGAGATGCAAGCTTACAGCAATGGCACAGCAGCCTGTCACGCATGCTTTTCCCAAACCTAAGCAACCCAGGACTCACCTCAATATACTGCCCTAGTTTGCTGCTGTTGTTCGGGATTGAATGGACCAAGCAATCATGAATCAGACAGTCTGAGAGGTCCTTCCAGATCACATTGCCCAACTCTTTGGATAAAATAAGCCTGGTGTTGTTCTTCTCCTCGACACAATGGTCAAGTGGAACATCTGGAAGAGATGGCCAGCACTGAGATTACAAAAATGCTCTGAAGTTCCCTGCTGCCCCTAGAAGGGGCACCCACAGATGGAAGTACCCCGCCCTTCAAAATGGCCACACCAGGTGGAAGTGTGTGGTATTTCTCCTTGTTTGTTTTCACAACATGTCTATGTTTACAAGCTTCTGTTCTATCCTCTGTAGTAAAATATGAAGCGTGTTTGAGGCCCGTTCCTCTCCCAAGACCGGTAGCTGCTGCTTGCTCCCCAGAAGCAACTCACCTAACTGGTATTTGTGGAGGATCTTGAGCACGACCTTGACCTTTGCAAAGACCTCTGCTGGGGAAGGATGCCCAGGGTCAGAACCTAAGGACTCAAACCTCAGCGTGACGACATCGGGCTGCTCTTCCAGAGAGAGTCGCAGTGACGGGTGAGAGATCAAGGGCTTGAGGATGTGCTTCAGCAGTAACTGTCCTGGCACAAGACAAAAAAAAGCAGGAGCAGGCATCACCAGAGCCCAAAGACCATCTTGGGAGAAGCAGGCTGAGGGCAACACCTCCTGAGGAAAAGGGATCTCATCTGCTTTGTGTTTAATTAAATTCCATCCTACACTTCCTAGAATCTCTTTGCACCATCCTGTTGCCTTTGACTGAAAACACTAAGGGAGACCTCCAACCTCCAATATGTCGCACGGGTAAATTAAGCCTAAGCAATGCTGTATTTTGATGCCACCCCCTCCTCTTGAAGATGTAAGCAATGAAGGAAGGAATAAGAATTCTCCCACCCATAAGTCCCAGGGATTCCCATTAGGAAAGGCACTATTACTGCCCAAGAAGTACAACACTATCCCTCCTGGTGCGGAAGCCAAGGGGTCAGCCAGCACCAAGAGCCAGGATGAACTGAGTACTCCTATAGTTGCAGCCCGACATCATTATGAAGAAACAACAAAGCAGACATCTATACTTTAACGTGGTAAAAGAAAACCTAAGCAAATCCCCTGAGGTCTCTGGGAAAACTACCCTGTTTCCCCGAAAATATGACATCCCCTCAAAATAAGACCCACTTAGTTTTGCCTCTTATTGAAATATAAGGCATCCCCTGAAAATAAGGCCTCCCCGATAATAAGATAACAATAAATGTATACCATATTCTTCTTCATGGGAAAATAAGACATCCCCTGAAAATAAGACCTAACACATATTTGGGAGCAAAAATTAATATAAGACACTGTCTTATTTTCAGGGAAACACGGTATTGTCCAAAGGTCAGCATATCATAGCTTCCGAGGCTGAACGAGAATTAAACCTTGCATTTAAGAACCTGCTCTTGCTCAAGCAAAAAGAACTTACCAAACTGCTTGAATTTCGACCGGAGCTCACCCAAGACAGCAAAAGCCTGCAGCACCGCTCCCACTGTTGGGCCCATGGCCACGTCCTCCTTGGGCAGCACGGTGCACAAATGCAATTCTGTCTGCGTGGCCGACTCCAGGCTGCTGAGCTCTAGGCAAAAAGCAGCACATGAGAAACCCACCATTACACCAAATACTCAGATGCCAAATTTACTTAAATAGGTAAGGTGGGATTCTTGTGGCATGGCCTTCCCCTAAGCACTGCAAAAAAATAGTTCAGGGAAGAAATTACTGTACATATTTTGCACACAGACGGTCCTAAGTTATAAACCCAGCATCTTGTTGTTTTAAAAATGCCAAATGTCTCCAGCTGAAAAAACACATCGGACATGAGGACTCCAAAAATCATTGGCAGTCAAAAGCAGGCAATTGGCTCGAGAAATGAATAACCGGTCTCTGCCTGAGTCAGCTTTCCATATTTTCACCTTCGACTGTAAGGCAGAAAAGCTGGCAGGCAGCAAGACAGAAGCTATTGTTAAATACCAAGCACAACACCCAAGGGCTCTCTGAAAGCACCATGCCCTTCCTGGTGCCAAATTATGCTTCATTACATCTCTGCCAGACAGTTTGCAAATGCATGAAACATAAAAAAGAGCCTGAAGGGGGAGAAGGGTGTGTATGAATCACAGTAGAATATAACCTGTGGAACCTGCCTGAACTATTCTGCAAGTATGGCCCAGAAACTCCCTTTTCAGGAGTCTGAAAGGAAGGTGAAAGCTTTATTTAGCAGACATTGCCAAAGAACTAAAATCAGGCTTCAAATTTTTCTGTACCCCTTGCGTACAGTTAGCCAATTTGCAAACACCACGTTGAGTGCAACCTACTAGCAACAGGGTCAAACGAAGAATGCTGTTGGCTGTGTGCGAGTAATGATACAACATAGATAGATGAATCTGTGGCTCCCTTCATGCATGCCAGGGCCCCACTGAGAATGCCTGCTCTTAAAATGACATACGGCCTTCACATGACTAGCATGATTAAAAAGGAAAAAAACCACAGGATGGAAACCTACTGATGCTAGGTCAAGATACTTGCCCATTTAGTCCAGATACATGCCATCTGTTAACTGGCTGTGTCTTCTCAAAGTCTCTCTCACACCACCTGACCCATGTTTTAAACTGGACTTCCTAGCAGAAAAGCACGCCTTCCTCCACAGAGCCATGGGCTGCCCCTCTAGCCACACACCGTCAAAATTCTTACTGCAACCCATCACACACACACACACACACACACACACACACACACACACACACACACACACACACACACACACACACACACACACACCAAATGAAGAGTGGATCCTACACCTTTTGATGGAGGAAGCTTCCACACAGCCATCTGTTCCCAATCCTGACCCAAAAGGTAAATAATGTTTTGGGTCTGTACTGTCAGCTCCCTGCTGAGTGCCTTCAGAATTTTCAGCTCAAAGCCTTGGCGGGATTCCATAATTTTTAAATTCCTCCGGGCCTAGCAGGCAAAAAGAGAGAGCTAGTTACATTTAGCAACTAACAGCACGCCAGGAACCCAATGAATTCACTGTGAAGAAGTCACAGAGCGTCCTTGAGGCTCTGGAATTACCTTATTCAAGTGGCATGCTGCTGGCACGTATTTCTTCTGGGCCAACAAAGCATTAAACTGTTTAAGAGCAGCATCAAACTAAAAGGAAAAAGTAACAATTGTTGGCAAGGCAGCCTGAAAATGTGTGTGTGTGTGTGTGTGTGTGTGTGTGTGTGTGTGTGTGTGTGTGTGTGTGTGTGTGTGTGTGTGTGTGTGTGTGTGTGTGTGTGTGTGTGTGTGTGTGTGTGTGTGTGTGTGTGTGTGTGTGTGTGTGTGTGTGTGTGTGTGTGTGTGTAGGCAAGAATCGTCTCTCACCTCCTGAAGCTGTTTCAGAACAGTCAGAATGAGTGTGTCTCTCTCCAGCTGTTGTTTCAGCTCAGCAAATTCTGCAATGGCAACATTAAGATCATGCTGAACCTGAAAAAGAACACAAGAACACACAAAATTACACACTGTACACACTATTTAGTTGCACTTGCACTGTAAAATGCCCACTTTTGGTGGGTTTAACCATAGGAGACATCTTATTGAAGCCGATGTGTTCTTCTAAATAGCCATTTTAAAGAAAATACTCCAACTCTTACATGCATCACAAACTCTTCTGTCCACTGATCAAAACAGCAGATGAATGTTTCAATATTCATACTTCTATCAGACATTTCTGAATGTCTGGGGTAAGAACTCTCAGATTCTCTCTTTGTTCTGACTACTCCAGTTCATGGAGAGAAAAGTTTATCGTCCTTCTTATGTGACCTCACCTCATTTTCAATCCTGGCCTTCAGCTGGTCGATACTGCCTGACAGCTCCTCAATCTGGGATTTTAAATCCTTGGCAGTTTGCACACTGGGCAGAAACTCCACGTACCTCTGGTTGATCATACTGCAGACCTCATCCTGGAGGGGCAGGAGGAAGAAAAACCAGAATCTCATTGCAAGTCAGACAGGGGAAGAACAAGCCACACAACAGATCAGGTTCCTCCATTCGGGTCTATCATTTAACCCAAGGTCAGAATTCACAGCTCCACAAATCACCAGAAGTGCAAGCAAACAATGCTTGTTGCATAAAATAAATAATCCCTGGTGTTAAGCACACCATGCAGATCACCTAACCTAGAATTGTTCCATCCCAGATCCTGGATAACTCAGTGGCTCAGGGTCTCTAGCTGCAAAGCCAGGGGTTGGGAGTTCAATTCCACACTCTGCCTCCTTGACAAGGGCTGGACCATTGGGTCCCTTCTTACAGCATAGCAGTTCTAAGATAATGATAATGATGATGCCCTTGCCCACCCCTCCACTCTCTCAAATGTGAGACGAAACAATCTGCTACTTCAGGATCCCCAAGAAAGCTTTTTTACAAACCACCCCATCCTAAATCCTGCTTTGGCTTCATTTCCGCGACACAAAGATGGCAGAGAAGAGACAGCAAACTTTTTGTGCCAGGGAAGGTCGGGGAGGGGGGGAGACCACGGGTATTTCTTGCATGTCTGGATCCCTAATAATGCATTTATTTGGTTTTTGGTTTTGTCTTGCTTTGATTTATGGGGTGACTTTTCCCTGATAACCCCCCAAAGCAGTTCACAATATTACTAAAGTATAGAAATTAAAAAAAAACAGGCTCACCAGGCACCTGACCAAAGCTCCAGAACCCTCTTGCCAACCCTGTGCTCCAAAGCAACAGCCCAAATGATTAAAAGGGAGGGGGAAACCCTCTGTGCATGCTCAGAGGCTTCTCAGTGAGGGCCTAGAGAGCCTTCCCCACCACACTGGGTCTGTCTTAGAAGGGAACTCCACACGTGCTCAGGAACACCCTCCCTCCAGGCGGGGGAAAGGCGGCGGGGGGGGGTCCGGCTGTGGCTGGAGAAGGTTTGTTTCCCCGCCAGGGAGGCCCCGTCCACCAGGAGGGGCTTGGCTCCCTCCCGCCCCCTCCCTGGGGCTCACCTTCAGCTCCTCCACTCGACAGGAGAGGCGGACGATGCGGGGCCCCAGGCCCTCCTTCTCCACCAGGCGGCCGGAGCACGCCAGCACCGCCTCCACCAGCGACGAGCTCCGCGGCCCCGCCGCCTCCCCCGCCGCCATGGCCGCCATGAGAAGCCCCGCCAGCCTCAGCCACCGCTTCGCTTCGGCTCGCCTCAGCCGCGCGCAAGGCATCACGGGAGAGCCCCCCCCGCGCGGGGCGCCCGGCGCCCGGCTTTTCCCGCCCGACGGCGCGGACTACCCGCCCCAGCGTGCACCGCGGCGGCGCACTTCCGGTACGGCTCGCTGCGCATCTGTGGGAGGGGGAGGGATGGCTTGGAAGTGCTCCTGGCAACGACACTGCGGGAGGGGGGGGAGTCATGTCTTATTATCCACAGGCCACCAGCGATTTCGGAGCGGCCGTAACCCAAAAACGGCCGCTTAATCACCCCACCCCACCTCGAGAGTTCCCCCTTGAGGCACGGAAGTCACCTCCAAGGCCGAGGAGGAGGGGCGCTGTAGCGACAGCAGCCATAGAGAGGCAAGGTTTAGAGCGGCGGCACGGAAGCACGGAGGCCACGTGGGCCAACGGTCGGCTGCCCTGGGCCCAGTTCCTTTCTTACCATAAAGTTCGGAATGTAGAGCGGCCTCCAGTTTCTTTGGGAAGGTTTTCATTGGTTGCGCCTCCAGGAAAGAAGGGGCGGAGTCCGGCTGGGAGGGAGGCGGAGCCTAGGCGGGGATTGTCGGCGGAGGCCTCGGAGCTAAGCAACGACGTTCGGAGGCGGAGGTGCGCATGTGCGTTCAGCTGCGTATAAATGTGCGCGTGCGCACATGTATAGGAAGATTGAAATGTCAGGGGAATCTTTGCTCAGAGAGAGAGAGAGAGAGAGAGAGAGAGAGAGAGAGAGAGAGAGAGAGAGAGAGAGAGAGAGAGAGAGAGAGAGAGAGACTTCGACTTCAGTCTATTCGTTGCTACCTGCGTCTGTTTCTAACCTGAATAAGAAACAGCACCTCAATCAAGGTTTTTCTGGATCTATCTGAGGGATTAAGTTTATATGTATATACAGTATATTCAAAAGTTTTTATCTTTCAATACTGTATTTTGAAAAATGCAAACCAATTTGGGGCCTTTTTAAAAGAGGCAAGGTAAAAATATAAATAAATATTTTAAATGAACATGTTTAAAATAAATTTTAAAATAGATGAACGACATTTGAGGGGCTCAAAAGCATGGGTGCAGCAAATGCTTGGCAAGTTGACGAGAGGCAATTGGACATTTCTCAGCATATTGAACAGCATGTCTGAATTGACAGCCCTTCCATGTGCAGCTTGTAAAACTCGGCTTTTAAGGACCAGAATTACGGATTGATAGAAGTGGGTTTTTAATACTGTCTATAGTCTATAAGCTGCCATTGTAGATAAAATGGCTGTACTTTGGTTCTATCTATAATCCAGCTCCGTGTCCTTTAATTCACCCCTCTCCCCTTCACTGAACTGTAACACAAAGCACTACACTCTCCCCCAAGCCTGAGACATGACATACCAGGCCATAAAACTGCTGGACAAACACTTATCTATGTGGGAAGACCACTGGTAAAAGGGGGTCCCGCGAGAGATAAGCCAGACATCCGTCGAAGCATCGATATATCGCTAGAGCTGTCAAACGCTTTTCGGCGGTGAAGCGGAGAGTTCCGGGAACTGCATGACAGGTGGCGCTAAAGGGCAAAGATTAATAGTATCCTGTGTGTGTTTCCCTTGATAAATGATTTGTAACAATGTGATAACTATGTATCTTTTGAAGTTTCTCTGTTGTTTTGCGGGTAATTTATGGCACCCAGGTGCATCCTTGTTTATTCTGATAAAGGAGGGGTGCTAGGAGAATGTTTTTCTATAAAGACTGTAAAGTTTCTTTGCCTATTGCCCCAGTTTTCCGACTGAATTCGGCTGGGCGCCTCGCTGCAGCGAATTAAAGCTTTTTCTCCGTACTTTTGAACCTTGGCGTGTTCTTTCAACTCTCGGCTCCCGTAATAGCGGCAAGGTAACCCGAGGTGAACCTTTCAGGATCACCATTACACTGCCAGCGTCTCCAGCGTGCAGCTGGGGCACATTTATTTATTATTTATTATTTATTTATACAGCTTATATACCGCCCGTCTTCCTAAAAGGAACTCCGGGCGGTTTACAATGGGTATACAAAACAGCAAGTTATAAAACAACAACTAAAATAAATAATAACTAAACTAATAAACTAAAAAAAAATACAGACAATACAACAGCAGCAGATGGCGGGAGAAAAAAAAACCTATTTAGGTCACCCAAACGCCTCCCGGAAGAGAAGGGTTTTCAACGCCTTCCGGAAGGCAGGCAGGGACTCTGCTAGGCGCACTTCTGCTGGTAGGTGATTCCATAAAGTTGGGCCAGCCACAGAGAAGGCTCGGGCACGGGTGGAGGTTCTCCGAGCCTCCCTGGGCGTGGCCACACGCAGCATGTGCGCCCGCGACAACCTAGTCGGACGGGCCGAAGTTGATCGCTGGTCGATCCGCTCCGTCAGGTAGCCAGGTCCTAGGCCATGGAGGGTTTTGTAAACCAAAACCAAGACCTTGAATCTAACTCGGACCGCAACGGGTAACCAATGCAGACGAGCCAAGACTGGGGTGATGTGCTCAAATTGATGCACACCCGCCACCAGTCTGGCCGCTGCATTTTGGACCCGCTGCAGACGCCGAATGAGAGTCAAGGGCAACCCCATGTAGAGCGCGTTGCAATAGTCCAGTCTAGAGATCACCAGCGCCTGAACCACTGTTCTGAGGGAGTCCCCATCCAGGTATGGACGAATCTGGGCTATTCGCCGAAGGTGGAAAAAGGCAGCCCTGGACACAGCGGACACCTGGGCCTCCATGGTGAGCGCCGGGTCAAGGACTACGCCCAGATTTCGGACACAGTCCGATGGCCTGAGGGAAACACCCTCCAAGGTGGGATACGGGCCACCGTAGCTGGATGAGGAAGCCCCAAAGAACATAACCTCGGTCTTATCGGGGTTGAGTTTGAGCCTGTTAGCCCTGGTCCATTCCATGACCGTTCCCAGGCACTGATCGAGGGTCCGGACAGCCTCATCTGCAGCGATAGAAAAGGAGACATAGAGCTGCGTGTCATCAGCGTACTGATGACAGCAGACTCCATGTCCCCTAATGACCTCAGCCAGCAGCCTGATGTAAATGTTGAACAGCATGGGAGAGAGAGACGACCCCTGTGGAACTCCACAAGGGAGTATCCAAGGGGCCGACAACTCGCCCCCATGCTGAACCTGCTGGGGACGGTCTCCGAGGAAGGACCGGAACCAACTGTGAACAGTGCCTCCGATCCCAACCCCAGAGAGCCGATCCAGCAGGATACTGTGGTCGACGGTATCAAAGGCCGCTGACAGATCCAAGAGGACCAACAGGGAGGAGCACCCCCCGTCGGCCCTCCGGAGGAGGTCATCTTGCAGAGCGACCAAGACTGTCTCGGTCCCCCGACCAGGCCTGAACCCAGACTGGAACGGATCCAGGGCGTGCTCGGCCTCCAAATATGATTGAAGCCGGATCGCGGCCACCCTCTCGATCACCTTGCCCATAAAGGGAACGTTAGCGATTGGGCGATAGTTGGACAGATCGCCCGATGCTAGATTTGGTTTCTTCAGGATGGGCTTTACCACGGTCTCCTTCAAACGGGAAGGGAAAATCCCTTCCCTGAAGGAGGCCGTGGCGATGATAGATGCCCACTCTGAGATGTTCCCAGCCACTGCTTTCATAAGCCATGAAGGGCAAGGGTCGAAGGGGGTGGACGCGGGCCGGCAATGGGCAATAGCCCTGGAGGCCTCAAGTGAGGTGATAGGCCCAAACTCAAGCATGCGAGGAGACCGAGGGGGCACAGCCTCCGGGAATGCCGAGAGTGGGCTATCGCAACAGGATTCGAAGCCGGTACGGATGGCCTCTATTTTCGATCGAAAAAAGGCTGCAAAGTTCTCGCTACTGAAATCAGTAGGAGGAGGCCTAGTCAGTCCAGGATTAGTGAGGTCGCGAACCACACGGAACAATTCCGCTTGACGGTTCGAGGCCTCATTAATTCTCAGGGTGTTATAAGATCTTCTAGCCACCCTGATCGCGTGAACATAGCGCCTGGACTGAGCAATAACTGCAGCCTTATTAGTAGCCGTCCGGTTCTTCCTCCAGCTGCGCTCCAGCCTCTTCCGTTCATGCTTCATCGCTCGAAGCTCTTCCGTGAACCACGGTGAGGAACGAGCTCTGCAGCGGATGAGGCGCCTAGGGGCGATCTGGTCGACAGCTCGAGATGTTTCATCGAACCATTGATCTACCATAGAGTCTACCAGATCGTCAGCCAGTCCGCCAGGAGGCTCCCCGAGGACTTCTCGAAACCGATCAGGGTCGAGGAGTCTGCGGGGGTGGGCCCAAACAGTGGGCCAAGGGTCCCCGCGGGGTGGGGCGGCGATTGATACAGAGAAAGACAGCAGGTGGTGGTCTGACCATGACACGGGGGTGGGAACAAGGTCCCACACCCTCAGACACGAATCCTCAGACGCGGAGGAAATTACCAGATCCAGGGTGTGTCCAGATCTATGTGTTGGGCATAAAACATGCTGGGACAGGTTCATGGAGGCCATGGACTGCATGAACTCCAGAGCAGCACCAGACAGGTCACCGCCGGCGTGCACGTTGAGGTCACCCACCACCAAAAGGCAGGGGGTTCTCAACAGAGCAGCGGCGATGAACTCGGTGAGCTCTGGTAGGGATTGTGCTGGGTTGCGGGGAGCACGGTAACCGAGCACAATGCCAAACCTGTCCCACTGTCCAACCAAGAGGTGGACACATTCCAACCCTGGAATCACCAACGTTGAGGCCCTGCTGATATGAATAGTATCTCTGTACACAATGGCCACCCCACCCCCCTTACACCCCTCCGATCTTCCCGCCCCCTGCACCAGAAACCCGGGAGGGCACAGCTGGAAGAGCGAAGCCCCCCCTCTGCACCCACCCAGGTCTCGGTGATGCACGCCAGGTCGGCCCTCCCATCAACGATGGTATCATAAATGATGGGAATTTTATTATGCACCGACCTGGCATTCATCAGAAGGCAAGAAAGATCGGAGGCGCTGGCGGAGTGGCTCCGAGGCATATGACAGTGAGCTGGAGGGTCAGAACGGGGGACAGGCGCAAGATGCCTGGCCGAGTTCTTCTTAGCCGACTAACCCTCCAGCCCCTAGCGTACCGACCACGGCCCGACACGACAGGTATGGCAGTCCCTGCCTGCATGGTGACAGATGGAAGAGGGGGAAGAGGGGGAAAAAAACTGAGGTTCAACTATAAAATAAAAATAAAAATAAAATATGCTTCAAAAACAACAGGTCAGTTACAAGTACAGGGCAAAAGAAAACAACAACAAAAACCACACACAAAAAAGCAAGCATATCAATGAGCTCGTAGGCCAGGCAGGGGGGGAAAGGCAAAAGAGGAGCACAAGGGTGACTCGCTGAGTGGCCGATAGCGGATGGTCAGTGATTGGAGGTACCAGATGACTGATGTCGAGGGAAAAGCAAGAAGCAGATGGAGGCTGGCCGGCAACCGTCGAATGGGCCGGCAACGGCCTCGGGGCCAGATTGGGCCCAGCAAAACAGTAGCAGCCAACCTCAGTCTTCGACAGATGGTAAGCCCAGGCACCAGAATGTCCAGTATCCTCGGGTGCCAGTGAGAGAATGGAGAATTGGGTAGGGGGGGAGCAGAGTGGAGAGCTCCGCACCCCCAAACCCACAGCGGTCCAGTGGGGGGGGGAGCAAGATTGAGAAGCTCCACGCCCCAACCCCACAACTGTTCAAGGAGGGCTAGCAAAGACGGGGGGAGGAGAAAAGGGGGGAACAAAGGTAGAGGAAAAGGCAATGTCCAAACCAGCTGTTATATCGGTCCCCATGTCCAAACTGTAACGATGAGAAAGTAGGCAGCGGTGAGGCGGCAGACATGCGGCTGTGAGGCAGGACAGCAATGGTGGCCGCTGCAGCCCACAAGGCTGGGGGGCCATGGTGGACAGGCGACGAAGGAACAGTCAACGAGGTAGCCCAGCCACAAGTAACGGTGGCGGTGGCGGCCTCCGGACCTGGGCCGCAGCGATGATCGGCAGCGGCCACGGCAGCAGTGATCGAGCAGACGTGGAGAGCAGAGATGGCGGCAGCGAACCTCCCCCGAGACCCGGCCTCCGCGATGGTCGGCAGCGGTAACGGCGACAGAAGTCGGTTGGTCGGGGCACAGCAGTGGTGGCTGGGATCTCCACACTGCCGCGATGGTCGGCGGCAGCAGCAGCAATCGATCGGCTGCAGTACGCGGCGGTGGCAGCCGCGGCCCCCTTTGGGGGCCGAGACGCCACGGTGGTCGGCATCAGGGACGGCAGCAACAGTCGGCGAGCCAAGAGCCACAGCCTCCAGGGCTACGCCGCAGCGAGGATCGACTGCGGCAGGGGCGACAGCAGGTGATCCGGTGCCCAAGGCGAGGGCGAGGGCTGCGGTCTCCCCCGAAGCGAAGCTGCCGCGATAGATGACAAAGGCGGCAGCAGCAACGATAGACGGGTTGGGGGGCACAGCAGCAGCGGCAACGGCCTCCAAGACTGGGGCGCCGCAACCGTCGGCAGCGGCCATGCCAGCAGCAGTCAGTTGGCTACAAGCCGCGGCAAAGGCAGCAACAGTCTGCTTCTGGGCCGAATCTGCGAGGTGGTCATCGGCGGCGGCAGCAACAACAGCAATGGCGGCGGCGGCCTCCATAGCCGACCCACCACGAGGCCGTCCGCGGCACTCCACCTCCGCAACAGCGGCGAAGGTCCTCAGCGCCAACCTGCTGCGATGGCAAGCAGCAACAATGGTGGTGGCAACAGTCGGCAAGCTACCACCAAAGGTAGGACAAAGGGCGGTGCAGGGCCGGTAAGATGGAACTCCGGCAGACATGCCTGGTGGGGGAGGGGAGGGAACGCTCATACCCGTCCTGTAGTTCGTCCTGTAACTCATCCGTTGATATAACGAGCAGTGGCGACCATAGGATCTTCAAAAGAGCCCCTTAATTCCCCCTCCATAGCCTAGGCAAGCTCAGGGAAAAATTAAAACCCAAACATAAAAACAAGGCAGCAAAAATACAAACTTAAAGCGCAGCCGACATAAACAGCTGCTGCTGCTGCCGCAGCTTGTGCCTTTAATTAAAAATATCCTTGCCATCTTTTATTTTTAAACAGCTTGGGCTTCCCAGCTCCTTCCCCTGCTGTTAAATCAGGGGTGCCCAAAATTTTTGTAAGGAGGGCCAGATTTGTTGGCTGACAATGTGTCAGGGGCCGGTTGTTCCCCGACCCTGCCACCCCACTGCAAGCCCCACCCACTGACCCATAAGCCCCACCCACTGACCCTTGCAACCCCACCTGCAGGAAGGAAGGCGGGAACCAAGGGAGGGAGGGAGGGAGGGAGGTGGAAACCAAGAGAGGAAGGAAGGTGGGGAACAAGGAAGGGAGGGAGGGAGGGAGGTGGGGACCAAGAGAGGGAGGAAAGAAGGAAGGAGGGGACCAAAGGAAGCACAGGGAGCTGTGGCCCCAGGTCACCCCTTGGAAGAGGTGATCTGTGCAACCTTGCACACACACCCCAAGCTCCCCAGCGGTGGAGACAGCTCGCCCGCCAGCCCACCCCAAAGCTCCTTGGCGGTGGCGGAGGCCCGCTGGCCTGCCCACCCCCACACTTTCACCTGCGGTGCTGATGGCAGCAGACCGCCCAGCCTCCCAAGCTTCTCAGTGCTGCCGGTGGCGCCCTGCGCGCGCGCGCCAAGCTTCACAAGGTTCCCGGTGTTGCTGGTGGTGGCGGTCTGCCTGCGCGCCCAGCCTCACATGGTTGCCGGCGGTGCCGGTGGCAGCAGCCCGTGTGATGGCTGGCCGGCCAGCCGGCCCAGCCCCACAAGCTTCCCGGAGGTGTCAGTGTTGGCGGAATATTTTTTTTTAAAAAAAACATGGGGCGAAGGAGGGGGGAGGGGTGGGCCAGTCAGCTGCGGGCCACTCAGAATAGCCTGACGGGCCGGATTTGGCCCCCATGCCGGACTTTGGGCAGGCCTGTGTTAAATGGTCCCTGACTACCTGGAGAGCTCCAGCAACCTTTAATTAATCCATTCTTGTTCTTTCCTGGAGGAACCCATGCTCTGTACTTTATTGGTTTCCTCTTTGCAGCTATAGCAAATGCTTATCAGTCTTGTATTTCAGATCACTTTTGCAATCTCAAGGGGGTTGGGGGCATAAGGTTAATTAAAAAGGCCATACTTTGGCAGTGAGTTGAATTACTTATATGACTAACTCTACCTCTTGAATCCTTGCAGGAATTTATGTTAAAATTTGGCTAATTAAAACAACATGCTTGCAAATGATGCATTCAAACTAAATTAAGTGTGTCAAAGAGCACACCTCAAATTACAGGTGTTAGGCTGGGCTGGTAAAATTGGTACTGAGATAGCCGTACATGCTGAGGGATAAAGAGCCTCTAATCACTCCCTGCAGGCAGGCACTAGCTTACAAGATGATGGAGCATTGTCTGAGTCTAGTCTGACCTAGTAAAGAAATCAGGTAACTATTACCTGCTTGGTCAGTCTCTTACTCTGTTGATATGAAGCTCACAAAAGCTAAATTTGCCTGCATGATTTCTTTAAACAGAAGAATAACTTCAAACATGCAGGTATTTTCTAAAATAGTTTCTTCTGTGAAGTTATACTTAGGTACCCAAAATAAGAGGTTGCCCTGTTAACCTGTTTCAGCAGGTGCTACAACTGAATTCAATGTAAAACATGAAAACAAATATTGATTTAAGCAAGTAACAATTTAACATGCAGTTTTAAAAATCTAATCTGATTGGTTGCATTGATGTACACTACAGGGGCTTCAGTTTCACCCCATATCAGATTATCTTCCAGTTCCTACTGTTATCCTAACATCCCATTTTGGACTAATTCAGGATTTCCAGAACTTATTTTAAGATTAGCATTCAGCTTCTCAGTGACTTTGACTTCCTTAAAATCTTATTTGCCAAATCCATTTGCCACCAGTTGGAGCCATTCACTAGTATCGTCTGCCAATCCATACCGTAAGCACCAGGAAGAAATTGCAACAAAATGTTTTGCTAAAATGTTATCACTAGCAAGGCACCCCCTGCCACCTCATGCCCACAACCAAAAAGGATCAAGGCACACATTGCTAAAGAAATTTTTTTTTATTTGTTTGCCGTGCCTCGTCCTGTTCTCCATGTTCTTGTTACACAAGAGCATGGCTTCTTGTAAAAATAAGTCCACTTGGCAGCCACAGCAGAAGGACCATAAAATGAGTTCAGGAGTGAAAGGCATCCCGTAGGCAAATAAATGGAAAATGGGGCCAGCTATTCATAGGGACAGGAAACAGGAGAACATTTCGTGACAGGTCTGTATGGCACTAGAGAAAAAAGACAGAGAGACTTCCATATTTGCACCCAGAGCTGCGGCTGGGCTAGCAGAGCCTCAAGCACCTTCCATAAGATGCACAGTGCTGGGGAGGGCCATAAGATTAAAGAGTCCCCGAGAACACTGGAACACCAACCTTTTTAACCTATGGTTCATCTCAACACAATTACAAAAGAAGTCAAGGGAACAACACGTGAAAATTCCATACTTTGGACAAAAGTGGTTACACTGGAGAGTTCCCTTGCAATTAAAAAAATTGTTTTGGAAAGTGGGTGGGGTTTCATATTTGCCTTCTGCTCATAGAAACCGTTAGCTTAATCCATTCAGGAAAACAAGGTGGCTCTTCATAGGGGTGCCAGCCCCTAGAGTTGCCAGTAAAGCAATGTGATTTATGGACAGCATCTTCACTCCATCAAGGTGGAAAGAGGTGATGGGCAACCTGAGGCCACCCCCTTGTGGTTGCACACAAGACTTTTGGACCTTGTTCTCCATCTTACACAGACAAGAATCCCTGAATCACACCTTCTTTCTGGGTGGCTTCACTCGGGAACTTACAGCCACCACAGCACGAGGAAGCAGGATATTCAACAGGGGTGGATACTCTTGGATCAAAGGTGTCAGGTTCCAGACACTCAAAGTTGTCAGGTTCCAGACACGTCTCAAGGTCACTTAAACACTGGCCTCTTGGTTCTGGTAGTTATTGCTTCTCTCCTCGGTGATGTTGGAGAAACCCAACCTGGAAACGCTTTCCTCAAAAGGACCATCTCCTGGCTGCCCTTCATGATTGAGTTCTGTAGAAAGGCAAGGGTGCACCAAATGGTCCCAGTACAAGCTAAGAGTTGAGCGCTCATGGTTTTCCAGCTCCTTCTGCTCATACATCTCTCGTGCACTAATTCCAGGGGTCTGAACTTCAAAGGTTTTCTCAAACTTGGTATAGTCAACGCGGAAGGCGCCTTTTTCCAGCGTCATGCAAGGTTCAAAACGGTAGCCCCACAAGATCTCGTCGTCCACATAGGATGTCCGAGCTTGACAGGTCATTCCTGGAAGGGGGGGGGAGAATTATCACTGTACCACGGGAATTGTAAGTAACTCCAAGTAGGCTACTTCTACAATAGGACTCTGGTATCCATGGGGGATCACTTCAAAGCCCCCAAAACTATGAAAATATCAAACCCTATACATTACATGGTATCCACCTCCATCTAGTGACCAGTTCTGGTAAATACGGCCTGAATATATACATAAATACCTATTTCTGTGAGTGTTTTATTTAATATTTTCTGACAGCATATAAGTAAATCAGTGGATACTGATTCCTTGGATGGCAAGGGCAGTGTCCCACTAAGGATACCAATGTGTTCTGGAGATATATGCTCTTACTTTGACATCCCTATGGGACAGGTTGGCATTTTGGTTTCATTGGCCAACCCATCAGCAGAATGACATCCTGAGTTGGCAAATGGCAGCCTTGTCCACCATCTCCATTGCTGGGACAATCATCAAAGTCTAATTTCACTCCCCAAAGAAGACATTCAGAGCACTTGCTTTAAAAAGTGTCAACAGCCCAATTAAATTTCTATTTCTCGGACTATTTTAGTCTGTGATGATTTCTTTAGCATTTGATGAAATAGTGTTTAATTTAGTAGTGTTTAATTGCTACTCTTCTGTTCCCTATTGGGTTTCTGATGTTATGCCATGTCACCATCTCTGCTCTCTTAGGTGTAAAAGAAGACATCAGGAGCGTCAAGATCCGGAATTGAGCATGTTACTGTGTGTTATGTGCCATCAAGTCAATTCTTGCTTATGATGGCCCTAGTAGGGGTTTTAAGATATGTGATATGTTCTAGGAGTGGTTTTATCAGTACCACCACCACTCAGTGATTTACCATGATCAAGGCGAGATTTGAACTCAGGCCTTGTAGGTCCTACTTTCATACTTTATTCCCTACATCACATTGTAGTGTATAAGTAAACCAGTAGCTGTTCTCCAGAATTGAACTGAAAAGCAAGCAGGGGCTCTCCAAAGATACCTCAGGTGCTTTTGGCTGTAGAAGGTTGGGAGGTTCATCTGAACCCCTCTCCAGAACAGGACCACTGCTTCTCCAGATTTTTCTTATTTGTTGCAATACAGTTTACCCACCTGTGGCTTCCACAATGCCTTCGAGGATGATGATGATTTCAAATTGCTCCTTCTTCAGCGCATCTGCAGACATCTCCCAGAAAGGGCTGTTTTCATTGATGACATGGCAGATGATCTGTGGCTCCACCAGGAAGAGGCGGTCCTCCCCTGTGTCGTAGCCCAAGTTCAGTTCCGACTGCTCCAGTGGGATGAACTCACCTTCCTTGGTTTGCCGGGACTTTATCAACTTGGCCCTTATTTTTGCATCCACCATGTGGCTGTCACGAAGGTCTCCAATACGGAACATGAGGCAGAGCTGGTCATCCCGATGGGAGATCACACACTTCTTGCTAAAGATTAAAGTCTGGGCACGCTTCTTGGGTCTAGAGATCTTGACAAACATGCACCCCACCATGAGGGCATCAATCATAGAACCAATGATGGATTGGGCCATTAACAAGATGACACCCTCCGAGCAGTTGGCTGTCACGATCCGAGAGCCATAGCCAATAGTCCGTTGACTTTCCACTGAAAACAACAAGGAGGAGATGAAACTATCAAGGTTCTCAATGCAAGGTTTCCACTCGGGGTCACCTATATGGTTGACATCATCCCGTATCCAGGCATCGAAGTAATAGATGATGGCAAAGACCACCCAGGTGATGATGTAGCATATGCTGAAAACAAAGAGGAACCAGCGGTACTTGAGGTCCACAATGGTGGTAAAGATGTCGGACAAGAATCTCTTCTTTTCCTGAATGTTGCCCAAGTTCACTTGGCATTTGCCCACTTTCGTCACGTAGCGCTGCCTCTGCTGCTTGTTGCCCCCACCAAACTGCCGATCATCGTCCATGAGTTTACAGCGCCGGTTCTGACCCTTTTCTGAAGCGGGCATGGAGATGACGCTACGGGTCAGCGTTTTGCTCTTCCCAGAGCTGATGATAGTGGGGTTGCTGAAAGCATACTGGGGATAGAGCCGTGTGTTTAATTCCCGCAGAAAAGTTGTTGGTGGAAGATCCGTCCGGGAAGACCGGTGGTATTTGGGCAGCTCCTCCGTGTTGATGGAGACACTGGGTCGATGCTTGCCAGGCACACCTGTTTCCATGGTACTGGCTCGTCTCTGGAGAAGGACTGACCGATTGTTGGGGATGCTTGAACTGCAGGAGGCAGAGCCGTAGTTGCACATCAGGGTACTTCTTTTGATGGTGGCAGGTTCTGTTTGCTGGAGGCTCTCGTCTAAAGTGCCCATGGGAACTGCAACCATTTCTGGCTGCAGACAAAAAAGAACTCATTAAAAGCCATGGCATTGCCTCTTTCTCTATCCTTCCTACAAACTTTCATCATTAATTATCAACGTTATTATTTGACACATTCATAAATGGGTTTTCTGCCTACAAGCGTCGCCAAACAGCAGAATAAAAAACAGGACAGATCAAAACTCATTTTAAAGAAACATTCAATAAGCAGTTTAAAAACGACAGGCTTGATAAATAAAATAGGTTTTATTTGTCTTTCAGATGCCCAACATGGATGGAGCCAGCCTTACCTCCCATAGCAATGATTTCCACAACTGAGCTGCTGGTATAGAAACAAACCCTTTCTTATATACTTCTCAGTCTAGCTTTTGTAGATGATGGGATGTGCATCAGGGCCTCCATGAAAGAGCAGTAGGCTGGCTCAAACAGGAAATTGCAGCCTTTCGTGCACCATGACCCCCATAGTGCTTAGGGATTTGTGTGTGAAAACCAATATCTTGCATGGAATTGGGAAACAGGTTAGTCCTAGACAAGTCTACAGTCCTTAAAACAGTATTAATGAATTTGGTGCATATTGCATTGGCTATAATTTCTGGATACTTTTCAAGGGCAACCCCACATTGGCAGCATTTCAGGCATGTAATTGAAAGGTAATTAAGGCATGAATCCCTGTAGCCAAATCCAGCTTCTCTAGGGAAGTGTACTGCCAAAATTGTGCAAAGGCATTTTGGGGCTCAACTGGGCCTTTGAGTTTCCCACAGCACTCCTCCAGCTTTAAGCCTGGTTCCCTCAAGAGGGAATCCAGCGTCATGTCAAAAGCTTGGGACCCTCCCTCTGGTTTGGCTGCTAAGCCCTCAGGAAGGACTGGCCATGGAAGCTTTTGCCTGAAGTGCAGATGCTCATCTCCCAAGCCAATAGGTAAGAAAACTCCAAATGAATTGGCCAGAGGATGTGTCCAACAGAAAACCCTAGAACGTGTGGGCTGCAAACAGCCAGCTGCTCATTGTTGCATACTCTAGCAATGCCATCTCTCTGTGTTCCCATTTCCCTCTTTCAGTCAAGCTAAAACAAGTTCCTTGCACTTACATAGCGACCATTATCATGTGCCATCAAGTCAACTCCAGTTCATGGTGAAACTTGTTATGGCTGTCTAGGAAAAGAGGAAAAGTAGTTGACGGTTTCCTTCTTCTTGGGATGCCCTGGGACAGTGTGGCTTGCCCAAGGCCCCATAGGCTGGCTCTCTTCCCTAGGAGCCACAACCTCTGGCTATGAAGCCAAGTACCCAACTCACTGAGCTATCCAGTCAGCCTCACACATGCAGAAAATCAACAGTAGCCAGGTCAAGTAAGTCTTATTTAACTGACCTGGTTATTACAAAGCACAGTGAGTCCCTAGTGATATCACTGCCCATTTGACCCTTAACGAGACTTTCAGGAAGTGTGTTTATTTTTCATCAGCACTCTAGACATGAAGCTTGACCTTGTGGGGGTAAAACAGTCCTATCTTCCAGCAGTAAATGCAGTGTCCCACTTTGTGATTGTCATCCTAAAATAACTACTTGGATGGACCATACAGCTAAGTTCTTTGTAGATTTGGAACAGTTAACAGTTAACTGAAGATAAAAGTCTCACTTGATATGAGATGGGATGACCCCCATATAAAGAATCCATTACCTTGAGTTTGCACGTCCTGAGCAGGACCATTTACTTATTTATTTAGAATATTTGTACCCCGCCTTTCTCCTTGGAATGGACCCAAGGCAGCTTACAACATTGAAGGACAAGATAGAAAGTTGGAGTCAATGAATATGCAACAGTTGTTAGCACATTGAAGACAATATTTAAAGTTAATGAATGGCAGCCTCTCCCAGAGGCCATTGGTTCATGGGCTCCCCATAAGCCAAAACAAGTTGACATGATAGAAAAGTGTTCTGGATCTTGGAGAGTGGTTGGGTGCCTCACCTGCTGATGAAAGGTCCCGTAACTGCTTGTTTCAGTGGGAGGCCGAGGCAGGTAGGCCAACATGTGCTTGGCAGTTGGCGTCTTGGCTGGAGGGATGGAGTTTCTTCGACACTGGGACTCGTTCCATTTCTGACACCACTTGCTGTGGGAGGTGCGTGTGGACAGGCCTCTCTCTGGCTGCAGCTCCATGTTGCTGCTTGTGACCGGCAAGACCATGCTGGCTTCAGCCCAAGGGGAGGGGCTAGCTTTGGGCTTTACGCCTCCTCCGATGCAGGATCCTTCAACAGAAGAAGGCAAAAGAACAGGGAAGATTATTGACTCAGGCACCTTGGAGATTCTGGCTGATATTCTTTTCATGAGTCAGTGGCCGCAGATAACTCTTTCGTTGGTTCAGATCAAATATTCTTGGGGATTCTGTGGCTTTCTAGAGTCTGATCACACATTAAGGCAAAGGACCTTCCCTCTCGGTAGGCTTGGTCACTAGGACAATTTCTTGGGTTTACTGGACTTGTAGTCCCATAGCCTTTGAAAAGACACAGGTTCCTCACCCATGACCTTTTGGAACCATCCTGATTTCTAATCATAACATTGATCAATGAAGACTGAAATATGTTTACCTTAGGTGCATGGGGCTGCAGACCTACATGGTCCCTAAACAAGATGAGTAACATGGTTTGGGTATGGATGAATAAACTCCAGAGGAAAGCAGAAGAAAATTAATGGTGTCAAGCAGTCTGACTTAGAGCAAAACTCCACCCATGATGAAAGAAACACTGAAAAAGCCTACCCTGATCCACCAAATTTTTCTTTCAACCAACCAACCAACCAATCATATTAGAATTCAATTTTAATTTGACTTTCCATTTTTACACTCCTTTGCTCAGAATACACCTGATTCAGGCTGAAGACCCCTTAAGCACCAGACCCTATTAAAGTCTGGTAAAGGTAATTTCAAAAGGTTAGTTGGACAGCTGTCTTTGTGGGCTAGCACTAGCCACTGGCTTGCAAGGGGTCAGCAGCGGCAGATGGCAACGTACCACAAAGTTATGAGTCCACAAATCTTCATATTATTCAAGATGACACAGACAGCTGCTTCTACGGAAAGGTGCAGAGCTGCAGAGCTACCTGGAAGTGTAACCTCAGATTATTCCATTTGGCAGTGTAACAAAATTCGTTGTTTTGCCAATTATGGCCAAAACCATGTTTCCAGCACTTTATTCTCATACCAAAGATCACAGTCCGAGTCCCCCTGCTATAACTAGGGCAAAACTAGGAAGTAGGTTTTTTTCTGTCCATAGCTTCCCAAATCTCCAAGCCAGCATGGCCAGCAGCCTTCCTAGCTATGAGATTCGGATATTTGTAATTCAAAGAAAGCAATAGTCCCAAGCTATGGCATTGGGAAGGTCTGCATTCATTTGTCCTGCAGCTGCTTCTCCAGTTTAAGGGCCAACATGTGCTTGCTTTTTGTGTCAAAGATGCATTAAGAGCAAACCACAACACAGGCATCTGAGAACATGTTAATAGGGTGCAAAATATACTCCCATGTAACTTCAGTACATCAGAGCAGATCTTGCATGGTGTGTTAGGACCAAGGGTTGTGTATTTTGCATGGGTGTGCATTGCAGACAAGCCCGTTTCTGCCTGCTGAACAAAAATGTGGGGATGGGGTGGGTGGGAGAGTAGGCATGACAAAGAGAATTTGAGAACCAGTATATAAATGGATGCAAGGTAAGTATGGAGGAAAAAAAGCTGTAAATACAAAAAGCTGTAAAACAGCCCTGTAAAGGTGCGTAGGATGACTGCAAGTAAACACTGTTTTACCTTCCCGCTTTTTACAGCAGTACCTATTTATCTACTTGCATTTACATGGCTTAGAACTGCTAGGTTGGCAGGAGTTGGGGTTAACGGCAGGAGCTCACTCCGCTGTGTGGCACCCGGGATTCGATGTGGGGATTCCATACCTCAACAGACTCTGAATCCTGAAATAAGTTGGCAAGCACCGAGGCAGCTTAAGGCCTGGATTTCCAGAGACATCCAGAGACCAAGAAAGAACCCGGTGGTTAAGCTGACCTAGAGCTGACCTACTAGCTCAAGGAGGCAGTGAGGCAGATGGCAATGCCAGAAAAACAATGGCAGGATATCAGGGCACATGTGGTCTGTGACCTAGCCCAAAGCCCCTTCCCCTTGTCCCTTATCAATAACTCTCCATTAGCTAAGTATGTTCCTCCGAGATAAGGTGCATTTCTCTCCCCCCCACCAATGGAATGCATTACGTAACCAAAAGACCATCCTTCCTGTCTATTCCTATCGTGTTACTGATATCAATAAAAGCTTCTTGGTCCCAGGCAGCTCGCACAGAGACACACTCAAGACACACACACACACACACACACACACACACACACACACACACACACACACACACAGAGAGAGAGAGAGAGAGAGAGAGAGAGAGAGAGAGAGAGAGAGAGAGAGAGAGCTTACAAAGACACAAAGAGACACAGAGAGACACACGCACACACACAGACACCCACGCACAGAGACACGCAGCCTGGGACCAGATATGGTTGTACCCCAAAACTCAGTGTATGCGTAATTAATAACACTACAATTCAAACCACTGAGCTGCCGACTTTGTAGTTGACTGTTTTCAGTGCTCTAGTCCGCTGAGCCATCACGCACCAACCATCCCCTATATAGCTATCCAATAATTACCAGTAATAAATGAAGCTATTCAATAATTAATACATGAAGTGGCCACATATTTATTTTTGCTTAGTCTGATCCTTCTTTCTATCAGAGTTGCATATGAAGTCCCATTTGCTTTTTTTAAAGTGTTTTATCCCCTATATAGCTATACAATAAAACACTTCTTAAAAAAGAAAATGGGACTTCATACGCTATTCTGATGGAATTAAGGATCATCCTAAGCAAATATATATGGCCACTTCATGTATTAACACATGCAAAGTAGAGTAGATTTTGAATTTTGCAGCTGCGTAGGGCTTCAGTCTGGCCATTGTGGGGCTCAAGTGTTAGAAAGATGCCCAATCAATGGTTCCCAAGCTTGGGTCTCCAAGATTTTCTTAGACTACATCTCCCAGAAGTCTTGACCAGCACAGCTGAGGATGAAGGCTTCTGGAAGTTTTAGTCTAAGAACATCTGGTACCCAAGGTTGGGAACCATTACGCTAAAGGGATGCTAAGAAAGGGAAAACAAGCAAGCTCCCCTGTTCAAAGACTCTCATTTAAAGTAGAAATCTGCCAGTCAGAAAAAGAACACAGGAGATTCAGGAAGGTACACTTGAACTCCCTGCTTGACACACAGCCCCAAAAGGGGGCTGATCCAAACATCACCACCACGTGTCTGCATATACAATTCTTCACCAACTGTCAACATTTCTCTCAAAGAAGTTTTGACAAGGGTGCTAAAGATTCCTTGTCCATCCTGTTACCCCTGGCGGATGTCATCCAACTGACTAATCCCCTAACAGGCTTCTCAGGGGGAAGAGAATGCCTATTGAAGCTGTACCGGAGCCTCTGTTTCTCTACCAGCTCTCAGTTGGGCAGCCCTTCTGCTCCCCGCTGGAGCTCCCCGGGGCAAAAGAGGCCAGAAGCTAAGCCGTCTGGGTTCTAGGGAGAGGAATAACCTTCCCCTGGAGCTGATCCTTTGTGGCTGTTTGCCTGCCCTGCCTTCATGCCAGATGGTGTGTGGGGTGTGTGGGTATACCAGACCAAACAAGCGAGATCAACCCTGGGTTTCCCCATTCTAGCGAGGCATCAGCTGTGTTGAAATAATGGGTCTACAGCCTGGTCCAGTGGCAAGCCCATGTTTGTTTGGGCTGTCGGGGGTGACGGTGCCATAGCAGATGGCTAAGCCCATTGCATGACATAATAGCCTTGTTGAGACTAACTAGACTGTGGGCATTGCGGGCCTCATTGCCCGATTGAAAGGAGTCGGGGCAGGTGCCAGCTGGGAGGAGAAGGAGGAGGGCTGCCCAAGGCAAAGCCTGAGAACCTGCCCGTGAGGTATGGCTTGACCCCAGCATGGCATCGTACTTAGTCACGAAGCTGGTTTAATCCAGCATTCATGCACATGAGCACACGCCTTTACATAGCTGTGCACTTTCTTCAGCATGCTTCCTTCAAGGGGAAAAATGTGTTAAGGTGAATATTTTCACGGTTGATGCATTTCGAACCTTATGCAAGGTGGTCTGTCAGAGGATTGGCCTGTGCCCTGAAATCAGGGTGAAGCCTCACCGCTTAGCTCTGGAAAATATCATGCTGCCTGGACAAACAGGCTGTCCTAACAGTCTTCATCAAGTGACTTTTTATCATACTACAGTATGTATCCCATCTGAGAGTTAGACATCTTTTGCTTTGGGGGCGTAACATATGTCATGGAATTACATTTCAAATTGTATAACAGGTGGGACCAAAATTAATGTACTGGTGCCACATGTTGAGTAAGTAATGACTTTTCAAAGTTTCTATTCAGCTGGAGTTCTGAAACCTATTTCGAGAGCATATTTACATTTTGTTTTCCCCTTACAAGTACCAAGGCGTTCCAGTTTTCCTTTAAGAAAAAAGGTACTTTCCCCTCCCTTTAAGAGAAAATTAATTTTGGGGTAGCCTTGAGCAATCCATTTATGCCTCTCCTTATTCCCTGTTCCACAGGGAACAAGACTGCCCAAAATGAGAGCACAGATGTTTCACGGCCAAGGTAGTGGTGTGACATGCAGAACGATGGAGCAAGGCATACCCTGCCCAGTCAGCCAGGTACAGCTGGTTGAGGGACAAGACCTAATTTTTGTGAAAATGGGGAATGACATGTGCACAGAGATGTGAGTTCAAGAACAAATCTGGACGCAAGACAACGAATGAGCTTTTCGGCCAAATCTACAGGGAAAAGAACAGAGGAAGTGCATACTACAAAGAAAGAAGAGTTCATCTAAGTCCGAGAGGGCACCAGCATGGTTAATGAGTGGAGTTAGAGAGGCTCTGAAGCACAAGGAGAGGTCTTTCCATAAGTGGAAATCTTCCCACAACGAGGAAAATAAAAAGGAACACAAACTTTGGCAAAAAAAAAATGTAAGAAGATGATAAGAGGCAAAGAAAGACTTTGAGGAACGTATGGCTAGCAATATAAAGGGAATTAATAAAAGCTTCTTTAAATATGTTAGAAGTAGAAAACCTGCCAGAGAACCAGTTGGCCGTCTCGATGGTGAGGAAGGAAAAGTGGAGGTACAGGAGGACTTGGAAATTGCAGAGAAATAAAATGAGTTCTTTGCATCTGTCTTCATGACAGAAGATCTTGGGCAGATTCCGCTGCCCGAACGGCCCCTCTTGACTAAAGAATTAAATCAAATACAGTTTAAAAGAGAGGATGTTTTAGGCTTAAATGATAAATTAAGGATGTGGTGATGGCATCTGGCCTGGATGCCTTCAAAAGGGGATTGGACAGATTCCTGGAGGAAAAGTCCATCACAGGTTACAAACCATGATGCAGATGTGTAATCTCCAGGTTTAAAACCGGGGTACTTCAAGGGCCAGATGCAGGGGAGTGGTATCAGGAGACAGATATCTAGTCTCATGCGCTCCCAAACGCATCTGGTGGGGCCACTGTGAGATACAGGAAGCTGGACTAGATGGGCCTTTGGCCTGATCCAGCATGGCTCTTCTTATGTTCTTATGTTCTTATCAACAAGTTACTGGGCCCAGATGGCATCCACCCAAGGGTTACTAAGGAACTGAGAAATGAAATTTTGGATCTCTTAATGGTAATATGCAACTTGTCTCTTAAAACAGCCACAAGTGCTGGAGGACTGGAGGATAGCGTATGTCATACCAATTTTTAAAAATGGAAGGAGGGGGGACCTGGGAAACTACAGGCTGGTTAGCCTTACGTCTGTCCCAGAGAAGATGGTGGAAAGCCTCATCCAAGAGAAAATCTTAAAACACATAGAAGAACAAACCTTGCTGAGGGAAAATCAGCATGGTTTCTGTAAGGGTAAGTCTTGCCTGACAAACCTTTTCGAATTCTTTGAAAAGATAAACTGGCATGTGGATTTGGGTGAACTGGTGATGGCATCTGGCCTGGATGCCTTCAAAAGGTGATGGGACAGATTCCTGGAGGAAAAGTCCATCACAGGTTACAAACCATGATGGAGATGTGTAATCTCCAGGCTTAAAACCAGGGTACTTCAAGGGCCAGATGCAGGGGAGTGGTATCAGGAGACAGATATCTAGTCTCATGCGCTCCCAAACGCATCTGGTGGGGCCACTGTGAGATACAAGAAGCTGGACTAGATGGGCCTTTGGCCTGATCCAGCATGGCTCTTCTTATGTTCTTATGTTCTTAAAAGTGGATAGAGGGACGCTCTTCTCCCTCTCAGAAAATATCAGAACTAGACCTACACTCAAATTGACGGCTGGGAGAGTGAGAACAGACGAAAGAAAATATTTTTGCCCCGCGCGTTGTTAGTCTGTGGAACTCCCTACCACAGGATGTGGTGATGGCATCTGGCCTGGATGCCTTCAAAAGGGGATTGGACCTGTCCCCCTCCCCCCATTTTTTTTAAAAAAAGGCAATTTTTGGAAAAATTGAAAAAAATGCTACATTAGCATGCCCACCCCCTTTTACAGCTTGAAAGTCATTCTGTTACTTTAGGAACATAAAATATGACTGGACAATTTGACTTGGCATAAAATTATCAGAATTAGCATATTAAAATATAGTGTATCCAATTATTACAAACAGAATTTACTTTTAAAATAATATTTATTTGTAATTGTGAGTAACAAATGGAGTAACAATCTTCTGAACTGTTTAGTGGTTTATATGGAACAATAAGCTGCCTAGATGCCCTGGTGCAGTGATGGCGAACCTTTTAGAGACCGAGTGCCCAAACTGTGATTCAAAATCCACTAATTTTTTGCAAAGTGCCAATATAGCAATTTAACTTGAATGTAGGTGGCTGTGAAGGGGCGATGTCGGGTGCCCATAGAAAAGGCTCCAAGTGCCACCTTTGGCACCCGTGCCATAGGTGCGCCAACACTGCCATAGGGCATCCGATCTCGCCTGATTTCAGAAGCTAAGCAGGGTCAGCCTTGGTTAGTACTTGGATGGGAGACCATCAGGCAATACCAGGTGCTGTAGGCGCCTGGAGTGGGAACTGGCAAACCACTCCAGTATTCCTGCCAAGAAAACTCCATGGACATGGGGTCATGAAGAGTCAGTCATTACTGTAATGACGCAAAACACACAAAACACACACACACACACACACACACACACACACACACACACACACACACACACACACACACACACACGGAACAAAGATAACCTCTACAAAACAATGTTTAAAAATCCAGAATTAACAATTCATATTTCGTCTTCACAGTGTTAAATAAAAATAAAACAAAAACCTCAATCTCATAAAAAGAATTGAAGCAGAGGGAAATGGAAATGGAAAGAAGTGGGATTAATTTTCAATGAATGCGCATGAAATTTAATCAGAATTTTGTTGCTGTGTATTTTCTTCCAGTGCTTTGAGGACTAATGAAGAGGACAGAACAGAACCATACACACCCACCCACATGCAAAACCCTTTTTCTTTTTCTTGTGACAATAGCAGCACCTCCTAAAGGAATAAATGCATCTTGTACTTGCATTGGAGAGTTCAGTTTGCAACCTAGGACCTACTTGTCCTCAGTGCACAGAGATTAGAATAATCTGATACTATGCATATTTTTAGAAATAATTTGGAAAATATTAGAACATCCTGCCTTAAAATATTTTATTCATCTTGTTAAAATAAAACATTCCATAATCATTTTTTTCTTTTTTCAATTTTTCCAATTTTTCAGGAAAAAAAAACTTAAAGGCTTCAGGAGGAGGGGGACAGAAAACCTCCTGGTCCTCCCCCGATATTTCCAGTTTTTTTCTGTGCCTTCACACCTCTAAGGAAGCTACCTTTCCTTACCCAACTGAGTGGCCTTTCTAGCTCAAGCTGCCCAGGGCTGATGGTGGCACTCGTCCAAAATGCCTGGAAAGTACAGGTTCAGGTAGAATGGCTTCCCCTCTGAAAAGTGTAATTCTCTACTGCTCACAAAGAAATTCCACGTGGTCACTGTTTCTGATAGAGCGAGGGTTTGTCTCTTACATCCTACTCATGCCTGCATCCTTCAAACCGACCATCCAGTCAGCAGTTTGTGCAGCATGGAGGATTTGTATCATTTCTAGGGAAAAGGAATGTGCATCAAGAGGTCCTGCAGGCACCGCCCCTCTAGGACAACATCTCATTCCGGAGGAGCATCAGCCCCTTGACCCTCTTCCTTGGAAGCGGAGGGTTACCTGGGTTGGATCTCAAATCCAAATCCAAAGAGACAAGGGAAGCAAGGAGGGGGGGGGCTGCCAACTCTGCCCCAATCAGCTGCTGTCGCTTGCCCCTGCTGCTTAGCTGTACAGTACTTGGTATCATAATCCTCGCTGGCACAGCTGTTACAAAATACCCAATTCCTGGAAACCTTTGTTGGTTAAAATGCCAGACTGTGAAGTCAGGTGGGCGCTGGGGGAGGCCTGTTGGGTTGGAGGTAACCAAGTTGGGTTACTCCCCCGCAACGTAAAGCAGAGGCAGCAGTTTGCCACCCGCCCACCCCAAATTCAATGGAATGGGGTTATTTGGGGAATGGGAGAGAAAAGGATTTCAAACCTGGACCTTTGATTCTCTCATTGTCTTCACTTTGTATAATTCAGAAGATCCTTAGTAGTTCAATCATCCTTATACACCCCTATAGGTGCTAAGTTATTCTCACCATAAAGGGACTGGTAAACATTGCTCGGAAAGCTTCCATTTTGTGGACCATGTCCCACAGTCTTCTCCCAGCAGGGCCACCAGCCTCTAGGAAGCCCACCAGAAGGGCAGGTGGAAAACCTCTGTTTCTCTTTCCTGCACATCTGGTATTTTGGGCCCAGGCCATTGATGAAAGATTGCAGTACATGCTCTGAGTTGGGGCTGTAGGTCAGCTGTGCATGTGCCTGGAGGAAAGACCACTGAAAACTGGGGAATGCAACTTTCAAACAAATGTGTATGCACTCATGTTACAAGACTGTAGGTGCCTGGGGTGAAGCAACGGGGGAGACAATACAGTTTGCTTCCAAAGGCAGAGGTGCTAGCATGCCCAGGAAGTCTACCATCACTGCTATGACCAAGGGAAGTAAACACTGAAAGGTCCAGTAAGTTTTGCATCAGGGCCAAACCATCAGACCTATGAATTGAAATATGAGGAATATGCTGAGCCAATCTGTGTCCCAGACAGTATGAAGTGTTGATGCCTTCATTGCGCCCCAAAGCAACTGCCTCCTTTTGCATCATAGTGGGGCCAAACTTAGCATCCTTTTAAGTTGTCTACGCCATCACCCTTCTGTGTAGAGACAAAGCATCTTTTGGAGGGCCACCCAGTTCATGGCTGGTTTGAGGAGAATGGGTGAAACAAAAGAAGATCAGGTACCTCCAATATCCCCATCTGGGTTAACAGCACCTGGATGGAAGGCTGAGCAGGTCATGAGTTACCTGGTGGCTCTCCTTCCTAGTCAAGTTTGCATACAGGAGTAACAGATCCACTGATGATGCTATATCCATTGTTGTCCATACTGTACTGAGCCATTTAGAACAACAGGGAACATATGCAAGGCTGTTATTTGTGGATTATAGCTCTGCTTTTAATACAATTCTACCTAATAGGTTGTTTTTCAAAATGGCCAATTTGGGTATACATCAGAAGATTTGTTTGTGGGTAAGGAATTTTCTGACTGATAGGGCACAGTCAGTAAGGATGAGATCCCACCATTCTTCTACTCTTGTATTAAGTACAGTAGCTCCTCACGGTTGTGTGCTAAGCCCCTTCCTCTACTACTTGTACACACATGATTGCACCCCACTGTATAACTCCAACACAATCATCAAATTTGCAGATGATACAGCAGTGGTGGGGCTCATTAGTAAGAACGATGAGTCTGCTTATAGGAAAGACGTACAAGGGTTGACTCAGTGGTGTAAAGAAAATAATCTTATACTTAACACCAAAAAAACTAAAGAACTTATAATTGATTTTAGGAGGAAGAAAGATGTACATTTACCATTGTACATAAATGGTGAGGAGGTGGAGAGGGTTGGTAGCTTTAAATATCTGGGCACTTACATCTCAGAGGACCTCTCATGGACTGCAAGCACCAATATGGTTGTGAAGAAGACACAGAAGAGGCTGTATTTCCTGAGAATGCTCAGGAAGATGAATTTATCTCAGCATCTACTTCTGTCTTACTATCACAGCACCATTGAGAGTGTCCTAACTTATGGCATACTATCATGGTATGGGAGCAGCTCTGTAGCGGACAAAAAAGCTCTACAGAGAATAATTAAAATTGCCCAGAATGTTACCGAGGTCCAGCTACCAACCCTGGATGACATCTTCACATCTCGCTGTTTGAGGAAGCCACACAACATTCTGAGGGACTCTACTCATCCTGCTCACAATTTCTTCGAACTGTTGCCTTCTGGCAGAAGATACAGAACAATTAAAACTCGGACCACACGTCTTCTGAACAGTTTTTATCCCAGAGCTATAATTGCACTTAATAATGAACTCAAGGACCACCAGCAGTGAGCACTTGGACAGGATTACTTAGCCTATTGTGTAGATGCTTGTGTTTTTAGGGGGGGTTGGTAGGTGGGGGAGTGTTTGGGGATTTTTTATGTGTGTGTGTGTCGAAGGTTTTTTTTAATGTGTGAGAGTGTTTGGATTTGTTTGTGTGTGTGTGTGTGTGTGTGTGTGTGTGTGTGTTGAATCTGGTCTCTGGGTGTCTGAATTTCGTTGTATGTGTATACTGTGTATATACACACAATGACAATAAAATTATTATTATTATTATTATTATTATTATTATTATTATTATTATTATTATTATTATTATTATTATTATTATTATTATTATTATTATTATTAAGGAGGCATTGCCATACCATTCAAACTCTAAGCAGCATTCTCATTCTGCATCTGGACATAGATGTCACCATTAACCATTTCATTGAAATCAGGGCCCTCTTTAGGGTGATGTCTAAGGATCCCCCCCCCCATTCAGAACACACTCTGGTCTGCTGCTAAATAAACTGAGAGCACATGGCCCCTGATGCTAGCTTGGCATAGTGGTGACTGTCACACTGGAACTGGGGTGAGGATGGCCGTTGAAGTCCTTACTCAGCCATTGCACCCAACAGGTGACACTGGGGCAGTCATTTGCCAACCTACCTCATAGGGTTGGTGTGAAGGCAAAATAAAAGGGGACTACTTGTTCATGGAACAAATGGGCTCAATGGAGGAAAGCATAAACACAATCAATCAGTCTGTCAGCTGCATACCACCCACAAGTAAATACCTGGACACAAGTCCTTGTTCGTTGCCATTTTTCCTGCTTTGCTCACCTTTCATTTCTCTGCAGGAAGCACACCTTGTATTTGAACAGCCCCTATTCTACACTGGGCAGTACCAGATGTGAGATTCACACCCAGAGCCTTTATCCATTTACAGAGAAGCAAACCGCTACAGAGTGGGAATTTCCCCCATTAAAAAAAATCAAATATGCATAAGACCTGTGTCGCCTCTGCAGTCTATTGAAAACACACCCTGCGGAGTAATCTGGTGCATTTATCCTCATCTTGCTGGGTTTGGTGGAATTAACTGCCCTGTAAATGTGCGTAGGATGGCAGCCTTAATTTTCTTTGAAAATCAGTTGCTACAGTCAGATTAACATATCACAAGCAGAGAATGACTTGGCCGTGTACAAGGAATCTTTGTGCCTTGGGCAGATCTGCTTGAGAAAAAGAGAAGTACAGTGGTACCTTGTATAAAGGAATTAATTCGTTCCAAACGAAATTATGTTAAGCAAATTTTCCTTTATACAAATTTCCCATAGGAATGCATTGAAAACGGAGTAATCCCATTTTTATGTTGAACAGATTAGCCCCCTAGGCAATTCTGTTAAGCAAATTTCCCCTATCTCCGCAATTTTTTATGTTGTACATTTTATGTTATACAAACTGTTATACAAGGGTCCACCGTACATGCTAGAAATATGAGCAGGTGGCTTTCTGTCTACCTTTGGCAGGGCATTTCCATTCATTCCTGCCTTCAAGGAAGGAAAAACCTATAGACACCCTCCAAGTTCAAGGGCTATACCCTGTGGATTTCATTTTGCTCTCTTGGGTCTGTCAAGGTGAACAATAAGCCACTCTTAGAATTGGCATGAGCAATGCCCTTGAGTTCAGCAGTCTCTTACCCTAAGCTACCTTGCATGGTTGTTGCAACGAGGAAGTAAGCCAAATTCCATTCCAATGAAAGGGTTCCTCTTTTGGGAAACGGAGGTGGCAGGGATAAGATTTAGATTCCCAAGCCAGGGTTTGACTTCAGCTGAGATTCTTATCCCAGCCTGAATCAAAGCCTGCTTTTGGAATATATTCAGGATCAGATTCCAAAATAGCCCTGGGATGTACAAAGAGCTTTTGCTGTGAGGTTGTCCCTTGACTGAAGGACCTCCAGAGAAAGGAATGATAGACTGAGACACAGAGCGTGGAATCATCTTAAATTACACAAAAAAGTAATGGCAGACCCACAGGAGCCATTTATAAATGAAGGAGAATCAAACAGTCATTTCTCCACTGTTTCTTTTTCTACTCTTGAACCTCTGGACCAACCCATTTTAGATTTTAAAAAACCCAAGTGTGCACAATTCTATTGTACCTTAACCTAGTGGTTCTCAACATATGTGCCTCAAGTTCAACCAGTCGCTTTATCCAAGCTCTCACCACGAAATAAATCATCATCATAATAAAATCCCAAGGAGGACATGACAAGACCTCTGTTGTGACTTTTCTTATTTAGGGTCAGTAGAATTGGTTAGAGCATCACAAAAGAAAGAAATAATCCAATTTTTAGTTCACAATTGCAGTGATACTGATGGATATAAATGAAAGGCCAAGATAATAATACTAATTCAAAAATAATAATCAAAACTTGCAGTAACATTACTAACAAATAACTAAACCAACCAACAACAATAATACAATTCCTAATTTTGTGTTAGGGAAACCCCGAGCCCTATCAAGGCGATGTCTGTGTCCCAACAGTGGTGACGGGACCACCGTTTGGGGATTCCTATCCTAATCCAGCTGTGTGATGAAAGGGTTGCTTTGTTCTGTCTCCATTGGACTGCAACCCCAAATCCAAGACCTGACAGCCACCCGACTGCTCTTGCACCCGTTGACATGTGGGCAACCTACCTCATCTCTCTGCTGGCGGAGGGTGCTGCGAGGGCTAGGCTGGATGAGTCCTAAAACCCTTCAGCTCCCAGCTGTGGCTCCTGGGGGCCTTGCCTTTCCCCCTTCCCACCCCGTCCTTAGGACACGGTTTCCAGTAGGGAATTCATGGTGCTTCCTGCCACCATCCCATGGGTTCTGCAAGTAGCATGATGGCTCCTTCCTTGTTTGTCCCTTTAGAGCTCATGGGGAAGAGACCGAGGGAGCCGGGTGGCAGGCTTCCAATCCTATCCTGGGAGAAGAAGGTCACCCGATAATCTGTCTCAATGACATGTAGAATTACCTCAAGATGATTTAATCAGAGAGGCCTGGGCAAGGAGTGGAGACACGGGCCGGGAGGCTCCAGGGCCCACAGGGTTAATCTCTCGCAGATCTTCTATCCCGGAAAGGGCACCACATGGGAGACAGCAGTGAGTGTGGAGGGGGCAGAAGGGAGCCCTTCACCCCATCCTCCCAATATCTGCTGGCATATGCTCTGGCTGTGGGAGGAACAGCAGCACACTGCGCATGGGACACAGGCAATGCTGGTGGTGACACAGTAGGAACCTTGAGCCACAGAAGAACCCCAGGGCTGGAAAGACAGCCGTACAAAGCTTCAGAGGAAAGGCTTTTGGGTTCCTGATCCTGTGCATCCCCCCCCCACAAAAAAAATGTTCCTGGTTTTTACATTGGAATAAGAGAGGCTGCCCTACACAGACCGGTGGTCTGCCTGGTCTCAATCTTACTTGCCCTATTCATTCATTGTCATTATTATTGACGGACACTCTCACTTTTCCCTGTGGGGGGAACTCACCAGCCCACTGGCTCATTTCAGTGGGCAATGAGGGCACGGATCAAGCTTCTGACCCTTGGCTTGCCCATCTCTCTCTCTCTCTCTCTCTAACTTGCCCCCCCCCCGATGGTGGTCAAACCCTAACCCTACCAACTGGGCTGGCTCAAACCCATGTTGAGCAGGGCAGCAAAATCCATCCTCCTGACTGACACCCACGAGCAAGCCAAGATCTTTGCATCAACACATCTGGTTGCCCCTCTCTGGCTGCTAGGGAGGGAGGGAGCTTTTAGTGGGGGTGGTTGCTCAGCTTTTTCATCACCCCTATTCCTGCTTTTACATGATTTTAATTCAGTCCTTGCTGTTTATGTAACTTACCCAATTGTATTTTAACATTGCAGATTATTCTGTTTATAGCTGCAGACGTTTTGAATTTGTGTTATGAGCCATGCTGGGGTCTGCACTGGGAGGAAAGTGGGATATAAGTCTTAAACTGAATCAAATCAAATTAACTGATAATACCAGTGGTGGTGTTTTTCTGTCTCCACCTAGAACCAGTATGAATTTAGAACCGTTATATTTGGGGATGTTGATCCCAGTATCCCTCCAAGCCTGAGGCCAGGCAGATTGGAACATTTTGGGAAATGGGGCTTTCCCAAGCTTTGGAACGTATACAGGACTAAAGAAAGGAGGGAATCCTGTGAAATCGTTAGCTGAAGGAGACTTCTTTGGATGTCATATTGATGAGAGGGTTCAGCAAAGCCTGTCCATTTTCTTGAGGAAATTGGCACTCCCAGAGTGCCTGGATCTTTGCCCAAAAATCATTCATTCCTCAGAGAATGAAAAACTCCCAAGATTCTTGGAACTGTCACTGAAACAAGGAAACAAATAACAGAGACCGAGGATCTGCTCCAAAGCTCTTCCTTTCCTTGTCAGGAAGCCTTGAAAAAGGTGCTGTGTCTCCAAGGTCAACATTGGGGCTGCAGGAAGGACCTGAGCCCTGTCTGTCTTCCTGCCACCCTTAAAGCCACCACATGGACATGAACAGAAAAGGCACAAAAAAGACACCACACAAAAGCCATGGTCCAGCAGGCCTCCATCTCGCCTTCTGAGCCGGCGGAAGGGAAGGGATTCCCCGACTCTATCTGGGATTTCCTCATCTACCCCGGAAGCCATCATCATCAGCTGTTTCTTTCCAGAGAAGGGAATCTCTGGTTGCTAGGAAACTAAACCCAAGCACTCCATCCATAACCTGCGTGGGGTGAGGGGAGGCAGTTTGGGGTTTCAGGACCCTGGGAAGCAAAAATCCTCCACGTGCCTAATAACTGATGGTACCCCATGATGTGTCCCTCCCTTTGTGGCCTGTGGGTTACTCCAAATCACGGAGGCAGAGGATGGAGAAAGCAGAGAAATACAGGCTCCCTCCCTCCTGAGAAGTTGGCTATAAATAGCAAAGGTTAACCTGTTGGTATAAATAACTGCTTAGCCTGGGTTGCAAATGGCTCGAGGTTTATTAATACACCCGAGAGATTTTCCTTGCTTAGTCGCACATTGCCTGAGTTCAGGTAAACTAGGGGTGCCTCCTGATTCAGCTTTTGTTGTGCAATGCTGCTCTGCCTGCCTGAGTCATGGCATTCACAGGACACTTGTGCTGAGTGGATTCGAACTTCAGCTCTTGAACATAAAACCTCTGGCCACTGAAAGAACAGAAAACAGGATTGATAGTCAACCGTCAACCCAACAGGAAGTCTGTCACATCAGACAAGGTTCCTCAGTGTAGCTGACATCACATGTGACTGAGAAATGTCCTTTCCTTACTATTTCATGCACGGCTGTGCTAAACCTTCAACATCCAAAGCTTGTCCCTGTGCTCACTCAGAGCCTCTGGAAGACACAACATGGAGCAGCCTTGACTCCTGACGTCTGACTTGATGGGAAATGTAGAGATCAGTAAAAGACAAGAATTACTGTAATCCCCCAATCATGGTTCAAAATCCCTCCAATCTAGACACTGGGTCCACCCCCTTCATTCCTTGCAAATCTGTGGATGAACAGATGGGGAAATAATTGTAAGCAGAGAAACTACAAAGGTCACGGGGGATGGGCGTTTATGTGTTTGTGTGGATGAGTTTCCTAGAATTTTGGGTTTATCAGCATTTATGAGAACCTAAAAACAAGACTGCAACCTGAGGAGGAGGAGGAAGGAATCATTATTCACCCCTCTTTTAAAGAAAGGGTTTAGCCTCTCTTCTGAGAGTGCCTGATTCTGCTTTTTTATTTATTTATTTATTTATTTATTTATTTATTTATTTATTTATTTATTTGTATACCACCCGTCTTCCCAAAGGAACTCCGGGCAACAACAGTAAATAAAAGCAGATCTCAAACACACAATACTACAAATAAGAGAGAAAATAAAAAGAAAAAAGAAAAATATCTAGCAAAATGGCAAAAGAGAAAAAAAACCTAAAGGTCGCCAAATGCTTCTTGGAAAAGCAAGGTCTTGAGTGCTTTTTTGAAGGCAGGCAGGGACTGTGCTAGGTGCAACTCACTTGGCAGTTGGTTCCAAAGCGAGGGGCCAGCCACAGAGAAGGCTCGATATCGGGTTACCGATTTCCTAGCCTCCCTGGGCGTGGCCGCCCGAAGTGAGAGCGCCTGTGAATTTCTGGTGGGTTGGGCCTCAGTTGATCTCTGGAAGATCTGCTCCGCGAGGTATTCAGGTCCCAAGCCATGGATGGTTTTGTAAATTGAACCTGATCTGGGATGCAATGGGTAACCAGTGCAGGCTGCCCAGAACTGGGGTAATATATGCCCGCACCCACCACCAGTCTGGCCGCTGCATTTTGTACCTGCTGAAGTCTCCAAATAAGGTTCAAGGACAACCCCACATAGAGGGTGCTGCAGTAATCTATCCTCGAGATCACAAGTGCCTGCATAACTGTTCTCAGGGAAGCCTCATGCAGATACAGGCAAATCTGGGCAATCTGCCGAAGAGGGAAAAAGGCAGTCCTGGAAAGAGCCACCACCTGGGCCTCCAAGGATAGGGTGGGATCCAAGACCATGCCCAGGTTCCCAATTCTATCCACTAGCTGGAGGGAAGTACCCCCCCAAGTCTGGGGAGAGGGCCACTGTACCCAGCAGAGGGTGCCCCAAGAAACAGAACCTCAGTATTTTCCGGGTTGAGTCTAAGCCTGTTAGCCCTGGTCCATTCCATGACCGCGTCCAGGCACACGTTCTAAAACAGTTCAAAAATAGGCTGCAAATGACACACTAGTGAAATCACTAGGAGGTGACCTTGACTGACCAGGATTGGTGAAGTCTCAAACCACTCGGATCAACTCCCCTGGCAGTTCAAGGCAGCACCAATTCTCATGGAGGCATAAGATTGTTTAGCCTCCCTGACCGCACGAACATAGCACCTGGTCAGCACGCTAACAGCAGCCAGATTAATTGCTGACCGATCCTTTCTCCATCTGCTCTCAAGCCTTCTTCGTTCTTGCTTCATCGCTCTCAACTCAGCCGTAAACCATGGCGAGGAGTGAGCTCCACAGTGAAGAAGGCGCTTGGGGTGATCTGATCAACAGCCCTGGAAGGATCCTCATGTCACCTTTCTACCAGGGCTTCCACCGGATCATCAGCCAGACCATCAGGAAGCTCCCTAAAGGCCTCCAGGAACTATTCAGGGTCCAAAAGCCTTCAGGGGCGGGGCCACACAAGGGGCTGAGACTCCCTGTGGGGTGGAACAGCGATAGACAGGGACAAGAACAGCAGATGATGGTCTGACCATGACACAGGCTGGGGAACAATGTCCCTAACCCTCAGATTATAATCTGTCGACATGGAGGAAAAAAACAGGTCCAAGGTATACAACATGCTGGGTCAGATTCATAGAGGCCATAGAATCATAGAATCATAGAATAATAGAGTTGGAAGAGACCTCAAGGGCCATCTAGTCCAACCCCCTGCCATGCAGGAACCCCTTCACAATATTTCCGACAGATGGTCATCCAGCCTCTGCTTAAAAACCACCAAAGAAGGAGACTCCACCACCCTCCGTGGCAGCATATTCCACTGCCGAACAGCTCTAACTGTCATGAAGTTCTTCCTAATGTTCAAATGGAATCTCTTTTCCTGTAGTTTGAAACCATTGCCCCGAGTCCTAGTCTCTGAAGCCATGGAAAACAAACCTGTTCCCTCTTCAATATGACATCCTTTCAAACATTTAAACATAGCTATCATATCCCCTCTCAGTCTTCTTTTTGAAAAGCTAAACATTCCCAGTTCCCTTGAAAGCCTCACCCAGGAATCCCTGTGCTGCTGCTACGGGGGTCGAGGGTTGTAAAGACACGCCAAAGATCAAGGACCGGAGAAAAACTTTTTACTTTGCTGCAGCAAATGGCTCCCAGCCGAGTTGCTTTGGAAAACTGGGGCCAAGAATGCGAATTCATACAAAGTTTTTATAGCAAAACATAACACTCCCTCTCCCCAACAGAAAAAACAGGACACATCTGGGCGCTATAGATTGTCCGCAAAAGACAAAAGAAACTTCAAAGAACGCTGGCGTGTGCGCCTTGTTATCGCCTCGTTATCACCCACTTGTCACCCTCTCGAGAAAGATACACTGGGCGGACGCAATTAATCTTGTTCTTCAGCGCCCTCTATCATGGAACTGCACGCTGTTTGCCGCTTGCCTTCCTGGAAGCGGTTTGACAGCTGAATGCAGCCGCCTTTGACAGTTGAATACGGCCGTTCCAATAAGCGGAAACACGGCTATCTTGGGCAGGGGGCTCATTGTTCGTCCACCCTTCCCACAGATAATGTTTGTCCGTTGCCTGTATCCTGTTTATCTCACAGGACAGGCTTGGGAAGCGGGAAATAGTGTAGTGCTTTGCTCAACAGTTTGTGAGGGGCGAGGTGAATCAAGGGACAGAGCAATTTTTATAGAGAAACAGAGAGCCTACCATTTTATCTACAATGGAGGCATATATATATAACATAGAATATAATGAATATATTGATTAATTATTCTCCACATTCCCTCCTCTTCTGTAGGACACTCATTCAGAGTCGTCCCCTCTAAGAGCCTCATAATCCTGCAAGACTGCAATCAACTTGGGACCAGTTACTTTCTCTACCATCTTCGAAACAGTTGACTGAACAAACCGCAATAAACAGGGAATACATATCAAGGCAAATAATAAAAGACATAAAGGAGCAATCAATAAACTTGCTAATGTTTTCATCCAAGTCTGTGGCATGAAATCATTTAACCACTGCCATTGCATACCCTTCCACTCCTGTGTAGGATTAAAAGTTAACTGTTTAATTTCTGTGGCAAGCTGGGTCACAACCTTGCCTACAGGGTCAATCTTCAAACAGCAGTTTGTCAAATTAAATTTTCCACATACTCCATTCTCAGAAGCCAGGAGGTAATAGAGAGCGAGCCTGTTTTGAAAAACAGCTGTTCTTAATTGATCTGTCACTTCTGCTTTAGCAGTGAGCGCCGTAGTGATGCGCTGGCCTGCCAGATCCAGAACTGCTTGCAAACGAATTATTCTATTCAGCATGTAAATAGGGGTTCTGTACCCCCAAGAGCCATCCTGAGCCCAAGTGGCTGGTCCATAAACACACACAATTCTCTGAGAGTCCCAAATATCCCCTTCATACTCCTCTGGATTCTTGCATGAAAACCCTGCAAATGGGGTATCATCACGCTTTCTCCTGTTTAGAGGGCCATAAACTGGGGCAGCCAAATATTGCTGGGTTTGGATGGGAACTAGGAAGAATGATGGCTTTATGAATCCCAGCACGCATGAGCCTGACCATGAATGTGGCAAGTACTGGTAAGCCATATTTCCACAGACCCAATACATGTTCATGGGAGCTATCCAATTTCCTGAAGACGCTGAATACAAATATGGCAGAAAGTAGCATTAAATTTTTCTGGTTGTGGAGCATAGGATGGGGAGGACCAGATGCCATTTTCCCAGGTTCCAATGCAGGTTAAATAGCCCACTGGAATAGAACCATTTTGGGAAAAGCAGACACGACCCACTAAATGAGATGTGATGGTCCATGTCATGTTCTGAGGTTGAGTCCTCCTGGTGACATTGCCAATTTTGGACATGTTGTTATACAACTGTGGAGAAATCTCCATAGCTTCCCAAGGCCAGTCTTCACCATAATTAGTTCCTCCACAAACATAACAGTTTGTGACCCCTAATTCAGTGGCTATTGATTGGGCCATTTCCAGAAACAAATTTTTGGCCTGTTGGGAAACTTCATAAGGATTGTCCTTTAACCTTTCCACAACATTTTCCACTGACCAAGAATGGCTTTTCTTTTCTCCATCCCTTACTTCAGTGCGTGTGATTGTCAAGTAGGTTACTGGGTCCTTTCCAGGCCCATCAATTCCAAACCCATATACTTGGATGGGGGGATGTGAATGGCCAATCACAAAACTAATCCTGTTTCCCCCTACTCTCCTGAATTGTGAGAGATGAGGACAACCTGGATAGCCTCCAGCTGTGTGGACACAAACACAACCCCATCCTGAACATAACTCAGTTGACCCGCATGGTGCCCAAACTTCAGGGTTTCCTGCCCTGGCTCCTTCATGAGGGTAACACATGTATTTATCATTATTCTTATAAGTGGCTGCCCATTCCTTGGTTCCACAACGAGTTCCCAGGCCTTTACTTAAGGCATCACAGGCATTGAAACAAATCACTGCTCGCCTGATACTATGTTGTAACACCACAGTGGAATTTATATAATATAAAATCCCACCACCTTCTGGATTGTCTCTCCTGGGCTCTTTGGTCCTTGCCATTCCAGCCCAGAGCGTGACATTGAATCTCACTGGAATCTCAGGCTTATAACACAGGTAACCTTCAGATTCACTTTCACAAATATGGTACATCTTGTCCTGATTTAGGCAGGTGGTACCAGCTTGTTTACACTCCACTGGCTTCTGTGTATAATATATTAAAGTGTTCACTATCCTATTGCCTTGGCTTGCTGCCATAATACAAGGGGAACACTCTTCTATACCCTTAGGACTGGCACCTAAGCAAATAGGCAATAGGAGTAAAGGGATCACCACTACCGTTGATTGAAACATCTTAAAAGACTTTCACTCCTAAATAGAACAAGCCCAAGAAGCCACCAATGTACCAGAGAAACAAATTCACTTAAAATGTCAACTCACTGAAGCGTCCGAGGCTTCTCTAAGAGCTTTTGACAGCCGCGGAGCGTTTGACAGTTCTTGGAACGTTCAGTGACAGCTCTCAGAATGCTCGTTGACAGCTGCTGCGCTACCGAAGAGCTGTCTCGCTCGCTGCAGTTCTTCCAGGAAACCAATAAGGAAATACTGTTCGACTTCAGCAAAAGGAAAAAGGGCACTTTTGAAACATAGTCTCGCACAGAATGTTGCCCTTTCTTTTTCAGTTAGATAGAATCATCCGCTTTTGTTGCGGTTTCTCCCTCCTCTTCTTGTGAGAGGGATCAATTAGGAAGGCGGGAAATTCAAAAACTAAAAAGGAAAAGTCAGGTTTTTCCTTTCGAAAACACCTTCCACCGTTCACATAGAAAGCCAAGATTTTACTTTGGCTTATCAATGTCCGAAGTAACCTATTTGAAGACCAATTTCAAGCTGTCATCCGGGTTGGCGTGTACCGTCCACTCTTCTCCCTCGTTCGGTGGAGCAGCTTTCTTCACGCGGGTGTGATGAATCCAGGCATTCACTTCGGCGACCTTGACAGCTGTAGGGGTTGATAGTAGCACCACATAAGGACCCTTCCACTTCGGGCGCAGAGGCAGTTGATTCCAGTCTTTGATCCAGACCGAATCCCCCGGTTCGAATCGATGAAGAGGCTCTTGTAGCACCACGGGCAGCCGACTAAGAGTCCATCTGTGTAGAGAAGAAAGAGATTGGCCAAGCATCTGAAGATATTTTTCATGTGTTAAAGAAGCTACACTTTCTGGACGAATGCCACACGAAATCGGGACTGGCCTGCCATAAACAAGTTCAAACGGGGAAATGCCAGTTTGGCTTGAAGGAGTAGTCCTGCTTCTGAAAAGAGCAATGGGAAGCATTTCCACCCAACTTTTCCCTGTCTCCTGAGTAAGCTTAGACAAATGGCTTTTCAAAGTCCTGTTCATTCTCTCTACCCGTCCCGAACTTTGAGGCCGGTATGCAGTATGCAAATTCCACTTGACCTGTAATGCCCTAGCCAGTCCTTGGAGAACATGATGAATGAAACTTGGACCGTTGTCTGAGGAAAGTGTGCAGGGGATCCCGTGCCTCAGGATATGATCCCTCAAAAGGCAACGAATCACCTCACTAGCCTTTTCAGTCTTTGTTGGAAAAGCCTCTGGCCATCCAGTAAAAGTGCACACTAACACTAACATGTATCGATATAGTCCACATCTTGGCAATTCTGTAAAGTCCAATTGCATATCCTCAAAGGGTTCCTTTCCACTATATTGAATCCCTGGGGGTGGCAAAGATCCTGTTCTAGGATTATTTCTTTGGCAAATAACACATCTAGGTGAGATATTTGAAGCCAGCTGTCGAAGTTTGGCTATATACAGATACGGGCTTAAATGTTTAAATGCTACTTCAGGACCTTGATGTGTGCTTTCATGATGGCTTTGGACCACTTGACGAGCTAGGCTTTCTGGAACCCACAATTGCCCACTTGGCAATTTGTACCAGCATTCTGGCATCCTGTCAAATTCCTGTTCCTTTGCAAATTCATCTTCAGCTAACGAATACCGAGGTGGTTCTGGTGGCAAAATGTCTATTGGGATGAGACTGAGCTGCATTTCGTCTGCACCCTGGGCTGCTTGCTTGGCAATGCGATCTGCCAACCTATTTCCTCTTGCCACAAGTCCCGGACCAACTTTATGCCCATAGCAATGAACAACTGCCACCTCTTTAGGTTTCCAAACAGCATCTAAAAGCTGCAATAAAACTTCAGGGTGCGCTACTGATGTACCTTCAGAAGTGAGCAGCCCTCGCTCCTTCCAGAGTGCCCCATGTGCGTGAAGAGTAAGAAATGCATATTTAGAGTCCGTATATATATTGATACTTTCCCCTTCTGACAGTTCCAGTGCCCTGGTAAGAGCTATCAATTCAGCCATTTGAGCCGATGTTCCAGGGGGCAACCGTTTTGCTTCTATCACAATGTCCTCTAGCTCCACTATGGCATATCCTGCCTGTCTTTTTCCTTCAATGACAGAACTGCTGCCATCCACAAACCATGTTCTCCACTGGGGATTAGGGGTATCCTGTAAATCTGGCCGAGACGAATATACTTCATCTAATGCCTGTATACAGTCATGAGTAGCCGGTTCATCACTTATTGGGAGGAGAGTGGCTGGATTTAAACCTTCCGTTGTTTGAAATGTAAGACCAGCCCTTGAAAATAATTTTTGACACTTCATCATAGCAGCTTGGGACAAATGATACCCTCCTTTGGCATCTAATAAAGGCAGAACTGCATGCTTTGTAACACATTTTGTATCCTGTCCGAAAGTGAATTTATCTGCCTTCTTTAGAAGGGCTGCCAGTGCTACCACTCCTCGCATACAAGACGGGAGACCTTGCTCTGTTGGGGTTAATGTCTCTGACAGGTAAGCCACTGGTTGCTGCCAGCTTCCTAATTTTTGACACAGAACTCCTTTTGCCACTCCATTTTCTTCATCCACATACAGATTAAAAGGCTTGTTCGGGTTGGGAAGTCCCAGGGCTGGCGCTTCTATCAAAGCCTGTTTAATTGCTTTAAAGCTCTCCCTTTGTTCCGGACCCCACAGGAACCCATCACTCTCTTTGCCTCTTATTGCCAAATGCAGGGGCTTCGCTAAAAGACTGTAATTTGGGATCCAAATCCGACAAAATCCTGCTGCCCCCCAAAAGCCTCTGAGTTCTCTTCTGTTCCTGGGCTCAGGAATCTGAATAATTGAATGCTTCCTCTCATCTCGAAGTTGGCACTTTTGTTGGGAAATGTCAAACCCCAAATACCTCACTGTTTTTTTGACAAATTTGAGCTTTCTTCCTGGTCACCCTGTAACCTGCTGCTGCCAAATGATTTAAAAGATCAATTGTGAGCTGCTCACAGTCCTCCTTGGTTTCTGCACCCGCCAAAATGTCATCTACATATTGCAGGACTATTTGGCCAGGTTTTCGGGGGAAATTGGCAAGGTCTGATGCCAGGGCACCCCCAAACAATGTACTGGAATTTCGGAACCCCTGAGGCAACTGGGTCCATCTGAATTGTGTTTTTGTGCCAGTTTTGGGGTCCTCCCATTGGAAAGCAAAAATGTGCTGACTCTGAGGTGCTAGCCGGCAACAAAAATATGCATCCTTCAGATCTAAAACTGTAAAATAAGCTGCTTCTGGCGGTATCAGACTAAGAATCGTATAAGGATTCGGTACATTTTGATGAAGGGGTTCAATGACCTCATTCACTAAGCGCAAATCCTGCACTGGGCGAAAAGTCCCATCCAGTTTACGAACCGGGAGAAGGGGAGTGTTCCATTGTGATTGGCAAGGGACAAGAATACCATGATCTATCAATCTTTTAAGGTGGACCCAGATTCCTTCTGCTGCAATTTTCCCAATGGGGTATTGTGGAACTGAGACTGGTCCTGCAAATGGCTTGAGTTGAACCACTATTGGAGGGATGTTTCGTGCCATGCCTGGGGGATTATCTTCTGCCCACACGTCAGGGTTAACTCTCTCCAGAAATTCTTGAGATAACTGAACTGGCTCCTCTTCTACCACCATCAATCACCATCTCTCTCTCAAGGGATACTCTAAGCACACTTCTCCCTCTGGTTCTTTGCTGTCAGTTGTCAAATGAATTTCTCCCTTTGGGGTAAAGGTAATTTGAGCTCCTAATTTAAACAGTAAGTCACGTCCCATTAAAGGGATAGGGCAATCTGGCATATGTAGAAATTTGTGCTGGACAATCTGACCTCCCAATTTACATTGTACTGGCTGCATGAAATAGGCACGCTGTGTTTTTCTTGTGGCACCCATCACACTAATCGAAAAAGTCTTGTCTTTGGGCTTGACAAGCTGAGGAATTACTGAATGGCTGGCTCCCGTATCTACAAGGAATTTGACAGATTCGTTCTCGGTCTGAACACTGACCAAGGGCTCCCGAGAACAAAAGCCCTGTCTTTTTCAATAAGGGACTTCTTCTTCCAGAACCATCATGTTCTGGTATGGTGGGGTCCAAGCTGGACCCTGCCCCCTTTGAGGTGCTTGCTGAACCTGGGCTGACTGGGCTTGATTTGGACCCGCAGGCTGAAATTGGCCGCCTTGTCCTTGACTGACTTGGGGATTCCTCTGTTGAAAATTAAAGGAACCCGGAGGGGCTGAATATCTCACTGAACCAGGGGGCTGCCAAGGGCGACGTGGACCTTGATTGAAGCCTCCTCGCCTCTGATTTTCAGGGTTCCTAAAACAGTCCCGGCGCCAATGTCCAGTCTGACCACATAGGGCACATTGATTTTTCGACAATGGTCCTCGCCACTTCCCTGGAGTATTAAAGATGCGAGGCTCGGGGACCTGATTTAAAGCCATGACCTTCTTCATTAATCCTTTACTTTTTGGGCAGGTTTGATCCTCTTCCCTATTGTTAAATTTTGTTTGTGCTAGCTGGAGCATCCACTGCAAGGTCTGGCCCATGAAATTGGCTTCCTTTTGAATTCTCTTTCGAATATCAGGAGCAGATTGCGCCACAAAGGCAGTTTTTACAATATTCTCCATGCCAGGATCCTCAGGGTTAATAGGGGTGTATCTTCTAAATGCTTGATACAACCTATCCAGAAAAGCCGCTGGAGATTCATCTAATTTTTGAACCACATCATTTACTTTTGACATATTAATTTTCTTCCTGCCAGCTGCCCTAATGCCCTGAAGTATTGCTGCATGATAATTTCTCAAAGCAGTGCGCCCTGCATCTGCATTGTAGTCCCAATCCGGTGGTGTGGTTGTTGGGACAGCTGCCTCTGCTTGGGCAGGGGTATCCCCTGCTGCTATGCGGGACTTTCTAGCCTCCTCGAAAATCTTCCGCGCTTCCTCTGAATTAAACAATCCCTCCACTAAATGCTGCACATCTTCAAAGGTGGGCATATATACATTAAAAATACTAGACATGGTTTCATAATTTTTATCTGGATCATCCTCCAAACTTGGAAGAGTATTTTTCCAATTTATGATATCGCTTGAAGTGAAAGGGACATGCTGCATTGTATATGTACGGGGACCCTGTTGGTTTGGAGGTAAAGGGTCGTACACTCTTCTTAGGGGCATGACTTTCGCCTGTTCTTCAATACGTTTCTGATTTTCAAGAAATTCCTCATGTCTCCTTGCTGCATCATACGCCCTTAAAAGATATCTCTGTCTCTTCACCCAATTTCGTTCTCCTGCCGCCTCTAATGCAAAGTTTCCCACTTCCATCACTGACTCCCTGTATTTCCTAATCAAATCGGCCACTCTTTGATGGTCCGCTTCTCCCCATTCAACATTTCCTTTTATTCTATGGCGAAATTCCTCCTCACTTTCATCTTCCTCCTCCTCATCCCTCTTGGGGGCCCCTTCCCCTACCTTTTGTTCATCTTTTGGAAGTCTGCCTGACGGTCCTGGCTGTGGGAGATCTTTTGGTGCAGGGAGATCATCATCTTTTGGAAGGGAATCGGGTGCTGGACCTGGCAAAGGCAGTACTGGAGGAGGGGGGCACTGGATTTCCTGGAGGAATGACCGCTGGATTTCCAGGAGGAACAGCCACAAGATAGGGAGGTGGTGGGGTGAAGACATCATAATCTTCAGGACGGCTTTCCAAAACTACCTCCTTTTTCTTCAAAGCCAATAACTTGGCTTGGGGTGGCAACTCTCTGCAAAATTGAATCCATGAAGGATTTTTCTTCACATTTCCTTTCCAAACTTCTATATAAGGAATGTGTTCGGGGCAATTTTTAAGATTTTTTAACCACAGTTGCCTGATGATGCTTTCATTAAAAGTCCCTTGGGGTGGCCAATCTACTTGCATGATGGGCCATTCAATTTGGCATAAAGTCTCCATTCTTTCTCTCTTCATCTTAATTCCGAAATCATAATTTTTGATGGCTGCTGGCCAATTCAGGAGGAAACATTCTAATGGAGTTGAGGGTTTACTGGTGTTTTGACCCATGATGTTTGATTTTTTATTTTTAAGCTATTTTCCTATATTTCTCCCACACAATGCCACTAGACCCGCTCCTAAATTTTACACACAATTTTCACACACACACCACTCAATACTGGCTACGACCTGTACAGTCGCCCGTAAGCAGGAAATGCGTAAGCCCACACTCGCTTGACTAAGGGGAATGCTAAACCCCAGTCTTCCATACATTCACACATTCACTGGGTCAGTGGCCACTCAAATCACCCACATTTCAAACCGCCTCCCCACCTAGTCTGGAGCCCCCTACCTATTAAAATCCTTTTTTCTGCTAGTCTAGTTTGACAGCCGAGAGTGCCTTCCCGCTGCCCACACCAAACAATATCCACTTATTTCCCATAAACATCAGAGCACAACTCGTCTCTTTCCCAAAAACCCAGTATCATTACTCTATTACTCTTCAATACAAAGGAGGTCACCCCCTTAAACTAGAAACAATTACTGTTCCCACACCGGACCGGTCCCATATCTTACCAAATCTCCAAGAAACTTCTCCCCGTCTGGCCAGAGTTTTTCTCCCCGGGCGAAAACCGTCTCCACCACCACGTTGAACGAACAATTTCCCCTTTTCAAGCGGAAAGGTGTGCACTGGAATTCGTCGTCCACCGCTGGCTGTTCGGAATTCGCCTGGCTTGGCCCCTTCGCCCCAAAAAGAGGGAGGGATCCCGGATGAGCCCCCAGATGAAAGCCTCACCCAGGAATCCCTGTGCCGCTGCTACGGGGGTCGAGGGTTGTAAAGACACGCCAAAGATCAAGGACCGGAGAAAAACTTTTTACTTTGCTGCAGCAAATGGCTCCCAGCCGAGTTGCTTTGGAAAACGGGCCAAGAATGCGAATTCATACAAAGTTTTTATAGCAAAACATACCCCAACACTCCCTCTCCCCAACAGAAAAAACAGGACACATCTGGGCGCTATAGATTGCCCGCAAAAGACAAAAGAAACTTCAAAGAACGCTGGCGTGTGCGCCTTGTTATCGCCTCGTTATCACCCACTTGTCACCCTCTCGAGAATGATACACTGGGCGGACGCAATTAATCTTGTTCTTCAGCGCCCTCTATCATGGAACTGCACACTGTTTGCCGCTTGCCTTCCTGGAAGCGGTTTGACAGCTGAATGCAGCCGCCTTTGACAGTTGAATACGGCCGTTCCAATAAGCGGAAACACAGCTATCTTGGGCAGGGGGCTCATTGTTCGTCCACCCTTCCCACAGATAATGTTTGTCCGTTGCCTGTATCCTGTTTATCTCACAGGACAGGCTTGGGAAGCGGGAAATAGTGTAGTGCTTTGCTCAACAGTTTGTGAGGGGCGAGGTGAATCAAGGGACAGAGAAATTTTTATAGAGAAACAGAGAGCCTACCATTTTATCTACAATGGAGGCATATATATATAACATAGAATATAATGAATATATTGATTAATTATTCCCCACACCCTAAGCCATTCCTCATAAGACATTTCCTCCAGACCCTCAACCATCCTGGTCACCCTCCTCTGCACCCGCTCGAGGTTGTCAACATCCTTTTTAAACTGAGGTGCACAGAACTGGACACAGTACTCCAGGTGGGGTCTGACAAGAGCAGAATAGAGTGGCACTATCACTTCTCTTGATCTAGACACTATGGTTCTGTTGATGCAACCAAGAATCGCATTGGCTTTCCTGGCCGCCGCATCACACTGCTGACTCATGTTCAATTTGTGGTCCACCCAAACTCCCAGATCCCTTTCACAGGTACTATTCTCTAGCCAAGTGTCCCCCATCCTATATCTGTGCAATTCATTCTTTTTTCCTAGATGTAGCACCCTACATTAGCATCCATTCCATTAGCTTTGGCCCAGCAATCTAATCTGTCAAGGTCCTTTTGGATTTTCATCCGATCCTCTGGGGAATTAGCAACCCCTCCCAATTTGGTATCATCTGCAATTTTAATTAGCATACTCTCTATTCCTTCCTCCAAGTCATTAATAAAGATATTGAACAGCACTGGACCCAGAACAGAACCCTGAGGCACCCCACTGGTCACGTCTCTCCAAGCTGATGAGAGGCCATTTATGATCACCCTTTGGGTGCGATCAGTCAACCAATTATAAATCCACCTAACAGTAGCACTATCTATCCCACTTCCTACTAACTTCTTAGCAAGAATACCATGGGGAACCTTATCGAAGGCCTTGCTAAAGTCCAGATAAGCAATATCCACAGCATTCCCCTCATCCACCAGGCCTGTAATTCTATCAAAGAAAGAGATCAAATTAGTCTGGCATGACTTGTAATGACAGCATTGTTTGTTAGATAATTGCAGACTGACTGCTTAATAATCTGCTCTAGGATCTTTCCGGGAATTGAAGTCAAGCTGACTGGGCGGTAATTATTTGGGTCCTCTTTTTTCCCCTTTTTGAAGATGGGGACAACATTAGCCCTCCTCCAATTGATGGGGACTTCTCCTGTCCTCCAGGACTTCTCAAAGATTATTGCCAATGGTTCTGAAATTACTTCTGCCAGTTCTTTTAATATCCTTGGGTGTAATTCATCTGGCCCAGGAGACTTAAATTCATTTAATGTTTCCAGATGTTCCTGTACTACCTCCCTACCTATTCTATGTTGCAATCCCCATCCTACCTCATCTACTCTTTGTCCCAGCGGATCTCTTTCTTCCTTTTTGGAGAAAACTGAGGCAAAAAATGTGTTGAGTAGTTCTGCCTTTTCCTTTTCTCCTGTTAGTAACTGGTTATCATTGTCACGCAGAGAGCCTATCATTTCCTTATTTTTCCTTTTGCTGCGGACATAACTAAAGAAACCCTTTTTACTATCTTTAATCTGTCTGGCAAGTCTAAGTTCGTTTTGCGCTTTAGCTTTTTTTACCATCCCCCTGCATATATTAGCTGTTTGTTTATATTCCTCTTTGGTGCATTTCCCATTTTTCCATTCCTTGTACTTGTTTTTCTTTATAGTTAGCTGAGTTGAAAGTTCTTTAGTAAACCACTGTGGTTTCTTTAGACCTCTCCCATTTTTTCTTCCTGTCGGAACAGTTTTAAATTGTGCCTTTAATATCTCGCTTTTCAGGAACTCCCATCCATGTTGGACTCCCTTCTCTTTCAGTGTGTTGGTCCATGGAATCACAGCCAATAAATCCCTAAGTTTACAAAAATTGGCTTTCTTAAAGTCCAGGATTCTTGTCTGATTATGCTTAGCTTCTCCTTCCAACTGTATAACAAATTCCAAGAGGGCATGGTCACTTTTACCTAATGATCCCACCACTTCAACCCCATTTACAAGGTCCTCCTTATTGGTTAAGACCAGGTCTAAAAAGGTTTTGCCTCTGGTTGCCTCCTCTACCTTCTGGACCATGAAATTGTCTGCAAGGGCAGTACGGAATTTGTTAGACCTTGCATTCCTAGCTGAGTAGGACTGCCAGCATATATCAGGATAGTTAAAATCCCCCATTACTACTACATCTCTCCTTTTTGACTTTGTGGCCATCTGCTCACAGAAGGCATCATCCAAGTCCTCCGGCTGGCTTGGGGGTCTATAATATACTCCTACGCTGACATCCCTCCTGGTTTTTTCACCCCTGATTTTAACCCAAATACTCTCAACATGCTTCCCCTGCTGTTTATCTTGTATTACTTCAGCAGTGTAAATGTCCTTAATATATAAAGCTACACCTCCTCCTTTCTTACTCCGCCTGTTCCTTTGAAACAAGTTATACCCACCAATGACTACATTCCAATCATACGTCTCATCCCACCATGTTTCAGTGATGCCAATTAGGTCATATTTATTTTGCTGTATTAGGAGTTCCAGCTCTTCTTGTTTGTTCCCCATGCTCTGTGCATTGGTGTAGAGACATTTTAGGCTGCGTGCACTTCTTACATGTCCTTTGCTTAACCTGTTTTTCCTTGCACTGATGGTCTGCACTACTTTTTGTCCTGCTCCTATTTCAACATTTGGGCTAGTCTCCACAACCCCTTCTGGATCTCTACCGTTAAGAGAATTTTCTCCCTCCCCCTGCAAACTCAGTTTAAAGCTCTCCTTATTAGATCTGCAATCCTCTTGGCAAAAAGATTCCAACCAGCAGTGGTGAGGTGCACCCCATCCTGGCCCAATATCCTGTCTGAATGAAAAAACAAACCATGGGGTCCAAGAATCCGAATCGTTCCTGCCGGCACCATCTCCGAAGCCAATTGTTCACCTCCACTATTGTTCTTTCCCTTCATGGACCACGTCCTTCTACAGGGAGGAGAGATGAGATTACCACCTGTCCACCCAGGTCCTTCAGCTTCCTACCCATCTCTTCATAGGCCTTTGTGATATCTTGAAATCTGCACTTTGAAGTATCGTTAGTTCCTACATGGACCAAAAGAAATGGGTTAGAATCAGTGGGCTTGATGAGTCTCGTCAGGCTCTCTGTTACATCCCGAATCTTGGCTCCAGGGAGACAGCAGACCTCTCGATTAATTTTGTCAGGCCTGCAGATGACCGCTTCTGTTCCTCTAAGCAAGGAGTCTCCAATCACCACCACTCTCCTCCTTCGAGGCTTGGTAGGTGCCCTTTGTTGTACTGTTAGCTGCCCTTGCTGTTCTAGGTGCAGTTCCTGTTCCTGGCTGATAAAGGAGAGAGATTGGAATCTATTGTGCAGTTGCAAGCTGTCTAGACTCCATGAACTCCAGAGCCACTCCTGAAAGCCCATCCGCAGCATGCATGCTAAGTCCCCAACCACGAGAAGGCGGGGGGACCTCAACAGAGCTGCTGAGATGAACTCACTGAGCTCTGGTAGGGATTGTGCAGGGTTGCAGGGAGCGCGGTACCCTAGCACAATGCCAAACCTGTCCCGCTGACCCACCAAAAGATGCAGGCATTCTAACCCAGGACACACCAATGCCATGGTCCTGCTAACGAAAAGGGATTCCCTGTAAACGATGGCCACCCCCCCCGACTTGCCCACATGCTGCACCTGAAACCTGGGAGGGCACAGCTGGGAGAGGGACGCCCCTCCCTCTGCCCCCCCCAGGTCTTGGGAAAACAGGCTAGGTTGGCCCACCCCATCCAAGATTTTATTATGGACAGACCTGGCATTAACCAGCAAGCAGGACAGGTCAGGGACACTGATGGAGTGGCTCCCTGGCACGTGGTGGTGAGCTGAGGTATCACAACAGGGGACAGGCAGCAATTGCCTGGTCCTAGTTCTTCCTGGCTAACCCCCCAGCTCCTAGCGTACCTCCCAAGGCCAGAAAACACCGGCTTGCAGCCCCTGGCTAAAGTCCAGCCCAGCCTAGTTGATACAGCAGGGTGGCAGTTCTAATAGGTGGCCAGATGATATACAGGAGAGCCAGCTAATGTGCAAGGATAAGGCAGCCAGATGATATACATGGAGCAACCATGGCAAGCCCCGTGGCCACTCCAGGCATTAAAGTAATGCCCCAGGCCACAAGCAAGCACACAGCCAAGGTGCCCTCAATCCACCAAGGTGAGGCCTCAAGGAGAGAGAGTCAGGCAGATGGCCCTCAGGCAAAGCCCTTTCTAGGCACACTGTGAAGGCAGGGCAATCCTGATGCAGCTGCAGCACCATCGAGAATGCTCTCACCATCAGCGCCATTGTCCTCATTCTGTCCGCTTCCCCACAGCCATGGGACTGACACCTCCACCTTGCCTTCACCCTTGCCGCCAGCCTCGCCACCAAGACCACCCAAAGGCTGAAATTGCCACTGCCATGAAAATGTGAAAATGTGTGGGGGACAACCATTCAGCTGAACTTTGGACAGCCTCTAGGACATGCAAGGAGGCGGGGAGGACACTGCAGCCATGGAGCCAAGGGTGGGTAGGCTGGGCAGGTGGCTGGGGGGACAGACGGAGGCAAGGGTGGGCAGGCAAACTGTAAAACTGCAAGCTGACAGCTGCACCCAGTATGGGAGGGGCCAGCTAGCGGGGATGTGTGACAGGCTGAGCCGGCAGGGGGAAGAGGCTGCAGGCCACTCGAAATTTGAAAACGGGCCGCATTTGCCCCCGGGCCTGACTTTGGACATGCCTGACTTAGGGGATCTTACGAGTGATATCCCAACCCATTTAAATATTATGGAGTCTGTAGCAGCAGGGCCAAAAAGTTACTCCTACAGACTTTTTGATAACTCTGTGTGCATGAAAGTAAAAAGAATCACATTAAACACTGCAAAGATTGAGAAGATACACATTGATAGTCTCAAAGACCTGGTGTTTTCTGATGTCTCAAAGGAGGATAGACTACCACCTCATGAAAAAGTTGTGCATCAGCAAGGTCCCTAAACAAAAAAGGCACAGATCTTTTTGAAAGGAGGAGTGGCAGCCAGTATTATCATGTGCCTCCTGGTGCCCTCCAAATACCGTATGCTGATCCTGAGCACAACAGGAGTTGTGATCTGGCCCATGCCAGCTTGGGCCAGGCTGTTTTGTAGGATCATAGAACCCTGGGGTTGGAAAGGTGCCTCTAAGGCCATCAAGTCCAACCTCCTGCTCAAGGCAGGAATCCAAGTCAAAGCATCAAGCAGATAGTTTTCCAATTTCCTCTTGAATGCCTCCAGCGTTGGAGAGCTCACCACCTCCTGAGGTCATGGTTTCCACTGCAATAACTGCTCAAACAGGAAATTTTTCCTGATATTTAGCCTAAATCTGGTTTCCTGTTGCTTGATCCCATTGTTGCGTTCCCTGCACTCTGGGGTAACCTAGAACAGATTCTGCCCCTACCTTTCAAGTAACTGAAGACTGTGAAACTCTCTCCCCTCGGTCTTCTTTTCTCATGTGCTCAGTTCTTTCAGTCTTCCCTCACCGGGCTTGCTTTCCAGTCCTGATCATCCTCGATCTATCAGAGTCTTGTGTTCCAGGGAGCCGAATTATCCTGCTTTTAGCCACACTGCCTCTTCTGTTTCAGTGCATCTTTTTGCAGGCATGGCTACACAGGCCCCATTCCTGCCTGTCCATGTGCTGGCTGCAAAGGGGTTGGCCGATTAATTCAGTGAGCACCAAGATGTCTTTCGCATGAGTGGGTGGCATTTCCCATTGTGTCAGGATGTGTCTTTTTAATGGGAAAGTGAAACTGACAGGACATGAAAAAGGATCTGGGTCACACCCAGGATTTCAGTGGTGTCAGCACCCACACCTCCTCCTCCTGCACTGGTTTGGCAACAAGCATTTTGAGACCTGCCGATCCACTGCATGCATGTGGTACTGTGAGAAGCTGCAAGTGTGTCCCTGTCCAACTTCGTCTTGAGGGGGGGGGGAGACACTTGCCATTGGCACACACCAAGCTGACGATGCCTTGGCCATGCCGGACTGTTGCCCAGGTGTGTGGGTTCACCCTGTCCCTCTTAGGGTGGGTCTCATCCTGCGTTACAACTTCCGTGACCCTCTGGAAGAGCCTCAACCTGGATCTGAACAAGTTTGAAGTTTGGAATATGGGCCTTTGGCACGTCTGTGTTGTTCAGGATGTAAGCGTAATGGACTGCAAAGGCCACCCATCTCTCCTGGCCCTCCCCTGGGACATCCGGATGTCCAGGATTTTGATGGTTACCGCAAACACCTTGGGCTTTCTTGGGCTGTCTCTTTCCATTCTAGGGTCCAGATGGCTGAAGACGAGAGGACCAAAGGCAGGGCTGAAAAAGTACCTCAGAACAGCCGGAGGAATTTTCTTCTGCCTTTCTGGAATAACAACCTTCGTGCCGGTCTCCTGGGTTGCCTACAACATTGTGCAAGAATTCTGGGATGAAGCCTTGCCTGAGATCATACCAAGGTGGGAGTTTGGCAATGCCTTGTTTCTGGGCTGGTTCTCTGGCTTTTCCCTTATAATTGGTGGGCTTCTGCTTCTCTTTTCCACCTGTTACCCTGAGACTGAAAGACCGCCTGGACACTCAACAGTCAACAAGAACCAAGAGGTGCAAAGGCTGCCCCCATTGAGAAATCCTTATCAGTATTCACCCCACAAAAATGCATACCTTACCGTCTAAACCCAGAGGACCTAAAGACCTACCAAAACTTGAAGAGAGACGGTTGCAATGATGGTTTATGACTGACTAGCTAAGATAATTGAGTTACAGTTAGATTTGTTTAAAAGGGTGTTCTAATCAAAAATAAAGTCAGGCAGAAAGCAGAGTGGGTGTTTGCCTTACAATTCCAAAGATAACATGAGAGAGCCTTCTAAACATTGCTTATTGTGAGGATTTGAGCTGGGTGTACAGAAATAAAGTATTCCTTCAATATGTTTAAGAGTAATAGATTTACTATGCATGGTAGAGGAAGGGGGGGTGGCCATTGAAGACAAGTCTACTATTCTTAACAAGCCTAAGAGTTCTCCTTACTCATTAATGGTGTGTTTGTGATTAATAAAGAAAGCCATTATGAAGAATTGCAATGGAAAAGTTGGAGTGAGGATTGACAGAGAGCCAATGTCAATAAGCCAAGAATTTTTCTTCTGCACCGGATGCCAGATTTTAAGAGGCAATTAAGGACTTACAAAGAAACCCGGAACATATTGGTTTATATTTGCTTTTCGCAAGAAATGTCCAGTACTTGAGACAGCCCGACACTAATTCTGCAGGGGTGGTAGAAGCTTCCTTTAAAAAAAAAAGTCAAACTGCCTATCATTACCCAGTCAAGACCCTACAGTTCTACACAGGTCTACTTATTCATTCATTTGATTTATGTGTGTGTTGAGTCATTATAGTCGTGACCGAATTTATATACCGTCCATCTAATTCTGCAGGATTGTGCTCAGGATTGCAAACTGAACCAGCATGTTCAATTCAAACCCTTGCTGAGAACAGCCAGTTGTTGGCCTGGTGTATCTACAGAGGCATGTAAGAGCTGTAGTTTGTCAACACAGTTCCAGTTTAAACCATTTCTGAACTATTTTGGTGCTGATCCGCAGTCAACAAGGGGAGTGGTATCAGGAGACAGATATCTAGTCCCATGCGCTCCCAAACGCATCTGGTAGGGCCACTGTGAGATACAGGAAGCTGGACTAGATGGGCCGTTGGCCTGATCCAGCATGGCTCTTCGTATGTTCTTATGTTCTCCCTTTGAGATTAAGAGAACCTTCACATGTACAGGCCATTGACTGCAGGCTATGCAAACATCTTTCTTTTTAATTACTCCTCTATGGCTTCTATAAGTTCATCAGAGTTAAAATTCTTAATCTCAGAACTACAGAGCTGGAAGGGACCCTATAGTTGATTGAGTCCAGCACATCAAGGAGGCACCAAGGGGGAATCGAACTCCCAACCTCCGGTACTGCAACCAGAGACCTCAACCGCATCATGGTCCTCGTGACAGTGGCAGCCAAAGGTGTGCCAGGAAAGGCCAGCAAGGTTTCCTCCTGGGCATTTATGGCTTTTTAGGCATACAGGCCCTCCAGCCCCCAGCCCCAAGTAGCAACTTTCCAGCACAACACGCTGGAGAACAAGACACCTCTTCCAAGGAGGTATCTCGGCAGGGGTCATTGTAAAAATGAGTTGCTACAAGGTTGCCTCTGATCACTCCCCGTGACTCCCCAATTATTACTTTTCCACCCTACAATAAAAAGTTACAAAAATAAAAAGTCCCCATGGTTTGACAAGGACTGTTGCATGATGAGGACATTATTAAGGAATCAAATGAGAGAAATTAATCATTTTCCTGATAGAAATGCATATATTAATATGGTTAGTACAATAAGAAAATATAAAAAAATTAGCAGTTAAAAAAATCTATTTTTGTTGCTAATTGTTGGGCAGAGTTGGAACTTGAGGTAACCAATAAAAACTCCGCCAAATTCTGGCAACTAGTTTCAAGAAAATTAGGTGAATCTTCTTGTAACATAGAGATTCCAATAACAGCATCTGCATGGGACGCCTTCTACCAAGAGATACATAGGGAACACGTGAAGATGGACTCTCCAACAATTTTTTTTTTAGGAAATATAAACGACTGCCCTAAATGGCCCCCACTCACAATGCAGGAAATTAAATCTATCATACAAACATTAAAGAATAACAAGGCTCCTGGAGAAGATCTCTTACCCCCAGAACTTTTTAAGGAAAAGATAGATTGGTGGGCAGCCGTATTAGCCGGCCTGTTCACGCATATCAATAACACAGGCTGCACGCCCAAGGGATAGAGCACATGTATAGTGGTCCCATTGTATAAAAAGGTAATCCAAAAGATCCTAATAACTATAGACCAATTAGCCTAATAGATATTACAGCTAAAATTTATGCTAAATTCATCTTGCAGAAATTAGAAGAATGGGCTGATGAAAATGCCATATTTGCTGAAGAAGAGGCAGGTTTTAGACGGGGAAGGAGCACTATCGACAACTGTTTTATTTTATTACACCTGATATCAAAATACACCTCCAGGGGCGAACAGCTATTTGCGGCTTTTATAGATTTAAGCTCAGTTTTCAACTCTATTAACTGACTTATTTTATGGAGGAAATTCTTAAAGACAAATATTGAGAGAAGACTTTTACACCTTATAATGGCTCTATATACAAATACAAATTTACAAGTTAGAACAAGCGTCAATCAGGCCTTAACTAACAAGATTGCCACATATAAGGGAGTACGCCAAGGTTGTATTCTAGCTCCATTTCTTTTTATTTTTTATATTAATGACATAGCTTCTTGTATGGCTCTGCCGGAATATCATATGCCAAAAATATTAGACAGATCAGCAAACGTGCTCCTCTATGCGGATGACATGATTTTAATGTCTACAACATCAGCTGGGTTGCGTAGACAATTAAGGAAATTTAGTAATTATTGCCAACAAAATAACTTAGTTATTAATAATAGCAAATCAAAAGTTGTGGTATTTGGCAATAAAAGGAAACAATATAAGTGGTTTTTAGAGGGCAAGGAAATAGAACAGACTGGGACATATAATTACCTTGGCATAGTTTTTTCCTCAACAGGTTCCTGGTCTCAGCAGATAAAGAAGAACGAAACAAAAGCTTTAGTAGCAGTTAACTCCCTGAATAAGCTACTTAATTATAAATATCCAGGATCCCTCCAACCAGTGATAAAAATATTTAAAGGAAAAGTACTGCCCATGTTATGCTACGGTGCAGAAATATGGAGTCTTAGAAGTAGGTAGAAAGTTGAAAAGGTGCAAAATAAATTTATAAGGGGAATTCTAGGGGTAACAAGATGTACACTGGCCCATGCGGTCAGAGCAGAACTAGGTAGGTAACAGTATATGATCTATGTCTTATTAGAGTATTTAATTATTGGATCAAGCTATGCCAGATGTCGGAGGATAGGTTGCCTAAGATGTGTCTATCTGAACAAATGACTAATCCTGTAACTAAATCTTGGTTTAAGAATTTTTCGCAAATGCTTACTAACCATGGGTTAAGTGTTGAGGCTCTTAGCTTAAGTAAATCGAACTGTAAAGTCGCATTCAAACAAAGAGTGTTTGATATTAGAGCCCAATAAGATCTGGCTGCCTTGGCCTCGGTGCGATCCCTAAAGTGGTTATCAACATCTAAGACAATTTTCCAGGCAGAAAAATATCTTTTCTTCTCTATGAAAAGAGAGTATCGTATTGCATTCACTCACCTTCATTTCGATCTAATGGACTCAGCAATGTTACAAGGCAGATATCAAGGTATACCTGTACAAGATAGATTGTGTATTTGTGGGGAGGCTAAAGTGGAAGACTTGGCACACTATGTTCTGCATTGCCAACTGTATACTAATATTAGAAAATTCTATTTAAGCCCCTATCCTAGATGCTGGGGGAATTGGGAAACTTGCCTATTTGTTATATGGGAGAAATCATCATTTAACACATAAAGTTGGAAATTCTGAGGAAGCAGGTGGTTAGTAAGGGTGTGATCTAGTTGGATCAAGATATATATTAAATGTGAATATATCCCTTGTAGCTCTTGAGCAAGAACTATGTAATATTATCATTTTAATGCATTGTATTTGTATATTTATTAGTACTTGGATGTGTGTGTTTTTTATCTTGTGGCTTTGAAATGGTCTAATCGACTTATTCAATAAAGGAATTGTTGTTGACTGCACAGAGATAAAAGAGTGGAATCGAAAGCCTGGTGAGGATTAAAGAGAGCCACTCCAGGGTTAAACAGGCTGAAATACTTTATTGCACTTTAAAACCAGAAAAAAAGGTCTTATCAAAGAGGCATTTCCATTTACATCCTGATTTCAGCTGAATTAAAATCCAAAAGGCAGCTTAAAAATATTTGGAGGAAAATTAGGACAGTTAAAATATCTGTTCTTAAAAACTATTTCAGCAGTCGGCACGGAAGGAAGTGCCCCTCAGGAGAGTCAGGTTTTCTTTCCCATCTCAACTTCCACGACATCCCCCGTTTCCTTGCTTAAGGAGAAAGCCTTGACAGCCATATTTTGAGATGCTAAAATACATGTATGAAACAACCTGAAAATGCCCATGTCGTGTATGCAAAACAGGCAGTAAACTGGCTTCTTTTGCTGGAATTTATCACCAGAAGACATCTGGAAAAGCCTCAGCTTATTGCCACCTGTTCAAGTCTTTTTCCTCCAGAGGCAAAAAGGTGTGGATTATTTATAACAGCCTCCTTATAGGAGTCAAACTAGCTTACTTCCTGAACGGGCCCTGTTTCGAGACCCAATCTGAACAGGATATATGGGCCATGGCTTCAGAGTTCTACCCCACCCCACCCACCGTGTGTTCCACATGGGCCCTGCTGCGTTTTAATGCATCACCATGAGCAGGCACAAGCAGCACTCACAGCGATCCACACTGCCAGAGGGATGTTTCCATGACGACACATCAGCAGGACAACCCAGGTCGCAAAGGCATTTGCAACGTTAACAGGGTGCACCTTGTCCATAAGCAAACCACCAGCGCCCCCATCTCTTTGATGGGAACCACAGAAGTGTCCATGTACAATCATGCATTTTAAATTGCACACTTCTTAAAAAATACTAATGATAACAACCACAATCCCCCACCACCACGTGAGTGCAAGCTAAGGCAAATGTTGTCACTGGCCAATAGACAACATCCGCAAAACCTCAGTGCAAGTTCCCACCTGGTGCCCCCTTGAGCCAATTGCTCAGCAGAGGCAGCACTGTTTCTCTGAAACCTTTCTTAGTTACATTCAGCCTGGGTTGAGTCTGGACACAGATAATCTCTTCTTGCTGATTCTTTCTAAAAGCAAACAGCTGCTGGATCCCACCCCCTCCCCCAGTGGGGCCCTGTGGTCTCCAGGGCTGGATCCCCATCCTTTCTGGACACACTATTTCACAGCCACAGCTGAGGCCCCGTGGATGGACTCCATCACGGCGGCAAAACGGCTGCAGAGGTCGTAGGGTGAGTTGGGGCGGATCTTGGGGGGCTCTCTCAGGACCACCTCCTCAGAAGGACAATCAAAGAGACAGAAGAGAAGTTCATTCAGCTTCAGCCGCAGGTCCTCTGTGGGAGGAGAGGAAACAGACAATTAAGATGGAGGCAGGGAAAATCACTTCCAAGGCACTAGCAGTGACATGTACTGTCCTTACTCTGGCTGAAGCCAAATCTAGCGAGAGGAGCTGAAGGAAGAATTCCTCACCCCTACCTTGCCAGAACATGAAACATTGGCACTGGGACTTATATGATTGCCCCTCCAGCTTCCAAACCAGAAAACCTGGGCTCCTGAGTTAAAAGATGAGGGCTGTAGCCCTCATGAGACAAGGTGTGTCCTCAGACATCCAGGAGGGCTGACACAGGAAGAACCCGTGTAAGGCCAAGGGAAGCACAGCAGTGGAGAGGCAAGTTGTGCTTCTGCATACCTGCAGTGATGTCCAGAACCACGGGGTTCAGTTGTTCTGAATACAACCAGAAAGCAGGGGTTCCCAAGCTTGGGTGACCCAGATATCATTGCACTGCAACTCCCAGAAACCCTGACCAGCCCGGTTGCTGGTGAAGGCTTGTGGGAATAACAAGTCAGCAAGGCAGGAATCTTTTCGTGATTTCTGCAGCTGAGGAACGCATTCAAACTTAAGACCTCTGGCCACTTTCCTGAAAATCTAGAGAAATGGGCAGAGGTGGAGGGTAGAAAAAGGCCAGCCAGCAGCACCTAGGGCTCCTCTCTCACCATTCATATCCTTTGCCATGTAGTCGCACCAGCCGCCTCGCATGAGCTCAAGGGCCTCAAGGTCATCTTGGGAGAGAGGGCTCTTCGTCAAGAGGTGCATGCAAGGTATGATCAGGTCCTTCAGGAGGTCCACCCCTTCGTCCACGTTCAGCTTGTCTTCACTGTCGAGCAGAGTCGCCGCCGCTTCATTTAACTTCTGTAGCAAAGCCATATAAGAACATAAGAAGAGCCATCATGCTGGATCAGGCCAAAGGCCCATCTAGTCCAGCTTCCTGTATCTCACAGTGGCCCTACCAGATGTGTCCGGAAGTGCATGAGGCTAGATATCTGTCTCCTGATACCACTCCCATGCATTGGGTCCTTGAAGTAGCCTGGTTTCAAGTCTGGAGATTATTTATTTATTTATTTATTTATTTATTTATTTATTTATTTATTTATTTAATTTATATGCCGCCCACTACCCAAAGGTCTCTGGGTGGCTTACAATCCAAAAAATAAAACAATTTAAAATAGTTAAAAGTAAAATATCAATAAATCATGAAGCAATAATAAAAACCTTACACTAAAATCATTATCCTAAAATCGTCATCAGCGGACCCACAGTCTATACTGTATCAATTAAAAACCTTCTGAAACAGGAAGGTTTTTACCTGGCGCCGGAATGTAATCAGTGTTGGCGCCAGGCGGATCTTGATTGGGAGGGCATTCCATAGATTGGGAGCAGCTGCCGAGAAGGCCCTATGTCTACAAGCCATCCCTCTCACCTCCTTGAGGGATGGCTCTTTCAAAAGTGCCCCCCTGGCTCGATCTTAATTGCCGGGTAGGTTCGTATGGAAGGAGGCGGTTCTTCAGGTATCTAGGTCCTAAGTCGTTTAGGGCTTTATATGCCAAAACAAGCACTTTGAATTTGGCTCAGACAGCAACTGGTAACCAAGGCAGGTTACACAGAATCGGCGTGATGTGATCCCTGGCGGCCCCACCACTTACCAGCTGCGCCGCATGATTCTGAACCAGTTGCAATCGCCGGACTGTCTTCAAAGGCAGCCCCACGTAAAGCGCATTGCAGTAATCAATACGGGATGTTACCAGTGCATGCGTAACTGTCATGAGGCTGTGCTCGTCTACGTAGGGGCGGAGCTGGTATATTTTCCGCAGCTGAAGGAAGGCACCCCTGGCCACCGAATCCACCTGGGCTCGGGGTCCAGAAGCACCCCCAAGCTGCGGACCCTGTCCCTTAGGGGGAGTGTAACCCCATCCAAGACAGGAAGATGGCCCTCTAACCTGTTCGGCAAAGCACCCATTAACAGCACTTCCGTCTTGTCTGGATTGAGTTTCAATTTATTAACCTTCATCCAGTCCATTATCTGGCCCAGACACGAGTTCAGCACAGAAACCGCCTCACCTGGATTGGTGGAGAATACATCACCATCATGGTTTGTAACCTGTTACGGGCTATTCCTACAGGAATCTGTCCAATCCCCTTTTGAAGGCATCCAGGCCAGAGGCCATCACCACATCCTGTGGCAGGGAGTTTCACAGACTAACAACACGCTGGGTAAAAAAAAAAAAATTTTTTTCTCAGTTCTCACTCTCCCAGCCCTCAATTTGTGTGTATGTTGCCTACTTCTGGTATTTTGTGAGAGGGAGAAGCGTGTCCCTCTATCCACTTTACTCATGCCCTGCATTATTTTGTACATCTCAATCATATCCCCCCTCAGGCGCATTTTTTACTCACTAAAGAGCCCCAAATGTTTTAGCCTTTCCTGATAAGGGAGGTCCCCCAGGCCAGTAATCATTTTTGAGATGCACTGACCAGAATTGTACACAATACTCCAGTCGCGGCCTTACTATCATTTTGTATAATGGCATTATGTTGGCTGTTTTATTTTCATTCCCCTTTTTAATAATACCTACTAGCATGGAATTGGCCTTCTACATCGCTGCCACACATTGGGTAGACACCTTCATGGAGCTGTCCACCAACACACCAAGATCTCTTTCATGATTCGTCATGGATAGCTCAGAGCCCATGAGTTGATAGATAAAGTTTTGATTTTTTGCCCCAATATGCATTACTTTACATTTGGCTACATTAAAACGCATTTGCCATTTCGCAGCCCATTCCCCCAGTTTGGAGAGATCCTTCTGGAGCTCTTCACAATCTTCTCTGGTTTTTACCACATGGAAAAATTTCATGTCTTCCCTAAACTTGGCCACCTCACTGCTTATCCCTGTCTCCAGCTCATTTATGAACAGATTGAAAAGCACCAGACCCAGGACAGATTCCTGGGGCACACCGCTTTTCACCTCTCTCCATTGTGAAAATTTCCCATTGACACCTACTCTTTGTTTCCTGGATCTCAACCAGTTCTCAATCCATAAGAGGACCTGCACTCTTATCCTGACTGTGCAATTTTCTCAGCAGCCTTTGGTGAGGGACTGTGTCAAAAGCTTTCTGAAAAGAAAGATAGACAATATCCACCGGTTCACCCAAATCCTCATGCCTGTTGCCTTTTCAAAGAATTCTAAAAGGTTTGTCAGGCAAGACTTAACCTTACAGAAACCATGGTAATTTTCCCTCAGCAAGGTTTGTTCTTCTATGCAACTTGTCTCTTAAAACGGTCACAGTGCTGTGGGACTGGAGGATAGCAGATGTCACACCAATTTTTAAAAAAGGAAGGAGGGGGGGACCCGGGAAACTACAGGCCAGTTAGCCTTACATCTGTCCCAGGGAAGATGGTGGAAAGCCTCATCCAAGAGAAAATCTTAAAACACATAGAAAAACAAACCTTGCTGAGAGAAAATCAGCATGGCTTCTGCAAGGGTAAGTCTTGTCTGACAAATCTTTTAGAATTTTTTGAAAAGGTCAACAGGCATGTAGATTTGGGTGAACCGGTGGATATAGTCTATCTGGATTTTCAAAAGGCTTTTGACACAGTCCCTCACCAGAGGCTGCTGAGAAAATTGCAGTCAGGGGATAAGAGGGCAGGTCCTCCTATGGATTGAGAACTGGTTGAGATCCAGGAAACAAAGAGTAGGTGTCAATGGGAAATTTTCACAATGGAGAGAGGTGAAAAGTGGTGTGCCCCAGGGATCTGTCCTGGGACCGGTGCTTTTCAATCTGTTCATAAATGACCTGGAGGCAGGGATAAGCAGTGAGGTGGCCAAGTTTGCAGATGACACAAAACTTTTCCATGTGGTAAAAACCAGAGAAGATTGTGAAGAGCTCCAGAAGGATCTCTCCAAACTGGGGGAATGGGCTATGAAATGGCAAATGCGTTTTAATGTAGCCAAATGTAAAGTAATGCATATTGGGGCAAAAAAAATCAAAACTTTATCTATCAACTCATGGGCTCTGAGTTATCCGTGACAGATCAGGAAAGAGATCTTGGTGTGTTGGTGGACAGCTCCATGAAGGTGTCTCCCCAATGTGTGGCAGCGGTGAAGGCGGCCAATTCCATGCTAGGGATTATCAAAAAGGGGATTGAAAATAAAACAGCCAACATTATAATGCCATTATACAAAACAATAGTAAGGAGTATTGTGTACAATTCTGGTCACCGCATCTCAAGAAAGACATAGTGGAACTGGAAAAGGTGCAGAAGAGAGCAACTAAAATGATTACTGGGCTGGGGCACCTCCCTTATGAGGAAAGGCTAAAATATTTGGGGCTCTTTAGTCTGGAAAAAAGGCGCCTGAGGGGGGATATGATTGAGCCGTACAAAATAATGCAGGGCATGAGTAAAGTGGATAGAGGGAAGCTCTTCTCCCTCTCACAAAATACCAGAACTAGGGGACATACACTCAAAATGAGGGCTGGGAGAGTCAGAACAGACAAAAGAAAATATTTTTTCACCCAGCGCGTTGTTAGTCTATGGAACTCCCTGCTACAGGATGTGGTGATGGCATCTGGCCTGGATGACTTCAAAGGGGATTGGACAGATTCCTGGAGGAAAAGTCAATCACAGGTTACAAATCATGATGGAGATGGGTAATCTCCAGGCTTAAAACCAGGGTACTTCAAGGGCCAGATGCAGGGGAGTGGTATCAGGAGACAGATATCTAGTCTCATGCGCTCCCAAACGCATCTGGTGGGGCCACTGTGAGATACAGGAAGCTGGACTAGATGGACCTTTGGCCTGATCCAGCATGGCTCTTCTTATGTTCTTATGTTCTTAAGATTTTCTCTTTCCCACCAGCTTTCCACCATCTTCCCTGGGAAAGACGTAAGGCTAACCAGCCTGTAGTTTCCCGGGTCCCTCCTCCTTCATTTTTAAAAAATTGTGACATCCGCTATCCTCCAGTCCCCCGGCACTGTGGCCGTTTTAAGAGACAAGTTGCATATTACCGTTAGGATATCTGCAATTTCATTTCTGAGTTGCTTAATAACCCTTGGGTGGATGCCATCTGGGCCCACTGGCTTATTGATCTTCAATTTATCAATTAAACCTAAAACATCCTCTCTTTTAACCTGTATTTGAATTAATTCTTTAGTCAAGAGGGGCTGTTCGGGCAGCGGAATCTGCCCAAGGTCTTCTGTCATGAAGACAGATGCAAAGAACTCATTTAATTTCTCTGCAATTTCCAAGTCCTCCTTTACCTTCCTTTTTCTTCCCTCACCATTCAGAGAGCCAACTGGTTCTCTGGCAGGTTTACTACTTCTAACATATTTAAAGAAGCTTTTATTAATTCCCTTTATATTGCTAGCCATGCGTTCCTCAAAGTCTTTCTTTGCCTCTCTTATCTTCTTACATTTCTTTTGCCAGAGTTTGTGTTCCTTTTTATTTTCCTCATTTGGGGAGGATTTCCATTGACGGAAAGACCTCTCCTTGCGCTTTAGAGCCTCTCTAACTCCACTCGTTAACCTTGCCGGTGCCCTCTTGGACTTAGATGAGCTCTTCTTTCTTTGCCTTATGCACTTGTATTGGGCCTCTACTACCGTTGTTTTAAACAGGCTCCATGCAATCTGAACAGATTGGATTCTTTTTACCTTCCCTTCCAATGTCTTTCTATTTATTTATTTATTTATTTATTTATTTATTTATTTATTTATTAGGCTTATATACCGCCCGTCTTCCCAGAGGAACTCCGGGCGGTTTACAACATAGAGAAATACTAATAACAGCTATGAATAGAGCAATTGGACAACTTAAAACAAATTAACACAAATAACCAAACTGAACAATGAAGAGTGGCTTTACAGATGGCGGGGGGGGGGGCCTTCAGTCACCAAACGCCTCCCGGAAAAGGAGAGTTTTTAATGCCTTCCGGAAGGCTGGCAGGGACTATGCTAGGCACACTTCTGCTGGGTGGATGTTCTTCGAGCCTCCCTGGGTGTGGCCACACGCAGCATGTGCGCCCGCGACAACCAAGTCGGACGGGCCGATGTTGATCGCTGGTCGATCCGCTCTGTCAGGTAGTCAGGTCCTAGGCCATGGAGGATTTTGTAAACCAAAACCAGGACCTTGAATCCGATTCAGGCCGCAACGGGTAACCAATGCAGGCGGGCCAGAACTGGGGTGATGTGCTCAAACCGACGCACACCCGCCACCAGTCTGGCCGCCGCATTCTGGACCCGCTGCAGTCGCCGAAGGAGAGTCAAGGGCAGCCCCATGTAGAGCGCGTTACAATAGTCCAGTCTCGAGATCACCAGCGCTTGCACCACAGTTCTGAGGGAATCCCCATCTAGGTATGGGCGAATCTGGACAATTCGATGGAGATGAAAAAAGGCAGCCCTGGACACAGCGGCCACCTGGGCCTCCATGGTGAGCGCCGGGTCCAGGACTACGCCCAGATTCCGGACGGAGTCCGAAGGCCGGAGGGAAACGCCCTCCAAGGTGGGATAAGGGCCTCCATAGCCAGATGGGGAAGCCCCAAAGAACATAACCTCGGTCTTATCGGGGTTGAGTTTGACCGTGCCCAGGCACTGATTGAGGGTCCAGACAGCCTCATCTGCAGCGGTGGAAAAGGAGACATAGAGCTGCGTGTCATCAGCGTACTGATGACAGCAGACTCCATGTATCCTAATGACCTCAGCCAGCGGTTTCCTCATCTGAGGGAAATCTGCCCTTCAAAAATCAAGGGTTTCTGTGTTTGATTTGCTTGACACTCTTCTCCCGACATGCATGGCAAAGGAGATTGCAGCATAGTCACTGTTCCCCAGAGGCTCAGTGACATTCACATCCCTGACCAGATCCTGAGTATCAGACAGTATTAGATCCAGAGTTGCCTGTTCTCGGGTGGGCTCCATGACAAGTTGCTCTAAGGCACAGTCATTCAGCAAGTCGAGAAACCCAGTTTCTTTTTCTTGCCCGGAGCTCGCATTGGCCCAGTCAATGTGGGGATAATTGAAGTCCCCCACGATTACTATCCTGTGCTTCTGAGACACCTCCATGATTTGTCTCCTCATTTCAAGGTCCCCCTCAAGTTTTTGATCTGGCAGGCGATAGCATACCCCAACTATCACATCACTCCTTGGACCTGGTAGTTTAACCCACAGTGATTCTATGGTGGAGTCAGACCCTCTGTCAATCTCCATTCTGCTGGATTTTACCCCTTCTTTCACATAGATGGCCACCCCACCTCCACCCCACCCCTTCTACTGAGTTTATAGCCTAGGATTACTGTATCCCATTGGTTCTCCTCATTCCACCAGGTTTCTGTTATGGCTATTATAGCAATGTTATCTCTAGCTGCCAAATGTTCAAGTTCTCCCATCTTTACTCGGAGGCTCCGAGCATTTGCGTAAAAGCACCTGTACAGTGGGTCACCCAAGAATGGCTGCTTCTTTGTTCTCCCCCTTGCAGCTTTTAATTCCAGTAGACAAACTACCACATCCCATTATTATCCCAGTGCTAATACCTACTATGTCATCACTTTGAGGTTGTCTACCCTTTCCAACCTCGTTCCACGGGGATGAGGTGTTCCGAACCGGATGCTGCTCAGCTCCTGTCGGCTTACCCCCAGTTATCAGTTTAAAAGCTGCTCTGCAACCTTTTTGATGTTGAGTGCCAGCAATCTGGTCCCATCATGGTTCAAGTGCAACCCATCCCTCCTGAACAGGTTTGGCTTGTCCCAAAATGTTCTCCAGTTCCTGACAAATCTAAAGCCCTCCTCTCGACACCATCGCCTCATCCACGCATTGAGGCTTCTGAGCTCTGCCTGCCTGGAGGGTCCTGCACGAGGAACAGGCAACACTTCAGAAAATGCTACCTTGGAAGTCCAGGATTTCAATCTTCTTCCTAACAACCTGAATTTGGGTTTCAGGACTGACCGCTTGGCCTTCCCACCATCATTGGTACTAACGTGTACCATGATCACTGGCTCCTTCCAGGTTCTCTCTAACAAATTCTCTAGATTTCTTGTGATGTCTACAGCCTTTGCACCTGGCAGGCAAGTCACCATACAGTTATCATGCACATCACAAATCCATCCCTCTGTATTTCTAATAATTGAATCACCTAGTACAAGGAGCCTCTCTTCTACAGGCTGTTCATCTACATGCACCTGATCAACTATATTAAGAGAGAGGTCTCCAGACTGTTCCTCTTGATTGTCTTCCTGTATCTCATCAAGTGTGATGAGGGAGATATCCTCAGGTGGAACCAGTTGTTCCTCTATGCATTTCTCATGAGGTGTGATGAGGGAAAGAGCCTCAAAAAGTAGACCCTAGATCGTCAAAAATCACAATTATATAGGAGGGAGCTTGTGGAGACCCTATAGGGTTTTTAGGGTTCCTACAGACACACCATGTTTTAAAAGCAAACTCAAATGGAATTGTCCAACAGCAAAGTAATGTCAACCATGAAAAAAGCAACACTTTGGTAGCTGGTGAGAAAAGGAGCTTTGCCTGGAAGACAGCAGCAAAACTGGTACTGGAGTGGGGGAAGAGGTGAAGGCCTTCTTCATACAAACCAAAAGACACTTCCTGGTGTAGAGCGCAATCAAAGGCGTGTCAGCCCCTCTGCTGGGTCCCTTCAGCTGCAGGGTCATGTTGTTCTGATAGGCATGGATCAGGTAGGTCAGTGCTTCATAGTACCTTGCAGAAGGGCAAACAAAGATCTAGATAATCTGTAACCCTTATCGAAAGAAACACCCAGATCACAGGAAACCCTTAACCCCCTGAATAAGACAAAACTTGAGGAAGCTCCCCTCCCATTTCTTATAGGATGAATCGCTTTGTTCATAGAGAAAAAGTGGCATCTTGTTTAATTTCATAACGGAACATGTTCTACTGTTTTTGTTATGTAATGAAATGGACAAAACAGCATTTCATTTTTCGTTTTGTGCCCATCTCTAATAAATACTCAGTAAACTCACACACTACACCAGAGCACAGAGAGGATCCTAGCTCCCTGCACTCCTGCCCTCTGAAGATGCCAGCCAGAGAGACGGGCAAAACGTTAGGAAGAAAAACTTCCATAACACGGTCAAACAGCCTGAAAACCCCACAAGAACCTTCTCTCTCTTTCTCTCTCCATACACACATCAGGGAGTCACTGGGATTTTGCCATTCCAGACCCACACCTGCCATCTGCTTAAGGAAAACTATTCTGGAGTGTAAATGCATGCAAGGGGTGAGAGGGTGGGAAGGAAGCATCCCAAACAGGCCAGAAGAAGGGTTAGTTGCACTTCAGATTTCTTGCCGTGAAGAATAAAGGCCCCCAAAAGCATTGGTCCCAGAGCACTGTAAAGGCAACTCTGGGACCCCAGAAAAAGGCTGAAGGGACTGCCCCACGTCGCCTTCCCACTTTCTGCATTTGCTTGGGTCCTTGACATCAGAGTGAAAACCAGTGTGGCTCCCATGGGTGCTCACAAGCACCTCCTGCCTTTCATTGCTGAGTCCTTCCTGGCTCCTCAGTGTCGTGAAAGTGTGATCTTGGAAGCCCACTTTTGCCCTTCTACATCCCTTCTGTCGTGGACCTATGCCTCCACCATCCTCACAGACCCGAGGTTCTTAGTCTCCTCCCTATAATGTAATCAAAAGAACAGCGGTGAGTGTACACACTTACTGTTCGTTCTGGTAGAGCTCCAGGCCTGTTAAGAGGTAAATCGACACCTTACGAAACAAACTGTAGTCTTCGTGCCATTTCTGCCCAGAAAGACAGAACAATCAACGTCTACAGGATGATGCTTGACAGCGAGTAAGTCCAATCTCTCCTCTGCCCGGTGGTGCCCTTCTCGCTACGTTTATTTTGCAGCTTGGGGTAGCTGCTGTCACAGCCTATCTACAAATCACAAGGATGCGGGAGGAATGCCAACGTCTCCTGCCCAAGCTTCTCCTTCAGGGAGCATCCTTGAAAAATGTCACCTGCAGTCGGAGGAGCATCGCTACAAACTCCCAACCTGCACAGTGATGCATAAGCCGTATCAGGGGCAGAAGCAGCCATGGCCACCAATGATGAGCTTATATGCAGGGAACACCCAAATGTGGCAGCAGTATAGATCATATGAGATCACGGCACCATATGTGATGGTCTTAGGGCACTATATTTGTTTGTTTGATAGGCTGCAAGCCTGTCTGAAAAAGTGGGTCTTCAGCTGACAGTGGAAGGATTAAGGGGAAGGAGCCAGCCTAGCCTCCTGAGGGAGAGCATCACACAACCTGGGAGCTGCTACAGAGAAAGTCCTCTCCTATGGCCCCATCAGCCCTGCCTCTGCTGGCAATGGGACCAATCAGAGGACCACCTTGTGACAACCTTAAGCACCAACAAAGCTCAGTGGACAAGCTGTCTTCATCTCGGCCACCCAACTCTCCCCCAGCTGAGCATTTCTGATTTTATCTAGGTATGGTGCAGAAGAGGTTCCTTCTAGGACAAATCCCAGTAGAGAAGAATCCATGCACACCTCTGCCCCTGTAATGCACCCTGCCTTCCACGGCATGGCCAGTCACCCTCAAAACACAGTTCTGAAGGCATCGAGATCACCGTGGTAAAGACCATTTCTCTGGAGACAGTTGCCCTTTGTACCCCTGAAAGAGCAAGAGCAGCTGGGCCTAGGGCTGCGAGGATGCCAAAAGCCCCGAACCACAGAGACGATGCGCTGAGACCTTAATGGAAAACACGTTTTAGGGGCAAAACTCCTACCTTGTATTCTTCCATGTCCACTTCATCTGGACCAATCTCCTTCAGTTTGGCTCGTGCTACCTTCATAATGCTAATCGACCTGTGAATTAACAGGAACAAAGAGAAAGCAAGGAACAAAGCAAGGTTCCAAAGTGGATGGGTATCAATCAGACAAAGTACTTTTGGTTTCACTGGCTTCATTCCACAAGCCACAGCGCCTGCGTCTTAAGAGGCACAAACGTGTTTTAGTGCTGGAAGCAGCCTTGTGGACTTAACAAGGATGATCACCACTTTTGTATAGGATAAGCAGCCTGCCAATTGAATAAATCAATCAATCGAGTAAGCGTGCATGCAAGAAAATATGCAGTGCTTTATAACCATCAATACCACCAGATCACTGAATGCCACTCCCAAAACACTCAAGATGTACATTTTTAGAATACAGCTTAAAAATAAAGTGCAGCCCAAATTAGGTTACTCTGCATGAAAATGTCGAGAGTAATGAATGGATCACATGTATTTATTTATATAGCTTGTATGCCGCCCACTACCCAAAGGTCTCTGGGTGGCTCACAATCAAAATAAACAATTCAGACAATTAAAACATCAAAATTGCAATAAAATTAAAACAATAAAACATTTAAATACAATAAATACAATATATTAAAATACTACACTAAAATCGCCATCAGGACCCACAATAACCAGTTAAAAAACTTCTGGAACAGGAATGTTTTTACCTGGCGCGGAATGTCATCAATGTTGGCGCCAGGGGGGTTTCACTTGGGAGGGCATGCCATAGCCTGGGGGCAGCTGCCGAGAAGGCCTCGTTCCTACAAACCATCTCTTTCACCTCCTTGAGGGATGGCTCTTTCAGGAGGGGCCCCTGGCTAGATCTTAATTGCCAGGTAGGTTCATATGGAAGGAGGTTTCATATATACAACAGACTTTAATAAATTAGCAATATTCCTTATAATTCTGTAAAATCTTTCCAAGTACTGATTCATTAGCTGTCATGAGAGAAATTTGTTATAATCAGAGGAAAACTTGAAATATTAAATGAAGTATATATTGAAAAATACTAGGACACCTGCTTTTCCATAGTGTTTTTTTCTTCTCATTGCCCATCTGTACCTTTCCATTTCACAAAGGATTTAAGCCCCACCTTTTCTCCTTAGGCCATACCCCCCTCCCCAAAAGCACCAGGACCTCCAGAATAACAGACCTTGCCCCCTGACGGATTAGAATATTTCCACACCATTTGGGGCCGTGATGCTGCCACATCCCTCTGAGAATGCCAGCTCTATCCTTCCGCAATTCACTGGTTCGCTTGGAACGAACCTTTCATCGTAGCTGAGGTTTTTGTCTGCAAACTGTTCCAGGAGTGTCCGTTCCACCACTTGCTTGGGAGCTTTGTTCTGCAAGAAATAAACTAGGATGTGCTGGAGCCGAGGGTCGTTTTGCAGTGTTGGGGACTCCACAGACAGCGAGTACAGCCGGGAGTATTCTTCGTGGAATGCCTGGAGGAGCCAAGAATCAGGGTCACGTTACTTCCATTCATGGTGGACCTCCCCCTACTCTGGGAGTGGGGTGGGGGAAATACACTCCTGACCAACCACTCCCCACCACCACCACCACCACCACCACCAACGTAAGGAATACACCAAACTCTGCACTCTGGTGAGGAGCACCAAAAGGCCCTTCATTTCCTGGACAGACAACTGCAACACAGCCTCATTCCTGCCCTATAAAAGATTTGCCCAAAATGGTGCCCCAAAGTTAGCACCACACCATTTATTTGGGGCTGGAAGGTCCCTGGTCTTCACAACACAGAAGAAATAACAGCGATCAAGAAAGTTTCTCTTAATTTTACGACCTTTTGCCATTCTACCCTGGCCAAAGTCCACCCAGAAAATGTTGCCAGGGTGGAGACAACCATTTAACCTCTAAATATAGGACTCAGAATGCCTGTGGTTAAATTGGAAGTTTTGGTGGTAAATCAGGAGCTGGGCCTGTTGTAGGCAGTGAGTTGAATTAACAGCTTCCCAGGACTTATGGGTTTCCAGAGACTTCTATAACCTTAGCTGGGAAGAAGCCCCCCTCCCAACTGAGGAATAAACTCAAAGGCTGAAGAAAACAGCATCTGAATCAACCAGGCAGCACCCTTACAGTGGAAAAAGAAGGGGACATTTGACATTCTTGATCTGTCACTGATTTTAATTACAACAGAACAACTCTTTCTTTCCCTGGCATGGAAAGCAGGGGCTTGAATAAGTCAGGAGGTTCTCAGAAAACAGGTGGACAACCCACTCCTGAGTTCCTCTTGGCCGCTTGCACCTGATATTCCGCAGGATGGTAGGTACAATGTTATAGGTCAGTGTTGGCGAACCCATGGCATGGGTGCCAAAGGTGGCACTCAGAGCCCTTTCTGTGGGCACCGAACATCGCCCCTTCACAGCCACCTGTATACAGGTTAAATAGCTGTATTGGCACATTGCGAAAATTAGTGGGTTTTGCATTGCAGTTTGGGTACTTGGTCTCTAAAAGGTTTGCCATCCCTGTTCTAGGTTCTCTGTGAATTCCCTCACCCAGAAACACAACCACCCTCCCAGTGAGAGAAGTTGGGATGTCCGCAGAGATGTCCGCAGTCTTGGAAGAATCTGCTTCCTTCCATGAGTTGTGGAGAGAGACAACCATTATCAGAGGTGGAAACTTTGAATGGAAAGGGCAGAAAAGGGGAAGGATGCGCCCCACTGGAAAAAACAAACAAACACGCCCACGGGTCCCCATTTCAAGCAGTACCTTAACTAGTCCTGCCTCAGACCCATCGCGGTCAAAGGTCTGACGGGCTTTAGCAATAGCCAGAATCACCCCTTGCATGGCAGGACTGAGCATCACCTGCCAGGACAAAGAGAGAAAGAGGGAAAGAAAGAAGGGAAAAGATAGGCAGGAGGAGGAGGAGGAGGAGGAGGAGGAGGAGGAGAGATACAGCGAGAGAGCAGTGAGGTTGCATAGGGACAAGCGAGCCTAACCCATACAGCCACAAGAGTCCAGTTTTAACAGGAGAGTTCTCCACTCATTATGAACATTGCTCATTTTTTACTGGCAAGTCTGTTTTAGCTGCAACTCCTACACTTAACACACCCACCAGCAATAAAAAGCCGCCCCTGCCTCCAATGACATGGACCCCAACTTGGCCATGCCAAGGTTAACTTTTCCCTTCAGAATGATATAACCAGGATTTCGCAGAATGGCTGTGTACTTTCCCGGATGCTGGAAGATTTTTAACTAGAGATGGGCACGAAACATTTTTTGTTTTTTAAAATTGTTTTTGTTTCATTTTTTGTTTGTTTCATTTTTCTTTTTTAAACTCGCACTGACCAGCAGGCCCGGGGCTGGGTTGGCGCATTTAAAAAAATTTATATTATTATTATTTTTACTTGTGCCAACCAGCTGGCCCGCGGGCTGGGTCGGCACGTTTATTAGTTTTTTAATTATGTTTTTTAAACTCACGCTGACCAGCTGGCCCACAGGCTGGGTTGGTGCGTTTTTGTAAATTTTAATTTTTTTTAACTTATCGTGTAGACCAGCTGGCCCATGGGCTGTGTCGGCACGTTTTTTTTGTTTTTTAATTATGTTTTTTTACTTGCAGTGACCAGTTGGCCCATGGGCCAGATCGGTGTGTTTTTTAAAGTTTAAAATGTTTTTTTATTTATCGTGTTGCTCAGCTGGCCTGCAGGCCAGGTTGGTGTTTTCTTTTAAACCCCAATTGGGGAAAAACACCCGATTGGGTGTGGGGGGGAAACGGCCTTTTAAAACTTTTTTCCCTGCCAAAGCCCCGTGCTACAGCTGATCTGTGGTGGCTTTCCCCCACATGTGTGTGTGCTTGGGGGTGAACGGCGGCTTTTCCCCATAGGAATACATTGCTTCAATGCATTCCTATGGGAAAATGAAAAACGAAGTGAACTAAATGCAAATTTCCGTTTCGTTTCATTTTTCTTTGATGGGTCTGTTTGTTATTCATTTCATTCCATAACAAAATGAATAATCTCTATTTGTAAAGTAAGCTTCATGTGCCGGCTGTGCCGTCCAGCCCTGCTGCATACCCAAACCTCCACTTCTGCTCTTGGTGGTGGTGGTGGTGGGGAGAAGCCCTCCTGAAATGTCCTACAAAGAATAAGTGGAGGGAGGCGTCCCAGTGGAGGCTGTGGAGGGAGGCGTCCCATGGAGAGGGTTTTGAAGGGGAGGCTGACTCATTTTGAGCCATAGCAGGTAAAGCCAACTCCTGCGGGGTGGAATGTTCTTGCTTGCCACAAGCCACCACGGTGACCTGGATAAAATGAGATCAAATGCCAATTGGTGGCAAGAACGGCAGCCTTGGGCAGAACTCTTAGACTGGGTTTCTGGCAGGGCTCCCAGGGAAGATATTCTCCACAGGCAGGCCCTGAAGAGAGTAACCGAGGATGAGGAAGATATTCCCCCCCTCCCCCGCCACTGAGTCCAGTCCCTACGGATCCCTTTCTTCCCACGCAGCGGTGTACCTCCTCATCATAGCCATCGGCATCCGCTCTAACTAGAATCTTTCCCACACTGGGGATCTCCACCTCAGAGATCTGTGGGCCAGGCTGGGTGGAAGGTGCGGTGCCCTGCGCCTCCTGCAGGGCCGGTGGTTCTGCCTGACCTGGGAGGTCTGCTTCTTTCTGGGGAGCCTTCACTGGTTCTGGCTCCTTGGCCTGTGGCAGCACAGAAAGAGGTAAAGAGGAGTTAAGGAAGCAAGAAGGAGAGTTAAGGAAGAGGAGAGATGGAGGGGAGAGTGGGCAGGAAGAAAAGGCACAAGGGAGGCATTCGGTTTACACCCAAGGAGGAAGCATACCGTTAGGGACGTGCCTTCTCACCTTCTCAAAAGCCACCCGCACCCCATCTTTCTCGTAGGCGCTGCCTGTCTTCGCAATAGCAAGAGCCGTCTGCTCCCTGGCGATCTGGGCGTGTTCTGAGGAGAGGGACCGTGACCCGCTCTCAGGTGAACTCAGCTGCTCTGGAGACAGAGAAAAGACACGCCACTGACAGGCCCGGCTGCTGCTGCCTGTCCCGCTGCCTTCGATGTCCCAATGGAAGAAGCGAGCCTCACCGAGGCCTGTGAGGATCCAGCCTCCAAGCCTTCTGAGAAAGCAGGCAGCCCTTCACTGCGCCTCCTCCCTAGAGCTGGAATCTTTATCCTCATCTCACATTTCACGCGACCGGCCTTTGAGCCGTGGCTCCCCCTCGACCTGGGAAAGCAGGAGGCTGGGTCAAACCCAGGCGAGGGACGGGCCAAGCTTCTCTCACCTGGCCCAGAGTCTGAAGAGAGATCTGGGGAATCCATGGAGGAAGGCAGCTGGTCCACCTGGGCCATCTTGGAGGCCTTCTTGTCCCACTCCACCACCTCCTGCTCCAGCTTCCAGTTGTCCTCTTGTATGTAGCGCTGGAGTTCCAGAGGCAGAGCCTCCACCTCTTTCTGGATCTGCCCTTCGCCACCATCTACAAAGGAAGAACAGCCATGATGGGCCACCAGGGGCATTTCCTGCTGTGCTGAGCGCTTCAGGGGCTGAGCGTGAGGCCAAGTCGCTTAGCAGTTGCAACAACAGTGAACCTGCCCTCGCTCCTTCGGTGGGCCACTCCTCATCTCCAACAAGAGGTCAGCACTAAAGACATCTTGCCTTCTATCCCGTCCACTCAGGGCAGGTTGTGCTTGCAGCCACTTGCAAGGGGCCTCTCTAGACAGGAGCAGGAAGGCACAGTGCTCAGTCTTAGAGGATAAGCCCCGCATGAAATGTCACAAAGGATATCCTGGCAAAAGCTGTCTGCCCAAAACAGGAGAACAAACGGCGGGAGGGCACGGGGGCTCGGGCACCTGGCTGCAGAGTCAGAGGTCAGGAATTTGACCCCCCCCGCCTCCTTGACAGGAGCTGGACTTGCTGAACCAGAGGGTCCCTTCCAGCTCTGCAATTCTGAGAATACTATTATATTTGACTTCCTGGATAGCTCAGTGGTTTGGGAGTCTAATTCTAAAGCCAGAGCTTGGGAGTTCAGTACCCCAATGTCCCTCCTTGAGAAGGGCTGGACTCCATGATCCAGAAGGTCCTTTTGAGCTCTGCAGTTCTAATTTATTATTTATTTATTTATTTATTTATTTATTTATTTATTCTTATTCTTATTCTTATTCTTATTCTTATTATTAACCACACAGCTAACTACGCTGGATTTTGTATTAACAAGCACTAGTCGAACGCTTCCCAAGAGTTTAGCACTTAGTGATGTATCGGCAAATTATGCGAGCAGATCCTAGTAAGGCGACTTTCTGCAGCTGACTGATCGTGACTTTGTCAACTCCAATTTCTTCTAAATAATTGCTTAGCTATTTAGGCACTGCACTCAGGGTGCCGATTACCACTGGGACCACCTGTACCGGTTTATGCCAGAATCTCTGAAGTTCAATTTTCAGATCCTGATATTGGGTAATTTTTTTCAACTTGTTTCTCAGTGATTCTACTATCACCTGGTATAGCAACATCAATGATCCACACTTTTTCTTCTCCACAATCACAATATCTGGGGTATTATGCTCCAAAACCCTGTCTGTCTGTATTTGGAAGTCCCAAAGTAATTTTGCATGCTCATTTTCAGTCACTTTTCCAGGCTTATGATCCCACCAGTTCTTTGTTATGGGCAGATGATAGTTCTGACACAAATTCCAATGGACCATTTGAGCAACTACATTATGACGCTGTTTGTAATCAGTCTGAGCAGTTTTCTTGCAGGAACTCAATATATGGTCAATAGTTTCATGTGCCTCTTTGCAGAGTCTACATGTGGGGGATTTTCTATTCTAGCCTTAACTGCATTTGTTCTGATAGCTTGTTCTTGAGCTGCAAAAATCAGGGCTTCTGTCTCTTTTTTCAGTGTTCCATTGGTGAGCCATAACCAAGTCTTTTCCTCATCTACTTTTCCTTTGACTTTTTCGAGGAACTGCCCATGCAGCACTTTATTATGCCAGCTATCAGCTAGTATTGTTTTTTTTCCCTGTATTGACCCTTTGTTTGCTTTACTTTAAACACCTCCCTGTTCTTAACCTCCGATAATGCTGGCTCTGTACTATTTTTTACATAATCTGCCAATGCATGCTTCTCTTCTTCAACTGCCTGCTTCACTTGCAGAAGATCTCTACCACCTAATTTTCTAGGTAAATACAGTCTGTCAACATCACTGCGTGGATGTAATGCATAGTGAATGGTCATAAGTTTTCTTGTTTTCCTATCTAGACTATCTAGCTCCGTCTGAGTCCAGTTTATAATGCCAGCAGTATACCTGATGACCAGTATGGCCCAGCTATTAATGGCCTTGATGGTGTTACCACCATTCAGCTTACTTTTTAATACCTTTCTGACCCTTTGGATATATTCTTTACTGAACACATTTTTCACTTGACCTTGCTTGATATTATCTAACTGCAGTAGCCCAGATATTTCAGGCTTCAGACTGATACTTAATAGCTTGTCCATTTGGCATTTCAATTCCTTCACTCTCAATAATTTTTCCTTTTTTCAGTGCCACTGTGGCACATTTGTTTAGTCCAAACTCAATACTAACATCAGTACTGAAAATTTGGGCTGTGTTGGTCAGTGAGTGTATTTCAGTTTCTGATTTTCCATACAACTTTAAGTCATCCATATACAATAGATAATAAATTTCCCCTGAATTTTTAGCAGTTTGGTACCCTAAATTTGTGTTCTGCAAAATTATTGAGAGGGGAATCAGGGCAATAGTAAATAGCAGAGGTGACAAAGAGTCACCTTGAAAAATCCCTCGTTTAATGCTAACCAATCCATAGCTTTCATCCCTGACAAACAATTCTGTTTTCCAGTTCTTCATCACATTTTCAATTAGGGCACTAATACTTTTACATATTCCAATGGCATCCAGGCACTTCATAATCCAACTATGCGGTACTGAGTCAAAGGCTTTTTATAGTCAATCCAAGTCATATGTAAATTAGTTTTCCAGGCTTTACAATTCTCTAGGATCATTTTATCAATGAGTAACTGATCTTTTGTGCCTCTACTTCCCCGTTATTTCCCTTTCTGCTCGACTGGCATTATGTTATTTGCTTCCAAATAATCCTGGACTCTATCAGCTATGCCTGTTAGCAGTTTATACATAGTTAGTAAACATGTTATTGGCCTGTTATTTTCAGGTATTGCTCCTTTTGTTGGATCCTTTTGAATCAAATAGGTTTTGCCAGTTGTTAACCACTCATTAATATAACCTGTCCTCAACATTTCATTAAATTGTTGGGCCATTTTTCCATGCAGACTGGTCAGGTGTTTAAACCAAAACCCATGCAGCTGATCATTGCCAGGTGATGTCCAGTTTTTGACTCTTTGTACTCTTTTGGTGATCATATCAGCTCTTATTTCTAGTTGGTCCATTGTGCACTTGGTGAATTTCTTTTCAAAATCTTGGAGCCATCCAGCATTTCTATTATAGTCTTTCTCAGTCCCCCATATGTCTTTCCAAAACTGAATGGTTGCCATTTTTTCAAGCTTTTCATCTTTTATACCTATCTTCTGATTTAAACTCTGATAGAACTTTCTTTGATCTGATAGAAACAACTGGTTGTCTTTATACTGAATAAATCTAGCTTCATATCTTTCAATTTTTCTAGCTGTTGCTGTTATTTGCTGCTTCACTCTTTCCAATGCTTCTCCAATTTTCCTTGTACTTAGCCAGCATTTTTAGTCAAATATTTCTTGATCTTACCATTCTTTAATTTGTCCTCCTGCAGGTTTTTTAAGTTACTTGCATCTGCTCGGAGCCTTTTGATTTTAAGCTCCAGCCTGATTTTCCACCATGGTGTCTCAATGCATTTTTTGGGGGGCTTCAATTGTGGAATCCCTAGTTCTTCCATTGCTATTACTGCTGCACTATAAGCAAGCTGATTTATCTGCTCAATTGACCTTATCTGGATTGTTGCAAGCGCTGAGTTTACGTCGTTCATCAATGGTATCATTTTTTTTCTAGGCACAGTCTTTAAAATCGGGAGCCTTCCCCTCTCTTCATTTAATGCAGCATGTGTGAGTATTTTATTCTTCAATTCTTGCTTCCACCCAAGGACCCTGCCATGCCGAGCCCTCACCTGCAGCAAAATGGGGCAGCTTCTTGTTGATGTACATCAGGCAGTAGGCACTGGCATTCTGCAGGCCTCCGAAGGAGTCCCTTTCCAGTTCTTCCCAGGACGACTCTGTCACCGAGATGTCATTGTATTTGAGCCACTTCTTCCGAGGCTGGTTGTAGATGTAGGCCCAATAATGGCCGGCGTTGGCCTGACCTTCGTGGACTAAGACGGCGTGCAGATGATAAGGGACCTGGAAAAAAACAGACCCAGGCATCCACGAGAGGTTGTCAGTTTTTATTTTTAGTCGAACAAGGAACGTGAATCTCTCTGGAAGAGATTTCAGCAGACATTCCCAGCTGTTGTGCTTCTAGGCACTACACGTGCATACAATGGCAGCCTGATAGACAGCAATATGCTTCCTTCTGCAGCACCCTATGGCCTCAGGCACTGCCATTTCATGGGGACTAGGGCAATCCTAATTCTGTGCCCCCCTCAGGGGTCATGTCAACCTGTTTAAGAACCCCTGGATCAGATTGTTGCAAAAGGAGAGCGAGATAGAAAAGACCACCCGCTTGGCTCAGTTTTACATAGAAATCATTCACACTTGGCAGAAGAGGACACAGCAAGGGCATGCACTGGAGCATATCTTGTTCTATCGGTGAGAGTCTTACTCTAGAGCCCAGTAATTTGTTCCTTACAAAATGTGCGCTGCTCTCAAGGGTTAACACTATGCTTACGTAAAAACCTAGGCATTTAACTTGAGTCTGGTGGTCTAATGAGGGTTAGAAAGAGACAGGCTTCTTTGTGGCAAGGAATCAAGAATGAATGTATTCAAGGACCCGCTACCTCTGTGCTAATGGGGTCAGATGTGCGGAGCTTTGCGCTGAAGGAGATCTGAATCAAATTCCTTCCACAGTGCTCACCACTTGCATGCACCAGCACACCAACAGGCAGGTATCATCCCGACCTCCTACCTGCTGGAGCTGTGCATCAGTATACATCTGGTCAATGGCCTCAGAAAGCAGGCTGATGGAGGTCTTCAGATCTGTTAAGAAAAAATAGTCTTTAACGCCCAAGGCTAATGCTCTGTCTACCTATCTGACTTTCAGAAGAAGCCAAGGATGGCTCTGCACTGGCACCTTGAAGGCACATATAGGTCGAAAGGGACGGGCAAGAGATGAAGGCTATGTCATTTCCCCCAAATTGTCCAGCTTTTGCAACTGCTTAGTGGGCCAAGTGGCAACTTGTACCTACAAGGCCATACAATGAAAAGGAAGAAACCCACCATTTGGAAATGTTGCCCGGCCGCAGAATCTGGACGTTTGTGTCCCAAAAAGTACAGATCCCCAGGAACAGTCAAAGACTCTGGACCCTACCAGCCAGATGGGATGTATTACCAACCCAGCCTGATGGGATGTGTTACCAACCCAGCCAGATGGGATGTGGCTTAATTCCTAGGAGCCGCCTTGTTGTAGGGTCACTAAGAAAAAAATAAAATGAAATATTTTACGAGATGCTTTTGGGGTTCCCAACACCCCAAACCGCGCCGCACACCATGCACAAGCACCACACGAAAACCCCAAACAAATTGGAACTTTTCCATAGAAATAATAGGCAAGCTGCTCTGCAGTCTTTTTCCAGCTTGAGCGGCGCTGTTGCTGAACCAGGAGGCTTTGATTAATTGAAAAACAACATCATCATTCACCATAGACCCTGAAGAGCCTAAGCTACTGACAAAACTCCATACACACCTGGATTCTCCTTTCCCCCCTCCATTAGATTTCTCCCCCCTCTTTCTCTTGCCTTCCCCTCCCTGCCACCTTGAGCTAGAAGGGCACCCCCCCTGCTCTCCTCTTAACCTCTCACGCCAACATGCTTTCCTGGGTACTACCCCCCCCCCCATTCTCTATGCTTGGGACCACCATCTTGGGCAAGAACCACGGGGAGAGAAGGAGGAAAATTGTGACTCTTTGGCATGGCTGCATCTTCCAGAAGCGACTAGATCAATCAAGGAGATTCCAGGGCGAGGCAGGAATCTCCTCATGGACAATAGGATTAATCTCAGCCAGGAGACTGCCAGGAGACCTCCCATTGTCTCTTTTCCACATACCCTGGAGAACTTGTCTGACAACTTGAGACCCTTCTGTTGACTTTCCAGCCCTCCTATTGAATTGAAGATTAGCCAAACCCCTGGACAATGCCATTTCCTTCTGCCCCATTGTTCCCAACCATCACGGCTCATAAACACCTCAATGGCAAACATCAACCCAGCCACACCTGGATTATGGGGCAGAGACTGGGTAATGTTGCCAGCCCCAGGACCAGCCCCAAACTGCCCCAGGACCGCCCTGGGAGACGCCCCGGACTGTCACCATTGGTGGCCTCCCTAAAGATCGCCACCTACCTATCCCAGGGATCTGTGCGCACTCTGTGGGAGGGGAGGGGGAAAGGTATAAAAGTTTGCAACCATTTTGTTTCTGGGCCGACCATCCTGCACTGCCTTGCTGTGGGTTAGTTGGCCTTACCGTTCTTTATTAGGCCTAATAAACAGGTAATTTTTCCTGGACCTCTCTGTGTTGAATTTCTTTCATTGGACCTTGGGAAATTCAGCAGTGTGCAGTAGGAATAGCCTACTGTGGACTCAACATAATGGTGAGCCAGCCAGGAGGACATGTGAAGGGTTAGCCTCTCCAAGTTCTCCGTGGGCTGCCCCAATTTTTTTCTGTGGCCCCATTTTGGGAGCTTCCCTTCCACGAGGCTGGGGGCGAAACCAAGGGTTGCCTAACTTTCTTTCTGGCGCCACCAGCCTCTTGCTGGAAAAGGGGGGTCAGGACACCACCTGGCAGATCCTTGCAGCCTCAAACGAACGGATCAAGAGACGTCCAACTTGGTAGGGATTGGGAGAAGAATTCCTGTCACGGCGAGCTGAAGGTTTGAGCATCGAAGCTGGGACCTGGAGATTGGTAAGATTCTGAAAACGCCCCGGAATCTGAGTGTGCATGTGTGTGGGACAGCTCTACCCCGTCCGAGCGGAAGTGTGCATGTTTGGGGGTAGGGTAAGGGGGTCCTGTAGGGTTCCCGGAACAGGGGTCCAAGTGAGGGGTAGGGGTATAGCATGCCACCCATGCCGCCGGAGGATTAAAAAACTCCCTCCCCTTGCGTAGGGACCCGGAAAACCTTGTTCTGCATTAACTCCAAACTCCTGAGTGTGCTCCCCAGGTAGAGGTAGGGCCTGGACTGTGGGGTGGAGAGTCTTGAAGGCAGCAGGACTCGTGCGCTTGAGGGCGGGGAAAAGCCAGCACAAGAAGGGGAGGGGTCAGACGTGTCCCTGCCATGCATCCTAAGCCACTAGGGCTTCAGGTCACGAGGCAAGAAACTCCACAGTGCTGGAATTGTGAAGGTTAGGTTAGGGGAATTTAAGTTTGAAAAAAAAAAACCCTCTAAATTTTTAGTAGTTTGAGAAGTGACAAGTGCTTGCTGTGATGGGGAACGAATTATCTCCCGCTGGGGTACAAAAAGACCCCCCTTATGTGTTACATGTGCCCTGGATCACTTTTCTGCCTTACTGTTCCAGAGAAGAAGAAAAGTAAAAAGAACAAGCTAGGGAAAACTCTGCAGAGAAAAAACACTGGCCACTGTACCATCTGGGTCAGGACCTTCTCCGCTGGCCACGGGGAGGGACGCTGGGGGTATCTCTCCAACACCTGGAGGGGTGCTCTTGGCAGAACCATAAAAATGGCAGAGATCCTACATCTCTACATCTTCTCCAATTTGAGTTCGGAGGCAGGCTTTTGCCAGCAAGGTGGCCCCGAAATCTCAATCCATCCCCCAGTTGGGAAGCTTGCTGCTCTTACACCTAGGGCATCTACCTCGACCCCACCGAAGATCCTGTTTGGAGGGGGGGCACCTCATGGGGTGCCCCAAAGAACATGATTTTCCTTCCCCATATATGACCCTGGTTGCAATGCCCATAGCCCCAGGAGGTATGGGACCCCAGCCAGATCCGGCTGCAAGGAGAGTGGCCAGTCAACCCTCCCCTGAGCCGGTCTTCATGGCTGACTCATCATCAGCCCATCCCCATGCCCATCATCTTTGGGTGTGTGTGTGCTAGGAGAGCACCAGCCTCCCTCACCCCCCCCCCCAATATCTCAGCCCCAAGGGAACTTGAATTTTAGCTCCGGAAGGCAAGGTCTCTTCACTCTCTCTCTCTCTCTCTCTCTCTCTCTCTATGTATCTATCTATCTATATCTATATACATACATATATATCTATATATCTATATCTATATCTATATCTATATCTATATCTATCTATATATATTTGAGTATTTATCACATGTAATAAAGGCCCACAACAGGGAAGGCACAATGTCTGCCTAGTTGAATTTTTCTGTGGTGACTTACTGGATGCCCAGTAGTTACCCTCACTAGTTTTTTTCTCCATTCAGTACCTTTTTCCCCTTTGGAAAGAGAGCACACTAATGTGCCCCAAAACTGCTTCCCCTTTGGGGAAACACTGGCTGAATGTGTGGTCTGTTGTATTTTCTTTTAAGGGTGAATGCCTCACTTGGGTTGTGTGGTCTTGCAATTCTTGCGTGTGCCAATGTGTGTACGTGATTTCTGCCCCTTCTCCCCTTTCTTTGGCTGTTGTACATGGTTATTTTTTTTGTGTGTGTGTGTGTGTGTGTGTGTGTGTGTGTGTGTCTGTGTCCATGCTAGATGCTTGAGTCAATTTGAGCTTAATTTATTGAACTCATGTACTGCTCCCCTTTGTGTGTGCATGCCTAAAAGTTTTGCTTTGGGGAAGGATTCCTTCTCAAAAGCTACCTCTGGGGAGCTGCAGCAGCCCAATCCTTGCTCCCTCTGTGTGCTGGACTGTTTAAAGCTGCACATGGGTGATAGGGGGTGCCCCCCTCCTTTCGGCCTGCAGTAATTTCAGGCTGGATCCTAGCCCCCCCCCTCTTTTTTGTTGTGGTGAGGTTGCCAGGTGTGTGTTTACTGTCTTAGCGTTCTAATGTCCCCCCCCACCACCACCACCACCACCAACATGAGGGAAAGGCCTATTGCACAAAGAGGCAAGTTTTTTCCTAAAAGGGTAGGCTGGCTCTGGGGAGGGCCTCCCTTCAGCTCCTTCAGTTTTTAAGACAGCCTTGGTTAATCCTGGCCTAGGATGGCCCCGAGAAGTGGCCCTAATGTTTATCTGCCCTCTCCATTTTCGTAAAAGAAGGCATGTGCTCTTCCCTCCTCCCTGCCCACCCCCATGTGTGTGTTCCATATTGGCTGATTAGGGTTTCACACGGGGTGGGTGGGGGTGGGTGGGTTACTTCCCCCTTCCAGACCCACTCCACTGCCTGTTTTCTACTTGGGAGAGAGTCTGTTGGGAGGAGTGATGTCATGTGAGTGCATTGGCAAGTGTGCCCCACCCTTAACTTATCCTGTTCAGGTTCCTCTTATTCTCCCACCCTGCCCTGACTAAGGTGACAGATACAATGGTCCACTGTCCTTTCCTTTTAGAGGCTTACTCCAAATGTCTCCCCCGGGTGCACCCACATTCTCGCATCTTCAAATCTGACGGGTCTGGACACTACCCCGGGACTTCCAGAAAAGTAACTTCCCATGTCCAGATATTGCATCCAGTCTGTGACATGTTTGATTCCTCCTACCTCCAGTGATTATAGAGTCTCTCAAGGGGACACAAGAGCTCACTTTGGGCTGCCAACTCAGAAAGGGCATTTGCCTCCCCCCACTTCTCCCACAGGCATTCAAAGAACTCAACCCACTTACTAAGGTAAAGGAGCCTCATCCTTTCCCTGGCATTTCAGGAAATGGGCCCTGTGGGTTCCAGGCATTACCAACCTAGCAGGGCCTCTCCATGAGCTCACTTCTTGAGAGTAAACTCCCATGGCTTGTTATCAACCCCCCTGGGTGGCCATCCGGATGGCTTCAGTACAAGCCATGGCTTTCCCCTCGCCAGACCAGTCCTGCCCCCTTGATTTGGTTGTCCTTAAAGCTGCCCCAATTGCTTGAGGTCTTGATCCTGTCTGTGGGTCCAGGGCTGCCCCCAGTTGCCTACTTCTCTGAAGTTCCAGAACCCATCACATTGGACTGGCTTGCCTGCCTTTGAGCTGTTTTTGCCACTGCCTAACAGAGGCCTCTGCTGGGTCCCTCATTTGCATGCAAACCCCCCATTTTGTGACCACCTCCCTGCATGAGTGATCTCTGCTATGTCCACCCCCCCAGACAATAGTTCTATCACCCCATATATGCAGCCCTCCTTTCCCCACTCTGTCTGAATCCTCTCCCCTACTCTCAAGGCCCTTGTCCATGTAATGAGGGATCTTTGAACTCTCTTCTCCTCCCTCCTTTTGAATCCCCTCCCACTCATAGTCCCATCATCCAAAAGTCCCTCCCCCTCCTCAGTGTTCCGCTCAACAACTGCAGAGCAAGAGAAAAAGATTCTTACTGCCACTGCCAATTTGGCCTCCTGGCAGCGAGTGAACATTTACTGGAGGGCCATTGCTCCTTCCTGATGTTGCAGGAAGGCACATGGCGTTAGGGGAGGGGGATAGAAAGATCCTTATGATGTTTCCCCCTTACAGAGAGGCTAATATCATCTTCCATCCTCCCCAAGGAGGTGGCAGTCATATATTGCCCAGGCCAACAAGGAGTTCATCTCCAGAGAGAACCATATGGCAGATCAGTTTGCAAGGGCAGCTGCACCTTTGAAAGGGATGGGGGGGGATGAAGTGTGCATATTTCAGGCTGACAAAGAGCGGAATACTCAGGCTTCCCTCATTCCCACTTCCCCAGGATGAAGTCACCCTCTTACAATCAACCACACGACTCCTTCCTCAACCCACCCCCAAAGTTTGTGCATGGCAGTCCTTTCCTCCCTGTCCAGGTGCCTGAAGCGACTGCCCAGCGGAATCCACCCTGGATCCTGGTGTGGGAACTCCATCTGTCCTACCCGGAAGCCAACTGGTCCCCTCCGGAATAAGCCTCCTCAACACACACACACACAGCCATAAAGGTGGAGGAAATGAAGTCTTGGGTCCACTTTTCCTGGGTAAAAAGACTGTCCCATCGCTAGACGAGGAGTGGGTTTGCGAGCAACTGGGCCCCCTTTGCCTAAAGATCCAGAGGCGAAGGAAGTGCCAAGTCCCCACCGCAGACCCTGGAGTGACTGCCTTGCCTCACCCGTTCGGAGACGAGGAACTGACAGCGGCCATCTGGACCTGAAGCCAAGAACCAACCCTCCTGCTTCTCCGTGACCGACTGTGGTGAGTCCTGGTGTGCCCAAGCTTCTTTTCTTCCTTTCCTCTGCTAGCTCCTTTCCCGTGGGCCATCCCTCCGCTGATAATGGCCATCCACAGCCTGTTCCTGTGTCTCTGCTGGGTGGTGGTTCTCCAGTCCACTATCCCTACGCTAGCTGGCTGGGATAGAAACACTTTTCACCTGATAATGCATAACATGACAGAAACCCTAAATGTCATGGGTTGCTGGCTGTGTGCCTTTGGGCCACTTCACATACAGGAAGGTTGGCCCATTATGCCCTCCGCATGCTTGGACCCCTGAGATTGGAACAAAAAACATCCCTATCCAGTCTCACTGGGAGGAGACGCACGGATTGCTGACCCGGACCAGTTTACCCTAAGCTACCAACAACACTGGCCGTTGGCACCCATTTGCATCACTTAGCATAACCAACCCACACACAGGGCACTCACTTCTGAGAACACCCAGATGCCCTGGGAGATTATCCATATTGTAACTGTACTGTGAGTGTTGGGGACCTTCCCTCCTGAGAGCCTCATCCGCCCCCTAACTGCCTTCCACAATACATCTAAGAAAACAAGAGAACAAACATGTCTATAAACCAGATCCTGCTGAAGTAGCCTCAGCCTTCAAACAGAAATCAATTCTGTAGCCGAAACCCTGGTCCAGTATAAAGTGGGGCTGGATTGTCTCCTTAGCCGGGCCAGCAGCTTCTGCCAATGGCTAAATCAGTCCCACTGTTGTCATTTGATTGGCCTGAATGGAAAATTTACCACCGACATCTAAAAGATTCGTGGTATGGCCTCCGAGATCCAAAAGACCTTTATTTGTTCAATAAAGGAACAACAGCACCACCCTCTGGGATTTTCTGACGAGCTGGCTCCCAAATTTGAATTAGATTAAGGAACTCTTTTCAAGTTAATTGGCTGAATTCTTGTGGTGGTGGTGGCAGGCGTGCTCATTCAATGTGCTATCGGATATGTGACACAAAAATACCCCCTAGTCCAGTGAGGTTGCTCAGGGCCAAGCAAGGCGAAAATAAGGGCACTTGACTGAGGGGTGATTCTTAGAACACCCTGGCTTGGAAAAAGGGGGGATTATGTCCCATTGTCTCTTTTCCACATACCCTGGAGAACTTGTCTGACAACCTGAGACCCTTCTGTTGACTTTCCAGCCCTCCTATTGAATTGAACATTAGCCAAACCCCTGGACAATGCCATTTCCTTCTGCCCCATTGTTCCCAACCATCACGGCTCATAAACACCTCAATGGCAAACATCAACCCAGCCACACCTGGATTATGGGGCAGAGACTGGGTAATGTTGCCAGCCCCAGGACCACCCACAAACGGCCCCAAGACCACCCTGGGAGACGCCCCAGACTGTCACCATTGGTGGCCTCCCTGAAGATCGCCACCTACCTATCCCAGGGATCTGTGCGCACTCTGTGGGAGGGGAGGGGGAAAGGTATAAAAGTTTGCAACCATTTTGTTTCTGGGCCGACCATCCTGCACTGCCTTGCTGTGGGTTAGTTGACCTTACCGTTTTTTATTAGGCCTAATAAACCGGTAATTTTTCCTGGACCTCTCTGTGTTGAATTTCTTTCATTGGACCTTGGGAAATTCAGCAGTGTGCAGTAGGAATAGCCTACTGTGGACTCAACATTGTTTTAAAAAATAAAAAAGTTTTCACCCTCTCTCAGGGCAGTCCTGTCCCCATAGGCACACAAATGTCCAAGCACTCAGCACAGGTCCACCTTGACCCAGACAGCCAGTTTTTCATAACTACGACTGCCATGCTCCGTTTTCCAGCCCAGTTCTAGTTGCTTGGAATCTTTCGACTTGAAAGAAACTTTTCAAAGGGGGTGGTTTACAAAGGCAGGGGGGAATGACTAGCATGAAGAGGCAGGCTCCATCTGCTCCGGCTTACTTCCTGCCACTACATCTGGCCTGCGAAGCTGGAATGGAGCCTACAGATGGAACCTAAAGAACCTATTCCTTCCTCCAAATCATGAATAAAGATACTGAATAGCACCGACTCAGAACAGAACCCTGGGGCTGAGGAGGAGCCATTTATGATCACCCTTTGGGTGCGATCAGTCAACCAATTACAAATCCACGTAACAGTAGCACTATCTATCCCACATTCTACTAATTTCTTTGCAAGTATACCATAGGGAACTTTATTGAAGGCCTTACTGAGGTCTAGATAAGCAACATCCACAGCATTCCCCTCAGCCACCAGGCCTGTAACTCTATCAAAGAAAGAGATCAAATAAGTCTGGCATGACCTGATTTTGAGAAACCTGTGTTGACTTCTAGTAATGACAGCATTGCTTGTTAAATAATTACAGACTGTCTGCTTAATAATTTGTTCCAGAATCTTTCTAGGAATAGATGTCAAGCTGACTGGGCGGTAATTATTTGGGTCATTTCCCCCTTGTTGAAAATGGGGACAACATTCACCTTCCTCCAATCTGTTCCCCTGTTCTCCAGAAATTCTCAAAGATTATTGCCAATGGTTCTGAAATTACTTCTGCCAGTTCTTTTAATAACCTTGGGTGTAATTCATCTGGCCTCGGAGACTTAAATTCATTCAGGTTTTCCAGGTTTTCTGTATTACCCCCCATCTTTCCAATGTGGCAGTTTCCACCCTACCTCATCTACTCTTTGTCCCGACTGAACTCTTTTTTTCCTCTGTGGAGAAAACTGAGGCAAAGAGTGTGTTGACTGGAATAACAAAATCATAGAATCATAGAATCAGAGTTCTGCCTTTTCCCTGTCTCCTGTTAGTAATTGGTTATCATCTCCACGCAGAGACACTATCATTTCCTTATTTTTCCTTTTGTTGCAGACTTAACTTAAAAAAAAACTTTTTACTATCTTTAATCTCTCTGGCATGCCTAAATTCATTCTGCACTTTAGCTTTTCTTACCATTCCCTGCATATACTCACTATTTACTTATGTATTCCTCTTTGGTGCATTCCCCATTTTTCTATGGGTTTTTTAAATACTTCGCTGAGTTGAAAGTTCTTTAGTCTTCTTGTTGGAACTGTTTAGATTGTGCCTTTAATATCTCACTTTTAAGGAATTCCCATCCATCTTGGACTCCCACAGTCCTTTACCATTTGCAATATAGGCTCGGGATTCTGGAATTTGTGGCTCAAAACATCTGGAGGACTGAATAGGGATGGGCCTTTCATTTCGGATCCAGTGGGTTATCAAATGACTCACGTGACCCCAGGTTGTGCTTAGAACCCTGTGATGCAGAGCCAAATGCTTTAACTTTTTCTGGGCTCACAAAGCGTTAAATTCCAACCAGAAATCAAGCTGTGATGTTATCTTTGCTTCTCTGTAGTGCTGGCCAATCAGGAGCTGTGCAGGGATAGGAATCATCCTGCCTCCCTGTCTGACTGTCCAACACCAGAGAGGAGCAAAGATGACATTGCAGCATGCTTCCTCATTGCAGCTCAGCTCTGTGCCTACACAGAGAAAGCTAAAGCAATTGGCTCCGTGTGTATCAGAGGGTTCCAAGCATCACCTGGGTTCACATTGGTCATTTCGTAACCTACTGGTTCGGAAACGAAATGCCCCTCCCTGGGACTGAAGGTTCCCCAACCCTGCCTTAGGGGACACAAGACAGCACTTTGAAGACCTATGACAAGATCCACAGACACCGATTCCCATTCTCTGCTGAAGTGGATTCCCTTGACACTGACCTGCAATGTGTTGCTCAACCTCCACTTTCCATTGCTGAAGACAACTCACGACAAGATTAATTTTGTCCTTGGGGGTGACGCAAGGAGCTGGGTATTCAGGCATCTCCACAAAACATCCAGTCAACAGTCGTGGTCCGTTGGCTTGTTCCTGGTGAGATACGGCTGGAGCAGCGGCTATGGATTCCACCTGTTCCGTTCCTGTTACTTTCACACTACGAAACAAATCAGAAAGTGACCCGTTCAGTACCTTTTCAGTAAAGGAGCTCCTTTGAGGCACAGCTGACAAATGTTTGTGCAAGTTTATTCTCCTGTTGATTTAGGGAGAAGTTCTCCAAAGCAGCACACCAAATGATACAGCTTTTTAACGACATAATGTTATCTACTGCTTAGACACAACAGGGATGGAGAATCATGACTCTTGCCATGGCAGAATCAGTAAGTTCTCATCCAAGAAAAAAAGAAAAAGAGAAACATTACAGAAATTGACTCTCAAGCACCAGAAACAGTTGGGAGTTTGGATGTGAGTTTCCAGGAAACGGATAAACTCAGACGCCAAAACCTTCAAGAAGAGAAACTGACGGTCACCTGCTTTGTGTTGGCACCATCGCCAACGTTTGGCAATCTTCTTGGGCTTCCATTGATGCTGAAGTCTGAGGGCTAAGTGCACCCGGAGAGACCCGGGTGCTTGCAAATTCCAGCACATACTGCAATATATCTGGCAAGGGGCAGCGGATGGAACCTGAGCCATATCTCATGTACCTAATAATGGGCACAGATAACAATTAGAGTCATTTCTCCACACATGGATTGGCAAATCCCTACACACCCATGCTAACCAGATGAATAAAACCAGCACAGCGGAGCCGATGGCAGCAAAAGTACAAGTGGGAGGCAGAGGCTCAAGGCGCATGAAAATATTGTCACCATAGACTTTAATCTTATTCCAAAAGCTCAGGCCCAGTTCAACAAGATTCAAGTGTTATTGGATCTATACAGGCTGAATGAAAAACTAAACTTCTCAAGGCTTGCTCCCAAAGAAGGCCACAGATGAAACACGTCCATCCTAAGCTCTTTGGATAAGAATAATGTCAATGTTGACCGTATTTTCATTATTGAGATTATTGTCTCCCATTGGTCCTTTTGCCACCAGCCTTATACCACAATGGGCCCACCATCTGGATTGCGAGTAGAAGTTACCCACCGTTCCAATTTTTGCTGAAGAACTGTTATCTGGTCCTTCAGCTTCTTGATATCTTCCCTTTTGGCTTGTACAAGCTCCTTGTTACCATACAGGAACCTAGAGAAGAAATTTATTTCTGAAGCATGACTCCTTTCCACGCTCTCTTTCACCGGCATACACGTTCTTGCTGCCCCACTGTAGCTTTAGTGGTTGAGGTCTCTTGCTGCAGAGCCAGAGGTTGGGAGTTTGATTCCTCACTGTGGCCCCTCAGGCGGGGGTTGGGCTCAAGGAGCCACAGGGTCCCTCCCAGCTCCTCTGCTGTTCCAAGATGATCCACTCTTCTTTATAGGAGGCTTTGAATGTCTCAACTAGTGAACTTGTATGCAGAACGTTGCTCTGTCTTACCTGTCCATAAAAATGATCTTTGGGAATTCTAACTTGTTGTGTATCTTCTCTGGCTGTCCCAGGGACTGATTGAACTCAAATCGGGAAAGTTCAAAGGTCAGCACTGGAGGAAGCTTTGTAAACCAATGCTAGAACAAAAAAGATTAAATAAATACATATATTCAATATTTATTCATAAATACATATTTCAAAAAGGCTTTCTAATCTAGGCCAAAGATACACTGGAAGAACAGTAATAGCTTGGTTTATGAGCATAATTCATTCCAGAAACAAGCTTGTCAACCAAAACACTCTTATCGCAAAGCAAGTTTTCCCATAAGAAATAATGGAAACTCAGATGATTCATTCTGGGGTCCCACGGACCACATACTACACACACGAATTGCCAAAACACACACACACAAAATCCACATCCACACCATGGTTTAGGTACCTGACTGTGGAATCTGCTGTGCTTGGGACTAACAACTGAATTTTACTCTGTGTTTTAAATGTGCAGTTTGTAGCCATATACACACTTAACCAGCTGCCTCATGAGTGGAAATGGTTTGTAAGAAATCCTGACTAGTGCAAGGGAGACCTCTATTCCTCTTTCCTCCCTCTACTTTGGGGGCTGCCTGAAAGGGAAAGTTCCAGACAATCACCTACAATCCAGCAGGGGGAAGGAGGACAGCCACCACTGCCTCACTTGTGATCATGTGACCTGCTTCAGGGCTTATATATCAAGACATTGCTTGATGATCAAGGCAAAATTTAGAGGAAATGTTTGCTGGTCTTGCAAGATGTTCTTAAACCAAGTTACTCTTAAATCAAGTTATTAATGAACTTTGGGTTTTCTTTTTTGGTGGCTGAACACATACATGCCTAATCTAATTATTTAAAAATACAGAGCACCATATTTAGATAACACAACTAAGAGCCATTAACTCCAGTAAGTTAACCTATAATAGCCAGGGGGGGAAATCCATAATATATATTCTACTGAAGTTGAATCTATATTGAATCACTTGTTACATAACCATTAGCATTGCTCCAAATCTATTTCTACTGAACATCAGACAAAATGATTTTCCAGGGCAATGCTAAGAACATGTCAGAGCATCTCCCAAATGTTGCCAGCTTTTATCAGACATTTATTGTGTGCTCCTCGGCAGATCTTGTGGGTTGCCATCTGTACTTCAGAGCAATCTGTAGCTAGCTGAGCTAGCCTGGCAACTTACTCTGTGTGTGTGTGTGAGAGAGAGAGAGAGTGCGTGCGTGCGTGCATGCGCGTGAGTGTGTGAAGGTGCTGCAAGGCTCTTTGCTCATTTTTTACGTATAGTTTTAAATTTTGTCTTTTATGGATGTAACCCACTTTTGTATACTCCCTTTTAAGCTTTAAACACTATCTTTTCATGATATAAGCTGCACTGGGCCCCTTTTTAAAGAGAAAGGCAAAGTGAAAATACTTTAAATAGAGAACAACTTCTGTTCCCACGAATGGTGCCTAAATTCAGCAAAAGCCAATGCAAAGGCTCCAGATTTCTTGCCTTCAGTTTTAGCTCACCACCACTGATAATAAACTGGAGAGGGAAGCGGCAACAGAATACCTATCAACTAGATTCCTGAACCCTCTAGGTAGAGCTTGTAGAATGTTACAGGGTTTCAGGCAACTACTTAAGCTCCCAGAGCTGAGGTAGAAGGCTGATAATCTCTGGCTTTCAGATCCCCTGCCTTAACATTCTGGGAAACTTTAAAAATCATGACACTTTTAGCTTTCTGTATATTTCCACCAGATCCATAACAACACCGGACGCCCACTTTTCAGAAATCTCTGCTGTGGGACATTCGTTTCCCTTCTCCCTTCTCCCTGGCCCCCACCCCACCCTCAAGCTCTTATTTCTCCTTACGCACTCCTCCTCATGTATTTCCAAAAAAGGGAAATTCTGGTTGCATCACTTAACAAGATTCTGCTTCCAAAGATATTTTGAGAGAAACAGCCTACAGGTGGCTCATGAATTCAACGAAGAAAGCAAGAACAGCGAAATCACTCAGGGCAAGGAATTAAGAAGAAAGTAGAACGTAGAATAAGACAAAAGGGACAGATTCCAAAGCAAAAAGTATACTATTAGGTTAAGAACTGTACCTTGACCCTCCGAAATTATGGAGGCACAGGCGGACAGGGAGGCCTCAGCAGAGAGATTTTTTTTAAACATACCTGCTCATCACAAGGCTCATTTACAAGGTCAGCTCCTGGCATAGATAATACACAACCCCAATTTTACAACATGATCATGATATTTGACACCCTTCAAAGAGATTGCACTGCATGTACTGAGATTTTACACAACTGCATTTGTTGCTGGTTTCCTTGTTAATTCTACTAAAAGGCAAAACAGCACAATTCACCTCTTGCCCATCATTCACTGACTGATTCGGAGAGGCTCCGGTTTCCTTCTCAACCATGGCGCCTTCCAAGCACTCGTACAGGTTTCTATAGCAGTTGACCTGCAGGGGATACTGGCCAAAAGTCTCTATTTTGGAAAATGTCTTGCCTGAAGAGGGAGGGAGAAAAATCACAAGCCACTGATTAAAAACAAAACATACCTGTTAAAGGCATGGCTACAGAACCTTCCAAGGAGTCTTTATTAAACTGTCTTCATCTGTCTTGATTAGAACCAAAAATGAGTAACAAATATGACAGGGCTGTCCAACTTTGAACAGGCCGAGGTCTACTTTTTCCAGCCCAAAGTGCCTGAGGGCTACTACATGAATACCTCTACTTACGAATTTTATCTGTTCCCAGCACATGCTCATAAGTAAAAAAAATTGTAAGTAGAATAGCAGTTTCCCATAGGAATGCATTGAAAATCAATTAATCTGTTCTGGAGGGAGCATATTTCAATGCATTCCTATGGGAAGGGAGACCCATGCACATGTTTCCCCTGCACCTGCTCAAGACAGTGTGGGTGGGTACAAGGGAGGCGCATGCATACTTGCACAGATCGCCCCTTCCAAGGGGCAACCCACGCGACCATGCACATGCCTTCCTTGCACCTGCCTCAAGCAGGTGCAAAGCAGGTGTGTGCATGCTTGTGAGCAGCCCGGGCAAGCGACGGTGGCAGATCCTCCACCACTGCTTGATTTGGCTGCTGGAAAACTTTTTTTAAATAAGGTGTGCTTTCCCTCCCAACCTGCTCGGAGCCTGACTCAACTCTCCTTCCCCTCCGGCCTCCTCCTCCTCTTTTTCCCCTTCTCCCTTCCAGCCCCCTCGCTGCTGCCATTGCTGCCGCCCATGGCTCTCGCTCACCTCCGCCATGTTCACCACGTAGCTGGGGCGGGCTGAGGAAGCAGTGGGGCAATCACATCGCCACAGCGGCGCAAGCAGGAGAGAATGGCATGCCCACCACCCCACCTCTCACTGTCCCATCCCCCTTCCCTCCGCTCCACACCAGTGGCTCAGCTGTGGCGCGCTGATCATCTGGCCAGCAGAGGGAGCAGGGGACTGTGCCATGGCCCTTGAACTGCCCCGCTCAGCTGAGACAGTGGGTTGGCAGACCCAGAACTTTGCTGGGACAGGGGTGGTCCTTGGGATGGGGGAGGGAGGGTGGTGGAGAACTTATCCCCTCACTGTTTTTATTAATGGCCAGCAGGCTACTTTTGAAACCTTCACGGGCTACCGGTAGCCCACAGTCTACCTGTTGTGCAGGCCTGAAATATGGAAATGTCTTGATTCTACAATCTAGGCTCTTATGAGATACACTTCTTCCTGCAACAGTGTTGTAGTTTTAAAAGAAAATTGCTCACATTTTGTCCCTTATGAGCACAGGAAGTTGCTTTACTAAATAAGACCCCAATCCTCCCAGCCATGACAACTGGCACCACACTATCCAACATCTTTTCTAACATGCAATGTGAGAAATTCTGATAGCCGTTCCCATAAAAATTCCCATTCTGGGCTGTACTCCTGATAGCAGTCCTGGGAACATCGTACAGTACAAGGCTGTACAAACCTCTCCCTCTCTCCTTAGCTCCTCTGAGAAGCCAACAAACTTGTGTACATGTTGCCTCCTTGGGATCAGATGGCAAAGCTCACACAGGAAAAGCCATCATGGAGTAGATGGTGCCCATTCGTTCTGCAGTTGAGGATGGCAAGACACGAAGCAATAGATCCAAATTACAAGCAAACATTTGGACCAAACATTAGGAGGAAATTCTTGAGAGTAAGAACTGTTCAGCAGATTCTCCTTCAGGGTTGTTTTTTGTGATGGATTATCAGTGGCCCTTGGGATCTATAATCCCATGATTTCACAGATTTTGGATTGGAACACAACTCTGATGCTATTGCTAGCCAAAGACATCTACAATGGAATCACAACACCCTGCTAAGGAAAAGCATCAAACAGGAACGAGATTCTCGTGCACTAGCTGCTTACCTTCATGAATGCCTTCGGTTAGGCAAGTCCCATAAAAAAGCTGAACCATCGGGTTCTCTGATTTATCCTGGGGGCTACTGCTTCAGGCAAAACAAGGAGAGAGGAGGACAATGTGTTGGGATCATGAGACACAATGCCCCTTTTCAGGGGAAATCCACCACCCTTGAGCTTTCTTTCTGCGTGGCTCAACAACCAACAATGCCAAGTGATTGCAAACAACCCACAGATTGCGAGTCGGATTGCAACAAAGGCCCGTCCCCCTTGCATAAGCAGCGTGGTGGAGGAGCCCCCCCGGCCCTGGCCCCTTTGACGGACTGTGCCATGACACGATCCTCCTTTTGCAAACTGAAATGGCTCAACCCAGTTCCAGTTCTGGCACCCGTGAGCATGGACCCAGGGTTCGGAAGCTTTAATGGCCAACTTGGTTCCCAAGTTAGTGATGCCAAAACTCATGAGAGGTCATGGGCCTGCAGTAATTGTGCTGAACAGAAAGTCTCTCTCTCTCTCTCAGCTAAAGAATTACAATGTGCACCAAGTGGGAGCTGCAGCCCTTTATTTCAATCCAAGTCTGATGCTCAGCCCCCAAATGTGATACAAGGGTGCATAAGAACCCGCTCTCTTTTCTCACTGTTAATTCAGTACTAACACGTGCTTTTTATTTCATGTCAATTACCATACCAATCACGAAGCAAACATTTCTGGGGACTCACGTAACATTCACAGTCAGCTGGAAAGCATCTTCTAGCCAGTCTAGAAGCTTGTGGGTAAACTCACTCACATCTTGCTGGAAAGAAGCCAGAAATCAAACACCGCAATTAGCATCATTCTTCCCCCCCCCCCCCCGCTGACAAAAATCCATCACAGTGGTTTCACAGTTCAGGTTTCAATGTGTGTTTATCACTATGAGCTTGGCAACAAGAAGAGCAGCAGAAAACCCAAACCCATACATAAAATAAAGAGCAAGATTTGTGCATTGGAAGCACAGGATGTAATTTAAGGTTTCATTCAGATGGGCTCTTGGGCGAGGATGGGGTGCACCTCATTGCTATTGGTAGGAATATTTTTGCCAAGAGAATAGCAAATTTGATAAAGAGGGATTTAAACTGAGTTCTCAGGGGAAGGGAGAAAATCTTCTTAAGGATAGGAATCCAGAAGGGATGGTGGGGAATAGCCTAAATGATGCAGTAGGAACAAGAGAAGGAGTATTACAGTCCAATATTGCAAGGGAAAATAGGTTAAGCAGAGGGCTTGTAAGAAGGACACACAGCCTTAATGTCTCTATGTACGTCAATGCACAGAGCATGGGAAAGAAACAGGAGGAGCTGGAACTCCTAATACAGCAAAATAAATATGATACACACTAATTGGCATTACTGAAACCTGGTGGGATGAGACTCATGATTAGAATGTAATTATTGGAGTTACAACCTGTTTCAAAGGAACAGACCTAGTAAGAAAGGAGGAGGTATAGGTTAAGCAGTTTATGTTATGTTATGTTATGTTAAGGACGTTTATGCTGCTGAAGAAATCCAGGATACACAACTGTGAAGTGAGGTTGAGCGTATTTGGGTGGAAATTAAGGGGGAGAATAATGGGAGGGGTAGCATTGTGGGGGTATATAATAGACCCCCAAACCAGCCAGAGGAGTTGGATGATGCCTTCTGTGAGTCAAAAGAGAGGGATGTAGTACTAATTGGAGATTTTAACTATCCCGATACAAGTTAGCAGTCTAACTCAGCTAAGAACGCAAGGTCCAATGAATTCCTTAATGGCCTTGCAGACAATTTCATGGTTCAGAAGGTAGAGGAGGCAACAAGAGGAAAAGCTATTTTAGAACTGATATTAACTAATAGAGAGGACCTTGTAAATGGGGTTGAAGTGGTGGTATCTTTAGGTAGAAGTGACCATGCTCTTTTGTAATGTGTTATACAGTGGGAAGGTAAAGCTAATTATAGCCAGAGAAGCATCCTAGACTTCAAGAAAGCCAATTTTTGTAAATCTAGGGAATTACTGGCTATAATTCCATGAACTGAGGCAATGAAAGAGATGCAAGTCTGAGATGGATGGGAATTTCTTAAAAGCGAGATGTTAAACGCACAATCTAAAACGGTTCCACCAAGAAGAAAAATGGGAGATGTCTAAGGAAACCTCACTGGTGGAATAAAGAACTTTCAAGTCAGCTAAATATTTTTAAAACCATACATAGGAAATGGAAAAATGGTGAATGCACCAAAGACAAATATAAGCAAATAGCCAGTATATGCAGGAGGATAGTAAGAAAAGCTAAAGCACAGAATGAATTTAGACTGGCTAGAGAGATTAAGGATAGTAAAAAGGTTTTGTTTTTTTGATATGTCACCAGCAAAAGGAAAAATAAGGAAATGATAGGGTATCTGCGTGGTGATGATAACCAATTACTAACAGAAGACAGGGAAAAGCCAGAATTCTTCTTTGCCCCCATTTTCTCCAGAAAGGAAAAAAAGAGGTCAGTCAGGTCGAGGAGTAGATGAGTTCGGGTGGAAACTGCAGCATAGAATAGGTAGAGAGCTAGTACAGGCATACCTGGAAACATTAAATGAATTTAAGTCTCCTGGGCCAGATGAATTACACCCAAGGATATTAAAAGAACTGGCAGAAGTAATTTCAAAACCATCTTTGAGAAGTCCTGGAGAACAGGGGAAGTCCCCATTAATTGGAGGAGGGCTAATGTTGTCCCCATTTTCAAAAAGGGGGAAAAGAGGACCCAAATAATTACCACCCAGTCAGCTTGCCTAAGCACATCCAATCTCGCCTGATTTCAGAAGCTAAGCAGGGTCGGGCCTGGTAAGTACTTGGATGGGAGACCACTAAGGAATACCCGGTGCTGTAGGTGCCTGGAGTAGGAACTGGCAAGCCACTCCACTATTCCTGCCAAGAAATCTCCATGGACATGGAGTCACGAAGAGTCGGTCACGACTGTAACGACATAACACACACACAGCTTGACATCTATTCCCGGAAATATTCTAGAACATATTATTAAGCAGACAGTCTGTAATTATTTAACAAGCAATGCTATCATTACTAAAAGTCAACACAGGTGTCTCAAAAACAAGTCATGCCAGACTAATTTGATCTCTTTCTTTGATGGAGTTACAGGCTTGGTGGATGAGGGAAATGCTGTGGATGTTGTTCATCTTGATTTCAGTAAGGCCTTTGATAAGGGGCCCCATGACATACTTGCAAAGAAGTTAGTAGAATGTGGGATAGATAATGCTACTGTTAGAATAGAATAGAATAGAATAGAATAGAATAGAATAGAATAGAATAGAATAGAATACGTTTATTGGCCAAGTGTGGTTAGACACACCCAGAATTTGTTTTGGTAAAAATGCTCTATATAAAAGGAAATATAAGAATCATATAGTCAACAATAAAAACACAGTACAATACTACAATATAACCTATTATTTAAAAAGGAAGAAGAAATGTAAAAATTAATTATTCAACAGTTTGATAGCACTTGGAAAGAAACTATCTCTATATCTAGTTGTCCTAGTATGCAATGCCCTAAAACATCGCCCTGAGGGTAACAATTGAAACAGATTATGTCCAGGATGTGTGGAATCTGTATATATTTTCATCGCCCTCTTTTTAGCTCGTGTGGTATACAATTCCACAATAGATGGCAAATTAGTAGCAATAATTTTTCTTCTGCAGTTCCAATTATCCTTTGAAGTCTATATCTGTCATGCTTAGTCGCAGAGCTAAACCAGACAGTTATAGAGGAACAGATAATAGATTCAATAACACCTCTATAGAATTGAATCAACAGTTCTTTTGGCAGTCTAAACTTCCTAAGTTGACGCAGAAAAAACACTCTTTGTTGTGCTTTCTTAATAATACTTTCAATATTAGATGACCATTTTAAATCTTGAGATATAATAGTACCTAAAAAATTAAACGACTCCACTATTGACACTAAGTTATTTGATATCATAAGAGGTGGCTGTATAGAACGAGTCCTCCTAAAATCCACCACCATTTCAACAGTTTTGCATGTATTTAATTCAAGATTATTTTGAGTACACCATAAAACTAGTTGTTCAATCTCTTGCCTATAGGCAGATTCATCATTATCTCGAATGAGACCAATCACCGTAGTGTCATGTTAGGTGGATTTGTAATTGGTTGACTGATTCTATGCAAAGGGTGATCATAAATGGCTTCTCCTCAAAATGGAGAGGGCTGACCACTGGGGTGCCCCAGGGTTGTTCTGGGTCCAGTGCTATTCAACATCTTTATTAATGACTTGGAGGAAGGAATAGAGGGTAGACTGATTAAATTCGCAGATGATACCAATTTGGAAGAGGGTGGCTAATTTCCTAGGGAATAGGATGAAAATCCAAAATGACCTTGACAGATTGGGAGGGCTGGGCTAAAGGAAATGGAATGAGTTTCAACAGAGAGAAATCGAGGGTCCTGCATCTAAGTAGAAAAAAATGAATTGCATAGGTATAGGATGGGAGACACCTAGGTGGAGAATAGTACCTGTGAACGGGATCTGAGAGTCTGGGTAGACCACAAATTGAACATGAGTCAGCAGCGTAACGCGGTGGCTAAGAAAGCCAATGGCCCTTGAGGTCTCTTATTGTTTGCATCAACAGAAGCATAGTTTTTAGAGAAAGGGAGGTGACAGTACCACTCTATTCTGCTCTGGTCAGACCCCACCTGGAGTATTGTGTTCAGTTCTGTGCACCTCTATTTAAAAAAGGATGTTGACAACCTTGAGCGGGTCCAGAGGGTGACCAGGATGGTTAAAGGTCTTGAACATTTGTCTTATGTGGAGCGGCTTAGGGATCTAACTTACAGAGAAGGCTGAAAGGGGATATGATAGCCATGTTTAAATATTTAAAAGGACGTCATATCAAAGAGGGGGCTGGCCTGATTTCCATGGCTTCAGAGACTAGGACTTGGAGCAATTGTTTCAAATTGCAGGAAAAGACATTCCATTTGAACATTAGGAAGAACTTCATGGTGGTTAGAGCTGTTCAGTAGTGAAATATGCTGCCACAAAGGAGGGTGGTGGAGTCTCCTTTGGAGGTTTTTAAGCAGAGGCTGGATGGCCATCTGTCGGGTGTACTTTGATGGGGGTTCCTGCATGGCAGGAGGTTGGACTTGATGGCCCTTGAGGTCTCTTCCAACTCTAGGATTCCATGGTTCTAGGACACAATCCATATTCTTTTTCTATCTGTCTACGATCTACCTATCTAAGTAACTAATTTTTTGATAGGCAGCCTCTCTTCTGACTAGACCCAAGGGGGCTCACAGTACTAAGAAAAGAAATGTTTTTTTTAAAAAAAATAAACAATGTACAAAACATTTAAATTATTTGATTGCTTTTCAATCAGGCAAAACATTAAAGGCCAAGAGCCTCTGTCAAAGGCAAACTAAAGACAAATGTGCTTCTCCACAGATTGGAAGCATAAGAGTTTTCACAGAATCTCTGCAATGCCTGAGATTAACAAAAAAAATCAACATCCTGCACGTGGCCTTGGCCAGCAGCCTGCTCTTTCTGGGATGGGGGATGATTTTCCCACAAGCACCCACTGAGGCCACGCTACCTCTGACCGCTGACGGATGCCCAGAGCAGCCAAAGCGAAGCTCGATGCATGTCTCCTCCTCTCTGGCAGCTCTCTGAGACAGTGGCCATGTGAGGCCGCTCAGCCCCACCACGACATGGCAGTACCAGGTGCTTCGGACTCACCTGCTGCTCCTCAGGAGACCTGAATGCGCCCCTGAGGAGTTCCAGAGCAGCCGTCGGATCCACAAATTTACGGAATGTCCCAAGCATTAAAGCAAAGAGGCACTGGAGTTCCTGCATGAAGGCCACGTTTTTTTTCTAGGCAAGAAAGAAAGCACAAGGATTGGGATCAAGGGGTTGTTGTTGGGGTGCCCCCATTTTGTGCTACTTTGTTTGAGTTATGCTGATGTTGCTTTAAAGCCTGAAGTTGGCCTTGGTGCTGGTGCCCCAACCCAGGATCTTCCATAAAGGGCACCCGAGATTTAAATAACTGCTCCAACAAAAGCCAGCCAACTCCAACAGTGTTGGAATGGTTGATTAATAAACTCCGTTGTGTCAAGAGTTTGTGTCCTGGAAGCCACATTTTCCGGTCAGCTTGTTGGCAGTTTATTTTGGGGATCTGATTCTCAAGCCCCTGTGGGCTTCACCTCCCTCCAGGATGCGTGCATCACTTGAAAGGAGCAGGGTCATGGGACCACTGCCCGCTGGTAACAAAGACGGGAAGACACCTGCTCCCCCAACAACACCATAATCCAGTTTTAGGCAATGACAGAACACCAAGGTATGGGATGAGGAGGTCCCTCCTGACGGCTTACACTTTGACTATGGCAGTTTTCAAGGGCACTTTCTGGCACGGCATAGCTCAGCACCAAGCGTCGGAATTCAGGCAGCTGGAAAAGAGACTGGGAGGGGGAAAAGAAGGCCCCTGTAAGTGGAAGTGTGGCCCCACAGGATCCCAGCAGGACCAACATCTGCTCTCATGGCCCAGCTCACAACAGGCGTCACCATTGGGCATTCATGGCTGTTTCCAGTATTATTTCCTAAACAAAAGCACCGGAGAAAAAGTGCTGCTCAGCCACAATTCCCCCCTGAAGGGGATCTGTTAGGTACAGCGGGTGGGTTTTTGCCCACATGCTTAATTCTGGAGGCAAATGACACACACCTAACAATTCTTGCACCCAGTGCCTAATCCTCCCAAATGCTTACATTCATAAAATTATGGAGTTGGAAGGTGCCTGGAAGGCCAGTACTGTAAAATCCACCACCATCCCTGCTCAAGGCAGGAATCCAAGTTAAAGGGGAATCTGCCAGTGGGTTGTCTTAACTTTCTCTTGAACTTTCTCGGCATGGGAGCACTCGCCAACCCTCCTCTGTCGTCCTACTCTTAATAGTTAGGACGTTCCCCCCCTCGATATTCCCCTGAAATCTGATGCCCTGTAGCTGGAGCCCGTTATAGTCCTGCCCCTTCCCTGCAGGACTCTATTTCAAGTATTTTGAGAAGGGCTGCCCTATTTTCTCCCCTCACTCTTCTTTTCTCAAGGCTGAACAGGCCCAGTGCTTTCGGTCTCTCCTCCTCGGGCTCCCTTTTCCAGTCTCCCAATCATTCTGGTCGCCCTTTACGTGCAAGGATGACTCACGGGACTGTTAAAGCTCCATACTCTAATTCCTGACTCCTTGTAGGTGGAGGCCTGAGGGTGCATAATGCCAGAGATAATTCCAGCTACAAGCACACCAGCTTCAGCTACTCTATCCTGGCAGCTGGAACGGAAAGCCTGGGCCTGAAACACAGCTAGAATATTTTAAGCAGAAGCCACAGCCATGTTTACCTGGGTCCCTCATTGCAGGCCCAAACACAGACATGCAAACCAGCATGCATAAAGGCAAGCAAAGACCACATCCGTTCCCCCAGTGAGCACAATGCACATAAGATGCTGGAAACAACCAGCAGCGCCACCTTACCTGTACAACTGAGCTGAACCAACATGTGTTCCCGATGTTTCTCAGCCCCACTGGCCATTCGGCCACTCTCTTCCAGTCATTGGGGGCAGGATGCTCGCCCCAAACATCACACCGTTTCCGTTTGGAGGGATGTGTGGCTTCTGGCTCAGAGGACCTGCCAAGGATCACACAGGAGCTGTGCTGGATTACAAGTCCGGCTAAGGTCCAAGGCGCAACAGGCTCCCTGAATTCCAGGTGAGAGGCAGCTTCCCCCCAAAATTGTACCCCCTCTTGCCTCCCCATCACAATACAGTGACCCCCCCCCCGCCTACCGAGGGGGTTAGGGACCCGACCTGACCCGCAATAATTGAAAATCTGCAATATGCGGATGCAGGTCAGGGTGGACTTGGGGTGCCCAGCTGGGGGCTCTTGTACTTACCCCCAGCCTGGCGCTGCCCTAAATGGGCCTGCGAGGGCCTTTCCAGGTCTTCTGGAGGCCCCAAAAGGGCCTCCCTGCAACCGGAAGTCATTTCTGAGGCCTCCAAGAGGCCCTCTCCCCCTTACCCCAGAGGGTCTTTTTTCACATACTGTGGTCCCGTGATATAGCAGGACCGCAGTATATGAACCACGCGGGGGACCACTGTACCACCGGGGGTGGAGAAAGTAGCCCACCAGTCCAAGAGGACAGGCTTGGCAGAAGGTCCTTGGCCTGCATGAGCAATCCTCCAGCAGATCAGATGTAAGGCCTCTGGTCATACTGCAGGGCTTCTGTGCAAGCCTTAGACTGCATAGCTATCAGAAAACAACACTAGACCCAAACCCAGCCCAGGCAAATCCACAACCAGGCAGAAAATCCTCCCCTCTCTGCATGAATGACATCACTACACTGATGTATGCAGGACGGCGGGGGGAGGAGGACAGTTCGTCATACCTGTTCCCTGAGATATTGGGATCGTCGTTTGTGGCAACGTGACCCCTTGGGAAATTCTTGTCTCCAGGAGGGACAGCTGCCTGAAGAACAGTCTTGCAGTCTGGAGTTCCATCAACTGGACCTAGAATGCAGGGGGACTGTGACTCTCTTCCAAGCATGTGCCAAACCTTCTCAGTCACAGCAAGCCCTGCCTAGGCTATTTCTGACCTGCCCTCCTGATCTATCTTACCTTACGACAGAACCACAGACACGAGAACCCCTGGCTGTGCAGGACCACGTTCTGACCACCAGCCTAATCCATGGACCTCTCGTGAACAATGCCATTTGGAGGGGTGTGCAAGAATGTCATCTGAAAGGGGCACCTACAAGTCCTGCCAGGATTCGAGACGGACCTGAACACAACGTCCCGGAGATGGCCTGATCTGTAGAGTGGGTGCCCAGTTAGACTGGAGGTGGGGGCACCATTCAGAACGGAGAACTCAAATGGAGCCACAAGCATGGCTTTCAGGCAACTACGCTCACACAAGCTCACCTTCCTTCTGACAGAACTGCTGCCTTCTCAACTGTTGCAAAGAGATTCCAGGATAGGCACATCAGTGAACCTCTCACCCCTGTATATCACATCCTCATGGCACGAGTTAAAATGGAATGAGATCTCTGCTGCTGATCCAACTCCAAAAGGAAAGGAACCCAATGCCCCACCCTTGAAACATTAGCCTCAGTCATGTTTCTCTTTAGAAATGGAAGATCTTCGGTACCTCCCTTTCTTTCTTATGGTTATTGCCTCCCACTCATGGGGGACCCTATGAATGAGCCATCTGCAAAACGTCCTGCCCTCAGCTACCCTGCCCTGCCCAGCTCGTGTAGACTCTTGTCCTCCGCGGCTTCCTGTAGGGAGTCAGTCCCTCTCGTATTTGGTCTTGCTCTTGTCCTGGTGCCATCCTCTTGGCCCAGCAGGATGCCTTTTTCAGGGAATCCTGCCTTCTCCTGATGGGACCAAAGCAGGACAGCCTCAGTTTCTCTGCCGGAACTATCAAGGGTGGAGTTACCTACCCGTTGCCCATGGCTGGTTCAACATGCTGCCTTCGCAGCCGGTAGGTGCCTCCACTTCTTGGTTGGACTCTTTCACGTGCCTCTCCGTGAGGAAGCCAACCGCCTGCATGAGGTTTCCATTGGCAGCCTGGTAACGGAGAACAAAGCAAACAGCATGTGCTGGATCGTTAGGGCAGGGCTGCTTAACTTTGAACAGACCAAGGTCTAATTTTTCCGGCCCAAAGTGCCTGAGGGCTACTACACTAAAACCTCTACTTACAAATTTTATCCGTTCTGAGCACATGCTCTTAAGGAAAAACTTTTGTAAGTAGAGCAGCAGTTTCCCATAGGAATTCATTGAAAACCAATTAATTCAGTTCTGGAGGGAACATATTTCAGTTGGGCATGCCTGTGTTAGAGCATAACGCTGCATGGGATCAGTTGTTTCAAACCGCAAAATACCAACTGTTTTTCTGGAATAGGGCCGGGGTCAAGGCTTAAAGGAAAACACCTTCCATTTAGAGCTGCCTGCAAAGAGAGCAGCAGCTTTGCAGGAAAGCAAGAAAAGAAAAATACTAAGAACCGAAACCACTGGTGGCAACCATGAGTCGCTTAGGAAGGACTCTGGGCTGCTAACAATGCTGGAACTGTTTCAAACATCACTTGTGCAAAGCCAGGAAGAAGGAAGGCCAGGCTCTATCCCCAGATTCCGAAAATATGGCAAGGAGGACATATAGGGAAAGGGAGGGATGCTGAGCAGGGCAGACCACACAGAGCTGTATCACGAGGCTGTAGTTTTTTCTTAGCTTGAAGCCAACCTGCAAAAAACATGGTGGCCAGTTTCGGCTCTGGGGTCCCCAAACAAGCCATGCCAAAGATCCAGGAGAAAGCAGGCAGCCACTGGGAGGCAGCCAGGAGGGAGTCAGCATCAGATCCAGCAGTGATGGCCTCAGTGAAGATTGGATCCGACCCATGCACTGGACCCTTGATCTCCAACCAGCCTGCACCGCACCGTCCAAGTGGCAGAGATTTCTAAGTGCATCAATAACGATGGTTTCATCAAAGACAACTCACCTTCAGGGCTGCCTGGAGGGAAGGAGGATCCTGAATGCCCGTGATCTCTCTTAACTGGTTGATTTGCACTCTGCAGGTCTGTAGGAAAATGACATGGAAAAAAAGGAAAGGAGCAAGGAGGAATCCGGAAGTTGAGTCACTGCAACTGCACTTCTTTTTCTTGAGACAGAAACATTTCATTGCTCATCCAAACAGCTTATCAGTCTGAATAAACCTCCATCTTATAGTCAGCTTTGACCTCTTGTCATCCTGGTCTGAAATAGGCTCATAAGATGAACAATGGCCTGAATAGGCTTGTTAGGTAGACAACAGTATCCATAGCCTTAAGGTGAACAATGGCCTAAGGCGCTGAAACTTATAAAGTGTGGGTCGTTAGCTATGGCCTTGGTGGTGAAGGCTTTTTTTATTTGTCTGGGTATTGTTGAAAGCACAGCTTGATAAATAGCAGACAGACTGTGCCTGAGGCCATAGTCGGGTCTGATGACTGCACAATCCAAGAAAGCCAGCCTAGTGGACTTCAACAGGCTGGCTTTCCTGGACTGTACAGTTATCAGACCCGACCATGGTTTAAAGGAAACCACCCACACAGATCAGTACTTACTGTTTGACTCCCACCATCCATTACAGCACAAATTAGGAGTCGTCAGGACCCTAAACCACAGAGCAGAGAGCATCCCCACCTCCACAGAAGCCAAGAAGAAGGCAGGCAGGCACCTGAGGACAGTACTTAACTCCTGCGGATATCCAAAGTGGGCCTTCAACAAAGCAGTGTGCCAACCCAGAAGAACAAGGGATGACCCTGAGACCCATACCCGATGGAACAACCTGGTCATTCCCTACATGGCTGGAGTGTCTGAGAAGCTTAAAAGGATTTTTGGCAAACACCACATCCCTGTTTATTTCAAACCCACAAACACAGTAAGGCAGCGTCTTGTCCTCCCAACGGACCTGATACCAAAACAAAAAAGGAGCAATATAATATATGCGGTCCAATGCAGTGATGAGTATGCAGACCGCTACAGTGGAGAAACTGAACAGCCATTGAACAGAAGGATGACCCAACATAGGTGGGATAACAGTTCAGGACGAGAATCAGCAGTACACCTCCATTTCAAGGACAAAGGGCACTCATTCAAAGAAGAGGACGTACACGTATTAGACAAAGATAGGTGGTTTGAGAGAGGGGACAGGGAAGCCATTCATGTGAGCACTGAAACCCCCTCTCAACAGAGGTGGGGGCCTCAGGCACAGTCTATCTGCTACTTAACAGGCTGTGCTTTCAACAACACAAAAAGCCTTCACCACCAAGGCCATAGCTACTGACCCATTCTTGATAGGTTTCAGTACCTTAGGCCATTGTTCACCTTAAGGCTATGGATACTGTTGTCTACCTAGCAAGCCTATTCAGGCCATTGTTCATCTTATATGCCTATTACAGACCAGGGCGACAAGAGGTCAAAGCTGACTATGAGATGGAGGACTCGCACTAGATTTATTCAGACTGGTGAAGCTGTTTGGATGAGCAGCGAAACATTTCTATCTCTCCAGAAAACAGTTGCCATGACTCAACTTCCAGATAAACTCACCTGGATGACTGAGAATTTTCACAGACAAACAACAAGGAACTTTCTGCCCCATAGTGAGGCAAGCTCCCCCCCCCCCACTGCTGCCTGTGGTGCCTGAAGCCCTGCAGTTGCGAGTTTGAGCCAAGTTCAGCAGGTGTGTTGGCAGGCTGACATACAGGAGCCAAACACTCCTGCCTTTACACCCCCTGCAATTCACGCAAAGCAATGTGAAGCCTTCCTGAGATGTCACTCAGGAGGGTTCGCCCGGCTTCTTGAATGGTGCCTCTTTTCAGCTACAGGCCACCTCCTTGCACGACGCTGATTGCTGCCAGCAAATGCCTACAACAAATGTACAATTTTCCTTGGAAACTGATTGTGTCAGCAGAGCATAACCTGAAGCAGAGAATGACAGGCATTCCCAGGAATGGTTCTCTGGCCATTCACAAGTCACAGAGTCATCCAGATAACCCAAGCCTCCTGTCATGCTCAAAAGTTTGCAAACTTCTCAACACCAGTAGGCATTGATAAACAGAATGCAAACTTATCTGTGTTGTCCCATATTTTAATACATGACTTAAGGGATGACCCATAGTCCGAATCAATAGCAATTAGTCAAAATGCTCATTAGCCAAAGTGAAGGAGCCAGGCAGGGGACATATTGATTCCATCAAAAAGCAGCAGCAGATGCTACTGGACATATAAGGAGGCCATGGAATTTGCAGGGGTTTGGAAGGGAGCTATTTTAAGCTGGCTGCACATGCCTTTTTGGTTTGTCATTTCACATTTCCAACAAGGTGCCAGAGACACACACAGCATGCCAGGCCCACTCTAAACCACCCTGAAACAGGAGCAGGTTAGGGTCACTTTTTGGAGGTTTGCTTTTCTGAGGTTTTTTAGAAATTTTAGGGAATTCATGGGGTAGCTGCTGCCAGATCATGACGGCTGAATACAAGATTTCATTTCCAGCACCTTCCTAGGTTTCTATGCAGGTCACTCACAGACAACCCCCCCCCAAATGATTTAAGAGTCAGGGCCCGCATCCCTTTAACACTCCAAACTTTTAAGAGAAGTACAGTCCCTCAATTCTTCTGACATGGGAGGGGGAAGCACACAAAATTCACAAAAAAGAAAAAAACTCTCCACCACTATAACTATCAAGGACATCCATAGCTCCAGAATAAGGTGTGTGTGATTTTCTGACCATAATTCCAGAACTATTTTTACTTTCAAGTTAGCTTTACTTTAGTTTATTGTTGTTGATTTATCTTTATTTTGTTTATATTATGATTGCATTTTGATTTGTTAAATGTATTACTTTATTATTTTGTTATGCTATTCTATGTTGTAAACTGCCCAGAGTAGCCCCGGGGCTAGATGTGCAGTATAAAAATCAAATCAAATCAATCAAACAAACAAACAAACAAACTAGGAGTTCCACAAAACAGGTGCCTTATCTAAAGCAGAACCTGCCGAACTCTGGTGATCTTGATATGAATTAAGAAAGACATTTGACAACTTAGTAGGAGCTATAGTCCTTTCCCCTATAAAGGCTATATACGGGAGTATGAGTTCCCAAGCACTGGATCACATTCAGATCCGTAAAACCTCATAAAGTGGGTAGCATTGCTCAATATTATACCTGATGGCCACGATGCTACAGAAGGATCACCTGCAAAGTCATAGGTAAATCCACAGCTCCAGAAGCAGTGCTCCCTACAGTATTTTGCTTCTGTCCTACTTACATGTGGTTCAATGAGATGAAATACCTCATGGCCCTTCCTTTGCCCCCCATGTCCAGGCACATAAGCGATAAGTGAGTAAGGAATGTTGTGCTACATGATACCTACTGAAGCATCCTCTGAAAAGAGAAAGTCAGCCACACCTCTTCCTGCAGCCAAATGCTCCTGTAGCTGGTCACCTGAATCAAGTGAATTGTTACTTATAAGTCTGGATAAGATAGAACGGTGAAGGCGCAGAGTGTGACCCAAAGGCCACCTGTGGTCCAAAGAGGAGTGGCAGTCATAACCCTGCAGACCTGATGGTCTCCACACACTAGCCTATCAGGAACAACTTAATAACTTAATTTTTAAGTTTATAAAGCTGATAATTGATTTATAATGCCCAGGGCATCTCTGTTCCTCCATATTATTGGATGTTTGGTAGCCAGAGGGGTGGTATGCAAATCAATAAAGAACTCCTAAAGGTAGGGACCTAATTTATCTTTTACTGCCCTTGGGCTATACAGTACTACCTTTCCCAAGAGCAATTAAGAGTTGAGTTGGAGGGGATTAAAAAACCACCTGCCCTCAGGCATGGCCACCTGTTTTAAATGCATGAAGATTGTTGGCCCACCTGCTTCGCAGCCACTCCGAGGTTCCCCATCGCTTGAGGGACTCTAGGTTGATGTTGGTGGTTCTTTGTTGGGACCAAAGGGAGAAAGGATGAAGGAAGGACGGGACTAAAGGATGCCTTCCCTAAACCGACCCCCAAAGGCAGATCCCGTTAAGAGAGAGGGAACCAACAAGACCCCACAGAAGAGACCCATGACGGAACCCAAAGAAATTCGGGGGAGGGGGGGCTTCTTCAACCCGCCACCTTTTAATTCTGCACAATCCACCCTGGCGAAGAGCCCCCACCCCCACCCCACCCCCCGCGTGGTGATTCCCAAACATGCTCCTGGATGGGGCTTCAAGGGTCTCCTCCCAGGAGGCAACCGGTGGGCTCCCTCGACGGCTTTGGGGGCGCCTGCTCTCTCTCTCCCCCCCCCCACGGGGCGAAATTAATGGGATGCGAAAGCCACGTCCACCTTTGCAGGGACGTCTCCGCTTCTCCTGCCCCTCCTCTGCCCCAAAGCCCCCCCCCTCCCCCTCCCCAAAATGGACACGAAGAGAAAAGCAGCCAGGAAGGGGGTGGGGTGGGCGTCGTTCCAGGAGGAGAGCTTGGAGAGCCCTGATTAGGGATTGATAATTAAGGCCCCCACCCCACCCCGAGAGTGCGGAGGGGGGGGTCAGTTGAGGGAAGGAGCAGCCTTCCTTACCTTCTGCCTGCCAGCAGCCCAGCCCCGCTCCTCCTCCTCCTCCTCCTCCTCCTCCTCTCCTGCTGCTGCTGCTGCGGCTCGGCCATCACCGTCATCGTCCTCCTCCTCCTCCTCCTCCTGTTGCCCGGCGGACGCCCCTCGCCGGGGCCTTCAACAGCCGGGCCCCGCCCACTTTCTCAATCCCCGCCCCGCCCCCGCGGACACCCATTCAAAACCAAACCCAGCCGTTCCCGGAGAGGGGCTCCCAGGCGGGGATTGGCTCCCGGATTAGCCACGCCCAACCTGGCCACGCCCATGCCTCGCCCATCTGTGGTCCTCCTGGGGCGTTTCTTCGCCCCGCCTCCACCGCTGATGGGCACCGCCGCTCGCCCTCCTTTCTCCCGCCCTCACAAACGCCGCAGCGCCCCAGCAGCGCCCCCTGCTGCCCGGCACGCTGTTGTTGTTCAGTCCTTCAGTCGTTCAGTCCGACTCTTCGTGACCCCATCATGGACCAGAGCTCGCCAGGCCTTCCTGTCCTCCACTGCCTCCCGGAGTTTGGTCAAATCCATATTGGTTGCATCGATGACACCGTCCAACCATCTCATTTTCTGCCGTCTTCTTTTCCTTTTGCCTTCAATCTTTCCCAACATCAGGGGCTTTTCCAGGGAGTCCTCTCTCCTCATGAGGTGGCCAAAGTACTGGAGCGTCAACTTCAAAATCTGTCCTTCCAGTGAACATTCAGGGTTGATTTCTTTTAGGATGGATAGGTTTGATCTCCTTGCAGACCAGGGGACTCTCAAGACTCTCCTCCAGCACCACAGCTCAAAAGCATCGATTCTGCGGCGATCAGCCTTCTTTATAGTCCAGCTCTCACTTTCCATACATCACTACTGGAAAAACCATAGCTTTGACTATCCTGGCCTTACTTGGCAAAGTGATGTCTCTGCTCTTTAGGATACTATCTAGGTTTGCCATTGCTTTCATCCCAAGAAGCAGGCGTCTTTTTTAATTTCATTGCTGCAGTCGCCATCTGCAGTGATCAAGGAGCCCAAGAAAATAAACTCTGTCATTGCCTCCATTTCTTCCCCTTCTACTTGCCAGGAGGTGATGGGACTGGTGGCCATGATCTTAGTTTTTTTGATGTTGAGCTTCAGCCCATTTTTTTCACTCTCCTCTTTCACCCTCATTAAGAGATTCTTTAATTCCTCCTCACTTTCTGCTATCAGAGTAGTATCTGCGTATCTGAGGTTGTTGATATTTCTTCCAGCAATCTTAATTCCGGCTTGTGATTCATCCAGACCTGCCTTTCGCATGATGTACTCTGCATATAAGTTAAATAGGCAAGGTGACAGTATACAGCCTTGTCGTACTCCTTTCCCAATTTTAAACCAGTCAATTGTTCCATATCCAGTTCTGACGGTTGCTGCTTGTCCCACATATAGATTTCTTCGGAGACAGATATGGTGGTCAGGCAATCCCATTCCTTTAAGGACTTGCCATAGTTTGTTGTGGTCCACACAGTCAAAGGCTTTGGCATAGTCAATGAAGCAGATGTTTTTCTGGAACTCTCTGGCTTTTTCCATAATCCAGCAAATGTTGGTGATTTGATCTCTAGTTCCTCTGCCCCTTTGAAATCCAGCTTGCACTTCTGGAAGTTCTGTGTCCACATACTGTTGAAGCCTCCCTTGTAGAATTTTGAGCATAACCTTGCTAGCGTGTGAAATGAGTGCAATTGTGCGATAGTTGGAGCATTCTTTGGTGTTGCCTTTCTTTGTGATTGGGATGTAGACCAATCTTTTCCAGTCCTCTGGCCACTGCTGAGTTTTCCAAATTTGCTGGCATATTGCATGCAGCACCTTTACAGCATCCTCTTTTAAGATTTTAAAGAGTTCCGTTGGAATGCTGTCACCTCCACTGGCCTTGTTGTTTGCAATGATTTCTAAGGCCCACTTGACTTCACTTTCCAAGATGTCTGGCTCCAGGTCAGCAACTATGCTATCTTGGTTCTCAGGGACATCCAGATCTTTCTGATATAATTCATCTGTGTATTCTTGTGATCTCTTCTTGATCTCTTCTGCTTCAGTTAGGTCCCTACCATTTTTGTCCTTTATCATATCCATCTTTGCACGAAATGCCCCTTTAATATCTCCAATTTTCTTGAATAGATCTCTGGTTTTTCCTTTTCTGTTGTTTTCCTCTATTTCTTTGCACTGTTCGTTCAAGAAGGCCGTCCTGTCTCTCCTCGCTATTCTTTGGAAGTCTGCATTCAATTTTCTGTATCTTTCCATTTCTCCCTTGCATTTTGCGTCCCTTCTCTCCTCCGCTGTCCTTGTTGGACAACCACTTTGCTTTCTTGCATGTTCTTTTCTTTGGAATAGTTTTTATTGCAGCCTCCTACAAGCCTCCATCCATAGTTCTTCAGGTGTTCTGTCCACCAAATCTAGTTCCTTAAATCTATTCTTCACTTCCACTGTGTATTCATAAGGGATTTGACTTAGATTATATCTGACTGGCCCAGTGGTCTTCCCTACTTTCTTCAGTTTAAATTTGAATATTGAAATAAGAAGCTGATAATCTGAACCACAGTCAGCACCAGGTCTTGTTTTTGCTGATTGTATAGAGCTCCTCCATCTTTGGCTGCAGAGAACATAATCTGATTCTGGTATTGTCTCTCTGGTGATGTCCATGTGTAGAGTTGCCTTTTGTGTTGTTGGAAAATATCTTTTTCACAGGCGCGCCCACGGCTTTTGCTTTGACTGTCCCATGTGAATGAATAGGTGTATAAATACTGTACGCTGTCTTTTTAATGCAGAAGGTGGGTGAAGCCAAGCTCACAGATTAAATGTACCTTGGCGTGTGCAATTCACCTCACACCTAGCAGCTATTATGATTAAACCCACTTCAGCCCATGAAGTCAATACATTATTTAATTATGATGAATGCAAATATAAGAAACAAGAGCTAGTGCACTGACGTCCCTCCAGTATAAACGTTGGAGCCAAAGCACAACCGTCAACATTGAGTTTGTTTTGGTCCAATCAAGCCTAAACTGTTTCTGGAAGCATACTATTAAAATTAAAAATGTAGAAACTGAGGCTGGCCTCCTTTGTGCCTGCCATGAGAAAATGAGGCAATCATGCTGGGAAAGACTGAGGGCAGGAGGAAAAGAGGAAGAGCAAACCCGAGATGGATTGACTACCTGAAAGAAGCCAGAGAGTTGAGTTTGCAAGAGCTGAACTGATCTGTGGCCATGCAAGGACTGCTCATTCATAGGGCTGTGTTCTAAAAGTTGGAGGTGATTTGACAGCATGTAACAATGACATCAACATCTTTGCTGTGCCTGAAAGCTAGACTGAGGAGATTTAGGCAGCCATGGCCATCGCTGACCAGCCAGCTGTATCTGGCATCCTAGCCTGTCACCCCATCCACTGGGTCTCAGTCACTGAAGATACTCTAATGCAGTGGTTCCCAACCTTCCTAATGCCGCGACCCTTTAATGCAGTTCCTCATGTTGTGGTGACCCCTTTTGCCCTGCTTGGAAGAGGCCACAAGCCCCCCTTTGGCAGGTCACTATGCCGCAGGTGCCATAGAGAATCCTCAGCCAATTGCAGCATCCAGTGCCATTGACTGACAACCCCTCCAACCTATTAAGCTGTAACTCACTCTTTCCCTCCTTCCTCTCCCTCCCCCTCCAGACCCAAGCCATTTGTGCCTTTTTCTACATTGGCTCATGGGAACCCCTGTGAAATGGTCACTCGACCCCCAAAGGGGTCCTGACCCCAAGGTTGGGAACCACTCCTCTAATGTAACCATCCTAGCTTTGCCTTGTCCCTTGACTTGAATGGTTGGACAATTCCATGACAGATCAGGCAAAATCAAAGAAAAACAAAACAAAACAAAAGACAAAACATGTGGCAACTTAAAGACTAACTTTAATATTTTAATGTAACATTTTGTTACATTCCACAAAATGTTACATTAAAATATGAAAGTTAGTCTTTAAGGTGCCACATATTTGGTGTCTTTCATTTTGTTGTTCTTGATTTGGCCTGGAATTCTTGAAAAGACTAGCACGGCTACCCTTTCCAAAATGACAGACCATGAAATGTTCTGAATGAAGTCACACTGTTTCCTATAAAAGGCAACTAACATGAAAGGCAGACCAGCCTGGTTTTCTTTCTAGCGTAAATCTGGAATCAAACCAAGGCAGCAGATAAATCCCTCCTGGCCCCCAGATGGCACTCTAGCTATGTAAAATGCACAACAGAGAAGCAATAAGTTTTTTTGGGGGGGATTTTCTGAGAATGCCAAATTTTCATGAGATCAAGTCATGTGTTCAACTAAGAATTCAAATAATCTGGATTAAAATCCCCTATTGGCCAAACTCCCAGTTTGTGGCACTGACGAAACCATTCCTTAAATATCTCACACACTTGGAACCCCTTTTAAGGTTCACAAATGTCAGGCACAAATTCATGCTCCATAATAGCAGTTGGGATTTGTGTTCATTATTGCCAGTCAAATATGAATTTTAAGGTGAAATGTGGGGGGAAATATTAGATCCTCCACAGGACAAATACATACCATTTATCATAATGTTTTGCAGTCATAACACAATTACTTAGAACAGCTTTAACAAAGTCTCTTGCTGTTGGCATTTTGAAATTGTTCCCTAATTCCTGGGATTCCAGGGCACTACTTGGCCAGAGGACCAATTTATTGAATTGCAGAATAAGTGGCATTTTGCTCCAAGGCTCCAACATTTAGAAGGCGTCAAAAACAATAGATGAAACGACTGGAAAATGATCTACATGGAATATATATATATGTGTCTGTGGTCTCCCAATGTTTTTTTGGCGTGTGTAAGTGTGCTCCATGTGGTGACTGGAGTGGGGTGCCGCAGTAGATGGTGCAGTCGTGGTTTTGTTATTTGTTATTGGGAGACCACAGACACGTAGCCAGACCAAAATGAATTCACAAGACACAGGACCCCACTCCACCAAAGCCCAGGATGCTGCCAGAACGCCCACCACCAAGGTCGCTAAGAAACAAAAGGCTGATAGACACACATCCAGCACCTCACCCACACAGGATGTCTCTAAACAGCCATCTAACCCACCAGCAGTTAATCCCTTAACGATCGCCTCAGCCACACAGCAGATCACAAAAGAACAAAGGAACCTACAATCAGCAACAGAGCAAGCAAACCACACACACCCCAGCAGTATTTATAGAAGGACTTCAACTGAGATCACGCTTTGCTTCAAGAAGAAAGAAGCCAGAACACCAGCCTGAAGATGAAACACAGTTGGTGACACAAAGAAAGAAATTCAGAACACTGAATGTAGCCATGCAAATGAAAAAGTGCCATAAATATCAGGAACCCCATGGCTGAATGGTTGAGCTGCAGTACTGCAGTCAAGACTCTGCTCACAACCTGAGTTTGATCCTGATGGGCTCAGGTAACTGGCTTGAGGTTGACTCAACCTTCCATCCTGCCAAGGTTGGTAAACAGGGTAAGCAGCTTGCTAGGAGTGGAGCAATGTGTAGCCTGCATAATTTAAAGCATAAACTGTCCAGATAGTGCTTTAAGCACTGTACTGTATGGCAGTATATAAGCAGCACACTTTCCTAAGTTATTTCACTTTATTTCTCTTGTTCAGATTGTGAGTGCTGTGAATTCATTCAGCTGAAACAGGAGATATGAGTAGGTTTGGAGAAATCCCAAGCTTAGCAAAGGTCAGGATACAAAACAAAACAACTACCAAAAACAAAACAAAACAGAAACCCCTTTAATACAAACTCCTGAGTGTGGCTGCTGTTGTTGCAGGCTGTCAAATCAGAATTGACTTATTGCAATCTGTGAGGGAAACTTCTCAGAAGGGAAGAGAGGGACCCCTGCACACCCAGATGAGTGGCTGGAGAAGCCAGGGCAGAAAGGGGGAGCCTGAGAAACAACCAACATTGTCACCCGTGGAGAGGTTTATGTTATGGAAGGGATACTATGATGCCCTCTGTGAAAGCATGGGGTTTAGTGATTTCAGCAAGTGATTTCAGCTCTGTGACATAGTAGGCTGGAGACAGCTTCTATTGTAACAACTCTTTATTCAGGGAGAGAACAAGGCTGGGGGCTGGGAAGAGGGAGCTACATTTATAGGAACGAGGACAGGCTAGGAAAAGATACATTTTGGAGGGCACAATTACAAGCAATCACTAAGCTGCCTTTTGGCGGAAACCAATAGGATTGAGGATCCAAATGCAGCAACTAGAAATAACCAATAGGCCTGTTCCCTTTGGAACAGGAAGGCAGTTACTTCAACATAAGCAATTACAGATAATAGAAATACAGATCAATACACAACACCCCTCCCCCCCTGGTGGGCAGAGCACACGTAATCCTTAAGATATTGTGGGGCCCTGCGACTTCTAATTGATCTCCTGACTACTGGTGTTGAGCAGGCAGTGTCTGTGGTGGAGAGTCTACTGTAATAGCTTCGTCTGACATGGAGGGTGTATTAGACAACTCAGTGTCCCTGATCTGTTCCTCAGCACCATGAGGACTTGCAGGAGCAGATTCATTTGCGGAAGCCACTGGTACCTGCATTCCTGGGGCATCTCTGCTCTGGTCTTGCAGCTGTGACTCATTAATGGGGGTAGTGTCACTCTCAGACTGCAATTCCCCCACTCCTGTACCAACTCTACTGAGCGCTCTGCGCCGCAGTTGGTCCACATGCCTACGCCAGACCCTGCCTTCTTCAATTGTCACGTAATAAGAGACTGGCCCAGACGCTCTGGTGATCACCCCTGGCACCCACAGGGGACCTCTGGCATAATTTCTCACCCAGACCAAATCTTCAGGAGCAAAATACCTTGTTGAGTCGCTCTCTGCCTGTGGAGGTACTCTAGCATTGCGGTTTGGCATTTTGTCTGGGTGGACATAATCCAGCACCGCTACCAGCCTTCTACCTAGGAGCAGCTCTGCTGGTGACTTGCCCGTAGTAGTACATGGCGTCGCATGCTGCAAAAACAACATTCGGGCAATGCGCGTTGACCAGTCACCCTCCATCAAGCGTGCAATAGATCCTTTGGCTGTCTGCACCATGCGCTCAGCCTGCTCATTGGATGAGGGATGAAAAGGAGCTGAGGTGACCCCTCTTATGAAATTATCAGCCAAGAATGCCCTGAATTCTTGGGATACAAAGGCTGCTCCATTGTCTGACACAATGGTCTCGGGCAACCCGTGGGTTGCAAACAGCTGTCTCAACACTTTGATGACTGCAGCTGACGACATGCTGGGAACCATAGCTCCTCTAACCATTTAGAATACGCATCAACGATAACAAAAAAAAACCTTTCCTTGGAATGGCCCAGCAAAATCTAAGTGCAGCCGGCTCTAGGGAGTCTGGGTCTGCTCCCACCAGTGGACTGGTGCTCTGGCCACTTCTGGGAGCACTTCCTGACATGCCTTGCACGTCCGCACCCATTGTTCAACATTTTGGTCCATCCCAGGCCACTACACATAGCACCAGGCTAGCAACTTCATCCTGACCATTCCCGGATGCCCCATGTGAAGTGTATCCAGAACCCTGTTTCTCATTGGTGCTGGAATGATCACCCTGTCTCCCCACAGGAGACAGCCCTTAGGCAGGGATAGCTCATGTTGCCTTGTTGCGTATGGTCTAAATTTTTCTTCATGCGGGCCACCTGGCCATCCCCTCCCCACCCAAGTGAGCACATGGGAGAGAGCAGTATCTTTCCTCGTTCTCTCAGCTATTTCAGTGGCCGTTACAGGGGCCCCGGAAGTGTTTCCAGCATCATCACTTGTTCTGCTGGGGCAGGATCCGCATCGCTCACACCAGGAAGGGGCAAGTGACTTAGCGCATCAGCGTGGCACAACCTTTTCCCTGGAACATGGGTCAGGGTGTACTGGAACCCATTCAGGAATATAGACCATCGCAACATTCTGGGGGTGAGAATCTGCGGCGTCTGCTTGTTCAGGTTGAACAATCTTAACAATGGCTTGTGGTCGGTTTCAAGGAAGAAGTGGCGACCGTATAAATAGTCATGGAATTTTTAAATCCCTGCCACTATTGCCAGTGCTTCTTTGTCAATTTGTGCGTAGTTGCGCTCCGTTGGCGACAACGTATGAGAATAGAATGAGATGGGCTTTTCCAACCCATCCGCTTCCCTATGGCTCAGCACAGCTCCCAGCCCATACTGAGAGGCATCACATGCCAGGACAAGAGGTTTCGACTCGTCATAATGAGCAAGGACGCTCCTGCTAGTCAGCATGCCCCGTAAGGTGTCAAAAGCCTTCTGCTGAGCCTGAGCCCAATGCCACACATGCTTTTTTTTCCAATAGTCTATGCAACGGTTCCGCTATTGAAGCTTTCTGAGGTAGGAATGATTGATAAAAGTTAATAAGTCCCAGGAATGACTGTAACTCCGTCTTGTTCTGTGGGCGTGGAGCCTCAGTAATGGCTTTAATTTTAGAGTCAGTGGGGTGGATGCCTGTTGCATTAATTTTAAACCCCAAGAAATCCACAGATGGTACCCCAAAACTGCATTTTCCCTTTTTAAGCTGCAGCCCCACCTCTTTAAATTTGATTAACACAGCACGGATACGCCCAACTAGTTCCTGGGGGTCTTTCCCAGCAATCAGAACATCATCAAAAAATGGCAAGACCCCTGGCAGACCCCTTAACAGGAGCTCCATTAGACCTTGAAAAATCCCTGGGGCCACACAAACCCCAAAATGTAATCTGTTTACTCTGAAAGCCCCTTTGTGTGTTACGATAGTCTGTGCTTCCGCAGATTGTGGAGTCACTGGCAGCTGCTGGTACGCTTGTGCCAGGTCAGGTTTGGCGAAAATTCCCCCCCCCCAGCTAGTTTTGCCAACAGCAGTGAGACGACTGGAATGGGGTATGAATTTCCCCTGAGTGCCTTGTTGATAGTACATTTGTAGTCTGCACAAATTCTCACTTCCCCATTTGCCTTAAGGGGTGTGACGATAGGAGTCTCCCACTTAGAAGAGTCCACAGGTGAAAGAACTCCCTGTTTGACCAATTTGTCCAGTTCCGCCTCAATCTTGGGTTGCAGCGCAAATGGCACTCGCCTTGGCTTGAGTCGGATTGGGGCCACCTTGGGGTCCAGCTCAAAGTCAATTGGAGGCCCTGTATAACAACCCAGTTTACCATTGAAGAGTTCGGCAAATTCCTGGCCTAATGCCTTGCCCAACTCTGGGGATGTTTGGACTGAGTTGAGCCCTGATATACTCAGTCCCAAGGCGGGAAACCAGTCAGTACCCAGGAGACTGGGATGACTCCCCTTTGCAATCACCAATTTAAGCACGGCCTGTTTCTCCCGGAATTGTACCCTCACAGCACGCATTCCTAGAATGTGGATGCGGCCAGCCGTGTATGATTGCAAGGTTGCTGGTAATGGTTCCAGAGAGGGGAACTTATCCCCAGGGAAGAGCCCCCTTGCAGTCTGGTCTGAGACAATGGTGAATCCCGATCTGGAATCCACCTCCATGTCGCATGGTTGTCCTTCAATCTTTACTCTGACGGATGTTTTGCCTTGCACCAGAAACTGCACGGTCTCTCCGTTGATCTCTGTGAGATAATTGCAGTCGTCCAGGAGATGAGTCGTGGTGGATGATCTGCGACGTGTTGATCTAGGTGATCCTGTTGTTCCAGCTGCCACCGACCTACAGACCCTGGAACAGGAAGGCAGTTACTTCAACATAAGCAATTACAGATAATAGGAATATAGATCAATACACAACACCCTCAAAATAATTGAGCAACAGAAGGAAAGGGAGAAGGAAGAGGACCCGGGTTCAACAGGAAGTGAAAAGAAGGACATGGCAGAAAAAGCTGACCAATCCGCTCCTGTGGAGGTGGGGTTCGGGACTTGTAAGAAGGGGGAGAAACGGATACTTCCAGAAGGATGGGAGTGGGTGTGGATGGAGGATCCCTGGATAGGGAATTGGGAACAAATGATGATGCCCCATAAAGAGGCTGAGAGTTATAGACACTGGGCACACAAACAAAAGTGCTCCTATTGGGGAGAGAAGGAGTATCGAGAATACAACAGAAAACGTAAGGAGATCCGTAAAGAGATGGAGTTGGAAGAATGGCTGGCAAATATCCGGATGGAAGTCGAAACTGGGAAACTGGACCCCCGAGAGGACTTGACCCAGAGACCTGACTATCCTTTACGTACACCCCAGCAGAGACGCCGTGGTCCCAGGTCCACTTCGGAAGTTGTTGTACAAGTGGGAAAACCCAAACCCTCCGTGAAGGAGATTGGGATATAAGTGGAGGGACTGAGGCTTTCAGGGAGGGAGGAGGAGAACAGTGGTGGAGCTGGCTGCCCTCAGGTGATGGTGGGGAACTTGATCACGTTCTAGAAACCCCAACTTATGGAGGGAAGAATAACCCATTCATGTCTGATGTTAAAGATGTTGAAACTGTAGTTAGAAGAAAAACTTCATTTATTGTTGATGAACAAAATAAAAGCTCTGTTTGTGCCTTCCGAGAAATGCCTTCTTTGAAGTTTGAAGGGTGGGAAGCCTGGGCAAAGACTGAACCCTCACACAATCCTCATAGGCATTTAAGGCAAGTGAGATATTTAAGGAGTGGTTTTCGCCACTTCTACACATCCCCCAATAAGTTTCCATGGCTTGGCGGGGATTCCAACCGAGTTCTTCAGAGTCCTAGCCCACTGCTCTATCCACTACACCATGCTGCACCCCGGAAGCAAGGAAATTGGGTTGGTGAGCAGAACAGAGTGAGCAGCAGCCCTTTCCTCGTAGATCCCGGCTGGCTTGATTTGTCACGTACAGCTCAGAGCCAGCCGAACAATGGAGCTAGTTATTGTGAATGGGGTGTGTGGGGCTCTTTATCCATCCCTTGTTCCATCGTAGCCTGTCCAGATGTGGCATTGAGATGAAGCATGGAGAATGGGGGAGGAAGGAGGGAGAGAAACAGGCATCTCCCCCACAAAAACATATTTTTTAAAAAAACAAAATGTACATCTGTCGTAATTCCCCTCATTTTCAACTCTGCTGCCGAGGGAGTGAACAAAAGAAGCTGGCGATTAACTTCAAAGAACTTTCTTGGAGAGGAATAAAGATATTTAGGGCCTATTTTGTGAACTAATTGCATTTGCATATTTATGGGATTTACTGATATAGCAGTAATTAAAAACTATTTAGTAGTCTTAAAGGACACATAATAACTCAGTTGCTGTTTGCATAATAACCACATCCCTTATTATGTTTATTATGTTTGCAATAATAAACCTTTCACCATCTCGATCACTCAGGCGCCCACTACCAGCAGGGGCTGCACTGCCACTGTTGCCTTCCTACTGAGCAGAGCGCAGGGAGCAGCAGAGTGCCTGGCTTTCCACACAGTTCGATGACATAAAGTTCCAGGAGCAGATGGCACAGGAGCTACCCAGTGCCTCTCTGACAAGCATGAATCTCTAAAATGTGCAGGGATTTATAAGTTGGCAGCGACCCTTGTGAACCCAGGGCGGTTGGGTTCCTCGCTGCTTCCTTTCTATTAGGCCTGCATTTTGGAGATCTAGCCCCCCACCCCACCCCCTGGCTCTGGACGAGGTGTCACATCTCAGCTTTACTCCTTTATTTGCAGATGAAGGCATTTGGCTGCTCAAAAGAGCTTCACCATAAAAATCTGTGCAACAAGCTTTGGAGGTTTTGCCCTTGTTAGATGAAAGGTTACATCAGAAGGCCCTGTTCTAAATTTCTCCAAATGGCAATGCAAGACTAACACTGAAAATTTCTTTCTTTCTTTCTTTCTTTCTTTCTTTCTTTCTTTCTTTCTTTCTTTCTTTCTTTCTTTCTTTCTTTCTTTCTTTCTTTCTAGGGTAATCATCATCATGATCATCATCATCATAGGGTGCCGTCAAGTCAATTCTGACTTGACTAGACTTGAATTCTGATTTCTTCTGGGCTCATTTTTGGACTCTGCAGCTGGCCCCCAAGGCCACCTAGGCTGGCTTTTCTCACCAGACTCAAACTTCCATCCCCTGGCTCTGCAACCAGAGACCTAAACTTTGAGCTATCCAGCCAGCTAGGTAGATTGTTTATTTTTAAAGTTAGATTTAGTTTTAGAGAAAGAGATGCAATGAACATTTGTTCTCATTTCCAGAGAATGGATTGATGGATGTATTTCTTTGTTGTTGTTGTTGTTGTTGTTGTTGTTGTTGTTGTTGTTGTTGTTGTTGTTGTGAGGAGAACTTCTCTGATGGGAAGAGAGGGACCCCTGCACGCCCAGCTGAGATGATGGAGAAGCCAAAGGAGCCAGAGAATCTAATGAACTTTTCACCAGTGGAGAGGTTCATGGTGCTGAAGGGATACTATGATGCCTTAAGGGATAAGGAGAAGGAAGAAAGCCAGGGGCCAGCAGGAAGTAAAAAGAAAGACTTGGCGGGAAAAGGGGACCAATCCGCTCCAGTGCAGGTGGGGTTTGGAGCCTGTAAAAAGGGGGCGAGGAGGGAGCTTCCAGAAGGATGGGAATGGGTGTGGATGGAGAACCCGTGGACGGGAGACTGGGAACAAATGATGATGCCACACAAAGAAGCTGAAAGCTTCAGACGCAGAGCACACCGACAAAAGTGCTCTTATTGGGGTGAGAGAGAGTACAGAGAGTACAACCGCAAGCTGAAAGAGATCCGCAAGGACTTGGAACTGGAGAGATGGCTGGTAAAGATCCGGAAGGAGATCGAGGCCGGGACTTTGGACCCGCGGGAGGAGTTGAGCAAGAGATCCGACTACCCCTTACGTACACCCAAGCCGAGACCCTGTGGTCCCAGATTCACTTCGGAAGTTGGGATACCAGTGGGAACCCCCCAATCCCCCATGAAGGAGATTGGGACACAGGTGGAGGGGCTGAGGCTTTCGGAGAGGGAGGAAGAGAGCCATGGTGGAACCAAATATCCGCAGGTGGTGGTGGGGAATTGGATCACTTTCTAGAGACCCCAACCTATGGTGGAAAGAACCCATTCATATCCAATATTAAAGATGTTGAAACTGTAGTTAGAAGAAAAACTCTGTTTATTGTTGATTAACATAATAAAAGTTCTGTTTCCTTGTTACGTGAGATGCCTTCTTTGAAGTTGGAAGGACGGGACGCCTGGGCAAAGACTAAACCCTCATTATTATTATTATTATTATTATTATTATTATTATTATTATTATTATTATTATTATTATTATTATTAACCACACAGCTAACTACGCTGGATTTTGTATTAACAATCACTAGTCGAACACTTCCCAAGCGTTTAGGACTATGTGATGTATCGGCAAATTATGCGAGCAGATCCCAGTAAGGTGGCTTTCTGCAGCTGACTGATAGTGACTTGTCAACTCCAATTTCTTCTAAATACTTGCTTAGATCTTTAGGCACCGCACCCAGTGTGCCAATTACCACTGGAACCACCTGAACCACCTTATGCCGGTCTCTGAAGTTCAATTTTCAGATCCTGAAAAATTATCGGGTAGTTTTTTCAAGTTGTTTCTCGGTGGCTCTACTATCATCTGGAATAGCAGCATCAATGATCCACACTTTTTTCTTCTCCACAATCATTATATACGGGGTATTATGCTCCAAAACCCTGTCTGTCTGTATTCAGAAGTCCCAAAGTAATTTTGCATGCTCATTTTCAGTCACTTTTTCAGGCTTATGATCCCACCAGTTCTTTGCTACGGGCAGATGATAGTTCTGACACAAATTCCAGTGGACCATTTGGGCCACTACATTATGATGCTGTTTGTAATCAAGCTGAGCAATTTTCTTGCAGGAACTCAATATATGGTCGATAGTTTCATCTGCCTCTTTACAGAATCTACATGTGGGGGACTCAGCTGCTTTTTCTATTCTAGCCTTAACTGCATTTGTTCTGATAGCGTGTTCTTGAGCAGCAAAAATCAGGGTTTCTGTCTCTTTTTTCAGTGTTCCATTGGTGAGCCATAACCGGGTCTTTTCCTCATCTACTTTTCCTGATTTTTTTTCCGAGGAAATGCCCATGCAGTGCTTTATTATGCCAGCTATCAGTTCATATTTGCATTGTTTTTCCCTGTATTGACCCTTTGTTTGCTTTACTTTAAACACCTCCCTGTTCTTAACCTCCAATAACTCTGGCTCTGTACTATTTTTTAAATAATCTACCAACACATGTTTCTCTTCTTCAACTGTCTGCTTCACTTGCAGAACACCTCTACTACCTAATTTTCTAGGTTCATCTGAGTCCAGTTTATAATGCCAGCAGTATACCTGATGACCAGTATGGCCCAGCTATTAATGGCCTTGATGGTGTTACAGTGACCCCCTGCCATTTCATGGTTTAGGTACCGCGGCCCCGCTACATCGCAGGATCGCAGTACCTGCACTGTGGGGGCGGGGGGACGGACGGGTCGCTCCGTGCTGCCCCCCGCCCCCCGAAAAGCCTCAGGGTGGCGCGGGGGGGAGATCGGGGGTGATCGGGTCACTCCGCGCCACCCTCCCACGCACCCCTGTGAAGCCTCGGGGCGGCCGGGAGAGGCGGCGCGGAGTGATCGGGTCACTCCGCGCCGCTCAACCAGGCTCCCCTAAGAAGCCTCGGGCTGCGCGGATGGGCAGCGGCGGCGGGAGGTAAGATCACCCCCACGCCCCATGCCCCCAACCCACTTCCGCATATCGTGGATTTTCTTGCATCGCGGGTGGGGTGGGTTTTAACCCCCGCAATCGGCGGGGGGTTACTGTACCACCATTCAGCTTACTTTTTAATACTTTTCTAACCCTTTGGATATATTCTTTACTGACCACATTTGTCACTTGACCATGTTTGATATTATCTAATTGCAGTACACCTCATGAGGCACACATAGAGGAAGAAGTGATTCCACCGGAGGATCTCTCCCTCATCACTATTGATGAGATACAAGATCAGGTACATGTTGATGAGCAGGCTGCAGGAGAGAAGCTCATTGTGCTAGGGGATTCTATCATTAGAAATACGGAGGGATGGATTTGTGAGGAGCATGATATCCGGATGGTCACTTGCCTGCCAGGTGCAAAGGTTGCAGACTTCACCAGAAATATAGATAGCTTGTTAGAGAGAACTGGGAAGGAGCCAGTGGTCATGGTACACGTCGGTACCAATGATGTCGGGAAGGCCAAGCAGTCAGTCTTGGAAGCCAAATTCAGGTTGCTAGGTAGAAGATTGAAGTCCCGGGCTTCCAAGGTAGCATTTTCAGAAGTGCTACCTGTTCCTCGTGCAGGTCCCGCCAGGCAGGCAGAACTCAGAAGCCTCAATGCGTGGATGAGGCGATGGTGTCGAGAGGAGGGCTTTAGATTTGTCAGGAACCGGAGAACATTTTGGGACAAGCCAAACCTGTTCAGGAGGGATGGGTTGCACTTGAATCATGATGGGACCAGATTGCTGGCACTCAACCTCAAAAAGGCAGCAGAGCAGCTTTTAAACTGATAACTGGGGAAAGCCGACAGGAGCTGTGTGGCATCCGGTTTGGAACACCTCATCCTCGGGGAATGAGGTTGGAGAGGGTAGAGAATCACATAGAGATGACATAACAAGTATTAACACTGGCAGAATAGCGGAATGTGACAGTTCGTCTACTGAAAATAAAAGCTGTGGGGGGAGAAGAACAAGGCAGCAGCTGTTGCGGGACCCACTGTACAAGTGCTTCTACGCCAATGCTCGAAGCCTCCGAGCAAAGATGGGAGAACTTGAACATCTGGCAGCTAGGGATAACATTGATATAATAGCCATAACAGAAACCTGGTGGAATGTGGAGAACCAGTGGGACACAGCAATCCCAGGCTATAAACTCTATAGAAGGGATAGAGAGGGGCGGGTTGGAGGAGGAGTGGCCATCTATGTCAAAGAAGGCGTAAAATCCAGCAGAATGGAGATTGACAGAGGGTCTGACTCCACCATAGAATCACTGTGGGTTAAACTACCAGGTCCAAAGAGTGATGTGATAGTTGGAGTATTCTATCGTCCACCAGATCAAAAACTTGAGGGGGACCTTGAAATGAGGAGAGAAATCATGGAGGTGGCTAAGAGGGATAGGATAGTAATCATGGGGGACTTTAATTATCCCCACATTGACTGGACCAATGCGAGCTCTGGGCAAGGAAGAGAAACTGGGTTTCTCGACTTGCTGAATGACTGTGCCTTAGAGCAACTTGTCATGGAGCCCACCCGAGAACAGGCAACTCTAGATCTAATATTGTGTGATACTCAGGACCTCGTCAGGGATGTGAATGTCACTGAGCCTCTGGGAAACAGTGACCATGCTGCAATTACCTTTGCCATCCATGTCGGAGGAAGAGTGTCAACCAAATCAGACATAAAAACCCTTGATTTTCGAAGGGCAAACTTCCCTCAGATGAGGAAACTAGTTAGAGAGAAACTGAAGGGGAGGGTTAGAAGAATCCAATCTCTTCAGAGTGCATGGAGCCTGTTTAAAACAACAATAATAGAGGCCCAGCACAAGTGCATACCACAAAGAAAGAAGAGCTCATTTAAGTCCAAGAGGACACCGGCATGGTTAACGAAGTGGAGTTAGAGAGGCTCTAAAGCACAAGGAGAGGTCCTTCTGTAAATGGAAATCCTCCCCAAACAAGGAAAATAAAAAGGAACACAAACTCTGGCAAAAGAAATGTAAAAAGATGATAAGGGAGGCAAAGAAAGACTTTGAGGAACGCATGGCTAGCAATATAAAGGGTAATAATAAAAGCTTCTTTAAATATGTTAAAAGTAGAAAACCTGCCAGAGAACCAATTGGGCCTCTGGATGGTGAGGGAGGAAAAGGGGAGGTTAAGGAGGACTTGGACATTGCAGAGAAATTGAACGAGTTCTTTGCGTCTGTCTTCACGACAGAGGACCTTGAGCGGATTCCGCTGCCTGAGCCGCCCCTCTTGACTAAAGAATTAAATCAAATACAGGTTAAAAGAGAGGAGGTTTTAGGACTAATTGATAAACTGAGGATTAACAAGTCACCGGGCCCAGATGGCATCCACCCAAGGGTTATTAGGGAACTGAGAAATGAAATTGCAGATCTCTTAACGGTTATATGCAACTTGTCTCTTAAAACGGCCACAGTGCCGGAGGACTGGAGGATAGCAGATGTCACACCAATTTTTAAAAAAGGAAGGAGGGGGGACCCAGGAAACTACAGGCCAGTTAGCCTTACATCTGTCCCAGGGAAGATGGTGGAAGGCCTCATCCAAGAGAAAATCTTAAAACACATAAAAGAACAAACCTTGCTGAGAGAAAATCAGCATGGCTTCTGTAAGGGTAAATCTTGTCTTACAAACCTTTTAGAATTTTTTGAAAAGGTCAACAGGCACGTGGATTTGGGTGAACGGTGGATATAGTCTATCTGGATTTTCAAAAGGCTTTTGACACAGTCCCTCACCAAAGGCTGCTGAGAAAATTGCATAGTCAGGGGATAAGAGGGCAGGTCCTCTTATGGATTGAGAACTGGTTGAGATCCCGGAAACAAAGAGTAGGTGTCAATGGGAAATTTTCACAATGGAGAGAAGTGAAAAGCGATGTGCCCCAGGGCTCGGTCCTGGGACCGGTGCTTTTCAATCTGTTCATAAATGACCTGGAGACAGGGATAAACAGTGAGGTGGCCAAGTTTGCGGATGACACAAAACTTTTCTGTGTGGTAAAAACCAGAGAAGATTGTGAAGAGCTCCAGAAGGATCTCTCCAAACTGGGGGAGTGGGCTGAGAAATGGCAAATGCGTTTTAATGTAACCAAATGTAAAGTAATGCATATTGGGGCAAAAAATCCAAACTTCATCTATCAACTCATGGGCTCTGAGTTATCCGTGACGGATCAGGAAAGAGATCTTGGTGTGTTGGTGGACAGCTCCATGAAGGTGTCTCCCCAATGTGTGGTAGCAGTGAAGAAGGCCAATTCCATGCTAGGGATTATCAAAAAGGGGATTGAAAATAAAACAGCCAACATTATAATGCCATTATACAAAACAATAGTAAGGCCCCACCTGGAGTATTGTGTACAATTCTGGTCATCGCATCTCAAGAAAGACATAGTGGAACTGGAAAAGGTGCAGAAGAGAGCGACTAAAATGATTACTGGGCTGGGGCACCTCCCTTATGAAGAAAGGCTAAAACAATTGGGCCTCTTTAGTCTGGAAAAAAGGCGCTTGAGGGGGGATATGATTGAGACATACAAAATAATGCCACGGTATGAGTAAAGTGGATAGAGGGAAGCTCTTCTCCCTCTCTCAAAATACCAGAACTAGGGGACATACACTCAAATTGAGTGCTAGGAGAGTAAGAACTGACAAAAGAAAATATTTTTTCACCCAGCGCGTTGTAAGTCTATGGAACTCCCTGCCACAGGATGTGGTGATGGCATCTGGCCTGGATGCCTTCAAAAGGGGATTGGACAGATTCCTAGAGGAAAAGTCCATCACGGGTTACAAACCATGATGGAGATGTGTAATCTCTAGGCTTTAAACCAGGGTACTTCAAGGACCAGATGCAGGGGAGTGGTATCAGGAGACAGATATCTAGTCTCATGTGCTCCCAAACGTATCTGGTGGGGCCGCTGTGAGATACAGGAAGCTGGACTAGATGGGCCTTTGGCCTGATCCAGCATGGCTCTTCTTATGTTCTTATGTTCTTATGTAAGTATGCCCAGATATTTCAGGCTTCAGACTGATGATACTTAATAGCTCATCCATTTGGCATTAAAGTTCCTTCACTCTCAATGATTTTTCCTTTTTTCAGTGCCACTGTGGCACATTTGTTTAGTCCAAACTCAATACTAACATCAGTACTGAAAATTCGGGCTGTGTTGGTCAGTGAGTGTATTTCAATTTCTGATTTTCCATACAACTTTAAGTCATCTATATACAATAGATGAGAAATTTTCCCTGAATTTTTAGTATTTTGGTACCCTAAATTTGTGTTCTGCAAAATTATTGAGAGGGGAATCAGGGCTATAGTAAATAGGAGAGGTGACAAAGAATGACCTTGAAAAATCTCTCGTTTAATGCTAACCAATCGATAGATTTCGTCCCTGACAAACAATTCTGTTTTCCAGTTCTTCATCACATTTTCAATTAGGGCACTAATACTTTTACATATTCCAATGGCATCTAGGCACTTCATAATCCAACTATGCGGTACTGAGTCAAAGGCTTTTTTATAGTCAATCCAAGTCATATATAAATTAATTTTCCAGGCTTTACAATTCTCTAGGATCATTTTATCAATGAGTAACTGGTCTTTTATGCCTCTTCTTCCCCGTTTGTTCCCTTTCTGCTCTACTGGCATGATGTTATTTGCTTCCAAATAATCTTGGACTTTATCAGCTATGATGCCTGTTAGTAGTTTATACATAGTTAGTAAACATGTTATTGGCCTGTAATTTTCAGGTATTGCTTCTTTTGTTGGTTCCTTTTGAATCAAATAGGTTTTGCCAGTTGTTAACCACTCATTAATATAACCTGTCCTCAACATTTCATTAAATTGTTGGGCCATTTTTCCATGCAGACTGGTCAGGTGTTTAAGCCAAAACCCATGCAGTTAATCATTGCCAGGTGATGTCCAGTTTTTGACTCTTTGTACTCTTTTGGTGATCATATCAGCTCTTATTTCTAGTTGGTCCATTGTGCACTTGGTGAATTTCTTCTCAAAATCTTGGAGCCATCCAGCATTTCTATTATAGTCTTTCTCAGTCCCCAATATGTCTTTCCAAAACTGAATGGTTGCCATTTTTTCAGGCTTTTCATCTTTTATGCCTATCTTCTGATTTAAACTCTGATAGAAGTTTCTTTGATCTGATTGAAACAACTGGTTGTCTTTATACTGAATAAATCTAGCTTCATATCTTTCAATTTTTCTAGCTGTTGCTGTTATTTGCTGCTTCACTCTTTCCAATGCTTCTCCAATTTTCCTTGTACTTAGCCAGCATTTTTAGTCAAATATTTCTTGATCTTACCATTCTTTAATTTGTCCTCCTGCAGGTTTTTCAAGTCACTTGCATCTGCTCGGAGTCTTTTGATTTTAAGCTCCAGCCTGATTTTCCACCGTGGTTTCTCAGTGCATTTTGGGGGGGGGGCTTCAATTGTGGAATCCGTAGTTCCTCCGTTACTATTACTGCTGCACTATAAGCAAGCTGATTTATCTGTTCAATTGACCTAATCTGGATTGTTGCAAGCTCTGAGTTTACGTCGTTCATCAATGGTACCAAATTTTTTTCTAGGCACGGTCTTTAAAATTGGGAGCCTTCCTCTCTCTTCATTTAATGCAGCATGTGTCAGTATTCATAGAATCATAGAATCATAGAATCATAGAGTTGGAAGAGACATCAAGGGCCATCAAGTCCAAACTCCTGCCATGCAGGAACCCCCATCAAAGTACACCTGACAGATGGCCATCCAGCCTTTGCTTAAAAACCTCCAAAGAAGGAGGCTCCACCACCCTCCGTGGCAGCATATTCCACTGCCGAAGAGCTCTAACTGTCATGAAGTTCTTCCTAATGTTCAAATGGAATCTCTTTTCCTGTAGTTTAAACCATTGCCCTGAGTCCTAGTCTCTGAAGCCATGGAAAACAAACCTATTCCTTCTTCAATATGACATCCTTTCAAATATTTAAACATAGCTATCATATCCCCTCTCAGTCTTCTTTTTGTAAGGCTAAGCATTCCCAGTTCCCTAAGCTGCTCCTTGTAAGACATTTCTTCCAGACCTTCAACCATCTTGGTCACCCTCCTCTGGACCCATTCAAGGCTGTCAACATCCTTTTTAAATTGAGGTGCACAGAACTGGACACAGTACTTCAGGTGGGGTCTGACCAGAGCAGAATAGAGTGGTAGTATCACTTCCCTTGATCTAGACACTATGGTTCTGTTAATGCAACCAAGAATCGCTTTGGCTTTCCTGGCCGCCGCATCACACTGCTGACTCATGTTTAATTTGTGGTCCACCAAGACTCCCAGATCCCTTTCACAGGTACTATTCTCCAGCCAAGTATCCCCCATCCTATATCTGTGCAATTCATTCTTTTTACCTAGATGTAGTATTCCGTTAGCTTTGGCCCAGCACTCTAATCTGTCAAGCTCTTTTTGGACTTTAATCCTATCCTCTAGGGAATTAGCAACCCCTCCCAATTTGGTATCATCTGCAAATTTAATTAGCATACTCTCTATTCCTTCCTCCATGTCATTAATAAAGATATTGAATAACACTGGACCTATCTATCCCACTTTCTACTAACTTCTTAGCAAGAATACCATGGGGAACCTTATCGAAGGCCTTAGTAAAGTCCAGATAAACAATATCCACAGCATTCCCCTCATCCACCAGGCCTGTAATTCTATCAAAGAAAGAGATCAAATTAGTCTGGCATGACTTGTTTTTAAGAAACCCATGTTGACTTCTTGTAAAGACAGCATTGTTTGCTAAATAATTGCAGACTGACTGTTTAATAATCTGCTCTAGGATCTTTCCAGGAATTGAAGTCAAGCTGACTGGGTGGTAATTATTTGGGTCCTCTTTTTTCCCCTTTTTGAAGATGGGGACAACATTAGCCCTCCTCCAGTCAATGGGGACTTCCCCTGTTCTCCAGGACTTCTCAAAGATTATTTCCAATGGTTCGGAAATTACTTCTGCCAGTTCTTTTAATATCCTTGGGTGTAATTCATCTGGCCCAGGAGACTTACATTCATTGAATGCTTCCAGGTGTTTCAGTACTAGCTCTCTACCTATTCTATGTTGCAATTCCTATCCTACCTCATCTACTCTTTGTCCCAGCAGATCTCTTTCTTCCTTTTTGGAGAAAACGGAGGCAAAGAAGGTGTTGAATAGGTGTTGAATAGTCCAGCCTTTTCAAGTAACTGGTTATTATCGCCACACAGAGAACCTATCATTTCCTTATTTTTCCTTTTGCTGCGGACATAACTAAAGAAGCCCTTTTTGCTACTTTTAATCTGTCTGGCAAGTCTAAATTCGTTTTGCACTTTAGCTTTTTTTTTTTTTTTACCATCCCACTGCATATATTAACTGTTTGCTTATATTCCTCTTTGGTGCATTTCCCATTTTTCCATTCCTTGTACTTGTTTTTCTTTATAGTTAGCTGAGTTGAAAGTTCTTTAGTAAACCATTGTGGGTTTTTTTAGACCTCTCCCGTTTTTTCTTCTTGTTGGAACAGTTTTGAATTGTGCCTTTAATATCTCACTTTTAAGGAACTCCCATCCATCTTGGACTCCCTTCTCTTTCAGTGTGTTGGTCCATGGAATCACAGCCAATAAATCCCTAAGTTTACAAAAATTGGCTTTCTTAAAGTCCAGGATTCTTGTCTGACTATGCTTAGCTTTACCTTCCAATTGTATAACAAATTCCAAGAGGGCATGGTCACTTTAACCTAATGATCCCACCACTTTGACCCCATTTACAAGGTCCTCCTTATTGGTTAAGACCAGGTCTAAAAAGGTTTTGCCTCTGGTTGCCTCCTCTACCTTCTGGACCATGAAATTGTCTGCAAGGGCAGTAAGGAATTTGTTAGACCTTGCATTCCTAGCTGAGTAGGAGTGCCAGCATATATCAGGATAGTTAAAATCTCCCATTAGTACTGCATCTCTCCCTTTTGACTTTGTGGCTATCTGCTCAAAGAAGACATCATCCCACTCCTCCGGCTGCCTTGGGGGTCTATAATATACCCCCACAGTGACATCCCTCCTAGTTATTTCACCCCTGATTTTCACCCAAATACTCTCAACATGGTTCCTCTGCTGTTTATCTTGTATTTCTTCAGCAGTATAAATGTCCTTAATATATAAAGCTACACCTCCTCCTTTCTTACTCGGCCTGTTCCTTTGAAACAGGTTATACCCTCCAATGACTACATTCCAATCATATGTCTCATCCCACCATGTTTCAGTGATGCCAATTATGTCTATTTTGCTGTATTAGGAGTTCCAGCTCCTCTTGTTTGTTCCCCATGCTCTGTGCATTGGTGTAGAGACATTTGAGGCTGCGTGTGCTTCTTACATGTCCTTTGCTTAACCTGTTATTCTGTGCACTGATGGTCTGCACTACTCCTTGTCCTGCTCCTGTTGCAACATTTGGGCTAATCTCCACACCCTTCTGGATCTCTACCATTAAAGGAATTTTCTCCCTCTCCCTGCAAACTCAGTTTAAACCTCTCCTTATTAGATCTGCAATCCTCTTGGCAAAAGGATTCCTACCAGCAGTGGTGAGGTGCACCCCATCCTGGCCCAATATCCCATCTGAATGAAAAAGCAAACCATGGGGTCCAAGATTCCGAATCGTTCCTGCCGGCACCATCTCCGAAGCTAATTGTTCACTTCCACTATTGTTCTTTCCCTTCGTGGGCCACATCCTTCTACAGGGAGGAGAGATGAGATTACCACCTGCCCACTCAGGTCCTTCAGCTTCCTACCCATCTCTTCGTACGCTTTTACGATATCCTGAAAGCTGCGTTTTGAAGTATCATTAGTTCCTATATGGACCAAGAGAAAGGGGTTAGAATCAGAGGGCTTGATGAGTCTCGTCAGTCTCTCCGTTACATCCTGAATCTTGGCTCCAGGGAGACAGCAGACCTCCCTGTTCATTTTGTCAGGCCTGCAGATGACTGCTTCTGTTCCTCTAAGCAAGGAATCCCCAACCACCACCACCCGCCTCCTCCGAGGCTTGGTAGATGCCCCCTGGTGCACAGTAGGATTCAGATTCCTTTGTGTAAGGTCTTGAGGCTGCTCTTGGTGCAGTTCCTTCTCCTGGCTGATAAGGGAGAGAGGTTGGAATCTATTTGCAACTGTAAACTTCCTGTCTGTTTCCTAGTTCTTCCCTTTCTGACTGTGACATTCTTCCAAGTGTCTGTCTCTTGTATTGTGAAATGCCCTCGTCCTGATTGAGATTACCCCTGTCCCCTGTGTTGGCAAAGTTTTTCTCTGCTTCCTGCAAAAAACCCTCCTGTTCCCTAACCTTGCGAAGATTAGAAACACAGGCCTCCAGCTGCCTGACCTTGTCCTCCAAGAGGGCTATTAACTTGCACTTTGAGCATGTGTAAGCTGGCAGTTGTTCTGGCAAAAAAAAAAAAAAAAAAACATGCAGCAGATGATACAAGTAACTACATCTGCCCCCTGACCCTCCATCTTGACTAAATAAGGTGAGTTGCTTATAACTCAATATTGTTAATTTATTAAGGTATCTGCCTTTCTCCTCTTCTCTTTTTATATAAATATTTATAATTAGTCTTTTTTTTTTTGAGTTGCGCACACTGGCAGGTGCGCGCTGCTCACGTGCTTCCAGAAATTTGTAAAGGGCTTTGAACAATCCCTCCTCCTGGCTCCTCCTTGCTCCTGGGAAGGAAAAGATTTAAAGAGCACAGAACTCTAGCCTCTTTTATTCTTATTCTTATTTTATTTTTATTTTATTCTTCAGTTCTTGCTGCCTAATAGTGAGCTCTGCTGGTTCACATTTTTGCACAACATCCATATTTTATTCAACTTTTGACTGTTCTATGTCCCCAGGTGTTATTAATATATTTTCTCCTCCTATTTGGATAATTTGTTGACCTCGAATTTCACAACTCCTCCGTATTTCCTTTAGTTCAACTTTACTAAGCACCTTGTCTTTGCTGGTCAGCTAATCGTAATTCAGTTATCTTGGAGTTCAGATACTCTTGTTTCCATAATTGATGCATCCGCTTTTGGTAGCCTTGTTTTTCAGGTTCTGCTCTATAATAGCTTTTCATGATTGCCTGATTCTCTGGTAAAGTATATTTCTGCTGCTTCTGAGATTGTTCAACTTCCAGTAACTCTACAGGCCCATGCCCTGGTTGTTTAGCAATGGGACCCGTGACCTGTAGCCCATTTATCGACAGATGTCCAGCTTCATCAACACCCATCGCGGTCCTTGTTAACCCGGGTGATGACTGAGCCGGTATAGGCTTCTTTATATTATATTTCACCATGATTCATGGGTTGTTGGGTGCACTTAGTTCTGTTCCTCAGTCGAGACCTCTCTGGTAAGGTTGGACCTACAGGAGCAGTTAAGCCCCCTGCCACGACAAGGTGGCACCCTTGTTGTTGTTGTTGTTGTTGTTGTTGTTGTTGTTGTTGTTGTTGTTGTTGTTGTTGTTGTTGTTGTTGTTGTTGTTGTTGTTGTTGTTTTTTCTTTGGTATTTTTCTCAAGCAAATTGGAATCAAAGGAAAATGCCAAGACCCATTTGTACCAATGAGCTGACTTGGCTCAACAAAAACAACAATTCAACATTCAATTTGCCAACTGCTGCGTTCTGACATGAATCAAATTGATCTGTGTAAGATTGAAAAATTGCCAAGAGTATCATCAATGATGAGAATACTCCTGATCTTCAACCAATCTACCATACCTTTAATGCTGTTAAAAATGGAACAATTCCTCTCCTTCTTTGGTATATTCGCCCTTAAAGTCTTCACTGATGAAGCTATTCATCCCTTAATTGTAAATGGTGCCTCTATGCTCTGACCTTGGGAAGAGAAACTCTGCAGCCTCCTCAATTAAACAATCAAGTTTATCTCTAACTACTGGCAAAGGATCCACGCAGCTGCCTAATTTACTAGAAGATGGGGGCATTCAACATATTAACCCTTGAGGAGCTCTGCTCCCATATGTGCCGCAGAACCCTGAGGCTGAGCCAAATAATGTTGTGATAGCTACTCAAAAGTTGAATCCCGCTCCTGAGATACTGAATCCTCCATTTAGGAAACACCTGCCCAAGGACACAATGAAGCAACTTCAACTCCTACAAAATCCCCCAGCTACTATAAATCAGACTGAGATAACTTTTTCACCCAAATCTGCACCTGAGAACTTTGATCTGGCAATACCTAAAGGCATTGGTAGAGAAAATAACATCAATCAAACTACTCTATCTGAAGCTCGTATTTTAAATGGCAGTGGGTTACCTGATGACTGTGCAGAGACCCAGGCCCAGACACATGTCTGCTCTAACCAAAATTCTCTAGCCCCACCTGCTTGCCCATCTTCTACGGGTCCGTTAAACCCCGGGCAGTCTTCATCTCTGCCTCTGACAATACAGCAAACCTTTTGTCCCCTATCACCGTCTCTTATGGACTTATCCCACCATTCAGTGGCAAGTTCAATGCCTGATTTAGAATCTTCCTTGGATTACCCCACTTCAAATTGACAATCTGGGTCCCAGAGCAATCACCATCTAAAATGCATTTCATGGAATGTGACTGGCTGGCTGAGCAAATCTGAAAACCCATCCTTCCTGCTGTTTATGAAAAGTTTTGATATTATCTTTATTCAGGAGACTTGGCTACTATCCGAGTTACTATTAAATGGGTTTACTTCTCACACTCTTGCTGCCTCCCCTTCTACAACTAGAGGTCGACCAAGTGGAGGTCTGGCCTGTTTAATATCTACCTCAGTGGTCTGTGCTATAAAGGTGGTAATGGTATACCACCTTTAAGAACGATTGCTATGGCTGTTCTTTTGACCTTTAAAGATTGGGAAATTATGGTTGTGAATGTTTATATTCCCCCCCCCCATTCATCTCCTTTTTATTACAAGCAGTGTTGGCTTGACTTGGAAGTGTATATATATATAATCTTGAGATAAAATTCCCCAGAGCGCAAACAATATTACTTGGAGACTTTAATGCATGTTTGGGCAGTGGTCACTATAGATCTGCTTATGCTGAGCATATTGGTGATTTTTACAATCAGTCAAGGAACATGAAAGATTGCATTTTGAATAATTCTGGGAAAAATTGGCAGTTGATTGATAAGTTAAATTTGGTCATACTAAATGGTAATTTTCAAGGTGATGAACTGGGAGAATATACATATTTTAGTCACAATGGAGCCAGTTTGATCGACTATGTAGCCATTACTCCCCCGCTACTAGATAACATTCTTCATTTCACAGTGGGTACACAGCCAGAAAGTGACCATCAGCCCCTTATATTCTATATCCTTACCCCTAAAGTTATATTAAATAATAGGGCGGCCAGTTCCATCCCAATGGACCAAGCATTGGTAACAGCAGACACTAGGCTTAAGTGGTGCCCTATACTCCAGGTAGAAATAGAAAAAATTCTGCACAGTGCCCCTATGCTTGAACTGAAAGGAGAGATTGAGGCAGCTTCAAATATTAATATTGTTCTGGTAAATTATGGCAAACTAATTGACACTTTAAGACCCGCCCTAACAAAGAGAGTAAGATCCCTGCCCAAAAGCAGACCAACGAACAATAGCTGGTATGATAAAGAGTGTGAAACTATGAAGCATCAATTAAATAGAGCCCTCAGATTGCATAAACAAAAACATTCTAAAAGTTTGCCCAGTTCTTTCTTTGAGCTTCGTAACAATTATAAATGGCTCCTCGAGAGGAAAAAACAAGCTTTCGTAAAATAATCCTATCAGAAACTTACCCTGGCTTTGTCCCAGAAAAATATGGCATCCTTTTGGCACCTGCTGGCATCAGCAGAAGGAAGGTCTCACCATGACCTTGATTCCTATGTATCCATTAAGTGTTGGGAAGAGTATTACTTTAAACTATTCAATGATCCACCTTATATTGGTGCAACTGTTCCAGCTTTAACATTATCTCCTTGCAGTCTGCCAAGGTGGCCCCCGGTCACATCCAAGGAAATAAAATCATTGATTTCATCAATTAGGAGCAATAAAGCCCCTGGGGAAAATTTCATCCCCCCGGACATACTTAAATGTTTTCAGGACTGGTGGGCTCCAATTCTGGCCACTATATTTACTTATATAGACAGGGAGGGCAAAACTCCTAAAGAATGGTCTTCCTCGATTGTTGTGCCTATCTACAAGAAAGGTGAGCGCAAGGACCCAGCCAACTATAGACCTATAAGTTTGCTTGATGTTGTAGGCAAACTATATGCAAGACATCTCCTCTTAAAACTGGAAGACTGGGTAATAGAAAATAACATTTTAGCTCCTGAACAGATTGGTTTTAGGGAAGGACATTCCACGCTGGACCATATTCTCTTGTTAAACCATCTAATCAATAAATATTCTATTAGACCTTCAAAGCAATTATATGTAGCATTTATTGATCTTAAAGCTGCCTTTGACTCCATTCCAAGAGGTCGCTTGTGGGAAAAACTTATTAACCTTAAAATAGACCCCAGATTGTTGGAAAGAATTAAAGACCTGCACACTGACTCTTCCCTTAAGATTAGAGGCGGCATCTCTGGCCAATTATCCAACACCGTTAAAACATCTAAAGGTGTTCACCAAGGCTGTGTTCTCGCTCCTTTGCTTTTCAACCTATATGTTAATGATATGGTGGTTAGGTTAACAGGTTTACAATTCTTTCCTGTCAGAGTAGGTGGAAAGGCTGTATCAATATTACTTTATGCAGATGACACTCTGCTAATATCCCACACAAAAATAGGCCTCAGAAGGCTCCTGAAACAGTTTAGTAACTACTGTATAGAAAATTCTCTCAACATCAACTATGAGAAAACCAAAATTATGGTTTTCAGTCGAAGACCTCAATTTTCATAAATGGATGATGGATGGGAGAACACTGGAACAGGTAACCCATTTTAAATACTTAGGTGTGATGTTCCATCAGTCAGGCTCCTGGGCGTCACAGATCGACTTTGCAAAACAGAAATTTGAGAAGGCCATGTTTGGATTACTAAGATTCTGTAGGACCAAAGGAGGCCTCCTGATTCCTCCCATCTGCGAAATTTATAACTTCCCCAGATTTTGTACGGTGCTGAAGTATGGGGAATGGGAAACTTATACCCCCTTGAAGTAACCCAAAATAAATTTGCCCGTCTATTGTTGGCAAGTACCCCCATCAACTCCTTCTGCACTAGTCAGATTAGAGTTGGCATTAATGTCAATAACAACACTAATTAACAAATCAATAATTAATTATTGGCTGAAAATCTTGTTTATTACCCGATCTGAATTTTTAACATCATCCTATGGGGAGATGAACTCGGATCATGGAAATTTTTTGTACTGAATCTAGTAGCCAAACTTGGTTCTTCCCAAGAGCATGTGAGACACCTTGGATTGACAGCAGCTAAACACTTACTAAAGCAAAGATTATCTGACCTCTGTGTTCAAACAGATATAGGTTCACTTAGCACTCTAAAAACAGCCCTTTTTATAAGAACATTACACCTAAGCCTCTAAATCGCCCATCTTATTTTACTGATTTAACGAACTTTGAACATAGAAAAGCATTTACTCGGGCTCGTTTTGATATGCCACCACTTGCCAATCTAAAGGGCTGTTATACACAATCCCCATACCATAAGAGAGTCTGCTCTTGTGATAATAAATCCGTCGAGAACTTGGTACATGTTGTGCTTTATTGCCCACTATTTGGAATCCATCGTGAAAGACTTTTGAAATTCATCTTAGAAAAATATCCTGGTAGAGCTGACGAAGAAAAGCTCAAAATCTTACTCTGTGATAGAGATAAATTTGTTACGTTTCGAATGGCAAGGTTCTGTTCTTTACTTATTAAAATGAAAGTTGCTTTAACTACTTCTAATAGTCAAATTGACATCTAGGTTTCTGTACCCTCAGGCCCCTTTTTGTCTATTTGTATTGTTATTTTATTGATATTTTTATTGTACTGTTTTTACTTCATGCACTTTGCAATGGCCCTGTGAGCCACGCAATAAAAATTATATATGATATGACTTGGCTCAACAAGAGATGCAGACTATGGATCCACTAAGGCACGGATGTCCAAACGTTTTGTAAGGAGGGCCAGTTTTGGTGGCTGAAAATGTTTGGGGGGGCTGGCTGCTCCCTGCCCCCTGCAAGCTCCACCCACTAACCCCTAAGCCCCACCCACTGACTCCTTGCAAGCCCCACCCACTGTGCCCCTCCCTCTGAATCTTTGCAAAAAATTATAAGAACACAGGAGTATCCACTTACTGTTTGTAACTGACATTTGCAGTCAGCCGCTGATGCCTAGCGTGACATACATAAGCTTCTGGGGTCTGAGGAAGTCAGTGGTGGGTGCCATCGGGTCTCCACACGGGCAGACATGGGTAACCTTCGGGGTTCAGTCCCAAACTTTTCTTGTATCAGAATAATTTAGCCAAAAACTTCTGAGACAAGCAGAGATCCAAATAACCATTCATTTATTCAGCTGGACCTTTCCCCCTGAAGCAGAAGAAAAAAATCACAACTAACAGAGGCAGGGTACACATTTAAGTACAGAAAGCATGAGATGCCCCTCCCCAATCAACAACATTCCATAGGCAAGCTGTAACTCTTTGTTAGAGACATCCTAACCCATTCTCCTTGCACCCCCATTGATGTCCTTGAACATATAACACAGGCTCTTCTTCTTTCTCTCTTGCCAAGGCACAGACGTTCCAGTAAAGTTGAGACAGTTTCAGATAGCTTACAAAACACAGTAAGGTTTCTTAAAAACAAGTCATGCCAGACTAATTTGATCTCTTTCTTTGATAGAATTACAGGCCTAGTGGATGAGGGGAATGCTGTGGATATTTTTATCTGGACTTTAGAAAGGCCTTTGATAAGGTTCCCCATGGTATTCTTGCTAAGAAGTTAGTAGAAAGTGAGATAGATAGTGCTACTGTTAGGTGGATTTGTAATTGGTTGACTAATTGCACCCAAAGGGTGACCATAAATGGCCTCTCTTCAGCTTGGAGAGACGTGACCAGTGGAGTGCCCCAGGGTTCTCTTCTGGGTCCAGTGCTGTTCAATATCTTTATTAATGACTTGGAAGAAGGAATAGAGAGTATGCTAATTAAATTTGCAGATGATACCAAATTGGGAAGGGCTGCAAATTCCCTAGAGGATAGGATGAAAATCCAAAAAGACCTTGACAGACTAGAGTGCTGGGCCAAAGCTAACAAAATGGATTTCAACAGAGGGAAATGTAGGGTACTACATTTAGGTAAAAAAATGAATTGCACAAATATAAGAAGGGGGATACTTGGCTGGAGGATAGTACCTGTGAAATGGATCTGGGAGTCTTGGTGGACCACATATTGAACATGAGTCAGCAGTGTGATGCGGCGGCCAGGAAAGCCAATGCAATTCTTGGTTGCATCAACAGAACCATAGTGTCTAGATCAAGGGAAGTGATAGTACCACTCTATTCTGCTCTGGTCAGACCCCACCTGGAGTACTGTGTCCAGTTCTGTGTGCCTCAATTTAAAAAGGATGTTGACAACCTCAAGCGGGTGCAGAGGAGGGCGACCAGGATAGTTGAGGGTCTGGAGGAAATGTCTTATGAGGAACAGCTTAGGGAACTGGGAATGTTTAGCCTCTCTAAAAGAAGACTGAGAGGGGATATGATAGCTATGTTTAAATATTTGAAAGGATGTCATATTGAAGAGGGAACAGGTTTGTTTTCCATGGCTTCAGAGACTAGGACTCGGGGCAATGGTTTCAAACTGCAGGAAAAGAGATTCCATTTGAACATTAGGAAGAACTTCATGACAGTTAGAGCTATTCGGCAGTGGAATATGCTGCCGCAGAGGGTGGTTGAGTCTCCTTCTTTGGAGGTTTTTAAGCAGAGGCTGGATGGCCATCTGTCAGATATACTGTGATGGGGGTTACTGCATGGCAGGGGGTTAGACTAGATGGCCCTTGAGGTCTCTTCCAACTGTATGATTCTATGACTCTATGATTCTTTGATACAAGACATACAGAGGAATCAACATGGCATCACTTTGGTTCACTTGAATCTGTTAGTTTTTATTAATTCCTGGTCTCAACATCCCCCCCTTGCATTGGAGACCCTGGCAAAACCACGGGTCTGGTATCTTAGGATTCTGCTAGGTGAGAGGTGCTAGGGCCAGTTCAGTTCCACTTATTTTTCCGAAAGATTGAGAAAGAAAGGCATACCTATGCCAAGCAACAGGTTGCTGAAAATTCAAAGCAATGTGCAAAGGAATTGAGAGAGAGAGAGAGAGAGAGAGAGAGAGAGAGAGAGAGAGAGAGAGAGAGAGAGAGAGAGAGAGAGAGAGAGAGAGAGAACAGTTGGAGGCATATAGTATCTCCCAGAAAGATGAATCTAACCTATGGGGGGGGGGAATTGAGGTATCTCTCGAATTCAAGGCAAGCTAAAGGCTGAAGTCCTGGAGGAGTTAACACTTAGTTCTCTGTTGCTAAATGGCAAGCTTGGAATCAAAGTGCCTTGCAGCATTTTTTATTCCCAGAAAGTCGGGCATCCCTTTGTCCTGAGGCACATTATGTGGCTAAAGCATCTTATCAGGGTACACTGCAGGCCTGAAGAAAGTCAAAGCATTTGACCTTTTATACTGCTTCGTTGTTCTCCAGTTCAATGAGGGTCTTGTTACCACAGCAAGCATGTATCTTTTTCCTCTCATCCCACCATGCAAAAGTCCAGGCTGGAATGAATCTCCAGCCCTTTTTTGCAAACAGAAACACTCAATTGTGCTGTGTGTAAAGCAAATCAAAGATTTTCCCAATGCCATTCCATAGGGAGATCATGCCACGTCAGCAGTCAATTTCATAGGCCATGAAACCAGCTCAGTCCATACATCTACCGGCCTCCTGTCCAATGTACCTTTTGTGCCATAAAAGTAGGATCCGATTAACAGTTTTCCCTCCTTGAGATCTAGTTTAAATACCAAACTCAGATCACACACTAATACTCTTGAATTAGATTCTCCAGTGTTGAGTCTGCAGCAGGCAGATTGTATGCTGTATGCTGGTGCTGGGCCTCAGAATTAGTCCCAATAAAGAGTCCAGCAGGAGAGAGATCCAGGAAAAATACTGCTTTTATTGGGCCCAATAAAAAGAACAGTAGGCGAAAACCCCACCCAGAACAGTGCTGAGATGTTCCGCCCGAAGACAATGGTGCAACATATTTTATTTCCCCCCTTTCCCTCCCCCCAAGGTAGCGCCTCCCCTGGGGGTGGGTGGGGGCAGTCTTCGGGGATTGTCCAATGGATGCAGTCCGGAGGCTGGTCCAGGGGTGGTCCTGGTGATGCGGGGCTGGGCATCTGCCCAGGTGTGCCTGGCCTAATCTGTCCCTTAATTGAGCTATCAGGGTGTGACAAAGAAAAGGAGAACCAATGTATTGTCCTTGAGTCCAGGTAAACTTGGGGAAATTGAAAAGTAAATGGGGGGCCAGAGAGAGTCAATATGGGAATCAATGGAGAGGTTGGAAAGCTGATGAGATAAGCCTGGGGCTGCCAGACAGTCCTTGGTGAGTGTGGGAGTGGAACAATAGAGAGCCCCAGGCTGTGGCTTAATCAGGGAAGCAGCTGTGAAGAACGTGCTGGAATCCTGGTGGAAGATGGAGTCTGCTTTGGGGAGTGCGATTGTCTTGTGGAGCCGCCATGATGTCCTTCTTTCTGTGCCATGGACCCTTTGCCCAAGATTGTATAGGTATAGGAGCCATAAGACAGAGTAGGAACACGTTTGAAGCATACCCAGGGAAGATGGGCTAAAGGGAAGAGAACCGGACGGAGGAAGAATGGAAGAGAGAGAGGAGAAAGAGAAAGGGGGGGCTGAGGTTGGCTGGGGTCAGAAGCCAGGGCCATAATGCAGGTAATGGAAGTGAGCTTGAGGGGGGAAAAGGGCATCCCTGGTGTCTGAGGATGACTCTTCCAAGTCATCCTCTCATGAGCCATGAGCATGATGGGGATAAATCATCAACCCAGTGAGGGTTCCCTGAGTTGCGTCTCTGGTTGGCTTTAAGGGGGTTAAAGGATAGTGCCCAATTCTATAATTCTATGTTTTTCATTTCCATTGTGACTCACCACCAGCTTTTCCATTGACCAACACAGATGCTGTATAACAGGGGTCCTCAAATTAAGGCCTGGGGGCCAGATGTGGCCCCCAGGGTCCTGAATCCGGCCCCCGAGATCAATTGCAGACCCCCTCACCTACTCCCGGCTTCATGAGCAAGCCATCCTCTGCAGCTGCTTCTATTGCTGAAGCAGTTCAAAGTGGTGGGCTATGTCGCTTCCTCCACTCCACCCACCCATCGCCCAGATGGTTGGCACAATGGCTAGTGGGGCAGTTCAAAGTGGGAGGGCCACGGCAAGGTTCTCCGCTCCCCTCACCCACCATCCAGATGGTCGGGGCACCGGCTGCAGCCAAGCGGGGTAATTTAAAACAGGAGGACTGCGGCAAGGTCTCCTCCTCCACCCAGCTTGCCTGCCTTCCTTGTGTGGCCACCACTTTTGTTATTGTGGTTGTGAGGAAGGAAGGGGGCATAAGAACATAAGAACATAAGAACATAAGAAGAGCCATGCTGGATCAGGCCAAAGGCCCATCTAGTCCAGCTTCCTGTATCTCACAGTGGCCCCACCAGATGCTTTTGGAAGCGCATGAGACTAGATATCTGTCTCCTGATACCACTCCCCTGCATCTGGCTCTTGAAGTATCCTGATTTTAAGCCTGGAGATTACACATCTCCATCATGGTTTGTAATCTGTGATGGACTTTTCCTCCAGGAATCTGTCCAATCCCCTTTTGAAGGCATCCAAGCCAGATGCCATCACCACATTCTGTGGCAGGGAGTTCCATAGACTAACAACGCGCTGGGTGAAAAAATATTTTCTTTTGTCTGTTCTTACTCTCCCAGCCCTCAATTTGAGTGCATGTCCCCTAGTTCTGGTATTTTGTGAGAGGGAAAAGAGCTTCCCACTATCCACTTTACTCATGCCCTGCATTATTTTGTACGTCTCAATCATATCCCCCCTCAGGCGCCTTTTTTCCAGACTAAAGAGCCCCAAATGTTTTAGCCTTTCCTCATAAGGGAGGTGCCCCAGCTCAGTAATCATTTTGGTTGCTCTCTTCTGCACCTTTTCCAGTTCCACTATGTCTTTCTTGAGATGCGGTGACCAGAATTGTACACAATACTCCAGATGCGGCCTTACTATTGTTTTGTATAATGGCATTATAATGTTGGCTGTTTTATTTTCAATCCCCTTTTTGATAATCCCTAGCATGGAATTGGCCTTCTTCACCGCTGCCACACATTGGGTAGACACCTTCATGGAGCTTTCCACCAACACACCAAGATCTCTTTCCTGATCTGTCACGGATAACTCAGAGCCCATGAGTTGATAAAGTTTTGATTTTTCGCCCCAATATGCATTACTTTACATTTGGCTACATTAAAACGCATTTGCCATTTCGTAGCCCATTCCCCCAGTTTGGAGAGATCCTTCTGGAGCTCTTCACAATCTTCTCTGGTTTTTACCACACAGAAAAGTTTTGTGTCATCGGCAAACTTGGCCACCTCACTGCTTATCCCTGTCTCCAGGTCATTTATGAACAGATTGAAAAGCACCGGTCCCACGACAGAGCCCTGGGGCACACCGCTTTTCACCTCTCTCCATTGTGAAAATTTCCCATTGACACCTACTCCTTGTTTCCTGGATCTCAACCAGTTCTCAATCCATAAGAGGACCTGCCCTCTTATCCCCTGACTATGCAATTTTCTCAGCAGCCTCTGGTGAGGGACTGTGTCAAAGGCCTTTTGAAAATCCAGATAGACTATATCCACTGGTTCACCCAAATCTACATGCCTTTTGACCTTTTCAAAAAATTCTACAAGATTTGTCAGACAAGACTTACCCTTGCAGAAGCCATGCTGATTTTCTCTCAGCAAAGTTTGTTCTTCTATGTGTTTTAAGATTTTCTCTTGGATGAGGCTTTCCACCATCTTCCCTGGGACAGATGTAAGGCTAACTGGCCTGTAGTTTCCCGGGTTCCCCCTCCTTCCTTTTTTAAAAATTGGTGTGACATCTGCTATCCTCCAGTCCCCCGGCACTGTGGCCGTTTTAAGAGACAAGTTGCATATAACCATTAAAAGATCTGCAATTTCATTTCTCAGTTCCCTAATAACCCTTGGGTGGATGCCATCTGGGCCCGGTGACTTGTTAATCTTCAACTTATCAATTAGTCCTAGAACATCTTCTCTTTTAACCTGTATTTGATTTAATTCTTTAGTCAAGAGGGGCCATTCAGGCAGCGGAATCCGCTCAAGGTCTTCTGTCGTGAAGACAGAAGAAAGAACTCATTTAATTTCTCTGCAATTTCCAAATCCTCCTTAATCTCCCCTTTTCCTTCCTCACCATCCAGAGGGCCAACTGGTTCTCTGGCAGGTTTTCTACTTCTAACATATTTAAAGAAGCTTTTATTATTACCCTTTATATTGCTAGCCATGCGTTCCTCAAAATCTTTCTTTGCCTCTCTTATCATCTTCTTATATTTCTTTTGCCAGAGTTTGTGTTCCTTTTTATTTTCCCCATTTGGGGAGGATTTCCATTTACAGAAAGACCTCTCCTTGCGCTTTAGAGCCTCTCTAACTCCACTCGTTAACCATGCTGGTGCCCTCTTGGACTTAAATGAGCTCTTCTTTCTTTGTGGTATGCACTTGTGCTGGGCCTCTGTTACCGTTGTTTTAAACAGGTTCCATGCACTCTGAAGAGATTGGATTCTTCCAACCTTCCCCTTCAATTTCTTTCTAACTAGTTTCCTCATCTGAGGGAAGTTTGCCCTTCGAAAATCAAGGATTTTTATGTCTGATTTGCTTGACACTCTTCCTCCAACATGCATGGCAAAGGAGATTGCAGCATGGTCACTGTTCCCCAGAGGCTCAGTGACATTCACATCCCTGACCAGATCCTGAGTATCAGACAGTATTAGATCCAGAGTTGCCTGTTCTCAGGTGGGCTCCATGACAAGTTGCTCTAAGGCACAGTCATTCAGCAAGTCGAGAAACCCAGTTTCTCTTTCTTGCCCGGTGCTCGCATTGGCCCAGTCGATGTGGGGATAATTGAAGTCCCCCACGATTACTATCCTGTGCTTCTGAGACACCTCCATGATTTGTCTCCTCATTTCAAGGTCCCCCTCAAGTTTTTGATCTGGTGGGCGATAGCATACCCCAACTATCACATCACTCTTTGGACCTGGTAGTTTAACCCACAGTGATTCTATGGTGGAGTCAGACCCTCTGTCAATCTCCATTCTGCTGGATTTTACCCCTTTTTTAACTCCCCCTCCAACCCGCCCCTCTCTATCCCTTCTATAGAGTTTATAGCCTGGGATTGCTGTATCCCACTGGTTCTCTGCATTCCACCAGGTTTCTGTTATGGCTATTATATCAATGTTATCCCTAGCTGCCAAATGTTCGAGTTCTCCCATTTTTGGTCGGAGGCTTCGAGCATTAGTGTAGAAGCACCTGTACAGTGGGTTCTGCAACAACAGCTGCTGCTTTGTTCTCCCCCCCCCCCACAGCTATTATTTTCAGTAGATGAACTATCACATTCCATTATTCTCCCAGTACTAATACCTGCTATGTCATCTCTATGTGATTCTCTACCCTTTCCAACCTCATTCCCTGTGGATGAGGTGTTCCGAACCGGATGCCACTCAGCTCCTGTCGGCTTTCCTCCAGTTATCAGTTTAAAAGCTGCTCTGCAGCCTTTTTGAGGTTGAGTGCCAGCAATCTGGTCCCATCATGATTCAAGTGCAACCCATCCCTCCTGAACAGGTTTGGCTTGTCCCAAAATGTTCTCCAGTTCCTGACAAATCTAAAGCCCTCCTCTCGACACCATCGCCTCATCCACACATTGAGGCTTCTGAGCTCTGCCTGCCTGGCGGGTCCTGCACGAGGAACAGGTAGCACTTCTGAAAATGCTACCTTGGAAGTCCTGGACTTCAATCTTCTTCCTAACAACCTGAACTTGGCTTCCAAGACTGACCGCTTGGCTTTCCCGACATCATTGGTACCAACATGTACCATGGCCACTGGCTCCTTCCCGGTTCTCTCTAACAAGCTATCTAGATTTCTCGTGATGTCTGCAACCTTTGCACCTGGCAGGCAAGTGACCATATGGTTATCATGCTCACCACAAATCCATCCCTCCGTAATTCTAATTATAGAATCCCCTAGCAGAAGGAGCTTCTCTCCTGCAGCCTGTTCTTCTACATGTACCTGATCCGGTATCTCATCAATTGTGATGAGGGAGAGATCCTCAGGTGGAACCAGTTGTTCCTCGGTGTGTGCCTCATGAGGTGTGATGAGGGAAAGAGCCTCAAATTTATTGTGCAATATGAGACTCTCTGAGCGATCCCTTGGCCTTCTACTCCTTTGAGTCACATTCCTCCACACATCTACCTCCTGCGTTGGGGAAGTGATGACATCCTCAAAAGTGTGCTCTGTCTCTTCTTGGACCTGGATAGTCTGTTCTGCTCTGTCCAAGAACCGCTCATGTTCCTTAATATGTTGCTGGTTCGATATGCGGGCCTCTAGCTCCTGGACCTTCTCTTCTAATAGTGCAACCAGCTTGCACTTGCAGCAAGTGTAGTTCTTGGTGCGATTTGTCAAGATGACAAACATGGCACAAGTGTTACAGGTAACTACAGCTGCTCCCTCAGACTCCATTTTAATGAGTGCAGTATTCTGGGCCTTGAATATTTTTAGTGTTACTAACTACTACTCTAGAAATAATAATCTAGTACCAATGTTCCTCTCGGGCCGGTCAAACAGCCCTAGCTGAACTGTTCAAACCCAGAAACTTACCAGTGCTGTCTTCTTTTTCTCTCTCTCAGCAGAAGCTCTGCTTGGATTCACACCCAGGCTCAAATGCTGAGGCTCAAATGCTTCTTCAGGGGGAAAACACTTAGTGTAACTCCACCCCCAAGCTCAGTGGAAGGCTTAGTCTGGCACCAGCCCTGCTTCCTAGCAACTTCCTTTGTTTAGCTGATTAATGGCTCTTTGTATTTAAATGAGCAGTTAAGGTTAGCAGAGGCAGAGGTAAAACAGGTCAAACAGCCCTAGCTGAACTGTTCAAACCCAGAAACTTACCAGTGCTGTCTTCTTTTTCTCTCTCTCAGCAGTAGCTCTGCTTGGATTCACACCCAGGCTCAAATGCTGAGGCTCAAAAAAAAAAGGCAGAGGCAGCACCAGCCAGCCTTCTGAGCCAGAGCAGCCACTGTAGTGGACCAATAGAGGGATGGACCGCAGGTGACTGAGGGGGAAACAGAGCTACTTCCCACCCACTGCTGAGCTGTGCTCTCCGAGCTCTCCGAGCTGCTGCCTTGCTCCGTGGAGTGAGGGAGGGGAGAAGGGAGCTCAGCCATGGCCGGATTCTGAGGCCGGTGCCACCACCACCGGGTTAGAGACCAGGGAGGAGGAGGTGGTGGAGAAAGAAGAGAAGGGAAGGGAAGGCCAATGGTGGCCCAGGCCTGGTTCGTGGGAGGCTGGCGGGGCTGTATTTGTCCCCGATCGGTGATGGGCGGGCTGGCGAGCCAACAGAGCACCACAGCCTGGCTGGACTCAGCCAGTGAGCAGGCTGCAGGTGGCTTTGCGCCACCCTTTCTGCCTCCCCTCCCTCCTTCCCAGCCCTTGCTCCCTCCCTCCCTCACTTGCAGCACACCAACTTAGGCTGGGCTGGGCCACGCCAGGCCAGGCCAAGAGTGGAGGCAGCTTTCCCTCTGGGGTGCAGTGAGGGCATGATGGCCAGGGTACATGGCTGGATCTATGTGCAGTGGTGCCACCCTTGCCGCCCTTGCTGTGGCTGCTGCTCCTCATCCTGAGTGGCCGCCTAGAAGGTGATGAGGGGCCTGAGTTTGCCTGAGGTGCCACCTCAGAATCCAAATCCAAACAAAAGCAAATAATTAATTCAAACAAAACTGAACCTTATTTAATATGAACTATAATCATAACATGATCCAACATTGTTACTATTAGACAATTATAAATTAGAATTAGAAATGCTTTACATAAAGAATGTTCAGAAATATCACATCAGTAATATACAAACAGTTCTTTTCATTTTCTCTTTCTGCAACGTCCCCTATTCTTGTGTCCAGATTTAATCCCTTTTAACAAATTTCAATGGAAAAGAACCTTACAACAATTTCAGCTATTTGAATTTCTCATAAAATTCTTCAATCCAGTATCAATATCCAACATTCCATCTGTTGTCTTTCCAGGAATTCTGAAAAATTTATAAATAATACAAAACCAAACATATACAGTGAAGACACAACATCCATTAATTATGTACAAAAGATTCTATAGAATGAAAATTAGGCAATATATAAAAATACAATAAGCATTTTGTACCAATGAACATATGGATCCAGATATTAAGATGTAACTGATCAGTTAAGCATATAAGGAATACATGTAAATAGAGATGGGCACAAACTGAAAAAATGGCAAGTTGTTTCATTTCAGTTTGCTTTAAAGTTCATTTCATTTTGTTTCATTTTTAACAAATTTCTATGGAAATATTCATTTCTTTGGTTCATTTTGATTCATTATTCATTTTTTCCTGCTTTGGGTGATTTAATCCATTTGATGGTGTGCGGGTGTCCAACTGCCCCAAACGGAAAACATTTATTTTAAAAATAATAAAAACACACAGGCATTGACAACTGCACAAACTGGACTGGCATCCTCCTCCTCCTCCTCCTCCTCCTCCTCCTCCTCCTCCTCCTCCTCCTCCTCCTCCTCCTAATCATATAATATAATATAATATAATTGAACAATCAACCATCATATTCAATCATCACATCATCCTTGTGTTGTGTTGTGTGTTTATATCAGTCATGTCGTCACTCACATCAATGATTCTCATTCATCCATCCCCAATCCCATCACGGATGGATCACTGTCTGAGTCCATCACTTTGTTTGGAAATGGGAAGGAAAGAGTTTCTTATTTTCTTTATTATTTTCTTTCTTTCCTATTCTTTGTCCATACCCCCATAGGAGCAAGGCAGCACCCCCTGATGCAGGCATTGAGCTCTGTGAGGATTCTTTTTTTTAAGGTTTTATTGGTTTCTTTAAAATATAGGGTAAAAGGGAAGGAATAGGAAAAAGAGAAGGGAGGGAAAGGGGAAAGGGGAAAGGGGAAATAAGGGATAGTAGGTACATTGGATACAGTTTGAAAAAACAAAGACGAAGCACTATTTAGTACAAAACTAGTGCTGTATATTGTTGGGTGTATACAACTTAATCGTTATCAAGTTCAGCTGCCACACCTTACCATCTTCTTGTAAAAAGTTCTTCGTGATCTCCTTTCAAATAGCCAGCAAGCTTATCGATTTCCATGCAGTCTTTTATCTTACAATACAGCTCTTCCTCTGCTGGAATTTCAGCTTGTTTCCAAACTGTGCATACAGAATCCTAGGATGTACAACTATGTGTTGTATTACATAGTTTTGATCCTGTGAAATGCACCTGTCTGCTATATTAAGTAATAAGAGCTCTGGTTTAAAATCTAGTTTGGTTTTTAGAGCTCTCTCTATAAAATTCTTTACCATAGACCAATAAGTGATTGCTTCTTTACATGTCCACCACATATGATAAAACATTCCTGGATTCTTTTTGCACTTCCAGCACCTTGAAGCACAGTTATACATTTTGGACAAATGATGCAGAGAAAGGTGCCACCTGTAAAACATCTTATAACAGTTTTCTTTATAGGATGCAGCTTTAAACTGTTTAACTGTTTTCCATAGAGAATCCCATTTATCCAGATGTATTGGATAAGCAAAGTTTTCTGCCCATCTAATCATACAATCTTTAACCATTATTTCATTAGTTTTTGAGTCTAACAAAGAATTATAAAATTTACTAAGAGCTTTCTTCCCATTGGAGAAGACTAATTTGTCAAGGGCTATCTCATTTACTATAAAACCAGTTTCTTTCATTATATTTTTATAATGAGAATATATCTGTTGGTAGCTCCACCAGTTTATTTTATAACCCTCTAATGTCAGTTGATTTAAGGACTTCAGAGTTTGATCTTTGTTTAATAATTGTTTGTAAGTTAAAGATTTAGTTGTCATATCCGACATAGGGCCAGATATAGCTTCACTAGGAGAAAGCCAACATGGAGCTTTATTATACATGAAAGCCTTTGAGGGCAACCAGACCTTAATCAAGGCATTTCTTATCCAATGCTTTTTAAAAGGACTTGGTGGATCATTCTTGTTCCAAAGGTACTGGTGCCATCCCTTATCTAAATCATGTCCTTCCAGGCACAAAATAATGTGATTGGGCATTGTGATCCAGTCTTTAATCCAGATCATGGCGGCCGCTTTATAATACAAAGCAAGATTTGGCAGAGCGAACCCACCCGCTGTGACTCTATCTTGTAAATATATATTTTTTATCCTTGCTTTCTTCTTTTGCCATATAAACACTCTTATATGCTTTTCCAGGTCAGGCAGTATCTTAAGATTAGGTAATACATTGAAAGAGAAAAAGCAATTTTGACAAAACAGTCATTTTGATAGTTGCGACCCTTCCCATTAAAGAGAGCTGCAGTTTTGACCAGATGTTTAAATCAGACTTAATTTCCTTCATCAGGACACCATAATTGTTTTCCATCAAAGTATTACACCTGTTGGTTATCGTGATACCCAAATATTTTACCTTAGTTACATGTTTAAACCCAGATTGGTTTACTAATTTTTCAATATTTGTAGGTGTCACATTTTTAGTTATACAAGTTATACCTGAGATACCTTAAGACCTGAGATCCTTGAAAAAACTTCTATTGTATCCAGCGTTTTGGTCAATGATGAGAGAGGATCTTCAAGGATCAATAAGACATCATCTGCATACGCTTGTGTCTTGAATGTTTTGCCTCTAATACTGGAATTAGAGATGGGCACGACCAGAAAAAATGACGTTTTGAGTTTTCGTTTGTCGGAACGGTTCCGTTTTGGGTCGTTTCTGTTTGTTGTGAAATTTTTCAAAAATTTGTCGTTTCGTTTGTTTCCACCGCCTGAGCCGAGCCCATTGTTAGCATTGAAAGGGGGAGAAATGGAAGCGGCGGGAGGGGTTACCCGGAGAGCTCACCGCAGATACTAGGCGACCCCAGCCGAGCGCATCCCCGTTGGGTGTTCCTTTTTCCTCCAGCTCCAGGTGCGAGCGCCCGCCCGCTGTCCTCGCCTCTTCCTCCTCCTCCTCCTCCCCCCCCACTCTCACGTGATCCAGGCCGTCAATCAGCGAGGGAGATGGAGCAGGCAGACAGGTAATTGCCCTGGCGAGGGCGGCGGTGCAAGAGGGTTGGTTGGGATGAATGAGCTGCAACCCAGGGAGGGCGGTTGTGCGCGCTCCCGCGCCGTGCAGTATAAACCAACCCGCAGGCAGGCCGAGCCCCGAGTCCCATTGATGAGCCGTGTGCAAACACGCGCGTCAGCGAGGGGGGAGACTGGGATTGCTCATCCCTCCTCCCGTTGCCGCTGCCACCGCCGCTGCCGCCACAGGTTCCTCATCATCACAGAGGCTGGACGTGCCTGCCCTTGGTAGGCAGGGAGACACAAAGGAGCCGCAGCGCAGCAGCCCCGGCTGGAGCGAACACACATGCACGCGCACACATGCGCGCCCGGGCTCCGGCATGCACACACACATCCACCATGTTGGGAGGAGGAGGAGGAAGGTGTGCCACCCTCCCGCCTTGCAGGCTGCGGGGGGGGGGCAGAGAGAGAGAAAGAGTGCGGTGATCAAAGATCTCCCTCCGAGCAACCCGCCTTCCTTGCTTAATCCCCCGCTGGCGCTTGGCGTTGCGCCCTTCCTGTCCCGCCGCCGGCATTTGCAGGGGGGAGGCTTTGGTGAGAAAAGGGAGGCCGGAGCTGCTCATCCGCTTTGCCACTAAGGCTTTTGGGGGAAGGGGGGGAGGACAGAAGAAGCACCTTCACTAATGGGGGGGAAGCGAAAACAATCGAGGCTCTTTAGTAGGATTTCTAGAGGACACGATAGAAAGGTTGCGGTTTGTTTTTTTGTTAGGCAACAATAAGCGTCAAGGGAGGTTGCCGCCTCCTGCGCGATTGCTGCGATGCCACAAACGAAAACGAAAAACCCGACCAAATTTTTCTTTTTTCGGTTCGAGTTCGAGTTCTGACGGCTTAATTATCAATACTGTTTCCGTTACGTAACAGAAACGAAAAACGGAAACGGAAACGAAGATTTTGCCGAGTCGTGCCCATGTCTAATTGGAATTGAATTGGTCAAGGTGTTGATCTACCCTTTGAAACCCAGCATCCATATCACTTTTCATTTCTGTAAACCCCTTGGCCTGATCTAAAGATAGTTGTTTTAACTAATAGGCCCTTGGCCCATGGGTTGTGAGCTTGCTTGGTCCATAATTGGCGGAGCCAGATGAACTAGAGTTTTGGTAAGGCAAACTGAAGTGGGTTTTTTGACATTGGACACTGATGGGGGGTGTTCGGTTTACTCATGTCCCAACCACAGTCTAAAGGTCACAAAGAGCTGTTCAACATTTGGGCTTTCAACTGGTAATTGAGCAGACTTTCCTTTAAGTTAAATTAATGTTCTTTGGCTAAAAAAGCAGCAGATGGTGCTGTTAAACAACAGCAAGCCCAGCTAACTCCATAGACAAAGAGACTGAAAGAGACTGAAAGTGAAAGCTATTCTGAACTTCTTCTGTAGCCACGTGGAGGGGGGGTGAATCCAGCTCCAATCGCCTCCCCCCTCAATAGAGAAGCTCAGCTTAATAAGGTATAGCAGAAAAAGAGTTAAAGTCTTTGTTTACTCTTAGCTTAGAAGTAGACGTTGTTTTGTGGAACTTACGCTTTGGGGGGGGGATGGCTGAAATGGTCATCTGACAGCCTCCAGCATTTAGTATAGCCGATATCAGGGATTCAACCTTTCTGCAAGCTTGGAGGGAACCGCACCTGATAGCCAGCTGAAACCAGGACAGCTTCCAGTCCTGGTGAGTGTCTTTCTGGATCTTAAAACTCCTCAAGGTCGCTGGGGTGTCCGGAATGCCAGCTGGGAGCTTCAGCAGACATCTGGACTCATTGCCATCTTGCCCCACCCCCTCAGGATTCTGATTCTTCCTCAAACAAGATGGCAGTAGGAATTGGTTGAGGTAGCATCTGCTCTGCCCTGCTGCCCACAGTGGCAGGGCCACATGCTCCTCTAGCAGTGCTGCTGGTGCAGGTGCTGGTACCAGCGTCACTAGCAGCACTAATGCCTGCCTTAGCCTGCCAAAACATGGTTCTTTTGAGTTTAGTGGGGGTGCCCTTCCCCTTGCCACTCTTCATTTTTTGATTTTATTTTTTGATTTTTTTGATTTTGTTTTAAAATGTTAACAAAACTAAACTAAAGCCCTTCAGTGCGGGAAACAGAAGTACAGGACACTGACTGGGTGGGAAACAAGTTTGGGGGGTGATGAAATAATTAAAGTAATAATATAATTGGGAAACAATGGGTTGGTTGGGGGACAACAGGGCAGGACAGGAATAGGGAAAAATAAACTCCTCTGAACAGAAAAGGCCTAACCCAAAACCCAATCCCAAAAGAAATAAAAAGGGGGTAAATAATATACATTTGTTCTGTTTCTAAACAGAGAGACAGCACAGGCCAAAGCCCAGAGAGACCAGCCAGTGAACCCACAGGAGCCACTGACTGGCAGCAAACAATCCCTCTCCTTGCTCACTCCTCCAGAGACTGCAAAGAGGCATCGCCTGCAACAGCTTTTATGCTCTCTGCCAGCACCAAGACCCTCCCAATGGAACCAGGCTTTCCTATTGGTTCTCAAATGTTGCAAGTTGTCCAAGAAACACATGGCAAAGCTATGTGCTGTTCAACTGCATGATTAATAAAATAAAAATAAAAATAAAAATAAATCCAAAAATGCTATAAATCAAGTCTAAAAAAAGAGAAAGGTCCTAAGCATTAGCAAAATACATACAGAGGGTTGGCACCTGCAATAAATAAGTTGGGTAAATGCAAAATAAAATTGTTTGGATGACAAAGCATGCATTTTTGGCTCCAAATGTCGAAATCAAGACTGTTCCTTGAATTAGCTATTTCTCATAGCTACTAAACCCAAATACAATTCAAATACTTAATAATGCATGGCTGGGGGTTGGAATGGATGGCCTTTTAGGTTTCTTCCTATTCTATGATTTTATGATACTATGATTCTTTTTCCTGAATCTTTCCACTGTTATTTCCCTCACAACTTCCAGGTCCATCTTATACCACAAGGCAAGGCTCCAAGGTGAAAACTGCAACTTCCACATTTCATCTTGTCACCTCTACATTTGAAACTCTCCCATACTCTAGTTCTCAAGTGACCCCCCCCTTCTGCCATGTCTCCTGCTCATACACTTATCCAACATACCACCCTTTTCTATTCATACATACATGAATCCTTTTATAGTCAGCATTTCACTGAAATTTTGTTGTTCAGTCGTTCAGTCATGTCTGACTCTTCGTGACCCCATCATGGACCAGAGCTCGCCAGGCCTTCCTATCCTCCACTGCCTCCCGGAGTTTTATCAAATCCATATTGGTTTCATCGATGACACCGTCCAACTGCTGTCATTCTCTGCCGTCCTCTTTTACTTTTGCCTTCAATCTTTCCCAACATCAGGGACTTTTCCAAGGAGTCCTCTCTCCTCATGAGGTGGCCAAAGTATTGGAGCCTCAGCTTCAAAATCTGTCCTTCCAGTGAACATTCGGGGTTGATTTCTTTCAGGATGGATAGGTTTGATCTCCTTGCAGTCCAGGGGACTCTCAAGACTCTCCTCCAGCACCACAGCTCAAAAGCATCAATTCTGCGGCGATCAGCCTTCTTTATAGTCCAGCTTTCACTTCCATACATCCCTACTGGAAAAACCATAGCTTTAACCATCCTGACCTTAGTTGGCAAAGTGATGTCTCTGCTCTTTAGGATGCTGTCTGGGTTTGCCATTGCTTTCCTCCCAAGAAAAAGGTGTCTTTTTATTTTGTTGCTGCAGTCGCCATCTGCAGTGATCAAGGAGCTCAAGAAAATAAACTCTGTCATTGCCTCCATTTCTTCCCCTTCACTGACATGCACTATTCCATGAAACCTCCTTGTTTATATTGCCATCACATTACTATTACAGTACAGTATATTTGATGTTTTGCCATTCCTTCTCCACCTTGTAGTAGACAAAGTTATTTCTCCCCCCTTTGCATTTTTGCCTGGTCAGCAAGAAAATACAGTAATTTATCTAGGAAAGACAGACATCAGTTCATGTAGCTAGGTCTTCAAGGCAAGACAGTTTGAAAGGAAACAGAACCCTAGAAATGATTTGCCTATTAACATTTTAAAACACATTACACAATCTCACATAAATTGCACCAACAAGAGCCATAAATGAACAGTGAGAAGGTACACCTGTATGTTTGGGTGTGTAACAACAGCCCTTCAAGTTTATGAAGTTTCTAAAAATCTATTCTGGGAAAGAAATGTAGAAAGATAAGGTGAGTGTTTGGGAGCAACAGACTGGGTAAAGTTTCCAAGGGAAGAAGAACATTCATGAAGATCAGTTTGAGCAAGGGAGGTAAGAGCTTGTGTCAAAGCAGAACAGATAGTTTTCTAGAAAGATACTGTAAATGGAACAAAAGGGAGGGCAAAAAGGAATATTGTGAGTGTGTACAGGCTTAGGAACAGAAGCTTGGGTAATGGAGACCTCCCCACTCCCTATGCAAGCAGATTAATGGGACAGTGAGGGAGAACTAGAAAGGAATATTGCAACTGGGCACTAATAAACACAGGTTCAGAGATAGAAGCCTTGGTAACAGAGTCCCCCTTCCCAGTTACTAGAGTGGAGAGCGAGTGCGCAAGAGACAAATTAGAAGGACCCCTAACTACACTCAGAGCGAACAAAGAGTTAATGGAAGAAGATGTCCAAAAAAAAAAAAAGGCAGCTTGCTTTTCATTTTCTGGTTTGGAAGAGAATCTCCATGGTCAGGACAGAGGGTCGGCAACTTTTAGAGTTTCAGGGAAAGATTGAGAAATGAAAGCAGTATGAATTAGAGATGGGCACGACCAGGGAAAATGACGTTTTCGAGTTGTCGTCTGTCGGAGCCGGCCTGTTTCGGCTCGTTTCTGTTTTTCGCGAAATTTTCCAAAAAATTGTCATTTCGTTTGTTGTTTTTTCGCCTGTCGTTAGTGCTGGTTTTGGGGGGGGGCAGGCTCCTGGAGGCATCTCTCTGGGGTGGGTGCCTCCTCTGGCCCGCTACAAAATGGCATGCATAGCATGGCATGGCAAGTTGGCGAGACGACGAGGATGCGCAGCCCAGGAGAGGGGGGGAGGCCGGGGACCCCCCCCCAGAAACCACCCTTCTGGTAGGTGCCCTCACTCAGGCAGGCATGTTTTCGCCTGCTTTTTTGGCCGGGAATCGGGTTTTTTAATTTTTAAAACTTTTTTTCTGTGCCGCGCTGCTTGGCAGCGAGTTGGCGAGACGACGAGGATGTGCGTGCAGCCCAGGAGAGGAGGGGGGGAGGCCGGGGACCCCCACCCCCCAGAAACCACCCCTCTGGTAGGTGCCCTCAGACAGGCATATTTTCGCCTGCTTTTTTGACCGGGAATCGGGGTTTTTTTATTTTTAAAACTTTTTTCCTGTGCCACTTGGCATCGCGCGATCGCTGTGATGCCACCAGGAACAACCACGACAAATCAGACCCAATTTTTCTTTAGTCGGTTCGAGTTCGAGTTCTGGTGGAGTAATTGTCGTTCTTCGTTTTGTTACATAACGGAAACGAGGATTTCGCCGAGTCGTGCCCATGTCTAGTATGAATGGCAGATAAGGTCTGCATATTTTTAGCTAGGAGCTTCCTGATAGGGAGTCAACCTGTGTTTGTTTGTTTGTTTGTTTGTTTATTCATTCATTCATTCATTCATTCATTCATTCATTCATTCATTCATTCATTCATTTGCTTCATTTTTATACTGCCCATCTTCCAATCTGGAACTCTGGGCGGTTTACAAGTTAAAAAATAACAATACAGCACAGAAAAATAGGGAAAACCCTAGCCAGAGGGATCGATGGGCAGGAGACAGAAGAGAAAAATAATTAAATTAAATTAAATTAAAGGTTTCCGTATGCTTCCCTGAAAAGCATGGTTTTCAAAGCCTTTCTGAAGGTGGGCAGGGACTGTCTAAGGCGCAGCTCACTCGGGAGGTAGGTCCATAGTGAGGGGCCCACAACAGAGAAGGCGCGGTTGTGCATAGCCAACCTCTGCACCTCCCTGGGAGTGGGCACCCTGAGTGAGCACGCCTGTGGCATTCGAGTGGGCCTGGCCTCTACTGACCTCTGGGAGATACGCTCCAACAGGTATTCAGGGCCCAAACCGTGGAGGGCTTTAATAACCAAAACCAGCACCTTGAACCTTATCCGGAGAGCAACGGGCAGCCAATCCAGGCAAGCCAGAACTGGGATGATGTGATCGTATCTACGAGCACCCACCACCAGTCTAGTGCCACATTCTGCACCCGTTGAAGTCTCCGGACAAGGGTCAAGGGCAACCCCACGAAGAGTGCGTTGCAGTAATCAATCCTCGAGATCACGAGGGCCTGCACAACTGTCCTCAGGGAGGACTCATCGAGATACGAATTGATCTGGGCAATCCTGCGCAGTTGGAAAAAAGCGGCCCTGGAGATAGTCATCACCTGGGCTTCCAGGGAGAGGGCAGAGTCCAGGACCACGCCCAGATTCCTGGCCCTGTCCGTAGGCTGGAGGGAAACTCCCCCCAGGCTAGGGAGGGGGCCATTATACCTGGACGAGGGCGCCCCGAAGAACAGTACCTCGGCCTTCTCCGGATTCAGTTTGAGCCTGTTAATCCTGGTCCATTCGAGAACCTCCTCCGGGCACAGATCAAGGGAGCGTACTGCCTCCACTGCAGGTGTAGAAAAGGAGAGATAGAGCTGCGTATCATCAGCATACTGATGACAGCGAATTCTAAATCTCCTGATGATGTCCACCAGCGGCCTCATATAAACGTTGAACAGCCCAGGGGAGATTGCCGACCCCTGGGGCACCCCACAAGGGAGCGTCCAAGGAGCCGACAACTCGTCCCCCAGCTGAACCCCCTGAGACCGGCCGACGAGGAAGGATTGGAGCCAGCAAAGCGCCGAGCCCCCGATTCCTGCCTCGGTGAGCCAATCCAGCAAATTATCGTGGTCGACGGTATCAAAGGCTGCTGACAGATCAAGGAGGACCAACAGGGAGGAACACCCTCTGGCAGCCTCCCTGAGGAGGTCATCCTGCAAAGCAACCAGGGCAGTCTCGATCCCCCGAAGCGGCCTGAACCCGGACTGGAAGGGATCCAGGATGTGATTTTCCTCCAGGTACGACTGAAGCCGGACAGCAGCCACCCTCTCGACAACCTTGCCCAGGAAGGGAACAATGGCAATCGGGAGATAGCTGGCTAAATCGTCAGATACCAGGCCAGGCTTCTTTAAAGTGGGCTTCACTACCGTCTCCTTCAGGCGGTAAGGAAAAATTCCTTCCTTGAAGGAAGCGGTGGCGATGGAGGAGGCCAACTCCGGCATGTTCTCTTCTGCGCATTTCATAAGCCAAGCTGGGCAAGGGTTGAAAGGGGAGGCTGCTGGCCGGCAATAAACCATAACCCTGGAGGCCTCCGCAGGTAACACAGGCCCAAACTCCACCAGATGAGGAGACCGAGGGGGTGAGGCCCCTGGGATAAAGGAGGAGGGATTACTGCAACCAGAGTTGAGATCGGAGTGGATGGCCTTCAGTTTAGATCTAAAATATTGAACTCAGTAGGAGGAGGCCCAGGCTGACCAGGATTGGAGAGGTCTCGAACCACCTGGAACAACTCCGCCTGGCAGTTCGAGGCCTCACCAATTCTCAGGAAGGCGTGAGCTGTTCTTGCATCCCTGATCGCGTGAACATAATGGCTGGTCAGCTGCGTAAGCTCAGCCTTATTCTCTGCCGTCTGATCTGTCCTCCATCTGCACTCAAGTTTCCGCCGTTCTTGTTTCATCACCCGCAGCTCAGCTGTGAACCATGGAGAGGAGCGAGCTCCACATCAGAGGAAGCGCTTGGGGGCGATCCGGTCGACTGCCACAGTGGCACCCATATACCACCTTTCCAACAGGGCATCAACCGGATCGTCAGCCAGTCTGCCAGTGACCTCCCCGAAGGCCTCCATGAACCGGGCAGGGTCTAGGAGCCTTTGGGGGCGGGCCCAAACAAGGGGCCAACGCTCCCCGTGGGGCAGGGCGGCGATCGACAGGGGAAATTTTAGTAGATGGTGATCTGACCATGACACAGGTTGGGATACTATGCCCCCAACCCTCAGAAGAGAATCTGATGGCATGGAGGAAAAAACCAGGTCAGGGTATGGCCTGCACTATGGGTGGGGCAAACAACATGCTGAGATAGGTTCATGGAGGCCATGGACTCCATGAATTCCAGAGCAGCTCCTGAAAGTTGTGCCTCAGCATGCATGTTGAAGTCCCCAACCACCAACAGGTGGGGGGGGACCTCAACAGGGCAGCTGAGACAAACTCAGTAATCTCAGTAAACCGATAGGTGGAGGCATTCTAACCCGGGACACACCAATGCCGCAGATCTGCTAATATGAAAGGATTCCCTGTAAACGATGGCCACCCCACCCCCACCCTGACCCTCTGACTTGCCCGCCCTCTGGACCTGAAACCCAGGGGGGCACAGCAGGGAAAAGGAAGCCCCTCGCTCCTCACCCACCCAGGTCTCGGTAATACATGCCAGGTCGGCTCGCTCATCCACGATGGCATCATGGAGAACAGGGATCTTATTGTGAACCGACCTGGCATTGACCAGGAGGCAGAACAGGCCAGAGGCGCTCGCGGAGTGGCTCCCTGATACATGGCGGTGGGCGGTGGGATCAGAACGGGGGACAGGCACCAATTGCCGGACCTGGGTTCTTCACACCCGACTAATCCCCCCACTGAAAGCGTACCTCTAATTAAAAAGATGAAATGCGGAAAAGATTCAGGAAAGGAAGTATAAACCAAGACAAGCTCTGTTGAGGACTTGCATCTAAATCCTCTGGGAATTTGAAGGAGGTACTGACAGGCAGGTGTCCTGTCCTGGAAGGTGCTGGTGTTGGAGAAGGGGTGGGGGTACACCATGCAGCATCTGTACATTTCTTAGCTAGCTTCTGGATGAATTGAAGTTCAAAACTGCATCAGCAGCACATGCCAGTCTCAGAATTGAGACTCATGAAAATGGAGAGGTATAGAACCTCCTTGCCCATGTATTGAGTGATAATGCCAATTGTGTAAGGCAAATATCTCTGCAGAATTTAACAAGGCGACATTTTGTGCACTTTTTCTCCTGGGTCGACCAAACTCTTAAAGTTGTCCAATGTACATTGAAGAGGTGTTTTGTGCTCGAGCTAAAGTACCATTACCCATGACGACAAAATTCCAGTACTACTAAAGTTCCCTAAAACTAGCCTGACCTGGCAGGTTTCTCAGCGTGGCCTGTGTTCTAGTGACCAGGAACCACACGTCAGGGATGGCCACTTCCCCCTGCCTTATTGGTACAGGCAAAATTAAGCTCCCCACCGCATACACACTTACACTTGTACGGATGTCGCTGTTAAGCTAATCCTCTCATTGAGGCCGCCCGCCCAATCCTCACTCGTGTGTCTCACTTCGCTCGGGGACTGACAATTACTTCTCAAAATTCCGCAAGCACTTGATTCTCTATACCAGGGCTGTTCAACTTTGAACAGGCCAAGGTTTACTTTTTCCGGCCCAAAGTGTCTTGACGGCTACTACACTAAAACCTCTACTTACAAATTTTATCCGTTCTGAACACATGCTCATAAGTAAAAACTTTTGTAAGTAGAGCAGTGGTTTCCCATAGGAATGCATTAAGAACCAATTAATCTGTTCTGGAGGGAACAGATTTCATTGCACCATGGCCCTTGAACTGTCCCACTCGGCTGACACAGTGGGCTGACAGACCCAGAACTTTGCTGGGGCAGTGGTGGTCCTTGGGATGGGGGAGGGAGGGGTGGAGAACTTACCCCCTCACTTTTTTATTGATGGCAGGTGGGCTACTTTTGAACCCTTCGCAGGCTACCAGTAGCCCACGGGCTACCTGTTGGGCAGGCCTGCTCTATACTCACCAAAAACATCTCTATTGTCTTCTACATTGTCGTCACAGGAATCCCTCAAGGATCTCTGTTGGCTGTTTGTTCACAGCACCCTGGGGGTCTGCCGGGAACTGGTTCAAGCTTCCCTCCTGATAAAAGTGCATCAGTGTTCACTGAGGACTCTGAGAACCAACCCCAGTTTCCCTCCAAGGGCTAGTCGGAAGGGGAACCCCAAGAAGGGATAATTAAAATTTTTAAGCAAAAATCCCATCTGGGTCACCAAAATATGTTGTGTTCAGGCTAATCCCAAACTTTTTTTGTATCAGAATAATTTAGCCAAAAATGTCTGATACAAGCAGAGACCCTAATCACTATTCATTTATTCAGCTGGATAAAGGAAGGGGTCGGCCTTTCTCCCTGAAGCAGAAGGAAAAAAATCACAACTAACAGAGGCAGGGTACACATTTAAGTACAGAAAGCATGAGATGCCCCTCCCCCATCATCAACATTCCTTAGGCAAACTGTAACTCTTTGTTAGAGACATCCTAACCCATTCTCCTTGCACCCCCATTGATGTACTTGAACATATAACATGGGCTCTTGCCAAGGCACAGATGTTCCAGTAAAGTTGAAAGAGTGTCAGAGAGCTTACAAAGCACAATAAGGTACAGATACAAGGCATACAGAGGAGGAATCAACATGGTATCACTTTGGTTCACTTGAATCTGTTAGTTTTTATTAATTCCTGGTCTCAACACAGTGCTTAGCATTTGAGAAGATTTTGAGGCCACCAGGAAAACCCACCCACCTGCCCGCAAGGAGTGGCTCTGCGTCCCACCACACCTTCTCTAGCAGAAGCCCTTTATCTGCTGGCTGGCTGGAAAACATGCATTTTCCACCGGCCCCTTCGAGTCTCTCTCTGTCTCTCTCTCTCTCTCTCTCTCTCTCTCTCTCACACACACACACACACACACACACACACACACACACACATCCTCCCCCCCACCATTGCACTCCACCTGGCTTGCTCTGAGGCAAATTTGAGCACTTATCCTTCACCTGCTGTGCAGGGGGCGGAGCTGCACACCTGGCACTGCGAGGCAAGCCTGGGAGAGTGGGTGGGTGGAGGAGGAGGGGGAGGCGAAGTAGTCCCGTGAGAGCCACTTTTGGGGCATTGAGGACAAGTTGGTAGCAAGTCAGTGCAGAAGCTAGGGGATGCTACACTATGTTTGCCAGATAGACTGGCCAAGGGTGTGTGTACACACAAACACACACACACACACAAAAGAGCAAGTGAGCAAGGTGTTCACTGGAGAACTTGGGTTTGACTCAGCCCACTGCCGCCACCTTGCCTTCCCACCCACCCGCTCGCTCAGCCACTCTCTCGCTCGGTGGAGCTCATCATGTCAGCAGCTGCAGGGCACCAGCTGCCGAGGTGTGCACTTGCTGAAGGTGCCCACTGAGGTGGAGAAGGACCGAGAGCCCCGGAGCAAGAGGAGGCGGCCATTGTTCAGGCATCTCCAGCTGGATCGCCTGGATCTCGGTGCTGCTCCTGCTGCCGCTGCTGCTCATGGTGGGACTCGGGGCTTGTAGCACCAACATTGTGGTGGGTGCCCTGAGTGGCTCCCTCTTGGCCCGTCTTCTCTCTCCCACCCCCTCACCCCTCACTCCTGGCATGGCCACGGGCATCATGCGTCCGCTGCCACCGCTGTTGCGAAGGTGAAGGAGCTTCCTACCTTCGTTCTGCCACTTGCCTTGCCCTCTCACTTCTCCAGCAGCGGCTCTGCTTTGGGCATGGACAGAAGGCTCCTCAGCCAAGCCAAGAGGCCACTTTCCCCTCGCAACTTGTGAGGGGGACCCGGCTCACTGGTCCTCCAACTTGTTTGCTTCACTCTGAATTTGCTGCTTTCCTCCTCCATGGAGGCATCTGCAGCCGGGGGAGAGCTGGCTCAAACCCTGCCACCACTCCCTGGATCCCACCCTATCTACCTGCTGCTGAGTGATGGGGCAAGAGTGGGGGTGCCTGGGCAAAGGGTGCATAGACACACCAGAGCTTCTGCACAATATCCGAGGCTGGGGGAGGGGCCGGAAGGGGGAGCAAAGGAGGCTCACAGTGGGGCGGAGTGTGTGCGCAGGGGAAACTCATTTGCCCCCCTCAGGCATGATCAGGGTGCAACATGCACTGGCGGGAAGGTGCATGGCTTCCTCCTGATGCTTAAGCATGGGGAGGGCAAGGGGGAGGGGGCGGGCTAACCAGTCGTGGGCCAATCAAAATGGCCTGGCAGGCCAGATTTGGCCCCTGGGCCAGACTTTGGACATGGCTGCACTAAGGAAAGCTTAAGTTTTGGTTTCTGCTTTTATTTATTTATTTATTTATTTATTTATTTATTTATTTGGTACACTTTTATACCGCTCTTTTTCCATAATGAAACTCAGGGTGGTTTCCAGATTAAAAGCAGCTAAAACAGCTAAAAACAGCAACAACAAAACCATAGGTAAAATCGCAGAACAGCAAGAGAGGGTGAACCCTCGGCAGAGAACAACGGATCAAAACAATAAAAATAAAAAAAAATTAAACAGAAATAAGGTCATCATATGCCTCCTTGAAAAGCAAAGTTTTTAATGCCTTTTTGAAGGCGAGCAAGAACTATGCAAGACGCAGCTCATTCGGAAGTTGGTTCCATAGGGAGGGGCCAACAACTGAGAAGGCACGGCTGCAAGTTACCAACTTCTGCGCCTCCCTAGATGTGGCCACCCTGAGTGAGCGCGCCCGCGACAATCGAGTAGGTCTGGCCTCAGTTGATCTCTGGGAGATATGCTCCGCCAGGTATTCAGGTCCCAAGCCGTGGAGGGTTTTGAAAACAAAAACCAAGACCTTGAACCTTATCTGGAGAGCAATGGGCAACCAATGCAGGTGCGCCAGAACTGGGGTGATATGATTGTATTTGCGAGCACCCACCACCCGTCTGGCCACCACATTTTGTACCTGCTGCAGTCTCCGGACAAGGGTCAAGGGCAACCCCACATAGAGTGTGTTGCAGTAGTCAATCCTCGAAATCACGAGGGCCTGCACAACTGTTCTCAGGAAGGACTCATCGAGGTATGGGCAGATCTGGGTGATCCTGCGGAGTTGGAAAAAAGCGGCCCTGGAGACCGCCATCACCTGGGCTTCCAGGGAGAGGGCTGAATCCAGGACCACACCCAGATTCCTGGCCCTGTCCGTAGGCTGGAGGGAAACACCCCCCAGGCTAGGGAGGGGGCCATTGTACCTGGACGAGGGCGCCCCAAAGAACAGCATCTCGGTCTTCTCCGGGTTAAACTTGAGCCTGTTTATCCTTGTCCATTCCAAGACCGCCTCCAGGCACAGATCAAGGGAGCGAACTGCCTCCACTGCAGAAGAAGAAAAGGTGAGATAGAGCTGCGTATCATCAGTGTACTGATGACAGCTGTGAGGAATCTGTCAGATTTCCTGTCAGATTTTTCCATGCCATGTCATCTTAGGAATCATCTATTTGATCCTTGAATATCAAGAGGAAGGAAAAGGCAACTGTTTTCCTCTCTATCATTAACAGGTTGTTGTGATGCCAATGTGTTTCTATGTTACCTCATGTTAACATCAAAAAGTGAATTTATGAGCTAAGAGCAAATGGTCAAAATGTTTCATCTTTACAGTATATTTCCTGTACATCAAAAGGGTGACTGTACCTCAAAGGGTTAAAGGTGTGAAGCAGGAAAGCCATTTCCCTGCCCAATCTACACCTGATTGTGATTGAAAGCTTCCCCAGATACACAGGCCTGTCCATATCAAAAGGAAGCATTCACACCTGTTATGCTAATGACAGAAAGATCAGTGCCAGGAGCATTCAGGTCTCTGATCTAAAGTATACAGTCCTAAAGAACAAAGGTCTCTATTGTTTCTATAAAGGGAACTTTCTCTCAAACGAAGAGAGAGAGCCAGTGGTGTATCACTGAATGCTGTGTTTTCCCACAGTCATCTAACAACTTAGAGCGGCGCTGGCTTGCGGCCATCAGAACAAAGGAATCTTAGCTCTGACATCTTATATTTCTGTAAGTAGACGATAGACTAGACTAGACTTTCTTGTTTTATGTTGAGAGTTGCAACAGTATTTTGCCCTAGAATATTTTGCATTTTAAGATCCTATGCTGTTACAATGCCTCAGTCTGGAATATCTTATAAATGGGGCACATTTCTACTTTTGTGTCCCAGTTGATCAGTGAGGCTACAAAATAAAACAGGCTGAACTGCGCTTTCATCATTGTAAGGCTAATTACACTGCTGACAATGAGGCCTGTAATAAGACTTCCTGGGGTAGGAACTGGCAAGCCACCCCGGTATCCCTGCCAAGAACATCCCATGGTCAGAAACAAAAGGCTAAAAGATATGACGCTGGAAGATGAGCCCCTCAGGTCGGAAGGTGTCCAACATGCTACTGAGGAAGAGCGGAGGACAAGTACAAGTAGCTCCAGAGCTAATGAAGTGGCTGGGCCAAAGCCGAAAGGACGCTCAGCTGCAGACGTGCCTGGAAGAGAAAGGAAAGTCCAATGCTGCAAAGAAATATACTGCATAGGAACCTGGAATGTGAGATCTATGAACCAGGGTAAGCTGGATGTGGTCAAACGTGAGATGGAAAGAATAAACATTGACATCCTGGGTATCAGTGAACTTAAATGGACAGGAATGGGTGAATTCAGTTCAGATGACTATCACATCTACTACTGTGGGCAAGAATCCCAAAGAAGAAATGGAGTAGCCTTCATAGTCAACAATAGAGTGAGAAAAGCAGTGCTGGGATACAACCTAAAAAATGATAGAATGATCTCGGTACGATTCCAAGGCAGCCCTTTGAACATCACAGTAATCCAAGTTTATGCACCAACTACCGGTGCTGAAGAGTCTGAGATTGACCAATTTTACGAAGACTTACAACAACTTCTAGAACTGACACCAAAGAAAGATGTTCTTCTCATCATAGGGGATTGGAATGCTAAAGTAGGGAGTCAAGTGATAAAAGGAATAACTGGCAAGTTTGGCCTTGGAGTTCCAAATGAAGCAGGGCAAAGGCTAATTGAGTTTTGTCAAGAGAACAAGCTGGTCATTGCAAACACTCTTTTCCAACAACACAAAAGGCGACTCTACACATGGACATCACCAGATGGACAATACTGGAATCAGATTGACTATGTTCTCTGCAGCCAAAGATGGAGGAGCTCTATACAGTCAGCAAAAACAAGACCTGGTGCTGACTGTGGTGGCTCAGATCATCAGCTTCTTATTTCAAAATTCAAACTTAAACTGAAGAAAGTAGGGAAGATCACTGGGCCAGTTAGGTATAACCTAAGTCAAATCCCATATGAATACACAGTGGAAGTGAAGAATAGATTCAAGGAACTAGATTTGGTGGACAGAACACCTGAAGAATTATGGATGGAGGCTTGTAACATTGTACAGGAGGCTGCAATGAAAAATATTCCAAAGAAAAGAAAATGCAAGAAAGCAAAGTGGTTGTCCAACGAGGCCCTACAAATAGCGGAGGAGAGAAGGGATGCAAAATGCAAGGGAGAAAGGGAAAGATACAGAAAATTGAATGCAGACTTCCAAAGAATAGCAAGGAGAGACAGGGCGGCCTTCTTGAATGAACAGTGCAAAGAAATAGAGGAAAACAACAGAAAAGGAAAAACCAGAGATCTGTTCAAGAAAATTGGAGACATTAAAGGGGTATTTCGTGCAAAGATGGATATGATAAAGGACAAAAATGGTAGGGACCTAACTGAAGCAGAAGAGATCAAGCAGAGATGGCAAGAATATACAGAAGAATTATATCGGAAAGACCTGGATGTCCCTGATAACCAAGATAGCGTAATTGCTGACTTGGAGCCAGACATCCTGGAAAGTGAAGTCAAGTGGGCCTTAGAAAGCATTGCAAACAACAAGGCCAGTGGAGGTGACGGCATTCCAATTGAACTCTTTAAAATCTTAAAAGAGGATGCTGTAAAGGTGCTGCATAAGATATGCCAGCAAATTTGGAAAACCCAGCAGTGGCCAGAGGACTGGAAAAGATCGGTCTACATCCCAATCCCAAAGAAAGGAAATGCCAAAGAATGCTCCAACTATCGCACAATTGCACTCATTTCACATGCTAGCAAGGTTATGCTCAAAATTCTACAAGGCAGGCTTCAGCAGTATGTGGAAAGAGAACTTCCAGAACTACAAGCTGGATTTCGAAGGGGCAGAGGAACTAGAGATCAAATCGCCAACATGCGCTGGATTATGGAGAAAGCCAGAGAGTTCCAGAAAAACATCTACTTCTGCTTCATTGACTATGCCAAAGCCTTCGACTGTGTAGACCACAACAAACTATGGCAAGTCCTTAAAGGAATGGGAGTGCCTGACCACCTTATCTGTCTCCTAAGAAATCTATATGTGGGACAAGCAGCAACCGTCAGAACTGGATATGGAACAACTGACTGGTTTAGAATTGGGAAAGGAGTACGACAAGGCTGTATACTGTCACCTTGCCTATTTAACTTATATGCAGAGTACATCATGAGAAAGGCCGGTCTGGATGAATCACAAGCCGGAATTAAGATTGCCGGACGAAATATCAACAACCTCAGATACGCAGATGATACTACTCTAATAGCAGAGAGTGAGGAAGAATTAAAGAACCTCTTAATGAGGGTGAAAGAGGAGAGTGGAAAAAATGGGCTGAAGCTCAACATCAAAAAAACTAAGATCATGGCCACTGGTCCCATCACCTCCTGGCAAATAGAAGGGGAAGAAATGGAGGCAATGACAGAGTTTATTTTCTTGGGCTCCTTGATCACTTCAGATGGCGACTGCAGCAATGAAATAAAAAGACGCCTGCTTCTTGGGAGGAAAGCAATGGCAAACTTAGATAGCATACTAAAGAGCAGAGACATCAGTTTGCCAACTAAGGTCAGGATGGTTAAAGCTATGGTTTTTCCAGTAGTGATGTATGGAAGTGAGAGCTGGACTATAAAGAAGGCTGATCGCCGCAGAATTGATGCTTTTGAGCTGTGGTGCTGGAGGAGAGTCTTGAGAGTCCCCTGGACTGCAAAGAGATCAAACCTATCCATTCTGAAAGAAATCAACCCCGAATGTTCACTGGAAGGACAGATTTTGAAGCTGAGGCTCCAGTACTTTGGCCACCTCATGAGAAGAGAGGACTCCCTGGAAAAGTCCCTGATGCTGGGAAAAATCGAAGGCAAAAGGAAAAGAGGACGACAGAGAATGAGATGGTTGGACAGTGTCATCGATGCAACCAAAATGAATTTGACAAAACTCCGGGAGGCAGTGGAGGATAGGAAGGCCTGGCGAGCTCTGGTCCATGGGGTCACGAAGAGTCGGACACGACTGAACGACTGAACAACAACAACAACAACATGCTGTTACAAGATCGGTTTTCCTTTTTGTAACGAAGTGCCTTGCCAGCCGATGGCAATGAGAGTTATGTTGTTTTTCATGTTTTCTTAATAAAGTAACTTTTCTTTATATTTTAACCAGAGTGTGTTGTGCCTGAAAAAGGGAGTGTTTTGCTAACTGAGCAGTGCCTACGGAACCCAGTGCTACTGACTTCTCATGTGAGCACATTTTCTTTTGGGGTTTTCTGTTGTACAGAACAGATTGCTAACTGTTCTGAGGCTCCAGGTTCTTGGAGATCGAGCGAAGGGTTTCCAAGGTGATATGTCCCTTAGGACCAGTGCATAGTGGTGAGATTGGTCACTCTCATCTAACAACTGTGTGGCTGGCCGCTTCGTGGACCCTTTCTGGAAATTCCTGAGGGCGCAAGTAAGCCTCGAATCTTATTGATTTTGGTGGCAGCGAAATTTTGGCACGTGTGCGCGCCCTGAAGACATGACAACAGTGAACTCCAAATCTCCTGATGACCTCCGCCAGCGGCCTCATATAAACATTGAACAGCATAGGGGAGATTGCCGACCCCTGGGGCACGCCACAAGGGAGTGTCCAAGGAGCCGACAAATCACCCCCCAGCTGAACCCGCTGAGACCGGCCGGCAAGGAAGGAGCAGAGCCAGCAGAGCGCTGAGCCCCCAACTCCTGCCTCAGTGAGCCGGACCAGCAGGTTACCGTGGTTGACGGTATCAAAGGCAGCTGACAAATCAAGGAGAACCAGCAGGGAGGAGCATCCCCTGTCTGCCTCCCTGAGGAGGTCATCCTGCAGAGCGACCAGGGCAGTCTCGGTCCCGCGAAACGGCCTGAACCCAGACTGGAACAGATCAAGGATATGATTTTCCTCCAGGTAGGTCTGAAGCCGAACGGCGGCCACCCTCTCAACAACCTTGCCCAGGAAGGGAACAATGGCAATCGGACGATAGCTGGCAAAATCGTCCAATGCCAGGCCGGGTTTCTTCAAAGTGGGCTTCACCACCGTCTCCTTCAGATGGAAGGGAAAAATTCCCTCCCCGAAGGAGGCGGTGGGAATAGAGGAAGCCCACTCTGGCATGTTCCCTTCTGCGGATTTAATGAGCCAAGCTGGGCAAGGGTCAATAGGGGAGGCCACCGGCCGGCAGCAGGCCATAGCCCTGGAGGCTTCCGCAGGTGACACAGGCCCAAACTCGACCAGGCAAGGGGACTGAGGGGGTGAGGCCCCCTGGATAACCAGGGAGGGACTACTGCAGCTGGAGTCCAGGTCGGAATGGATGGCCCCAATCTTGGATCTAAAATAGGCAGCAAATTGCTCACTAGTGAAATCACTAGGAGGCGGCCCCGGCTGACCAGGAGGCCTTGCCAATTCTCAGGGAGGCATAAGCTGTTCTAGCGTCCCTGGTTGTATGCACATAACGGCTGGTCAGCTGTTTCAACACAGCCCATTTTTCTTCCGTCCGATCCTTTCTCCATACGTACTTGAGCTTCCTACATTCATGTTTCATCGCCCGCAACTCGGCTGTGAACCACAGTGAGGAGCGGGCTCCACAGCGGAGGAAGTGCTTGGGGGCAATCCAGTCAACAGCCCCAGCAGCACCCTCATACCACTTCTTTTTTTTTTTTAAATATGTTTTTATTAGAAAATTTTAGTATACAAAAAAAAAAGTCAGGTTCAAAGCATTCATACCACTTCTTCACCAAGGCCTCGACAGTCCGCCAGTGAGCTCCCCGAAGGCCTCCATGAACCGCACAGGGTCTAGGAGTATTCGGGGGCGGGCCCAGACAAAGGGCCGATGCTCCCCGTGGGGCGGGGCAGCGATCAACAGGGAAAATTTTAGCATGACACAGGTTGGGAAATGAGGTTCCCAACCCTCAGAAGGGAATCTGACGGCATGGAGGAAAATACCAGGTCTAGGGTATGGCCAGCACTATGGGTGGGGCAAACAGCATGCTGGGAACGGCTCATGGAGGTAATGGACTCCATGAAATCCAGAGCAGCACCTGACAGTACCCCCTCGGCATGCACGTTGAAGTCCCCAACCACCAAAAGGTGGGGGGACCTCAACAGGGCAGCTGAGACGAACTCGGTGATCTCTGGAAAGGATTGGGCTGGGTTGCGGGGAGCATGGTACACCAGCACAATACCAAACCTTTCCAGCTGACCCACCGATAAGTGGAGGCATTCTAACCCGGGACGCACCAATGCCGCAGAACTGCTAATAAAAAGGAATTCCCTGTAAACAATGGCCACCCGCCCTACCCTCTGACCTGCCAGCCCACTGAACCTGATACCCGGGGGGGGCACAACAGGGTGAGGGATGCCCCTCCCTCCGCACCCACCCAGGTCTCAGTGATACATGCCAGGTTGGCTCGCTCATCCACGATAGCATCGTGGATGATAGGTGTTTTGCTATGAACCGACCTGGCATTAACCAGGAGGCAAGACAGGTCAGAGGCCCTGGTGGAGTGGCTCCCTGATACGTGGCGGTGAGCAGGGCGATTGGAGCGGGGGAGAGGCATCAACTGCCTGACCCGCGTTCTTGTAGCCCAACCAATTGCCTCGCTCCTAGCGTATCTCCCACGGCCAGACACAGAGTCCCTACCAGCCAGAGAGCAAAATATTACAAAGTACAACAAAAAAACCAGAATGACTCAATACAGTAATAATAATAAAACAGAACCAAACAAGAATATATATAAACAATAGAAAATAAAAATAAGAAAGAGTACTAAAATATAATAGTGGTATGGGCCCATACGCCAGAAGGCACAGATGAAAATAGGGGGGAAGGGGGAGGGGGAGGGGCAGCCCAGATGCTGGAGAGATGATAGGGAGACGTCAGGCATGGGAGAGGAGAGGCCTTGGCAAGGCTAGATGACAAAGCCAGTCTCATGGGGAACTTCCCCCATATAGGTGGCCATTGCCTCAAGGACCAGATGAAATCAGCAGAGGGCCACTGGGGCCGCCACCGACGGATAATCGGCCCAGTCCCAAATGTTTAGAAGGGGAAAGCTGCCATGGCTGCAGTCTCCAGCGCAAAGTCTCCAGTTGCAAAGGCCGAGATCTTCCAGGCTTGTGTCCCCTGCCATCTCCAGCAGGAGGGCCTCACAGGGCACAACCCCACCGTAGGAGCTTCCACTCCAGGGCAGCCAAAATCCAATACTCGCCTTCAGTCTCAGGTCTCAAGCTGCATACAGTCCAAGACCACCACCTCCACAGTCTCCAAACGTGTGAAAGCCGTTGGCAAGGCATAGCTGGACAAAACTGCAGGGTCCCGAAACCCAGGCAAAAGCGGCCGGGAAGGCTCCATGACCGCCGCCGGCAGGACAGGCCGCTACCTCCAAGATGGCAACCGGAGGACGGCAAAAGTCCAAAGGGGCCCACAGAACCGCCACCAGCGGGTTGCGCTACTGCCCACAGGAGCAGATGGTCCTCTGTTGGGGGAGCCGCCGCGGTCACTGCCTCCAGATGGCCTCCCGAAGCCGCGTGCTGGAACGCCGCCTCCACACCCAGGCGGTCTCTCCTAGGGCTGGCAAGGGCGCCCAGGAAGCCTCAACAGCAGCCCACATACAGTGGAGCCTCCTCCTCCAAGTTGGAGCAAGAGGCAGATGGCAAGTCCAAAGAATGTCTAGGGGGAAAGTCCACGGGGGGGGGGGGTCCGCCCAAAGCCAACCAGTGACACCCCCCACCAGAACACGCGGCAGCCCCAACGGGCCAGGCGCGGGCGTTCGGAGGCTGCCACAGTCGCCGCCGCCGGACCAAGCTGCCGCCCCTGGGGAGAATGGCGAGAACAGCGAGGGATGGCTGGAGACTCCAGAGGGAGTCAGGGGGGTGCCAGAAGGAAGCCAGAGACACCCCCACCCCCAAGAGATCACAGCGGCACCCCGGCACCCCGGCGAGGACGAAGGCAAAGGCACCATGCAAAGGCAGGCACAAACGGCGCGAGCCCAGCCACGAGGAGAGAAGCCGGAGCATCAAAGCAGGCGAGGAGAGGGGGAGGGGGAGGAGGAGGGAGAGATGAAAGCTCCACACCCCCTTAACGTACCACGACCCCCGTGGTAGTAAGGCAAGGGCCCAAACGGAAAAAAGAAAACCAAATTAAAAACACAATACTAGAAAATAAAAAATAACCTCACAGAGCAGCCGCTGTGATCAGCTGCTGCCGCCGCCCGCCATCTTGCCTGCTTCAGGCAAGATGTCCTTCAGGGACATCTTGATCCATTCCAAGGGAAGCAGGCCAATGCAAGAGAAGTCAAAATGGGTACATCAATCTCATTACAGTTCCTTCAAAAAGCTGAATTCACAACACAGGAAGGTGCCTTATCTCAGGTCGAGCTCTTAATCCATCTTGCCAGAAATGTCTGTTTGAAGCCTTCAGGATCTGAGGCAGGGAAGCATCTCAGGTACCAACCTGTTTCCTCACCTTTTCTTCAGGAGTTGCATCCTGGCCCTTCTGAACAAAAACAAAACCCATGTTGACGCATCCTGACTGCCAGGGCAGTGACAGATGGGGTATATATCTGGTGGACAAATCTTCTTGCAAAAGTGGGTTAGAAGACTTGGAAGAGACCTCAAGGGCCATCCTGTCCAACCCCCTGCCTTGCAGCAACCCCCATGATGGCCATCAGCCTCTGCTTAAAAACCTCCAGAGAAGGAGACTCCACCACCGTCCGTTGTGGCAGCATATTCCACTGCCAAACAGCTCTAACCATCATGAAGTTCTTCCCAATGTTCAAATGGAATCTCTTTTCCTGTAGTTTGAAACCATTGCCCCAAGTCCTAGTCTCTGACGCCATGGAAAACAAACCTGTTCCCTCTTCAATATTTATATATATTTCTTTTTATACCACCCATTTTACGAAGGAACTCCGGGGTGTTAACAACACAATCAAGCATCAGGTATAAATACAACAATATAACAAAACAAAACAAGGAGATAGATAAAATGGATAGATTGTACTATTAGTAATAAACAAAATAGAAATAAAATTAACAATAAAATACTCGGCAAGATGGTGGAATAGTTTTTAAAAGAATAATTAATTAATTAATTAATTAAAGGTTGCCAAATGCCTCGCGAAAAAGCCAGGTCTTCAAGGCTTTTTTAAAGGCAAGCAGGGATTGTGCAAGGCGCAACTCACTCAGAAGGTGGTTCCAAAGTGAGGGGCCAGCCACAGAGAAGGCTCGGTTGCGGGTTACCGTGACATTCTAGTAGGACGGACCTCAGTTGATCTCTGGAATATCTGTTCCACCAGGTATTCAGGTCCCAAGCCATGGAGGGTTTCATAAATTTAAACCAAGACCTTGAATCTTATTCAGGATGCAATGGGCAACCAATGCAAGCGAGCCAGAACTGGGGTGATGTGGTCACATTGACCTGCACCAACCACCAGTCTGGCTGCAGCATTTTGTACCCGTTGGAGTCTCCGAATAAGAGTCAAGGGTGACCTCATGTAGAGAGTGTTGCAATAATCTATCCTCGAGATCACAAGCGCTTGCACAACTGTTCTCAGGGAGGCCTCATCCAGATACAGACGAATCTGGGTGATCTGTCGAAGATGGAAAAAAGCAGTCCTGGAGAATGAGCCTCCATGGATAGTGCCAGATCCAGGACCACACCCAGATTCCTGATTCTATCCACCAGCAGGAGGGTAGTACCCCCCCCCAAAAAAAAACTGGATAGACAGCCACCATATTCGGAAGAGACAGCCCCAAAGAATATAACCTCGGTCTCCTCTGGGTTGAATCTAGGTCTGTTGGTCCTGGCCCATTCCATGACCACACAGGTCAAGGGTCTGCACCACCTCCACTGCAGAGGTGGAGAAGGAGAGATAGAGCAGCATGTCATCAGCATACTGATAGCAGTAGTCTCCAAATCCCCGAATGACCTCAGCTAGCCTCATATAGACGACTCACCCCCAAGCTGCACATGCTGGGGACGGCCTCCCAGGAAGGACCGGAGCCAGCTAAGCGCTGTACCTCCAATCCTCACCTCAGAGAGCTGACCCAGCAGTATACCGTGGTTGATGGTATCAAAGGCCGCTGACAAATCCAGGGGGATCAACAAGGTAGAGCAACCCCTGTCAGCCCCCCCGAGTGTCATCTTCATACCACCTTTCCACCAGGACGTTCACTGGATCATCAGCCAGACCATCAGTAAGCTCCCTGAAGGCCTCCAAGAAATGTTCAGGGTCTAGAAGCCTTCCAGGGTGGGCCCAAACAAGGGGCCGATGATCCCCGTGGGGTGGGGCAGCAATCAATAGGGGAAAAGATAGCAGGTGATGATCTGACCATGACACAGGCTGGGGAGTGATGTCCCCAACCCTCAGATTATAATCTGCCGACGTGGAGGAAAAAAACAGCTCCAAGGTATACCCGCCTCTATGGGTGGGACAAACAACATGCTGGTCAGGTTCATAGAGGCCATGGGCGCCATGAAATCCTGAGCCACTCCAGAAAGCCCATCTTCAGCATGCACATTGAATTCCCCTAGCACCCAAAGGCAGGGGAACCTCAACAGAGCTGCCAAGATGAACTCAGTGAGCTCTGGTAGGTATTGTGCAGAGTTGCAGGGAGCATGGTACCCTAGCACGATGCCAAACTTGTCCCGCTGACCCACCAATAGAAAAAGGCATTCTAACCCAGGTCTCATCAACATGGCGGCTCTGCTGATAAAAAGAGATCCCCTATAAATGATGGCCAGCTCCCATCCCTCCGGCCTGCCTACATGCTGAACCTGAACCCTGGGAGGGCACGGCTGGGAGAGAGATGCCCCTCCCTCTGCCCCACCCAGGTCTCAGTGAAACAAGCCAGGTCGGCCCGCCCATCCAAGATGGCATCATGAAGAACAGGAATTTTATTAAGGACCAACCTGGCATTGATCAGAAGGCAGGACAGGTCGTGGGTTCTGAGGGAATGGCTCCCAGAAACGTGGCGGCGAGCTGAGGGATCAGAACGGGGGATAGGCAACAGTTGCCAGACCCTAGTTCTTCTTACCCAGTGAATCCCCCAGCTACTAGCATATCTCCCATGGGCTGACACTATGAAAATGGCAGCCCCTGCAGACATGGTGACCGGAGGGGGGGAGAGGGAGAGAGAGAGAAAAAAGGCACAATCAACTAACTCCAATATAATAATAATTAACAATAATTAGCAAAATAGCAAGATAACAACAAAGAAAAAATAATAACTAAAACTAAATTTAAAACTAAAAACAATAAAACTAATTTAAAACTTAAAACAATAAAAAAACTAAGCATAATATGTGGCCCAACAGCCATCAGCCTCTAAAGATAAGATGTTAAAGTGAGAGCAAGGGGGGAGGGGAATGCTTCGTCTACAGATGATTCCGCTGCCGCTGGCCGGTAAGGACCCAAATCGGTTCGGATTGGTTCAGGTTCGTACAATTTTTTAAAAAATTCAGACAAACCTGAACCCGAACTGAACCAAGGGTGGGCCTGAAATAGACAAACCCGAACCATGGGTTTTTTGTTTTGTGCCCACCTCTAGTAGACACCTTTACTGAGCTGTCAAACAGCACACCAAGATCTCTTTCCTGATCTGTGACAGATAGCTCAGAGCCCATGAATTGATAAAGTTTTGATTTTTTGCCCCAATATGCATTACTTTACATTTTGCTACATTGAAATGCATTTGCCATTTTGCAGCCCATGCCCCCAGTTTGGAGAGATCCTTCTGGAGCTCTTCACAATCTTCTCTGTTTTTTACCACCCGGAAAAGTTTTGTGTCATCCGCAAACTTGGCCACCACACTGCTTACCCCTGTCTCCAGATCATTTATGAACAGATTGAAAAGCACTGGACCTAGGACAGTTCTACCGCTGCCTCCCACCATCTTGCCCAGAAGCTGACTGTACCATGACATTCTTTCAAATATTTAAATATAGCTATCATATCCCCTCTCAGCCTTCTTTTTGAAAGGCTAAATATTCCAAGTTCCCTAAGCCGTTCCTCATAAGACATTTCCTCCAGACCCTCAACCATCCTGGTCGCCCTCCTCTGCACCTGCTCGAGGTTGTCAACATCCTTTTAAAATTGAGGTGAACAGAACTGGACACAGTACTCCAGGTGGGGTCTGAGCAGAACAGAATAGAGTGGTACTATCACTTCCCTTGATCTAGACACTATGGTTCTGTTGATGCAACCAAGAATCACATTGGCTTTCCTGGCCACCGCATCACACTGCTGACTCATTTTCAATTTGTGGTCCACCCAGACTCCCAGATCCCTTTCACATGTACTATTTGAGTTTGGGGTTTCTCTTCTAAAACTGCACCAAGCCAAGTCCTACAAAAGGAGTCCCATTAATCACAGTATACTGTAGCTTGTCTTTTAATTAAAAGACACCTAGGTGGAAAGATGATGAACCACCGGGTTGTCCTGACACCACTTTCTCTACAGTGTTAATAATGGTTCTTCATTAGATACTAGAAATTAGCCTAGAGACTGCAGTTAATTACCATCCACCCAGAAAGTGCCTGTGCATAAGCCAGTGTTTTTCAACCACTGTTCCGCGGCACACTAGTGTGCCGCAAGATGTTGCCTGGTGTGCCGTGGGAAAAATTGAAAAATTACTTTATATATAGTCAATATAGGCACAGAGTTAAATTTTTTAACATTTTCTAATGGTGGTGTGCCTCGTGATTTTTTTCATGAAACAAGTGTGCCTTTGCCCAAAAAAGGTTGAAAAACACTGGCATAAGCCATAATTGCCTGGCTTTGCAAGGATTGTTGCAATGACCCTGACACAAGACCACCATGGGCCTCAAGGCCTTCCAAGGAACAGCATGATCGGAAACCCTGTTATCTAGATCCTGTACAACCCAATCTGTTGTTAGGCCAGACGCCTCATCTTCTGTCAGCCACTTAGCACAAGTGCCTCAATGTGATTAAAACCCTACCTGCAATCATTTCCATAGACGGGTTGAAAAACAATCACCCCTTATATGTGTAGCCTGCATAATTGAATTGTAAACTGGCCAGAGAGTGCTTTAAGCACTATGGGGTGGTATATAAGCAGGACACACAAAATTCTGCGAGCTCAGGAAGTGTGTGTGAGCAGAAGCTGAGATCCTTAGAGGCTGGCAGTGGACTGGCAGAGAAGTTCTCTCACCTGGGAACTTGCCTCCTGTCCTGATGAGATGCTGGTTGAGACTGTCCTTTTCTGAGCAAAGTTCAGTTTTGCGAGTAGCAGATGATTAAGGTATGAATCTTCCTCCTCCTCCTCATTTAGGTGCCAGGGAAGATTTTCACTTGTGTTCATGGTGGACCCTGTTTTGCATGTCTTTGAGTGACCCATCTGATTCCCCCAAGGGCATTCAAAGGACTAAAACAGAGCAATCCATTTAGAAACCCTACTGAGGGAGCTGGTCACTCAGGGAAAGCTTGCCTGATTAGAAAGGCATTTGCTGCCTTCTGGTAGGACAGCAAAGGGGAGGCAAGGCTGGCCTCTTATGGGAAGGAGTTCCACAGTCTGAGAGCAGTGACAGAGGAGACCTCTCCTGTGTCCCTACCAAATGCATCAGCGAGGATGATGGGTCCGAGAGAAAGATGGGAGCTCAATTCCCCACTGGGCCTCCTTGACAAGGGCTGGACATGATGTTCCATAGGGTCCCTTCCAGATCTGCAGTTCCATGATTGTGGTCATTAAAGGAATATATAACTGGGCACCTTGTTTAGGTGGTTGATCTAGACTTTCTAAAACATATCCATCTGTTCTTGATTCACCATGTCTTAGGTGGACCCTCCATGACATCAGAGGAACTGCTACAGGTGTCTCCCCTGTGGCCAAACTCAAAGGAAACATTCCTGGCAGACCTCAGAGGGTGCATAGAATCATAGAATCATAGAATTATAGAGTTGGAAGAGACCTCAAGGGCCTGCAGGAACCCCATCACAGTACTTCCGACAGGTGGCCATCCAGCCTCTGCTTAAAAACCTCCAAAGAAGGAGACTCCACTACTCTCCCTTGTGGCAGCATATTCTTCTGCCGAACAGCTCTAACTGTCATGAAGTTCTTCCTAATGTTTAATGGAATCTCTTTTCCTGTAGTTTGAAAGCATTGCCCCGAGTCCTAGTCTCTGAAGCCATGGAAAACAAACCTGTTCCCTCTTCAATATGACATCCTTTCAAATATTTAAACATAGCTATCATATCCCCCCTCAGCCTTCTTTTTGAAAGGCTAAACATTCCCAGTTCCCTAAGCCGTTCCTCATATGACATTTCCTCCAGACCCTCAACCATCCTGGTCACCCTCCTCTGCCTGCTTGAGGTTGTCAACTTCCTTTTCAAATTGAGGCACACAGAACTGGACACAGTACTCCAGGTGGGGTCTGAGCAGAATAGAGTGGTACTATCACTTCCCTTGATCTAGACACTATGATTCTGTTGATGCAACCAAGAATCGCATTGGCTTTCTTGGCCACCGCATCACACTGCTGACTCATTTTCAATTTATGGTTCACCCAGACTCCCAGATCCCTTTCACAGGTACTATTCTCCAGCCAGGTATCTGCTATCCTATATCTTTGCAATTCATTCTTTTTACCTAGATGTAGCACCCTACATTTCCCTCTGTTGAAATCCATTCTGTTAGCTTTGGTCCAGTACTCTAATCTCTCAAGGTCTTTTTGGATTTTCATCCTATCCTCTAGGGAATTAGCAACCCCTCCCAATTTGGTATCATCTGGAAATTTAATTAGCATACTCTCTATTCCTTCCTCCAAGTCATTAATAACAATATTGAACTGCACCGGACCCAGAACAGCACTGGACCCAGAAAGGGTGCAGGATTAAGCCACGTAGATGCCTGATGCCAGAGACTAAGTCTGTATACACAATTTGGCTTGAAAACATATAACCATTCTGGTCTGGCTTTCCTGCCACCTGGGACTGATGTTTTGTTGTTAGCTGAGTTTTAGGAGTCTTGGTTGCAAGGATTCCTGCATCTAGAAAGAAGCAAGGTGCCACTGCGAAGCACGACTGCCACACTGGTCCCTGACATTAACAGGTGCCCTGTGGCTTCTGTTGCCGATGTTTCCACATTGGCCTGGAGCCCAGAAGCATCACTTCCCTGGCTAGTAGCCACAATATGGGCACAGGTGGGCATATGGAGCCTGAAACTCTATACATTGCACCACAGTTGATAAGGGTTCATTAGGGAGCCTATTTTTAGCATCACCATTAACTCCATTAAGAAACGCCATCCCCATGGAAACGCCTGGTTTTGACTTCTGATTCTGAAGAGAGCAGGTGAAACTCCAAGCTTGGTTCCATTTTGGGCAGCGTCCAGCAGGTGTTGAAGCAAACTGAGCCAAATGCCCCGCGCCAGGAAGATTAAAATCAGAATGTGGAATCAAAACAGTCTCATTCTTAGGGATATGTTACTCAATGATCTGGCCACAAGACGGGCAATGCTGCTCCTATATCCCATGAATTGTGAAGAAATCCAGATGCCCTTGAAAGTCCGCACAGAGAGCTTCTTCATCCGTGGCCAATGCTCCTGGACATGAAGGTCTGGCCACATAGTGTTGATCTTGCTTCCTTAAGTCCATTTCCTGTTTTTTAATTTGTGAAAAGCGTTGATAAATGGCTCACTAATTCAGCCAAAAAGGTCCTGATTCATAGAATCATAGAATACTGAAGTTGGAAGGGGCGTATAAAGCCATCAAATCCAACTCCCAGCTCCATATAGGAGTACAAATCAAATCTGCCAGGTGGTTGTCCAAATTCCTCCTGAATGCCTCCAGTGTTGGAGCACTCACCACCTCCTGGGGGCATGGGTTCCATTGTTGTACTACTCTAACAGTTAGAAAGTTTTTCCTGATATTCAGCTGAAATCTGCCTTTGTATAACTTGAACCCGTTGCTGTATGTCCTGCGCTCTGGGTTCTACTTCTCGCCTCTGAATAAAGCTTATGAGTCTCTCACATCACCTCTCCCCATGACGGGGAAGTACTCTCCTGTAAAGTAAAAGAAAATAGTTTCCAATCAACATAAGTAATACAGTTAGGGGATATGGTGTCCACTGATGACAATCATGCACAACCAGCTTGCTGGAGTTTCTGCAATCTTGTATGCTGCCTATAATGTAGAAGGTGTGGCTAGAATGATCTTTTTTTCCTGGGCTGCGGTAACTGAATCTATCCGGCACTAACCAATTGTTCCCTCCTACCTTTGAATTCAAATAAAGCTGTGCTTTCTTTCCCTCTTTCATCTCTTAGAAGTCAGATTGTTTGTTAGTTTACTGTTGATCTACTCACGACAGTAAACAACAACAGCAACAGCAACAACAACAGTCTTAGTATTGGAGGGCTGGAAGGGGTCCTATGGATCATCACTTCCAACTCCTACTCAAGAAGGCACAGTGGGCCCTCTGGCTCCACAGCTAAAGAACAAGACCAGTGAGCTATCAATATGTTTTTAATTCTTTCTTCTAATATCTTACAGTGAGTTATTGAGACTGCAAGTGCCAGTTAATGAGAAAGGGATGGACTGTCTGTGAAAAGTGAAGCTTTTCTCCTCTGTAAGTCTCTGGACTTCTGTTGTGCAGCCAAATGAATTTTTCACCAGAAATCCCAAACCCTGCAACACTGCTGACCCTCCATTGCATAGCTTCAGCATCATCCCTCCCTGCCCCCTGCCCCCCACTCTCACATTGTCCAGGCTTTGTTGAAATAAGGAGTGCATGCTGCCGTCTCAGGAGATTGTGCCGTCTTTGGTGCTTACCCGTTTCACATTGGGGCTAGTCCCATCCTTGAACACCATTCAGTTGTCCTTGGTTTCCACATGGGACACAGCTTGAGAGGTGGGTGTCCAAAGGAACATCATCCCCAGCATCAGCTCACACACTGAAAAGTTACCTTGGGAGGACCAGGTCCAAGTCATCTCAGATGTTTCCAGCAGGGCCTGGAGAGAAGAGAGGGTTATTTGCAGCCTTCCCCTTTCTTATGGACTCCTCTCCCAGTCAGCCTTTGCTGGTGATATGAATATACCAACAAAGACACCACAAGACTATCTCTTTCATTCCCCTTTTCATCCCTCCCGTGCTTTCAACATCTGAAGATGTACATCGATTGAATGCTGCTATTTTGTCCTGCTGTTTCACAGGTGGCTGTTTTTATTGCAATTTCAAAAGCCTGTTGTTGTTTCTATCCCACATAACACCCCATCCCCAAGATAATAATTTATTGAAGTGCTTGGTATACATCAGCACCAAGAAATGGATGATTGCTCAAATATTTATCCTGGTCGTCCAAGAAAGAAAGCAAGAGCTGCCATAAATGGAAGGCCTTTCCTGAAAATTCTCCATCTGTAGTTATCTGCTTCTCCCACAAGGCATTCCAAGATGCTGTGCCCTGGTACATCATGTTTGGTCTTCACACCACATCCACAGTCCTTGAACCAGACTGTGTGTGTCGTTGTCTTCTTCTTCTTCTCCTCACAGAATCATAGAATCATAGAATCATAGAGTTGGAAAAGACCTCAAGGGCCATCTAGTCCAACCCCCTGCCCTGCAGGAACCCCCATCACAATATTTCCGACAGAAGGCCATCCAGCCTCTGCTTATAAACCTCCAAAGAAGGAGACTCCACCACCCTCCATGGCAGCATATTCCACTGCCGAACAGCTCTAACTGTCATGAAGTTCTTCCTAATGCTCAAATGGAATCTCTTTTCCTGTCATTTGAAACCATTGCCCTGAGTCCTAGTCTCGAAGCCATGGAAAACAAACCTGTTCCTTCTTCAATATGACATCCTTTCAAATATTTAAACATAGCTATCATATCCCCCCTCAGCCTTCTTTTTGAAAGGCTAAACATTCCCAGTTCCCTAAGCCAGATCCTCAACCATCTTGGTCACCCTCCTCTGCACCCGCTCGAAGTTGTCAACATCCGTTTTAAATAGAGGTGCACAGAACTGGACACAGTACTCCAGGTGGGGTCTGACGAGAGCAGAATAGAGTGATACTATCACTTCCCTTGATCTAAACCAGCGTTTTTCAACCACTGTTCCGTGGCACACTAGTGTGCCGCGAGATGTTGCCTGGTGTGCCGTGGGAAAAATTGAAAAATTCTAAAAAAATTCAACCCAGGGCCGGTGGGCGGCCCACAGCTGGGAGGCGCTATAAATAGCGTCCAAGGGCCAGCTTGGCTCCTCCCCCCCGAGGCCCACGGCGCTGGCATTACTTCCTCCCCGGCCGGACCTGGCCCCGCTCATTCTCTTAGTGTTTGCCCTGTGCCTGCCGCCGCCGCCGCGACTCGCTCGCTTCCCTCTCCCCCCTCCTTTTTTACCCTGGACCACCACCACCCCTTTCCTGGGAGCTACCAATGGACTGAGCCGCCCGACAGCCCGCCCGCCAACACGAGCCGGCCCGGGAGCCCCAGCCCAGAACAAACCACCAGGTGAGGGGAAGGGGAGGAGGGACGCCCGGCTGCCCCACGAGCACCGCGACAGGGCTGCAAGGAGGAGGGGATGGAGGAGGCCTCCACCAGGCCTGGGCTGAGGAGGCGGGGGGCCGGCGGGGGGGCTACTGGCACGGCTGGACGGCCGGCCTTTAGGGTCCGGGAGGGGAAGAGCCATCTCTGAGGGGCCCCGCGATGGGTTCCTTGAAGTCTTGCCCCTTTCTTTCTGTCTTGGGTCGCCCTCTTCTCTCTCTGTGTCTTTTCTTTCTCCCCCCCCCCACCTCTCTCTTTCCATTCGTACCCTTTCCCCTCTTCATAGAAACGTGCTCATTTCTAGCCTGCATATGTGTATGTCTAGCAGCCTGCCTACTGTAATTAAAACTGTAAACCGCCCAGAGACTCCTTGAAGTGGTATGGGACGGTATACAAGCAGAACACTTTCTGCCTTCTTTCCTTCCTGCCTTCCTCCATCCTCCTCCCCTCCTGTCGCTGGACTTGCTGAAGGCATCTGCCTTGGCCACAGTGTGGAGAGCAAGATGGGCTTTTGGGTCTTATTTGTGTTCCTGGAGAGTCAGTGCCCCTTCTCAGGTCTCCACTGGACACAGAAGTCCATGCAGGGCAAAATGTCTTTAAAAAAACAACACAGGTAAGTGGGAACTGGGTGCTAGAGAGCGGGCTGCCTCAATCTGTGGCCCCTCTGTCCTGCTTCTCCCTACACCAGCAATGGCGAACCTTTTAGAGACTGATATAGGCACAGAGTTAAATTTTTTAACATTTTCTAATGGTGGTGTGCCTCGTGATTTTTTTCATGAAACAAGTGTGCCTTTGCCCAAAAAAGGTTGAAAAACACTGATCTAGACACTATGGTTCTGTTGATGCAACCAAGAATCACATTAGCTTTCCTAGCCACCACATCACACTGCTGACTCATATTCAGTTTGTGGTCCACCCAGACTCCCAGATCCCTTTCACAGGTACTATTCTCCAGCCAAGTATCCCCCATCCTATATCTGTGCAATTCATTCTTTTTACCTAGATGTAGCACCCTACATTTCCCTCTGTTGAAATCCATTCCGTTAGCTTTGGCCCAGCACTCTAATCTGTCAAGCTCTTTTTGGACTTTAATCCTATCCTCTAGGGAATTAGCAACCCCTCCCAATTTGGTATCATCTGCAAATTTAATTAGCATACTCTCTATTCCTTCCTCCATGTCATTAATAAAGATATTGAATAACACTGGACCCAGAACAGAACCCTGGAGCAGTCCAGTGGTCACGCCTCTCCAAGCTGCCTGTTATACTTTTTTGTTGTTTTGTTTTGAAGCCTTTATCCATCCCATCTCCCCTCCACCTTTCAGACGCAGCAGGAGACACAGTATTCCGTTCCTCCCCAAATCTGGATGAGGGTCTACTCCTCTCAATGTCCTCCCCATCTCCAATGTCACTCCTTGTAAAGCCAAGCAATTAAACAAATGCAACCCTGATCAACTAGTGGTTAGAGATTCAGTCTGGTAGTTGCATGGGTTAGGGTTAGGGGTAGGGGTAGGGTTAGGGGTAGGAGTAGGGTTAGGGTTAGTGGGCAGTACACCTCTGGGTGCCTCTGACCCACTAAGAAGGACAGCTTACTGGCGTACGGGTTAGGGTTAGGGTTAGGGTTAGGGTTAGGGTTAGTGGGCTGTACACCTCTGGGTGCCTCTGACCCACTAAGAAGGACAGCTTACTGGCGTATGGGTTAGGGTTAGGGTTAGGGTTAGTGGGCTGTACACCTCTGGGTGCCTCTGACCCACTAAGGAGGACAGCTTACTGGCGTACGTTTTAGGGTTAGGGTTTGGGTTAGGGTTAGGGTTAGGGTTAGGGTTAGGGTTAGTGGGCCGTACACCTCTGGGTGCCTCTGACCCACTAAGAAGGACAGCTTACTGGCGTATGGGTTAGGGTTAGGGTTAGGGTTAGGGTTAGTGGGCTGTACACCTCTGGGTGCCTCTGACCCACTAAGAAGGACAGCTTACTGGCATATGGGCACACAGCTCGGATTAGGCAGAACTCAGAGTTTTACAGCCCACTAAGCCATACAAGGAGTATGGGCGGCCACAAGGCCAGAGTAGGGGAGGCCACAGGGCCAGAGTAGGGGAGGCCACAGGGCCAGAGTAGGGGCGGCCACAAGGCCAGATTACGGGAGGCCACAAGGCCAGATTACGGGGTGCCACAAGGCCAGAGTATAGGAGGCCACAGGGCCAGAGTTGCTGAGGCCACAAGGCCAGAGTAGGGGAGGCCACAAGGCCACAGTATGGGAGGCCACAAGGCCAGAGTATGGGCAGACACAGGGCCCGAGTACGGGAGGCCACAGAGCCAGAGTAGCTGAGGCCACAAGGCCAGAGTTGCTGAGGCCACAAGGAACGGATCAAGGATATGATTTTCCTCCAGGTAGGTCTGAAGCCGAACGGCGGCCACCCTCTCAACAACCTTGCCCAGGAAGGGAACAATGGCAATCGGACGATAGCTGGCAAAATCGTCCAATGCCAGGCCGGGTTTCTTCAAAGTGGGCTTCACCACCGTCTCCTTCAGACGGAAGGGAAAAATTCCCTCCCCGAAGGAGGCAGTGGGAATAGAGGAAGCCCACTCTGGCATGTTCCCTTCTGCGGATTTAATGAGCCAAGCTGGGCAAGGGTCAATAGGGGAGGCCACCGGCCGGCAGCAGGCCATAGCCCTGGAGGCTTTCGCAGGTGACACAGGCCCAAACTCGACCAGGCAAGGGGACTGAGGGGGTGAGGCCCCCTGGATAACCAGGGAGGGACTACTGCAGCTGGAGTCCAGGTCGGAATGGATGGCCCCAATCTTGGATCTAAAATAGGCAGCAAATTGCTCACTAGTGAAATCACTAGGAGGCGGCCCCGGCTGACCAGGAGGCCTTGCCAATTCTCAGGGAGGCATAAGCTGTTCTAGCGTCCCTGGTTGTATGCACATAACGGCTGGTCAGCTGTTTCAACACAGCCCATTTTTCTTCCGTCCGATCCTTTCTCCATACGTACTTGAGCTTCCTACATTCATGTTTCATCGCCCGCAACTCGGCTGTGAACCACAGTGAGGAGCGGGCTCCACAGCGGAGGAAGTGCTTGGGGGCAATCCAGTCAACAGCCCCAGCAGCACCCTCATACCACTTCTTCACCAAGGCCTCGACAGTCCGCCAGTGAGCTCCCCGAAGGCCTCCATGAACTGCACAGGGTCTAGGACGGGGGTCGGCAACCTGCGGCTCCGGAGCCGCATGCGGCTCCTTGCAACCTTTGCTGTGGCTCCGGGAGTTCAAAACACCATCACTCTCCTTGCACCGCAACTTCCTTGCAAGTGATGGGAAGGTGATCAACGGGAGGAGGGAGGCGCCAAATCTCGCGAGGAGAGCCGGTCCCACACTCTCCCGCTCTACCTTCCCGCGCTTTCTTCAGAGCAAGAGAGAGAGGGAGGCGTGGTGGAAAGTGCCCTCCAAACGGCAGCCTTCCATACCGTCGCAAGGAGCTTGAAGGAGGGACCCCCTTCCCCCCACGGAGAAAAAAATACAGGGGGAGAAGAACAACTTGGGGCTAGCAGAGGGAAGAGAAGAGGAGGAGGTGGAGGAGGCAGGTAGGTAGGCAGAAAAAACGGGGCACGAGGCGGAGGGGGGAATTCCCTTTTAAATTTAAAATTAAAAACAATCTGAAGGCTTCACGGCGAGGTGTGTGTGTGTGTTTGGGGGGGGCAGCGGATGGGACGCTTCTTTGGATGGGGAAAACCCTTCCTTCCGTCCTTCCCCCCTTCCTTTCTTCTCTTCCCCCCACCCCCAACCCCACCGCCAGCTCGGTGGAAGGGGGGTGGGTGAATTCCCTTTTAAAATAAAAAAAAACAATCAAGGCTTCACGGCGAGGTGGGTGGATTGGGGTTGGCCGGTTGGGAAATATCTCAGGAGGGGGGAGAAGCGACCTGTGTGTGTGTGTGTGTGTGTCTGTCTGTGTGTGTGTGTGTGTGTGTGTGTGTGTTGGGGGGCAGCGGATGGGACGCTTCTTTGGACGGGGAAAACCCTTCCTTCCGTCCTTCCCCGCTTCCTTTCTTCTCTTCCCCCTGTAAGGAATTTAAATTTATGAGGGTCCCGTGCCAGCGTGCCTGCGCTTCATGGGCTGCAAAAGACCAAGTCTGAGTCTCAGGAGACGAGAAAATAATTTATTGATTGATCAATCAAGGGACTTCCACACTTTTTGGTGGTGAGAAGTCCACCCAGAAAACGAAAGGAGATATTTTTATAAGGTTTTTCCAGCACTCTATCCCCTCCGCCCATCCGAATTTACGTCATATACATTTGTTACATGCATCAAACACTAATTGACATCTTTGGTCATTTATTTTGTATTCCTGACACTTGCCTAGGAGTTCTAACTGGTACGTTTGATCTCCTCCCCTCACAGGCAGGGAGGGTAGGATCATCCTTATGTCCTTGGACATTTTGACAGTTACGAACACCAGACGCTGAGATAAGGCCTCCTGGTACGCCTTGGACACACGTTAATTGCTAGTGTGTGATCCTCAAAGCTTAGGAACTTAATTGGATCCTTGAATTCATAATTGCCTTAGCTGACTTAGCGGAAGTTCCTTTCTCTATTCTAGCCGGAAAGGCTTGACCAAAGATTCTAAGTTTACAAGAATACACTGTAGATACATGTGTATGTGATACATATATGTCTATCTATATATATATACGTGGAGTGCTTAAGTGAATATAACTACATTATTCGTGTCACTAGTGTGGCTATATATATATATGTATTGCTTAGAATACATTGTTGTTGAATACATGAGGGCTTGTCCATACCTGTGGTTAGTGAAGCAGCCATATATATTTATAAATATATAATTAGTCAAATGTCCTCCCTTACACTCGGCCCTGAACGGATTTCTGGAAATTTATGCCAGTAAATTTCCCAGAAAACGTCATGGACTTGTAAGGGGCGAACAAAACATATCAAAGGTATATGTACAAAAGTGTGAACATTGCGTGAGCCCCCCCTATGTCATTCCTGGGGTGAGATGGTCTTCATGGCTCATGGAAGGACTTTCTATTTTCCTGACAAAAATTTAGGCAGGGCAGTCAGAAAAACATTCTCAGTCCTTTTTCCCCAAGGGGCTTATAGGCACAGTTCAAGAAAATGAATTATCATAAAATGATTTGTGGCGTCTCAAGTCAGGGGACGCATCAAATAGGTGAAGGCCAAGGAATACCCCTTAATTCATTAGGGCACTTTCTAGAGTAAAATGTTAAGTTAACAGATGAAGTGTTGCCATGCTTGGGATGTAAGAAGACCCCGGTCGGACCCACAGACTGCAATGGATGGATATGTTCCATGGACCACAGCATTTAAGTTTCCCCTGTTGGAGAAATGCATCGTGGTCACAGCAGTATCAGGTAACCTCCCAGGCCATGTTGTACACTTCTCAAAGATCCCAAATTCTCAACTGTTGAAGGGGGCTGGCATAAGAATTTTTGATAATATTGTGATAGACTTGGATATCACGATCCCCGTCCCAAAGCGATAATTAAACATGCTTTAAACAGCAGATTTGTTCATTACCTTATTTTAGGACCATCATGAAACCCAAATTAATTTGCCTGCCACAGCAGTGCACATGTGAGATTTCGTGTTTGTGTGTTTGGTAGTCAGGCTAAGAACCCTGAATTCTAACAAAGCACCACACTGTAGGTTCATTTTGCAAACCAAATACTTATAAGGAAAATATGCCCTTCTTAGCCCACCAAGGAAATATGTGGGCCAGGCTACTTTGCTAGGTTTTTTCCAACCTTATTTAGGTGTGTGTGGTGTGCATTCAAACTCAGATAATAGCAGGCTGTGCAGAATCACCCAGTTGTGTGTGCATTCTCAATTGATAGACATTTGCAATGATACTAAATAAAGGTAATATACATATCATGAAGGCTGAAAAAGGCATAAGACACATCTAGATGGTGCTTAGAAAACCCACCTTGCGCCATACATTCTCATGGTAAAGTCATGAATGAGCCGTTGAAATCCGGTCAGAAATGTCTCTGTGGCTGATAGTTTACACACAAAAATCTGCCTCGTAAACATGGGGCCAAGATTAGTTCATCAGTGTCTTTGGTGAAGAAAATAATGTAGATATAGCTACTTCATAAAGCCACTTTTTTCTTTGGTAGAAAGGCTCGTGAACACCCATGGGCACCAAAATGTCTCTCATTCAATACAAATTGCATAGAAAGGCAAGTCATAATCTCTGGCACTCAATGCTTTGTGAGTAAAAAGCATTTTCAGTGGCCAAGCATGATCATTACATAAAAAGGCACATCCAGAGAAGCACTTCAGTAAGAGTTTTCACAGTGACTATCAATAATAGACAATAAACACTATCATAATAGAGCCCAGGGTAATGTAAATATTTAAAGTTGCTCTGAAGCCTACCGTACGCAGGAGAAAAAAAAATAAGCGCTCACTTGTCGGATGCTGGGAGGCTGGTGTGTGCGTGTGTGGCAACACAAGTTCATGGTGATCCAGGGCACGCGCACAGGCATCAATGAAGGTCTGAAAGCAGTATTTAAACCCCAAGTCTCTGTCCCGGTGAAAAAGGGGTTAAATTGCAGACGTGAAGTCTGTTGGCCGCAATCCAAAACAAGAGTCAGTGGCTGTTTCAGACCCACTCTCTCCCCCCAGAAACAAACAGAAAAGAAAAGAAAAGAAGGAAATGAGAGACAGGAAGACAGGATTTTAATCTGTCAACCTGAGTTGAAAGTGAATCCGCAGGCTGCTTTGGGACCCTCCGAAGTATCAAACGCACGCTGTCATCTGGGGAAGGATGGGCAAGGATGCGGTGACCACAGGTCAGGTTCATGTTGTCGCCCGCCGTTCAGGGTGAAGTCATCTAAGGCATAGGGGCAATCTACAGCAGAGGGCAGAAGGCGTCACCGGTCAGGCCTCACTCCCTCTCGGTCGCGGGGTACGGGTCAGGCTGGGTGAAAAGGCTGACATCACTGGATCCTGGAGCCCACATCGATCGAACCCGCGGAGCGAAGTCATCACGAAGATGGCATCATCAAAGGCATCAAAGGCGGGGAGGAGGTCCAGGAGGGATGGCAGAATGGAGGGCAGGAGGGTCCCCATCTGAGCATCTACGACCGGCGGCGTCAGCTTTCCAAACCCGACCGACTCCGTGATCCAAAAATAAAGAACGGGTGGGCGTTTTTCCCAGAGCAAAAACCCGACCTCCAGGATGTACCTGGGTAAGGGAAGAACAGACACACGACCACAGACAACCACAGAACACAAACACACACGAAATGCCCCGCAGCTGTCTTTGTGCTGCAAGGCAGGGTGGCACAGTCTATCTGACAGTCTTAAAAACAGGAAGGAGAGAAAAAAATGTTGCAACAGGTAGGATAAGGCTTCCGTTTTTGTAGAACCAGTCTGTGAATGGGGAAGCCAAAGTTTATGGTGAGGACGCATCTGTAGTCGGCCGTGTATGATGAGTGCTTGCAAGATGATCTCGCAGGATCTCACAAGCGAGGGGCTCAGGCGTTCCCAAACAGGCACCTGAGATAGATCTCAGCCCCAAAGTCAAATAGCTCTGCTACATGGGGACAATCAAAAATGGAACAGGCAAAAATGTCCCAGGGTCGCAAAGTGATCTCTGAGCATGAAGCAAAATGCGCCAGGGGGAGATGGGCTTGGAATGTGGCGTGGTATAGTCTCGGAAAAAGTACGGCTGATACAGGATTGGGGAAAAATAGGAGCAGGCACCACATTCATATTACTACCAAGTCCCCAAGGGCACGGCGAATTCCCATTTGGAAATCGTGCAGAAATATATGTAATCCGGCATCCGTGAGATGAACACCGTCCCTCCTGAATAAGTCAGGCGGAGGGAGTGTCAAAGCTGGATGAGTAATCACATAGCCAGAATGCCGACGTAAAAATGCAGCAACTTTTTGATTTAAATGTTTCCTAGCCCTTTCAATCTTGAGGGGATTAGATGCCCCTCTCCATATGAGCCTAGGGAGCATGAAGGACCAAATGATTTTTGTATGTGGGTAAAGTTGCTTAAAAGTCCGCAAGTCAGCTATGATGCGGCGAGTCAGGGCCGGACCTCTCACCGTGGCCAGATCATTGCCTCCCAAATGGATGAGCAAAATATCAATTTCACATTCGCGAGCCATAAGGGTCGCGGTTTTCAAGAACGAATCCCAGGACATTCCCTGATCCCTTTCCAAAGCACTTGAAGGGGGCGGCCAAGGCATAAATTCACGCCCCACGCCGACATCCGGGCAAATCTAAACGCCCAGAATATAAAACTGTGCCCCAGAATTACAACACGGCGAGTCGTGCAATGAATTGGCCTTAAAATACGTAAAAATATTCGCCCCCCGTCCAGCAATCGGAGGTGCACGTCGGGGCTGTGTGGTGGGTCGGGCAGGGTGGCCCTCTTCTGGTTGCTGGTTAGGATTTATAGAAGCCATGGCCCATACTATACACACACACACACGCAGACACAGAGAGAAAAAAATGGTAAAGAGAATTAGTGTCTCTCTGCAAGGCTGCAAAGGCGCCAATCTGTCCTAGTGCGTGTCGGGGCTGGTGTGTGTGTGTGTGCGAGGCAAGACGAGCTCTTCTGATTCGTCGCTCAAGAAAAAAATACATGCAAACACCCACGAGTACACAGCCTCACACATGTTGGCATCTGCCATGGATTTAAAAATAGTGACGATGTCACCAGGTTCAAAAACAGCTAGTTCTCTATGCTGGCGCAAAAGGGTATAAAAAGGGTGAAGTTGCTGGCCTGTCAGCCTCACCTCAAAGTAAAAGTCAGGTGCTTGCAAAAGCCCCCATTCCCCCCACAAAACAATAGAGAGAAAAAGAGGGGGAAAAGGCAGGAAGCCCTCCCTCCTAGTGTCTCTGCTGGCTGGTTAGGAGTGACACATGCCATGGCACAAACTGCTTGACCACACAGAGATAGAAGGAGAGGAAAAAAGGCTGATAGTAGTTTAATAGCTATCAAGTAACTAAGAGTCTATTTCCAGCAGGTGTCCTACTTGGAAAGGAAAGGGTTAAAAAAAAACTCAGACGGAAATAAGGCTAGGTGAGCATTATTAAGTCAAAAAGGAGAACGTCTGCTCGAGATTTTTAGGAATATAGGATGTGAAAGAGGTGTAAAAAAATCAGGCTGGTTGCCAGCATGCTTGAAATTCCTGAGGGAAGAGGGATGAGGTCTACTTTGTGAAGGGGAAGGAGGGGGTGAAGGCAGAAAAAGGAAGGCGGGGCAATGGACTTTTGAATTCTCCCCGCAGGCTGCATTACACAGCCTGAGGCAGGAAGGTGAGCCCCTTCAATTACCCTGTAATTAGGTGAAAAAGGGCACTAAACTAATTAAGGCAACCTATTATCCCTGTGGTTTGTGAAGTTATCTACTTAAGCCTAATTTGGGATGCATGGCTCTCGTACAAAGAAACAAGAGCCAGAGTGTGAGACCCAGCGTTATTGATACGCCTTAAAAAAAAAAAAAAAATGTCACAGGCGTTTCCAGCCAGAATGTGAGAACAAGAAAAATGATTTTATTTTATGTTATTTTTACCTTTTGGCGGCTTTTAAGAACCCCTTCGTATTCTAAATAAAAAAAAAAACCTTGTCCTGCTCTCAAAAACCTGTTAGCAGCTGCTTTAAAAGAGGAAGGGGAGTCCCTGCTTTGGACCACTTCCAGCACAGAAGTCTCAGGCCCTTCGTTTTCCTCATGGAGCTGACGTACTACAAGGGATTTGGATAAAGATTCCATATTCAGAGATTTAGACAAATTTTGTTGGGGAAATAGGAACTGTCTAAAAGCTTGGATTAAATAATGTAATGGGATACAAATAGAGTCTCTGCTTCTCAATTGCTGGAGCGTTCTGTGGGTTGCTGCCTCAGTCTGCCCATCATGAACCCTGCCCATTCTCGTCCCTGACTTACACTTTCCTTCTACCTCGTTTCCTTTAACTATTTCTTTTCTCTCTCTCTCTCTCTCTCTCTCTCTCTCTCTCTCTCTCTCTCTCTCTCTCTCTCTCTCTTCGTCTCTTTCTCTCCTTTCCTCTCCCCGTTCTAATGGCATCTCCAAGGTCCTGATCTAGGTAGGAGATGGGAGGGAATTCTATTTTCAGTTGCTCCTAAGAATCTCCTTGTTCCAAATTAAATTGTCTTATGGTTCCAGCCAGGGCTTACTTGCAAGGGGAGGGGGGAAAGGCTGCCCTAAGCCTTTTAGGTGCAAAATCTTAAGGAATGATGTTATCACTTGGTTTTTTAATTGCTAGCTTGCTGGGCTATGAGTACAAAAATGCTAGCTGTCTTTTCAGAGCACATAGTCGGTCTGAAAAGGGGTGGATGTTCATTTCACCCATGGGACCGGCCGCGCAAAAAAAAAAAAAAAACGTATTTCTCAAACGCCCTGTGATGATTTCTTCTTAAAATGTCCCTATAGGTGGTGAATTATATTGTGTACCAAGCCAGGCTAAGTTATACAAAACATGCGGCTTGAGTATTCAAAAATATCTTCTTGCAGTGTCTATACTTCCCCTGGTTTATAAAATTGGGGTCTTCTCATTTTGGGTGATTTTTACTGCCTCTGGACATATTAACAGGCAATACATGGCTTGCCACCCTCCCCTTTTTGAGGGCTAGAAACTTAATCTTTGGGATGTTAAAGTCCTGCCTTTGTCAGAGGGGACTTTCTTGAAATTTACATTTGTTGCATTCAATATCAAAATCAGGTCTCCTTATGGCAATGTGCCAATCTTGCCAAAGGGTTCCTTAACAAAGGGCACAGAAGCTGAATTAAGTTATGCCCATCTACCTTTTTGTTAAAGGTTTAGTAGTATGCTCATAAATTCTCCCGCATACCAAACGGACTCACACTCAATTAATTACACATCAAGCACACACAACAGTTGATACTAAGATTTGATTTCCCTGCTTTTGACTATTAATAGTTCAGAAATAACGTCCCTACCTATCTCCTCATGTGGTGCATAGCAACCCTTAGTTCTGTTTAAAGCTTCCATATCCAAGGAGTTGGGCATTGGCGTAGCGGGATGGAAGTACCTCCTGAATGCTTGAATAAGGCAATTTAGGGGTACGCATCCCCCATCTAGCACTTCCTGTCCCCTCAATGCTCCGTGCTCTCCTCCCGTTCCCTCAACATCATACCTATCCATCCCACTTCTGTCTTGCTGCCTTCCTTCTACTCCACTTCCTCTATTCATCTGTCTTTCTCTATACCTTTTCAGTTCATCATCCTGCCTTTCCTTCCATCATCTTTTCAGGTTTCCTACCCAGTTTTACTAAAAATGCATTACTCAGATACCCTATGATTTTTTCCTTGTAAAATATCCCTTCAGCTGGTAAATTTTGTTGCGTGACCAGCCAGTCACAAAATATGCGGGATGTTGTTTATCCCTGAGTATTCAAAAGTATTTTTCTCACTGCCCATATTCCCCCTGGTATTATCAAAATTGCTGGAGGGGTCTCCTAGTTGGCAGAGTTTTTAGTCTCTTATATTAATTAACTAAGCACGTCCTTGTACATTCACACACCTCTCGCTAGCAGGTCATAATTGGTCTGTCCTCCCTGAGGGCTAGAATCTTAATTTGAGATGGTAAAGTCCTGCCTCATCCTAGTTAGAGGGGTTCTTCTTAAAGCTTACTCATGTTCCATTTAATACTAAAATCATTACTTCTGGTGGCAGAATTCCAATGTTACCACATCGCACATCAAAAGGGGGTGCATAAACTGCACTAATTTATCCCCATAGGTTTACTTTAAAGGTCTAACTGTGTTCCTATGATTTCTCCCACACAAGCATCAAACGGACTCACACCTCAACAATCAAATGCCCATCATACACGCCAACATGTGATTCAGCAACCATACACCACTCTCCCACATTTCTGTTTCCCCAGTTAACTGCGATCCCTTGCCTAAGAATAGATCTTTCTAACTTCTCTAAAATCAAACGAAGATGGTGGAACTTCGTTGGTATTGTGGGGCAAAGATTGCCAGTCTTTGCCCCTGCTTAAGACACAGGGAATGGCCACTTCCCTATGGTTACCAAAAAGAATTCAACTTAACACCCACATATATATTTAAACATCAGTAAATCCTCTGAGGAAGCCAGAGCAGTGCTCTGCTTCTAATTCTTCAAACACTTGGGGAGGGGGACACTAGGGTTATTCGAGAGGAGCTCTCCTCCACCCTCGGGGGCCCTCAGAGTCTCTCAACTCTGAGTCCACCCTGGTCCGCGGGATGCTAGAGACACACACAGTGTCTCTTCTCGTCTTCCTCCCTCCCGGGGCCGACTCATAAGAATCCGCAATCTTCTCCACTCCACAGAGCTGTTAGATTCGAACTCACGCCACCCCACAACTAGTTTTCTCTTCTTACCAGATTTCTTTTGCGCAGTCCTCTTACAGTTCCTCCGTTGTTCTGCCGGCTTTGTTTTCTCCTTAAATAACAGTATTGTGTCCAATGCTGATAGAACAAGTCTCCTCTCAAAATCAGAGGGTCCGGACTAGATTTGTTCAAGGGTCAGCATGAATCCTCACTGTGATTTAAGTCAGACTCCCAAGAGCGCTGGGGCAGTGGCACTTTTCCCGGCATCTCCACCAGAAATGTAAGGAATTTAAATTTATGAGGGTCCCGTGCCAGCGTGCCTGCGCTTCATGGGCTGCAAAAGACCAAGTCTGAGTCTCAGGAGACGAGAAAATAATTTATTGATTGATCAATCAAGGGACTTCCACACTTTTTGGTGGTGAGAAGTCCACCCAGAAAACGAAAGGAGATATTTTTATAAGGTTTTCCAGCACTCTATCCCCTCCGCCCATCCGAATTTACGTCATATACATTTGTTACATGCATCAAACACTAATTGACATCTTTGGTCATTTATTTTGTATTCCTGACACTTGCCTAGGAGTTCTAACTGGTACGTTTGATCTCCTCCCCTCACAGGCAGGGAGGGTAGGATCATCCTTATGTCCTTGGACATTTTGACAGTTACGAACACCAGACGCTGAGATAAGGCCTCCCTGGTACGCCTTGGACACACGTTAATTGCTAGTGTGTGATCCTCAAAGCTTAGGAACTTAATTGGATCCTTGAATTCATAATTGCCTTAGCTGACTTAGCGGAAGTTCCTTTCTCTATTCTAGCCGGAAAGGCTTGACCAAAGATTCTAAGTTTACAAGAATACACTGTAGATACATGTGTATGTGATACATATATGTCTATCTATATATATATACGTGGAGTGCTTAAGTGAATATAACTACATTATTCGTGTCACTAGTGTGGCTATATATATATATGTATTGCTTAGAATACATTGTTGTTGAATACATGAGGGCTTGTCCATACCTGTGGTTAGTGAAGCAGCCATATATATTTATAAATATATAATTAGTCAAATGTCCTCCCTTACACCCCCAACCCCAACCCCACCACCAGCTTGGTGGAAGGGGGGTGGGTGAATTCCCTTTTAAAATAAAAAAAAAACAATCAAGGCTTCACGGCGAGGTGGGTGGATTGGGGTTGGCCGGTTGGGAAATATCTCAGGAGGGAGAAGCGACTGTGTGTGTGTGTGTGTGTGTGTGTGTGTGTGTGTGTGTGTGTGTGTGTGTGTGTGTGTGTGTGTGTGTGTGTGTTTGGGGGGGCAGCGGATGGGACGCTTCTTTGGACGGGGAAAACCCTTCCTTCCGTCCTTCCCCGCTTCCTTTCTTCTCTTCCCCCCACCCCCAACCCCACCACCAGCTTGGTGGAAGGGGGGTGGGTGAATTCCCTTTTAAAATAAAAAAAAACAATCAAGGCTTCACGGCGAGGTGGGTGGATTGGGGTTGGCCGGTTGGGAAATATCTCAGGAGGGGGGAGAAGCGACCTGTGTGTGTGTGTGTGTGTGTGTGTGTGTGTGTGTGTGTGTGTGTGTGTGTGTGTGTGTGTGTGTGTGTTTGGGGGGGCAGCGGATGGGACGCTTCTTTGGACGGGGAAAACCCTTCCTTCCGTCCTTCCCCGCTTCCTTTCTTCTCTTCCCCCCACCCCCAACCCCACCACCAGCTTAGTGGAAGGGGGGTGGGTGAATTCCCTTTTAAAATAAAAAAAAAAACAATCAAGGCTTCACGGCGAGGTGGGTGGATTGGGGTTGGGAAATATCTCAGGAGGGGGGAGAAGCGACCTCTGTGTGTGTGTGTGTGTCTGTGTGTCTGTGTGTGTCTCTCTCTCTCTCTCTCTCTCTCTCTGTGTGTGTGTGTGTGTGTGTGTGTGTGTGTGTGTGTGTGTGTGTGTGTGTGTGTGTGTTTGGGGGGGGCAGCGGATGGGATGCTTCTTTGGATGGCAAAACCCTTCCTTCCGTCCTTCCCCCCTGCTTGAGGGGGGTGCTATGGGGCTCTGTGATTTCTAATTAGTCTACTACCCCTCGAGCAGCCCCCTCCTTTTGCTTCGCTACAGCCCCCCCAAAAAAACACCCATGGCTTTGCACTAACTTGCCATTTTGGTGTTTGGTTGGAGTAGGTTGCAGGGAAAGGAAGGGGAGGGGTGGCTGGAGCTTGAGGGGGGTGGGCATAGCAAATTTTGCTATGGGGCCCTGTGATTTCTAATTACGTCCCTGTTTTCGACCCCCCCCCCAGGCCAGCCATGGATAAAGGCAAGAAGAGAAAAATTTCTGAAGAAAACAGAGTGTTTAATGATACATGGACAGAATCATTTGCATTCACTGCTGACGAGACTGGTTTACCAGTATGCTTAATATGTAGTGAAAAATTTGCAAATAACAAAAAGTCAAATATTGCAAGACATTTCCAGAATAAACACACAGCCTTTGCTGAAAAATATCCAGATGGAGATGAGAGACGAAAAGCCATTGCAGAACTTATGAGGAAGGTTGATAGGAGCAAAAACAATTTCAAGAAGTGGGTGAAGTCTGCAAATTCCACAACATATGCTAGTTTTTTGGCCGCTCAGGAAATAGTCAAGCACGGGAAGCCATTCACAGATGGAGAGTATATAAAAGAAGCATTCATTAAGATTTCGGAACATCTATACGTGGACTTCAAAAACAAGAATGAAATTGTGCAGAAAATCAAAGACATGCCTCTCTCTGCGAAGACTGTCAAAGACAGAACCCTAAAAATGGCAGGAAACATTAGCAAACAGCAAATTCAAGACATTAATTCAGCTGTGGCATACTCCATCGCCTGTGATGAGTCCAAAGATAAAGGTGATATTGAACAAATAGCGCTGTTCTGCCGATATGTGAACTCTTTTGGGCCACAGGAAGAACTGATTGAGCTGATACCACTAAAAGACCAAACAAGGGGTGAGGATGTCTGTAAGGCTGTCCTGGACTATTTAAGTGCTAAAAACATAAACACCAACCACCTGGTCTCAGTGGCTACTGATGGAGCACCCAGCATGAGAGGAGCACAGAAGGGCTTTGTGGCTCTACTGCAGAAGGCGCTGGGTAGAATGCTGCTGTCATTTCATTGCATCCTGCATCAAGAGGCATTGTGTGCTCAAACATTTCCCCCGGAATGCACAAAAGTGATGGATGTGGTCATTCAGATTGTTAATAAGATAATGGCAAAGGGTTTAAACCACCGCCAGTTCCGTTTGCTATTGGATGAGGTGGAAAGCACATATTCTGATCTCCTGCTCTACAACAAGGTCCGGTGGCTGTCCAGAGGCGAGGTGCTAAAACGTTTTGTCACATGTTTAGAAGAAGTAAAAACCTTCCTGGGCAGCAAAGAGCTCGCCTTTCCTGAGCTGGAACAGCCAGAGTGGCTGGAAAAATTACATTTTATGGTAGACATGACAGCACATCTAAACACGCTAAATACAACCCTTCAGGGGAAAGGAGGCACAGCCCTGCACATGCTGGAGGAGGTTTTGGCATTCGAGCGCAAGTTGACAGTACTTGTCAAAGATTTACAGAGAGGTACACTGTCTCACTTTCCCTCTTTGAGAGAGTTCAAACAAAGACATGATACAATAAATTTGGAATATTTCAAGTCTGCAATCACTGCAATGCAAAGCTCGTTTGGGAAACGATTCTGTGAGTTCAGAGAGGAGAAAAACACATTATCCTTCCCTGTCACTCCCCTGGCGATTGATCCATCACTATTGAATATGACTGCATTTGCCGGTGTAAGTCAACCTGATCTTGAGATGGAACTGGCCGATATAGCTGACAAAGATATATGGGTGTCCAAGTTCAAATGCTTGACCGCTACTCTTGAGGATGTTGCCCGTCAGAAGGCCATTCTGGCTCAGAATCATCAATGGAGTGATATTGAAAACCTTCCCAAACAGGACCAACTTGTATTCGAAACATGGAATGCCATCCCCAACACTTATATGAACATGAAAAAGTATGCATTTGGAGTCCTGTCGATCTTCGGCTCCACATATGTATGTGAGCAGGTCTTCTCCAACATGAACTATATTAAAAACAAATATCGATCACGCCTCACAGATGACAGCTTGCAAGCGTGTGTGAAAATGAAGGTGACATCTTACAGCCCTGATGTGCAGACACTGTGCACTGAGGTTCAGGATCAAAAATCCCATTAACAAGGTAAATTAAATATTTTAATTAGCTATTAATTTGCAAAAAATATATTTTACATTGTTAAGTGAAAAAATCCTTTTTCTTCTTCAGATTGACAGCTGACTGCACAATCCTGTATATAGCATTAAGGTAAGAAACAATATATGCAGTGTTATATTTGTTTTAAATGTTGCAATGGTTTTGCGGCTCCCAGTTGTTGTTTTTCTGTCGGAAACGGGTCCAAGTGGCTCTTTATGTCTGAAAGGTTGCAGACCCCTGGTCTAGGAGTATTCGGGGGCAGGCCCAGACAAAGGGCCGATGCTCCCCGTGGGGTGGGGCAGTGATCAACAGGGAAAATTTTAGCATGACACAGGTTGGGAAATGAGGTTCCCAACCCTCAGAAGGGAATCTGACGGCATGGAGGAAAATACCAGGTCCAGGGTATGGCCAGCACTATGGGTGGGGCAAACAGCATGCTGGGAACGGCTCATGGAGGTAATGGACTCCATGAAATCCAGAGCAGCACCTGACAGTACCCCCTCGGCATGCACGTTGAAGTCCCCAACCACCAAAAGGTGGGGGGACCTCAACAGGGCAGCTGAGACGAACTCGGTGATCTCTGGAAAGGATTGGGCTGGGTTGCGGGGAGCATGGTACACCAGCACAATACCAAACCTTTCCCGCTGACCCACCGATAAGTGGAGGCATTCTAATCCGGGACGCACCAATGCCGCAGAACTGCTAATAAAAAGGAATTCCCTGTAAACAATGGCCACCCGCCCTACCCTCTGACCTGCCAGCCCACTGAACCTGATACCCGGGGGGGGGGCACAACAGGGTGAGGGATGCCCCTCCCTCCGCACCCACCCAGGTCTCAGTGATACATGCCAGGTTGGCTCGCTCATCCACGATAGCATCGTGGATGATAGGTGTTTTGCTATGAACCGACCTGGCATTAACCAGGAGGCAAGACAGGTCAGAGGCCCTGGTGGAGTGGCTCCCTGATACGTGGCGGTGAGCAGGGCGATTGGAGCGGGGGAGAGGCATCAACTGCCTGACCCGCGTTCTTGTAGCCCAACCAATCGCCTCGCTCCTAGCGTATCTCCCACGGCCAGACACAGAGTCCCTGCCAGCCAGAGAGCAAAATATTACAAAGTACAACAAAAAAACCAGAATGACTCAATACAGTAATAATAATAAAACAGAACCAAACAAGAATATATATAAACAATAGAAAATAAAAATAAGAAAGAGTACTAAAATATAATAGTGGTATGGGCCCATACGCCAGAAGGCACAGATGAAAATAGGGGGGAAGGGGGAGGGGGGCAGCCCAGATGCTGGAGAGATGGTAGGGAGACGTCAGGCATGGGAGAGGAGAGGCATTGGCAAGGCTAGATGACAAAGCCAGTCTCATGGGGAATTGCCCCCATATATGTGGCCATTGCCTCTCTCCTTCCTCCATGTCTCTATTCCTTCCTCCATGTCATTAATAAAGATATTGAATAACACTGGACCCAGAACAGAACCCTGGGGCAGTCCAGTGGTCACGCCTCTCCAAGCTGAAGAGAGGCCATTTATTATCACCCTTTGGTCGCGACCAGTCAACGAATTACAAATCCACCTAACAGTAGCACTATCTATCCCACTTTCTACTAATGTCTTAGCAAGAATACCATGGGGAACCTTATCTAAGGCCTTTCTAAAGTCCAGATAAGCAATATCCACAACATTCCCCTCATCCACCAGGCCTGTGATTCTATCAAAGAAAGAGATTAAATTAATCTGGCTTGACTTGTTTTTTAAGAAACCCGTGTGGACTTCTCGTAATGACAGCATTGCTTGTTAAATAATTGCAGACTGCCTGTTTAATAATCTGCTCTAGGATCTTTCCAAAACTTGAAGTCAAGCTGACTGGGCAGTAATTATTTTGGTCCTCTTTTTTCCCCTGTTTGAAGATGGGGACAACATTAGCCCTCCTCCAATTGATGGGGACTTCCCCTGTTCTCCAGGACTTCTCAAAGATTATTGCCAATGGTTCTGAAATTACTTCTGTCAGCTCTTTTAATATCCTTGGGTGTAATTCATTCATTCATTCATTCATTCATTCATTCATTCTTCTTCTTCTTCTTCTTCTTCTTCTTCTTCTTCTTCTTCTTCTTCTTCTTCTTCTTCTTCTTCTTCTTCTTCTTCTTCTTCTTCTTCTTCTTCTCACATAATCATAGAATCATAGAATCATAGAGTTGGAAGAGACCTCAAGGGCCATCTAGTCCAACCCCCTGCCCTGCAGGAACCTCATCACAATATTTCTGACAGAAGGCCATCCAGCCTCTGCTTAAAAACCTCCAAAAAAGAAGACTCCTCCACCCTTTGTGGCAGCATATTCCACTGCCGAACAGCTCTAACTGTCATGAAGTTCTTCCTAATGTTCAAATGGAATCTCTTTTCCTGTAGTTTGAAACCATTGCCCCAAGTCCTAGTCTCTGAAGCCATGGAAAACAAACCTGTTCCCTCTTCAATGTGACATCCTTTCAAATATTTAAACATAGCTATTATATCCCCCAGCCTTCTTTTTGAAAGGCTAAACATTCCCAGTTCCCTAAGCCGTTACTCATAAGACATTTCCTCCAGACCCTCAACCATCCTGGTCACCCTCCTCTGCACCCGCTCAAGGTTGTCAACATCCTTTTTAAATTGAGGTGCACAGAACTGGACACAGTACTCCAGGTGGGGTCTGACCAGAGCAGAATAGAGTGGTACTATCACTTCTAGAGATGGGCACGACCAGAAAAAATGACGTTTTGAATTTTCATTTGTTGGAACGGGTCCATTTCGGGTCGTTTCCGTTTGTCACAAAATTTTGCAAAAAATTGTTGTTTCCGTTTGTCGTTTGTCATTTGTCGTTTCTACCGCGATTTAGAGTGATTTGACGTCCCAGAGCATGGGGGCGTCCCGCAATGACCCAGAGCAGGCGGAAAACACTTTAAACTGGGGGTGATCAATAAGATATTTAATAAATATATCGTTGCATAAGACTGCATCCTATGCAATAAAGCAAACAAAGTGGGCAGAATGAACCGGTTACTTACCTGTAAAGGTGGTTCTTCAAGTGGACCTTCGTGAAGCCACACAGATGAGTTTCCCAGGCACCCCTGTGCTGAAGGTCGGCCTTCCCTAGCATAGGAAAGTTCGTTAGTCTCCACCCCCGCCCAGCGCACCTGCGCGAGGGCCTTCCCGCCCAAACCTCAGTTCCTCTTGACCGCCATAAGACAGGTGAGCACCAGTCCAGGCGTGACGGTCCGAGGGGAGGCGGGGGGGGTGCTGTGTGGCTTCACGAAGGTCCACTCGAAGAACCACCTTTACAGGTAAGTAACCGGTTCTTCTCCCTCGTGGCCTTTGTGAAGCCACACAGATGGGTGATTGCAAGTAGTACTCACAGGCTGGTGGGCAGTCACGCCGTCACGTAGGAAAGCATGGCTCTCCCAAAGGCTGAAGAAGATCTCATCCGGGCGTCCAGCCTGTAATGGTTCACGAAGGTCTCTGGTGTGGCCCATGTGGCAGCCTGGCAGATATTCTCCAAAGAGACGCCTTTAAGGAATGCTGCCGACGAGGCCCTGGCCCTGGTAGAGTGGGCTCTAATGGGGCCAGGGAGAGGCTTTTTTGCAAGTTCGTAGGCCAGAGTAATGGTCTGGATTAGACATGGGCACGTCTGGATTAGACATGGCGAAATTCTCGTTTCTGTTTCCGTTTCTCGTTTCCGTTACGGAACGAAACAGTAACGACAATTACTCTGCCAGAACTCGAACTCGAACCGACTAAAGAAAAATTGGGTCCGATTTTTCGTGTTGTCGTTCCTGGGCATCGCAGCGATCGCGTGATGCCAAGCGGCACAGGAAAAAAGTTTTTTAAAAAAAACCCAATTCCCGGCCAGAAAAGCAGGCAAAAATATGACTGCCTGAGTGAGGGCACCTACCAGAGGGGTGGTTTCTGGGAAGGGGGTCCCAGGCCTCCCTCTCCTCCTCTCCTGGGCTGCACAAAGTGCGCATCCTCGTCGTCGAGTCGCACTCGCCCACGCCAACTCGCCAAGCGGCGCGGCACAGAAAAAAAGTTTTTAAAAAAACCCGATTCCCGGCCAAAAAAGCAGGCGAAAATATGCCTGCCTCAGTGAGGGCACCTACCAGAAGGGTGGTTTCTGGGGGGCGGGGGGTCCCCGGCCTCCCCCCCTCTCCTGTCCTGGGCTGCTCTGGTGGGGGGCATCCTCGTCGTCTCGCCAACTCGCTCGCCATGCCATGCGGTGCGGGCGGGGGATCCAAAATGGGGCGACTGCAATATTTATTTTGAAATCGTGGTCCAAAAACACACCAAAGCACCACAGAAACATGCGAAAATAGCTACTTTAAAACTGTCTGAATTTTTTCATTAGCAGCAGTGGGTTTTTCTTGCAACAAAACGTCTCCATTTTATTTTATTTTATTTTTATTTTTATTTTTTTACACCTGCACATTAATGATGGATGGGCTGTCCATGGGAGTGGACCATGCAAATTTTTGGAGCCATATCCACCAATTGCATGGCCACTTGGCCAGGTTTTGACCGAGACATCTGGGATGTGCCAGTCGGGCATAAAAAGCCACTAACCCTAGCCCGAACCCGAACCCTAACCCTAACCCTAACCCATACGCCAGTACACTGTCCTTCTTAGTGGGTCAGAGAGGCACCCAGAGGTGCACCCCAGTAACTCACCCTAACCTTACCAGTAACCCTAATCCTAGCCCTTGCGCTAACCCCTAACCCCAAGCCAGATCTGTGTACTTGCATTGCACTACAGCAAGTACACTTCCCTTCTTAGTGAGTCACAGCGGGCGCCCTTAGGGGTCCCCAGTGACTCACTCCAGTCCTCTGTCACTTCGCTCTCCAGCAGGCAGTGAGGCACCCGAAAGAGGTGCCTCTGCCTGCTACTGCTGCTGCAACTTAATGGTATGCATATCCAATTGGCTATGCATGCCATTTTGTGGCGGCTAGCGGGTGAGGAGAGGAGGCACCCACGAGGTGCCTCCAGGAGCCCACTTTCCCTTCATGGCGGGCCAGAGGAGGCACCCACCCAGAGGTGCCTCCAGGAGCCCGCCCCCCCAAAACCAGTACTAACGACAGACGAAAATCCAACAAACGAAACGACAAATTTTTGAAAAATTTCGCAAAAAACGGAAATGAGCCGAAACGGGCCAGCTCCAACACACGACAACTCGAAAACGTCATTTTCCCTGGTCGTGCCCATCTCTAGTCTGGATGATCCAGCGTGCGAAGCGCTGGGAGGAGACCGGACGTCCCGCGGCCGCGGGGTCATGGCAGATAAAGAGCCTGGGAGGATGTCAGAGTTTTAGTCCTGGATACGTAGAAAGCAAGGGCTCTTCTGACATCGAGGGAGTCCATCTCTCTTTCCTCTCTGGTCGACGGGTTCGGGAAGTAGACCAGGAGGATGATGGGTTGAGAGATATGGAAGGAAGACACCACTTTAGGAAGGAAGGTGATGTCGGGGTAGGCAATCACCCTATCAGGTTAGAACTGCAGGTAAGGTGGATCGCACCGGAGCACGCAAAGCTCACTGGCCCTGCGGGCAGATGCAATGGCTACTAGGAAAGCTGTTTTTAAGGAGAGCAGCTTAAAGTCGACAGTGGCCAGGGGTTCAAAGGGAGGCCTCTGTAGTGCTCGGAGCACGAGGGAGAGGGACCACTGTGGAGGGATGGGCCTTTTTCTATGGGAACGTGTTGTTGAGCCCTCGCAAGAAGAGCTTTAGCCTCAGGTTTCTGAAGAAGCTGGCTGCTGGTGACAAGGGAGGCTGATGGGCCACAATGGCCGAAAGGTGCACCCGGAGAGACGACATGGTGAGTCCCGATCTTTTAAGATGAAGCAAGTAGTGGAGGACCCAAGTTAGATGAGGGTTTACTGGGGCGAAACCCCTCAGGTTTGCAAAGGTAGTGAACCTGCGCCACTTATAAACATACTGAGAGACTGTGGACGGCTTACGGCAGGCGTTGAGGATGGTTTCTAAGAGCTCTGAATCCTCCATGCTGTCAGCTGGAGGCGAGGGAGATTGGGATGCAGCACCTGCCCGTTGTCTTGGGACAAGAGGTCCGGGGGCTGTGGCAGGCGGAAGTAGGACGAGGCCATTCGGAGAAGTGGGGCGAACCACGGTTGCCTGGGCCACCAAGGTGCGACTAGAATGAGGTCGGGAGCCTCCTGGGTGGCTTTGATCACGACCTTGTATAGCAGGGGAATTGGGGGGAATGCGTATAGAAGTGTGCGGGTCCAAGGGAGGAGGAGAGCATCCCCGAGAGACCCCCAGCCTAGGCCCGCTCTGGAGCAGAAGAGTTGGCATTTCTTGTTGGTGGGCGAGGCGAATAGGTCGACCCGCGGAGTGCCCCATGTCCTGCACAGGCGGGCGAAGGTCGCAGGGTGGAGTTCCCATTCGTGGTTCGATTGCTGCATCCGACTGAGGTTGTTGGCTTCTATGTTTTCTTGTCCCGGCAGGTGCATCGCTATCAGGTGGATCTGGTGACGGATGCACCAATCCCAGAAGCGCATCGTGAGATCGAGGAGAGGCCGGGAATGAGTTCTGCCCTGTTTGTTGATGTAGTACATGGCAGTCGTGTTGTCGGTGACTGCCAGTACTACATTGCCAGAGAGGTGACGGAGGAACGCTTGACAGGCCTTGAAGATTGCCAGGAGCTCCAGCTCGTTGATGTGGAGCCGGCATTCGTGCAGAGTCAAGGAGTCGTATATCTGGTAAGAGAGGCACACCGCGCCCCAGCCGGTGTTGCTTGCGTCCGTGGTCAGTTGTATTGTAGGGAACGGGTCCCTGAAGGGTCTGCCGGAGAGGATGTTGCGACGGCAGGTCCACCAGGCTAGATGCGTTGGGAGGCTCTCGGGCACTGTGAGAGGCTTGGTTGGAGGATCGCGCATGGGGTCGAAATGGGTCAGGAACCAAGTCTGCAGGGGTCTGAGTCGCAGCCTCGCGTGCTGGAGGACGGAGGTCATGGAGGCCATGTATCCCAGGAGCTTTTGAACCTGGATGGCTTGTATCGGTTGTCCTGGGCTGAATTGCTGAATTAGCGCCACGGTTTCGCGGATTCTGTCTCGAGGAGGATAGGCCATGGCCCGAGTGGAGTCTAGTATGGCCCCAATGAACTTTGTAACCTGGCATGGTTGTAGTCGGCTTTTCTCGAGGTTGACCTGTAGGCCCAGGGAGTTCAAGGTTGACAGAACTGTGTTGATGTCGGATTTGGCTTTGTCTTCGGTCTCCGCGACAACTAGCCAGTCGTCGAGGTAAGGAAAGATGACGATGCCTAGAGTTCTGAGATAGGCAGGGACTGGAGCCATGCACTTTGTGAATACTCTGGGTGCCGTGGCGAGGCCGAAGGGTAAGGCTGAGTACTCGTAGACTTGGTCGCCAATGGCGAAGTGGAGGAGGTGCCGGTGGGCTGGATGGATGGAGATGTGGAAGTAGGCATCTTTTAGATCCACAACTCCAAACCAGTCTCCCTTGCGAAGCAAGGGGATGATTTTTTCCAGAGTTACCATGCGGAATTTCTTGTATATGAGAAACTTGTTGAGTACCCGGAGATCCAGAATGGGTCGGAGACCTCCATCCTTTTTTGGGACAGTAAAGTAGCGGGAGAAGAGGCCCGCTGCGGGGTTGTGCAGTACACGGCGGATAGCACGCTTCTGGAGAAGTGAGGCGACTTCGTCTAGCAGACAAGGGGAAGGAGGAGTACGGAGGGTGTTCCCCAGAGGGGGCAGGGATGAGAGTTCTAGAGAATACCCGTTCCTCACAACCGAAAGGACGCAGCGGTCCGAAGTGGTGTTTTCCCAGGCGGTGAGGAAGGGTCGGAGTCGGACGATGTCCGAGTCAGTAATCGTCTCGGTGCCTCCTCTCTCTGGACTTTGAGGGAGGGGTAGAGGGCTTGGGCTTCCTGGATTTCGGCCCAAGGGAGGCGAAAGGAGACAGCTTGGCTGGCTTATCTTGGTGTCCCTTGGAAGTGGACGGGGGGGCTGGTGGCCAATATCGACATCTATGTTGGGTACGAAAGGAGTGAGACGTTCTGGAGGGAATGACATTCAGCTTCTTGGCTGTGTGATGTTTCTTATGCTTGTCCTCCATTAGGTCGTCTGTCGTGGTGTGGAAGAGGCCGGAACTGTCAAATGGCAGGGCTTTGATCTGGGCCTTATGGTTGTCAGATAGGCCGGTGGTACGAAGCCATGCGTGTCTTCTCAGGGTGATGGCAGTATTGATCGCCTTGGATGCGCAGTCAAAGGTGTGTTTGGCCGCTCTCATTTGTTGCCCGGCGAGGGCCATGGACTCCTCGTAAAGGGCGAGGGCTTCTGCTCTGTGGACCTCAGGGATTTTCTCGAGGAACGGGTGCAGATGGGTGAGGAGATCTCTTTGGTAGGCTCCCATGGCTCCCTGGTAGTTGCACGCCTTGTGGATGAGGGTTGAGCAGGAGTAAAGGTGCCTGCTGATGGTGTCCAATTTGCAGCCCTCTTTGGAGGGTGGGATGGGCGTATGGTTGGTCCTGGACTGGATCTGCGAGTCGGCGACGACCACTGAGTTTGGCGGCGGGTGCTTGTCCAAGTACGGGGCACTCTCGTCGTGTACTCTATAGAGTGCCTCCAGTCTTCGGGAGACTCGAGTGACCACTGGGCTCTGGAACGCATCCTCGGCCATCGTAAGGAACGATGGGATCATGGTGAGGTGCACGGGTGCCGTCTCCACGGCTGACAAGCGGCCGAAGATGTGACACGGCCTCTTGGGCTTTGGCTGGTGCACCGGTAGATCAATGGTGTTGGCCATCCTTACCACGAATGCGGTATAGTTCCGCATTGACTCTGACGAGGATGGTGGGAGCTTCTCCTCAAGGTCAGAGGAGGGCGACATGACGAGCTGAATCGAACCCGAAGCCTCGGATTCGATGTCGGAATCGCCGGAGTCATCGGAGGAAGCAGGTGGAGAGTGTTGTCGGTGCTCCTGCTGCTCCTCGGAGTCGGCTGTCTGGATCGACCATTGCCGCCCATCGAACTTGAGGGAGAATGCCGGGATCGGTGGGACGGTCATGGCTGGGACCGAGGGCGCGTCGGTTTTGGAGCGCCGCTTCTTAGCCAGGGACTGCTGCTTCTTCGGAGGAGTCAAGGCTGTGGCCACAGCGACCGCTACTTGCGCGGTCGAACCCAAGGACGCATCCGGCGTGGCAACCTCCATAATGGAAGGTAGGTCTGCCATCGGTACCGTGTGGTGCGAACCCGATGGGGATCAGTGGCGCTTACGGTGCTTCTCTGTCCTCTTCCCCGGCTTTGGACCCTTTTCTTCGGTCTTCTGTACCGGCGGGTCCGGAGCTGTGGTGGCCGGAGCGGTAGCCGCTGGCTGGGTGAGAGCCGGTCTCGACTTCCCGTCGGGTTCGGCAGCCGGGGGGGGGGAGAGTCTCGCGGGCAACGAGGCTGGCGACAAGAGTGCCGTATGCACTGGGGACCGACGGATCCCGGATTCGGAGGTAGACCTACGGGTCCCTGAGTCCAACGGTTTCTTGGGCTCCCTCCCGAACAGGTCAGAGCTGGTTGCTTCTTCATAGTCATCATCGGATGACTGGCCGGAGTTGTCGGAACGGAGCAAAGGATCGAATTCGGGTCGGGTCAAGAGACGCATTCCCGAACCCGAGAAATTTGTTTCCACGGTGAGGTTCCCGAGGTCGCAGAGCCCTGCGATGCCGGTGGTTTCGGTGGTTTCGCGGCCTTGGTGGACTTAGGAGAGGGTGCCTTCGAAGATTTGTGCTTCGAGACCGCCTGGAGTACGGGGATCTTTTTCGATTTTCCCTCCCGCTCAGAGACCTCCGACTTATGGGGCTGCTCCACGGTGGCACTTTTCTCCATCGGCTGTGGTCGAAGGGACTTCCCCAATAGATAGGAAGCAAGCCGGTTGCGACGGTTCTTCAGTGCTTGCGTGCTGAATCCCCAGCAAATGGTGCAGGCCTCGGGGCAGTGTTGTTCGCCGAAGCACAGCAAGCACTTTTCGTGGTCGTCGGAGTGCGGAACCTTGGCTCCGCAATCAGAACAATTTTTAAAAGGTTGGGCAAAAGGCATCTGTCAAGCAGTCCGAGTCCAAAATCCGTAGAAATCCAAGAATAGCGAAAAACAAGCAGGAGACTAACGATGGCGAACCTCTAGCCGAAGGCGGTAAAGAGGAACTGAGGTTTGGGCGGGAAGGCCCTTGCGCAGGCGCGCTGGGCGGGGATGGAGACTAACGAACTTTCCTATGCAAGGTAAGGCCGACCTCCAGCGCAGGGGCGCCTGGGAAACCCATCTGTGTGGCTTCATGAAGGCCACGAGGGAGAAGCAATATTCTTTTTTTCTCTTGGTCAACACACTGACCTTACTTGGTCTGGCTGCCTGTTATACTTTTTTGTTGTTTTGTTTTGAAGCCTTTATCCATCCCATCTCCTCTCCACCTCTCAGACGTAGCAGGAGACACAGTATTCCGTTCCTCCCGAAATCTGGATGAGGGTCTACTCCTTTCAGTGTCCTCCCCATCTCCAATGTCACTCCTTGTAAAGCCAAGCAATTAAGCAAATGCAACCCTGATCAACTAGTGGTTAGAGATTCAGTCTGGTAGTGGCATGGGTTAGGGTTAGGGTTAGGGGGTAGGGGTAGGGGTAGGAGTAGGGTTAGGGTTAGGGTTAGTGGGCAGTACACCTCTGGGTGCCTCTGACCCACTAAGAAGGACAGCTTACTGGTGTACGGGTTAGGGTTAGGGTTAGGGTTAGAGGGCTGTACACCTCTGGGTGACTCTGACCCACTAAGAAGGACAGCTTACTGGCGTACGGGTTAGGGTTAGGGTTAGGGTTAGGGTTAGTGGGCTGTACACCTCTGGGTGCCTCTGACCCACTAAGAAGGACAGCTTATTGGCGTACGGGTTAGGGTTAGGGTTAGGGTTAGGGTTAGGGTTAGGGTTAGGGTTAGTGGGCTGTACACCTCTGGGTGCCTCTGACCCACTAAGAAGGACAGCTTACTGGCGTACGGTTTAGGGTTAGGGTTAGGGTTAGGGTTAGTGGGTTAGGGTTAGGGTTAGGGTTAGGGTTAGGGTTAGGGTTAGTGGGCCGTACACCTCTGGGTGCCTCTGACCCACTCAGAAGGACAGTTTACTGGCGTATGGGTTAGGGTTAGGGTTAGTGGGCTGTACACCTCTGGGTGCCTCTGACCCACTAAGAAGGACAGTTTACTGGCATATGGGCACACAGCTCGGATTAGGCAGAACTCAGAGTTTTACAGCCCACTAAGCCATACAAGGAGTATGGGCGGCCACAAGGCCAGAGTAGCGGAGGCCACAGGGCCAGAGTAGGGGAGGCCACAGGGCCAGAGTATGGGCGGCCACAAGGCCAGATTACGGGAGGCCACAAGGCCAGATTACGGGATGCCACAAGGCCAGAGTATAGGAGGCCACAGGGCCAGAGTAGGGGCGGCCACAGGGCCAGAGTAGGGGAGGCCACAGAGCCTGGGTAGGGGAGGCCACAAGGCCAGAGTTGCTGAGGCCACAAGGCCAGAGTATGGGTGGCCACAGGGCCAGCGTATGGGTGGCCACAAGGCCAGAGTATAGGAGGCCACAAGGCCAGAGTAGCTGAGGCCACAAGGCCAGAGTTGCTGAGGCCACAAGGCCAGAGTAGGGGAGGCCACAAGGTCACAGTACGGGAGGCCACAAGGCCAGAGTATGGGCCGCCACAGGGCCCGAGTACGGGAGGCCACAGAGCCAGAGTAGCTGAGGCCACAAGGCCAGAGTTGCTGAGGCCACAAGGCCAGAGTAGGGGCGGCCACAGGGCCAGAGTAGGGGAGGCCACAGAGCCTGTGTAGGGGAGGCCACAGAGCCTGAGTATAAGAACACAGAGCCTGAGTAGGGGAGGAAACAAGGCCACAGTATGGGAGGCCACAAGGCCAGAAAGGCAGAGTTTTGCCTAATCACGGCTGTTTTCCAGTACGCAAGTAAAATGTCCTTCTTAGTGGGTCACAGTGCTTTGCAGCCCAGAGGACAGAGTAGGGGAGGCCACAGAGCCTGAGTATGAGACCACAGGGCCACAGTATGGGAGGCCACAAGGCCAGAAAGGCAGAGTTTTGCCTAATCACGGCTGTTTTCCAGTACGCAAGTAAAATGTCCTTCTTAGTGGGTCACAGTGTTTTGCAGCCCAGAGGACAGAGCCTAGGGAGACCACAGAGCCTGTACGGGAGGCCACAAGGCCAGAAAGGAGACCACAGGGCCTGTCACAGTGCTTTGCAGCCCAGAGGACAGAGTAGGGGAGGCCACAGAGCCTGAGTATGAGACCACAGAGCCTGAGTACGGGAGGCCACAAGGCCACAGTAGGCGAGGCCACAGAGACTGAGTACGGGAGGCCACAAGGCCAGAGTAGGCGAGGCCACAAGGCCAGAGTTGCTGAGGCCACAAGGCCAGAGTAGGGGAGGCCACAAGGCCAGAGTAGGGGAGGCCACAAGGCCAGAAAGGCAGAGTTCTGCCTAATCACGGCTGTGTTCCAGTACGCTAGTAAACTGTCATTCTTAGTGGGTCAAAGTGCTTTGCAGCCCAGAGGCCCTAACCCTTACCCTAACCCTAACCCTAACCCTAACCCTAACCCTAACCGTAACCCTAACCCTACCCCCCCCAACTATTCCTGATGAGTTCCCCTCAATCGCTTGGGTTATCATCGCCAGCTGGAGTATCCAAAGTAGACCGGTTCGCTCCTGGAGCTAGCAGAGTACACCTTCTCACTCCTTGACCAGGATGTGGATTTCGAGGCCCATCTCTAGGTCAGAGATTCAGAATGCTTCCCCCCCCCTCCAACTATTCCTGATGAGTTCCCATCAATCGCTCGGGTTATCATCGCCAGCTGCAGTATCCAAAGGAGACCGGTTCGCCAGAGATTTGCCTGCCCAGTGGAGACACAGTCCACCCAGGAAAGCCACGAAGCCAGAGTGCAAATGTTAGGGAGGGATTGCTTCTTCCACCTTTGGAAGCTGGAATGCTCGTTGGAAGGAATCTCCACTTCTTCTGCAAAGGGATTTCCCAACCTGTACTGTAACTGGAGGGAGTGAACCCACCCATGTAGGAGGACACAGAGTACCCCAATTCTAAACAAAATACTTGATGATGCCTGTGCCTGTTAAAGTTGGTCTCCTCAAGTGATTTTCCGCCAAGAGGCGGGGCACCCAGGGTTGCTGCCTGGGGAAGTCGAAGAGAGTGGACGACAGGGCGCATGTCGGCTCGGAGGCTGAACTTGCACCACTGAACCACTGATAGGCTGAAGGAGAAGCACCTGGAAGGCCTCCTCCAAGCCGGGAGTCCCGGGGGCCTGACAGGCAGGCAGGTAGGCAGAGGGGCAGGCAGGCAGGCAGGCAGGCAGGCAGGCAGGGAAGCAGGCAGTCTGGCTCACAGGTAGGAAGGTAATGCTGGGTAAACACCCAGGCTAGGGAAGGCACAAAGCCAAAGTGCCAGAATGGAGGATTGTTTATTCATTTGGAGGCAGAGTTTCTCCACCCCAGGAGACCAAGTTTCGTCAGCCCAGGAGACAGAGTGGATGCAGGAGAACAGGGCTATTTCTTTAAGGCTGTAAGGAGAGCTAGGCCCCTGCTAATTAGTCTTTGAGGTAGGTTGTTGTAAAGTTCATCCTGACTACTTTGTAAGCAGAGTGGCTCCAAAACCCCAGGGAAGGGAGGAACGCATCGAGGAAGGCAGGTATTGGGGTGTACTACACTCAGGCCAGCCATGGCCAATGGGGAAATATTGGGCCAACACTGACCCTAGAAAAAATAGTCCTGGGCTGTTACAAAGAACAGGGAAGCCCTATAAAACCTGGGCTAATTATGTAGCCCTTATTACATCCATACATGCAGTGGAATTACAGACATTCAGGCAGACAAAGGTGGAAGGCAGGCATGCAGGCGAAGCATTCAGGCAGGGCAGGCAGTCATATAGACAGAGCAGACAGCCAGGCATAACTGCGTTGCACTGGTGGAATGTTAGGATGGGAGGCATACAGGCATTGTTTAGATTGGTTTAGGGTTAGGGGAAGTTGCACAGCTGCAACCCCAAAAGTCTTGTCCGGTTGAAAATTATACACATAGATTGGTCCTCGCTGGTTTTGAGCCAGGCAAGGGCTAGAAAAATTGGGCCTACACAGACCCTTCCAAAGGACACATTGAGTGGTCCTCCCTGGTTCTGAGCCAGGCAAGGCCTAGAAAAATTGGGCAGTAATCGAACCTTTCAAATTGAGTGGGAATGCAGGAAGGCAGGCAGGTAGGCAAGCAGGCAGTTAGGCAGGTAGGCACAGGGCCAGCCAGGCAGGTAGGCTTGTAGGCAGGCAGGCAGGCAGGCAGGTAAGCAGGCAGGAAGTTAGGCTTGCAGGGAGGAAGCCAAGGTGGGAGGCAGGCATAATTGCAGGCAGGCAGGCATAAGTGTTGCTCTGGTAGTGGATGTTAGAGCAAGGGAGGCCCGTTTTGAAGTAACCCATGGCAGAACGACTTTGGACGTAGGTCTTGGAGTGTTGGGGTAATCCCAACGTGGAAAGGTTGAAGCGGATGAAAGTCAACCTTTCCACGGTCTCCGGGTCCAGACGAGAGCGGCGCGGCCTCAGGACATCTCCCATGTGGGAGAAGACACGCTCATTCTGGACACTGGTGGGTGGGATGGACAAGAGGTCCAACGCCAGAGTCGAAAGAGCGGGCCAGAGGTCTGCCTTTCTGGCCCAGTAGTGGAGTGGGTCCAAGGTGAGGGGTTGGAGGGGTTCGGCCATGTACTCCCTCACCATGGTCAGAGCGGGGTCCGGTTCTTCTTCCTTCCTTGCCTCCACTGAGGAGGAGACTGCCATGGCTACGGCAGAGGTCAGGTAGTTGGCTGCTGGTACGGAACCTGGTCTCTGGGTGTACGCTCCTGGAGTAGAGGAGGAAGAGGATCCTTGTGAGGATTCCTCTTCTGGATCGCTCTGGCTTCCGTGCGCCCTTGGGAATGCCTGGGCCTGATTTGAGACAGCCCTGCGGACTTGACGGCATAGCTCTGTCTTCCAGGAGTTTAGGTTGGCAGCGCTGCCCTCCAGGGAACCCTTGATGCGAGGGTCGCACAGGCATGCCATCTGGTACACCTCCTGGGGGAAGATAAACATTAGTAATAAGTAATGAGGTCTTCCCACCCGAGATCAAACCAGATAATGCAAAAGGAGGTGAGACCTTCACAAGGGTAAGTTTAAGATGTAACATAAGGGAAATCCCGATCAGGAGACCACCTTTAGGGCGGCCACCAGCCAGAGAGGGGGAAGCTGGGAGAGTCAAAAGCTCAAAGCCATTTATATCGAAAACCTCTTCCCCCCACGTTTCTTGCAATAAAATAATGTTAAATGAATTTATATATTTCTGAAACTCTGGCTCTAGTTTTTTCCGTCTCCAACTCGCAATATTCCAGCTAAGAATTGACAGTGATGGTTCTCTAATCTGTCCAGCTGGTAGTCATTTAGGGTTAAAATGAGTAACCTTAGGAATTAAGGAGGAGCCAACAAAAAAGTCTGTTATTTTGCTTTGACGAGGGTCGCACAGGCATGTCATCTGGTACACCTTTTCCCTCCTCAGTGGGCTAAGGCGGGTATCCACACCGGTCAGCAGCCTGTCTGTCAAGGCCCTGCTCTTTGGGAGAAGATCGGCTTCTTCACGGATACTGGCCTCTAGGCGTTGGCGAAGGGCATTTATCAGGGGGAGTATGTGGCCCAGGCTGGCGTTGTAGCTGCTGAGGACGTGGGTGGTCTCCTCAAAAGGCTGCAGGATACCCACCATATGGGAGAGGGCGAGCCACTTGGTAGCACAATTGTCCAACACCCTTCCCTCAGGCAGGACGGGAGTGGTTGACATGACGTATTCCACCACTTGCCTCTGCTCCACCAGGCGCTTGACCATTTCGTAGGTGGAGTTCCACCGGGTGGTCACGTCCTGGATCAGGACATGCTCTGGTCGGCCCGTCTCCGCCTGCCTCTCACGCATCATCCTGGATGCCTTGACGCTGCGTGAGAAGTGCCCGACAATTTTCCTGCACTTGTCCAGCAAGGCCTTGGTCTCCAGGGTCCCCTCATCCCAGGAGTCCTTTGGTGCTCCCAGCCCAATGGCATCGCCCACCACTAGGTGCAGTTTGTGTCCTGCGCACACGATGCCATGTAGCCCTGCCCTATCAACCGAGTTGATCATGTTACGGCCTGCGTCAGTAACCATGAATCCGCGATTGACCTCCCCCTCGGGTTCCCACTCTCACAGTGCCATCTTGAGGACCTCAGCAATGTGGATGCCTTTGGCACTGTTCTCCATGCTTTGTGCCTGGAGAAGCACCACCCTGTACCCTCTTGGGGTGCTCCCTTGTGGCTCCCCCTGCAGCTGTTCTTGGGATGTCATGGTGTCAAGGACGTCCTTGGATTGCCACCAATGAGCCGTCAGAGAGAGGTATCCGTGGTGCCCACCGGTCCAGAGGTCGGAAGTGAGGTGGATCTTCCTTCCTCTGGCCGCCTGCAGCAGGGCCCGGACCATGTCCCTGACGGACTCAAAAAGGGAGGGAATCACCCGCCTGCTGAAGGTACGACGGGATGGAGGCTCGTACCATGGAGCCACATGCTTCATCAGGTGCCTGAAGCCTGATGACTCCACAAAGGAGAAGGGCAACCCGTTCATGGCCACCATTTCACCAACCACGCGAGTGGTGGTCTCCTGTGCCTTGGCCCTATTTCATTGGCTGACAAAACTCCCACACAGCGGCACCACTTCCTGCAGAGTGGCCTGCCTCTTCCCACTCTCAGCGGAGCTGTCTCTGTCCTTCCCCATGCCTTCTTCTCCTCTCTTCCTCCCTGAGGAACCAGGGCCTGACAGTGTTCCAGGCAGAGTCCCAGGGTGCTTTCGCATAAGGTGGCTGCGCAAGCCACTTGACGAGAGGTGTTTGGGGTCATTCCCCCTGCGCACGACCACCCCGCATTTCTTGCACACCGCCAGCCTCGAGTCTTCCGGGCTGTTCTCAAAATGCCTCCAGAGAGACCCGCGAGGCTTATGGAAAGTACTGCCCCCTCTGGTACTGCCTGCCGCTGCTGTGCTAGTGGTGGTGTGGCTTGCACCCTGCTGGGACAATTGACTGCTGCTGTCACTGGTGGTACTCTGGGTGGAAAGAGGGCTGCTCCTTCCATCACTGCCTGAAGCCTGCCTTTTGTCTGTTCCTGCCAACAGGTCCTCGGAATCTGGCAGATGTAGATGCAAAGAGCCCGTTTCTGATGCCATTTCCGAGTCCTCGTCTTCTTCCTGATAAAGGGGGGGGGGTGTCCATGTCAAAGCATGGTGGTGTTGATGGGATTTGTATCACCCCATCCATGCTTCCCTCAGTGACAGAAGATGGTAGGGTCGTGCTGGTTGTGGAGCTGCTGCTTGGCGAGGGAGTGGCAGCAATATAACTATCTGTACTACTTCCTGTGCCTTCCTTCAGAAATGTGCCCCTATTTATTTTCGTGGGGGTCCCCCCCCCTTCCCTCTGGCTGTGCCACCCCTCCTCATTTTTTTCATTTCTCAAAAGTATTAGAAATAGATTGTCTGATTCTATTATTAACTTAAGTAACAAACTATTCTAATCAACTTATCCTTTTCACCCACAAGCTTACTTTCACACACTGTGTTCTTTTGTACAAGCTTAAATGTTGCACTGCTGGCCCTTGGTATAATTTTCTAAATTCGGAATTCAAAAGTTGATGGATGCACTGAAATGGTATGTGCCTGGCTCCCTGCCTGTGCGTTCAGGTGCACACAACACAACAAACAAACAATGAGCTGCAGTAATGAATAATTAATATTGCAAGACACTCAGCAGCAGCAGCAGCAGCTGGACAGGTGGCTTCACACGAGTAGTGGCAGTGTACTATGCCTCCCAAGAAAGATATTGTTGTTAAATGTTTACTAGTCTTCTAGTAGTTGTTCAGGGAATGAAATGAAAATGAATATCACACTTCTCCTGATCCACTTGAATGCAATGGGCCTTTGTGTGTTGACACACAGAACAACAGAAGTATATAAAAACAGTGGAATAATATAAGGATGGGATTTGTCCAAAATATGGTAATAAGGCGCTGATATTATATCAGCTTCAGCAGGCAGCCTCCCAACAAGAAAGATATAGGGGTGTATTGTAAATCAACAAGCACAATATAGTGTTCTGGTAGTTGTTCAGGCCAGGGAAAGTAATAACAAACAAACAAAGTAAACAGTGGGGAGTAATATAAGGATGGAATGGAATCCAAACTATGGTAATAAGGCTGATATTATATCAGCTTCTGCAGGCAGCCTCCCAACAAGAAAGATATAGGGGTGTATTGTAAATAAACACAATATAGTTTACTGGTAGTTGTTCAACTTCAGGGAATAAAATGACAATAAAATTCAAAATTCTTCTGATCCACTTAAATGGAATGGGCCTGTGTTGTTGAACTGCACAGTGCACTCACAACAAGTTTAAAAAACAAACAATGAAGTAAGTAATAGTAAACTAAATAAAGAATAATATTGTAAAATATTCTCCACTACATAGAGGTGGTCTTGGCTTGCACCCCAAATGTGTGTGTGTGCAAGCAAGCAAATTGAACTTGGGAAAATAGAAAATAAATGGTGGTATATAATATATTTTTAAATAAATCCACGCCTCCCCTCCCAGTTAAACCTCCCCCTTTACCCAATATCAGAAAAAAAATATCCTCACAAACTGCCAGAGGAAAAATAAAGAATAAACTGATGTCTAAGTAAGTAATAGTAAACAATTCCTCACAAACTGCCAGAGGGGGGAGGGAGAATAAACTGCTATTCCCTTCAGCAGACAAAGCTGCAGGGAATCAAAGAAATTATTTTCTAAATTCAATTCCCTCCCTGCCTGCTTAAGTTAAATCTAAAGCCTCCAGCCTCCCTCCATTCGAATAGCGAGCAGCAGCCAGCCACACAGCCCTCCACCCTCAACCACATCCAGAGCAGATTGCGACTTCTGGAAGGTGCCTCGGCTTTTTATGCCCTCTGGCACATCCAGAAGTGTCAGTCAAAACCTGGCCATGCCATTGGTGGAATGGTTCAAAATATTTGCATGGTCCCATCCCATGCCCAGCCCACATGGGCAGGTCTAAAAAAATATAAAATAAAATGAAATAAAATAAAATCAGTGCGAGCTTTTACTGCTATAAAAAACCCACTGCTGCTAATATAAAAATTCAGGCATTTAAAATACCTAATTTTCACATTTTTCTGTTGTGCTTTGGTGGGTTTTTGGACCCGATTTTAAAAAAAATATTGCGGTTGCCCCATTTTGGATCCCACCCCACTGCATGGCATGGACTGGAGACGACGAGGATGACCCCCCCCCCAGCCTGGTGCAAGCAGCCCAGGACAGGAGAGGGGGGGAAGGCCGGGGACCCCCTCCCCCCCAGAAATCACCCCTCTGGTAGGTGTCCTCAGGCAGGCATATTTTCGCCTGCTTTTTTGGCCGGGAGTTGGGGGGGTTTTTTTTGTAACTTTTTAAAACTTTTTTTCTGTACTGCTTGTTGGCAATGGCATCGCGCGATCGCCGCGATGCCATTAACGACAACGACAAACCCGAGCCAATTTTTCTTTTTTCGGTTCAAGTTCGAGTTCTGACGGCGTAATTCTCGTTACCGTTTCTGTTACCTAACGGAAACGAGAACCAAAAACGGAAACGACAATTTTGCTGCTCCGTGCCCATCTCTAATCACTTCCCTTGATTTAGGCACTATGGTTCTGTTGATGCAACCAAGAATCACATTGGCTTTCCTAGCCACCGCATCACACTGCTGACTCATATTCAGTTTGTGGTCCACCCAGACTCCCAGATCCCTTTCACAGGCACTATTCTCCAGCCAAGTATCCCCCATCCTATATCTGTGCAATTCATTCTTTTTACCTAGATGTAGCACCCTACATTTCCCTCTGTTGAAATCCATTCCGTTAGCTTTGGCCCAGCACTCTAATCTGTCAAGGTCTTTTTGGATTTTCACCCTATCCTCTAGAGAATTAGCAACCCCTCCCAATTTGGTATCATCTGCAAATTTAATTAGCATACTCTCTATTCCTTCCTCCATGTCATTAATAAAGATATTGAATAACACTGGACGCAGAATAGAACCCTGGGGCACTCCACTGGTCACGCCTCTCCAAGCGGAAGAGAGGCCATTTATTATCACCCTTTGGTCGCGATCAGTCAACGAATTACAAATCCACCTAACAGTAGCACTATCTATCCCACTTTCTACTAACGTCTTAGCAAGAATACCATGGGGAACCTTATCGAAGGCCTTACTAATGTCCAGATAAGCAATATCCACAGCATTCCCCTCATCCACCAGGCCTGTGATTCTATCAATTAGTCTGGCATGACTTGTTTTTAAGAAACCCGTGTTGACTTCTTGTAATGACAGCATTGTTTGTTAAATAATTGCAGACTGTCTCATGCGCTCCCAAATGCATCTGGTGGGGCCACTGTGAGATACAGGAAGCTGGACTAGATGGGCATTTGGCCTGATCCAGCATGGCTCTTCTTATGTTTTTATGTTTTTCCAGGAATTGAAGTCAAGATAACTGGGCAGTAATTATTTGGGTCCTCTTTTTTCCCCTTTTTGAAGATGGGGACAACATTAGCTCTCCTCCAATCGAAATTACTTCTGTCAGTTCTTTTAATATCCTTGGGTGTAATTAATTAATTAATTAATTAATTAATTAATTAATTAATTAATTAATTAATTCTTCTTCTTCTTCTTCTTCTTCTTCTTCTTCTTCTTCTTCTTCTTCTTCTTCTTCTTGAATCACAGAATCATAGAGTTGGAAGAGACCTCAAGGGCCATCTAGTCCAACCCCCTGCCATGCAGGAACCCCATCACAATATTTCTGACAGAAGGCCATCCAGCCTCTGCTTAAAAACCTCCAAAGAAGGAGACTCCACCACCCTTCTTTGTGGCAGCATCTTCCACTGCCGAACAGCTATAACTGTCATGAATTTCTTCCTAATGTTCAAATGTTTTATACCCCCTTCCCCCTCCCACAAGGTGCACACAACCTCTGGATCAGGTGAGGGAGTGATCTTCGGGGAGCCTCCAATGGGGACAGTTCAGGGGACCTCCCAGGGGACATCCCAGAATGTCCTGAAACCAGATAGTGGCTTAGCTTGTTCATCCAGGTGGGGTTGAGCCATCAGATACTTTAATGGACTATCAGGGGTGAGATAATGGGAGGTGGGAGGGTGGCATTGCCCGAGAGTACAAATCATTATGAAGTCAATAGTGGGAGCGGAAGAGTCAACAAAGAAGTCCCCAGCTGACAGACATGTTCCCCAGTGGATGTGGAGAGGAGACAATGGGATGTTTCCTGGCTGAAGATAATCATATTGTCCATGTGAGAGTTCTTGTCTTGTCCTGGAATCTTCTCTACTGATGTAGTTGGTTCTGGAAGGTGCAGCCATTCCATCCAGTAAGTTGCCATTTTCCTCCTCCTTCCCCCTGACCCTTGCTGAAGATGGTGGTTCCAAGTATAGAGAACAGAGGGGGGTTTGCCCTTGCTGGGGTGAGAAGTTAAAAAGAGAACAGGAGGGGGGTGCCCTTCTAGAAGCTCAAGGTGGTGGTGGTGGGAAGCAAGAGAGCGAGAGAGAGAGAGAGAGAGAGAGAGAGAGAGAGAGAGAGAGAGAGAGAGAGAGAGAGAGAGAGAGAGAGAGAGAGAGGAAATCTAGTGGAGGGGGAAAAGGGGAATCCAGGTGTTCCTGGTGTGTACGGAGTTTGTCAGTGGCTTAGGCTCTTCAGGGTCTATGGTTAAAGGCTAAAACAATTGGGCCTCTTTAGTCTGGAAAAAAGGCGCTTGAGGGGGGATATGATTGAGACATACAAAATAATGCAGGGTATGAGTAAAGTGGATAGAGGGAAAGCTCTTCTTCTCCCTCTCTCAAAATACCAGAACTAGGGGACATACACTCAAATTGAGTGCTGGGAGAGTAAGAACTGACAAAAGAAAATATTTTTTCACCCAGCGCGTTGTAAGTCTATGGAACTCCCTGCCACAGGATGTGGTGATGGCATCTGGCCTGGATGCCTTCAAAAGGGGATTGGACAGATTCCTAGAGGAAAAGTCCATCACGGGTTACAAACCATGATGGAGATGTGTAATCTCTAGGCTTTAAACCAGGGTACTTCAAGGGCCAGATGCAGGGGAGTGGTATTAGGAGACAGATATCTAGTCTCATGCGCTCCCAAACGCATCTGGTGGGGCCGCTGTGAGATACAGGAAGCTGGACTAGATGGGCCTTTGGCCTGATCCAGCATGGCTCTTCTTATGTTCTTATGTTCTTATGTATTTCAATTAATCAAAGCCTCCTAGTTCAGCAACAGCGCCGCTCAGGCTGGGAAAAGTCTGCAGAGCAGCTTGCCTGTTATTTTCTATGGGAAAGTTCCAATTTATTTGGGGTTTTCGTGTAGTGCTTGTGCACGGTGTGGGGCGTGGTTTGGGGGTGTTGGGGACCCCACAAGCATTTCAGAAAATATTTTATTTTTTTCTTAGTGACTCTGCACCACTATGTCATTTTTGAGATGCGGTGACCAGAATTGTACACAATACTCCAGGTGCAGCCTTACTATCGTTTTGTACAATGGCATTATAATGTTGGCTGTTTTATTTTCAATCCCCTTTTTGATAATCCGTAGCATGGAATTGGCCTTCTTCACTGCTGCCATACATTGGATAGACACCTTCATTGAGCTGTCCGCCAACACACCAAGATCTCTTTCCTGATCTGTCACAGATAGCTCAGAGCCCATGAGTTGATAGATAAAGTTTGGATTTTTTTGCCCCAATATGCATTACTTTACATTTTGTTACATTGAAATGCATTTGCCATTTGACAGCCCATTTCCCCCGTTTGGAGAGATCCTTCTGGAGCTCTTCACAATCTTCTCTGGTTTTTACCACCCGGAAAAGTTTTGTGTCATCTGCAAACTTGGCCACCTCACTGCTTATCCCTGTCTCCAGGTCATTTATGAACAGATTGAAAAGCATAGGACCCAGGACAGATTCCTGGGGCACAACGCTTTTCAGCTCTCTCCATTGTGAAAATTGCCCATTGACACCTACTCTTCTCCCAAGGAGGAGGGCTTTGGCAGAGAGGCTGTTGACTGGCGTTGATACACGTCTTGGGGAAAGGGTGTACCAGCTGGCTTGCCTGTGCGACCCTCGCGTCAAGGGTTCCTTGGCGGGCAGCATTGCAGACCTCTATGCATGGAAGGCAGAACTATGCTGAGAGGTTTGCAGGGCTGCTGCAACGCAGGGGCAGGTGTTGCCGAGGGTGCAAGCCAGCCAGAGAGAGGCAGAGGAGGGCTCATTGCAAGGGTCCTCCTCCTCTTGTGGGTACACCCAGAGGCCAGGTATATTTCCAGCCATGTACTTGGCCTCTGCCCTAGCCATGGCAGTGTCCTGCTCAGAGGAGGGAAGGGAGGCAGAGAAACAGGACCCAGCTCGGACCATGGTAAGGGAGTACATGGTCGCGCCCCTCCAACCCATAACGTCAGACCTCCTCTGATATTCGGCCAGAAAGGCAGGGATCTGGCCCACACTATTGAGTCTGGCGGTGGACCTCTTGTCCATCCCCCCCACCAGTGTCTGGAGTGAACGGGTGTTCTCCCACATGGGAGATGTACTGAGGCCACACCACTCTCGTCTGGACCCAGGGACCATGGAAAGGTTGAGTTTCATCTGGTTCAACCTTTCCCCGTTGGGGCTTTCCCCCGCCAACCCCTAGGTCCACACCGTCATCCCACCTGTTCCAACGCTGGTCTGCCTCCCTTCCTAACATGCCCGACTGCCTGCACATCTGCCTGCCTGCCTGCCTGCCTTCCCTGCCTGTCTGCAAGCCTGCTCACTTCCTCTTATTTTGGGGAATTTCTTGACCCCATTTTTCCTAGGCCTTGCCTGGTTAAAAACCAGGGAGGACCACTGTATTAGGAATTTGAAGGGCCTGTGTTGGCCCAATTTTTCTAGGCCTTGCCTGGTCAAAAACTGGGGAGGACAAGTCTCCGAGCTATTTGAAGGGTCTTTGTAAGCCCAATGTTTCCACTGGCCTTCTCTGGGGGTTGGAGCCTCTCTGCTGCCAATGGGTGACTAGAAGAAGTCCTATACTACCTGCCTGCCTCAGTGGGTTCTGCCCTTCTCTGGGGGTTGGAGCCACTTTGCTTCCAATGTGGGTGACTTGGAGCACTTTACTCTCTGCCTGCCTCAATGGGTGATTAGTGGGGGAGTCACTCGGCTGCCTGCCTGAAAGAAAGAGCACTCTCTGCCTGCATCAGGGGGTGTCTTTAATGGGGTTGTTGGAGCCACTGAACTGCCAATGGGTGACTTGAAGAAGCCCTTTACTCTCTGCTTGCCTCAATGAGTGCTGCTGCCATCTCTCTGGGGGTTTAGAGTCACTGAACTGCCAATGGGTGACTTGAAGAAGCACTTACTCCCTCTGTCTGCCGTGATGGGTGCTGCTGCCATCTCTATGGTGGCCTAGAGCCACTTAACTGCCAATCGGTGACTTGGAAAAGCCCTTACTCTCTCTGCCTACCTCAATGGGTGACTAGTGGGGGAGTCACTCGGCTGCCTGCCTGAAAGAAGGAGCATGCTCTGCCTGCATCAAGGGGTGTCTTTAATGGGGTTGGAGCCACTGAACTGCCAATGGGTGGCTTGTTTTAGAAGTCGCATAATTTTGTGAATGAGTACAGCCAGTGTTTCCATCTAATACCCTTCCCGCTCTCTCTCCCTCTTTTTTTTTTTTGGGGGTCTTTGTAGGCCCAATGTTTTTTCTACTGCCCTTCCCTGGGGGTTGGAGCCACTCTGCTTCCAATGTTGGTGACTCAAAGCACTTCTTTACTTTCTAAGCCTACCTGCCTGCCTCAATGGGTGCTGCTGCCATCTTTGTGGGGGTTTAGAGCCACTGAACTGCCAATGGGTGACTTGAAGAAGCCCTTACTCTCTCTGCCTGCCTCGATGGGTGCTGCTGTCTATGAGTCTTAGAGCCACTCCGCTGCCAATGCGCCTGCAACCCATAAGGGAATTAATGCCTCAACAGGTTGAGATGTCAGTATGAGTCTGGGGGGCCACATGTAACTCCGTGGCTTTCTCTCCCAAGACACAGGGACCTCCCCTGGCCTAAGAGAGCGTCTCCAGCCTGACAGCATGGCCTGAGTTTGTGGGCAGTCACACAATGCTCTGGAGCCCTGCCTTCTGAAGCGCAGCAATCATGTTATGGCTTGCATCTGTAACCACGACACCGCGCTTCACCTGACCCTCGGGTGCCCAATCTCGCAGGGCAGACATGAGGACCTCAGCAATGTGGGGGCCTGTCACTGAGTCCTCCATGCTTTGTGCCTATGAGTGCCAGGACCAGATGGGCATACATTAATTTGCCCAAAAATATTTGTTTAGAAGTTGCATAATTTTGTGAATGAGTACAGCCAGTGCGTCCATCGAATACCCTTCCTGCTCACTTCACTTCACTCCACTCCACTGCCTTAAAAGCCCGATACTTGATCTCTCTTTGTACTCTCTCTCTGCCAGCATCAGGGGGCGCTGACTTGATGCTATGGGGGTAGGAAAGAAAGAAGAAAGAAATAAACTCTTTCCTCCGATTCCAAACAAAACAAAGTGATGGACTCGGAGAGTGATCCATCCGTGTAATAATGGGATTGGATGGATGAATGAGATTCATTGATCATGTCATGTCATGTCACATATGATGCACGTGAGAAAACACTTATATAACACACACACAACACAACACAACACAACACAACACATGACAACAACAACACAAGGATGATGTTGATGATGATGATGATGTGGATGATGTGAAGGTGAGGATGCTGCCAGTCCAGTTTGTGCAGTTGTCAACGTCTGTTTTCTTATTTTTTAAAATGTTTTCCATCTGGTCTGGGGTGTTGGGATACCCACGCACGGTCAAATGGATTAAATTGTGCAAAGCGGGTAAAATCGAATAACGAATCAACGAACCAATGAAACAATTATTTGAAAAAAATCATTAAAAATGAAACAAACTGAACTGAAGCCTTAAACAAAACAAAACGAATCACCATTTTTTTCAGTTCGTGCCCATCTCTATTTTGCATACATCAAACATTGTCTAAACATATTTATCTCGTTCTTTTTGTGAAAATGTAACATTGAAACTCTGATAATACAGGAAGGAAGAAAAAAAATTCAACAAAAGGGGCCAGGAGACCTACTGGAGACTCCAAGGAAGTGCATCACTTGGAAATGTTATTTCTCCAAAGCACTATAATGTCCAGAATCCCCAGCTAGCATGGCCGGCAGCCAAACTGGAGTAAGTGATGGTGTTGTAAAGTTTTGTATTTGATTTTGAATGAGTCAACTGGTCCAGGAGGATTACCCTTATGAACACCAGAGAGGCCTTTTGTTTCATGTTTATGGCAGACCCAATGACCTGTGTTTCTTTGTTCCTTGGGAAGCTTGCCTGCATCTTCTCAATGACCATGGAAGTCTTCATTGCACCATGTGACCTGGTGCCTTCTGAAGAATTACAGCAAGGGAGTCCAACCTGTCCAAGACTGGACTAGGTCTACTGCCTTCTTGTGGTACTGGATGTCATAAAGAGAGGATCCTTGATTTGTCTAAGGCATGCAGGGCAAAATACTGTTGAGTTTGGTGTGGGGGCAATGGCTTTAAACAGCACATGCAGACACACAGAGCAGATCTTGAGACCCACAAGTCTAAACAGGGCTGTGCAGCTAGTCTTATGTTGCCACATCCTGCGAATTGCAGACAGCAACCAACCTTGTCATTTTCTGTGATACAACCTGCAGTCGAGAAAGACATGTGGGGAATAATATTTCTGCACTTCTGGAGATGAGGCATACATGTATTATTCGAGGAAGTAAATCTTGACATGTTCCCAAGAAGCTATTTCTCAGTAAAATAGGATTACATTTTTTTGCCCAAGATGTTTTACTGCTTTTTCATGAGGCATCAAATGAAGTGGGACAGAGAAGGATGGAAAATGGTATCTAAAAATGAGGAACATCAATGATTTGCTCAAGCAAAGCAAGCAAGGAAAGGAGGGAGGGAGCTGAAGGGTGTCGTACCTTTTATAAGCCAATTTTGGCCCTTGTTATCCACCCTGTCAACCGATATAAAAGTAGAGTGTGATTTTGCATGGCGAAAGAAGACAACTTAGGCCCTTTGTACACGACCCCTAAACTCCGCCGCAAATGGCTCCCAGCTCCGGAGCTTAAAATTGTTTCCCCACCAGCTCTGGAGTTTACAGATAATTAAGTGCAACCATGCCCACCTAAGCGCGTCCCTGCGCACTTTTCAGGTACCTGCTCTTGGAGTGTGAAACATTCCAGATCCGGATGTAACCTAGAGTGCCGGGCTCTCCTGGCTTCTGTTTGTTGTTTTTTTGCCCCCTGCCCCTTTAAGAGATCTGAATGCTGCCAGGAACAGAGCGAGACTGGCAGAACGGAGGTAAGCCGGCATTCTTTTCTTCCTTTTTTTTCTCCCTCCCCTCATGCAGCCAGCAGCCAGGCGTGCGGAGGGGGTGGGAATGCAGGAACAGCAACAAACCCCTAAGTTCTCTGGTCCAAATTTAAGTGGCCAGCGGATCTTAGGGGCCGTGTGAAAAGGCCCTTAGCGGCATTTCATCTCAATTAATGTCTCTGTTTGTTTCCAGACTGTCTTGGCATCCAGAGCTAACCAGGGTGTTATACAATGACTGAGTTTAAAACAGGAATAAGGAATTTCTGATGGCTGGGGTTACAAATCTTGCTCCTTCCCTGATGGTAGATAAGGAGAAAAAGAAACTGTAGGGTGAGCTGGACCACCTGTTTTCATTCCTGTCTTCAGTTCCTCTGGAGCTCTTGCAACATGGGAGGAAACCCAGCAGGAATTCCCTGAAGAGGTGGTTTCTCCCCTCTCTGCTCACCCTCCGGCCCTCCCAGTGCTTTTCCAGTGCCTGGTCTTGGGGTGCAGGAAGCCTTCCCAAGTAGAATTTTGGGTGTGGTGAGGAGGAAGAATAGAGAAGGAAGTGTCCTACAGAAGTCACTCGGAGAAAGCAAAGGTGCTCTGTCAGATTCAGCAATCAGCTTCCCCAGTCCTGGTCCCAGCAGAGAGAAAGGAGGCTTTGAGAACAATAGAGCAAGCACACGGCCAGATGCGGGGGGGGGGAGCTTCTGACTACTTCCTGTGCTTACAGTAGTTGAGGGGGTGGAGTTTTACCTTTAAATACCTGCTCTCAGCAGCTTCCAGGTTCTTTTCTTGCAGCGCAGCAGAGAGAAAGGAGGCTTTGAGAACGATAGGGCAAGCACATAGCCAGCACATGGCCAGAGGGGGTGGAGCTTCTGACTGCTTCCTATGCTTACAGTAATTGAGAGGGTGGAGTTTTACCTTTAAATACCTGCTCCCAGCTAAAAACAAAACAAAAAACAAAACAAAAAAACCCTTCTACCATACTAATTTCTTCTGGATGTGTTCCCAAGCACAGCTACGGCTGAGGAGTTCCTAAGAAACAGGAGCAAGTCATCACTGGTAAGTTTCTGAGGTGCTAGCGGTTGGAGTAGAGGTGCTTTAGAAGACCACACACTGTTATATTTTGAATAAAAAACAAAGGAAGAAAACAGTGTTATTAGATACGAAGGTAGTAAAAGTGTCCATTTTTGAGAACCATAACATTGCACTCATTAAAATGGAGACCGAGGGAGCAGCTGTAGTTACCTGCAACACTTGTGCCATGCTTATCATCTTGACAAAGCACGTGAAGAACCACACTTGCTGCAAGTGGAAGCTGGTTGCACTACTAGAAGAGAAGGTCCAGCAGCTAGAGGCCCGCATTTTGAACCAGCAACAAATCAAGGAGCTTGAGCTGTTCTTGGACAGAGTGGAGCAGACTATCCAGGACCAAGAAAAGAAAGGGCATATTTCTGAGGAAGAAGTCACTTCATTAACTCAGGAGGTAGATGTGTGGACGAATGTGACTCAAAGGAGTAGAAGGCTAAGGGATCGCTCAGAGAGTCGATTGCACAATCAATTTGACGCTCTTGCCCTCATCACACCTCCTGAGACATGCACAGAAGAACAACTGGTTCCACCTGAGGATCTCTCCCTCATCACAATTGATGAAATACAGGATCAGGTGCATGTAGATGAACAGGCTGCAGGAGAGACGCTCCTTGTACTAGGGGATTCAATTATTAGAAATATAGAGGGATGGATTTGGGATGAGCATGATAACCATATGGTCACTTGCCTGCCAGGTGCAAAGGTTGCAGACATCACAAGAAATCTAGATAGCTTGTTAGAGAGAACCGGGAAGGAGCCAGTGGTCATGGTACACGTTGGTACCAATGATGTGAGGAAGGCCAAGCTGTCAGTCCTGGAAGCCAAATTCTCGTTGTTAGGAAGAAGATTGAAGTCCCAGATGTCCAAAGTAGCATTTTCAGAGGTGTTGCCTGTTCCTCGTGCAGGACCTGCCAGGCAGGCAGAGCTCAGAAGCCTCAATGTGTGGATGAGGCAATGGTATGGAGAGGAGGGCTTCAGATTTGTCAGGAACTGGAGAACATTTTGGGACAAGCCAAACCTAATCAGGAGGGATGGGTTGCACTTGAACCGTGATGGGACCAGATTGCTGGCAGTCAACATCAAAAAGGCTGCAGAGCAGCTTTTAAACTGATAACTGGGGGAAATCCGATAGGAGCTGAGTGGCATCCAGTTTGGAACACCTCATCCCCGTGGAACGAGGTTGGAGAGGGTAGAGAACCAGCAAGTGATGACATAGTAGGTATTAGCACTGGTGGTATGTGGTAGTTTGTTCACTGGAATTAAAAGCTGCGGGGGGGGGGGAGAATGAAGAAGCAGCCGTTCTTGGGGGACCCACTGTACAGATGCTTCTATGCAAATGGTCGAAGCCTCTGAGCAAAGATGGGAGAACTTGAATATTTGGCAGCTAGGGATAACATTGATATAATAGCCATAACAGAAACCTGATGGAATGTGGAGAACCAGTGGGATACAGCAATCCCAGGCTATAAAGGCTATAGAAGGGATAGAGAGGGGTAGGTTGGAGGTGGAGTGGCCATCTATGTCAAAGAAGGGGTAAAATCCAGCAGAATGGAGATTACATAAGAACATAAGAAGAGCCATGCTGGATCAGGCCAAGGGCCCGTCTAGTCCAGCTTCCTGTATCTCACAGTGGTCCCACCAGATGCGTCTGGGAGCAGACGAGACTAGATATCTGTCTCCTGATACCACTCCCCTGCAGCTGGTCCTTGAAGTACCCCAGTTATAAGTCTGGAGATGATACATCTCTATCATGGTTTGTAACCTGTGACAGACTTTTCCTCCAGGAATCTGTCCAATCCCATTTTGAAGGCATTCAGGCTAGAGGCCATCACCACATCCTGTGGCAGGGAGTTTCACAGACTAACAACATGTTGGGTGAAAAAACATTTTCTTTTGTCTGTTCTTACTCCCCCAGCCCTCAATTTGAGTGTATGTCCCCTAGTTCTGGTATTTTGTGAGAGGGAGAAGAGCATCTCTCTATCCACTTTATTCATGCCCTCCATTATTTTGTATGTCTCAATCATATCCCTCCTCAGGCACCTTTTTTCCAGACTAAAGAACCCCAAATGTTTTAGTCTGACTCCACCATAGAATCAGTGTGTGATACACTACCAGGTTCAAGGAGCAATATGATAGTGGGGGTCTGCTATCGTCCACCAGATCAAAAACTTGAAGGGGACCTTGAAATGAGGAGACAAATCATGGAAGTTTCTAAGAGGGATAGGATAGTAATCATGGGGGACTTCAATTATCTCCACTTTGACCGGGCCAATGTGAGCTCGGGACAAGAAAGAGAAACCAGGTTTCTCGACATGTTGAATGACTTGCCTTAGAGCAACTTGTCATGGAGCCCACCCGAGAACAGGCAACACTGGATCTATTATTGTGTGATACTCAGGACCTGGTCAGGGATGTGAATGTCACTGAGCCTCTGGTGAACAGTGACTATGCTGCAATCTCCTTTGCCATGCATGTCGGGAGAAGAGTGTCAAGCAAATCAAACACAGAAACCCTTGATTTTGAAGGGCAGATTTCCCTCAGATGAGGAAACTAGTTAGAAAGACATTGAAAGGGAAGGTAAAAAGAATCCAATCTCTTCAGAGTGCATGGAGCCTGTTTAAAACAACGGTAGTAGAGGCCCAAGTGCATACCACAAAGAAAGAAGAGCTCATCTAAGTCCAAGAGGGCAGCAGCATGGTTAACGAGTGGAGTTAGGGAGGCTCTAAAACGCAAGGAGAGGTCTTTCCGTCAATGGAAATCCTCCCCAAATCAGGAAAATAAAAAGGAACACAAACTCTGGCAAAAGAAATGTAACAAGATGATAAGAGAGGCAAAGAAAGACTTTGAGGAATGTATGGCTAGCAATATAAAGGGAAATAAGAAAAGCTTCTTTAAATAAGTTAGAAGTAGAAAACCTGCCAGAGAACCAGTTGGCCCTCTTGATGATGAGGGAGGAAAAGTGGAGATTAAGGAGGACTTGGAAATTGCAGAGAAATTAAATGAGTTCTTTGCAGTTGTCTTCACGACAGAAGACGTTGGGCAGATTCTGCTGCCCGAACGACCCCTCTTGACTAAAGAATTAAATCAAATACAGGTTAAAAGAGAGGATGTTTTAGGTTTAATTGATAAATTGAAGATCAATAAGTCACCAGGCCCAGGTGGCATCCACCCAAGGGGTATTAAGGAACTAAAAAATGAAATTTTGGATCTCTTAACGGTAATATGCAAGTTGTCTCTTAAAATGGCCACAGTGCTGGAGGACTGGAGGATAGTGGATGTCACACTTGAAACACATAGAAGAACAAACCTTGCTGAGAGAAAATCAGCCTGGTTTCTGTAAGGGTAAGTCTTGTCTGACAAACATTTTAGAATTCTTTGAAAAGGTCAACAGGCATGTGGATTTAGGTGAACCGGTGGATATTATCTATCTTGATTTTCAGAAGGCTTTTGACATAGTCCCTCACCAAAGGCTGCTGAGAAAATTTCACAGTCAAGGGATAAGAGGACAGGTCCTCTTATGGATTGAGAACTGGTTGAGATCCAGGAAAAAGCGTAGGTGTCAATGGGAAATTTGCACAATGGAGAGAGGTGAAAAGCAGTGTGCCCCAGGGATCTGTCCTGGGTCCAGTGCTTTTCAATCTGTTCATAAATGACCTGGAGACAGGGATAAGCAGTGAGGTGGCCAAGTTTGCAGATGACATGAAACTTTTCCATGTGGTAAAAACCAGAGAAGATGGTGAAGAGCTCCAGAAGGATCTCTCCAAACTGAGGGAATGGGCTGCCAAATGGCAAATGTGTTTCAATGTAGTAAAATGTAAAGTAATGCATATTGGGGCAAAAAATCCAGACTTTATCTATCAACTCATGGGCTCTGAGTTACCCATGACGGATTAGGAAAGAGATCTTGGTGTGTTCATGGACAGTTCAATGAAGGTGTCTACCCAATGTATTGCAGCGGTGAAGAAGGCCAATTCTATACTAGGGATTATCAAAAAGGGGATTGAAAATAAAACAGCCAACATTGTAATGCCATTATACAAAATGATAGTAAGGACGCACCTGGAGTATTGTGTACAATTCTGGTCACCGCATCTCAAAAAAGATATCGTGGAACTAGAAAAGGTGCAGAAGAGAGCGAGTAAAATGATTACTGGGCTGGGGGACCTCCCTTATGAGGAAAGGCTAAAACATTTGGGACTCTTTAGTCTGGAAAAAAGGCACCTGAGGTGGGGGATATGATTGAGACGTACAAAATAATGCAGGGCATGAGTCAAGTGGGTAGGGGGACACTCTTCTCCCCTTCTTTGTTTTATTTTCAAAATACCAGAACTAGGGGACATCCTCTCAAACTGAGGGCTGGGAGAGTGAGAACAGACAAAAGAAAATATTTTTTCACCCAGCATGTTAGTCTGTGGAACTATCAGCCACAAGATATGGTGATGGCATCTAGCCTGGATGCCTTCCAAAGGGGATTGGACAGATTCCTGGAGGAGAGGTCCATCACAGGTTACAAACCAGGATGAAGGATATGTAATCTCCAGGCTTAAAACCGGGGTACTTCAAGGGCCAGATGCAGGGGAGTGGTATCAGGAGACGTGCTCCCGGACGCATCTGGTGGGGCCACTGTGAGATGCAAAGAAGAAAAAGTGGACTGTGGATTATCCAAACGTTCCATCGGCTATACTTCATGTACCCTAGGGAGAAGGAGTGCCAGTTCCTCATTTTCACTTAAATCAAACAAGGAAGAGGAAAATGATCACACTTCTGGTCTTGAACCATCAGTGAGTGTCACTGGACCAACATTTTCTTCCATCTTCTTCTGAACCACACCTCATAACACAAAGTGAACTGAATGACCTTGTCAGGAACTTGGATTTATCCAAAAGCAGAGCTGTTGGGCTCCAGATTACAACAGTGGATTCTCCTGGCAGGTGAGGTTAGGGTTTCCATGGTTTGTGATTGTCAAAATGAACTTCTCCCATTCTTTTTCATGAAAGGTGATCTTGATGGCAGTCCTCAACATCATTCACTATCCAGATGAAGGGAGACCATTCATTGATTCATCAAAGAAGAGTCTTAAAGCTGGTTTACTATCACTTGCAGTTGATAATGCAGTCCATATTAAGGAAACATATGACAATATGAAACAATTTTTGAGGTGTATAAACTATGAGCAACATCAGTGGCAGTATTGTGGGTTTTGGAGGTTTTTGCTCTCTTGCTTGGTCCGCAGACTGGATACATAAAATATTGCTATTGTCTCTGTGAATGAGGTAGTTGTGCAAGAGATTCCCACTACATTAAGATATTTTGGACATTCCAAGTCATTTTTCTTGTCATTTTTCTTTTTAATTACTATTATTATTTTATTTTGTTCTGTTAGATTGCCGTGGTTTTAAACTGTTTACTTGTTGTCTGATTGTTTATATTTTTGATGTAAACAGGTGGTATATAAGTACAATAAATAAATAATACAAGAAGCTGGACTCGATGGGCCATTGGCCTGATCAAGCATGGCTCCTCTTATGTTCTTATGTTCAGTTTGAAGTCCAATGCTTCAGCCATGTTTATGTGTGTCCCGATGGGCACAAGAAAAAGAGGTTGATAGTAAGGGTCCTAGTTCTTCAGCTCTCCATTCACCACTCCCCATGTGGCTAACATCTGCCAACAGCTGGGTATGTCGTAGCAGGTTGAGGGGGCACCAACAGCTCAGTCTGTGCAAGCAGGTTGGGGGCAGCACCAGCCCTATCTCCAGGGGACAGAGCAGGTCACCTTTCTGGGAAGGAGGAGCCTTCTTCCTTGTTTTAATGGAATGAACCTCTACTGAAAAGAACTGTACGAGTACCCAACCCCTCCTTCCCAATCTCCATTGATTTGATGGCATAAGCACTGTTGTCAGAAGTGGCAGGCAAGGGAAGAGTGTCGTCCCAGCCGATTCCTTACCAGGTGCATGCACTAATAGAGGAACATTCAGCAGCCATTGTAGCACATGAAGCACATTTTGCTTCATCTTCGCTGCTGTCTTCAACTCCTTTAGCTGATCTTTTGCCTCCTGTTTCACATCCATAAAAGGCGGATGCTGCCTGAGAATCACCCACTATTAGGAGGACCTTGGGGAAATCTGATTAGGCGGATAATCTAGTCAAGGGAAAAAGAGTTCCAATTTGTTTAGATTGAGTTTTGTCAATGCTGAGTTCTACATACCTTCGTCTTCCACTCCACTGACTAGAGCCTCCCAGACAGACGCCAAGGCATCTGTTCCGACAGGATGCCAAAACAGAGGAAGATAAATAAGAATGTGGAGGAATTATCTGTATGTTTGCTAACCACCAATTTAAGACTATGTGGGCCTCCTATGTTAGGAAGACTAATGAATTCTAATTCTACCGAACATCCTTTGCTTTTAACAAGCAAGATGGAAGGAATTGGTGCCCACTCAAGACACATGCACACAAATAAAGTGATAGGGAAGAGTTGTGAGGAACACAACAAGAGCAGGTCTTGTGTTGGCCAGCTGGCATGGAGAAGATATCAGAGGAATTCCGGTTTCACCTCCCAATGTCCTCTCTCCTGCTCTGGACCTGGAAAGCCAAAGATGGAATCCAGAAACTTCAAGAAGCGGAGGGGGGTGTCAAAGCAAAGAGCTTTGTAGAAATGATGCAGAGGAATAGGTTGGAAGAGAGATCAGGATCTTACCTGATCTTGGAAAAGAATCTGTATCAGGCTGAGGCAGCAGGGAAAAGCATCTGAGATTGCTAGGGAACCATAGGAATGGCAAAGACACAACGCTGCCGAAACCGTGGAGGTTCATAGTTGGAGGGCAGAAGGTTGCTATTGTACAATGCTTGTTTTGTTTTTCTGTAGGGTGCATAGTTAACAACCGTTATCTGGTACTGAGAAAGGAACAGGACTGTCCTTTTCATGTGTCTCTAGGAAAGAAACAAGAGAGCAGTGTTTCTTTGTCCATGGTCATGAAGTTACTTCTGACATCGCCTTGAACCTTTAGGAAATCAGTAACTGAAGCAGTCTCTTGTTTTCCAGATCTGGATGGATAAATATCTCACTTGGAATCCAAGGGATTATGATGGGACCCAAGAAATCTCTTTACCCATCAGTGCTGTCTGGGTTCCAGTTTTTATCACTTGGACCACACTGGATTTTACCAGTTGAAATTTATTCAAGGTTCCATCAATGTCTCATGTGGATTCCTCCTTAGGATGCAGGGTTGTTTTTTTAAAGTGTCCTCCTTGAATTTATAGTGTTTTGATACTGCTGTGTTTAGATAGCCTTTTGCTGAACTATAAAACAATCTTCTATTTTTAGCTCTTTGGAGATCTTAATGTAGAAAAATAAGATATGAATTTAATTAATCCATTAATCAAGAAAGGGCATAGACTGACTGAAAACTTCACAGATGTGCATCCTTGATCTGGCTGTGTGCACACACCCACACACTTTCTTCTAATCTATGCTTGTACATTACTGTTTTGAGATAAGGAATGCCCAGGAGCTTGGAGTTGTTTTGTAGAATGGTCAACTGAAGACAGAAAATACATTGCTTGGGATTAATTTGGCTTGATTGGCCCATTTCCAAGCAACACCAGGAAGGGGCTTCTGTTAGATAGTTTGACTCCTCTTTGCTTAATAAGAAAATGACTGGTGCTTGAGGACTAACTAGAGAATAGGTACACTCTATAGAGTGATGTTGGGTTGATACCAGTCTTGCTGTTTGGCTCTGCCCTATGGAATCTCACCCCAACCCATTTTTTTTGGAGCTTGGTGGGTTGCTTAGAATCTTGTGCCTCTCCTGAATGGCAGAAATGAATTCTAAGTACCTTACCAAATGACGTGCCCCAAAGACTCTGTAGGATGGAGACAAAGCAGGGGAAGTGGTGCCCAACCACTGTATCTTGTGGAAAGTAGATGCACTCTGTCCCCAGAGAGCAGCCAACTTGCCAGACTTGCTTTCCTAGGCCAACTTTGCCTCTTGCACTGAATATCTCCCTAGCCTTTCCTCTTCCCTCCTTGTTTTTTCCATCAATGCTCCCTTCCACAGTCCTGCTTCATCCTTCTCAGAGATCGTAGCAGTAGCAAGGAAAATTCCATCACCCTCTCTGCAGGATTAGTCATTCTCAATCTTTCTTTCTCTGTCATGCTCATGGAGGATCCCCCCGATACCACCTTTGTCTACTTAAATGCCACTGGGATGATCAAGAGCTGCAAGCCCATCCAGGTGGGGATTGCCTGCAACCTGGAAAGGTACCCCTTTCCTTTTGCCACCCAGAGCTGCAGCCTGACCCTCAGTTGCACCATGTACCAAGGAGACCCGGCTGTAGATTGTGAATGGTAAAGGCCTATGAGTTCAAGATCTATGCTGGTCCTCCTGAACCCACAGACTGAGGTTTTGTAGGCATAATTGCACATCCATTCATGGAGAGACCCCTGGTCCTGTTACAGCTGTCAATTATCTTCCACCAATTTGACACTGACTTCACACAACAAGAGTTTTGATATTCCTTAATTCTGTATGATGCATCTCTTGCAAGGGTAAGTAGCTGGTGTCAATAAAGATACCTGGAACCCAGAATTTTAGTACAAGAGTTTGTGGAGACCACATTACACCTCATCAGAGGCATGAAATGCTCATCTGAATTTCAGGTATATACACATGAAGGTATATCCCCCCACCTGGTGATTTCTCCTCATGCCCTTCTTCATTCAAGGATGGAGTCTTGCTTTCTGGAGAAGCTACAGAGAAATCTAGGCAACTGTTTGTGAATGTTGAAGAATGGGAGCTGCCTTTGTATACCAGGAGAGACAGATCCAGCAAACCCTGCCTGGAAGCATTGCTCAGATATAGTTTCATGTGAGTAACATTAAAAAAACCTATCATTTTGCTTCTTACCTCATTTTTCCTTCCTTGAATTAAAGGTATTCTGGGCGATCAGGAAGGAGTTGGCAGTTGTGAAGAATCTGGAATCCCAAATACAGTTTACTCCTCAGCTTTACTTGGAGTTCCTCCTCTTAAATTTAAAGAGTTTTCCACAGGCTTTCAGAATCTATAACCTGGACTAGGTAGTCATGGCTTCCTTCACTGAGTCAATCCATGCCACGTTTTTGCCCTCCTCCTTTGCTGCTTCATTCCATTTCCCCTAACATTATTGACTTTCCCTCTAAATCTTGTCTTCTCACTACATGACTAGTATTAACCTTTGACCCGAAAGATTCAGGACTGTGCAGGTGATGTGCAAATGCACACATTCTGCCAGGAGCCGGATGCATGAGAAGGAATGTATTCATTTTTCATCATTTTGATTAATTATACGGGGATGCCAATTTAAAATTGCCATTGGAGACTAGGAACTGGCAGAGATATTAATGGCATTGATGGGATCAAATCAGGAGCGGTTTCTCATGGATCACTCATGACTCCCATCTCAGGTGATGAAGATTTGGCCTGTCATTTTGGGGTAAATATTAGCTTCTTTGATGCTGAATATTGGAAGCATGGCAGCCGATTCTGCGTGCTTCATTTTACACATCTTTCAGTGGCCTTTAAAGATTTATCAGACTCTTCCTGAGGCCCACAGAAAGGGGGAAGCTCACTTGCCTCCCCCTTCACCGGAGGAGGGGATGTGCTTTTCATTTTGATGTGTTTCTTGATACCTCGTTAATTTTAAGGGTATCAGCCTGCAAACTTTATTAATGCCAGAGCAAACTGCAGAGATGATTGAAAGGAAATAGGACTGAAGATGAGGGAGAGGCAGCAGCCGAGCCCGTGGTTCATGAAGAAGACCCAGAGTGTGTGGGTTTGATGGCACACTCCTAAGCTCCTACAAGGTGTGCCTCTGGCATCTCAGCTGAAAGACTGGGTGCCACACAAATGCCGTCCACCCCCCTCACCCCCTTCTTTCCTTGCAAGCTGTTTGTCTTTCATCTCTCTTTTTGTGGGGACAGGGAATAGGGGAGAATAAACAGGGGGAGGGAGGGAGACAGGGAGAGAGACCAACAGCATCTTCAAACCTGTGGTTGAACCTCCATCCGACCGCTGTCATGAAGGCAACAGTGGAGGATTGGGTGCCCATTTGAGTTTCTATGGCAAAGAGAAGCCAGTTGGCAGTTCACCTCGGGTAATATACTCTCTCTCCAGCAGGCAGCTGCTGAAGGGGCACTGGTGGTGGTGGGGAGATTGAGTCCCTTCATTAGCACCAATGGGCAGCAAATACCTCTCGTGCACTGATTATTGCCTGGCATTAATGAGTAATGAAATGGTGGCATAGTATTGCTAACACCTGAAGGGTGTCTAATGGTAAACACAGCAAAATCAAAAGTGTTTGTCTCTTCCACTGGCTGCCTTTTGTGTGTGTGTGTGTGGGGGGTCAGGATCTGAAAGCCATGAGCTTGCCAGCTGGGTGGGATGGGAACAGGAAGCCTTGGGCTACCCAGGGGTTTGCAGAAGGTGGTTCAGCACCAGGGACAGCTCCCCAAAGAAGCTGCTCCGGAGTGGCTGCATTGGGTCCTCAGGTTGGACTGTTGGAGAAACATCGTTTGGAACTGAGACAGGTCCATGGAATCAGCAGCACAGATCTGAGGTTCTCGTGGCCATCATGTGTATACTGCTCTGGAGGGTAGAGTCGACTTGGAAAAGGGCAATTCGAGACAGCCTCAGAGTTCAAACACCACAGACACTAGCCTCTGTGAAGGGGAGTGTTGAGTGTTGAATTTGGATTTCAACCATCCATGGTCTAGGACATCAGCTCATAAACTCATTTGAATCAGTTGCTTTTCTTGACTCAGACTGACCTACCTTCCAGGGCAGTTGAGAGGGCCTGCCTGCCTGCCTGCCTGCCTGCCTGTCTGTCTGATTGCTTTCCTTCCTTCCTTCCTTCCAATGGCTGACCATCATGAGGAAAATGGCAGGCTCTCTGCGCTGTCTGTGTCTCTCCAGAGGGATGGCATGTTGTCCCTTTCCTGCCTGTTCCCAGAATGGTAACTCCACTCTTGCACTTTCAGCTCTAGAAAAACCCATCAGTTGTCACAAGCGAGACAATATAAACCAGGAATCATGAAAAAAGATCCAGGGGAGGCAACCCCTACCTGCAGGCTGTGGAAGAGGAGAGACAGGAACATTCCAGGCTAGTCAGACTGGCTCTCTGTGTCTCTTCCCCCCAAACCACCTTTTGAGGAATAGGGTCCTCGGTTCACAGAGATATCTGGGGAATAAAAATAGCTACCTATAGCAAGTGGGTCTAAATATTCTCCTCCTGCCCCGGTTTGGTTGCTATCCAACCCTGTCAAAACAGCACCTTCCCTTGCACCAAACAACCAGTCTGGGGGGAGTTCATTTACCTGCTGTTGCTAGCATTGGTACTTAGCATTAATTGCCCATGTAATGCTCCTGCTGCTGCTAATGAAATGATGAGCATCCAGCCATTTTCTGATCATCCCTTTCCCCCTCCCCTTCCCGTTGACCTCCTCCTGTTTTGGGGGGAGGCAAAGAGCCAGACATGGAAACACCTCGCGGGGCTGCTCTTCCTCGCCAGGCTGGGTGTCCAATTCTGGCCTGGCCTGGCCTGGCTTCAGACCCTCCAACAATCAATGCCCAGAAGGGTATGTTTGCTTCTTATATGAAACACCCCAGTGAGATCTGGCACCCAGCAAAAAGTGTACATGACTGGGTGCAGCAGCTCCCATGAGATAATGAAAGAAATGCTATCGGTGGTGGTTGTTGATGCCTTGTGAGAAAATGGACAGGCACAATCAGCGATGGCAGCTCATGCTCCTTCCACAAAGCTTCCGCATCCCATAATGATCCCTCATGCCTTCACTGATGCCCCTCATTTTATTTGCTTAACCTTTTCTCCTTATCTGCTGTCAACACTGTCTTTTAAGACTGAAATGCCCCTTTAAGGCAAGGAACACGTTTTATGGAAATGGTGCTCTGTCTCAAAAGCATGTAACAGTCATAATGCACAATAAAGCAGTCGTCTAATTAGGATGGTGAAGAAATTCGAAGTTCCAACTGTTTAGATGGCTGTTTGCCACTCTCGGGAAACCATTGCACATCCTACTCATGCACTGCTAAATGTTGGGATTCCGGCTTGTGGTGTTCTGTGATCTGTTGCCTATTTTGCCTCCATGTGATGGCCACAGTGCATACTATACAAAGAAAGACAGAACATAAGAACATAAGAAGAGCCATGCTGGATCAGGCCAAAGGCCCATCTAGTCTAGCTTCCTGTATCTCACAGTGGCCCCACTAGACAGAGTGTATTTGATATCAGATTTTGGCTGAATATCAACTTCCTAACTCTTCTGACCATTAGAGATGGGCAAAAAATGAACTTTTAATTCATTTGGTTATTTGTTATTCATTTCGTTAGCAAATGAAACAAAGAAAAATGAAACAAAACAAAAGAGAAATTTCCATTTCATTTGCTTCATTTTTCATTACCCCCCCACCTTGTCCTTGCCGCAGTCCTCCTGGTCCTGGAACTTGGTGGGGGAAAGTAGGCCTGTAGAGGTGCTGGCCCCAAGCCAGTGCCTCAAAAACAAACAAACAAACAAAAACCAGCTGGCGACATTTAAAACCTATATATATATTTAAAAAAGAAGCACCAAGCCAGCCCCAGGAGCACGCGGTCAGCGCTCTAAAACAAAGAAATAAATAAAAAAATAAAACGAGCACTGACCCAGCCCCCGGGGACCATTTGGTCGGCACTAAAAAAAAACAAAAAACAAACAAAAAAAACCCTGCAGCATTGGCCACAAGCCAGCCCCTGAAAAAGCCAACGGCTGGTGACTATTACCCCCCCCGAAAAGGAGGCGTGGTTGGATCTCTAAAATAAAAATAAAAATAAAAATAAAGGAAGCACTGACCCGGCCACGCGGTCGGTGCTTTAAAATAAAGAAATAAATTTAAAAAATAAAATGAGTGCTGACTCGGCCCCTGGGGCTGTGCAGTCGGCACTAAAACAACAACGCCAATGACGACGACGACGACGACGATGACGACGACGAAAAGGCCCTGCCGCCGCCAGGATCACCGTCACCGTCACTGTTGCTGCCACTGCCACCGTCGCCGCCACTGCCGCCCAGTAAGTCAGACCCAAACCTGTCCGGCTCAGTTTGGGTTCGTACGAAAAACCATCCGTTTTCTGTTTCATGCCCACCTCTAATGACCATGGTACCCATGACCTCAGGAGGCGGTGAGTGCTTGGAAATCACCCTTTATTACTGTGCATTCCAGTGTAGGAGGCTTTTGTGAAAAAAATGGACAATTCTCCATCCAATCTGTTTTGCTTCTGATCACTGCTTTAAGCAGTGAGTTGGGCTTCCCAACTCCATTATTCTATGATTCTACAATCTTTGTCCTTCTTTTAAAACCTTTATAGAGTGCCATCTAAATATAGGATGTTTTTCAAAGAATGGCAGAAAAGGTTCCTTGCTTCGGGACCATACAAAGTAAAATTTAATTCAAGGGAGAATTGGAAGCAGGACCATATGACAGGGACGTGCCTCAATTTCAGGCATGCAGGCTTAGGCCAGGCTTGATTATGGCAGAGGTGGGGATGATGGAGTGATGCCAAGGACTAAGCAGAAAAGGTGGACTTGGTGGGAGGGCTTTGAAGAGAGACCGAGTAACAGGATAACCCAAAAGCTTAAGGGCAGAGGACCTCCTTCAGATCCAGCACCTGGCTCAAAAGAACTCAGAGGGCAAGTGATGGGCAATCAAAGTGGAATCTAGGTTCTTTTGTCTGAGCTATGTTTGATAGCTATGTTTAAATATTTGAAGGGATGTCATATTAAAGAGGAAACAGGTTTGTTTTCCATGGCTTCAGAGATTAGGACTCAGGGCAATGGTTTCAAACTACAGGAAAAGAGATTCCATTTGAACATTTGGAAGAACTTCATGATGGTTAGAGCTGTTTGGCAGTGGAATGTGCTCCCCCAAAGGAGGGTGGTGGGGTCTCCTTCTTTGGAGGTTTTTAAGCAGAGGCTGGATAGCCATCTGTTGGCAATATTGTGATGGGGTTCCTGCATGGCAGGGGGTTGGACTGGATGGCCCCTGAGGTCTCCTCCAACTCTATGATTCTATGATTCTATGATTCTATGAACCGTGGTGAATAAATGTGAGTCACAGCAGAACCCTACACCCTTGAATGCCTTTGGCAAAAACTGGCATCATCTCCAGTCAGCCCTGGGCTGAACCAATGGCTTCACCCAGGCAGCTTCATATATTAAAAAGTGGCCTTCCAGGTGGTGTTCTGAGAAAGGCCCATGGCCGCATAGTGGCCAACAAGAGGCAATTGTGGCTGAAGTGGCTTCTCTCAGTCCTTCATAATAAGCAGCTGGCATCCAGCAAACCCTCTTTCTTCACACTTCTCTGAACACAATCAAGAGTGCTGCTGCTGGCAAATTCAGTAGCTCATCATCACACAGGTCACAGTTGAGTTTTAAATGGAGATGGGCTCAGATGCCCCCAGTCCTGTCTCTGTGGCAAGTGATAATTAAATGATGAAATACAGTAGAAGGCTTCTCAGCTTCTGTCCTACTGGCATCCAATCTTCCCATGTTAGCTGTGTTCCCTTTTATTATTAAGTATGTGAGCACCACTTGGTAAGGTTCGCTTATCACTATCATAAATTCTGATTTCCAAAGAGCGGTGGAGATAAATTTGAAATCCATTATGGGCATCTTTGCTTAGCTGGCCCCACTCATAAAAAGCTCCATGAAACCAATGAACCCACAGGTAGGGGAAAGAAAATCATAAAGGCACATGGGTTAGCTCAATCTTGATCAGACCCCAATACAAGGCCCTTGGGAAGCAATCATCATGGGGTTTTGGTCTTCCCATCCAGGGCTACGAAAGAGGAAGCAGGCCTTTTGTCTGAACATCAGCAGAATTAGAAGCCATCATGACTATAGGAAATAAATGGATTTCAATGAGGTCAACAACATAATTTAGACCAGTGTTAGCGAACCTTTTAGGGACCGAGTGCCCAACTGTGATTCAAAACCCACTAATATTTTGCAAAGTGACGATACAGCAATTTAATCTGAATGCAGGTGGCTGTGAAAGGGCGATGTCGGGTGCCCGCAGAAAGGGCTCCGAGTGCTACCTTTGGCACCCATGCCATAGATTCGCCAAAACTGATTTAGACTCTATATTATATATACACAGATTACAGTGCAAAGCTATGCACATCAATTAGAAAGGAAATATCAGTGGGTTACGTGGAGTATTCTGGTAGGTGGCTGCAAGACTGTGTTGCAGTGCATCATTTGCTCACAGGGGGCTTCTAGTGCAACACCCCTTTCCATGCTTTACAATGTGCCTTTTCCCACCATTGGTTGTCTCAAAGGATGAAAGCACAAGGAGGAGAAACTGCAAAGTTATTGCTCTTGACCCCTGAAAAGGCCGTGTAGAAGACTATGCTGTATATACAGTATTTCTTTTTGTGCCACCATTTTATGCAAATCGCATTCTACTGCACCCATTTTTGTTGGCAAATTTCTCTGAAGAATGGCCACAGTGGCTTTGTTGCATTTTTTAAAAGGAGCCCCCAAGGACTGAGGGGGTACTATTGCCTTTTTAAATAAAACCCACTACTCTCTCTTTTTCTGTTCCCCAGGTCTTTAAGAAGAAACAGCAACCAAGGACCGGAGCCAAGAGGAATTTTAGAATCACTATTATTTGGGGTGAGAAGAATAGAGACTCGGTCCCTTTCCCACATTCCGATGTGTCATGATAGCCACCCACCTGACCTTTGTTGTTGGCATTCACAGCTCCTGACTGTGGAGGCTCCATTGAGCTATCGTGTTAAGGCTGCTAGCTGTAACACTTTGCTGCCTATTGTACCTACTTAGATCCCGCCAGGCTGCACAACCCTGGCCTGTGCTGACTGGTGGATGCTGAGATTTGTAGTCTAAAACAAGAGTAAATGTTTCCAAGATCTGCCTTCCTGGGTACAACCCTCCTGTTTCTGGAAGGGTTTCCCTCCTGTGATTCAGCCCAGGTCTTTGACACAAACACATCCACCGGATTGAGTCCCTCCCACCCAAAGGGGCTATCAGAAATCCTTGACCCAGCCAAACCCTGTCCGTTTCATCTCTCGGACCGTCAGGATCTTTCTGTCACAGGCCTCTTCTGCTCCCCTTGGGTAGATCTCTGAGTGCACCTCAACTTACAGTGAGTTATTTACCTAAAGAGACATTTATGGCTCCATCCTTAAAGAGAAAATGCAGCACCTGAGAGACCTGGCAAGAACCTGCCTCTTAGTCAGGAAGCAGAAACCCATCAGCGCCTGAAATGACCCACGACAACAATGAGATTAGCCCTGTGTGGCACTGAGTCCCTCTCCTGCCATCTCACTCAGCCCCCTGACTGCCGTGGGCTCCTGGCTCTCTGCTGATCTGTGCGAAGGACTTGCACATCTTTTGTGGTTGTGCTGAACCTGTGTGCTTTGCAGCGCCGCCCCATAAGAGTTACAGACACGAGACATACCCGGGGTGGGGGTGGGGAGGAACGGAGGTGTCCCCAGCATCATTGGAGAGGAAGATTTCCGCCTGGATGGGCCTGCAATTTGGTGCCAGAGAGTTGGTCTTCTTCCTGAAAATGAGAGGCATAAGGAAGAGGCCTCAGTGGGAAGGAGACAGGAAAGAATTAAGAAGCAAGGGAACAAGGAAGAATGGCTGCCTCTGAGCCATGTTCCAAGAGCAATCATCATTCCGTCCATGGTGGCAACCACAGACCTGCCATGGCCGATGCCCCCAAAGGCCCCTGCTTAACGGTGTTGTGTGCAATTTCTTCCACCCCGGGGGATGCTGAGTTCTAAGTGACACTAACGTCCCAGCCAGGGTGGTGGAGGAGCCAGGGTCCACAGGGGCAACGTCCTGAGAATTTCTTAGGAGCGGTGGGGGGGGGCTCTGGCATCCTCTTTCACCCTTCTTAGGTTCCCCTGTTCACTCTGAGCAGAGCTGCAGGCCTTATAGTAGCAGGGAGTTGCCCAGATTGCTCTGGGGACAGTAAGCCACCCACAAGCCACCTCTGGTCACACTGGAAAGTAGTTGAGGCTAGTCATTAAGAACCACTAACTTTACAAAAGACAAACTCTCTAGTCTTGATATGGAATAATCCAGCCCTCTGCCTTTTGGCACTCTCTTGATCTGTGAGCTATGGGTTTTTCAATGATGTCCAGAATTTCTCAAGAAAGAAGATGAACCCTGCAGTGGGTTGTCAGTAAATCTACCACCAGCTCCAACAGTCAGTGGTCAATTCCCCCACCCTTATGACTAGTTGCTGTAAAGCCCCCTTCCCACTTGCTTTCTGTCCTTGTAAGAGATGAGGACCTCGTGTCCTCCCTTTGCTGAAATGGGGAAGGCTGCCCAGGGTGGTGTGGTTTTGATAAGACAAACCTTCAAAGTAGAAAAGTTCAGGCTTTTTCCTGCTTCCAGTTTGAGTTTTAGCAGAAAGCTCAGAGACAGGGTTTTAGGGGATTTGTGGTGAAGGAACTTCAACAGTTCTGAAGGCAATGGCATGGTACCATGGCCCGTGAAGAGAGCCAGCCTGAGGCCATCTTAGATCTCCTTCAGATGGAAGACCTTCCTGGCCCACCAATTGTCTCCAGCCCGACATCCTTCAGAAACCCATTAGCCTTTATGGGAGGCTTGTCGCCATCAACGAAAGAAATAGCTCATGGTGGGGCCATTTGTCAAAGCTTGGCAGCACCCCAGAGACCGTGTTCAAGGGAAGCTTGGAGGTCTTTTGGAGGGTGCCAGCCACAGGAACCCAGGCTGTGGAGTGCAGAGAGCATGATGGTCTGCGTGCCTGTGTGTGTGCCTGTGTGAGGAGGGTGCACTCCCTTGCTCCTTGAGGGAAAGAGAGCTCGTTATGAGGGATTGAGTCTCTCAGAGCAGGGTTCCAGGAGTCATGGGCTCAGCTCCCGGCTTGCTGCTGGAGATTTCTTGAACAGCGTCAAAGGTCCCTTCAACATCTCATGTACCCCAACAGCCCGACTGGGGTTGCCTTAGTGTGGGGGGCTAAAATAATAAAATGGAAAACATTGCCTTGAACTTGCACTTGCCTATTGTCACCAAGCACAAAATAAATAAATAAATAAAAGGGGACCATCCCACTGCGGACAAGCCAACCTTAGTTTCTCCCATAGAGAATGGTGCAGCCGAACCCCCCCCCCCCACACACACACCTTGAGTGGCACAAAAACTGGATAGATTGCAACAGTTAGCTATGGAGCTCAGAAGTAGCTTGCTTTCTGGATCCCACTGCTTCACTGTGTGGGAGACCTATCCCCTATGCCCCCCCAAGAGATTCCTCGAACTGTTAAATAGTTGCACAAGAACACTCCTCACACATAAGGGAAGTCCACTTATTCTGTCTACATATTCCTGCTCTGCTTCCACCCACGCATGCCCTCTCATGTCCTGTGTCCACCTCAACCCAATTCCACCATTTTCTGTTACTTCGCTCCTGGCACGGAGGCACCACCATCATAACACTATCAACACCCCAGATGAAACATCAACCCTGGAATGGACTCTTAATTATCTTCATTTCCTGAACCCTCCAGAAACTGGTTTGAGCCTCTTGGAATCTATTTGGACTCTGTTTGCATTTCCTTTGTGTATGCCTAGACAACACCTAGTATAACTTATGTTTGCATTCCAAAACCCTACTGCCCTCCTATCTTGATTGTCTCCTGTAATATGTTAACTAAGCAAGCTCACCTTGGCAGTTAATCCTCATCTCTGGGTGTCACATACACAATCACCCACAGATGATGGGCTTCCTCCAATCCCCTCTCACACACCTATTCACCTATTGTTATACCTAAATGTCTCACCTATCCTGGCCTAGGAAATGCTTTATCTCCCCTGGATTGCTGTGCAGAAGCCGATTGTCTTGTCTTAAGCCTTCCCCCTTCCCCTGGCTATCCTGAATCTATAAAAACCCCAACACCAATTTCTGGGTTGGGTTTTGCTCCTCTCCTTGTGGTCAAAAGCTCTCTGCTCATCAGAACATTTATTGGGTAAGAATTGGTCTGGCGTTACACCCACAGAGACTAGCTCTGTGGACTCAACATAAGGAGGACCACCTATTAGGAAGAGAGCTGGCTCTACAAACCTTCCTCAGCCAGGCAGACTCCAAATCACCATCATTGTCATCCTAGAACTGCACAGCTGGCAGGGACTCCATGGATCATGGAGTCCAGCCCTGGTCAAGGAAGCCGTGTCAGACTACGGTCCTCAGAATACCCAGACAGCACTTCCGTGAAAGGGAGGCAGGGATGATGGGTACCCCAGAAGGTAGCATTCAGATCTTGGTTTGGCCCTGTTTGAAAGGAAACAATGGGAGTGGGGGAGGGATAATGATGCCAGCATAAATCGGCAAGTGCTTCTCTTAATTTTCACATGCCGTTCTTTTTCTCAAAAGCACAAATTAGAAGTGAGCATTGAACCAGAAAGCAACAACAAACACAGGAAGGTCATAGCTAAGATGATATTCAAAAGCAGTGGAGGCTGGGGAATCTGATTTTGTGAGTCTGGACATTAGGGGTTCCAGCACCCTTGTAATGTTCAGACAAAAAACCCAGAGTGGATCTCCTGCCCAGCAGCTTCCACTGATAGAGGCAGTACCTATGTATGAAAACGTGTGTGTGTGTGTGTGTGTGTGTGTGTGTGTGTGTGTGTGTGTGTGTGTGTGTGTGTGTGTGTGAGAGAGAGAGAGAGAGAGAGAGAGAGAGAGAGAGAGAGAGAGAAGAGAGAGAGAGAAAGGGAAAGGGAAAGGGAAAGGGAAAGGGAAAGGGAAAGGGAAAGGGAAAGGGAAAGGAATCAAAACTGCCCCTTAACAAAAAAAAAATCTGTCTCTACTTCACTGGTAAAAGAGGTTTCAGAGAGGGTAGCCGTGTTAGTCTTTTCAAGAATTTCAGAAAAAAATTAAAGAAAAACAAAACAAAACAAAACAAAAGACACAAACGTGGCACCTCAAAGACTCATATTTTAATGTGATGTTTCGTGCACATGTGCACTTCTTCAGACATATAGAGGCTGGCATTACTGATGTAAAGTTGGGGAAAAAAAAAAACAAAAACAGGCCTAGTCCTAAAGGTACGTGGAATAAATGGGTGGCAGGTTGTAAACCCTAACCTTTCCTTAAAGAAACTGGCAGACTGGGCAATAGATGAAGCTGGCAATGTCCCTGCTGTGCTAATTTTATTCTCTAGGAGGGAAGAGGTATTCAACAGATCACTTTTTAAAAATCTCGAGAATATAAGAACGTAAGAAGAGCCCTGCTGGATCAGGCCAAAGGCCCATCTAGTCCAGCTTCCTGCATCTCCCTGTGGTGCCACCAGATGCCTCTGAGAGCACATCAGACAACTAGACTCTTGCTTCCTGGTGCCACTCCCCTGTGTCCGGCATTTTGAGGTACCCTCCTTTTATGCCTGAAGATCACATGGACCCCTTTCATGGCTTGTCACCTGCAACAGACTTATCCTCCAGAAATCTGTCTCTGGATAAGTGAGCCACAAGAGATTGTATTTTGGACACGGTTCCTGCGTCATCTGATCTCAGGGCACCACGTTTGCCCCCAGTGCGAGAAGGCTAAGCTTGGCGGTCCCTAGATACAAAGTTTCTTTGATTTTCTGGAAAGCCAATTACTGAACCGCAGATTAGAGAGCTAATAAAAGCCCATTATGCCTTTTTCAGAAAGTAAATGTGATTGGGATGCTGCCGATTTATCTCTGATGTCCCTCAAAGAAGGCATCCACTCTGGCAGGGCTCCTCTCAGGAGATCTGGATGGGTGAGGCAGCAGCACAGACGTGGGGTACGAACCACCAATCTGTAGTGTTAATTGGAGACCCCCAAACAATAAAGACAGGGAAAACAAAAACCTACTTTTAAGAATGACACATGACACCCATTGGCATAGAGCAGTGGTGGTGAACCCTTGGCACTCCAGATGTTTTGGACCACAACTCCCACAGTCATTGGCAATCTGGGCTCCGAACTCTGGGAGTTGTGGTCCAAAACATCTGGAGTGCCCAAGGTTCACCACCACTGGCATAGAGGATGTCTTCAGCCTGGGTCAAGCATCTTCAGTGTTGAAATTACAAAGAACATCTAAGACTCTTGTGCTGTCTTAAAGGCTAACCTATTTTACAAGGACCATGGCCCACATTGTGCATTGCAGAACCTCTGAATAATAAAAGAGAATCACAGAGCCATGGGAGCATGGGAGCATGGGAGCATGGAAAGGGTCACCAAAGCCAACCAGTCCAACCCCTTGCTCAAGGCTGGAATCCAAATCAAAGGAGGTCTCACTGACAGCTGTCGCGTTTCCCCTCAAATGCCTCCAGTGCTGGAGCACTCACCACCTCTTGAGGTAGTTGCTTCCATTGTTGTACTGCTCTAACAGTTAGGGCATTTTCCCGAATATTCGACCAAAATCTGACTTCCTGTAACTTGAGCCCATTGTTGCATGTTCTGTATTCAGGGATGATTGAGAAAAAGATCTTGCCCCTCCTCTGTATGATAACTTTCAAGTACCTGTATTTGAATAGTGTGTATTATATCTACGCTCAGTCTTCTTTTCTCAAGACTAAACATGCCCACTTCTTTCAGTCTCTCCTCACAGTGCTTGGTTTCCAGGCCCCTGTTCATTCTTGCTGCCCTCCTCTGGACTTGTACCACTTGGTTTGTTTTTTGCAAAATTTTTCAGAAGCAGGATAAGGCAGAAAAAGGAAAGGTGACACTGATATTACCTACTGCTGTGTCTGCGCTGACACTGGGCATCCTCAACTGTACTTGTTGGTATGATTTTGCTGTATTTTTGTTTACCGAGTTAGCTCTGCTTTGTTATGAGATAAACCAAAAGTTAGGGTTAGCTGTGATGCTGTTGAGACTCAGGCCCCCAAGCCTTCAAGGTAGCCCAACCCTCTTTGGCTCAACCACTATTTTGCTTTTTATTATCGAAATTCAATCAGAGACAACAGCTTCCACTTGGCAGCTGGGAGGTGGCTTCCCATCTAACAGAGTTAAGAAATCAAATTAGCGTCAGCTCTCCGCTCGCTTTCTTCATGAAGACAACAATTTGCAATCAGGGAGCAAGTTCATCAGAGCTCCACACCAATTTCTTATCTTGTTTTAAGTGACTTTGCACTGCCATCCAATGCGATTTGACTTGGCCAATGGCTGGGGGTGGTGGGAGGCTCTAATTCTTGCTTTTTCCACCACAGGTTTCACTAAAGGGAATTTTCTTTTGGGATGAGGAAAGGGAGAGGGTTTGAAAAAGAGGGTGCAGACATTGATCTATGTTCTCTCTCTCTGGAAGAGAAGGACAGGAGTATAAAGACTTACAGTACAGGAATCCAGCTTCCCATTTTGCCTTCTTTGAAGCTAGTGTTCTGAAGGACAAACAAAATCTAAGTGTTCTGTGGCAGATTTCCTAGAGTCTGGGTACCAACATGGGGAAGAAGGCTCAAGTCGCAGACAGAGTACTTCTACAGCATGCAAACAGCATCATTTCTGACATGAAGCATGGGGTTTCATGGTAACTAGTTACAATTACTTTAAGTAATTACTTTTTGCAAGTAACAAGATTATAGATAGTTGGCATTTCAGGAGCAGAATAATGAGCAGTTGCAAACTACAATTTATTTTTTCAAATAGCAAGTTATATTTCCTATTTCCTTTTTCTGTCTTAAGGTGAGTTTTATCATGTTCTTTTATGAATTCCAATCATTTCCAATGTGCAGTTTCAAGTTTGGCTACTAGGGGGAACTGTAGAGTATTTGCCTATGATTGTCTGGCACTTATAACAGCAAAACAACATCTGAATAACTGGGAGCTGATAAGAATTAATAGAATTAATAAATATGAGAATAAAGCTGAAAACTATTATAAAGTGTTAAACCCAACTGTGGGTATTAGGTCATGTTGGCATAAACACAAAAGAAGATGCCAGCCTGTAGAGTGTAACAAATACTTGTGGTTAACTGAGATAAGAGCCAACGGGGAAGCGAAGACAACGCAGACATGTGGGCACCATCTTATGGCACCAAAAAGCGCCATTTTGTTGGCAGCAGGCAATGGGAACTAAAGCCATTTCTAAGAATTATGATAACTTACCAGGTATGATTACGCACGAAATACGTAAGCTGCGACTACAGAAAAGTATAAAAGACCACGGAAACCATCACTCGGAGTCCTGGACAGCAAGGCCTCTGGCCGTGCTGCTCCTAGGATCCCTTAAACTAACCTACCTTCTGTAATGTCTAAATGTCCTGTGCTGTATATTTCTATCTGTCTTTAATAAACCCTTTGCTATAACTAATTAAGCGTGGCAATTTTGATGAACCATCAATGCTGCATTGACAATTTATAATGGTGCATTGGCTACTTAAAAAGAAAACAACCCATACCAATTTATAGACTAAATTTTATTCTTATCAGATGGCGCTGTAATTAAAAAAAAATGATATGCCCTAGAAATGGAAGAAGTTCATTTGAGTATTGACTTTTAGTAGAAAACCTTTGTTAGGATGCCATCCTGAAGATTTAAAACTTAGTGACAATATTAAAATCAAATACTGACATTTTAGGAAAAGTGGGGAATAGATATGTTTTTTTTTACCTTGTTCTTGTGTTTAGAAATTAAGTTTCAGAGATTTTATACAAAGCAATATATGCAATTAAAGTAAGACAGATGAGAAGATGAGTACATTTTTATCTAACAACTTATTTTAGTCACTAGAAAGACACCTCTGGCCGTCATATCGGGCAAATCGCCATTGCTTGCCTGTTTGTTCAGGATCACAGATATGCTCAGTTCAGACATAATACACATTTGAAGGTTACCACAAGAGCTGTAGTGATGAATGTTATTTATTTCTCACAAACACTAGTCTACTCAATGCTATCTCTATGTTAGGTAAAGAACCGAGCTGCAGATAACGAAGAAGTGTTATTGTTATTGTTAACTCCCTTACAGGACGAAGACAACACATATTTTTTTCCTTGCATACTTTTCTTTCCAAATGCTGCTTAATTCATAAAGCTTGGGCTAATGACCTATATTTTATTTCATTATTGTGTCATTTCTGTATTGTTTCCAATCGAAAAGTTACCCATAATTATTAAGAAATCACATTAGTAAAGCATAATGAATTGGTGCTCCCAGAATCCCCCCCACTGTTTTACTGAGCCTACCCTGTAAAAGAAGAACAAAATAGGTGAATCCGTTCCCCCCCCATACTCATTTTTACTTGCTGTTGTCTAATTGCCCTATTACACAGATAATGCCCTTTGCAATGTAAAAGGGGGGGGGCTCACGCCGCTAACATGAGATGTTTTGGGAGGATTTTGTAAGATTCCCTGAACTATATTCTGATACTAAGGTTTTGAAATGAAAAGCATTTGTCCTGGTATGTTTCAGACTGAAAGGCAAAAGTGAAAAGAGAGAGGAAGAGAAGAAATCCAAACATGAGAGAGGTATAGACTCAACAAAGTAAACCACGGCCTCGAATTTGGAACTGCTGGCCAAAACCCTCAATAACAAAACAATACTGTAAAGGTTCATAGCTTTGTGAGCCAGATGCAAAATTCAAATGTCATCCAACAAAAGGCCCTTAGTTTAATGGGTTTCTTGCCGACACTCTAGTATGTATACACATCTTGGGCTAACACCATCCTTCCAGTATCTCAGGTTTTATTCTCAGGTTGCTGGAGCCCTCCCTCAGTGTCCAGACAAGCCATGTCATCCCTTCCAAGTTGGTGACTGGGTGTGCATAAAGTCTTTCCAACGCAAGAACTGCCTCCAACCCCGGTGGAAAGGCTCATTTCAGATCATGCTGACAATCTATACAGCTGTCTCTCTGTGCTAGTCATCTTTCCTAGATACCTGCAGAAACACCTTTGGTTTTTGGCTGCTCCAACTTCTGAGACTCTGTCTACTCCTGATGACCCTTGCCTGAGTTCAACTGCCTCTGTGCCGCTTCCTAATCTACACCTTCCAAGGAACGTCAAGGCTGGTCTGCTGCTTCGTGTGGGTCCTCCTCATCTCGACAGCCCCTGGTCTCACCGTTCCTGCCCGTTCTTGTGGCCGTATCAGCCCCATCCTTCAAATGGAGTGATACTGAACGCCTTTATATCACCTGCAGCCATCTAGCTGTCTCAGCTGAAGCAAAACAATGAACTGGTTGCACAGTCATGGAAGCAAAAGGCACTTTAAAGAGACTGTTTGTCCCAATTACGGCAGTGTTTTCTCCTTTCAAGAATCATCCTGAACTGTTATAATGGCACCAAACTTCACCACCATTACCACAGACTACCAGTGTGCCTTTTGCACATCTACCTGTTTATTTTGCAGCCAACACAGCTCAGCACCTTTGCAGCCATCTACAGCTGATGTTTAGAAGCAATTACTGTTTATGATGTTTCTGAAGCATACTGTATGTTCTGTATCTATAATCTGTATCTGTAATTCTAATAGCCTTATTGATTGCTGTTATGTGTTACCTTACCCCTTACCTTACCTTTGTATTGTATAAGATACTTTCCATATGTCAACTGAACTTCTGTCATTCACAAGAAGGGTATCCACATATTTGTTCATTTTGTTTAGCAGTCAAAGGAACAGAAAGCACTTGATTTTTTCCAAACCTAATGGGCTCTATAGGTCAATCTTAGGCAATCTATAGGCAATCTTAGGTCCTAAGCAAACAAGACCTCCTTACTGTTAACAAAAGCACTATGCCACCTCTAGTAAATCAGCTATTAGATTACACCTACCCACAAAAGAAAACAGATACATCTAGATACAAGTCAGAATAGTAAGGTCCCTTCATTTACTCATTCAATACCTATACTGTTATAACTATACAGGAGACATACAATCAATCAGGTCTATGACAAATAATAAAGCAACACAGTTAAAGTAAAATGGCCGCTGGAAGGTCTTAAATCATCCAGCAGACATAAGGCTTAAGCTAATGGATATTATACTCCTTAACTTTTAAGAGTTTTTCAGAGCTAGTTCAAGAATAGTTTTATTTAGTTTCTTTTTCAACTTTCGCGAAGAGAAAATGAGGGACTGATAAGAATTAATAGAATTAAGCTGAAAACTATTATAAAGTGTTAAACCCAACTGTGGGTATTAGGTCATGTTGGCATAAACACAAAAGAAGATGCCAGCCTGTAGAGTGTAACAAATACTTGTGGTTAACTGAGATAAGAGCCAACGGGGAAGCGAAGACAACGCAGACATGTGGGCACCATCTTATGGCACCAAAAAGCGCCATTTTGTTGGCAGCAGGCAATGGGAACTAAAGCCATTTCTAAGAATTATGATAACTTACCAGGTATGATTACGCACGAAATACGTAAGCTGCGACTACAGAAAAGTATAAAAAACCACGGAAACCATCACTCGGAGTCCTGGACAGCAAGGCCTCTGGCCGTGCTGCTCCTAGGATCCCTTAAACTAACCTACCTTCTGTAATGTCTAAATGTCCTGTGCTGTATATTTCTATCTGTCTTTAATAAACCCTTTGCTATAACTAACTAAGCGTGGCAATTTTGATGAACCATCAATGCTGCATTGACAATTTATAATGGTGCATTGGCTACTTAAAAAGAAAACCACCATACCAATTTTTTAGATAAATTTTATTCTTATCAGAGCATATACACCTTACTTCTCCTGAGAGATCTACATGAATGATAATGGCAACCTGGCTGGCACAAAGTTTTGGTAAACACGAGTTCCTTAAAATAAAACACAGACTCGCATACAACCTCTAGGGGAGTAAATATACTTCTGCAGCTGAAGCATGCAAGTGGACATCTCAACTCAGCACTTCAAAGCCCACTTCCATGCAACCGTCCCAAAGACAAGATGCACTTACTGCAGAATACGACAGGGTTAGAAAGACATGCTGACACAAAGGCATCCCCCAAACAGCCAAAATAGGGATCCTGAGAATCTAGGCCTGCTCTCCTCAATCTTCTTCCTATAAACAAGAGCGAGAAGAGATCAGGTTGAAGATCAGTTGCAGTAGAGTCCCAGACTGAGTGGCCATGAAGTTGAGTGGAGGATTCTGGGAATAAATGTCTAAGGGCGCTTTTACACAACCCCTAAAATCCGAGGCAAAGTTCTCCCATATCCGGAGCTTAAAAATGTTTTCCCATTAAGTACGACCTCGCTTACCTAAGCGCGTCCCAGCGCACTTTTCAAGTACCTGGCCTCCAGGAGGTAAAAAAATCTTTCAATGCGGATTGTAAAGCAGTGATTGCCGGGCTGCCTTGCCATCTGTTTGGTATTTTTGCCCCACCCCCACCCCTTACAGGAATCACTACGGGGCTGTGCTCGGGCTGCTTTCACCGGCAGATGGAGGTAAGCCTGCATTTTTTCTCCCTTTTTTTCTCCCTCCCCTCACACAGACAGGAACAATGGAGTGCGGAGGGGTGGGAACACAGGAAGAGGGACAAACCCCCACGATCTCTGGTCCGAATTTAAGTTGACACCGGATTTTAGAGGTCGTGTAAAAGCGCCCTAAGTCCTTGGACTTGGACACCAGTACTTTTTCTCCCTTTCCACAGTGCTTCTGCTTTGGGGTGAAGCTTAGCTTGGGCAAGCAGTTCTACGGGCCAAGGAACTTTTGACACTCACATGTCTCGTAAGCATCAAATGTTTTGCAAAACCAGAACCTGTCCCCTGTAGAGATGCCTATGTTGTTCCATCTTGAATTCCAGTAGATACGGTTAAGACTTGATGTTTCAGCCCTATCAGGATGACGGGAACATTATTCCATCCAGTTGTACCCATGTTGCCACACCTGATACCTTAATGCAAAGATTATTGCTAAAACATCCCCATCAATTTTTCAGTACAGCACTCCAGCTTGTCTCCGGTAACTGCATCAGCTCTCAGGGTTCAACCTCAGGCAGATAGCTCAGATACTGGTGCCTGGCATCTTTCATCCCCTTAGTGTGGTAGAGAGGCAGGAGCAATGAGCGTCAGTGCCTGATGATTTTACATGACATCAGCCTGGGTGGGTGGATGAATATCCTTGAATCCTGAAACTTGAGGCATCTGAGAGGGAGCTGGAGAGAGAGAGAGAGAGAGAGAGAGAGAGAGAGAGAGAGAGAGAGAGAGAGACTGATTGCAACATTAATTATACAGGATTTTTTTAAAACAAAATCCAACAGTTAGGGGAAAACAGTTAGGAGGAGAATGAAGTCTCTCTGCCTCCTTAATTGCATTTAATTTATCTGCATTACAGGCCAAGACAGACTGGTGGAAAGGGTGTGAGTGAACTGCAAGACTCTTTCCATTCAGATCTGAAGAAGAAAGAAGAAATACAACACGCCCTTGGACCCTCTTTCAGAAGCCCTCCATGGCTCTCTATACTCTGTGGATCTCTCTCCTTGTGCTCCTGTTTGCTGCCCTATTCGAAAGCAAAGGTAAGAGCACCTGGATGTTGTAATGGGTTGTGCTGTGTTCATCTCATGCTTGTGGTTTGGAGACCTTGCAAAGAATCTTGGCATCTGTAGGTTCAGATGAGTTTAATGTTTACCTCTGCTTTCAGTGCTCACACTCTTGGACCATCAGATAACTGGGTTGTATTTGCTAAGAGAAGAACATGTGTTATTGTGTGATTATGGCTTGGTCAATGGTCTGAACAAAGCAGTCACAGAGTTGGCAAAGTAAAATCTTGTTATCAAAGATGGCAGTGGGTAACCTGTAACTCATGGGTGTATCAGTAGTGAAACTGTACCTCCATGTTTAAAGGCAGTCTGCCTCCAAATGACAGATGACAAGGGAGAGTCTCAGTGAAGTGGATTTAATCCACAAAAAATCACAGCAAAAACATATCATCCAGCCTCTAACCCTCTTTTAAAACATTAGGGTTTTCTTTCATGTCCTTTGTTGTAAGCACCCCTGGGACGTGGATCTATCAGCATAGGAAACAAAAAACTCAAGCTAAATGGGCTTTAGTTCAACAGAAGACACTGGATTTTACATTCTGGGAAGTTATAAAGCAATGTTTAAGGCAGCATCCTGGTAGAATACTGGTGTTTTTGTTTCTAATCAGGTACAACTCCAAGACAGCTAATGCAAGTTTGCTACCTTACACAAGTGGCTAGTGGAGGTTGGTGACTCCAGATGGTGAATCAACTCTGGATTCACAGGAACTCTCAGGCGTGTGGAATCCTCTTTCATGATTGGATCAACACCTTGGAGAGTTCCAGTCAAATTTGGACTAAAGCCTACTAACCTGCAGAACCTGAGTCACCAAATTCCAGTGCAAGAAACTCAAGTTTTGGAAGCTTCAGGGGTTTTTTTAATTACCAGGATTGCCTCTCAAACCAATGGGTTTTAGAATCATAGAATCATAGAATCATAGAGTTGGAAGAGACCTCAAGGGCCATCTAGTCCAACCCCCTGCCATGCAGGAACCCCCATCACAATATTTCCGACAGATGGCCATCCAGCCTCTGCTTAAAAACCTCCAAAGAAGGAGACTCAACCACCCTCCGTGGCAGCATATTCCACTGCCGAATAGCTCTAACTGTCATGAAGTTCTTCCTAATGTTCAAATGGAATCTCTTTTCCTGTAGTTTGAAACCATTGCCCCGAGTCCTAGTCTCTGAAGCCAAGGAAAACAAACCTGTTCCCTCTTCAATATGACATCCTTTCAAATATTTAAACATAGCTATCATATCCCCTCTCAGTCTTCTTTTAGAGAGGCTAAACATTCCCAGTTCCCTAAGCCGTTCCTCATAAGACATTTCCTCTAGACCCTCAACCATCCTGGTAGCCCTCCTCTGCACCCGCTCGAGGTTGTCAACATCCTTTTTAAATTGAGGTACACAGAACTGGACACAGTACTCCAGGTGGGGTCTGACCAGAGCAGAATAGAGTGGTACTATCACCTCCCTTGAGCTAGACACAATGGTTCTGTTCATGCAACCAAGAATCGCATTGGCTTTCCTGGCCGCCGCATCACACTGCTGACTCATGTTCAATTTGTGGTCCACCAAGACTCCCAGATCCCTTTCACAGGTATTATCCTCCAGCCAAGTATCCCCCATCTTATATTTGTGCAATTCATTTTTTTACCTAAATGTAGTACCCTGCATTTCCCTCTGTTGAATTCCGTTTTGTTAGCTTTGGCCCAGCACTCTAGTCTGTCAAGGTCTTTTTGGATTTTCATCCTATCCTCTAGGGAATTTGCAGCCCCTCTCAATTTGGTATCATCTGCAAATGGGTTTTCTTGTACTTGAACCATCTAGTAATATAAGCTGCACTGCTAGAAATGTGGAAATCTCAGTACTGAACCTCTGAGAGCAAATAACCCATCAGACAACAACAGCAACAACAATTTGCAAAACTGGCAAATGTGGAAAACCAACTCTAGGCATCTTTGTGCCCCCTTTCTTAGAATAGCAAGGGCTATAAGTCTTAGAGAACACAAGAGATATCTTTCCTGTCCCCAGTAAAACAATGGAGAGATGGTTGGTTATCTTCTCTTAATTAGGAGCTGTTGCTTTTGCTACACCATGCAAACAAACCTATGGGTAGTTGAAAGATGCTGGCCTTGTTTAGCAGCCATCCGTAGCCAGGTTGGAAAATGTCATTCGTTTGGAAGCTGTTTGCAGCTCTGCTCTTTTCCCTAGAACAAACTAGCACCACCACCACCTTCTGGAGGATAGTCTGAAAATATGGAGGCAGGCCAACAGGATCAGGAGTAGCTGACCTCTGGTTGAGACTTAAGGGGCAGAAGACAGCACAGAGTTTCTTCTCTTAAAATCTGTGAGGGTCTCATGGAAAGAAACTGAAAAGCACACCATGGTCAGAATCCTGACAACAGAAATTGTGCAGAACAGCAGATACCGAAGCTGACGGTCACCCCATTCAAGTCCACAGGGGTGATCAGGGAGGCTAAAACATCTTATTACTCCCTGAGAATTGGTGAGGCCTCGAACCGCCAGGTGGAACTTTTCCGGGTGGTCCGAGACCTCACCAATCCTGGTCTGGCCAGGCTTCCTCCTACTGAGTTCAGTAGTGAGCATTTTGCAGTCTTTTTTAGATCAAAAATAGAGGCCATCTGGACCGGCTTCGAATCCGGTTGCACTAGTCCTCCCCCGCCATCCCCTGTTGCGCCCCCCCCTGCTCTCCTCAATTGGTTGAGTTTGGGCCTGTCACCCCTTTGGAGGCCTCCAAGGCAATTGCCCATTGCCGGCCCGCGGCCACCCCCTTCAATCCTTGCCCCGCTTGGCTAATAAAAGCGGCCGGGGGGACCATGCCTGAATGGGCTTCCATCATCGCCGCTGCCTCCTTCAGCGAGGGGTTTTCCCCCTCCCATCTGAAGGAGACGGTAATAAAGCCCATCCTTAAAAAACCAGGATTGGCGCCGGACCAATTGTTGAGTTATCGTCCGATCGCCAATGTCCCCTTTCTGGGCAAGGTAATCGAGAGGGTGGCCGCGATCCGGATACAATCTCATCTGGAGGAACAGCTTTGCCTTGATCCATGCCAGTCCGGTTTCAGGCCTGGCCGGGGGACCGAGACAGCTTTGGTCACGCTGCAAGATGACCTTCTCTGAGCAGCCGACAGGGGTAGTTCTACCCTGTTGGTTCTCCTGGATCTGTCAGCAGCCTTTGATATTGTCGACCACGGTATCCTACTGGATCGGCTTTCCGAGGTGGGTATTGGAGGCACTGTTCACAGTTGGCTCTGGTCCTTCCTGGAAGCTCGACCCCAGTACATGCAGCATGGTGGAGAGTTGTCGGCCCCGTGGACACTTCCATGTGGTGTGCCACAGGGCTCGTCTCTCCCCCCCATGCTGTTCAACATCTATGTAAGACCGCTGGTGGGGGTCATCCAGAGTTTTGGAGTCTGATGTCATCAGTATGCTGATGACACACAGCTCTATCTCTCCTTTTCCACCTCTGCAGTGGAAGCTGTCGCGGTCATGGCATGGACCGGGGCAAACAGGCTCAAAGTCAACCTCGAGAAGACCGAGGTCATGTTCTTCGGGAGCTTCCCGTCTGGTTATGGAGGCCCTCTCCCCTGCTTGGAGGGTGTTTCCCTCCAGCTGGCGGATAGGGTTAGTAATCTGGGCGTGTCCTGGATCCGGTGCTATCCTTGGATGCCCAGGTGGCGGCCGTGACCAGATCCGCATTTTACCATCTGCGACAAATAGCCTAGAACCGCCCATATCTAGACAGGGACTCCCTGAGAACAGTAGTGCAGGCACTGGTGATCTCGAGGCTGGACTACTGCAACGCTCTCTACATGGGGTTGCCCTTGACTCTCCTCCGGCACTTGCAGCGGTCCAAAATGCGGCAGCCAGGCTGGTGGCTGGAGTGCGTCGTCACGACCACATCACCCCAGTCCTGGCGCGCTTGCATTGGCTGCCCGTTGCGCACCGGATCAGATTCAAGGTGCTGGTTTTAGTTTATAAAACCCTCCATGGCTTGGGCCCGGACTACCTGGCAGAGCGGATCGCCCAGCGATCAACCTTGTCCCGACCGGTTCAGAAGTTGCGAGCGCACTCGCTCCGGGTAGCCACCCCTAGAGAGGCCCGGAAAACTGTCACCCGCAGCTGGGCCTTCTCGGTGGCGGCCCCTTCATTGTGGAACACCCTCCCGAGTGATGTGCGCTCTGCAGAGTCCCTGTTGGCCTTTCGTAGAGCTCTTAAAACCTTACTCTTTCGAGAGGCCTTTGATGACCAAGTGTGATTTAGCTTAATTCAGTTTTTTTTTCTCCCCTGCCATTTTCCCACCACCACTTACCCACTGAGTAAGATGTTGGGCTACTGAGCCTTTGTCTAATTGCTAAGGGTGCTAGCACTGTTCTTTTAATATGTTGTTTGATTGTCTATTGCATTCATTGTGTGTAAGGTATTTTTAGCTATTGAACTGTCTACTGTATTTGTATTGTTGACCATTGTCTGGTCCGTTGTTGGAAGCCGCCCAGAGTTCCCTTTGGGAAGATGGGCGGGATACAAGTTCAATAAATAAATAAATAAATTCCCCAGCACACAAGGGCTCAGCAATGTCTTAAGTGTGCAAGAGCTGGGGAAATTCCTGTGGTTAGGAACAAAGAGGATATTAGAAACATGTGTTTTCTGTAGTGGGGGTTATATTAGGACCAATTCCCAGAATTCTTGGTAACAAATGGTCTAAAAGCCCTATTGGATCAGCTAGACATCTGTCTGTTCCAACGTCCTGTCTGAAGAATGGCCATCCTGAAAGACCTTGAAGGACCTCACTGGAAAATGTGCAAATACAGTACAACAGCATTGTCATATCTGTCTTCCGTGTGTGTGTCCAGTCTCCCTGTTTAAGACAGCTACTGGCTGCTCCACATCTTGTGGCAGAGAATTCCATAAACTAATTACAATTAGTACAAAGAACTGCTGTCTTATCTGTCCTGAACTTGCTGCCAATCAATTTAATTGCATGACTCCAAGTTCTGGAATTAGGAGTGGGAAGAACTGTTTTATCACCACTTCTGCACCATACATTGCTTTATAAACTTCTAAAATGACCTCCTTCCCCTCACTCTCAACTAAAAGAAAAAAGAAAGAAGAAAAAGAAGCAAAAATATCTTCAGCCTTCATTTTTAGGGAAGTTGCTCCACCTCCTTATTATTTAGTTTCCCCTCTTCTAGCTCTGTGATGCAACAGTCATCATCCCTTCAATGCAGGGCCATCAACACCTCCATTACCCAAGGAAGGCGGTGATCTGATATTGAAGGTTGCTCAAATTGCTCTAAGTCACTGCAGATTTTCCAGAAGAGATCTAAAGGTGCCAACTGGACAGCTCCTTTAACATTTTGGAGTAAAATAGTCATCATCAGATTTACTGTTCTGATGGAACAAGGTGACCAGCCTCCATCGCTCAGCATGGAATATGGACTATTGCCTTGGTGAAAACTAATAAGATCAGCACTTGAGATGTGAAGCAGACGTGAAGAACTGCAGATCCTTCTCATGAAAAATCCATGCTTCCTCGCTTACTTTTGACAAACAGTTTGCATTAGGTTGGCCAAGTTCCCTTCCAAAATAACACTGGAGCATCCTAGATTCCCACCCACCCACCTAAATGTCCACTGACCCTTCCATGAACCAGAACTCCAACGGTTTTGGTTGGGAAATTGTGGAAACTGTAGCCTTCCCCAGGCTCTTCCTGGAACTCATTTGACCTTCCAGGAGAATCAGGGAGCATCTAAGTAGCATGGAGCCATGACAATCACAGAACTCTGAGCATAGCTCTTCTCCTCTTTTTTCAGAGCTTGGCTTTTAATTTGGAAATTAATGGCACAATTCAAGAATATGAACCTATTTTGGAGATAGGATTTGACACCTTGAATAGCTGCTATAAGATCTGGGCACTGTGTGAACAGATACCACCATCACCCCTTCCAATCTGGAATTACCAGTCTGAAATCCACTGACAGATCTAGGATAGTAGCTAGGATCTTAAACATATGACCGGGGCACAGTGGATAAGCTATAAGATAGGACACCATCTCGATACCATCGCCTCATCCGTGCATTGGGGCTTCTGAGCTCTGCCTGCCTGGCGGGTCCTGCATGAGGAACACTTCTGAAAATCTCCCAGAGGCTCAGTGACATTCATGTCCCTGACCAGGTCCTGAGTATCACTCAGTATTAGATACAGAGTTGCCTGTTCTCAGGTGGGCTCAATGACAAGAAGGCACAGTCATTCAGCATGTCGAGAAACCTGGTTTCTCTTTCTTGTCCTGAGCTCGCATTGGTCCAGTCAGTGTGGGGATAATTGAAGTCCTGCATGATTACTATCCTATCCCTCATAGCCACCTCCATGATTTGTCTCGTCATTTCCAGGTCCCCCTCAAGTTTTTGATCTGGTGGACGATAGCATACCCCCACTATCACATCGTTCCTTGGACCTGGTAGTTTAACCCACAGTGATTCTATGGTGGAGTGAGACCCTCTGTCAATCTCCATTCTGCTGGATTTTACGCCTTCTTTGACATAGATGGCCAGTCCCCCTCCAACCCGCCCCTCTCTATCCCTTCTATAGAGTTTATAGCCTGGGATTGCTGTATCCCATTGGTTCTCCGCATTCCACCAGGTTTCTGTTATGGCTATTATATCAATGTTATCCCTCACTGCCAAGTGTTCAAATTCTCCCATCTTTGCTTGGAGGCTCCGAGCATTTGCGTAGAAGCACCTGTACAGTGGGTCACCCAAGAACGGCTGCTTCCTCCCCCCCCCCTCGGCAGTAGACAAACAACCACATCCCATTATTCTCCCAGTGCTAATACCTACTATGTCATCACTTGCTGGTTCTCTACCCTCTCCAACCTCGTTCCACGGGGATGAGGTGTTCCAAACTGGATGCCACTCAGCTCCTATCGGATTTCCCCCAGTTATCAGTTTAAAAGCTGCTCTGCAGCCTTTTTGATGTTGACTGCCAGCAACTGGTCCCATCACGGTTCAAGTGCAACCCATCCCTCCTGAATGGGTTTGGCTTGTCCCAAAATGTTCTCCAGTTCCTGACAAATCTAAAGCCCTCCTCTCGACACCATTGCCTCATCCACACATTGAGGCTTCTGAGCTCTGCCTGCCTGGCGGGTCCTGCACGAGGAACAGGCAGCACTTCGGAAAATGCTACCTTAGAAGTCCAGGACTTCAATCTTCTTCCTAACAATGGGAATTTGGCTTCCAGGACTGACCGTTTGGCTTTCCCGACATATTGGTACCAACGTGTACCATGACCACTGGCTCCTTCCCAGTTCTCTCTAACAAGCTATCTAGATTTCTCTTGATGTCTGCAACCTTTGCACCTGGCAGGCAAGTGACCATACGATTATCATGCTCATCACAAATCCATCCATCTGTATTTCTAATAATTGAATCCCCTAGTACAAGGAGCCTCTCTCCTGCAGCCTGTTCATCTACATGCACCTGATCCTGTATCTCATCAATTGTGATGAGGGAGAGATCCTCAGGTGGAACCAGTTGTTCCTCTGTGCATGTCTCAGGAGGTGTGATGAGGGAAAGAGCCTCAAATTGATTGTGCAATTTGAGACTCTCTGAGCGATCCCTTGGCCTTCTACTCCTTTGAGTCACATTCCTCCACACATCTACCCCCCTGAGTTAATGAAGTGACTTCTTCCTCAGAAGTAAGCCCCATCTCTTCTTTGTCCTGGATAGTCTGCCTGCTCTGTCCAAGAACAGCTCAAGCTCCTTGATTTGTTGCTGATTCGATATGTGGTCCTCTAGCTGCTGGACCTTCTCTTCTGGTAGTGCAACCAGCTTGCACTTGCAGCAAGTGTAGTTCTCCACGCACTTTGTCAAGATGATAAACATGGCACAAGTGTTGCAGGTAACAACAGCTGCTCCCTCAGTCTCCAGTTTTAACGAGTACAGTATTCTAGGCTCCCCAAATTTACACTTTTTCTAGCTAATATTCTAGTAATAATCTGGTACTATTTTCTTCCTTTGATGTTTAAATGAAATCTCATGTGCCGTTAGGTGCACAGGCCGGTAAAGCAGCCCTGGTTCAACTGCAAGCAGAACATTTTGGGACTAGTTCTCTTAAAACGGCCACAGTGCCAGAGGACTGGATGATAGCAGATGTTACACCAATTTTAAAAAAAGGAAGGATGAGGGTCCCGGGAAATTACAGGCTGGTTAGCCTTACATCTGTACCACAAAAAACGGTGGAAAGCCTCACCCAAGAGAAAACCTTAAAACCCATAGAAGAATAAACCTTGCTGAGAGAAAATCAGTCTTGCTTCTCAAACCTTTTAGAATTCTTTGAAAAGGTCAACAGGCATGTGGATTTGGGTGAACTGGTGGATGTTATCTATCTGGATTTTCAGAAGGCTTTAGACAAAGTCCCTCATCAAAGGCTGCTGAGAAAATTGCACAGTCAGTGGATAAGATGGCAGGTCCTCTCATGGACTGAGAACTGGTTGAGATCCAGGAAACAAAGACTAGGTGTCAATGGGAAATTTTCACAATGGAGAGAAATGAAGAGTGGTGTGCCCCAGGGATCTGTCCTGGGTTCAATGCTTTTCAATCTGTTCATAAATTACCTGGAGACAGGGATGAACAGCGAGGTGGCCAAGTTTGCGAATGACACAAAACTTTTCCATGTGGTAAAAACCAGAGAAGATTGTGAACAGCTCCAGAGGGATCTCTCCAAACTGGGGGAATGGGCTGACAAATGGCAAATGCGTTTCAATGTAGCAAAATGTAAAGTAATGCATATTGGGGCAAAAAAATCCAAACTTCATCTATCAACTCATGGGCTCTGAGCTATCCGTGACGGATCAGGAAAGAGATCTTGGTGTGTTGGTGGACAGCTCCATGAAGGTGTCTCCCCAATGTGTGGCAGCGGTGAAGAAGGCCAATTCCATGCTAGGGATTATCAAAAGGGGGATTGAAAATAAAACAGCGAACATTATAATGCCTTTATACAAAACAATAGTAAGGCCCCACCTGGAGCATTGTGTACAATTCTGGTCACCGCATCTCAAGAAAGACATAGCGGAACTGGAAAAGGTGCAGAAGAGAGCGACTAAAATGATTACTGGCCTGGGACACCTCCCTTATGAAGAAAGGCTAAAACATTTGGGCCTCTTTAGTCTGGAAAAGTTTCTAGTTTGGACAGTGTCATCGATGCAACCAAAATGAATTTGACAAAACTCTGGGAGGCAGTGGAGGATAGGAAGGCCTGGCGAGCTCTGGTCCATGGGGTCACGAAGAGTCGGACACGACTGAACGACTGAACAACAACAGTCTGGAAAAAAGGTGCCTGAGGGGGGTTATGTTTGAGACGTATAAAATAATGCAGGGCATGAGTCAAGTGGATAGAGGGATGCTCTTCTCCCTCTCACAAAATACCAAGGGACATCCCCTCAAACTAAGGGCTGGGAGAGTAAGAACGGACAAAAGAAAATATTTTTTCACCCAGCACGTTTTTAGTTTGTGGAACTCCCTGCCATAAGGGATTGGACAGATTCCTGGAGGAGAAGTCCATCACAGGTTACATACCATGATGGAGATGTGTCATTGCCAGGCTTAAAACTGACTTCAATGACCAGATGCAGGGGAGTGCTATCAGGAGACAGATATCTAGTCTCATGCACTCCCAGACGCATCTGGTGCGCCCACTGTGAGATACAGGAAGCTGGACTAGATGGGCCTTTGGCCTGATCCAGCAGGGCTCTTCTTATGTTCCTATGATATCCATTATTCCCAGAGATAACCAACCTCAAACAGACCACTTGTAAGATGGCACACTCCAGATATGTTGGACTACAAATCTTGCCCTGCTTGTGGATCACACGATTGGAGCTGTGATTCAACACGTCTTTAAGGCACCAGGTTAGGAACTGTTGCTGTCCATGTTGCCATCAAGGAACACCTCCTTTGAGGGGAGGATGGATGACATGGGGCACCAATCCTGCCCTGCTCAGCCAAATGCTGATCTATTCCAGTTGTGAGTCAGTCCAAAGCTGGTCCTGCTTGATCTGTATTCTTGCCCCTTCTATGTGACAAACTATATTCTTTGTGTTCCCATGATGTGGAAAATTAACAATCTGCCACAGTTCTTGATGGAGGCCTCTCCCATCTGTTATGTGCAGAAAGTATGGGGGCAGGAACACAAGGGAGGATTTGTTTTATCCCTGGGAGCTCTGTAGTCTTCTGAGGGGTCTGAGTCATGTGTGTTGATGATTCCCAGCCTGAGCTCCTTCTTGAAGCCACAGATTGAACCATTGGAGATGGCGTTACCCCAAGCACTTCCCCCTCCCCCGTGCAGACCAGGGGGTGGTGAGGTTGTGAGCGGTGGAAGCAGGATGCTCCAGGGTTCAGCTGTCTTTTCTCATCAAACGTGTGGTCTCCAGGAACAGGTCAAGATCTGAGTTCTTTGGTGCCAGGGTATGAAAGCCTCATGAATTCTGAGCCCAAGTATCAGACTCTGGCCCTTGCAATCCTCTCTCTTGCTTTGCCATGGGAAAGGCACCCTCCCATCTCAATATCAGAGGCAACAATCCCAAAGGCCCCTCCTGGCATGAATCCTGGGCTGCCAGAGAACTTGCCCCATGCCCATTGGTTCTTTAAGGGTCATTAGGAAGAGACAAAGGCAAAACCCACAGCACGAGGCCAGTTTGCTTTCTGCTGGCTCCTCTAATTTGTTTTCTGCCTTCTCCTCTGCCTTCCCTAGATTCTCTCTCTCTCCAGCTGCTGGTAGCCCGTGAGCCCAGCTCACTTGGAGGAATTACAGCAGGTGCAAAAAAGGCAGAGGGAGCTGCTTGAAAAGCCTCCACCAAGGCTTCTTTCCTTGTGAAGTGGCAGATCTATTCCAATTAGGTCCAGGAGGGAATTGTGAATTGTGGCCCAGCATTAAGAAGTCATGTACAGGGGGAGACTTTGCAACCAGCAACAGCGGCAGTGACACGGCAGCAACAACAGGGGAATGTTTATAGTTGTTCTTGGCTCATGTTTTGTGGGAAAAGGATCAAAGGTTGGTCTGCAAGATAAACCGCCATCAAAAGCCAATGTTAGTGAACTGTCATAATCAAGAAGCTCATTGTGTATTATCTCATGTTGGTGGAACATCATCAGTATGGTCAAAGCAGGGCAGGGGCACAGAATCACTTTTTTCTGTCTCATAAAACCAACATCCCCCAAGGAAGTGAAGGAATAAAATAAAAATCTTAGATTTTACCCCAAGAAACCTATGGTCATGGATTAATGCCAGTATGATGACATGTGTTCCAATAGGTGTGTGTGTCCCCCGATGAGTTGGGCCAGAGGTGTATGTCCAAAATGACAGGACAGAGAGGCAGTGTGAGGACAAGGGATCCTAGACCTGTGGCCAGCGATTCAAATAGAGTGAGAGAAGAAACCAGAGACCTTGGGAGGAATGAGGGAAAGTCTCCTTCATCCCCACAGTACAAGGGGGACTGCTGTGTTTATAGGTGCTTCTGCTCTCCACCAACAACAAAGCTGTGCACTTCAGTGAAAGGCAGTGAAGAATTGGCTGCCTGGCAGCCTCATGTCTATAGAGGTGGAGAAGAGTGAGTTGATCCTACAGCCCTTGACAGTGAAGCCTGATACTCTCACTCCTCAAGTTGCCTCTTTGAAGTGTGCTGTCTCCATTCTGGAACTTTGACTACAGCCTTAGAGCTCCACCATCTACCCAGAATAATTCTTGCAGTCTTTGTTTTTATTTTTGTTTTCATCCATCCCAGGCTCGACAATGTCCAGCCTGAGAAAGAGTCCTGCCGAGTGCTTCCATTAATAACATGTTAGTGGTCTGTTAAAAGTATTGTCCAATGCTGAAAGATTTCTGAATTTTCCGCAACTGTCAAAAGCCAAAGACGACAACAGCAACAACAAAGGTGGAAGCTGGCGCTTCTACAAAAGATCAAGTTTTACAGTTTTATTGTTTTGGTCTTCTCCTCTAAGATTCAGTACTTTTATACCACAGAACTAATAAAAGACTGTAAAGCCACCCAACTATAGCCACTAAAGAGTGATGAGTACACAGGTAAGGTCAGAAGAAAATTGCAGAAATCCTCTTGGATTGTATAATAAGCCATAACTGATTGTCAACTTACCAGGGCACATTTGAGTTGTGCACTTGGATGCTGCATGGAGACGCACTCCAGCACTTGACCAGTTAGCTGCAACTAGGCACAATACATTGTGCAATTCTTATGCAGCCACTAGTAGGTCTGGCCAATGGCTCCGATTTTCACAGGCAGACGCCCACGCTAGTCAAGAGTGTTCCTCCTGATCTGTATTTGATTTTTCTTTCCTAGTTTATCAGAAAATATCCAGCAAAACCACCAACCCAACTAAGCCTGCCCTCCGGCATCTCTCTGACCATTTGCTGACCAACTACACAAAGGGGGTTCGGCCTGTCCGCAACTGGAGGAAGGCCACCAATGTGGCCATTGATTTTATGGTCTATGCCATTCTGAGCGTGGTAGGTGCCACTTCTTTACTGCCCAAGCTTCTTGGTTTGATAATTTTAACTGTGGAGAAGGTCTCATACACCATCCTCAGTGGAGCAGTTAGAACCTTTCCAGCTTTTTCTGGCTTGAGAACGTCGAGAAGAGGGTTTCCATAGAGATTTTCACTTACCAACAAGACCTGGGTTGGTTTGATTTCTGAACTTTGTCTTCCTTTCTAAATTCAGCTCTGAGTCTCTTCAAAGTTCTACATGTCTATTTTTCATATGTCAGTTATTAATTGGGAATAGCTATGGCTCAGGTCTAAGCTGGGGCTATTACATAACAAGATTATATTACGTCAGTACAGAGGAAGAATAACCAGTTCTCTGAGCTACACTTTCCAGATCCGTTAGCATCACAACTGGAGATGCTAGCTGGGAAATTTAGAGGGCTATGGTTCAAAAGAGTAACTTCCCACAGCTTTCTCTAGATGAATGCTTAAATTTTCCATGGACACACAAAAAGGAAAAAAAGTAATGTGTTCATTATACAAAATCCATAAACAAGGCTATGCAATGCCTTTATTAAGAAGAATGCCCCCTCAAGTCAGTGACAATTTCTGACAACACCTTCCAGGGTTCTTCAGGTCCAGAATAGTCATCCCCTTCTCCTGGGGGTGCCCTAGGAGTGTGTAGCTTGCCCAAGGCCACACTGGCTGGCTTTTCTCCTGGAGGAGAACCTCCCCATGATTCTCCTATGAGGCTATCTTATGGGCTCCCAACAAGGCACACAATGAACATTACTGAACTGTCCCTTCTGTCTTGTGAAACCAGTTTCTACCTTCTTTGCTTTCAACAGGATGAAAAAAACCAAGTGCTGACAACATATATCTGGTACAGACAGGTAAGAAGAAGGGGGTATCTTTCTGTTTGCCTGGCCTTCCTTGGACCAAATCCTGGCTCAGCTTGGAAACTGTGTTTCCCATCTTATTTGCAGGAAAACACTTGGGTTGAAATTATGCTCTGTGCACTGCACTCCAAGATGCTTCACCCTTGCCTTCCTTTTCAGATAATGTCTAGGTTCTGTCTGTACCTCTGACTGCAGTATCCCTTTCACTACACCTTTGATAGCCTAAGCTATGGTTCTGCATTTTCCCAGTGGGGAAGTCAATGACACATTGTCCCTTCTCCCATAGATTTCTTAACTGTAGCAGTAGCAATGACACCACACCAAAATGAAGCAGAAGCCAACACTAGAATAGGTTGAGGGACATTCTGAGAAAGAGCAAAACTTCAAGAAATAACTTTTTGGGGTCTGCAGTTATGGGAATTCTCAGAACTACATGGCTATTCTGAGATACTTGGAGTGATAGTCCAATCAAGTAACTTTCCTGAACTCTGACCCTTCAAGGACCAGGAATAGGAGGAGGAGAAGCCTGTTGGAATCATCATCATCATCATCATCATCATCATCATCATCATCATCATCATCATCATCATCATCATCATCATCAAACTGCAGAGCTGGAAGGACTACCCCCACATTGAGTCCAGCCTCTCTCAAGGAGGCCCAGTGGGGAATCAAACTCCAGTCGCCTGGCTTTGCAGCCAGAAACCTAAGCCACTGGGCTAGGGATAGAGGGAGGAAGAGGGACATAGGGTGGGGAATTAGTCCTCTTTTTATGGCCACAATCTCTGAACTAGGGATGCCCTCCATTATTCCAACTCTTGACATTGAGTCAGCTCTTTCACTTTCCAATTCTGCAGCACTGGATTGACGAGTTTCTGCAATGGAATCCAAAGGACTTTGACAACATCACCCAGATGTCTGTTCCTACTGATGCCATCTGGGTCCCAGATATCCTGATCAATGAGTTGTAAGTGCAGCCGATTTCTTGCCCCCTCCCTAATAATAATAGGAAGGGAGACTAGCTTGAAAGGAACGTGAAGATTAAGCCCTGCCCCTCACCCATCATCTCATCGGTCTCCACTTTGTGTTCTTGGCAACACTTTGTCTTTGGCTCAAAAACGGCTCCATCTTCGGTGTACTGTATATTGCAGATGGAGAGAAGGCTGAGAAATTGGGATGGTTCCAGTAGGGGAAAACTATAAACATAATTACCCTGGCTGTGTTGGGTGTGGGTTTGAAATATTCTAAGCAAGAGGGGGGGATATAAAAGAGGGGCAGCTGCAGAGCTTTCTACCTCTACTTGGGGGGGGGAGAGACAGGAGGAGGAGGAGGAGGAGGAGGAGGAGGAGGAGGAGGAGGAGGAGGAGGAGGAGGAGGAGGAGGAGGAGGAGGAGGAGAAGAAGAAGAAGAAGAAGAAGAAGAAGAAGAAGAAGAAGAAGAAGAAGAAGAAGAAGAAGAAGAAGAAGAAGAAGGGAAGATGGCTCTATTGTTCCAAACAATCTTTGGATGGGTCCCATGGAAAGACCTTTGCAAGAACTAGAAAGCAAGGATGCAGAAATATTGGATGTTTTTTTCCCACACCTTGCCTGCTTTGGCCCCTGTCCTTATTTCATTCTCCCTTCTGCAATGTCATTTTATTTCTTCCCACATTGAACCCCATCCAACACTTTTAAGGCATGTGCATATCTACTTATGCATATGACCCAGTTTGTGAGTTTCCTCCTCAGTGGCTCGCGCATGATTGGACATAATTCTCCTCCCGCTTTGAAGCCCTTAGGCCACCTAGAATTTCAAATGGATGCATTATACTCTGTACAACAGGTGCATGCCTGTTACATGTTTCAGAAGTCACAGAAGACTAGCTTTTCATTAAGATTGCCAAAACAAATCAAATTCTTCCACATTCCAAAGCCCCTGCAGCTTCAAAGTAGAAAAGGGTTGAGTTCTATTTTCCCATGACCTTGTATCTCTCTTCTTCCATTTACTGCAGTGTGGATGTGGGCAAATCCCCTGATATTCCCTATGTCTACATCCACCATGATGGGGAAGTGAGGAACCTCAAACCTGTCCAGGTGGTAACTGCCTGCAGCCTGGACATTTACAATTTTCCCTTCGATGTGCAAAATTGCTCCCTGACGTTCACCAGCTGGCTGCATAACAGTATGTAGTGTTGAGTTCTGTTGACTTCTCCTTAGTCCTTGTTGAAGATGGGGTGTTAAGACTTAGATGGGTTCTTGGTGTGATTCAACACAAGCAGGTCCTATGGCCATTATGACCCATGGCATAATGTTCAACATGCCACCAACAAGAGTCATGTTTGTGTTTTGGTTTAGAGAAATCGAAGGTCTTCAGAATACCTAAGAAGTGATTTATGTATGGTTTTTTTCTTGCTTTTGCCCTTTAATAAAAACATTTATTTAAAAAAGAATACCTAAGAAGTTGGCTAAATGTAGTCCCTATGTCTTTCAATGTTTCTAATGCTTCCTAATGTTATATCCTTTCATTCAGGACTGCCTGCAATGAGGTCTTCATTGAAGCCATTAATCCCAAGTCATACATTTGTTAACCATCAAGCTTGTTAACCATCACTTAGATATTAATAGATGGGTGGGTGGAGAGGGGGGAAATTTGCAGGTGAGGATGGATGGTGTGGATGTCACTTTCACCTAGCTGTTTCTTGTTGCTCAGTCCGAGATATCAACATCTCCCTGTTGCGGTCTCCAGAGGAGGTGAAACACGACAAGAGCGTCTTCATGAACCAGGGTGAATGGGAGCTTCTCCACGTTCTCCCCCAGTTCCGAGAATTCAGCGTGGGAGACAGTGATTTCTATGCTGAGATGAAGTTCTTTGTAAGTAGCTTTGGTGGGCCTGGGACACAAGAAGAAGAGGATGGAGTCGAAGCAGAAAACAGCCTGTTCGGTGTGGCAGCAAAGAGTTGGGGCAGTGACCCAACCTTGGGTTGCCAGATGTTCTTGGACTGCAGCTCCCCAAAATACTGGACAGCACAGCTTGTAGTGAAGGCCTCTGGGAATTCCAGTCCACTGGGGTTTCCCAAGGTTGAGAATTACTGGATTAGATGAAGAAGACTAAGGAGGGTGCAGGTACATTGCAAAGTGAAATGTTTTAGAGGACAAATGTTTCTTCATTTCATGAACCACCCACTCACCCCATAAATTTCCCCAAATATGCCATTCTTTAAAGAAATAACAGGACACTTTTTATTTTCAACTGGAAACAATTGATTCTAATTGTGTAAGATTTTTTAAAAAATAATTCTTGCAACTCATCCTTTTTGTTGCTTTGGGCTTTAGAAAGGAGGGGATGTCTTGCCACTTCTGTGCATGTTTTGTGTTCTTAAAAACACAAACTGTGGAAGCAAGGAACACAAACAGTGAATTTTGCATAGGTGAAAGGGACAAAAGTAAGATGAGTTATTTTCGAAGTAGAAGAGAAATCCAGGCACAGTAGTGCCCCAAGTAGCTCTGAGAAAGGGTCCACTGGTAGTTTTGCAGAAAGCAAAAGGGAGAAATTGAGGAGTGTGCAGTGATGCCCATTCCAGAGGAATTCACAATGTCCTCTCCCAGCTTAGCTTGGCACCAAGTGTCAATGGAACTCTTGGCTGTTGTCCCTTTCAAAGAGTCAAAGGAACATTAAATAAGCCTTAATTGGCTTGAGAGCCAGCCAGCCAGCCACTCATTACAGCCACAGTAGACTTCAACCCCACCCTGTCTCTGCTTTATGTACTGGCAGGTGGTCATCAGGAGGCGCCCCCTGTTTTATGCCGTCAGCCTCCTGCTCCCCAGCATCTTCTTGATGGTCATGGACATTGTGGGGTTCTACCTTCCTCCAGACAGTGGGGAGAGAGTGTCCTTCAAGATCACCCTGCTCTTGGGTTATTCTGTTTTCCTCATCATTGTGTCTGACACCTTACCGGCCACAGCCATTGGGACACCCCTTATAGGTAAGTTGGCAACCTCTCCACCAGCATTGGTTACCAGGGCAAGGACTTTGATGGCTCAAGAAAGCATATAAAACCTGGTGGGATGACCTTCAGTCCCTAGTTTAGCTCAGCTCCATTAGTGGTTCCAGGACATCTGTCATGTGAGCTCTCACTACTGGTGGGTTCGTGTGATAGTTAGAGGTACTGGAACCATTGAAATAATGTACATCTGCCTCCCCCCCATAGGTAGATTGTAGATGTTGGGTGAGGTTAAGGAGGGGCACAGGCAGGCACAGCCGGGTCTACATATACAAACATACTTAGGTCCATTTTATGTTACCACTGAAGGTGCTGCCAGTCCTTCAAATGAAAAATACATATGGAAACTGGAAAGTCAAAGCTTTGTAGCATCAAAAGTCCACTTGCACTTATATTTTGGATCTGTGGACTTCTTGGTACACTTTAGATGGTCCTTCAGCCTGTTTTAACTGGAAAATTGCCACTTCTGCATCTTTTCAGAAGTGGAACATTACAATTATTTCCAACAAGGGGGCATTGGGGAGGGGTCCGCAGCTGGAATGTGTCTACCACTCTCGCAAGATACTTCTGTTTGTGGGAAATTGGCTGGGAGAGTGCATTTTGATCCCTTCAGGAAGGGGTTGTAGGGAATAGCCCAAATGTTGAAGTAGGAGCAAGACAAGAAGTATTATAGACCATCAATGTGAGGAAAAACAGGTTAAGCAAAGGGCTTGTAAGAAACACACGCAGCCTCAAATGTCTCTACACCAAAGCACAGAGCATGGAAAACAAGAGGAGCTGGAACTTCTAGTACAGCAAAATAAATATGATGTAATTGGCATCACTGAAACCTGGTGGGATGAGACTTATGACTGGAATGTTGTTATTTGGTGGTATAACCTGTTTCAAAGGAACAGACCTAGTAAAAAAGGAGATGTAGCTTTATATGTTAAGGACATGTATACTGCTGAAGAAATACAAGATATGTAACTGGGAAAGCTGGTTGAGAGTATTTGGGTGAGAATTAAGGGTGAGAAAAATGAGATACATTGTGGGGGTATATTATAGTGGGATTATACTTTCTGTGAGCATATGGCCACACAGTCAAAAGGGAGAGATGTTGTACTAATGGAAGATCTTAACTATCCTGATATATGCTGGCAGTCCAACTCAGCTAAGAGTGCAAGGTGCAGCAGATTCCTTGATGCCTTGCAGACAATTTCATGGTCCAGAAGGTAGAACAGGCAACAAGAGGCAAAACAATTTTAGATCTGGTCTTAACCAATAAGGAGGACCTCATAGGTAGTCGAAGTGGTGGGATCTTTAGGTAAAAGTGACCATGCCATCTTGGAATTTGTTATACGGTTGGAAGGACAAGCTAAGCATAGTCAGACAAGAATCCTGGACTTTAAGAAAGCCAATTTTTGTAAACTTAGAGGATTATTGGCTGTGATTCCATGGACTGAAACACTGAAAGAGAAGGGAGTCCAAGATGGATGGGAGTTCCTTAGAAGCGAGATATTAAAGGCACAATCTAAAACTGTTCCAAAAAGAAAAAAATGGGAGATGTCTAAAGAAACCACAATGGTTTACTAAAGAACTTTCAACTCAGCTAAGTATAAAGAAAAACAAATACAGGAAATGGAAAAGGGGGGAATGCACCAGGGAGGAATATAAGCAAATAGGTAATATATACAGGGGTGGTGGTGGTAAAAAAAGCACAAAATGAACTTAGAATTGCCTGAGAGATTAAAGATAGAATAAAGGGCTTTTTTAGTTATGTCTGCAGCAGGCATAGGCTCTCTGCATGGCAATGATAACCAGTTATTAACAGGAGACAAGAAAAAGGCAGAACTACTCAACACCTTCTTTGCCTCAGTTTTCTCCAAAAAGGAAAAAGTTCCCTTGGCATAAAAGTAGAGGAGGTAGGACTGGAATTACAACACAGAATAGGTAGACAGGTAGTACAATAACACCAGGAAACATTAAATGAATTTAAGTCTCCTGGGCCAGATGAATTACACCCAAGGATATTAAAAGAAACTGGCAGAAGTAATTTCAAAACCATTGGCAATAATCTTTAAGAAGTCCTGGACAACAGGGGAAGTCCCCATAGATTGGAGGAGGGTGAATGTTGTCCCCATCTTCAAAAAGGGGAAAAATAGGACCCAAATAATTACCGCCCAGTCAGCTTGATTTCAAATCCTGGAAAGATCCTAGAACAAATTATTAAGCAGACAGTCTGTAATTATTTAACTAGCAATGCTGTCATTATGAGAAGTCAACACAGATTTCTTAAAAACAAGTCATACTAGACCAATTTGATCTCTTTCTTTGATATAACTACAGGCCTGGTGGTTGGGGGGAATGCTGTGGATATTGCTTATCTAGATTTCAGTAAGGCCTTAGGTAAGGTTCCCCATGGTATACTTGCAAAGAAGTTAGTAGAATATGGGATAGATAGTACCACTGTTAGATGGACTTGTCATTGGTTGACTGATTTCACCCAAAGGGTGATCATTAATGGCTTCTCTTCAACTTGGAGAGACATGACCAGTGGGGTGCTCCAGGATTCTGTACTGGTTCTGGTGCTATTCAATATCTTTATTAATGACTTGGAGGAAAGAATAGAGAGTAGGCTGATCAAATTTGCAGATGATACCAAATTGGGTGGGGTTGCTAATTATCTAGGGGATAGGATGAAAATCCAAAAGGACCTTGACAGATTAGATGCTGGGCCAAAGCTAACGGGATGGGTTTCAACAGAGGGAAATGTAGGGTGCTGCACAGATATAGGATGGGAGATACCTGGCTGGAATTTAGTACCTGTGAAAGGGATCCGGGAGTCTTGGTAGACCAGCAGTGTGATGTGGCGGCCAAGAAAGCCAATACAATTCTTGGTTGCATCAACAGAAGCATAGTGTCTAGATCAGGGGAAGTGATAATACCACTCTATTCTGTTCTGGTCATAACACATTTGGAGTACTGTGTCCAGTTCTGTGCACCTCTATTTGAAAAGGATGTTGTCAATCTTTAACAGGTCCAGAGGAAGGCGACCAAGATGACTGAAGGTCTGGAAGAAATGTCTTACGAGGAGTGGCTTAGGGAGCTGGGAATGTTTAGTCTTACAAAAAGAAGGCTGAGCAGGGATATGATAGCTATGTTTAAATACAGTGGACCCTCATATAACAAATGTTTTGTATAACATAAAATCTGTACAACATAAAAAATTCTGGAGATAGGGGAAATTTACTTAACAGAATCGCCTAGGGGGCGAATCCATACAACATAAAAATGGTCGTGATTAGGGATTATTCTGTTTTCAATGCATTATTTGTATAAAGGAGAATTTGCTTAACATAATTTCATTTGGGACACATTAATTCCTTTATACAAAGTACCATTGTATTTGAAAGGATGTCACATTGAAGAAGGGAATGGTTTGTTTTCCATGGCTTCATAAACTAGGACATGGGGCAATGGTTTCAAACTACAAGAAAAGAGATTCAATTTAAACACTAGGAAGAACTTCATGACAGTTAGAGCTGTTCGGTGGTGGAATATGTTACCACAAAGGAGGGTGGTGGAGTCTCCTTCTTTGGAGGTGTTTAAGCAGAGGCTGGATGGCCATCTGTCAGGAGCAGTGTGAGGGGGGTTCCTGCATGGCAGGGGATTGCAATAAATGACCCTTGAGGTCTCTTCCAACTCTATGAATCTATGATTCTATGACTTGTGGATGTGAGGTGTTAGCCTGGGAAAGGATTGACAGCAACCAACTTGTCAGAGTAGTTTCATGATGGGAAGAGGTAGGCCACAAGGAAAGTGTCTATGAAAGGAGAGAAGGAACCCACCTGGAGGGCTACTCTCCATCCTGTTGCACCTCTGTTTAGCTCCCAAGTGGATTTTGCTGAAGACTACATCTTCCCTACTGCAGGGGTCTATTTTGTGGTCTGCATGGCCTTGCTGGTCATCAGCCTGACCGAGACCATCCTCATTGTGCGGCTGGTCCACAAGCAGGACCTGCAGCCCCATGTCCCCGAGTGGGTGAAGCACTGGGTGCTGGAGAGGGCGACCATCCTGCTATGTGTCCGAGACAGGAGTACCTTCTGCCCCATCAGAACACAGAGCTCTGATATCTCTGGGAACACGGAGAACAACGACAGCACAGGTAAGACCTAGGCCAAAAAAAGATACAATACTTGAGCCAGTCCTTGGATTCAGCACTCAAAAGGGACCCCCAATTCCAAATGCTGTCTTTCTTATTGATTCATTAAAATATTCCTTTCTTGTGGTACAGTTCCTAGGGCAGAGTTCAATAAGAAAATCAAATGCAATGCAAGTTCTTGGGGGCAGGGAGGGTTCAAAAGACATTTTAGAACCCCTTTAAAACACAGTGACAATGGAAACAAAACCCATTGGAATGATATCCAGAGAGCCATCATCTTCCTATGTATTGAATGATGAGAATCGTTTAAAAACAGAGATGGAATAAAGGGATTCTTGGTATCATCACTTCTCCAAAGGGAGGTATTTTACTTCCAGGCTGTTACACTCAAGAAAGGCATTCATGCAATGTACCATTTTTAATGGGGAGACAATGGAGCAAGCAGATGTTAACAATGTGGGGAGAGGAGCACCAACAATTATCTAGGTCCCAAGCCATTTAACAATAATCATGTGTTATCAAATCAGAGTTCCCGTTGGGAAGATGGGCGGGATATAAATTCAACAATAAATAAATAAATAAATAAATTTATGTCTTAGAATGACACATTTCACAGTTTCCTAAGTAGAGAGAATCCTCAAGAGTGGTTTTGCCCAAGGCTACCCAGTGGGGAATTGAACTCCCAACCTCTGTCTCCGTAGCCAGAGACCTAAACTGCGGAGCTATCCAGCTAGTCCTGAGCCAGCTTGGGCTTTAAAATTCCTTGCCAACACCATGAACTCAGGCCTGGGCAGTGACCACAAGCTCTCTCTGTTTCAGCCCCATGGATAATCTCCTTTTCCCCTCCTTCCCTCGCTCCTTTTAGCCAAACTGAACCACTACAGCTGTGGAAATGTGCGCGATTGTGAAGGAGCAGAAAGCAGTGCAGCAAATCGGACACCGGAGGAGAACTCCCTGGTAGTGGAGAATATATTGCAGGAGATTCTGGCCATCCGCCAGTTCCTGGAGAAGCGGGATGAATTCCGTGACATTGCCCGCGAATGGCTCCAGGTGGGCTACGTTCTGGATGTCCTCCTCTTCCGCGCCTACCTGGTGGCTGTCCTGGCCTACAGCATCACCCTGGGCACCTTGTGGTCCATCTGGCAGTATGCCTGAGACATGGAGCCTCCCGACAGAGATGGGCTGGGCACACTGCAATGCTTCATGAATCTCCTGGGGATGTCTTTTAATGAGAGACATCCAAGGGGATCCCAGGTATTTCTGCTGACATTCTTGTTTATGGACTAGCATCTTAAAGACTGGTGATTCCAAGTGTATCTTACAGGGCTGGCCTGTTCATGTCTGTTATTCATTATTATGGGACAACACTGGCTCAGTGGGCTTGTGCCTGACACCCTCAGGTGTCCAATGGCCAAAACAATATATCAGAGATACCTGTCATTGCTCCCATGTGGCATTTCTACACACTATGAACACTCCACTCTTGACAATGCATGCTAGCAAAGCAACCTTTAACTCAGTGCCCTGAACTCAAGGGACAGCACAGAGGCAGTGAGGGCAAATGGTATGGCTGTTTCCTCTCCCCCATGTCCATCTTCATCTTCATTGTTTTTAAGTGCTGCCCAGTCCCCTCCAACGGCCCTGCTCAGCTCTTGTAAGCTCATGCCCGAGGCTTCCTTTACGGACTTCCTTCAGCTCATATTGGTCTCTTCCTCTTTTCTTACTGCCTTCCACCTTCCCCAGCATTATTATTGTCTTTTCCAGGGAATCCTGCCTTCTCATGGGGTGTCCAAAGTAGGACAGCCTCACTTTCATCATTTGAGCCACCAGAGAGAGAGGTCAGGCTTGATTTAGGACCAACTTGTTGATCTTTCTGGCCACCCAAGGCATCTGCAAAGCTCTCCTCCCTGTCAGCTTTCACACCCACCCAGGCATGATGACTGGAAACACAAGGGTGTGGATGATCCCGGTCTCCCATGACACATCCTGACCTCTGATGCCCTTTTCTAGTTCCTTCATTGCTGCCTTTCTGCATCTCAGTTTTCTTCTGATTCTTGGTGGCAAGTCTCCCCTTGGACTGCAGATTGCACCAAGGTAGATCTTCATTAGGGTAATACAAAGTCCTAATGAGATGGAAATCTCACATGGAAATCTCTGCCTTGGCATCGTTTCTTCAACAGAGGCAATTGTACTTCCCGGTACAATGGAAAGAGGATGCTGTGGAGATAGAGCAGAGATTTGCTTAGGGAGGGGAACACCACCTACTCATTTCAGTGGCATCTGGTGACAAGTGTTTCTGCAAAGAAACATCCATCAGGAATTTTAATTTTGATCATAGCCCTGAAAAACACATTCTCCTCATTGGAGGGTTGTATGTTTCATTCCGCTTGAGGTGTGTCCTAAATCATTCATCCTGTGGGCATGACCAGATCATCTCAGTAGTAGCTCTTGACTCCTCCCTTTTCTGGAATCAACGTGCATAATGCCCTCGAACCAGCACCTTATAGTGATATAGTGGTCCCCCACCCATTCACGGTTCATATACTGTACTGCAGTCCCACTATATCACAGGACCACAGTATATGAAAAAAGGCCCCCTGGGGTAAGGGGGGAAGGCCTGTTTCAGGCCTCCCGTACTTACCCCCAGCCTGGTGCTGCCCTGAATGGGCCTGTGAGGGCCTCTCTGGGCCTTCTGGAGGCCCGAAAATGGCTTCCCTGGGAATAGGAAGTCACTTCCAGTTTGCAGAAAACCATTTCTGAGGGCTCTGAGGGCCTTTCTAGGTCTGTCGGAAGCCTCAGAAATGATTTTTGGCATTCCTAGAAGTCTCTTCCGGTTTACAGGAAATCACTTCTGGTTCGCACGGAGGCCCGGGAAGGCCCTTGCAGGCCCGTTTGGGGCAGCGCCAGGCTGCGGGGTAAGCACAAGGGCCCCCAGCTAGGCCTCCCAGGTCTGTCCCGACCTGCATCCACATATTGCGGATTTTCAATTATCATGGGTTAAGTTGGGCCCCTAACCTCCGCAATAGGCAGGGGATCACTGTACCTATGGCAGGAAACCCCATATTTCCTCATACCTGGTGGTAAAAATTCAAATGTAATAACTTTAGACATTTCTGCCTAATGGAAGGGACAGCCCCAAATGATGCACATATGATTCCCTTATTTTGTAAATAGAGCAATCATACAGCATGTGGTTGTCTGCATTCCCATTGTTACCTGGACTTTCAATTAAGTAGGCAAGCTTGCTGATGCTTGATCATTATATTTGTCTCTTGTTCTCTCTTTTTGTACTCATTGTCTTTATGTATGTATACAGGTCATATGGACACAATAAACTTTATTATTATTATAAGTAGGCAAGCTTTCCTCTTATTTTCCACCTATTATTATATGTTGTGCAATAAACATGATATTAGCTGTTGTGAGTTTTTCAGGCTATTTGGCCATGTTCTAGAACTCACAACCGCTATCAGATCCTGGCCGTGAAAGCCTTCAAGAACACATCAAACATGTTATTCCTTCAATTAAAACAATGGTGTCTGGAATAGAATTCACAGGTAGCATGTGTTGTGCAAATGAAATAGATAATCAGTAAACACACACATGAGGAAGAAAATAATTTAAGAAATGAGAATTGCCTGCAGTTCTTGCCATTTTGGAACAAAAGGGTGTGTACTTCATTGTGCAGTAAAATAATGAAGAAATAATGCAGCTTGGGGTGTCTGGAAGCCTCTGGAAGTGATAAGGGGCCATACGGCACAACAGCACAAGGGAAATGCAAAACTGGAAGAGGATGGAGACCCACTTTTAGTTGGGTGAAAATGCAGTTCAGTTCAAAGGGCAGCCAGCTAGAAGCTTCCTGGAGTGGTGAATCAATTTATTAAATGATAGGTTGGAAAAGGGGCACCAGCTACAAAAATTTCAGCCCCTACCATATGAGATTTTGGTAAAGAATAAAAAAGAAAGGAAGCATGATGCCACTTGAAATTCATTGAAAGAAAGAAAGGCAGTTTCCACAAATACTACCAAGTAGTTACAGTATGTATCTATAATGAAAACAGCCAAGAATAGTTGCACCCTTTCCCTGCTCAGATCTGGGATGACATCAGTGGCAGAGAATCCAGGCCAGTTCATAAGTGGAATTGATTTAGCGAAATCCCCAAATTTAATTTAATGTAATAAGAATACCTTACACCCCTGGTTTAATGCAACGCTCATTTGCTTTGTACAGAATTGTTGTCTACCTTTCCTTGCTGCAGAACTTGATAAATGTCACACACTGACATAAGTGTCAGGTTATTCCAGCAGAAAATGTCTTATTATCCTTTTTTTTTCATTGATGGTCTGGGATGAAAGGAGAAACTCCAAGCAAGCCTTGTTTGCCAAGAGGCTTCCAGCACCATGGACAGAGCCCCTGGATTACCCTTTGCATGTACTGTTTGCTTCTTTTCTCTTGAATCAGGAAGGGGGTGATGGGAATGCGTTCTCCAGCATTCCTCTGAGCATGGGTTGCTAAGCAGGTGTGTGTGTGAAATAACACCATGGGGGAGTCAGGCCACAGCAAAATCCAGAGGAAGGAAAAGCAGAACCATAGACATGCTGTATCAAGTTACAGAAGTGGAGAATGGCGGTGGATGTCAATTATTTCTCACCAGCTTTGTTCTGATCCATCTGTCATTTTGCAAATACAATATCAGTTCATTTTGTTCCCCACTCAAGTTCCCTCGAGTCTCCATCAGGACATCAGGGCACCTGTCCTTGACTGAAGATTTTGTCAGAGGCAGTAAAGAGACAGCCTCCTGCTTCTGGCCTCTTCTTGAGCCTAAGAAAGCTGAACAGTGATGCCTGGGGATTGAGATGTTTTATCCCACTTGGATTAATCAGTGGAGGCCACAAGGGCTTACTAAAAAGAATTTGGGGGACAATGCATTTAGAGGAAGGATGTGGCCAGGTGTCAAGGGATAGGAAATAAGACAAATATTAAAAAACATAACAACAAAACAAGACGATGCTAGAAGACTAGGAAACTAGATGTGCAAGCATCTATCTCTTTCCCGTTCAACTCAACTGTTCCTCACAATCAACTATTCTCAAAAGCTGGTCTTTAGACTTTCTGTCCTATCAGCATCTCAGGTTTCCTACTGAAGCACATAGCAACTGAAACAGACAGACAGACAGACCCCCAAACATACTTTCTTGTCTACACTACCAGTAGTGAGATGGGATCTTCTCAAAATGCATAAGAAGACTCCTGAGATGTCAGTGCTGAGAAGTGGCTACACTTCCTAGTGGAAAAGAAGGCGCATCACACATTTTGGTTCTTACAACATCTCACTGTTGTGAAAGGCTGCTCTAGCTTCTGACAGAACTAGCAAGAAGCAGATGAACACAGAGAGCTAGTTTAGTGTTGTGGGGAGAGGCTCAGATTTGGCTGTGGGAGATGTGGAGTGGGGGAGATGTGCGCCAAAGTTACTGAGTGCCTCACATACCCTTGGAACCTTATTAGGGTTGCCATAAATGGAAAGTGACTTGACAGTGCAGAAGAGTGGCCAAACACAGACCAATCTTCATGGAATAGTAACGAAGGAAACATTGCTCTGATAAGATGGTGCTATTAATGTTTGCAGTGGCCCCAAATTAGAGCTGGCCTGATGTCCTAAGATAGAGTTAATGGGGAAAATATTTGACTTAGTGAAAGAAGATACTTGGTAGCCTAAGAATGCAGAGCTTAAGGAATCTTTCCTTACATTTACTGGCCTCTGCTGCATTAAATGGTTCCATGTTCAATCTTTCTGGGTGGACCATCAAATAGATGTAGTTTGCTGGAAGAGATTCAACACAGGGTGGACGTGCAATCAACATTCAGCTGCAGACAGACCAGTATAACACAATGGCTATAGAATAGAACCAACTGGGGATGAATTTTCTCCAACGGGCCATCATAGCACAACACTCAAAGAATTCAATCTGGTCTTTGAATTCACTGAAATGGAAACTCTGAAGTCCTTCCCAAGTGCTTTGGACAACTGGGAGGGAGACTATCTCACCTTGAGGAAAAATGCAGAATGACTGGCAGGTGGAAGCCAGGTTAGTACCCAGGTGGATTTTGGCAGTGGGGCCAGAAACAATCCCCTGATGATCTGTAAGTGGCTGGCTATTGATGAGGTGTCCAGTGAAAGAGTTAGTAAGACACTAAATCAGCCCCATTGATCCTAGTGAGATCGATGGTGCTACAGACCTGATCACTGCAATGGGCAATTAACAAGCGCTGGAATGAGCTGCCTTCATGTAACATCAAATGCTTCAACAGACAAATCCAATCAGCACATTGATCTGTCCCTCCTGGTCCTGTGACAAGGTAGGTGCGTAGATCAGTTATGTGTGCATTCAGGAAGCAAACACAGGCAAGGGGATGCACAAATATTATGGTGCATGAGGGGGAAATCCATTACTCTCCAACTTCTGAGTCTGTTTCAGTGAACGTTCCATAATCTGTCATGAGTGGCTAATGGGTGCCAACAAGCAGAAGGCAGAAATTTTAGCAATGGGATGGGTTTCATTCTCCACATTGGTATGATTCTGACTGCATCTCCATCCTCAGAGTCAAAGCTGGGTCCACTGGCAGCTCCAGCTTTGGGGATTCAGAATTATCTCCAGAGATGGGAAATGATGTTTTTATTGTCTGATAACTCCTAGTATCTGGACATATCTGGCTAGGAGGTCCCAGCATGTGCAATCCCATTGTCCACCTCTGGAGAGCTTCTTGTGGCTAGTATCGGCAACGAGGACCCAGTGGATTAATTTGACATGGGTATATTGCTTAGATGCTTGCGACTAAACCTGGCCAGATGGTCTTGGGGCCCTAGAGCCTATTTGTGGTGAAACAGGATGGACCTGCAGCCTGGGAGATGGAGCAGGTCCCTTCACCTTTGGAAGAAGACTCACTTTGGAGCTGGAGCTCAAACAGAATAATATGTTGTTTCTTTCTACCTTACACTTACAGAGGTTTCCTTGAAAATTTCAATTTTTTAGTGTCCCCCACCAAATCCTGCTAGGTGGCTCCTTTCTGCCAGACCACAGTGTGAGACAAGGGTGGCTTACACATGCAATTGTAGCTGTCCAGCAGGAGGCTGCATCTGCCACAAGTGATGGAGACATCAGGGGAAAGCAACATTTTCCTGTGGAAGTGCATCTCAAAGCACTTTTAGGATACCTCATGTTCAGGAGGGATTGGACTGTGTGCCCCCCCCATTGCCATGCTGTGAAAACTTATTTTCCATCATAAGTGACAAGGTGGGCATTGTTCAGCATCTGCCAAAATCCACATTCCTGAAGAACCCTCCACTGCTATGCCCATCACTCTTCTAGCCTCCTCTTCCTCATCATCTTCCACTCCCCCCCTCCTCCTTCCTTGCTGACACAATCTCTTCACCTACCTCTCAGAACATGAAGCACAGCTCTTTCCTCCCATTTACCTCTACATATCTTGCTCAATGGGAAGTTGCATAGATTGGATCCAGAGAGAGAGGGGGCTTTTGGGTGACATGACTTGATAGCTCCATCGAGCCAGACAGGAGCATAGCCCAGATTGTCCACACGATGGCAGTGTAGCCTACTGATTCTATAGGGTGCATGCTTCCTCCATACAGAGACAGGTGCACTGCTCTTTCAAGGTAGTGTGCCATTGCTCCTCACCTCACAAACCCCCATCTCCAAACCCATGGAGAGAAGAAGAATGGTGAGAATGGGAAGCCCTTTCAAAACGTTTGTGTTGGCTTTGTGGAAAATGTTTTTGAAGTTCTCTCCCTGTGTGCATCTCTCTCTCTCTCTCTCTCTCTCTCTCTCTCTCTCTCTCTCTCTCTCTCACACACACACACACACACACACACACACACACACACACACACACACACACACACACACACACACACACACACACACACACACACACACACACACACACACACACACACACACACAAAACATAGAGCTCTTTCTGTGCCACAAGGCAGGCAGAGTTGGTTTGTGGGTTGCCACTTCCAGAATCCCCAAGAATACTCCAACATCTTTCCCCACTCACTCAATTGACATGTTAGACAGATCTCTATCAAAACATGATGGGCTGTTGTGTACCTGGCTACAGTGCCTTATTCCTCTGGCACACAGGGATGTTGTAGAGATAGATGGCAATAACGATGCCAATGAGGTTGATGAGGTCTTGTGAAGGGTGGTAGCCTACTGAGATTGTGTCGCTCACAGATGCGAAGGACAAGGTGCACCCTGGTTATCAAGCACATCCCTGCCTAGAAGATTAAACGTGTGGAATTTAAATGTGAGCTCATATTTGCGATCATAGCATCAGCGGGGTGGGTTGGTTGGTTAGGGCTGATGCCCAGTGTACACCTACTTAGAATCAGGCCATGGGAAAACTGAAGGGGCACTTTGAATAGAGGCAGACAGGATGTCACTGTTAGAGTCTCTCTAGGTACCAAATCAGAGGCTACACATCAAATCTGGCAAGGGAATGGTCTTCTCTATGCACACAGCCTGGTCCTCAAGATATCATGCTTCTTTGTTGGTTAACCAGATAACCAGGGCTTTTTCTGGGGGGAGGGGGAGGGATGGTGATGGTGGTTGACAGCACGGGATGATGACCTTCCCAGGCAAAGGGGCAGGTTGACTTGAAGGCTCCATTTCCAATGGATGGAGCCACCGATGATGTTGGCATACCAACTCATCATCAATAATTTAAAGTATAAACAACACTTTACATTAAGTGACAGTAATTAGCCCCATAGATTCCAAGTAATTAACGTTTAACTGCAATTTAATTTTTATGGCAGGATACAGCATGGAATAAGCACTTCCCTTCTTCCCTTTTCTGAGGTTGGGTAGCATCTCCAAGCCCACTGGATCCACGGCCCGGCTCTTTTCCCCAGGGTCATTTGGAGCTGCTTTTCAAGGACAGGTCTGGGGTTGGTGTGAGAGCGCATGTGGAGCCTGCCCCAAAGAGGAAAAAAGTCATAAGGGCATGGGCAATGACAATGGAGGTGGCACAAGCCAACCAACTTCATGGGGCAAAACACGTCGCAGGAATCCAGAGATGCTCCCTTCAGCCACCAGCTAGGAAGACATTCTGCCTTGGAATAACACCATTAAATGGCCATACAGCTTGCATCAAAATCCAAGGAGCGCAAGAACAGTGGTTAATGTAGTCAGTAAATAAATAAAGGAGGGCTTAAGCTTAGTGTACAGCAATCAGTTTAGAACTACAGGATAATTAACCCAGCAGGGGTCCAGAGCAGCCTATAGTCAGGTCTAAATGAATGAGCTCCCTTGCATTGAAGCAAACTTGCTCAGCTCCCTGAGGAGCGTGAGGGGAAAAAATTACTCCCGAGACAAGTCAGGCAGACTCTGAGGGAGTCAAAAGCACGCGGTGCAGCGTGCACCAAGCAGGGCAGCCGAGGCTCGTGTCTGGTCTTCCTCATTTCCCAGGCTCATCCTTGCCTTTTCTACTGTGTCTTGACTTCTCCCCATGGGTCCAAAGACAGCAGCACATTGCCTACCTAGAGAGAAAAAAGTTCTACTTGGCACAAATTCTGGACCAAGAAGCTCCTGGTTTCCATCGGCTGGCAATGTAAGACTGGCAAAGCAATGGTATTATTATCTTGGCATTTTGGGGGGAGGGGTGGCAAAGTTGTGCTCGATCAGGAAAGCCAAGGTGCCGTGGAACATCTTCCTCAGCTGCAGTGTGTCAATCGATTATAATAACACTAATAATAATCTTAGTATGGCAGAGTTGGAAGGAACTCTTTGTTTGATGGAGTCCAGTGCCTGACAAGAAGGTCATAAGAACATAAGAACACAAGAACATAAGAACAGCCTCGTTGGAACAGGCCATAGCCCATCCAGTCCAGCATTCTGTCTCACACAGTGGCTCACCATTTGCTTCAGGGTATTCCCAAGCACCTGCTTACGGTTCCCTGCAAATGGTATTGCGAGATATCCTGCCTACCTCTCCAACCCGGATGTTGTCCTTAGGCATCCATAATGATAGCCATTGATGCCCTTGTTCTCCATGGACTTCTCTAATCCTTTCTTAAAGCTGTCAAGTCTGACAGCTGTCATCAATTCTTCTGCCAGGGAGTTCCAAAGACCAGTGATCCTCTGGGTGAAAAAGCACTTTCTCTTATTTGTTTAAGATCTAGCACCCAAACGTTTCATGGAGTGCCCCCTAGTTCCAGTGTTGTGCAATAGGGAAAACAGTTTTTCCTTATCTACTTTGTCCACATCATGTATGATTTTATAAACTTCAATCAGGTCACCTCTTAGGTGCCGTTAATGTTTCAAGAGTGAAGATGCTCAGCCATTGCAGCCTCAGATGGTAAAGAAGGTGTTCCAGTCCCCTAATCATTCTGGTTGCCCTCCTCTGCACTTTTTTCCATTTCCATAATACCCCTTTCGAGGTATGGTGACCAGAACTGAACACAGTACTCCAGATGAGTACTCACCATAGATTTATAAAGAGGCAAAATGACACTCGCTGACTTATTTTCTACACCCTTCCTAATGTTCCCTAGCACTGAGTTTGCTTTTTTCACTGCTGCGGCACACTGGGTTGACACCTTCATTGAGCTGTCCACCAGGACACCAAGGTCCCTTTCCTGGTTTGTTGTAGAGAGTTCAGACCCCATCATTTTATAAATGTAATTGGGTTTTTTTTTGCCCCAACGTGCACCACTCTGCACTTGCTAATGTTGAAGCTCATTTGCCACTGGTTTGCCCACTCCCCCAGTGTCAAGAGATCCCTCTGGAGCTCCGCACAATCTCTCTCAGTTTTTATTACCCTGTATAATTTAGTGTTGTCGGCAAATTTGGCTAACTTGCTATTTACTTCTACTTCTAGATCATTTATGAAGAGGTTGAAAGGCAGGAGTCCCAGTACTGGACCCTGGGGGAACCACACTCTTTACCCCTCTCCACTTGGAGAAGTGTCCATTTAGGGCTACCCTCTTCTTGTCCCTTTGCTAGTTGCTGATCCAGGACAAGAACTGTCCCTTTATTCCATGACTGGCAAGTTTATTAAAGAGCCTTTGGTGCGGGACCTTGTCAAAAGCCTTCTGAAAGTCCAGATAAACAATATCAACTGGATCTCTCTTATCCACATGCTTGTTGACACATGCAAATAATTCCAAAAGATTAGCGAGGCATGATTTGCCCTTGCAGAAGCCATGTTAGCTCTCCTTCAGCAGCACCTTCTCTTCTATGTGCCCATTAATTTCATCTTTTAGGATGGTTTCCATTACTTTACATCGGACACATGTCCAACTGACCAGTCGGTAATTTCCTAGATCACCTCTGGATCCTTTTTTTGAAGATTGGTGTTACATTTACTACCTTCCAGTCATCAGGCACAACACCTGAGGGAAAGATTATAAATTTTGGCTAGGACCTCAGCAATTACATCTTTAAGTTCCTTGAGAACTTGTAGATGGATGCCACCTGGTGATCTGTTAGCATTTAGTTTAACAAGACATGCAAGAACCTCCTCCCTGGTTATTTCTATCTGGCTTAATTCTTCGGTTTCCTTCTTTCCAGTAAGGACCCGATCTTCCAACCTCTGGCTCCACAGCTGGAGTTCTAGACAGCTGTTCTCCTCTGAGGTTGGTGGCAGTCCTAGAAATGGTTACTATGGGAAGCTGTGTCTAGGTTCTTTGCTTGCCAATTCATGTAGAATTTCAGGTAGTGAGTCCATTTTGCATGAAACAGATTCTTTGGAAGTCCTTCCACAAGTGGAAAACATTCAGTTCCAAAGATTTCAAAGGGCTTTTAGAGAGCTGTGGAATTTGGGGAAAGGTTGGGTCCCATGGCAAAAGGCTGAGGGAATTGGCAGTCCTGACTGGTCCTGCGGCCAGACAGCGATGCTGCCAGGAAAGCTACAGCTCCTAGGACCCTAATCCAAATGATTTTCTGTCCTGCATTTGCAAATACAGCCACCTTTTTGTCATTCCATGTAAGAAGAAATACTGTAGATCTCTCTTCCCTGGAAAGACTCATTTCAAGCCCCCAGTTGTTCTTCTAAGTGCTGGACAAAAAACAAAATGGCTGGATCGCTCAATGGTCAAAGTTTCTGGCTGCAGAGCCAGAGGTTGGGAGATTGATTCCCTACTGGGCCTCCTTGGCAAGGGCTGGACTGGATGACCGACAGGGTCCTTTCCAGCTCTGCAGTCCTGAGAGCTTTATTATCATCATCCTGACTGTTAATTTTTGCATCACAAGAATAAAAGCCATGCTCCATAGCTTTAACATGGAAGAACAACCGGGGAGACCCACTTTGAGTCAAGGGGTGGTTCAAAGTGCCCATGCTCTGTAGCTCACCCCCACCAGGCCTGAATGGACAATCACTGACCAACCCCATCATGGTGGCCTCCTTCTTGCAGACCTCCATGGCTCCAGGGTCTTCCTCTCTGAGGCAACACCACCCACAATGCCTAGAAGGAACTTCTTGCTTTCCTCCTCCAGCTGAAATGCCAATTCTGGAGCTGTCAGGGCATCTGAGCTTGTGTATAAATACCAGATTTTAAGCAGCCTCAGAGCTTCCCGAGGCTCACAATGTGTCCGGGTCTCCTTTCTATCCATAAGATCGTATCTGGGTCAGAGAGCACGTAAGGAGGGCAAAGGCTTCCCACTGCACCATCTCCATTCAAGCCCAGCTCCTATTCACTTGGGCTTGCTCTCCCCTTACAGCTGGACACACGTGACTCTCCTCCCTCCCCAGCTCCCAAGACTAAGCCCCTGCCTAGCCTCTTTGATGTCCCTGGGCAGAAAATGGCAATTAAAAGTTGTCAGTGGACATCATGCTCTCTAAGAAGCTCACATGGAAGGAGGGGGTGCAGCTTGGCCAATCTGCGTTGAAGGCAGAGGGGGGTAAAAAGGAAAGACCCAAGGATTTTGGCCAGGGATCGCAGCCTCTTTACTTATTCCACCATTTCTATTGCAAATCATGTGGTATACTGGGATCAGTAAAATTCTCCAATCCATGGGACTATGAGGGAACGCGTAGCACAATCTCATCATGACTTGAACATGTCTTAATTGTACTGGACTGTATATTATCCCTCATTATTGTAAGCTGCCTTGGGTCCTTTTCCAAGGAGAAAAGCAGGGTAAAAATACTCTAAAATAAAAAATAAATAAATAAAATAAAATCTACATCCATTAAGAACATAAGAAGAGCCATGCTGGATCAGGCCAAAGGCCCATCTAGTCCAGCTTCCTGTATCTCACAGCGGCCCCACCAGATGCATTTGGGAGCACATGAGACTAGATATCTGTCCCCTGATACCACTCCCCTGCATCTGGCCCTTGAACTACCCTGGTTTAAAGCCTAGAGATTACACATCTCCATCATGGTTTGTAACCCGTGATGGACTTTTCCTCTAGGAATCTGTCCAATCCCCTTTTGAAGGCATCCAGGCCAGATGCCATCACCACATCCTGTGGCAGGGAGTTCCATAGACTTACAACGCGCTGGGTGAAAAAATATTTTCTTTTGTCAGTTCTTACTCTCCCAGCACTCAATTTGAGTGTATGTCCCCTAGTTCTGGTATTTTGAGAGAGGGAGAAGAGCTTCCCTCTATCCACTTTACTCATACCCTGCATTATTTTGTATGTCTCAATCATATCCCCCTCATGCGCCTTTTTTCCAGACTAAAGAGGCCCAATTGTTTTAGCCTTTCTTCATAAGGGAGGTGCCTCAGCCCAGAAATCATTTTAGTCGCTCTCTTCTGCACCTTTTCCAGTTCCACTATGTCTTTCTTGAGATGCGGTGACCAGAATTGTACACAATACTCCAGGTGGGGCCTTACTATTGTTTTGTATAACGGCATTATAATGTTGGCTGTTTTATTTTCAATCCCCTTTTTGATCATCCCTAGCATGGAATTGGCCTTCTTCACTGCTGCCACACATTGGGGAGACACCTTCATGGAGCTGTCCATTCACAAGGAAAGACCGTGTTCAGGATGGCCAGAGTATGCTTGGTGGTTTGTCCTGAAAGCTGTTTGTCAGGCTGTTCATAATTGTGAGGTCCTTGAGAGGTGACATTTTAGGATCATTAAGGTCCCATCTTCTATTCCTGCCACTTGAGGACTGAGCAAAGTCTCCTGTGGGCCAAACTAGAAATTATATAGGAATACCAAGACACCTTATTATGCTATGCCTGTCACAGCTTTTGGAGGAATGTCAGGAGAAGTCTGCCATGTTCTTCTCACGGCATACAGTTTAGATGTGGTCCAGAATCAAAATGTCAGTCTGGAGAAGATTGGCATGCATCAGCAACCGCACCCAAACTCACCTGTGGACTGCAGGCATCTGGTCATTCCTGAAGCAGATGCTGGGATTTTGTCCACATGCCACAAACTGCTACAATGATGAATTCCAAACCTTGGGCATCAAAAGCATTCCTGGACTGCCATTCCCAGAAGCCTTCACCATTAGCTGTGCTGTCTAGGATTTCTGGGAATTGTAATCCAGGAACACCTGGGTGACCCAAGTTTGATAATCAGTAGGACAGGAACTTTCTGATTCTGAGTGCAATACGGGAGTTCACTTTGGCCCTCATAAATCCTCAAAGTCCATCATGTTTGCTTCTCCCAGCTGGTCTAATTCCCCAGAGCTTGCTGTTCCACAGGAGACTTGAAACAATGGAAGTTAACTGAACCACTGCGATGGAGACCTCTCTGTTTTTGCTGAATGAAAGAAAGCAATGAGGCAGGAGGGCATCAACGATTGAATTAACTTTATTTGTGTTTTTTTTCTAACTGCAGATTCAAGATATACAACTGAACATTGCTATTTTTCGTATGAGACTTATAAATAAAAATACAAAATGTCCACTACAAAAAAACTACCATTAGTAGGATGTAAAAAATATTCTCTTTGCTATAGAAGGCACAAACTTCACTTAGTGACAAATGGAGAGAGAGAAAACCTGCAGCAGTAAAATACTTTCATTTCTTTTTTAAGCATTTTTCTTTTTTTTTCTTCTCGCCAGAAACACTGAAGGTTTTTTTTAAAAGATAATTTTATTGTAAAACCAATCACCAACACCCCAGACAAAAACAGTGACCCCCAGGCATCTGATACATTGGATATACATTGATAATAAAACAAATTAACAATATGTACAACTCTATATAAATTAACAATTAACAATTCACAAGGTTTACTTAGCTTTTAACGTTTTAATTACCACAAATTGGTCAAACATACTCATATAATTCAGTAGCTTCTCAAACCATTCCACCTCTTTCTCATTGACCTTAAACACTTTCATTCTGTGTATCTTCATAGTTAGGTATTCTAAAATTATAATATTATTTAATTTTTTCCTCCATTGATTCACCCCTAGCTCTTCTGCATTTTTCCAATTACTCGCTATGACCTGTCTGGCTGCAATTACCATCAGGTTTACCCATTTACATTCCTCTTTTGTTTTTAACTCTGTGCTACCCAGGCTAATGAGAACCATTAATTTAGATATTTCTACTTTCCTTCCCACAATTTTCGATATTTCTCTACCAATCTGTCGCCAAAAATTATTAACTAGAGGACAATCCCACCACATATGACTGTAGGTTCCCATTACTCCACACTTCCTCCAGAAATTTTTGCTTCCTAACTTTGTAATATGATACAACCTTACTGGTGTGTAATACCATTTTTGTATCAGCTTCAACCCCTGCTCCTGGATTATCCTAGAGGTCATAACAAAGGGCGGTTGGTGAAAAATTCTATCCCAATCTTCATCTAAAATTTGTTCCTGAATATCTAGCTCCCAATATTCTTTTAAACTTTCCTTTAGTGATTTTCCCATATTTAATAAAACCTTATACAATTTTGAAACTATTTTGGTCCTATCCATCCTGTATCCTTTCACTAATTCCTCGAAGGGGGGAATATTTCTTTTACCACAATTTTCAACTTCTTTCTCCTTCAACAAGGAGGAGATTTTTTTTTTTTTGTAACCAATTAATCTTATTCCAAATTCCACTTTCCTGTTCCATCATTATTTCTGTTTCCCAGATTTTATCCATATTCTGGATTAAAATCTCCTTTAATTTATCCCCTACCTCTTTTGGGATGAGCTTCCTTAATGGGGCAAATTTATCATAATACCATATTTTTGTAAGTGGAGAGAGGTCAGGGAAAAGCTTTTTTCCCACTTCTCCCATAATTTTATTTCTTTTCTTTTCTTTATCCTCCTTTCGAAGATTCTTATTTTCCCTCCTACTGCTTCCAAATTCTCCCGCTCTATACATCCCAAATCTTCCCCCTGTTCTCCCTCCAACCAAATCATAAGATGTCTCAGCTGATAAGCTTCATAATATAAAATCAAATTGGGAATCCCCCATCCTCCATCTTGGATCCTATGGTACCTATATCTACTAGCTGTCCTTGGTTTCTTGGATGCAAAAACAAATCTATCTATTGACCTTTGCCACCCCTTCAGAATCCGTTCTGGTATGTGCCAAGGCAACACATAAAAAAGGTAAGTTAATCTGGGTAGCAAAAACATTTTAACTAAAGCAATTATTGTGCTGATTGAGGCCTTCCTTTTCTCCCATGTTCTCAGCTTTGATTGAATACTACTCCAATTTTTTTATAAATATGTTCAAATATTTTCTTCACATTTTTAGTTATCATTACCCCTAAATACTTTACCTTCTTATTTGCTATAGGAATACCCAATGATTTAGAGGCTTCTAAATGAGTTTTAGGTTTCACATTTAAGCACATCATTGATGAATTGGAAAAAATAACTTTTAACCCTGATACTTTTTCAAATCCTTGCAAAACTTATTTTAACGGCACAATTGCAGTCCCCAGGTCCTTAACTGTCACCATCATGTCATCTGCATACATTGTAAGAAGCTCCCCTTCTGCTCTCCCTTTCCCTGGTGTTTCAAATCCTTTAATCTCACTATTCTTTTTAAGTTTAATTGCTAATGGTTCTAATGCTAAAATAAAAAGCATGGGAGAAAGTGGACAACCTTACTTTGTACCACTTAACACTTGGGCACACCCCCTTTCTGACCCACCAATTCCTATCATTGCTTTGGACTCTGTATATATTGCCTCAATTATATTTTGAAATTTTTCTCCAAATTTATATTTTTAAATATATATTTCAAATAATTCCAATCCACTGAATCAAATGCTTTATAAATATCCAATGACAGGAGAGTAAGAGGCAAATCCTTATTTTTTGCTAAATATACCATACCCATTACCTTCCTAACTGCATCCACCAAGTACTTCTGGGGTATAAACCCATATTGATCTTCTCCCACTAATTGTGCAATACATTTTTAACCTTGTTGCCATAACTTTAGCAAATATTCTATAATCCATATTAGTAACAGATATTGGCCTATAGGAGTCTGACAGGGTTTGATCTTTTCCCGGTTTGGGAATCAATACCAACCTTGATTCCAACCAGGTAGGTGCAGTTGAAGCTGTGCTGTCTAGGATTTCTGGGAATTGTAATCCAGGAACACCTGGGTGACCCAAGTTTGATAACCAGTAGGACAGGAACTTTCTGGAAAGTGGAATGGATCCATGTCTGATTCTGAGTGCAATACGGGAGTTCACTTTGGCCCTCATAAATCCTCAAAGTCCATCATGTTTGCTTCTCCCAGCTGGTCTAATTCCCCAGAGCTTGCTGTTCCACAGGAGACATGAAACAATGGAAGTTAACTGAACCACTGCGATGGAGACCTCTCTGTTTTTGCTGAATGAAAGAAAGCAATGAGGCGGGAGGGCATCAACGATTGAATTAACTTTATTTGTGTTTTTTTTCTAACTGCAGATTCAAGATATACAACTGAACATTGCTATTTTTCGTATGAGACTTATAAATAAAAATACAAAATGTCCACTACAAAAAAACTACCATTAGTAGGATGTAAAAAATATTCTCTTTGCTATAGAAGGCACAAACTTCACTTAGTGACAAATGGAGAGAGAAAAAACCTGCAGCAGTAAAATACTTTCCTTTCTTTTTTTAAGCATTTTTCTTTTTTTTTCTTCTCGCCAGAAACACTGAAGGTTTACAAAGAACAGCACCTGCATCCTACACAGAAGAGATGCAGAGGTTGAGAACGGCAACTAGGAAGAAGACATCACAACTTGTTTTTTTTTCCAGGATGGGGGTAAATCTTGGTACGTGTGTGTGTGTGTGTGTGTGTGTGTGTGTGTGTGTGTGTGTGTGTGTGTGTGTGTGTGTGTGTGTGTGTGTGTGTGTGTGTGTGTGTGTGTGTGATCTTTAAGCAAACTGCATCTGTGACTCTAGAGAAACACATAATAGGACTCACAAGCAGCAGAGGAAAGAAAAAACAGAAGTACTTTGTACGGTGGGGGGAGGAATACATCATGAAATATCTGAAAAATATTAAAACACGTAACAGAAAAATTAATAATAACACAAATGGGCACCTTCTAAAGTTAGGCTAACAGAAGGTGCTGAGGTAGACTGGGCCTGGACAGCAATTAAAAACACTCCCCCCCCCAAAAAAAAAAACTTTTTCTTTTTTCTTTTCTAATATGAGGCAATGAACTGGCACTTGTGCTGTCACAATGTTAAGAGACAAGCAAAAATGAATATAATAATAATAATAATAATAAGATTTAAATTTGCTTGGTCCAGAAGGACAACATTGGTCCTCAGTGCTATTTCTTTTATATATATATATATAGATAGATAGATATATAGAGAGAGATATAGATTTATTTATTTATATATGAACATAAACTTCATGAAGCATGGCTTCCCAGTCTCAAAAAGATCATGCACACTTCTTTAACATGAGGAAGAACAATGACCATGGTGCACACCCACAGACTGCCACTCAAGAGCTCAAGGATGTCATGGTAGCAATGGCACAAGTGCTGACACTCCATGTTCCAGGTTTGGGATCGGAGGAGAGGAGGAGAAGTCTGGTCCCCTCCCCACAATCCCACAAAAGCTGTCTTGTGCTGGTGGGTTGTTGAGAGACGTCGCCCTGGCCAAGAAACAGAATGGTGATTGTTCCATGGAACGGGTTGAAGTTGAAGGAGGAGGAGGATGGAGCAATGCTCCCTCTCACCCTCCTCCTCCTTGAAGGTGCTGAGGGCAGGGACCACACCAACAGGAACCTTCAGGTTTCTTGGTATTGAAACCTGCAGGCTTTGAACAGGGAGGAGACAGAATTTACATTTCTGGGGTGTGGTGTGGTGTGGTGGTCAACAAAGCATATGATGACCTCCCTTTGCTAGGAAGTCCAAACCAGTGCCAAATAATTAAGACATTGCAGCTTTCCCCCATTTTTTACTCGTGGAAAACAGACAAACACAAACACACCTCTTTCTCCCCAACCCTGGCACAAAGCTCAAACAAGCAGTTTCTCCACATTCAGTTGAGGATCGTACAACACGGATGCCTGTTTTGCTTCCTACCACAACGCAGCAAAAAAAAAAAAAAAAGAGAGAGAGGGGGGGAAGGGAAGGTGTACATTGCTCTTTCATACAGACACGCTCAAGCACAAGTTTGCATGTGTGATGTCGACAACACATCTTAACGCTTTCCAGGTGATGAACTTTACTCTTCAAGCATTCATCAGAGACAGCCTGGAACACATCCTTGCAAAGGTATGCAGAAAATATAAATGTGCTACGCGGATGCACCAGAGTTTTCAGTTTGCAGGTGGGCCAAGCTGGAATAGAGTTTGGAAAGGTGATTACAATGTCAAAATGGTGACTGAAAGTGGGTGTTAAGGATGGAGAAAAAGAACCAAAATGAACCAGCAACCCCACAGACGGCCTCATAGAAAGCAGATGGTACTTGAAAGTGGAAAGTGTGTGCCATGTCAAGCCTTCAAGCAAACAATGTGCTCCTTTGTTGGCATCCAATGAGTTCCTTCACCACGTGGCCAGACTGAACACGTCACTCCTGTATGTTTCCACAAACATTTGAGGTGTAGTCACAAAGGGACACTTTGGGACAACCCTTTCCTGCTTCCAAAAGTCGGACAGTGAGGGCATCTGGATCTATCTTCAGTCCCACCGGAAGTGGGAACAAGCACCGAAGAGTGGGGCCACCAGTTCTCAACCATGAGGCCATTGTGAGAAGCAACCTATTGAAAAGTACATTGACTGGCAGCGTCCACCCCAAACCTAAATTCCTGGGAATGGGAAAGGTTACACAGGCCGACTAACAGCTTCCATGCCATCCCCCCACCCCCACCCCAAGTGTGCTTCGGAAGCTGCCGTTTCACCCTGATTTAATACCGTCCTTGGTGGTAATACTGGAACACAACAACACTGCATGATTTATTTAATACTATTGCTCTCCTGCTCTTGGCTCTTCTCTCACAACATAAGCACACAGACCAACTCCCATTCCCATTACAAAAGCAAGGAGAGGAGGGGGTGGGGTGGGACACCATCCCATCCAAAATGGACACAGAGGGCCAAAAATGTTACAAAAATTTCACACTTTGCAAATAATTTATCAGTACAACACTTTCCATGTGGTGAGGTGAGGAGGAGTGAATGGAGGGGCAATGCTGAAGACAAGAACAACCCAATCACATATTGGGGCAGGGGGGCACAAAGGATAGCAGCCATACAGCCTTCTCTGGCAAGTGGGACATTGGTGCACTTACTGCATAATTCCCCTGAAAGGGTCTGCTTTCAATGACACCACATTTTTTCTTCACATTATAAACAATACTCTACTTAACTATTCACATATTCAAGTTTAACTGTTCTCTTGATTTTCCCTTTACCAAATTGCTATCCCCAAACTCAACTGACAACTTGATCAACTGTTACAGTGAGATACTCTCTCTCTCTCTCTCTCTCTCTCTCTCTGTATTTCCCTACCCACCCACCCCCTCAAGTTTAAGGCCTTCCGTATTTACCAACAGTTGAGACAGGATTGAGGTGGGAAGGCTGGACAGCAGTATAGACACTCCCCTAAAAAAAATCCCTTTTCTTTCACCTACAGTCACAAGGACATTCTCCCTAAGACATTCTCCCATATATAAATGTAGCTAAATTACAAAATTAAAATTACATTTGCAAATATAAAGCATGAGATGAAAATTGAAATGAACATCACCAAGCAAAACCAAACCAAAGGAAACCCCAACAGATACAACAACCCCCCACCCCAGCAAATATTGCAAAAATGTGCTCCGTTAAGGGCAAAACCAATGAATCCAAACTAAACATCCCATTCAACTTAAGAAGAGGTAGCTTTTAAGATAATATGGCCCAGTTTCCATCCCGCTGGCCATTAAAACGAAACACTCATTTTGGTAATAATAATAATAAGAACAACAACAACAATAACAACAACAACAATAATGTACAATATGAACCAAAGAATAAGGCTGGCATGGAAACCAGTGGTGGCGGCTCCAGGGCGCCTGTCCTGCAGCACCTGGGCGCTTTGTGCAAACGCCCCCCTCCCCCCTCCTCCTCCGGCACTGGGATGCAGCCTTTTAAGTGATGAAGCCAAACACACACACACACACACACCCCACACCCAATATCCCACATGCCAAGACAAATGAGCACATGAGGTCACAAAGAAACCGAGGTAATTTCAAGTACAATGTGCGAAATGCAAACAAAACCAAACCAAAAGCATTTGACAACCAATAAAATTAAGAAAGCAAAAAACATGGAAAGCCATTTTCTCATTTGCATCCCTTTGTGGACAGAAAGCCGGGAAGGAAAAGCCAAGTGGGGCAGTATATCCCGGGTGGGAGTGGGGGGGACACGTGGGGGTGAAAAAAGGAGGAAATCTCTCCACTGGGCAGGACTGTGAGAAAATGGGCAGTGTTTAAAGGCAGGGGTAAGAAGAAGAAGGAAAGGAAAGGAAGAAGCCCAATTCTTCTCACCCAAAAGCAAGCCACCAGTGGGACCAAGGGCTTTCTGCTGACACTCCATTTTCATGGCTACAGGAAGCCCAGGGGTACCGGCCACCAGTGGGACCACAGAGGGAATGCAAGAAGGCTACCAGAAGGGTTCCCAAATCCATATTCTGGTAACATTCCTATGCAGGGGAGCCAAAAGGAACGCAAAAACACAGGGAGGCTTTCTGACTCCTTCTTGGGGCAAAGTGTTATTAACAATGGGCACATTTTTGGTGCCAGTTATGTTCGCTCAGTTATGTTACAACCACAACATGGATTCTGGGAATGATGACCTCTGTTTCATTCATGATTTGGAGCTGATCATAAAATGCACATGGATGCGTAAGTGCAAAGACAGGCAGACACACACACACACGCACAGCCTGACACAGACCTCCTCTCTTCCCACAGACACTGAGGCAAGTGGGTTTGGACTACAACTCTCAGAATGCTGGTTGGAGAATTGTGGGAGCTGCTGTCCAAAGTTTAACCTTTCTGAGTTCTGAGAAGGGAAACAGGTCAGTCTGGTGACTTAAGTCTTCAGGCCCATGCAGCCACACGGGGACTACACAACTTCCCTAGGCAGAATGAAGCTTCTGTGGTGCTAAGAGAAGATACAGAGTTAATTTTATGGGGTGGTGATGGAGGAATCTGTGTATTGGGTGCACATTTGGTTCTGGGAAGGTTGAAGCCTCCACACAGCCAGAATAAGAGCCTGCCAATCATCCTATCAAAGTTTTAGAAAACAATGTTTTGGGGCTACAACACAGAAGCCAGCAATCTTGTGCCACCTTAAATAATGGACAAGTTGCATTTGGCATAAATGCCTGTGGAGTGCCAGTCATGGCTCCAGATGCATCGGAAGAAGTGGGTTACAGTCTCTGAACAATGTATGCCTTGAAGATGTCACGAACCAACATAGCGGCAGCCCTGAAAAAGTTCATTTCTCTCCCATCCTTTCTGGTGGAGCTCTATGCCTTGCAGCAAATCACCGCCTCAACACCTCAAGCCATGATGCAGGGACCTCCCCCACCCCCAACGGAAGGCCAGAAGAGAACCAGCATGGAGCTTTCTATTGCTAACCATTGGGAAGTACCTCCACTTTGCACCAGTCAGTGGCTGGACGGATGCCACTGAACTGGTCCCACCATCTTTTGTGCTTACCAAGCACGAAAATTGGAGGCAGGGACACAATTCACACATATTAAGGAACAGGGAACAGACCTAAATGAGAAAACAGTGCATATGGGGTGCCTTCCCAGGGTTTGTTTGTTTATGATATTCCCTTCTGGCAGCCATGTTAGCTGGGAAATTCAGGGACCTGGAGTCCTAGAAAATAAGTTTCCCATGATCTGGAGATCTCCCTGTTTGTTGTATTGTTCTCATCAGGACATCAGGCCATATCTGCAGGTGGGTTTCTTCCAGGCATCTCTTGTTTCTCACATCCCCTGGGAGAGGCTCGGGACAGTTACACGCTCTGACCTTACGCTCTGCTCCCAGGGGGTGGACCCCTTGGAGGAAGGGATGGGCAACAGTGGGCCATTCCTCCTGTGCCCCTCTCGCCCCGGCTGACCTTCGCTTCCCTCTCACTTCCCTCAGAAAACGAAAAGGCATAGAAGCCTTTGGCCAGGAGCCAGGGCGAGGGCCGGAAGCGGATGCCAACAGGGGAGATGAGTGCATGCCAACTCAGTGGTCTTGCAACCAGGCTCTCTGTGTTGAACGAGCTTCACCTTCGTGCCAGGGTGGGGTACACTTTCAGTCCTGGAGACACTGGATGGAAATCAAGGTACCCAGTTTGGAAAGAGGGACAGTTCAGTGGGGGAGGTGAGTCCCTGGGACATTTTTTAAAAAAGGAGCTGCCATACTGGCAGTAATCAACCTTGATGCCATAAAAATGAGGACCAGGGAAGGCGGTACAGACTGAGGGGAAAACCAGCCTCAGAGGCTCCATGGGGCATGGGGGACACACTCTTACCACCCCTGCCTGAATAACACAACCTTGGTGAAGCTTTTAGGCCTGGAGGACACAGGCATGAAAGGGCCTCTACGTTGGCATCCATTCTCCTGCACACCCTCAGCTTGGAATGAATGGCCCTTCAAAATGGCCTTTCAAAAAGAAGACTGAGAGGGGATATGATAGCTATGTTTAAATATTTGAAAGGATGTCATATTGAAGAGGGAACAGGTTTGTTTTCCATGGCTTCAGAGACTAGGACTCTGGGCAATGGTTTCAAACTACAGGAAAAGAGATTCCATTTGAACATTAGGAAGAACTTCATGACAGTTAGAGCTGTTTGGCAGTGGAATATGCTGCCACGGAGGGTGGTGGAGTCTCCTTCCTTGGAGGTTTTTAAGCAGAGGCTGGATGGCCATCTGTCGGGAGTCCTGTGATGGGGGTTCCTGCATGGCAGGGGTTTGGACTAGATGGCCCTTGAGGTCTCTTCCAACTCTATGATTCTATGATTCCACCCAAGGACCATTGGCTCCCCTTGCCTTCCATGGACAGCTTCTTGCATAGCACTGCTAGCTCTCCTGGATGCTTTAGCAATCTATGACAAACTGCACTCACCCCATGCGTGGGGCAGCTGGTAGGCTCACTTGCTACAATGAGAGGCTGGGAGGTGGGCAAGCACTTTGGGGAAGGCACACATTGCACAGAGAAGCCCCTACTGACTGGCACTCCCAAGGATCACAAGGGGAGGTTTCGGCATGCATGCAAAGCCCCGTCTGGGTGATCTGTGTGTGTGTGGGGGGGGCAGAACAGGAGGACATACCTCTGTGCTCCACCTCAAAGATCTTCACTGAGAATGTCTACAGAGGACAGTGTCCAAAGATGATTCTGTGAAGGTGAGATTGTCTGACTGGCTTCCATGTGGTGGAGATGATGATTGGCAGGGGCTTGCCTTCATCCTCTCATCACCACCACAAACACAGCCCTATGCATGGCTGTGTGAGAACTGGGACACCAAAACAACCCACATCTATCAGAGAACCTTTGGGACCTTGGGAACCTTGCAGCTCCAGAGGTTCCTTGTGGAAAACCGTGGCACTAGAGCAAGGTGAAGGACTGGCTGCCACTTGCCACATGGAAGAGGCTGTAGCCGCTTGGCAGCTGAGACCCACAGCTGTGCCAAATGTTCCTTCCTTGTGGCCCTGATGAGGACCGAAACAGTGATAAAAAGTGGGAGGGGGGTCAGCCGACAGCTAAACTTCAGCCAGGGGCTCGATGGTGGTCTATTTTTATAGCACCCAGGGTAAGAGGCTCCCTCCTGCCTTGGATCTCCTGCAATCCTACTGCAAACCCCTTGAGAAGCTGGAGGGAATATGGGCAGCAAGCTTAGAGGTGGGAACAGAATTGGAAGAAAGGAAGGGAGGGAGGCAAACCAAAGAGATCGAGAAACGGAGCCCGAGTTGGTTCAGAGGGGTAGTTTTTGTCCAGTTCTTCCTGACACTTCTCGCTTCATTCTAGACGTAGCAGAGATACAGGTAGGTCTTCTCTATCCTCCAGTCAGCAGGGACCTCTTCCGGCTTGTGGCCCTTCATGTGCTTCTGCATGGCGGAAAGGCTTGGGCAGTACTCCAGGCAGATGGTGCACTGGTACGGGGAAGCTCCATTGTGGGTCCTGAGGTGCTTGATCATGGCGGAGTAGTCTCGGGACCGCTGGTGGCAGAGTTTGCACTCAAAGGGCTTCTCTCCTACCAGAGAGAGAGGGGGGAGGAGCAGAAAGACAGAGTCGTCAGGGAGGGCAGAGGTAGGCTAGATGGCTCCCAAAACAGGCCATGGCCACCTGAATGGACTGAGCACCTGGTGCCATCAGAGGGGTCCCAGTGGCCATTCTTAAACAAGGTGTAAACAGGGTGGGAGGACTCAGTAACTAAAAAGCAATACCTCATTTCTGTGAGAAACCATATATCCAGCACGAAACGAGGCCAAATTCCACAATGATTTAAGCCAATTTACGGCCTGCATTTTACATAATAGATTCTGGATCTTCCTAGAATCAGGTGCTAGAACCTTCCTTCCTTCCTTCCTTCCTTCCTTCCTTCCTTCCTTCCTTCCTTCCATGCTAACAGCTTAGAAAGGAGTCTGTGTGTGGCGGGGAGGGGAGAAAGGGCTAAGATTTTTCTATTATTCTGGTCATAACCTCATTCCAAAGCAATGCTGGAATTACTTCACACATAGACCCATAGTGAAATACAATAAACATAAATGCATCAAGCCATGCCATTATTTTAACCCCCTTTCTGACGACGGACTTGCAGTGTCCTTCAGGAAGGTTCCCAGGTGGCTTAACCCAGCTGCCAGGCATCCCCCCTGCTGAGGGAAACAACCGTCTGCACAGAATTATTGTTGATCCTGTAGGGAGAAGCATCAGCACCTGAGAACCAGGGCTGGGGAGAGATTTTGTTTCAAGACATTAATTAACTGCCCCAGTCTTCCTATTGATACCTGCTTTGTGCACAAGCAGAGCGAATAATGAAGCCTCCAACAGCAAAAGTGATCTAAATATTGATCCTTTATTTACAATTACTGGTGTGCTCCCTATGTTTGGTGCCAGAGAGAAAGCTGGCGGTCACAAGTGGGGCAAAAGCCCTTTGCCTCTTGAGCCCAGCAGCTTCAGTGCTCAAGCAGGATTTTTTCCCAGCTGACAGGGTGTTTCTCACCTCTAAATACAGAGCAGGCCTGACCCTGCTTAGCTTTCAAACCTGGACACCAGTGTATTGAGGGTAGTTTTTGTGGGATCGCACACATCATAGCAAATAAGCACTGAGAGAGGAACTCCAGATAATGGCCCTCCAGGCTGGAAAACAAGTCGGTGAGGGTGCTGATTCCTTCCTCAGCCCCAGCCAAGAAGGCAGAGAAGGATTATGCTGAGCACCATTTCCTGACTTCATTGGATAGGGCCCCACTTCCATAGAATGTCAAACTGCCCCTGGAGGGTGTAAAGGAAAACAAGACTTCCTTACTGAAAACTTGCTCAAACTTTGCATTGGGTGTGAATGAGGCTTTGCAGGGAATGGCACACTCAACGCTTGCATGGACCCACAATCACAAGGAGTGGGCAGAGCCCTCTTGGGAGGAAGTTTCTCTGCCAGTTCTGGCAGTTTTATGGGCTTCAGTTCCAGAACCCTCTGAATAGGCTGGTCTTGAAAAATCATATTTCCCCAGTCCCCTGGACTTCTACTAGACGGACCCCAGTCAGTATCTCAGGGAATGCTTAATCCAGCATTGGGGCAGTGCAGGATTTGAGAGATAGCACCCACTCAGCTTCACCCTTCAGCAACTCCCTTTCCTGAATGCTGCCCAAAAAACTGTGGACAGGAAAGGGACCCAGAGTAGCTGGGTGCTCCCTTTTGGAGAAGGGTCCCACACAGAGTCCTCTCTGCTGAGGACATCACCATCATTCTTGTCTCTGAGACGGTCTAGCTTAGTGAGGGCCTTAGGAAACATGGTGGCTGCGAATCCCCATGAAAAAAGGGGGCTTCTGAACTACACAGAAAAGGGCATTCCCTTGTCCTTCATTTGATTACTCTGGCTCTTTCCCAAGAAAGTCTTCAAGATGAGGCTTTCAGGAAAAAAGGGACACTGCAGTCCCTTGTAAGGTACAACATACAAGGAGTGAGGAATGTAGAGGGCAGAGGAGGAAGAAAAAATAAGTTTGGTTACAAAACTTGTAGGGACACTGCTGTGTTTTAGCACCATGGGTGATAGCAACGGTCCATGGTCTTAGGTGAGAAAAGTGATCTTGGAACTTCCTACGTGGGCCTTGCACAGGCCTGCCACCTGAGATGTTTCCAAAGTGAGGGAGATGAGGGGACGACCCAGACCCACTGGCCCCACTAGCCTGCCCATCCCCAGGCTCTGGCCCTTACCTGTGTGGACCCTGTAGTGGGTCTCCAGCTGATGCTTGAGGCTGAACTTCTTGCCACATCCATTGCATTCATAGGGCTTCTCTCCAGTGTGGATGCGTTTGTGGCCCTTCAAAGTGCTCTCGTCCCGGAAGCAGCTGCCACAAAATTCACACTCATAAGGGTGGTCACCTGCAAAGGAGATTGGGCTGTCAGAGGAAAGCAGCTCACACACAAATCAGGTGGAAATTTATAGAAAACAAAATGCCAGTAGAAGTATCCTGCTTTGGGCCATAGGTGAGAGCTCATGCATGCCATCAGCATTTGATTTAGGGTCAAAGCATACTTTCTACCACATTGCTAGGTTAGGGAATTCACTATCATGGTATGGGTGGTTCACACCTCTTGCAGCCTGAAAATAGGCTGGTTTGCTCTGTGATTGGTCACTGGAAGGTAAACATGGACTTCATTTGCAAGTAAGATTGCTCAGGCATGAAAGTTTGCTTGGATCACAGCTCTGGAATGTCAATGGATAAAGAATGGGCTCTCTGTCACTTATAGGGCCAAACTAGATGTTACAGACACAATGCTATTCAAGGCATGATTTCTTTAGCTGCTGGAAAGAGGACTGTCACCGCATAAGCATTTTCAACTCTCTATTTGCAAATTAGTTTTGTCTTTTTGGTAACTGGTCATCAGGAGGGAAACACAGGGCTTTATCTACAGTTCTGGTTTCTCAGGCACAAAGTTAATGGGGACCTTATTTGATTTCTGATCACACGCTACCTGTGGCAAATCTTGACCCTTAGCCTATGCGGAACTGGTGTTTCAGCACCTAGGACAGCTCCAAGCAGCTGATTTCCTCTTAGGAGCTTCTCCTCCTAGGAGCTAAACCTCCTCTGTGTTGAGTGACTTGGGCGATCCTTCACGGCATTATCCCTGCGAGATTCCACCTCAGTCTCTCTGTGCTAAGCAAAGACTTGGAGTGGGAGCCAGCACCTGCTTGTACAGGTTCCTCTATGTGGTTTGGAACTTTGAATGACCAGGCCTTCTGATCGCATGGAGGACATCTCACTCTAGGAAGCTGGGGTCTTGGGGAGTGGATGGGATATTCCCTAGTTATTCCTGGAGGTCTTGGCTATGTGGACTTTAGCTCAGAGATTTGAACAGCAACTGTTTCTGGGACTAAATCTACCCAACAGAGTCTTTTCAATTCTAGGCCACGGTGCTATACCACCCACAAGTGAACCACAATTGGAGGTGTCTCCAATGGAACAGGTACACATTCACATCCTGTGGCAGTGTTACTGACCATGCAAATGACCAAAAAGAAAAAGAAAAAGAAAAAAAGGGAAAGAGGAAAAAGTGAAGCTCTTTTCTTCATCTTCTTCACTATTTTACCATACTGGGGCTTGAGCATCTTTGATGCTAAAATCCTCCCAGTCTACAATAAATCTGTCACCTTCCACCGTGAGGCCAAAGCAAGCCAAAATTCTTCATAATTCCAACTTCCTTCACTGTGGATCATTCAGAGGCTGGGTGATTCCTACATCCCCCCTCTCCTTGACTGAAAATCAGATGCTCCTAAGATGTTGGAAAGCTTGCCTCCACATATTTTTTGAAAATTAAAAAGTTTGCAACTTATCCACAATATTATTTGCCATTCAAGTTTTGTACTGGATCTTTATTTTATTTTTTAAAAGCACACCATCCTAAAATTATCCCCAAACGGAAGAAGTTGTTTATAAATGCTTCCAGGAACCATAACCCTACTGTTGTTGGAGTAACTTAATCAGCATACATCTTGTGGCAAATTGTGGTAACCTGGGAAGCCTGTGCAGGCATTTGTTGTGCTAGGCTGTGTCATGCAGACGTCTTAATTGACAGTCATTCCTGGTAGAGATTTATGCTGAAGAGTTTACATCAGCAAAGAAACACTCCATAGCCATGGAAGAAATTAGGGCAGGTGCCTAGGCAACGTGTGAATGCTCACTCAGAGACATGTAGCTTGAAGAATGCTTAGTAGAATTAGGCCCTGCTGATGGCAAGAAGACCGTACTATAGAGTGGTCATCTCTGGCAGGCAGTTAACAGGAAGTACTGTGAGTATCCTGTCCCTGTCCATCCAGCTTCTCTGTTTATCACTGGATATCTTTTTAGGTTTGTCCAAAACCCTGGTTTTGTGGCGATGCAGCCACAGAAACAGGTACACTTAATACAACTCATATTGGACAACATTATGGATAACAGGGTTGGCGGATTAAAAAGGTCCCCTTTTTGTGGTGCAGCACTCTGCAAGAGCTTATCTCCAATAAAACAGGTCTTGACGATTCCACAAGACTTTGGGTTGCCTTGGGTCATCCAAGAGGACTGCATCATTGTTCAGCTTTCGGTGAATTCCTATCTCCATTTCAGTCTTTGAGGGGCCCCTTGTGAGTAGGACATGTCAGCTTGGTGTTTGCCACGTGCCACAGAGGCTAACTGATTCATTAAGTGGATCAGCTCACATTATATCAATGGCTTATCTCCAGACATACAATTTAATCAAGGAGCTTTCATTGTCAACCATCAACATCCTGAGACCCGAGGAAGAAAGAACTTTATGGTTTTGAAAAACCCATTTGCAAAATTCTTCAACTTTTACAGGAAAACCTGGCTTGTTCTGACCATGCTTCTGTTGTAGAGAGTAAATTGTAGTCCAATGGAACATTTTTTTGGGGGGGGGGGAATCTGATGCCCCTGGCATGATCCATTGGGGTTGTGAAGACCCATAAAGTGGTCTGGTTTATATCAGTGGAACTTTTACTCCACTTCTGCCTTGGATCAGGCCTGCCCACCTCAGGTACTTTTAGCTTCAACACCTCCGAAGACCCCCAGGAAAAATAAAGGCCTTGCAGCCCTACCTTCCTTCCTTCCCTTTTCTTTAAAAAATATTTATTACAGCAGCCCAATGGAACGACAATAAAGATAGATTGATTGCCCAAGACTTTGTTCATGAATATTTAAATATTGCTGATTTGTCTTGTCAGTGTAATTACAATCTTCTCTGGGCCTGGCAGATCTGACGGCCACAAGTTTATGGTAAAGAATAGTCCCCCTGTATTTCACTGGTCCCGCTGCAGATGTGTGGAGCTGCCAAGCGTGTAATGCCGCTCGCATTTCATACATTTTCCTCAGCTGCTGAAGGCTTAAGTCATCCACAATGACCTACGCTTTTTCATTATCCCCATGTCAAACCAAACTCGTGCCTCAGCATAAATTGTCCTTCTCGTTATAGACTCGCAGCCTGCCACCTCCACTTCCTCTTTGCAATGATATTTTACTCTCTTGCTTTCCTCATCCCCCACCCCCACCAGTTTCTTCCCTGCTTCATAACAACATAAGAACATAAGAAGAGCCATGCTGGATCAGGCCAAAGGCCCATCTAGTCCAGCTTCCTGTATTTCACAGTGGCCCCATCAGATGTATCTGGGAGTGCATGAGACTAGATATCTCTCTCCTGATACCACTCCCCTGCATCAGAGCCCATGAGTTGATAAAGTTTTGATTTTTTGCCCCAAAATGCATTACTTTACATTTTGCTACATTGAAATGCATTTGCCTCTCCAAATGCAAGTTTGGAGAGATCCTTCTGGAGCTCTTCACAATCTTCTCTGGTTTTTACCACACGGAAAAGTTTCGTGTCATTCGCAAACTTGGCCAACTCACTGCTTATCCCTGTCTCCAGGTCATTTATGAACAGATTGAAAAGCGCCAGACCCAGGACAGATCCCTGGAGCACACCGCTTTTCACCTCTCTCCATTGTGAAAATTGTCCATTGACACCTACTCCTTGTTTCCTGGATCTCAACCAGTTCTCAATCCATAAGAGGACCTGCCCTCTTATCCCTTGACTGTGCAATTTTCTCAGCAGCCTTTGGTGAGGGACTGTGTCAAAAGCCTTCTGAAAATCAAGATAGATAATATCCACCAGTTCACCCAAATCTACATTCCTGTTGACCTTTTCAAAGAATTCTAAAAGGTTTGTCAGGCAAGACTTACCCTTACAGAAAACATGCTGATTTTCTCTCAGTAAGGTTTGTTCTTCTATGTGCTTTAAGATTTTCTCTTGGATGAGGCTTTCCACCATCTTCCCTGGAACAGATGTAAGGCTAACCAGCCTGTAGTTTCCCGGGTCCCCCCTCCTTCGTTTTTTAAAAATTGGTGTGACATCCACTATCCTCCACTCCCCCGGCACTGTGGCCATTTTAAGAGACAAATTGCATATTACTGTTAAGAGATCCGCAATTTCATTTCTCAGTTCCTTAATAACCCTTGGGTGATTGATCTTCAATTTATCAATTAAACCTAAAACCTCATCTCTTTTAACCTGTATTTGATTTAATTCTTTAGTCAAGAGGGGCCGTTCAGGCAGCGGAATCTACCCAAGGTCTTCTGTCGTGAAGACAGATGCAAGGCACTCATTTAATTTCTCTGCAATTTTCAGGCCCTCCTTTATCTCCCCTTTTACTCCCTCACCATCCAGAGGGCCAACCGGTTCTCCCTCAGAAAACAGAAATCCCTTCCCACCTTTCTCCCCCTCCAAATACAGACCCTCATGTCACCCATTCCATTTTTTTCCAGAAATGGAGAAAACCCTCGGTCCCCTGTCACCCAAAAAGTGTCTTCTTCAAAACTCATGGGCATCAAACTTATTGAGGTGCACAGCTGAGCAGACCATCAATGCCTGGAGCTTGGGTAGAGAAGAGAGGACTGCCTCAGAACCCCCCCCCCCAAAAAGAGAAGACTTGACTACCAAAAGAGAGAGCCAACATTTGGAGCAGTTAGGTTCCCACCCACCCACCCAAAATGGATCTGCCTTTCAAGAGTCACTCTTCCTCTCTGGAGTTTTGGCCCAGAGCAAGTTCCACCCTTTTTGTAACAAAGTGTAAGGTCTGAGCTGGTCCCTCTTCTCTGTCCAAACTCCAGGCATCTTGGCACAAAAATGGTGGAAGAAGGACAAAGGGAGTGGTTCCCAGAGATGCTAAGGCAGCTTCATTTCCTCTAAAATACAGCTTGGTCTCTGATGGGGTCTGTCGGCCCTGCTTCAAGCCTGAGGAGGAAACTCAAACTCATTGTCCTCACTAGGATCATGCAAAGAAAGAGCATCACAAATGGAATCGTATATTTCACTTGCTTTAAGCCACAGAAGACACAGAAGAAAGACCTGGGATTACCAGCAGGCTCTTGCTTAGTTACCTGTACGGAAGAAGACTCATCTTCAGAAGACCAAACGGGAAGATTTGGAGGCTGGCAAAGTAGGTGGTTCTTCCCTGCTTTCTCTCACGTACTTTTAGACCATCAATGTAATGGCTGAGGACATGTATATGTATGGTTGCTGGGCAGACTTAGGGCCTCAGCAAAGGCTAGCATGGAACATTGCCTTAACAAGGCTGACCCAAGTCATTTGGGTGTCTGGGATGACAGAGAAGTTGGAGCTCTCCCCCCTCCCTTGCATCTGTCCAACTGGACAGGCTAGTAATAGCACGCTCTTGGCACATGATGAAACAAAAGTGCCTTGGACAAGGCACTCTTGATCACCTTCCATTCCCCCCATTTATAAAAAGGGGTGTGGGTGTGAAATGGACATTCAAGAAAGCCAGCTTGTGGACACAGAAACAGTGTGAACTACTCTGTCCTGGAAATGTCAGAAATGCCTCTAAACTCCTTTTGCAGGAAGGATCCTGGACATTGCTCATGATCCTACCTTTCCTGTTTTCACAGGCCAAAATCCAAGAGACATCCTGGTTCAGTCCATGGGAATCTGGTGAACTGATGTTTAACAGAAATTCTACTTAATCTGTGCTATTTGGTACTAAAAGTTGGACTTAGGCCATATTGTTCATACCATGCCATTAAATATCTTATTACGGGGGGCCACTTTGCCCCGTGCGGAGAAAGCTTTTATTATACAGCCAGCTGAGTAAATCAGGGATCTGTCAGCGCCAGGAGCTTGGTTGCCCTGTGCAGGAGCACAGCTGCAGATGCTAAACATGCAGTCCTGGTAGCAAATGGAGCTGGAGGGATGGCAGGGAAGACAGAATATTAATGAGGCCGAGCGGGAGAGAGGCTGGAGATGACAGCACAAGCAGGTTGAGAGAGCCCAAGTTTGATGGCACATAAGCCATGTGTGAGGGATGCTCCAGTGAAAGCCCCTTGGGCTGCTTTGAAGAGGAAGGTGCCATAAGGGGAACCCCATGTCTTCAAGGAAGCAAAAAACATAAAATGTGTGTGTGTATCTTATCCTTCTGGCTGACCCAGAGTCTATGAAAATTGTATGGGATTTAGTTGTGACATGTGTAGGGTTTTTCAGAGTCAGAATGCAAAATATCAAGTGAGGGGCATTTTGGATATGAATACTAATCTCATCTCCCCCCCTCTCATTCCCACTCTCTCTCTCACACACACACATACAGACACAGACACAGACAGACAGACACAGACTCTCTCTCTCTCTCTCTCTCTCTCTCTCTCTCTCTCTCTCTCTCCATGGTCATGTTGCAGCCATGCTGACTGGAGGAGGAGGGGGTGCTTCCGGGTGGTGTAATACCAAGGAAAATGTCCTGAAGTTCTGATCAAAGTTATCACATCTCAAGAATTAGCAGAAGAACTCCTGTGTGTATCGGGGGGAATACTGCAACACTAGTGTATAAGAACACCAGAGGACCACCACAGACTCATCTTCTAGCCCAGATGGACATCCCTGTTGGGCTCACGGAAGGAGAGAGAGCCCCAGGGAAACCTCTCTTCCTCCACTGTCTGTCCCTAGCTCCAATAGCCACAGGTGGAGTGCTTCTAGACAAGGCAGCTTTCCCAATGCTTTAGAGGCTAGAAGTCACTTTTATCCATTTGCCTAACTGTCCGTGCTCCCCCCCCCATTCCAAATGGCCACCCCATTGGCTCCCTAACATACTGTTTGTCTATGGCGCAAGTGACCTCATGGCCAAGGCAGCCTGGACCCTACAGCTCCAAGGATAAAAGAAGAGAAATGTCTGGAAGTGAGACTATCCAGAGATCCAGCCATATGAGAGGTCATCTTTCCTCAATCTGGTACCCTCTGGTTGGGTCCCGTTACATCTCCCACATTACAGTCAAGAATGGTGATGGGGCAGATGGGAGATGTAGTTCTATCATCCTTGGGGGCAACTGGTTGTCCTAAACACATTGCACATCCCAGCCCCAGCCCCTCAATTCAGAATGTCCATCTTTCCCTGCTTTGGCACCTCAAGGGACAGAGAGGGAAAGCCGCATGTCCACTGGGGTGGGGGTGGGGATTAATGGCATTACCCCACATTCAGCCTAACCCAGCTTTCCACATGCATTCCCTTATGCAATTTAAACCCCCCACACATGTGGCACTGGTTGCTATAATCCCATTAAAATGACTGTATGGGCACACGTAGAGAGAGGAGATGGCCCAGTGAGCAAGATCTAGCAACTTAAGGAGATGAATGGCAATCACTTGTCCACTTATTAAGGTCATACGAGACGGCTGGTGAGCAGGCTGGCCTTACACCTCTCCTCCTCTGTCCTCAGATGTTCAGTGTTATATAAAGAGCCATGAAATTGCACCTCTGAAAACAGGGTGGCAAGGTGCATCTTGCAGGATTGTCTCCACCTCGAGAGGGATCTGGGATCTGGGAGGGATCTGGGATCTTTGTATTCCTGACTTTCAGTAGAGGCAAAGGAAGGTCCTATCTGTAGAATCACTGAATGGCATCCTAGAATGATGAGCATTCGACCTCTCTTTAGAAAACACAACAGAAACCATGAGATTTGGCTCCCATGATGTTCACCTTGATGGCTACCCTTCTCTGCTCATGTTCCCTCTTCTCCACATCCTTTCATTCCTCACAAGTGGGGTTGATGTGAGCATGCTCTGAGCGGGCCTTGTTTACGTTCATCTTTCTGAGGAGGCCACTCCTTCTTCTCTCCCTCCGTGGTATGAGAACAGGGTGGGTGGAAGCTGTAGGGGCAGGTTTCAGGGCCCAAGAGGGCCAGCAAATCCTTCTTTTGAGCCAAATGAAGTTCTGGGTCTCTGGTAAAAACCTGAGCAAGGCTCGGGCAAAGGCTTCCTGGGCATTCTGAGTGGGCCAATCCCATGCTGGTACCTAAATGTCAAGTGTCCCTGAGGGCCTGCGCCTGGCCCCAACCTTCCAATTATTTTAATTCTTAGAGTATTTTTGCCCAAGGCAGCTTACAGTAATGAGGGATAATGTACACTCCAGTACAATTAAGACATGCTCAAGTATTTGAGAACAGGGAATTGAGGGACATTTTACAGCATTAATAGACAACATTACTATAAGGCTACAAGAGAACACAAGCAGTTAAAAGGAGAGTAAACTTTCATGTAAAGTCATGAGTGATGGAAACTAACATTGAAAACATAGTGTCAATGTAATCACACAAGATTATAAGTAGTTATAAACACAAAGTCTATGCAATCCTGTAGATTCATATAAAAGACACATAATAGCTAGACTATCATTCAGGGAAAGCTTGAAGAGAAAGGTCTTTGTCTGTTTCCGGAAAGACAACAGAGATGGGACAGTCCTGGCCTCCAGTGGGAGGGAGTAACAGAGTCTGGGCGCAGAAGCTGAGAAGGCCCTTTCATGGGTTCCCACGAGACGTACCTGTGAAGGTGGTGGGATAGAGAGAAGGGCTTCTCCTGATGATCTTAACAACCAAATCAGTTCATACTGTGAGATTCAATCTTTGAGGTAGCTAGGACCCAGGTCGAATAGTGCTTTGTAGATCAAGGTCAGCACCTTGAATTGTGCTCGATAGCTGATTTGCAGCCAGTGGAGCTGTTTTAATAGGGGTGTAATGTGATCTCTGTACCCTGCCCCAGTCAGTAACCTGGTTGCTGCATTTTGGACCTGTTGCAGTTTCCTGAGACTTTTCATTGGTAGCCCCACATACAGCGCATTACAGCTAGGACATCACTAGGGCATGTGTCACTGTGGCCTGAGCTGGTTTCTCAAGAAATGGGCATAACTTGCGTACCATCCTTAATTGTGCAAATGCGCTCCTGGTCACAGCCATGACCTGGGCATCCAAGCTCAAGGATGAGTCCAAGAGCACCCCCAAGCTGCGTACCTCTTTTTTCAATTGGAGGATGACCTGATGCAGTATAGCTTGCACCCCTATGCCTTGTTCTCCCCTTCAAAAGACCAGGAACACCTCTGTCTTCTCTGGGTTTAGTTTCATATTGTTCATCCTCATCCAGTTCATTACTGCAGCTAAGCACTCATGTAAGTTTGAGATGGTAACTCCCTTAGAATCCGGAGGTGATGAGAGGTAGAGCTGGGTATCATTGGCATACTGGTGGCACTTAACCCCAAAAGACCTGATAATCTCCTCAGTGTTTTCATATAGATGTTAAATAACATAGGAGACAGAACAGAACCCTGGGGAACTCCACAAGTCAGCGGCTGTGGTGTCAAATGTAAATCACCTAACACCACTTTCAGTGTTCTTTCCTGCAGGAAGGACCGGAGCTGCTTTAATGCTGTATCCCCAATTCCACATTTCAGAGAGACAAGTCAGGAGGATGCCATGGTCTATAGTATGGCTGTCCAACATCCCATGGACTCCCCATCAAGTGTGGGTCGATGTGCATGCGTGGGCACACTCCCCACCTCCTCTCAGCACCCCGCATCCCGGAAGGTCCATAGTGCTGGTGGTGGTGGCATCAGCGAAGCCCCCCAGCCCACCTGCCCGTCCAGGTCTCCTGTGCTGCACACACACAGTCCCTGCCGTTGCTGACACCACCCCAGGTCCCCGGCCACCCACCCACCAATGTCCCCTGCTCTGAGCGTGCACACTCCAGGCCAGCGCTCCCCACCCCACCCCCAAGGCCCCCAGCACTGGTGGTGGAGCCTCGGCTGCCCACCCACCAAATCCTCCCCAAAAATCAGGTTGGGAGGTGGGCGGGGACCTAATAGGTGACCTTCAAGGCCCCCACGGGCAACCTGTCTCCCGTGGTTGATGGGTTGTGCAGGCCTAGTCTATAGTATCAGTATAGGAGCTAAGAGGTCTAGTAATACCAAAAGGAACACAGATCCCTGCATATGTCATCTATCAACCCAACCAGTGCTGTCTCAGTTCCATAGCCAGGCCTGAAGCCAGACTGAAATGGATCCAGGTAGTTTATCTCATCCAGAAACCTCTGGAGCTGTGAGGCCACAACCCACTCTAGGACGTTCCCCCAAGAATGGGATATTCGATACTGGTCAGTAATTGTTCAGTATCATTGGGTCTAAGGAGGGTTTTTTTTAAACATGGTTTTACTATAGCCTCTTTTAAGCATGCCGAAATCCTGCCCTGTTGTAAGGAGGCATTCACTACTCTTCCTAACCTGTCTGCCATACCTTCTCTGGCAGCTTTTATGGTTCATGAGGGGCAAAGATCCAACACACATGGGTGGCCCTCACCTCCCTAAGAGTCCTGACCACATCTTCCAGCTGTAGGAGCTGAAATATATCCATTAATACAGGACATACAGGGTGGGGCATTTTATTTACAGGCTCTGGATCAATAGCAGCATCCAAGGTAGCCCGGATCTATTCGATTTTGCTTGCAAAATGTTGTGGAAATTATTCACAGTGAGATACAGAGTGGTCTGTGTTATCCACCCATGGGTGAGTGTGTAGCAGACTTTTGATTATTCTGAAAAGCTGCACTGCACAATTTTGTGCCAAATCAATGGGGTTTCTTTGCTGCCTCCACTGACTTGCAAAAGCCTTTCACTCTTTCTTTGTCTGTTTCAATCTGGGTTTTCCGCCTATGCCTTTCAGCTCTACGGGCCACCTGTTTTAATTTTGCCAGCTCCCCAGTAATTTGGGTCTATTTTGAGGAAGGAGATGTTTAGGAGCTATCAGGACAATGGCTTTGCTCATTTCCCCATTCCAGAGTTCAACCAAGGATTCAATAGAATCACCCATTGGAGAGGTAGGGAACTCCCCAAGGGCGGTTAACAAATCATCTGGATTCATCAACCTTCTGGGACATATTGCTTTTGTCTGACTCCCCCCACCCCCCACCCAGGTTCTGAGTTACAGCGAGCCTAAAGCAAACCACATAGTGGTTGGTCCAGGACAATGGACATCTTACCTGTATGGGAGCGGAGGTGCCTCTTGAGGGCCGTGTGGCTTGGGAAAGTGCGGTTGCATTCGCTGCAAATGTAGCTGCGGACACCCGCATGCACCTCCATGTGTTGTTGCAGAGCCGTCTGCGTCTGGAACCGTTTCCCACACAGGAGGCAGAAAACGGCCATGTCGGAGCCTGGGGAAGGAAGAAAAAGAAGTGTTCCTGTCAACATTTCTTTCTCTCAGCAGTCTTGTCATGCTCCTCTGCATGCTCTGGAACAAGCCACTGTTTCAGTCCTGGGAGTGCAACATGCTCAGGTGGAACCTGGAGGAGAATGCTGACCCCTTCGAGACTGAGGGCCACAACCAAACCTTTAGGAGAATTGCGTTTACAAAGACAAAGACAACTCCCTGCTGATCTGCATTTGGAAAATGAGTTCGCTTTTGTGTGGCAATGGGTCGGTGGGCCAACGGCCCAAAAGATTTGCAGGCCTGGAAGGATAACTACATTGCAAGATAAGGTATTACTGGGTGTTCCAATCTTTATCTTAAGTTTCACCACAACTTTTTGCTCCCATGCATGCAAAGTTGAAAACAAACAAACAAACAAACATTGGCAACAAATAAAATTAAGAACAAGAAGCACTGCATGAACCACACTTCCAGTGTCCACATCATTGGACTCTCCTAAGGGCTGAACGGGTTTGGGTTAAAAACCAAAGACCTGTATGAACTATTATTCCATTTGCACCACTGATTTCAATTTTGCCAGGGGCAGTAGAGAGCCAGAGTTAAGCACAGTATGGGCACACCCTTCTAACCACTGGAAAATTTATACTTTCTGGATTTCAAAGAACACTTGGCTCCATTCCTCTTGGGGCCAAAAGGACTAGAAATATACAAAACAAAAAAACAAAGGGGGATTCCATGCTAACCATTGCACCTGATTGTAAGATAGAACCCCATCTGGAACCCTCTACAACACACTTATCCCCAGGAAAAAGGAATTGTGCAAAAAGAGAGAAAGCAAATATCAGCTTAATTTGTATATTTTATCCTAATTGTGCCATTTATACTCTTCTTCCATCTTCGACCATCCTGACAAAGTGGCACATAATCCAAATGACATTTGCCTTTATGGGATGGTTACAAATGCCGGGACTTATAAGACAGAGTTATATCAAAAGCAGCTATCAAAAAAACATATTAGCCAAACATTCCTCCTCTAATGGAAACCTCATCACACTAGTTAGGATGAAATTAAAATAGAACAGGATAAAATACAAAAGAAGTTAAGAAAAGAAAGCAGCAAGAGGCATTATGACACACACAAGGTGGCATTCAACGTTCATCAGCTGAAATTGGGGAAGAGAATGCCTTCCCTGATGAGATTCTGGAATACCTGTTTGCAAGCGAGAGGTAATTTTGAAGTAAAATTAAAAATATTAACAATTGCTTTTTAAAAGGCCTCATTGCAGGAGAGTAGAGAACACCCAGGGGCTCCAGTTTTATCTCACACCTCGTTAATGGCAACAGTAAGACCTTTGTGATGTATCAGTAATTTAGAGATACAGGGCTGTCCAAGGGCAGCTGTGAAGGAGAACTGAAGATGGGCATCAAGCTTTTTTGGTCATGGATTGTGGTTTATTCCTGAAAACAGCAACCATACCTATCTGTCTTTGACCCAATAGTTCATTTCCCGAGAAGCCCAAATCCCATGATTAGCAAATTTCACCTTATCACTGGCTCCCCTTTGGCAGATACATTGGATAGAAGGAGAGCAGGTATGTTTCAGGCGGTGGGGCAAATCCGCTATCTGAAACAGTGGAAGACATCTACCATTACATGCCAAAAACCTTGAAATACAGTAGGACCCCGGTATCCGCTGGGAATTGGTTCCAGGCCTTCCCATGGATAATGAAAACCATGGATAAGAGAGAACACCTGCCCACCCACTGCCAAACTGCTGTTTCCTGACAGTAGCTTGCTTTATGATTGCTGTTTTGAGACAGTAGCTTGCTTTATGGCTGCTGTTTGTGACAGTAGTTTGCTTTACAGCTGCTGTTTGTGACAATAGCTTGCTTTACAGCTGCTGTTTGTGACAATAGCTTGCTTTACAGCTGCTGTTTGTGACAATAGCTTGCTTTGTGACTGCTGAATTATTTAATTTTTTTCCTCTGCCAACCGTGATAACTGAATCAGTGGATACTGTAGAAGGAACAAGAGTTGTTACTCAGATAGAAAGCAGGAAATGGCCATGCAGTCCCCAAAACAATACAAATGAAGGGACAAGGGATAGTTCTTGTGAGTTTTTCGGGCTGTTTGGCTGTGTTCTGGAAGTTTTTCTTCCCGACATTTTGCCAGACTCTGTGGCTGGCATCTTCAGAGGGCAAGGAGCTCAGGGAACAAGGAGTTTCTCTCTGTGCTCTGGACAGGGGATACCTTGAAAGGACCACTAAAAAGAAATATAACAAAACAAAAGCTTTCAAAGATCATCCATCTTCCTCAAGCTGTGCACCAAGATCTCGTGGGTAGCTCCTGGCCCCCAGCAGTGGCCCTGAGACTTTGTGGTGTTAATGTAAGCATTTAACTTTGACGACACTCATGAGAATTGGTTAACACCCCCTGAGGAAGTTGAATTATCATCAAAATATTGTTTTTGGTTTCGTTATGTATTTTTGGTGGTCCAATAAAGGTATTGTTCCTACATTTGTATTCCTCAGGTAGAGAGTTCTTGAAAACCTCTACAAAATAGAGGACTGACATGGATCTTATGGAGAATAAACTCTGAATACTGAGATACACCTTCTGAAGTCTCCCAGTTTGACCACTGGGTGACTCTTGGAGGCCTAGGGCTTTCATCATTTCTGAGACTTCAGTGAAGTACATTTCTGGTACTCACATCCTTTATTATTATTTTTTCTTCTTCTTCTTCTTCTTCTTCTTCTTCTTCTTCTTCTTCTTCTTCTTCTTCTTCTTCTTCTTCTTCTTCTTCTTCTTCTTCTTCTTCTTCTTCTTCTTCTTCTTCTTCTTCTTCTTCTTCTTCTTCTTCTTCTTCTTCTTCAGCACAGAACCCCATTTCATTCAGCTACAGTCCTACACAATCCTCTCAAAATAGTGGTCTAATTTTAATTTAGCTCTCAACACTTCTTTTGCTAAAACCAGCCTCATGGTTAGAGATGGGCATGAAACGAATTTTTTATTTGTTTTGTTATCCGTTATTCATTTCGTTACATAACAGAACAAATAAGGAACCTAGGAGTAAAATCTAAACAAAACAAAATGAACCGGGGAAAATTGGTTCGTTACGTTTCATTTCTACCTTTAAACAGATGAGAAACACTCCAAAAATATCGTAAAGTTTTAAAAATGCCTGATTATAGCTATTAGGTTGATGCCAGTGATAGAAAACATCTAAAAATGGCTGCCGCATACTTTTATTAATGGCGGCGAATCTGTGCAGAATGGCATTTTAAGGTATTAAAACATCCTGAATATACTTAAAACCCAGCAAAAAATATTTTTTCTGCCTGATAATACCTAGCAGGGGGTGACAAGTGCTTAATACATCCCTTTATGTGTTTTCTCAGATCGTTTTGTTTTGTTTTTGAATATTTTCCATTTGGTCTGGGGCATGGGACACACATCCGCGGTCAAATGGATTAAATCGCACAAAGTGAAAAACAAATAACAAAAAACAAATAACAAACCAACGAACCAACAAAACATTTTTTTTGGAAAAATTTGTTAAAAACGAAATGAAATGAAATGATGCCTTAAACGAAACGAAATGAAACAAATCACAATTTTTTCGGTTTGTGCCCATCTCATGATATCTCACAACAGTCAAGGAAAGATTATGTTTCCACGTTCAAATCTGTACATTAGTGCATAAGAACATAAGAAGAGCCATGCTGGATCAGGCCAACGGCCCATGTAGTCCAGCTTCCTGTATCTCACAGTGGCCCCACCAGATGCGTCTGGGAGCACACAAGACTAGATATCTGTCTCCTTGATACCACTCCCCTGCATCTGGCCCTTGAAGGACCCCGGTTTTAAGCCTGGAGATGACACATCTCCATCATGGTTTGTCACCTGTGATGGACTTTTCCTCCAGGAATCTGTCCAATTCCCTTTTCAAGGCATCCAGGCCAGATGCCATCACCACATTCTGTGGCAGGGAGTTCCACAGACTAACAACGCACTGGGTGAAAAAATATTTTCTTTTGCCTGTTCTTACTCTCCCAGCCCTCAATTTGAGTGGACGTCCCCTAGTTCTGGTATTTTGTGAGAGGGAGAAGAGCTTCCCTCTATCCACTTTACTCACACCCTGCATTATTTTGTACGGCTCAATCATATCCCCCCTCAGGCGCCTTTTTCCAGACTAAAGAGGCCCAAATGTTTTAGCCTTTCCTCATAAGGGAGGTGCCCCAGCCCAGTGCAGAGACATCTGGACCACATCTTTTTGTACAGAATTTTGTACAAAAAACTCCTAGGTAGAGATATTCATTTGTCTGTTTTCTTTCTTTTTTAAACAAAAATGCACACAACTTTTATTTTCTGAACCCCTTTGTGAACTGAAATGCAATTCTACTAAGATATTTCTACTTTTACAAATTTGGTGCTGAAGTCCTCATTTTTAAAAAAAAGGATTGAGGAAATGTCTACATACAACAAAATGCATATTTATGACTCCAAAGTCTGCAAACTGGGACATGGGATGAAAAATGAAGTGAAGAACAGGAAAGTGAAAAGCTGAAAGACACTGAAATTACAATATTCATCCACTCTACTGTTGGTTGGAAAATGTTCTGGTCTACATATCCCAGAAATCCAGTGTAATCCTGATATACAGGATGCAAAAACATAATTTTTCCAAGGTCCCCTATCTTGAGTTCCCAACTTCTGGCACTGCAGCGACATACCTAATTCACTGACTGATCCAGTCAGCTAATGACTGCATGCCCCCAAGGCAATTCTGATTTACGCTAACCCTTTCCAAGGTTTTTCAGGTAGAGAGTACTCAGAAATGGTTTCCAATTCCTTTCTTCTGGGGGCCGTCCTGGGACTGTACAGCTTTTGCCCAAGGCCACCCAGGCTGGCTCTGCTCCCAGAAAGCTCAGTGGGGGAATTGAACTCCCAACCTCTGGCTCTGCAAGCATTAGAAGGGGATTTCATGACTCCTGCACCGGTGGAGCTGCACAGAAGAACCTTATCCATAAAGCTTATATGAACTAGAGCTGTTCAACCACTTGCCTCAATGGAGATGGTAGATCTTTCCCCAGCGTCCTCATCCTTCCAATATTTACACATTGTCAGTAACAAATGCCCAATGACCTTTCTGCTATTAAACAATTTGCTTTTGTTTATGCATAGCTGATTGCTCTGAAATGGAGTGAATCAGTGCAAATTGCTTGAATGGTCCAGGGAGGATTTAAACAAGCAAAATGTCAGCTTTTGGAGGAACCTGGTAGAAGAGGTGGAGGGCGAAAGTAACATTATGGAGGAAACTGTAATGCATTAGTGATACCAGCCCGTTAGAAAGGAAGCACCTGGAATCTGTACAGTTGTGAAAGAAAGAAAAAGTAACAAGAGGGGGAAAACAGTTCGGAATCTGTGCATGCCATGAAAAAACCCTTGTAATGAACGAGGACCGAAGCCAACGCCTTCCAACATAAAGGCCAAGTTTCAATGAATTTTGAATACAAGAAGCTAAAAGAAGGTATTTGAATGCCAAATGTACTACCACATTGAGGTATCTGGCAGGAGGGGGATAACTGCTGTTGCTGAGTTCTGAGGCAAATTTGGAAAGGTGGGGAAACCCCTGAGGGACAGAGAGAGAGAGAGAGAGAGAGAGAGAGAGAGAGAGAGAGAGAGAGAGAGAGAGAGAGAGAGAGAGAGAGAGAGAGAGAGAGAGAGAGATTATCAAGATCTGTCTTCAGAATCTGATGGGAGTAGTCTGTGCCTCTTCTCTGCACAAAACATATAACAATGACTGATGAAGGTGCTTGGATGAGAAGCAGAACATTTCAATCTCACAAGAAAAGAAGTCCAGTTGCTATGACTCAATTTCTGGATAACTTCACCTGGATGACTCGGGATCTTCAGAGACATATAAAAATGCTTTTATTCATGTTTGAAACTGGGACTACAGACTGGAAAAATGTGAGAAAAGTCCAGAGGCTGGAGCAGTGCAGACATCCACCCAACCCATACTGTGGAAAAAGAAATCTCCAGCCTGCATTTAAGTGTCAAAAATCACAAATGAAGAGGAAACCAAGGCTTCTGAGAGGGAAAATGATGGAGAGCTGGCAACCAATGTTTTCAGATGACAAAAAAGGAATTTCATCAAAGCATGAGGCAGGAAACATCCTGATAGTAATAGTTGCTCCACAGAGGAGTTCAACTGTCACCAAAGGTGTTAGAGTCTGCTTTCTTATTGGCTTTTAAACAAGGCTGTACTATTCATAAGGCTGACAAGGCTGCAACGCAGAGGCCCTGCAGGGACTTGGGATCCATCCACAGCAGTTTCTGAAGAGTTCTACGGTACCCCAAAATGAAAAACAAAATCAAATGAAATAAAATTGTTAATAGAATTCTTCAGGAGACCCTCCAATGGATATAGGGCTTTCGTACCAGGTTCTGGCTGACAGCTGTAGTGAGGTGAAAGTCTGAAGTGCTGGACAGGGCCTAGGATCTTGGCCATGGGCCAATATGACCTTGCTTTTAAGGAAAGGTTAGACAATTATGACCGAGAGGTTGTAGCAGTAGGCCTTCTCTACTGGCAATAGTTTAAACTAGATGTGTTTCAACTCTAGAATTCTATTGTGTTATGGAAAATAGTATTTTCCCCCTAAGTGCTGATTTAGTCCTGCCTTCTGTTCCCTGTGGTAGACAACCAGATGTCCCAAGGAGAGCACAGAAGGCAAGCATCATGTCAACAAGGCTCTCCAGCACTAACTAGTCCTGAGTTTGTGTCTCTGCTAAGTCTCAAATCTAGTGGCCAATACTATTCACATGGCTCTGCCTTCCCCCTGCTCTTCAAATCTGTCATCTTCTCTTATAAAGCCATTTTGAGAGAGTGGATTCCATGATTCTACAAAATCTTTTCTTTTGTCCAACAATGGTAAGAATTGGGATCTCTCTCTCTCTCTCTCTCTCTCTCTCTCTCTCTCACACACACACACACACACACACACACACACACACACACACACTTTTGGGATGTATGCCTTACTGTGCATGTACACACAGAACAATTAGAACACTCAGAACAATTACTTTACTGGATTTAAGCTTTCTTATTGGGGGGAAAAGGAAACCCATAAATAAGATGCATAAACAAATGAATAGGCAGGCAGGCAGGTGGATGGATGGGCTCCCAAAATCCCCCTGTACTCAGAAAGAAAGAAAGAAAGAAAGAAAGAAAGAAAGATTTCAAAGCTCTGCACATGCCCCGAAGAAGACATCTTCTTCCACTTGCTGGCTTTCAGACAAAGTCTCCCTGTTTACACCTGTGCTTGCTTCCATACAAATTAGTTCTTTAAGGAGAAGCAGCACAAAAGCTGAGCCCAGCTGGAGAGGAATCCAGGTGCTTACACCTTCTGAGTGCCAGGCTTTCATTATACCTGCACCGTAAGAACTACTTAATGAGGGAGGGGGCTCTCTAAATAGGCACACAGGTTTTTTAAAGGTAACAATTTGCTAAACAAGAACCCACCAGCCTAGTTGGAGGGGGAAATAAAAAGTTGGAGCTCCACATCTATGTCAGGAAGCCCGAAGCATTGCTAAAAACACACATGGAAGCTGAAACAGGATGCTTCTCTTAATCTGTATTTGTACAGCTTCCTCCTACTTCTTCTGAGCAGGCAGAAGTACAAGGAAATATTACAGATACTCCCAATGGCACCTGTTTACGCAGCGAGAACTCAACTAAGAGGCTGTCAGCTCTTTTAACATGTTCCTCTTAGTAAAGCAGTAAAGATTCAGGATTAGGAGAGAAGGGTGCCTCTCCAATGTTTAGGGGGAAGCTGCCCAGTCCAGAAGCTTAAATTTTGCATTGGCTAATTCCCATCTGGTGTTTTATGTGTGCTCTCTGTGTGCAGCTCTTTTCCCCAATCCTGATTTATTTTATTTAAAGATTTCAAAGCTGCTTGTTAAGGTAAAGGTGGTATAAGCCTAGATTTAAGAGCCTGGGCATAATAAAACAACAGAAACAATGATAATAAAATCCCAACTAACAGTTAGCATAGCACCATATGTGCAATGACTCCAGCACCCCTGCTAAGATGTATCAACTAAGCCCTCCTTCTTTCCCCAGAAATTAATGTTAGCCTTGGCTTTGGGTCTTCTAACCAAGCACTGCCAGTTCCTGATTGCCAGCAGTGATAGTCGGGGAGGGGGTAAGATTCAAGTACTACGAGTAGTTACAAGTCTAGGTAGAAGAGGCTGCCTTGGGAACTCTTTGTTGGACATTGTCCAACAGGACTTGGATGGCCATCTGCCAGGATGGAAGGGGTACCTTTCACCTATTCTGTTCCTTCCCTGGTACTCACAGGGATGGAACAGTCTAACAAATTAACCAGCCCCAGTGTTGCTTAGCTGGACTAAGTCAGGCATGTGCAGGGAAGGATTGGCAGAATCAGATATCAAGGAATCTGCCTTCTCCTGGATTACACCCTTGGTGTCCATCTAGTCCAATGTGGTGAACACTGACTGGCTGTAGTGGCTTGTAAGGACTTCAGGCAGGATCTGGTCCTTTCTTACTTAGAGATTCATTGCCACCCTTGGTAGTCTCCCAGTCTTCCAGAATCAGGTGAGAGCAGGGTGAGATGGTATTACATTAATGCTTTAGTGCTCTGTGTGGAAATTTAAAATGACAACTAGACCATTATTGTCCTTTCAATGAGCTGTCTTGAGTCCGTTCAAGGAGAAAGATGGGGTAAAAATTCTTTGACAAAATAATAAATCAGATAAACCTGAGATGGGGGTCCATGACTTAGTAAGTAAATGATGGAGGAAGTCTTGCACTCAGTGACAGCCCCCCCCCTTATAAAAATACCTGGAGTCTTACACACCCCATACAAGAGTTCTCAGTGGCTTTGTATGGAGCAAACATGTCTCTAATGATGAGCGGCAAGCAACAGGCACAGAACAACAAAAACAAGAACAAAACCCTTGCAAAAAATTCTGTTTTTCTGTAGGGAAGGGCTCTCATTAATGCAAGCTGCCTCCTTGTGTCTCCGCGACTGCCGAGGCATTTGGCAAAAACCTCCTTTTTCATTCAAGTACGTGCCTGCCTCCGCTCTGATACAAAACCCTGCAGCAGGCCGGCTCCGTGGGAGACAGGCTCCTGTCTGCATCTTAAGAGGATGCAAAAGAAGTTGAGTTGACAGCAGAATATACAGTCCAGCTCCTTCTTCGGACAACTCCTTTATCTTCCGGATTTGCAGCCAGACCTTTTTCATCCTCTGGAAATGCTCCTTCTCTAAATAACACATTTTGGATTTCATGGGAGATTCCATCCCTTCTGTTGATGATACAGTAAGTAATATGCACAGGGAGTACAAGTATGCTGGCACTTCCCCATTGATCCACCATGCCCTGTGGTGCTCCCAAAAAAGAAAATCTCCCTGCCCTAACCTTAACCCTAACCAATGGGCCCCAATAGAGAGGGAAGGAAAGGTCAGCATCATGATGCATCATTTCTACCCAAGCCTAATTCACACAAACTTCAAATCACATGTAGCTTCTACCTCATGTTGGGCCCCAAATACCATTGCAAACTGGGTGTTTTTTTTAACACCAAGATAAATCAAAATATTCTTGCATTTAGAATGAAACCAACCACCCAACACACTGAGCTCAAGGAACAGTGTGGTGTAGTAGTCTGAGTGTCAGATTAGGCACAAGACACCTGGATTCAAACCCCCTCTTGGACTTGGGACCCACTGGGCCCGTCCTACTCTTCCAACTTGAGCTACCTCACAGGAGCGTCATGAAGACAGAGTGGGGATCGAATAAATCAAAGTTACCTTTAATTAAAAGAGGTGGATTACGCCAATTGCCAAAGTTCTGTTAGCATGGGATGGGAACAAAACCATGTCGCTTGCTGTCATATACCTTTATTACTTTTGCTTAATTAATCAATCTTTCTCCCCCCCACCGTTGCATGCTTCAAAAGAGCTCAGAGTGGTTTTGCAAGAAACAGACCTCAATCCTTTTGTTCTATGGTCTTCAAACCTCGAGTAAACACATTTCTCAGCTAACTTGCTTATTAGGCTGTGTACCTCTCCTCCACCATTTTGTCTCCCTTCCCTGCTTGGTACTGGAGGGATTTTTTTTTTTGGTCCTTACACAATGAAGGGCACATGAATAGATTTACTAATTTGGTCCAGCACATGTGGGGTGGGGTGAGGGGAAGCAGATGAAAACCATCTTCCTGCTGACAGGGGTTGAATGACAGAGTTGAATTTCTAAGATCCAGCCAAATTTGGCCCCAAACTATTTGGGTTTTGCTCTCTCGGGACCAGAGAAGCCAAGGCTGATGGATCATGTTGGCTTGGGAGGTGGTGCTTAATTTCTCAAAACAGAAATTCCACACACACCCCAAGAAGCCCCCCCCCCAAATGATTCAGCAGCTGGGGGGACCTTGCCTGAAAGGCCAGTCCACAAGGAAGAATTAATGAGGTGAAGAATTAAAAGAGATGTGATGCCTCTTAACGCTGAGCAGAATCTCCTTATCTGTTTCCCAGTCTCGGTGGAGACAAAAACAGGGGGCCTCCTCAACCCCTCCAGTGCACTTCACACGGACACAAATGGCCAATGGCAAACTGTCTCTGGCTTTCCAAAACCCACCACCCCCTCTGCTGAAACAAAAGTGGCCGCACCCACAAAGGAGTAAATCCTGCGAGGTATGCAGCCCTCTGGTCCGCAACTTTCAAAATGACAGCAGGATCAGGGCAAAGGTCACTGGGTCTGGGGCTGATGCCCCTCGGCCAGCTGTGGAGGAGAGGCCCCGGAGCCGGCAGGACACAGCCCACAGAAGTCTCCCGTCAGTTGCACCCGCTGAGGTCGAGGATAAAGGTCGCCAGCGGGAGTGGAAGGCAGGACAAAGCTCCCTGAAGGCTCGTGAGCAAGGCTGGAACAAATCTTTGGTGGCATCGCGGGAGCCTCATTTATGAAACTAATTGGCCCTGGATTGATGGGGGCCGGGGGGGCATCCAACCTGGACCTCTTTCAAGAGCGCTCAAGAGCAGGACAATGCCCCCATCCCAAAAGTCACTAAAAGACTCAGCTTTCCTTGTGTAAAGAGACAGATCCACACATGAGAAGGACGGGTGTTCTCCTCCAGCGCATGGCTTTACAGCATCTCTAGGAGATGCTGAAACAAGGAGGCCAAAGAGCCAGTGTTGTGCAAGTCTGTGGCCATGTGGCCGGCATGGCCACATGGAAACACTGTTTTACCTTCCTGCTTTTTATGGTAGTACCTAGTTATCTTCTTGCATTTACATGCTTTCGAACTGCTAGGTTGGCAGGAGCTGGGGTTAACAGCGGGAGCTCGCTCCACTGCGTGGCACCTGGGGTTCAAACTGCTGAGCTGCCGACTTTGTAGCCCACCATTTCAGTGCACTAACCCGCTGAGCCACTACACGATGAGCTTTTAATGGCTGGTAAAAGTATCACCTATTTTAGCATTTGCATTTTATTTTGGACCTCATTAACCATAGGAATGTAGGAAGTATTGAGTATAATCCTAAGTCAGTATTGCCTGTCAACTCAAAATGGCAGCCATTACCTCTTCTGGGTTTCAGGCAGGATTCCACCCTAGACCTACCTAGGGGTCCCTGTTCCTCCCCACCGCAGGCACTAACCAAGCCTAGCAGCTGAAATCAGACGAGACTGCTGCATTCAGGATGTTCATGAGATGAACAACATGCAGTCCTTTCCGCACTTTAGCACTTAGGGGGATGAAGAAAGCGTTCCTATCCCATAGGTCTTCTCTGGTTTGAACCCTAGCGATGCCTGAGATGCTCACCATCTCACTGGTCTGTCTAACCTCGTGGCCAGCAGTGACTGGCCTGAAAAGGTCCAGGTAAGTTCTTTTCTCAAGCCTTGCTCTTGCATAAGATCTCTTCAAACTGAGATAATGTGGGGTCAAACCTGAGACTTCTTCAAGTCAAAACAAGTGTTGGGGGAACTAACTCATATTCACCTTCAAGATGGAAGCTGACATGATGAAGGCTGTGGTGCCACCTTTTAAAACAGCAGATATCACCGCACTTCAACCCTGCTTCACTGGCTGCTTCTTACAGGAATGGAGGAAATGGAAGACTGATGGACATTACATCACTCCTATTTTGCAAGGGGAAGAGAGGAGAAAGAAGACTGGCCACAGAATGTCCACTTTCGGTAGTGTCCTGTCATCCTGCCATCATGAGCAGTTCCTCTTTCACCTTCACTACCAGGAGTTTTGCCACATGGCCATCTTAGAACTGCAGAGCCGAAAGGGACCCTGCAGATCACTGCTTCCAGCACGTCAGCGGGGGGGGGGGGGATCAAACCCCCAACAGAGACCTAAACCACCAGGCAAGAACTGAGCTGCATTTCCATCATGACAACGTCTTCTCTCTTCCCAGGGCTACTCTTAACGTCAGGACATGTTGCTAATACGTACCGCTAAGGGTTTTGCTCCTTCTCAGAGAACACCATGTTTTCTGATCATCAAGTTTTTCACTGTCACAAGAAATCCAGAATCCGAGAAGGCAAACATGTGGTTGCATACATCAACCAGCTCTCCCTAGTACTTTTCAGAAGCGGAGGGACCTTCATGGGGCTGCCCAATACCCCATCTTTTATGCAATAGTTCTCAAACTCAAGGTCCCCAGATGCTTTTGAATGAAAACTCCCTAAAGCTTTCACCACTAGCTGTGCTGGCCAGGATTTCTAGGAATACAAGTCCAAGAACATCTGGGGACTCAGTTAGGAAGCACTGTTCTAGATCAATGGTTCCCCACCTTAGATGCTCAGAGGTTCTGGGACTAAAATTCCCAGAAGCCTTCTCCTCTAGCCGTTCTGGCCAGGATTTCTGGGAGCTGTAGTCCAAGACCATCTTGGGACCCAAGTCTGAGAACCATTGTTTTATGATGAAGCTGAAGGGGAGGTGGTGTGCAAGATGGACATCTCATTTTGAGAAGGGGATGATGGGGGGTACAGGGATTTCCCACCCACCTACCCCCATCTGAAACCACTGACATGCAGAGGTGGCATGAAGGCAGACATTCTGAGGCTTAATAAGAATTGTTTCATTTTTCTCTCACTCTTGAAGAAGCCCCAGGCAAGTCTCCAGCCATCTACCCAGCTTTGTGTCCTCTTCCAATATGCCCATCCTATGAGTCAGCTTAATTCTTCTCAAACCCTCAAATATGGTGCAGGTGCCCAACTGTGAACCCTCCATTCTGCCAGGAGAGAAAGGAAGAACACTTCTAGGTCTCATGGAAGAATGGGAAAGCAGTGTTTTCACTCCTCTCTGCCTTGAGAAGATGGAGTGCCTCGTTTGCCCAAACAGCCCCCTCCCTGCCCAACTTTGGCAGATGTTTGGCCGATAGAAAGGCTGAAGGGGCTGGCTGGCATGGAGCTGGGAAATGACAAAGCCCTTTTGTGTGCCAAGGCCATGTGGAGGTGACATGGGGGCTTGACCCAGTTCATGGCGACCGCCAAGGCGGCTTGTCTAGACTCCCACAGCCTTGCCAACGGCTGGCAGGATGCACTTTGCAGGCACCGTCCTCCATGGCAGGCATTCCCTCTGCCACGTGGCACAGAGGAGACATGCCTTCCCACATCCAATGGAACTTCCTTCCCCCCACCGGCAGAGAAGTTCTCTGTCCTACACAACTGGCTTTGTCCTCTGAAGAGGAGAAAAGAGAACCAGCAATGGCTTCCAATGGTCAGAGCTCTCACCAAATACAGGACAGCTTCCTCCTCTCCATCTCCTCCTGAGGACAAAGGCAAGTGGGCAGCCCAGGGGATCTGGAACCAAGAGGCGGCTGGGCCAGGAAGTCGGCCAGCCTCTCTTGGGCACGGCACGGGAGTGACAGCTTAAGCAGATATCCGGGCGGGGTGTGTTGTTTTTAAAAATGCAAATCTGACACGCTTTGAAACGTGACTCTTAAACTACAACAGAGAGGCTTAAAGGCATGCTGGGTGTGTGTTCATGAACATGTGCATGTGCACAGAGCCATTTGGCAGGAAAGGACAAGGTGCGGGAAATCTTAACGCAAGCTGGCTACCTCTTATGCACATCTTTGAAAGGTAATGGATGGGGGACACCAGCAATAGATATTTATGCCTCTCCTCCTTTATGTCTGTGGAAGCACATTGATACTTTGTTCTTCACACAAACAAGGAGCAGAAAACTGGAAATGCAACCAATGGCAAACCCATATCAGGTATGGTCCCTGCTATATGCTGCTGATCTTAAGGTGGAAGAGTGCTGAAAGGAGCCAAAAAGGGAATTCACAGTGTCTGATTCACCACTTACTATATTGAAAGGATGAGGATGACAGCAATCAGGGCTGGGGGTTGAAATACCCCCATTTCACCAGGGCTGTTTCAGAGGTGGCCCTGCGCCAGCTGAGCCAACCCAATTGCACCTCTACTTTGTGTATCGTGGGTTTGGGTTACTGGAGCTTGAATGGGATTCACACGGTTCTTTCTCCTAGTCCTCTCTTTTGTCACCCCTTCCTCGCCATGGTGGGGAATGGCCCGTTTCAGGTAACTTGCGACAAGTTTGCTTTTAGTGCCCCTGATCTGAAAACAGGTGTGAAACCACCAGTTTCCTGTGCCCTGCTGTTATGTCTTTATTTTATTTCTTTATTAGATTCATACACTATACATAATGCAACCAGATATAAATAAGACCAAATTAATACAATAAAACCACAATAACAACAGCAACACATTTATAAGCAAAACAAAACCAATAAACAAACCAACTAAATCTTTACATAAGATTAAAAGGCAATTTGAGATGGCCATGAGCATCCTTGAGTGAAAGCAGGACATAGAACAGTCCTCAGCCTGAACGCGGGGCAGGGCTGGGAGGGTCCCCCTTCCTGAAGGCCGTGACAGTGTCAGGGCTGCCACAAGGGAGTCCCCCTGGAGCTGCCTCGACCCCCCCCAGGGGAGGGAGGGAGGGAGGGAAAAAAACACAACAGGTGGAAGGGCAGCTCATCAGGACTGGCTGGGGAGCTCTTCTTGATTCAGGAGTTGCTCCAGTGGGTCCTGTTTCCATGCATGGCTCAAGAGCTCAGTGGGTGGAGGTCTCCGGCTGGGGAGCCAGAGGTCAGGAGTTTGATTCCCCCCCACACACACATGGGCCTCCTGGGAGAACAGCTACCCTATAAAGCCTCGGGCAAGCAGCACAGTCCAAGAAGACGGGAAAGCCAAACCACTCTGGAGTGCTCTCGACCAGGAAAACCCTGGGAAGGGGGGTCACTGTAAGTCAGGATTCAAGGAACATGGATGAGGATTGAGTCTTGCCCGAGAGCTCCGTGGTTGAGGCCTCCGGCTGCGGAGCAGAGGGTAGGAGTTTGAATCCCTCACAAAGAAGCCTCCTGGGAGAAGAGCCGGCCTGGGTGGACCTGGGAAAGCAGCCCAGCCCCAGGACGCAAGAAGAAGAAGAAGAAGAAGAAGAAGAAGAAGAAGAAGAAGAAGAGGAGGAGGAGGAGGAGGAGGAGGAGGAGGAGGAGGAGGAGGAGGAGGAAGAAGAGGAGGAGGAGGAGGAGGAGGAGGAAGAAGAAGAAGAAGAAGAAGAAGAAGAAGAAGAAGAAGAAGAAGAAGAAGAAGAAGAAGAAGGGAAACAGGGAACCACTTCTGGTGTTTTCTGCTTGGAAAACCTTGAAAAGGGCCACCACCATAACTCAGGTTAATGGCACCTGATTATTGTAAGTTGTGGCCCACACCCAGCAAAATAATAAATACATTTTTCAAGAGAAATACAAAATGAATTATTTCCCCCCCCCCAACAACAAAAGGAGAAACGTTTAGGTATTCATACACTGAATGAGAGGAAGGGGAGGGAGGGAAGAGATGGAAAGAACCCACCACCAGGTAAAACCACCAGACCGGGGGAGCAAAAATGATAAAAAGGAGCCAACGTATGACAGAGAGAGAGGGGGAGGGAGGGAGGGTGAACTTATTCATTTCAATGACATTTTAATGGTTTTATCCCCTTTCTCTTCCCTCCTTCATAAGATGATTACGAATTAAGCAGCATTTAAATGCTTTTTATTGTTAACAATTAAAATGGGAGAATATGGAAGGGGAAATTGTAGTGGCTATTCATTTCCACGGTAACGGTGCTATCAGAGAACACTACGGGGGCCTCGCTTGTACTGTACACCACACAATGGCCGAAATAGGGGGGAAGGGAGGGGGGAGTAAACCATTAATTTTGTAGGACATTCAAAAGCAAATTATAATATAAAAAAGCTCGAGGCACAAAGACAGATATGGAGAGAGGGAGCAGTATGGGTCAAGCTTACGGAATTAACGTCTTAACAACAGTCCGAGGTCTAAGAGAGACTTGTACCATTTCACTCAATAGCCTTTTTGCATCATTCATGCAAAAAAGGCACTGGGACGGCAGTGGGGGGGGAGAGGTAGGAAGAAAAGGCAGAGAGGGGAAAGGGTGTCAAGCGTGTGCAGGCATGCATGCATGTGTTTGTGTGTCCGGACTGGACATATACACACAAACACAAGGTAGTTTCCCGGGAGTGACCGAGAGTGAATGATTCGCACAGCACATTATTGGCAGTGAAGATTCCACAACACCCAACGAGTGACAGCCTGGCATCACGCTGAAAAAAAGCCGGGATGCCACATTAAACGCAAGCCAGACAGGAAGGGAGGGAAGCAGGCAGAAGAGTTTAAACAAACAAGCCAGCAAAAGCATCACTGCTTTCACATACAAGTGCTTCAAATCATAGGCCATGGGGAATCTAGTTTTTGACTGTGGGGAAAGTCACTTGAAAACAAAATATATCTTCATGGACTCAAAGAGGATGTCTGCTTCCCTTACAACTCAACAATTTGGGGAATCATTCTCCACCTGTCACCCTCCTGTTTAGGGTGCAGGAAGATGTTTAAGAAACACAAACATCAGGGTGCAATTGGTCTAAAGACCTGTCACTTTGTGGAAGCCCACCAGATCCTTCTCCTGCCTATAAGAGGTGTGCGCAGGGAGAAATAAAAATGTCTGGAGAAGCACATCCCATTAAAAGTTAAGCCAGCCCTGTTACATTTCCTGTGCCGTCATGTTTAATATGCAGAAGGCAGGCCAACAACATAAAAGAGACACGTCCCCTTTAAAAGGAAATATAATTTACAGTGTGCAGCCAGGCGCTCCATAGTTCCAATCTCGTTTACCATAGAGAAAACTCCGCTAGCTGCTCTATCCCACAAATCCGATTTAATCAGACAAGCCAGCCAGCGTGGCTTGAAGTAAAAACGGATAATTAGTAAACAGAGAGCTACTTCAGTGCTTCATTGGCATTCGAACCGGGCTACTGTGTCGCATTTAAAATGCAGTCTGATGAAGTTTACAAAATCAAACCATTTGTTACTCCTACTGAAGAGGCTTCAGGCCACTTGCAATTAAATTGGAATTAGTGCTCAGAATGAGATACAGCAAATTCATACTAAAAAGGGATCTGACTTTGAGAGATTTGACTTCAGTTCCTCTTGCTCTGCACCCACCCACCCCGGAAGACACAAACACACCACCACAGGCACAGTCCAGAGTGTTTGGGGATGTGCCAATGCATGTCTCTGCATTCCTATGGGTGGGCAGCAGGGAGAATCCCACCGCGATGCAATGTGCCCCGCCCATGGTTGCTGCCTTCACAAGAAACAAAAGGGTAAGCGAATTGGTACTGGCTGGCTTTTCTTGCAAATGCAGGACGTGGAAGCGCTCCTAGATGCAAGCAGGTTGTCATCAGCATTAGCCATTTTCCATACATTGGTCCTTTTCACCCTTGCTTCAGAATCCACCTCTTCCCTGGAGCCTATTGTCTTAATCCCCCCACTGCATCCGTCCACAAAGAAAACGAAGCTTAAGAAGATGTTGAACATATATTTGCTCACATTCATTCATCATTGCTCTCAGGACACGGCTGCATGGATAGTCACACCATGGCTCCATCTAGCTCCTTGGGGTTGAAGCTGAGTAATAGCAGCTTTCAGAGTCTCACATGAGAGATGTTGTCAGTGCTAACATGCACAGAACCTTATTTGCACAAGATATGGGCTGCACTTCCAACAGACACATCAGAATCTGCCTGAACCTGTAGGTCAGAACTGAAACCTTTCAGAACCTTCTGCTCTACCACTGCCACTCTGATGTCCACCCCCACTCCCACTGCTGTGGTGTCCCTTACACACACTGTTGAGGCTTAAGTAGTCAGTTTATGGATGGAGGTACTGCACCTTTTCTTAGCTTTATCCTGGGCAGTAACTAGGGTGGCCATATAAAAAATAATGATTAGAAATAATCATCGTATCTTGGGCCAGAGTTGAGCTTAGAACATTCTGAAGAACCTCAAGGATACCTTGGAGGTTTGGGGCAGTTGGCTGCAGAGCCAGAAGGTTGGGAGTTCAATTCCCCATTGGGACGCCTTGAGAGGGGCTGGACTGGATGATCCAGAGGGTCCCTTCCAGCTCCCCAGTTCAAAGGTTCAGGAGAAACATCTGTAAAACATAGTAATAAGGACACATAGGAGATGAGGAACATTCCACAACATACATCCCTCTTTTCAGCTTGATGACAACAGGGTTGTATGAACAGATGTTACTTATAAAGTTCATGCAGCCCAATGGTACCCAACCTTGAGCAACTCCCAGAAGCCCCAACCAGCACAGCTAGTGGTGGTAGTCCAGGAACACCTGAGTTACAAGCCCAAGGTTGGGAACCACTGCTCTATACCAACTGTGATAGCCAGAGTGAAAAACGCACATAGGGTCCTGCATATACATGCACATAGGCATCTAAAGATGCAGTAAGCATATTGTCTGGTTTGACCCCCAGATACCCAGAAAGGAAGCAAGGTTACTACAACTCCTTAGGACTCCAGGAATGTTCTACTATTGCTTTTTTAAACATGGCCATCTCATCTTCATTAATACAGAGGAAATTACATGTCATCAACTTACTTACTTACTTGATTTTTATACCACATCATCTAGCCTGAATGCTACTCTGAGTTTAGAAAAAAATCTTTTCTTATCCTGGTGACTTCCAGTTCTCTTCTTGACTATAACTCCCATCATTATCTCCAGTTATTTTGGAGGATTTTGGTGCTTGGCAAACTGCTTATCTTGACGAAGGAAGAGTTGTTGGCCCTAAAGCATTGACAGCTGGCTGAAGCATGGAACATTTGTCTCATGGAGCTATCCCACAGAGACTGTGGAACAAAATATGACTCTTTGTCTGTTTTCTTCCCCCCCAAACCTGCTAGAACCTCTTAGCCCTCTTTGCGCCACATGGAAGTGGGCCTTGTTGGTGGCTGCAGTTGTGGTTTCTAAGGCAGAGCTCAGGACGCCTGGGAGAAGGGTTGACACAGCAGGAGCCGGGATGGGGTGGCTGCCTCTTAATGGTACAGTGGAGAACAAATTAACATAGAAAATGCTCTCCAAATAAACAATAGCAGTTGGAGATTATGAGGCTTAAGCATCTGATTCCCAGGTGTTGCAGGCTTCCTCCCTTTCCAGAGAGCACATAAAATGTGAGCGGACTGGAGCATGCGTGCGACGCAGGCTGCCTTTAAAGGGGCATTTGATATCCTTGATCCTTGTCCATTTGAGTTGCATCTGGTTAGCAACCTTGCCCCATCAAATTAAATGGACTTGGGTTTGCTCTGAGGCTGAAGCCCATGAACATCCATCCCCTGGAAGTAAAGGTATAACATTCTTATTACCCATCCCAATTTTAGAGGTGGGTGGTGGTGGTGGTGGGTGTTTCCCCTTTTTCTTCTCAGGGTCTTGCAGGGAAACCTCCCCTCTTAGCCGTCACTTGGTGACAGAGGGAAGCCCTGGGACTTCGTGGCATTCCCTGGAAGGTGCTTTTGGGGGTTCCTGCAAGAAAATGGCCCCTTCTCAGCCACCAAAGTGGCACACTTGGGGCTTTCCCTCATGCCTCTCAGGGAAGAGGCCCTGGATTGACAAGAACAGCCAGTGGAAAAAAGCTCCATCCCCTGTTGCCTTTTGGAGAACTTTGCTGCAACTTGGTGTGTCTGATGAGCTCTTCTCGCCATCTGACAGGGGACTCTTCACCGCCCCCTCTCCACAGAGACAATGAGCACGTGGCTGGCTCCACGTAAGCAGAATAACTTGGTTTCAGTGACAGTGGCCAGGATGACGTGCACTTGCCAACAACAGGAGCAAAGCATGCCCGATCTCTTGTGTGGGAACGTCCATAGAGAGCCCTTACAAGGCCAAGAAATGAGGACTTGGGTAACGGTTGTTTCTGAAGATCCTTTCATGCCTGCATATATAAAGGCTTCACCTGTTCCACTTTTACATTTGTGTATATACTGTAATATATACAAGCAGACAGACAGACACACATGCACACCCAAAGCGTGTCACCCGACCCTCACAGTGGTGGCCAAACCTGGCCCTTTCTGCTTCCTCTCACCTCCTGGCCTTCGACTGGCACACTTCTGCACAAAACAATAACGACACTATGGAAGAGAGGATTGTTGTTTGTTGTTAATGTAGCCAGCTCCAGAATGCTAAAAGTACACTTTTAAAAAGGGTATTGTATTTAAAGAGCCTTTCAAAAGGGAACGGGTGACAGCAGCTCTATTATGTTGTTAAAAGGTAAAAATGATTTTAAAAAAATAAAAATAAATAAAAAGTTGGCACACATAATCTGAGCTGTTCTCTACAGGTGAAAATGAGCAAGGCAGGAGAGAAACAGGGATTTTTTTTTGCTCCAGTAAAAAATGTGAGCCAGAAGTCTGTGGGAGCTTGCATATGATCTGCTTCCCACTCCCCCAGCGCCGACCAGCTTGTCCTGGGGCTGGTCGGCACTTTTATTTATTTTTTAAACCCCCCCCCCTCCAGCGCTGAGCAGCTGGCCTTCGGGCTGTCGGCGCTTTAAATTTTTTTTTTCATTTTTTCCTAGTGCCGACCAGGTGGTCCTGGGGCTGGTCGGTGCTTTTTTTCAATAATAATAATAATAATAATAATTCCCACCCATCCCCCAGTGCTGAGCAGCTGGTCTTTGGACTGTCAGCACTCGTTTCTTTCTTTCTTTTTTCCCCCTAGTGCCAACCAGCTTGTCCTGGGGCTGGTTGGTGCTTTTTTAAAAAAAAAATTACCCTCCCCCACCCCCAGCACTGAGCAGCTGGCCTCCATGCTGTCAGAGCTGATTTTTTAATTCCCCCCCCCCACTTTTTTCCCTAGCGCCGACCATTTCATCCTGGGGCTGGTCAGCACTTACTTGTACATGGGAATGGAGATCCCACATCTTCAGCCATGTGACCAAGAAAGAAGAAAAGCTGGACTTTCACAACATCCGGATCTTCCCCCAGGTGAGAGAGCAGCCTTAGTTTATACCAGCCAAAGTTGTTGTCTTCTATGCTGTTTATAGCACAGTTTGGGAGATGCCATGGTGTGCCTGGATCCTGCCCAGGTTTCCCAGAGGTTGTGGGTGTGGGGATTATTCATCTAGATGCTAACTCCCAGAGCATGCTGGTCAGCACCACCATGCTGAATGGAGACATGGCCCCAAAGGGTAACATCTCTAAGGTCCCAAGATTTAGCACGCAGAAGGTACTAGGGTTCAATCTTCATAAAGTCCAATTAAATCAATCAAGGGAAAGATACTGGAACGATGATTCAGATTCTGGAGAGCTACAGTCCTTCAAAGCAGACTATGTTGTTCAAGCCAGAAGAGAGCCATTAAACTTAAGTTTTTCAGTCTACCCGTCTCCTAACACTTGTGAGTAGAGATGGGCATGAACTGAAAAAATTGACAATTCATTTTGGTTCGGTTCGTTTTAATGTTTGGTTCATTTCATTTCATTTTTAATGAATTTTTTTGAAATATCTGTTTCGTTGTTCATTTTGATTCGTTATTCATTTCTTCCTTCAAGTGCCGACTGTACGGCCCCTGCGGCGCTTCTTTTTCCCCCTTTATTTTAGAGCGCTGACCGAGCCACCCCTGGGGCCAGGTTGGCACTCCTTTTTTATTTTATTTTATTTTATTTATTTATATTTTATTTATATTTTTAAAATTTATTTTTTTACTGCCGACCATGTGTGTAGTGAGGGCTGGTCAGCTTCATGTTTTTCTTTCTTTCTTTCTTTTCTTTCTTTCTTTCTTTCTTTCTTTCTTTCTTTCTTTCTTTCTTTCTTTCTTTCTTTCTTTCTTTCTTTCTTTCTTTCTTTCTTTCTTTCTTTCTTCTTTTTTTGGCCTGCCCATGAGCCGGTTCCACAGCCCATGGGCTGGTTCTGCAGCCTGCAGGCCGGTGCGCACTGGAGGTTTTTTTTTTTTTTTTTTTGCTAGATATTTTATTTTATTTTATTTTATTTTATCTTTACTGCCGTCCATATGGCCCGCGCCACAGATGTAGCACGGGCCAGTCGGCTCCCCCCCCCCGGAGCCCCCTACCTGCAGCCAGGAGGACTGGACCAGGAAGATGACCACTCCAGGACCCAGGTAGGAGACACCGGCAAATGAAACGAAGCGAAATGAAATGGAAATTTCCATTAGAGGGGGCAGTTTGTTATTCGTTTCATTATGTAATGAAACAAATACCGAATGACAAAATGAACCAAAAGTTCATTTCGTGCCCATCACTACTTGTGAGAAAATAACGCACCTCCCACAATTTACATTTACAGGGCATCTCGGAAAAAGGGCGGCATGCAGAAAATAATGCACCTATTTTGAACAGTCAATGGTTATTATGTGTACCATTAAAATTTGCACAATGATGTTTGCAACCACCTAGATAATCACATGCATCGGAGGACAGGCCTAAATTTATGCGAATGCCAGAGGAGATGCATAAAATCTGCACACATTTTAATGCCGGAGAAAACACATACAACACAAGCCTGGAAAAAAATTCAGATGGGGTTCAGAAAAGTGCAACAAAATTAAATTTTCAGATGGAAGCCAAAACACAGAAGAAACCATGTCAGGCCAGAATCAGAGAGTAATTAGAAGGTGATCCAGAGAAGGCAGTAGAGAGGAAAAATATGATTAATAAGATATGCACCCTTTGTCTTGTCTCGAAGGGACCTGCCCATTGCTCCAGACCAGTTCAAAGGCTGTTCCCAATGTACAGCATCCATCTGGGCAGTAATTTACATCTGTAAAGCCGTCTCAATCCATTTGAGGATGATTTTCTCAAAGGCTACACCTTTGTTCCCTAGTGTTTAAAGGAGAACTAATTTGTGGAAAGACAGGGCCAAAATTGGCCCAGGTTTCCACATGCCAGTTCCTCCCTAACTCTTTCCAGCAAGGATGGTTGTGCACTGAGCAGCTCCTTTGAGCGGAGGGGAAAACAAAGCAGAGCTGAAACTTCTTAAATTGTCTTTCTTTTCTTTCGAGCTGCAGCTTCTCGGATCCCATCCCAAACCAGTTCTGGGGTCCTCCTGGGCAGCAGCTGAGTGGGAACTTGGGGAGGCCTGCAGATCAGCCGGTTGAGGGGAAAACAGGACAGGTGCCAGAGACCAAGGCAGAGTGGGTTCAGTACACGGGGGCGTCCATCTCACATCTCTCCTCCCGATCTAACTCGGCGGGGAAGGATGGTGAGGGAGGAGAAACATTTATATAAGGAAAGGCTTTGGAAAGCCCTTCCCAAGAAGAGTGAGAAGAGACATCTTAGCTCTTCATCAATGTGAGAAAATAATTCCATTTTGGAGAGTGCAATACTGGGCAGAACAGGACTGCACGACCACAGATGCAAACACCTTCACGTCACACTCAGGTTTGTCCAGCAGCAATGTCTTAACCATTATTTTGCAGATAGGAGGAGGAGTCTTGTAATGCAGCAATAAAGCGGTACACATAAGGTAAATTGGTGTGCTGTGTCTCCATTTGTTATGTTTCTAGGCTACTTGCAACTGGCTGCCAACAATTCATGCAGTCTTCATCACCTGCTGTGCAAATGTGTGACCAACTGTGTCTGGTCCACTCCATCTGATACAGAGTTTGGTGGGGCTCCGAAAACTTGTGCATTAGGAAGGGGAAACATTCCTAGAAGAGGCTGCAATGCCAGTTCTAAGAAAGGGATGAGGCAGCGAAGGGAAAAAAAGAAAACAACTATGGGGAATTTGGGGAACATCATCCAGCAAACACTCTTGCTGCTACTGCTGCTGGGCCAAGCCTGGAGGAGTTGCCTTTCCTCTTCGACTGCTCCTTTTCCTGCTACTGATGTTTTTTTCCTGCTACTGATGTTTTTCCTGATGTTTTTTTGCCATTAGGTGTAGGTGGTTGGGACCCACAATGGAACTGAAAGAACAGGAAGGGGGGAGGGCAATGGAGGGGGCAGCCATTGAAATTGTGCTGGGTAGGGGAAGGTATGGTGGTAGGAGTGGAACATGCCTGCGTAGGAGAAGAGGGGTTAGATATTTTACATCTATCCCCTCTTCTGGTCCCACTTCTAGCCAGAAGGAATCAGGTGACCATGTCAGCGAGCCCACGGGCCACATGGTGCTGTTGTTAAATGCCAGGTCAGTACAAAATAAGACCACCCTCATCCATGATGTCATTTTGGATGAGGGTGCTGACCTGGCATGTATTACTGAGACCTGGGTGGGAGAGGAGGGTGGAGTCCCCCTTTCCCAGCTATGCCCACCTGGGTACTCAGTCCAGCACCAGTGTCGCCCGGTGGGCCGGGGAGGTGGAGTTGCTATAGTCTACAGGAGTTCCATTTCCTTGGCCAGGCTTCCTGTTTCCTTGGGAAAAGGTCTGGAGGGCCTGTATTGTGTGTTGGGCTCACGAGACAGATTGGGGATTCTGTTGGTGTACCGCCCACCCTGCTGCATTCCAACAGTCTCCCTGCCTGAGCTGACAGAGGTGGTCTCGGACCTGGTGTTGAGACCCCCCAGACTGTTGGTATTGGGGGATCTCAACATCCATGCCGAGGCTACCTTAACTGGAGCAGCTCAGGACTTCATGGCCGCCATGACAACCATGGGGCTGTCTCAACATGTCATCGGCCCAACACACCAGAAGGGCCACACTCTAGACTTAGTTTTCTCAACGGGACTGGGGGATGGTGGTTTGGATGTGGAGGGGTTGGCTTTGACTCCATTGTCATGGTCAGACCACTTCCTGGTCAAGTTTAGGCTATTAGCTACTCCAACCCTCTGCAAGGGTGGGGGATCCATTAAGTTGATCCGCCCTCAGAGACTAATGGATCCGGATGGTTTCCTGAAAGCTCTGGGGGATTATCCAGCTGACATGATCGGCGCTCCTGTCGAAGCTCAGGTCACCTTATGGAATAGGGAGATGACCCGGGCAGTTGACATGATCGCACCTAAGCGCCCTCTCCCCCTACGCAGAGCCCGGACAGCTCCGTGGTATACATCTGAGTTGCGGGCAATGAAGCGGGAGGGGAGACGGATGGAGCGCAAGTGGAGAAAATATCGCAGTGAGTCTGATCAAACACGGCTTAGAGCCCATTATCGAGCCTATTCCGTGGCTATACGGTTGGCGAAAAGGCAGTATTTCGCCAACCGTATTGCTTCCTCAGAGTGCCGTCCAGCGGAGCTGTTTCGGGTGGTCCGGGAACTTCTTCAGCCAGGAGATAGGGTGGAGGCCCAGGACCATTCGGCGGCACGCTGTGAGGAGTTTGCTGTTCACTTTGAGGGAAAAATTGCTCAGATTCGCAGTGAACTGGACTCCACTATTGATACAGTATCAAGGGATGTGTCCAGTGCACCGTGCTTAGGTCCAGTGTTATTGGATGAGTTTCAATTGTTGAGACCCGAGGATGTGGACAGGGTGCTTGGATCTGTCCGTTCCACCACCACGCTGCTTGACCCTTGCCCTTCTTGGCTAACTGAAAGATCTGCCAAGGGGGTTCGCACCTGGGTCCAAGAAGCTGTAAATGCCTCTTTAAGAGAGGGAGTGGTCCCTGCTGCCTTAAAAGAGGCAGTAATCAGACCACTCCTAAAAACCTAACCTGGACCCAGGACTGGTGGTCAACTACCGACCAGTAGCGAACCTCCCTTATTTGGGCAAGGTGTTGGAGCGGGTGGTGGCCGGACAGCTCCAGGCGCTGCTGGATGAAACGGATTTTCTAGATCCATTTCAATCTGGTTTCAGGCCGGGTTTTGGAACAGAGACTGCCTTGGTCGCCCTGTACGATGACCTTTGCTGGGAGAGAGACAGGGGGAGTGCAACCCTGTTGATACTCCTGGACCTCTCAGCGGCTTTCGACACCATCGACCATGGTGTCCTTCTGGATAGGCTGGCCAGGTTAGGAGTTGGAGGCACCGCTTTGCGGTGGTTCCGATCCTTCCTGGCTGACCGTGTCCAGAAGGTGGTGCTGGGGGATAGTAGCTCTGCCCCTTGGCGTTTACGTCATGGGGTTCCACAGGGCTCAATACTATCCCCCATGCTGTTTAACATCTACATGGAACCGCTGGGAGAGGTCATCAGGAGGTTTGGGCTGAGGAGTCAGCAATATGCTGATGATACTCAGCTCTACCTCTCGTTCTCCACCAATCTAGGTGAGGCGGTTTCTGTTCTGAACTCGTGTCTGGGCCAGATAATGGACTGGATGAGGGTTAATAAATTGAAACTCAATCCAGACAAGACGGAAGTGCTGTTAGTGGGTGCTTCGTCAGACAGGCTAGAGGGCCACTTCCCTGTTCTGGATGGGGTTGCACTCCCCCTAAGGGACAGGGTCCGTAGCTTGGGGGTGCTCCTGACCCCGGTCTAACTCTGGAAGCCCAGGTGGACTCGGTGGCCAGGGGTGCCTTTCTCCAGCTGCGGAATATATACCAGCTGCCCCTACCTAGATGAACGGAGCCTCATGACAGTTACACATGCACTGGTAACATCCCGTATAGATTACTGTAATGCGCTTTACGTGGGGCTGCCTCTGAAGACGGTTCGGCGATTGCAACTGGTTCAGAATTGTGCGGCACGGCTGGTGAGTGGTAGGGCCACCAAGGAACACATCACGCCGATTCTGTATAACCTTCACTGGTTACCAGTTGCTGCCCGAGCCCAATTCAAAGTGCTTGTTTTGACATATAAAGCCCTAAATGGCTTAGGACCTAGATACCTGAAGGACCGCCTCCTTCCATATGAACCTACCCGGCAATTAAGATCTAGTCAGGGAGCCCTCCTGAAAGAGCCATCCCTTAAGGAGGTGAAGGGGATGGCTTGCAGGAATAGGGCTTTTTCAGCAACTGCCCCCATACTATGGAATACCCTCCCATATGAGACTCGCCTGGCACCGACGTTGCTAACATTTCGGCGCCAGGTAAAAACCCTCCTATTCCAAAAGTTTTTTAACTAATGATTGTGGGCCCTGATGGCAATTTTAGTGGTGTGTTTTTAATGTATCGTATTTATTGCATCTATATGTTTTATTGTTCTAATTTTATTGTATTTGATGTTTTAACTGTTTATTCTGATTGTGAGCCGCCCAGAGACCTTTGGGTAGTGGGCGGCATACAAGCTAAATAAATAAATAAATAAATAAATAAATTTATGTGGCCACATCAATCTGTATTAATCGACGCTGGTCCTGGGATATGTTTCTCTCAGGGTTCAAATCCTTGCTTGTCTTGGGAACAGGTTATTTTGTGTTAGTCTCAGCTAAAATTCTGGCTTGTGCAAGAACCATTATTTTTGCTTAAACCACTGAAAACAAAGGCTGCCACTCCCTTCGTCTAGGGACTCCCCACACTCAGAAGCACTGGATGGGCTGGCTTGTATATTTTAGAGTAATCACCCAGACCTACAACATCTGCTGTCTCCATGTGTGTGTGTGTGTGTGTGTGTGTGTGTGTGTGTGTGTGTGTGTGTGTGTGTGTGTGTGTGTGTGTGTGTGTGTGTGTGTGTGTGTGTGTTGTGCACAAACCTGCGCTGAGGAAAAAGGACCCTGGTTTTCACAGAGAGGAAAAAATGCAGGGAGAAGAAAAAATAGTCTTGGTTTTGCCCTCCCGGAGGAAATGTCAAAAATCTTGCAGGATCCGAAAGCACCTCATGGAAGGGTCTCATCCTGTCTAGACAGCCAAGCCGAGAGACTTCAGCTGGTATGCTCTGTTCTCCTAGCCATTCTTTTACACTTGGCAGGCCAGGCCTTGAGCAAACATCCTCTCCTCCCGGAGGGCTGTTTGTGTCTTCCCTGATTTATTCTGAGGGTCATCTGTACTTTGGGAACAATGTGGTCCCATCTCTGAATGTGCAGGCATGTTAGTCACACTCTCTTCTCCCGACCCCTGTGTGTGTCCCTAATCTTTGCACACCCTCTTGATCCCTTTGGGGAGTGCCAGAGGACCGGATCCATTCCTTCCCCTCTCCTTTGACTGTCGGAGTTCAGGGAAGACAAAAGTGCCTTGCCCCTTGCCTCATCGGAGCTAGCCAGCCAGCAGCATAAAAATGACATGTGTGATTACAGGAATGGCCCAGACATGGATGTCCATCTTCCAAGCAAAGCCTCTTCATGTGTTTCAGAAAATGCTGTTGCTGTTCAGTCATTCAGTCGTGTCCGACTCTTCATGAACCCATGGACCAGAGCTTGGCAGGCCTTCCTATCTTCCACTGCCTCCCGAAGTTTGGTCAAATCCTTATTGGTTGTATCAATGAAACCGTCCAACCATCTCATTCTCTGCTGTTCTCTTTTCCTTTTGCCTTCAATCTTTCCCAACATCAGGGACACAAATCTCCTGTCCTGTTTCTCCCTCTCTCTTATTTTCCAACTCAGTCTTACAAACAGAATCACCCAAGACCATGTGGGAATGGGTTGAAAGTTATCCAAACTTTGGGGTATTTGCCTGAAAATTCTGTGGTTGATATTACCAGAAGCTCACAATAGATTCCGAATCCCAGGTTGGGTGAAGGATGTCCATCTTTCCTGATCTCATTTCAGAGCCTGCAAAATTATTCTCTTCTCTCTGCAAGTGAGGGGCCTTCTACACTCTCTCACAACTCTGGTTGGGTCAGGTGAAGCAAAACTAGGCAAAGCACACCATGCTTTGGGGAAGATAAAGGAAGCAGTGAGTTTTGATGGTGGAACACCTGAACTTTTATGATATGAAGTATCACAGGGGCTGTTTCCATTCTTTAAAAAAAAATCAGCCAGTCATCCAATGTCCTCTCTCTTTCTCAAATCAACCCCGCCCCCTGCATGTTTGTTTGTGCTTCTCAAGGGGAGCAGATGCTAGTACTGATCAGGAAGAAATATTTGCCAAGTATTGGAAGCCTGTGAATCAAAAATACCACCCCTTGCCTCACACTTGCCCAGAGGCAAAGAATCTTCTGGATCGCCGCATCACCATTCTGTCTCTTTTTATTTCAAGGCAGACATTGCTGATGCAAGGAAGACCCATCTCCATCTTGCAAAAAGTGATAAGGGAAGCCTTAATTTCCCTTCCTTCTTTGAAAAAAAGAAAAAGGCAACTGATGGAAAGTCTGCTCTTTCCATGCATGCCCTCCCTGTGTGTGTGTGTGTGTGTGTGTGTGTGTGTGTGTGTGTGTGTGTGTGTGTGTGTGTGTGTGTGTGTGTGTGTGTGTGTGTGTGTGTGTGTGTGTGTGTGTGTGTGTGTGTGTGTGTGCTGAGCCTTCCTCTCCCTGCCTTTTTCTATCATCCTCTTCCACCACTTTGCTTATACTTTGTTACACTTTTTCAGCAATGGCCCCAGGAAGAATGATTACTCTGAGGAAGAAACAGAAAGCTAAAGAATCAAGCAGCTATTAGTGGCAGGCTTTTTATGGCCTTCCCTTTCATGTTTGTCAGAATATAAAAAGCCCTAAAACATTTTAATTTTAAATTCTTATCGCCGAATTTACTGCTTTTCTCTCCCAATGATTTGTGTCACATTTTAATTTTTACAGTCTCTCCAGCAGCCAGATGCTGCTGCCTCGGGCCACAACTTATATATAGCCCCCTTATATATGTGTAAACTCGTGATGGCCATCACGAGTTTACACAACAAACCGCTGCCCCCTCCTCAAAGAAAGTGTGTGCCTGACAGACAATAATACCTCCATTTAGCAGGGTGGCTTTGCTAATGATCCTCTGATAATGTGTTTATTTTAAAAGTTCTGATCTTGACCTTGAAGGGGAGAAATAAAAGGGCAGAGCCTTTTTGGGAGGGTGGCGGGGGTCCATTTGTGCACTGCCCCAAAGGAAAAAAATGCCCCATCTCCCCAAAAAGCGGAAAAGAATACAAACATGATTTTATGATTCCATGCATAAAATAGCATAGATTAAGTTTTATGAGCAGAGGCAAAATGAGATTTCTGCTACCTTTTAAGCAGAATTGCAACATGTCTCAAAGGCAGAGGAGGCCAGGTGAGTAATTTGCGGAACATGCTTCAGTCCCGGTGCTCCCTGACAACGGGCAACCTCAGGGTCCTAGATTTTCTCATGGGCCCCACTGGGACACCTTGAGAGAGGCTGGACTGGATAATCCAGACGGTCCCTTCCAGCTCTCCAGTTCAAAGGAGGTCACGGTCATGGTGGTGATTATTGTCTTCACATGGAGAACTTTCAACCCCACCCTTTCTTCACACAAGACCAGTGGCCACCTTGATATCACCCAAACCATCATCTCTAAATGTGGCCATGTAACAGATACTGGTGACGGTGATGCTGGTGGGGGCGTGTGTGTGTGTGTGGGGGTATACCCATGATCAGAAATTGCCAAAAATTGGTTCATCCCAGTTTATGCCAGTGTGTAAAGGCAGCAGGTGCTGTGCCTCCCAACCCCCACTTACTCAGCCATACAGCCACTTGCCAGATGCAGCATGCTTGCTTTCTCCGCCTTCTTGGCTAATCTCCCAGTCACGAGGAGAAGCACAGATTTCTCTTACCTGTCTTTTGGTCTGAGAGGGAGATCTGCTGGGAGGGCAGGGCAGAGAAACCTCAGCTGTTGTTGGGATTAGAAGATCAGTTGTGGAGGTGGCGGAAGCAAGCAAGCTGGGTCTGGCGAGTGGCTGGCTGAGCCAGAATAGGGGCAGAGAGGGGAGCAACAGCACCTGTGCATCCGCATTTACGAAGTGGGGCAGGCCTCCAAACCGAGGTTCATTCCCATCTCTACCCATTATCACAACACCTTGGCCCAGGATAAAAGCCAGCCAAGTTTGACAGATACAGAGGCTGTGTTCATGTATGGTTAAGTCACAGAAGTGTTCAAGAAAGATGGAAAGCCAGCATCAGTTTCCATGGATTCTGCATATTGTAGCGTGGGGTTAATGATTCAGCAGTGATTTCAGCTCAGAGACAAAGCAGGCTGGAGACAGCTTCTAATGAACAGCTCTTTAATCAGGGAGAGACAAGACTGAGGACTGGGGAGAGGGAGCTACTTTTATACAGGCCAGGACTGGCTAGGAAAAGATACATTTTGGAGGGAACAATTACAACCAATCACAAGGCTGCCTTTTGGCGGGAACCAATAGGATTGAGGATCCAAATGCAGCAACTAGAATCAACCAATAGGCCTGTTCCCTTTGGAACAGGAAGGCAGTTACTTCAACAAGCAATTACAGATCAATACATAACACTGCAAACCCTCCAAATTCCCACTGATCAATAAATAGCCTCTCTTAGAATCATAGAATCATAGAATCATAGAGTTGGAAGAGACCTCAAGGGCCATCTAGTCCAACCCTCTGCCAGGCAGGAACCCCCATCACAATATTTCCAACAGATGGCCATCGAGCCTCTGCTTAAAAACCACCAAAGAAGGAGACTCAATCATCCTCCGCCGCAGCATATTCCACTGCTGAACAGCTCAAAACGTCATGAAGTTCTTCCTAATGTTCAAATGGAATCTCTTTTCCTGTAGTTTGAAACCATTGCCCCGAGTCGTAGTCTCTGAAGCCATGGAAAGCAAACCTGCTCCCTCTTCAATATGACATCCTTTCAAATATTTAAACATAGCTATGTTTTTGAAAGGCTAAACATTCCCAGTTCCTTAAGCCGTTCCTCATAAGACATTTCCTCCAGACCCTCAACCATCCTGGTCGCCCTCCTCTGCACCCGCTCGAGGTTGTCAACATCCTTTTTAAATTGAGGCGCACAGAACTGGACACAGTACTCCAGGTGGGGTCTGACCAGAGCAGAATAGGATGGTACTATCACCTCCCTTGATCTAGACACAATGGTTCTGTTGATGCAACCAAGAATCGAAATGGCTTTCCTGGCCGCTGCATTACACTGCTGACTCATGTTCAATTTGTGGTCCACCAAGACTCCCAAATCCCTTTCACAGGTACTATCCTCCAGCCACGTATCCCCCATCTTAGGGTGTTTATACACGACCCTTAAGCTCCGCTGCAAATGGCTCCCAGCTCCGGAGCTTAAAAATGTTTCCTCACCAGCTCCAGATCTAACAGAAAATTAAGTGCGACCCCGCCCACCTAAGCGCGAACCAGCACACTTTCTTGTACCTGCTCTTGGAGGGTGAAAAATGTTGATGCGGAGAGTGCTGGGCTCTCCTCGCTTCTTTTTGTTGGGTTTTTTTTTTGCCTCCTGCCCCTTTAAGAGGAACCAGGAAGTAACCGGCGCTACTGGCGGAGGTAAGGCTTTATTCTTTTGTCCCTTTTAAAGGCTTTTTTTCCCTCCCTCCCCTCACGCAGACAAGATCAAGTAAGTGCGGAGTGGTGGGGAGGAAGGAAGAGCGACAAACCCTCAAGATCTCTGGTCCGAATTTAAGAGACCAGCGGATCTTAGGGGTCGTGTAAAAAGGCCCTTATATTTGTGCAATTCATTTTTTTTACCTAAATGTAGTACCCTACATTTCCCTCTGTTGAAATCCATTTCGTTAGCTTTGGCCCAGCACTCTAGGTAGAGGAGCCAACAAGAGGCAAAACCATTTTAGATCTTAACCAATAAGGAGGACCTTGTAAATGGGGTCGAAGTGGTGGGATCATTAGGTAAAAGTGACCATGCCCTCTTGGAATTTGTTATACAGTTGGAAGGTGAAGCTAAGCATAGTCAGACAAGAATCCTGGACTTTAAAAAAGCCAATTTTTGTAAACTTAGGGAATTATTGGCTGTGATTCCATGGACCGACACACTGAAAGAGAAGGGAGTCCAAGATGGATGGGAGTTCCTTAAAAGCGAGATATTAAAGGCACAATTTAAAACTGTTCCAACAAGAAGAAAAACATGTATGCAGGGGGATGGTAAAAAAAAGCTAAAGCGCAAAACGAACTTAGACTTGCCAGAGAGATTAAATATAGTAAAAAGGGTTTCTTTAGTTATGTCCGTAGCAAAAGGAAAAATAAGGAAATGAAGAAAGAGATCTGCTGGGACAAAGAGTAGATGGGGTAGGATGGGAATTGCAACATAGAATAGGTAGAGAGCTGGTACAGGAACACCTGGAAACATTAAATGAATTTAAGTCTCCAGGGCCAGATGAATTACACCCAAGGATATTAAAAGAACTGGCAGAAGTAATTTCCGAACCATTAGCAATAATCTTTGAGAAGTCCTGGAGAACAGGGGAAGTCCCCATCGACTGGAGGAGGGCTAATGTTGTCCCCATCTTCAAAAAGGGAAAAAAAGAGGACCCAAATAATTACCGCCCAGTCAGCTTGACTTCAGTTCCTGGAAAGATGCTAGAGCAGATTATTAAAGAGGCAGTATGCAATTATTTAACAAACAATGCTGTCATTATAAGAAGTCAACACGGGTTTCTTAAAAACAAGTCATGCCAGACTAATTTGATCTCTTTTTTTGATAGAATTATAGGCCTAGTGGATGAGGGGAATGCTGTGGATATTCTTTATCTGGACAAGGTCTTTTTGGATTTTCATCCTATCCTCTAGGGAATTAGCAGCCCCTCCCAATTTGGTATCATCTGCAAATTTAATTAGCATACTCTCTATTCCTTCCTCCAAGTCATTAATAAAGATATTGAACAGCACTGGACCCAGAACAGAACCCTGGGGCACCCCACTGGTCACGTCTCTCCAAGCTGAAGAGAGGCCATTTATGGTCACCCTTTGGGTGCGATTAGTCAACCAATTACAAATCCACCTAACAGTAGCACTATCTACAAACATTGTTTGTTAAATATTTCCAGACTGAAATATTTCTTGACTGGAATGAAACTGCCCCAAGTCTGACTTCTCAAAGACTCCTGGAAATGTCCTCCCAAAAGACTCCTAAGCAAACCCAGTGGCCATGAAATGTCAGAAAAAGGCCTCAGGGGGCCTTTAGACACGACCCCTAAACTCCGCAGCAAATGGCTGCAAACTCCGGACCTTACAAGTGTTTTCCCACCAGCTCCGGAGTTTGCAGGAAATTAAGTGCGACCCCGCCCACCTAAGCGCGACCCAGCTGCACTTTCTTGTACCTGCTTGAGGTGGGTGAAAATCCCCAGGTCCGGATTTAATCTGGTCAGTGCGGGGCTCTCCGGGCTTCTGCTTGTGTTTTTTTTTTTCTTGCCTCCCGCCCCTTTAAGAGAAGAGGTGGGAGGAAAAAAAGCAAGCAGAAGAGAAACGGAAGAGAAACGGAAGAGAAACAAATGGAGCTCCGGGAAGCTCCTCCAGGTGAGCTGCATTTTTTCCTCTCTTTCTCTGGTGGGGAGGAAGGAAGAGCAAGGAACCCCTAAGATCTTTGGTCCGAATTTAAGGGGCCAGCGGATCTTAGGGGTCGTGTGAAAAGGCCCTAAGTCACCCGCAAAAAAGATGAGGAATAAAAAGAGATGGTCTGACCAGCGGTATAATTAGCAAAGTCTTGTAGAGGTCTCTCCTGAAGCCTGTGCTTTTCAAATAGGAGGCAAGGAGGAAACTGGGCCTTGGTGTGGGCAGGCAGAGTCTTCTTGTATAAGACACTCACTTCTGGGGAGCTCTGTGGTTGAAGTCTCTGGCTGCAGGGCTGGAGGTGGGGAGCTCAGTTCCCCCACTCTGCCCTCCTTGGGAAGGGCTGGACTCCACCATCCAAAGGGGCTCCCTCTCCAGCTTTGCCATTCAAAGGTGGTTGCTATCATTATAATCCAGCTCTGTTTAGCACCCGAGCTGGTAGTCCTATTGTAGTCGCATGAGGCAGACTCAGGGACGAAAGGGAACCAGTTGTGTATTCCCTATATCTATCTCTGTCCTCTACCAGAAGCTCACCAAGAAGAGTACAGCTGGAGCAAGGAATCCCATCTGGCCAAAGAGCTGAAAAGGGGAAGCTTAGCGATACTATGACATAATCACAGGAAGGTCTATATTTAGATCTGGAAAGAGAACGCAATAATATTTCACTCTTTAAAGCGGCATGAAAGATGGAGGAGGCTAAGAGCGTAACGCTGAAGGAAACACTCTGTTGAGTTAACAAAAGTAACTTCAACAGCAGAAAATCTTTGTTATTCGGTTTCCCTTACTCTCCTAGTGGGCCATTCATGCTTCAAGCCACCCCACCCCTAAAATTATCATGCTTCCTGGCCACCTTGTCTACCCTTTGTAGTATAATGATGAATTTTCCCTGTAAAATTTCCTGTTTCCCAGTCCAGATAGAGCAAAATGTGAGGTGGGAACTAATGTAAACCAAAGGCCTTATCACTATCCTTTATCAGATTCTGGTCTAGACTCTGGCTTTAAAGAAATGAAAACGTGTGTAGGGGGAGCCACTTTAACACATTGCATATGCCTCTCACTTCATGTTTCCCCCTCCCTCAAATAAAATCTGAAGAAAGAAAGAAAGAAAGAAAGAAAGAAAGAAAGAAAGAAAGAAAGAAAGAAAGAAAGAAAGAAAGAAAGAAAGCGAACTATTCTAGCACAGAAAATGATAGCCCAAACACACCAAGGAAGACTGCTTTAACAAGCTTTGGTAAAAGAAATAACTGTAATAAATATCAGGTCCAAGTACTCTAGGAAATGAGGAAGGATATCAAGAGTTTTTGTTTTCAAAGTATGGTTTGTTCACACATCAGTGTATCACACAGGGATTGGGTGGTCTGGACAGAGAAAACATCTGCACTAGACAGATAATTCTGTTTCATTTCAGGCCACAAAAAGGGTTTTTTTATAATTTCATAAAACTCTTGCCCCCTGAAAAAAACGTATTTTAGCTGGAGGCAACCAACTGGAGCCTGTTATAAAAGGAAGACAATGAGAATTACAGAATTCTGAACGTAAGAATGTGACTCAGGTACCAGAACCGAATGGACCTTGCAGACAGAAAATGATCAGGCCCCCATAGGCCTTAGTTTCTAGTAAGATAAGTTAAGACAGGGATGCAGGCGAGTGTGGGTGGTGGTGGTTAATCCAAATAGGAACCAGAAAACCTTGTCAACTGATTAGACGCCATCCTGCAATTTGCTCATCTGCATTTTCTTGTCTCCCTCTGGATCTCATCTATGATTCTCCCCCACCCTCCTAATTTGTCCTTGCTGTAAAGATTGAGCATGTCCACGTTGTCCTATAGCTATAGTATATGGCTACCTGATATCACTGTTTGGGACCGGGGGGGGGGAGAGACCTTGTCCACTTGTGTTTCTACTTAAAATGATGCACCCTTCCCCTTTAAGAGCTGGCCCGTATCTTTCTGGCCAAAAGCTTGAGCATACAATCTTTTTGGTACGATTCATTGAGCTATAGTAGAATACTGTAGTTCTTTGTTCTGCCTTGGCAGATAGGTGCCAAGAGTTAAAACAGATCACAGTGAAGGTAAGGAGGTTTGAAGCACCAGCTGGATTACACCAAACTTTGCAGTATGGGTAGGCCTTCTGATGCCCACTTCCATGTGGACATTTGTCCAAAGGGACAAACTGTTGAACACCTTTCTTCCCCATAATGCACACAAGTTGTACACTTTCCTTCATCCCAGCAATTACTAAACCATGTCACCAAAAACCAACCGTGAGTCACATGCAATGGACTGGTGCAGAATTCCAAAAGGGAAAGGGCCTCCTTGAATGCACTTATTCTGGAGGCAGCATTGCCAACTGCAACCTATACAAACATGTACAGGCAGGAAAAAATACTTCAAATTTCTTTTTTGACTCCTAACAAAATATCTAACTACCCGTCCATTTGTTCTTGCCATCGACTAGCTGTAATGAGAAGCCGTTGACAAAAAACCTAGAGTTAACAAAAGGATCTGCTGGCAACCAACACCAAAACTTTGGCCGGTTATTTGGATCAGGTCCCGATTGCCAGGCTGTCTATTAAATGGCTGAATAAACAGGAAGAAAGAGGAATAGTCGGAAGCTGGAAAGCAGAACAACAACACGAAGCCTGATCCTGACATGCCGATCGCCTCCAGGCAAGATCTCTTGGCTTGGTGCGTTTTCAGAGGAAGCCTTGGTAAGGTCCAGACATTGATGAAACTCAGCTTTATTGAAAAATGAAGGTGTTTTGATCTGGGATGATCATGGCAAGCCAAGCAGAGTTGAAAGGCGGATGAATTGCCTTCGAGATGACAGGGCTGCTCATCCCAGAATTCATAAATTCAACAAAGACTGACCACAGCACAGCAAAATGAAAACTAAAAGCAACATGGGACAGGCAAGTGAAGTTTCATAGGAGATCTGGAAGGAATCTCCAACGGCCTTGTCACCAGAACAGCTTAGAACTTTTCAGGGGTGCCCACCCACCCATCAAGTTCTCTCCTACCCCAAATCCTGTCTCTTTACCAGGGCATTTGCAAGGGCTGCAGGAGGGGGATCAGCTGTGTCTTACATGCTGAACTGATTTGAGCAAGGATAAATCCCACACCCAAGAGGGCAGCTCTTTCATGATAAATGTTCAAGAACTCTGTAATCACCCTTGTACAAAGGCAGATGCATCATCTGCAGGTCAAATGCAGCTTTTAAAGGAAGTACTGCATCTGTCTGTACCATCCACTTTAATCTGATGAGTAACATTATTTTTTAAAGGCCAATAATGCTGTTGAAATTTGGAAAATTCTTCAACAAAGTATTCGTATGGAAGCTTAGCACAAAGAATTCTTTTTCTATTGATTTGTTTGTCAAAACACGCTGTGTTTTATGGGCCCAAATAACAAATGAACAAAAAATAAAGTGAGCTCTTCACCGCTCGGCACTGTCCTTTGATTGCAGTCATCAGAACCATACTTTACCCAACATGGATTGTGGTAACTGGATTGTTAATCTGGACTGAGATTTCCCATTAGCTCCAAAACCAAAGCTGGGTTCATATGCCAGAATTGTGACTTATCTTTCCCAAGGAAGGACGACAGTGCCATTGCATTGTTTTGGGCAGAAAACAACAGCGGCCACAAAATAAAACCCCACTGCAGGCCTCTGTTCTTTGCTTGGGAAAGCGCTTAAATTAAAACCATCAACTAGTTGGTTATATTGGATGGGCATGAAAGAGAACACAACTTTAACTCAGTCGCCCTCCAAGTAAAACCCTTCGTGCTCCAAGGAAAAGGGCACACAATTTAATGGTAAGCTAAACCTTGTCGAGAGATGAACATTCCCTCCCCCTTGTTACTTTTAATTAAAGTTCATTTGAGATTTTTTTTTAAAAAAAGGATACTATTCAGAATTGGGCTGGAGGGAAAAAAATCATTGACACCGTCCGGTCCCCCTCCCCTTTTTCCCAAGGAAAAGAAAAAAGGTGGTTTTGTGTCCCTGCTCATCCAGTCCTCACTGTACAAAAGGAAACGGATTTGCAGCAGGACACATGAGATGACCCTTTGACCCTCAACTGCTGAAAACTCCTCAATGGCATAAATACCAGATAATCAATCACATACCAGGAGGCCTGGGCCGCCTGCCCTTACTCCAGTGGCCGGGTTTATGAGAGATGAACTGTAAATGGACACCGGCTTTAGAGAGAGGCCCCTTCTAGCATTCCATGGGCACTTTGGAATATTTTACGGTGGACACAGAGAGGGAGGGAGGGAGGGTGGGAGAACGACACAGGGAGAATAAGAGAGAGAGAGAGAGAGAGAGAGAGAGAGCGCCTCTTGACCAGCTAGCTGCACACATTTCAGCACGAATTTATAAACAGACCAATTTGGATGAGTCCGGAGGCTCCTTCCACTCTGCTGTCCCCACCTCCCCCCCCACCCCCACCCTGCCTGTCTCACAGCTGCTTTGGCAACAGGAAAAAGGAAAGGCAGAAAGTTGGAAATGGCCACCGGTGGCTGCAAAACACAGGCCAATGAAGTCATTGAAAGGAATGGCGCTTGATGTGTAAATGGTGCAATGTGCTGGACTTCACCTCTCGTGGACCTGTCAACCAAGCACAGGCTTACTGGTAGATTGTTTTCTCTCCTCAGAAACCCAAAGTCAAGGTTCCACCCCCTCCACACACAACAACAACAACAACAACAACAACAACAACAACAACAACAACAACAACAACCTTTGCGCTGCAGAGCTGGAAGGGATCACTGAGTCAAGTCCCTCTCATGGAGTCACAGTGGGGAACTGAACTTCCCACCTCGGGCTCCGCAGCCCATCTCCTCAGATAGCTACTGAACGATCCCAACAGTTGTAGATGGCTTCCCTTCCTTAGAGTACCAACAACCTTGTGAAGTAGGCCGTCCTAAGAAAGTGAGGCTTGCCCATAACTGCATTGAGTGTTTTGTTGCTGAGAAAGACTTTAAAACCAAGATGCCCTGGTTTGCAATCCAGCGCTTCAACCACACTTCTTAAGGCTGCCCTATAGTAACCACTGAATAGTCAGTACATTTCCGAGCTGGAAGGGACCCTCTGGATCATCGAATCCAGACCTTTCTCAAGGAGGCAGAGTGGGGAATTGAACTCCCGCACTCTGGCTCTGCACCTGAGACCAAAGCCACTTAAGTGTCCTGCAGTGCTGGCTTTGCTCCTGGAGGGACAGTGGGAGGGTGAGTGCCAAGAGGCAGGCTGGTGTTCTCCATAGGAAGAGAAGGAACACATGAGGAACGCTGCCATGTTGGAACCTCATCTTCCCAAGGACACCATATCTGTGTTTTTCTAGGCTTGCTTTTTTCTGTTTAGTTCCCTCATAAAGGGTCCAAGCCCTGACTTCCTCTTTCCCCCATTGATTGGCCTAGACAACCACTTCAAATCAGGCACTAAATCTGAAGGAGGAACCCCAAGAGGCATCCCGGTGGACAATAGATTTTTTTTTTAACTTTGTCTCCAAGTATGCCAAGATGCTGAACTGCTTCTTTCCAAGGGAGGCTCTCATGGCCACTAAATTTGATAAAGCTTTTGTCTGAAGGTCACGGGCTCAATATGTTCACTCTAATCCCCTTTATCTAGAATTAAAAGACAAGAAAGAGTTTCTGTAGCTTAGCAAGACAGAACCTCTCTCATTGTGGTCAAAATAGTATTTCCAGGAGGGAAAATTAAACCTGTGCCCCTTGGCTGTTCATTTTAAATATGCTTTCCAACATCTGGAACATTTCCCCCATTTGTTTATTATTTTTTCCAGGCACAACATGTCACCGATGTGGCAATTTGATTTGGCCAAAGCCCCAGAGGACATGAGGTCTGGAGATTATAACTGCTTTGCTCACTTCATGGTGGTGGTGGTGGTGGTGGTGGTGGTGGGGAAGCATAAAGCTTCAGCCCGTCTCTCTGTTTCTTGTTATGCCGAGGACCAAGGGAGATTCCCCCAGTTTTGGGAATGTAGACTCGGATTCAGGTTTCAAATGGTGTCACAAAACATTACAGGCACACAAAAGGAGGCTGTGTTTGGGGAGCCTGGAATCTGGAAGGGGGGGTGGAACCTTTGAACCTATCAGAGGCGTGGGATTCTAAAGGCTAAGATGGCTAAGCTGAAATAACCCCAATGTATGGCAAAGACAGGCTGAGATCTGCCACTTTTAAAGAGCTGGTCTCAGCAAACCCAAACTGCCAAAAACTCACACAAGATGTATTAGGAAGGCATCTTAAAAAGGTGAAGGTAAAGGTTCCCCTGCACATGTGTACTAGTCGTGTCCGACTCTAGGGGTGGTGCTCATCTCTGTATTCAACCTGAAGAGCCAGTGTTGTGCAAATTCGTGACCATGTGGAAACACTCTTTTTACCTTCCCACTTTTTAGGACGGTACCTATTTATCTACTTGCATTTACATGTTTTCAAACTGCTAGATTGGCAGGAGGTGGGATTAACAGCAAGAGCTCACTCCACTGCGTGGCACCCAGGATTTGAACCACTGAGCTGCCGACTCTGTAGCCAACACTTTTCAGTGCTCTAGCTCACTATATCCAGCCTAGATGACCTAAGCACATCTGATCTCACCTGATTTTGGAAGTTAAGCAGGGTCAGCTCTGGTTAGTACTTGGAAGGGAGACCACCAGGGAATACCAGGTGCTGTAGGTGCCTGGAGTAGGAACTGGCAACCTACTCCAGTATTCCTGCCAAGAAAACTCCATGGACATGGAGTCACGACTGTAACGACACAACACAAACACACACACACAGCCCAGTGTAAGAGATCCTAGTCCTGTCATTGTGTGCCGATTCCAAGTTAGGACACACCTGCTAGGGTTAGCAATGTACATGAGATACGCAAAGAATGGTTCACAGTTGTCACACATACACCCAGTGAGTCTCTGTGACTGAAGAGGGATCTAAACTCAGGTCTCCTTGTCTGGTACTCTACCCATTACACTACACTGCCTTAGAGGGATTTAAGAGCATCTCCTGCTCTACGTATATGGCTCCAAACAACAACTTTCCAATTTCTCTCCCATCATCATCTGGGAAATGTTTCGGAAAGGGGTCAAGGTGTATGGGCCTCAGTAGCAGTGGCTTTCTCTCATAATATGCTGTGTCCAAAAAACACGGCCCTGAGTTTGATCCTGGCTCTCCTGAGATCCCATTGGTCCTGTTGGCAGCAGGATTTGCCCAGATGTAGACAAAAACAACTATTGCTTTCAAGCTCTGGGTGGTTCTAACATCTTGGAACTTGGCCTGCCTCCTCTGTAAGAGCCCGGTACCTCTTCACTGCCCACCTTCAAATAAGCTTCAGGAAGCTTGAAAACCACAATTGGAAGGTCTGGAATTCAGCACTTGTGGCCAAGGAGATGGTTAGATGCCAGCTCCCCCTCTAAACATGTTATCCAAAGCTGAGCTTGCTGAAGCATTGAGCTTGGGGCGGGGAGGGGCATGACGGGGAGGCACGAGTGTTGTTTTTTGTCAGGAGAAGGCTTGTGAGGCATTCCATTTTTGGAAGCAGGAGCCAAAACACACAGCAAAATATTTCAGCTGCAAGTCATAAGGTTCCCATTATGGAAAGAAGCTTTCCAAAAAGAGACACCAGCTTCAGGACTTTCTGTTCCTCTGTAAACACACGAATGGCTCTGTTTCAAGAACACGGGGAAGATCCTGTTACACAGGGAGGCCAGGGTTACACTGGACCCATGTTTGAAAAAACAAACAAAAAACAAACAACGACCCCAAAGCAAGGCAGGGTGCCAACATTTGTAAAAATAAATGTCTCAAGTTAGGCTCCAGGGTCTGCATTTAACCACCAAAAATTAGTGTGGCTTCTTCAAAGGGATCGCTCTCCTGAAACAGCTCCTGAACGCAACTGCAGACATTATTGGCTCAAGGGAAGTTGGGAGGGACTGGATGCTCTGTTTTCCTGTTGACCCTTGTCACAACCCCTCCTACAAGAGGCTGGTAGAGAAGGGGGGGTGTCCTGTCATGAGAGATGGAAGTTGGGGGTTGGGGGGAGAGGAGCCTGCCCTTTGACATTCCAGGTTCTCCACCTTGGGAGCTGCAGAACAAACCCCCAAGTGAGTGACTCAGGTGAAATGCTTCCAAAGGCAGAGCTGTGCTAGGCTGTTCCGACATAAAAACAAAGAGGCAGGGGTCTTGGGGCGTCAGAGACTCATGAGTTGGGAAGGGGGCCCGTAAGGCCGTTGAGCCCAATGCCCTCCCCTATGCAGGACAGGAATTTGTGTCAAAGCCGATCCAACCAATGGTGGTCCCATTTTCTCTCCAATGCCTCCAGTGCTGGAGCACTCACCACCTCCCCTTGAGATCATTGGTCCCACTGCTGTACTGCTCTAACAGTTAATTAATTAATTATTGAATATTTTTGCCCCACTTTTCTCCTTGGAAAAAGATGGCTTACAATAATGGGGGATAATATACAGCTCAGAACATTTAAGATATATTCAAGTTTAAAACCAGGGAATTAGAAAAAGCATCTTACAACAATTAAAAGGCATCATGAGAGCTAAAAAGAGCTCACAAACAGTTAAAAGAACAAAGAGATTGGCATGTTTGATCCATGCCAATCTTGACTTATTAAGATCGCTGATGGGAGCAAGTAAGAGTGGGCTTCGACTATTGCCACCTCCTCCTCCAGGGATGGGAGTTTTCCCTCTTGCCTGAAGGAGACGGTGGTGAAGCCCACCTTAAAGAAACCTGACCTGGCTGCAGACGATTTGTCCAGCTATCATCCAATAGCCAAAGTTCCCTTCCTGGGCAAGGTGATCGAAAGGGTTGCCACCGAGCGGCTCCAGTCATTCCTGGAGGAGGATCGTGTCCTGGATCGATTCCAGTCTGGGTTCAGACTAAATCATGGGACTGAAACCGCCCTGGTCGTACGGCAAGATGACCTCCTCAGGGGAGCTGACAGGGGTTGCTCTACCTTGTCAGTCCTCCTGGACCTGTCTGTGGCTTTTGATACCATTGACCATGGTAATCCAGCTAGGTCGGCTCTCCGAAGTGGGGATTGAAGGTTCAGCTTTTAGCTGGCTCCAGTCCTTCCTTGGGGGCTGTCCCCAGCATCTTAAGCTGGGGGAATTGCTGTCGGCTCCTTGGACACTCTCTTGTGGGGTGCTCCAAGGGTCCGTGATCTCCTCCATGGTATTTAATATCTATATGAGGCCGCAGGCTGAGGTGATTAGGGAATTTGAGGCAGCTCTTTCTCTCCTTCTATATCTCTGCAGTGGAGGCAGTTCAGTCACTTGATTGCTGCCTGGATGCGGTCATGGAATGGACTAGGACTAACAGGCTCAAACTCAACCAAGAGAAGACTGAGGTTCTGTTTTGTGAGGTGCCCTCTCCCATGTATAATGGCTCTGTCCCCAATCTGGGTGGTTCTACCCTTGCACTGGCAGAAAAAGTGAGGAGTCAGGGTGCAATCTTGGATCCAGCTTTGTCCCCTGAAGCTCAGGTAGCAGCCATATTTGGCTTATTGGCCAGATTCGCCCATATCTGGACAAGGCTTCCTTGAGGATAGTTGTGCAGGCGCTGGTGATCTCAAGGATTATTGCAACGCTCTCTGCATGGGGCTTCCTATGTCCCTTATTCTGAGACTGCAGTGAGAGCAAAATGCAGTGGTCAGATTGGTGGTAGGTGCAGGCAGGTATGACTGCATCACTCCAATTTTGGCTCGCTTGCATTGGTTTCCCGTTGCCTCCTGAATAAGGTTTAAGGTATTGGTTTTGACTTACAAAACCCTCCATGGCTTGGGACCTGAATACCTACCTGGTGGAGCGATTCTCCCTAAGGTCCACTGTGGCTTGGTCCACTAGAACAATGCAGGCATTTTTGCTGCAGGCAGACGCCCGGAAAACAGTTACTCAAAACTGGGCCTTCTCAGTGGCTGCCCCTACCATATGGAGCAAACTTCCCAGCGAGATACATCTGACTCAGTCCCTGCCAGCTTTTAAGAGAGCACTTAAGACCTAGCTCTTCAAAGAGGCATATGAAGACCACAAATGTGTTTGTTTTATATGATTTCTTGTGTTGTTGTTTACCTGGGGGTTAGTGGGTTTTTTAGTGGCCATTGCCGGTTAAAGCAAAGTGTTCTGCTTATATACCACCCCATACCACTTCAAGTGATCTCTGGATGGTTTACAGTTTTTAAAATACAGGATGCAGGCTACACATTGCCCCCAACCCACCCCCAGCAAGCTGGATACTCATTTTACCGACCTCAGAAGGATGGAAGGCTGAGTCAACCATGAACCTGCTACCTGGGACTGAACCCCAGGTTGTGAGCACAGTTTTACCTGATTACCTGTTCACAGTTAGCGCTAGCTTTGTTTAGTGCTTGTCTATTGAGTATTTTTATAATTTATGTTTTACTTATTTCTTTTCTATTAGAATTAATTTTTTTCCTTTTTGGGTTACTATAAACTGCCCAGAGTTCCTCACGGAAGACTGGTGGTATACAAGTGTACAAGTGTATAAATAACTAACTAAATAAATAATCCATTATGAGGAATGGAAACTAACATGGAAAACACAGGTGTACTTATGAAGTCAATCAATACAATCATGTATAGTAATCCATCTAAAAAGTCACATAATAGGTTGTCCCTCATTCAGGGGAAGCTTGTCTGAAGAAAAAGATATTTGCCTGTTTCCGGAAAGACAGCAGAGATGGGGCAGTCCTGGCCTCTAGTGGGAGGGAGTTCCAGAGTCTGGGAACAGCAGCTGAGAAGGCCCTTTCATGTGTTCTTATGAGACGCACCTGTGAAGGTGGTGGGATGGAGAGAAAGGCCTCTCCTGATATCTTAGCACCCGAGTCGGTTCATACCGTGAGATTCGATCTTTGAGGAAGCTGAGACCCAGGCCATTTGGTGCTTTGTAAGTTAGGGTTAGGGTTAGGGTTAGACAGCAGCTCTGTCTTGTCTGGGTTTAGTCTCAGTTTGTTCTTCCTCATCTAGTTCATTAACGAAGCTAAGCACTGATCTAAAGTCGACATAGATTCTTTGCAATCCAGAAGTGATACCAATAACAGAGAGGATGAGAGAAAGCCCACTCCATCACCCAAACTGCCTATTCTCTGAACACTGATGGCTGGTGGCCATGTGGGTAACCAAAATTGAGATGAAAAGAAACTGTCAATAAGAACATGCAAATCACTGATCTGCATCCTGAAGATGTGGTTGATTGGGCAAAGTGGCATATCAGGACCCCAAAAGCAGGGCCCATACCTTTGAGAAAATGCTAGGAAGAGCAAAGTGTTCTGCTTATATACCGCCCCATACCACTACAAGTAGTCTCTGGGCGGTTTACAATTTTAATTACAGTGTGCAGGCTACACATTGCCCCCCCAGTGAGCTGGGTACTCATTTTACCGACCTCGGAAGGATGGAAGGCTGAGTGAACCTTGAGCCTGCTACCGGGGATTGAACCCAGGTCGTGAGCACAGTTTTACCTGCAGTACAGGCATTTAACCACTGCGCCACGAGGAAGTTACAATATGAGAAGGAAGTTACAAGAGGAAGAGATGTCCAGGAGCAGCCTTGTTATTGGGCAACATGATCCAATGGGAAGCCTCCTCCTGTAGACCTTTAACCTACCCAGATAAACCCTATAGCTGTGTCTAAGAAAGGCAATAGCTGTGCCTGCATGAAAGGGTTAGATACTCTTTCCCAATTTTTTTGTGTGGAGAGTGATGGAGTTTATTCAAGCTTAATTTTTTTGTCAACCAAGTGGCATTTCAAACCTTTCCACATCTGCTAGATCAGGGGTCCTCAACCTAAGGCCCCAGGGCCGGATGTGGCCCCCCAAGGTCCTGAATCCAGCTCCTGGGACCAATTGCAACCCCCCACCTACCCCCTTTTTTGTGAGTAAGCAAGCCTCCGCAGCTGCTTTTGGACTGTGATCCGGCCCCCAGTGGTGTCTGGGTGGTGGTGGACCAGCCCGCTGTTTGAAAACTTTGAGGACCCCTGCGCTAGATGAAGGTGGTTGCATAATATGAGAAGGAAGTTACAATGTTACATATTTGGCAGAAATAAAACCTGCTAAGAATTACAGAATGTTACATGCATTTTTTCATCAGGCACACTCCTTGGACTACATGAATCTAAGGCAAGGGGCCAGAATTCCAAGAGATTTAAAGATAAAAATAAAATCATAGAATCATAGAATCACAGGGTTGGAAGAGACTTCAAGGGCCATCCAGTCCAACCCCCTGCCATGCAGGAACCCCCATCACAGTATTTGCGAGCAATGGCCATCCAGCCTCTGCTTAAAAACTTCCAAAGAAGGAGATTCCACCATCCTCCATGCCAGCATATTCCTCTGCCGAACAGATCTAACCATCAGGGAGTTCTTCCTACTGTTCAGATTGAATCTCTTTTGCTGCAGTTTGAAACTATTTTCCAGAGTCCTAGTCTCTGAAACCATGCAAAGTCAAGTCAAGTCAAGTTTATTACAGCTATAAGCCCATTAATTGTTAAAAGAAACATATAAAATACATAAGCCGTGATATAAGGGTAAACAGCGTTCATACATGCAAAACAAACCTGTCCCCTCTTCAATATGACATTCTTTCAAATATTTAAACATGACTATCACATCTCCTCTCAGCTTTCTTTTGTTAAGGCTAAACATTCCCAGCTCCCCAAGCCGTTCCTTGTAAGACATTTCTTCCAGACCCTCAACCGTCCTGGTCGCCCTCCTCTGCACCCGCTCGAGGTTGTCAACATCCTTTTTAAATTGAGGCACACAGAACTGGACACAGTACTGCAGGTGAGGTCTGACCAGAGCAGAATAGAGTGGGACTATCACTTCCCTTGATCTAGACACTATGGTTCTGTTGATGCAACCAAGAATTGCATTGGCTTTCTTGGCTGCCATACCACACTGCTGACTAGGGATAACATAGATATAATAGCCATAACAGAAACTTGGTGGAATGTGGAGAACCAGTGGGATACAGCAATCCCAGGCTATAAAGGCTATAGAAGGGATAGAGAGGGGCGGGTTGGAGGGGGAGTGGCCATCTATGTCAAAGAAGGGGTAAAATCCAGCAAAATGGAGTTTGACAGAGGGTCTGACTCCACCATAAAATCACTGTAGGTTAAACTACCAGGTCCCAGGAGTGATGTGATGGTTGGAGTATTCTATCGTCCACCAGATCAAAAACTTGAGGGGGACCTTGAAATGAGGAGAGAAATCATGGAAGTGGCTAAGAGGGACAGGATAGTAATCATGGGGGACTTCAATTATCCCCACATTGACTGGGCCAATGCGAGCTCCGGGCAAGAAAGAGAAACTGCATTTCTCGACTTGCTGAATGACTTAGAGCAACTTGTCATGGAGCCCACCCGAGAACAGGCAACTCTGGATCTAATACTGTGTGATACTCAGGACCTGGTCACGGATGTGAATGTCACTGAGCCTCTGGGGAACAGTGACCATGCTGCAATTTCCTTTGCCATGCATGTCGGAGGAAGAGTGTCAACCAAATCGGACATAAAAACCCTTGATTTTCGAAGGGCAAACTTCCCTCAGATAAGGAAACTAGTTAGAGAGAAATTGAAGAGAAAGTTAGAAGAATCCAATCTCTTCAGAGTGCATGGAGCCTGTTTAAAACAACAATAATAGAGGCCCAGCACAAATGCATACCACAAAGAAAGAAGAGCTCATTTAAGGCCAAGAGGACACCGGCATGGTTAACGAGTGGAGTTAGAGAGGCTTTAAAGCACAAGGAGAGGTCTTTCTGTAAATGGAAATCCTCCCCAAATGTGAAAAATAAAAAGGAACACAAACTCTGGCAAAAGAAATGTAAGAAGATTATAAGGGAGGCAAAGAAAGATTTTGAGGAACGCATGGCTAGCAATATAAAGGGTAATAATAAAAGCTTCTTTAAATATGTTAGAAGTAGAAAACCTGCCAGAGAACCAGTTGGCCCTCTGGATGGCGAGGGAGGAAAAGGGGAGGTTAAGGAAGACTTGGAAATTGCAGAGAAATTGAATGACTTCTTTGCGTCTGTCTTCACGACAGAGGACCTTGAGCGGATTCCGCTGCCTGAGCCGCCTCTCTTTACTAAAGAATTAAATCAAATAAAGGTTAAAAGAGAGGAGGTTTTAGGACTAATCGATAAATTGAGGATTAACAAGTCACCGGGCCAGATGGCATCCACCCAAGGGTTATTAGGGAACTGAGAAATGAAATTGCAGATCTCTTAACGGTTATATACAATTTGTCTCTTAAAACTGCCACAGTGCCGGAGGACTGGAGGATGGCAGATGTCACACCAATTTTTAAAAAAGGAAGGAGGGGGGACCCAGGAAACTACAGGCCAGTTAGCCTTACATCTGTCCCAGGGAAGATGGTGGAAAGCCTCATCCAAGAGCAAATCTTAAAACACATAAAAGAACAAACCTTGCTGAGAGAAAATCAGCATGGCTTCTGTAAGGGTAAATCCTGTCTGACAAACCTTTTAGAATTTTTTGAAAAGGTCAACAGGCACGTGGATTTGGGTGAACCGGTGGATATAGTCTATGTGGATTTTCAAAAGGCTTTTGACACAGTCCCTCGCCAAAGGCTGCTGAGAAAATAGCACAGTCAGGGGATAAGAGGACAGGTCCTCTTATGGATTGAGAACTGGTTGAGATCCAGGAAACAAAGAGTAGGTGTCAATGGGAAATTTTCACAATGGAGAGAAGTGAAAAGCGGTGTGCCCCAGGGCTCTCTCCTGGGACCGGTGCTTTTCAATCTGTTCATAAATGACCTGGAGGCAGGGATAAGCAGTGAGGTGGCCAAGTTTGCAGATGACACAAAACTTTTCCGTGTGGTGAAAACCAGAGAAGATTGTGAAGAGCTCCAGAAGGATCTCTCCAAACTGGGGGAATGGGCTGAGAAATGGCAAATGCATTTTAATGTAACCAAATGTAAAGTAATGCATATTGGGGCAAAAAATCCAAACTTCATCTATCAACTCATGGGCTCTGAGTTATCCGTGTCGGATCAGGAAAGAGATCTTGGTGTGTTGGTGGACAGCTCCATGAAGGTATCTCCCCAGTGTGTGGCAGCGGTGAAGAAGGCCAATTCCATGATAGGGATTATCAAAAAGGGGATTGAAAATAAAACAGCCAACATTATAATGCCATTATACAAAACAATAGTAAGGCCCCACCTGGAGTATTGTGTACAATTCTGGTCTCCGCATCTCAAGAAAGACATAGCGGAACTGGAAAAGGTGCAAAAGAGAGCGACTAAAATGATTATTGGGCTGGGGCACCTCCCTTATGAAGAAAGGCTAAAACATTTGGGCCTCTTTAGTCTGGAAAAAAAGCGCTTGAGGGGAGATATGATTGAGACATACAAAATAATGCAGGGTATGAGTAAAGTGGATAGAGGGAAGCTCTTCTCTCTCTCCCAAAATACCAGAACTAGGGGACATACACTCAAATTGAAGGCTGGGAGAGTAAGAACTGATAAAAGAAAATATTTTTTCATCCAGCGCATTGTAAGTCTTTGGAACTCCCTGCCACAGGATGTGGTGATGGCATCTGGCCTGGATGACTTCAAAAGGGGATTGGACAGATTCCTGGAGGAAAAGTCCATCACAGGTTACAAACCATGATGGAGAAACCAGGGTACTTCAAGGGCCAGATGCAGGGGAGTGGTATCAGGAGACAGATATCTAGTCTCATGCGCTCCCAAACGCATCTGGTGGGGCCGTTGTGAGATACAGGAAGCTGGACTAGATGGGCCTTTGGCCTGATCCAGCATGGCTCTTCTTATGTTCTTATGTTCTTATGTTCTTATGACTCATGTTCAATTTCTGGACCACCAAGACTCCCAGATCTCTTTCACAGGTACTATTCTCCAACCAGGTGTCTCCCATCCTATATCTGTGCAATTCATTCTTTTTACCTAGAGGCACCACCCTACATTTACCTCAGTTGAACCCCATTCTGTTATCTTTGGCCAAGCACTCTTAATCTGTCAAGGTTGTTTTGGATTTTCATCCTATCCTCTAGGGAATTAGCCACCCCTCCCAATTTGGCATGATGTGCAAATTTAATCAGCATACTCTTGATTCCTTCATCCAAGTCATTAATAAAGATATTGACTAGCACTGGATCCAGAACTGAACCCTGGGGCAACCCACTGGCCATGTCTCTCCAATCGGAAGAGAAGCCATTTATGATCTCCCTTTAGGTGCAATTAGTCAACCAATTACAAATCCATCTAACAGTGGCACTATCTATCCCACATTCTACTAACTTCTTTCTAAGTATACAATGGGGAACCTTATCGAAGGCCTTACTGAAATATGGATAAGCAATATCCATAGTGTTCCCCTCATCCACCAGTCCTGTAACTCTACCAAAGAAAGAGATCAAATAAAAACCTAAAGATGAATACAGACAGAAAAGGATGAGTCTGTGTTATTGTAATTATAATTCCATGCCAATTCTGACTTACAGTGACTAATTTCAGCATTTTCCAGACAAAGAATACTCAGAAGTGGTTTCCCATTCCCTTCTTCTGGGGGGTGAGGGTGGGGGGTGTCCCAGGAGTGTGCAGCTTGTCCAAGGCCACCCAGGCTGGCTCTTCTCCCTGGAGGCATGGGGAGGTGTGTCAAACTCCCAAACTCACAGAGCTATCCAGCTCCTTTTGCGCAGAGTTCAAGGTATGCTTTTAAAACCCGTCAAAGAACTAAGCTATCATATCTCCAGAATGATTCCATCTACATTCCTCTGTTGGCTGGCTAATGCTTTCTAATCAGTATTTAGCATCCCATTTTAAAAAGTCCATCTAGAATTAAGCTATTCATATGCTATCATAGTCCTCAAACATGGCACCTTTTAAGCATGTTGGATTGCAGCTCCTGTAGTCCTACAACTTGCATGCTCACTGCTAAACAATACAACCTCCAGCCCAATGCATGTGGATAGCATGAGGCTGGGCAAGGTCGTGTTTAAGGTTATGGTGTCTTCTTGCTACAGCAACAAAGACACTGGGCATTTCTGATTTTGTCACAGCCGCTGTTGCTAACACACACCTATTTTCAAACCATCCCAGCTGTCACAACAGGATCAAAATGCCAGGCTACATCATGTAAATCAGTGTTTTTCAACCTTTTTAAATAATCATCTATGAAAAAAACACACACCATTAGAAAATGTTAAAAAAAAGTTCTCAAACTTAACTAATTTTGGAAAAGAGACGGCACACTAGTGTGCCAGGGAACTTTGTTGAAAAAATATTCCATTACCACAAATTCAAACTTAACTATGGCTCTCTTTGACAAATGCAAAGCAAGTTTAAGAGGGAAAAAGAACTTGAACAAGCAGTTTCCAATGCATCACACACACACACACACACACACACACACACACACACACACACACACACACACACACACACACACACACACACACACACACACACACCTTGCAAAGACTTAGCAGTTGAACATTGCGGTTGGTGGAGCCCCCTCTTTCATTGGCTCTCTCTTCCATTTAATTATGGCAAGTAATAAAACAGAAAAAGGTGGCAACGTTCAGATAAGAGTTGGTGATCCTGGAACCTTAATCCAGAAAACTCTGAATTCAAGACGGAGGCATGTCCTGGTGGAGTTTTTCAGATCAACAGATGACTGCACAGTCTGCAATATTTAATTAGGCCAATAGTGATGTATGGAAGTGAGAGCTGGACTATAAAGAAGGCTGATAGCCTCAGAATTGATGCTTTTGAGCTGTGGTGCTGGAGGAGAGTCTTGAGAGTCCCCTGGACTGCAAGGAGATCAAACCTATCCATCCTGAAACAAATCAACCCCAAATGTTCACTGGAAGGACAGATTTTGAAGCTGAGGCTTCAGTACTTTGGCCACCTCATGAGGAGAGAGCAGTCCTTGGAAAAGTCCCTGATGTTGGGAAAGATTGAAGGCAAAAGGAAAAGAGGACAGCAGAGAATGAAATGAGGTGGTTGGACGGTGTCATCGATGCAACCAATATGGATTTGACAAAACCCCGGGAGGCAGTGGAAGACAGGAGGGCCTAGCAAACTCTGGTCCATGGGGTCACGAAGAGTCGGACATGACTGAACGACTGAACAACAACAATAACGAGTTCCCCAAAAAACCTGCCAAGGAGGGTGGGAAAGTAATCTTGCACTAAGTGGCCTCGAGCTTCCGACAGACTTTGTTGGTGGTCTGAAAACAAAAAAGAAAAATCTACACCCTCACCCACTGAATAACTTGTTTAACCAGTTTCCTACAAGAGACTGTAAATTGGGCAGAAGCTGCAAACACCTCACCAGAAGAGCACACAGGTATGATCAGTGCAGGTGCTTACTGAGGCCACCAAACCAAATCTGTCTCTCACAGTTATGGTTTCTAGCCAGTATTCCTTATGAAGATCAATTTGCCCATTCCTAAGCTTGATGAAGACTTCGTTGTTCGGTAACCCGTCAGGTTCTAAAGTTCTCCAAGTGACGCAGATACTGACACACAGGACTGCAACAAAAATGCCAGGCAGAAACATGGATGCCTGATGAAGCTCCAAAATGCAGATGGAAGCACACGGGGCGGGGTGGCGGGGTTTAAGGGTTTAAACCTACAAAATGCTGCTCTTACCAGTGGCACAAGCCCACTGAAATAGTGCCGTGAAATAGGGAGAACCAAGGATGGGGACTTTAGTCAGACGAGTGACTTTACTCAGTTTTGTTTTTCAGTGATTTGGACCTGACTCACGACTCTGAACTGCTTCCTCCCCCTCCCCCCAGCCCCACCCCAAGGAGCAGGGAGCTTGTTTTCATAGGGATTTGGATTCAAGGCTGGGGGCCCTGCACATGGTCCCAAAAACTTGGACTTAGGACTCAGACCCAAAGAATCATCAACATCCCTGGGAAGGACCAAGAGCTGCTGCTCTTGCCTGCCATCAAGCCTGAGGGAAGGTGTTGGTGATGGCTGGGCATCCCCAGCCTTTCTCCTCTGTTGTGCAAGCCTTGGTATAAACCAGGGGGTTTCCCAACCTTGTGTCACCCAGCTGCTCTTGGAAGGCGATGCCCAGAAACTCTGGCCAGCACGGCTGGGGGTGAAGGCTTCTGGGAACTGCATTCCATGAGCGACTGGGTGACCCAAGGATGGGCACCACTGCTCTAGACTGAGGTCCTTCGATGGCCTAAAATCCATATGTCCTGGGTACTTGCTTAAATTGCTTCAGACAGAGTTCAGAATATTTACTTCTTTTGTTTGCCATCTCGGAACCCAGCCCTGACTCAAGGCCCTCAAGTGCGCTTCTTAATCTTGACTTAATGTGATTGGTTGTTCTGGGACAGTTTAAAGTCTAATTTGATTGTTGTTCTACTTTTGTGTGCCTGCATCTATAAGAACCTCTAGACAATGGTAAGAAGGTAAGTTGAACCTCCATCCCTGTGTGTATGTCTTAGGTTTATACCAATAACAACAATAATTACTGTTATATAGTGGGTCAGATGAAACCAGGCGACGCCCAAGTGAAATTCAGCTCTTTATTCATAGTAAAAGCACACGTTACAAAGGGATAAAAAGCACTCCTAAAAAAGCCCCAAGGGCCAGTTTATATACACACGCCGTGGCAGGCCATTGGATGGTTTAAACAGCCTGCTGGCCCCCAATTGGACAAGCCAGAATCCTGCCCTTCATTCATTCTCCAGCCTCCAGCTCCCACATCCCACCCCTGTCTCCCATGGCCTGTGCTTGGGAACTTGATCAGGCCCCGCCAGGCTGGGACCCGGCTAGAGCTTGGCTGGAGCTCAGGTAAGTTTGGAGCCTTCCTTTCTATTTATTAATATGCTCCAAACTCAGGCAGTTCACGGGTTACACTAAGAACACAACAATTACCTTCAGTTTATTGTGTGTGCTCCCTTGTACAATGTCCATCTTACACAACCGCACGTTGCTTTTGATGCTGGTTGAGGGAAATGTAACATGTTAGTTGGATTGGGGTACTATTCTGCCCAGCCAGGACCCAACAGGCCCCAAGATGTGAGGGAAAATCCCCAAGTAAGACACAGTCACAGTTGTTCACGGGTGTCAGAACAGAATAAAAAGAAAACTGCCTCCCCATGAACCACAGGAGGGAAGCTTCTCCTCCTCTTGTTGGAAGAATGGGCTCTAACAGGAGGCAGCGTTTGATCAAGGTTTACTTCCTCCACTTGGTGGTTTTGTTCTACATGGAACTGGAATAGCAGAATACCTCTAGTTTCTACTTGCTTTTCATTGCATGCAACCAGTATGAATAGGGGAAAGATAATTACCCTTAAACATACTTAATGCCAACAGTATATTATCTCCGTCTGCAGAGTAGCATGCTGATTGTATTTCCCCCACAAGCTTAATCAAGCTGCTATCTTAAAACTCTCCAGAGCCCTGTGGAACCGTAATAGAAAGTGGTGGGCTGCTGCTCAGGGAAAGAATTCTCATTTGTTTTCGTTGGGTGGGGTGAGGTTGGCGGGAGCGGCTAGAAACCAGAGAAAAAGAAGTTTCCCAGGCTGTTTGTACACAAAGCCACCATTGCCCCCAGTAGAGCCATCAGTGCAATTCCAGGCTGAGGGACATTCGTGGAGATTCGGCTTGAGAGACAGACCATCAAGGATGTGTTTGCTCTTGTCTGGGTTTCTTGGTGTGAAATATGATTTTCCCAGTTGCTCCGCCTGAGGTCAAAGGCACGGGCATGCTACCTAACATTCCCACTTTCACTGCCCCAATTTAAACCCGCTTCCAGCGAGGATGACAAAGAAAGGTTAGGCAAATTGATAAGGAGGGACCTTCTCAACAAAGAGCTGGTGAATTGTTTGCAGCTGTCTTTTGGGTTAGAGAAAAGAAATCAGGGTGTGTGATGGTGGTGGTGAAAGGAAGATGGAGTTCAAAGAACTACACACGGGGCAGAGAAATATGCTTATGGAGAGCAGTCCCCACCCCACCCAGAAAATGCTCACGGTCACAATGAAAGAGATGGAGACGAGATCCTAGCCAAAGGAAAACGGAACAGGTTTTTACCCAACACATCATCATTTTGTGGTATGAACTCCTGCAGTATGCAATGACAGTGGTCAGCTTATAGGAGAGCACTTCAATCCAGAAAAAAAATTAACTTGTCCAAGTCTGGCTTAATAGATGAGAAAAACTCATTAGAAATAGGTAACAAGGCCTACCAGTCAAGATAGGTATGTAGAACCTTCATAAACCAGAGTACCATATCGTCTCTGTATGCATGTTTATGCATGCAATTATGAAAACTTCCATCATTGATTTACTGTGGTGAATATTGTGGCTCATGTTTGCCTATCAGTGCCTTCCAATGGGCCTGGCTTTCTGGGCATCAACACGTTGACCTCAGCCATGCAGCCCAAACAGATAGGCATCACAGCACCATGATGACATCTTGATTCCTAACATGATGCTTGATTGGTGTGGAATCACGCTCCCAACCCACAACTCCTCTGCTAATTACCTAAATCACTGAGCTATCAAGGCAGCGAAGATCCAAAAGGTTCTTGATGGACTCTGAAGCAGGACAAATATGCTTGTTCCATGTGGGATTCTACTCAATTTAAGGTGATGTCCCAAAATGATAACCTGCAACATTTTCTTTCCTTCTGATGAAGTTGCCAACAAACAGGCTTGAGGCGGCAGAAAAAGCAAAACTAAATTCTAAGTTGAAAGCGACCAACTGTGGTCAACATCTCCTTCCCCACCGTGGCGGAACTCATGTGACCCTCCCTTCCGCGCCCCCACCCGGCACTCAGTTACCCCTCCCCGCACCTCCACTTACCACAATACTGTTTTGAATCTCTAAAATAATGTGACAACTTAATGACAGCACAATTATCTAAATGTTTAACAGACATGTTATCTAAGTGAATCGGATCGAGATTCCATCCCGCTGACAATAAACATCAATGGAGGCAGGGAAACTGATGGGCAAATTATCACAAACCCAGCAATTTCAATGCTATTAAATTTGGAAGAATAACAGCCCCGAGGCCTGTAAATGCTGAATAAAATAGACCCTTGTGTTTGTCCAACTATTAAATCAAAACGCTACCAACATCCTAGGCACAGGGAGGGAGCAAAACACAAGGCAATTTATAGCTTTTCATCTTCTAGTTACACATTATTTTTATTAACTTCTCCCCACTGTTTGGGTGTCGGTGGGCAGCTACTCCAGAAAAACTGAGACCCAGCAGGGCCATAATCAGCCCTATATCGAATAAAGGACAGTTCAGACTTTAACATGCAGAGAGAGGGGGGAGGGAGGGAGGGAGGGAGGGAGACAGATTTTATCCTTCTAACTCATGGACAAATGAAGTGGGAAGAGATACGGCAAGGTAAGGACAGCATCTGGGGAGATGACAAGAACCAAAACTAGAGAAGACCAATGCAGTAAAAAAATAAAAGAAAAGGAGGGTGAGCCACGTGGCCATCACAAAACACAAATGCAAAACTAGGCTACAGGTGATCCCTTTATAGGCCACTAAGGAAAAAAAATCATAGCAAGCTTTCAAGTGCAACACACTCTTATTCAAAGCACGTACACCAAGTCCAAACATGGCAAAAGATGTGCTTTGCCAGGAGGTCATTCTTAACGTTCTTGGCTAGATGATATTCTTGGCTAGAGGCAGGAAGTGAGAGGGCAGTTGTAAAAGTTGTTTCAGCTTTGGGTTTCACACCCCTGTTCTTCAAACAAAGGAACATGGGTCACACACACACCCAACTCACTCACCCCTCATCTCGGAGAGACAAATGGACCCTTTACAGCAGGGTCCAAGTAAGAGCAACGGTGACAGAAATCCCACATTGGTAAATGAAAAGAGAGGGTTCAATGGTTTCCACTGACATTGAGTCCGACTTTAACAAGGCTGGCATCTTTTTATGGTACAGGCAGGGCAGAGATGTTGGCAAGACTTTGGGTCCAAGTTCCAAGTCTGAATACAAGTCTTTGGTAAGCAAGTCCCAGGTTAAAACTTGAAAAAGTCCCCCCCCCCAGGAAAAAAAAGATAAGATGGTTGGTTCTGAGTTCTAAGTTGAGCTTCAGTCAAATCCCAAGTGCAATCCAAGTCAAGTCACGAGAGTGACTAAGTCCAACTTAATGGTGAATCTTGTGATTCGAATCCCCATCCCTGATGCCAGACAGATCTTAATATGACCAAGAGGTACAAGTTGGATCCTATGTTCCATTCCTTTTTAATGTGACATTTCCCCCTTTGCTGGTCCATGCGTTCACAAAGCTACGTGGATGTTTATTGTCCACGATGAAGGCCAAACAGAAGAATGAGGACAAGCACAGAGCTCAGCTCACAAATCCAGCGCTCTCACGGCTGCGAAGCCATCGGCTAAGAAAATGTACTCTATATTAGGCATCCAACCTGCTGGTGTAGTAGCAGAGAGTGAAATTAGGTCAGGAGCAAATCCATGCCAGAGTACTGACTGTACAAACATAAGCACATGACCAGAGCTTCCCGTGTGTGTGTGTGTGTGTGTGTGTGTGTGTGTGTGTGTGTGTGTGTGTGTGTGTGTGTGTGTGTGTGTGTGTGTGTGTGTGTGTGTGTAGGAGAAGGAGGGGGGGAACATTACACAGCATTTTGCAATAAGCTCTTTCCTCATGTGAAACGCCTTGGCCCAGCCAGGGAAATCCTATACGAATCACCTCTGATATTTCAAAAAATGTAAAATGTGATTACTGCTTTACAACAGTGAAGAGCATAAGGTTAGCTCACACACACTGTTTGGGGCTGACAGTCACCACATGCATTTCTCTTTAATCTAAACAGAATCTGTTCTGGCTTATCCACTTTCACCACCACTGCCACCACCACCACTCCTGGCATGGCAGAATGCCCAAACATTTGATACCAAATTGGGAGGGGTTGCTAATTCCCTAGAGCAGGGGTGTCCAAACTTTTTGCAAGGAGGGCCAGATTTGGTGAGGTGAAAATGTGTGGGGGCCGACAATTCAGCCCATTTGGCCCCCAGGCTAGACTTTGGACAAGCCTCTAGGATGTGCAAGTAGGCAGGGAGGACGCTGCAGCAATGGAGCCAGGGAAGGGTAGGCCGGGCAGGTGCTTAGGGGGATGGACAGAGGCCGGGATGGCAGGCAAATCATAAAACTGAAAACTGACATCTCTATCTGGTATGTGGAGGGGCCAGCTGGCGGGGATGCGTGACAGGCTGAGGTGGTGGGGAGAAGAGGCTGCAGGCCACTCAAAATTTGAAAATGGGCCACATTTGGCCCCCGGGCCTGACTTTGGACATGCCTGGCTTAGATGATCCGGTTTTCTTTTCTTCTTTTTTTTCTGATAGCGCCCACCAGCTGTTCCTGGGGACAATCAGGTGCTTTTTTGTTTTTTTTAACTCCCCACCCCACCCCTAGCACCAGTCAGCTGGTCCTTTTTATCCTAGCACCACCTGCTGGCCATGGGGCTGAACTGCACTTAAAAACCCTTTGTAGTGGGAACTGCTATCCCACATCTTCAGTCACATGACGGGAGGAAGAGGAAAAGCTGGACCTTCTGAAGATCAGGATCTTCCCCAGGTGAGATAGCAGCCTTAGAAAGATACTAAAATCAAAATTAAATGGAAAGAACACAATCCAAGCTATAAACCAGGGGTCCACAAACCTTTTAAATAGGGGGCTTATTCACCGTCCCTCAGACACTGTTCGGGGCTGGACTATACAGTGGTACCTTGCAGAAAGGAATTATTTCATTCCAAATGAAATTCTGTTAAGCAAATTTTCCTTTATACAAATTTCCCATAGGAATGCATTGAAAATGGAGTAATCCCTAATTGCAACCATTTTTGTTGTACGGATTCGCCCCATAGATGATTTTGTTAAGCAAATTTCCCCTATCTCCAGAATTTTTTATGTTGTACAGATTTTATGTTATACAAACCGTTTGTTATACGAGGGTCCACTGTAATTTGAAAAACTACTTTGGGGTCCTCCAAGCAACCCCTTTCCTTCCTTCCTCCGTCCCCCTTAAAGCCAAGCCAAACATCAGCCCCATACACACACAACAGCCACCCAGCCCCAGACCGCCCTCTGCCATTCACCCGCCACTGCTGCCGCCTGAGGAGGCTCTGGGGGAGGGAAGGAAGAGAGAGAGAGAGAGAGAGTGAAACTGGTCCTCTTGGAGAGGGGCTCTCTAGGAATGAGTCTGCCTCTCTATCACCACTTGCCCACTTTCTGTCCCAGCCCCTCACCTCTCCCTCCTCCACAGGAGGACTCTCTAGGAACAACACTGCCTCTCACTCATCTCCCCATCCATCCATCCATCTAAGTCAGGGGTGCCCAAACTTTTTGTAAGGGGGGCCAGATTTGGTGGCTGAGAATGTGTCAGGGGCCGGTTGCGCCCTGACCCTGCCACCCCACTGCAAGCCCCACCCACTGACCCTAAGCCCCACCCACTAACCCCTTGCAACCCCACCCACAGGAAAGAAGGCAGGTGCCTAGCTTCACAAGGTTCCCGGTGATGCTGGTGGCGGCCCACCCCCGTGCACGCACCCAGCCCCACAAGCTTCCCGGCGATGCTGGTGATGGTGGCCCACCCCTTGCCCACCCACCCAGCCCCACAAGCTTCTGCTTACCGGCCGGCCAGCCCGCCCAGCCCGTCAAGCCTCCTGGCGGTGTCAGTGTTGGCGAAATATTTTAAAAAAAAAACATGGGACAAAAGAGGGGGAGGGAGGGGCGAGCCACTCAGAATGGCCTGAAGGGCCGGATTTGGCCCCCGGGCCGGACTTTGGGCAGGCCTGCCCTAGAGGATAGGATGAAAATTCAAAAAGACCTTGACTGATTAGAGTGCTGGGCCAAAGCTAATGGAATGGATTTCAACAGAGGGAAATGTAGGGTGCTACATCTAGGTAAAAAGAATGAATTGCACAGATATAGGATTGGGGATACATGGCTGGAGAATAGTACCTGTGAAAGGGATTTGGGAGTCTTGGTGGACCACAAATTGAACATGAGTCAGAAGTGTGATGCAGCGGCCAGGAAAGCCAATGCAATTCTTAGTTGCATCAACGGAACCATAGTGTCTAGATCAAGGGAAGTGATAGTACACTCTATTCTGCTTTGGTCAGACCCCACCTGGAGTACTGTGTCCAGTTCTGTGTGCCTCAATTTAAAAAGGATGTTGACAACCTTGAGCGGGTGCAGAGGAGGGCGACCAGGGTGGTAGAGGGTCTGGAGGAAATGTCTTATGAGGAACGGCTTAGGGAACTGGGAATGTTTAGCCTCTCTAAAAGAAGGCTGAGGGGGGATATGATAGCTATGTTTAAATATTTGAAAGGATGCCATATTGAAGAGGGAACAGGTTTGTTTTCCATGGCTTCAGAGACTAGGACTCGGGGCAATGGTTTCAAACTACAGAAAAAGAGATTCCATTTGAACATTAGGAAGAACTTCCTGACAGTTAGAGGTATTCGGCAGTGGAATATGCTGCGGCGGAGGATGATTGAGTCTCCTTCTTTGAAGGTTTTCAAGCAGAGTCTGGATGGCCATCTGTTGGAAATATTGTGATGGGGTTCCTGCATGGCAGGGGGTTAAACTGGATGGCCCTTGATGTCTCTTCCAACTCTATGATTCTATGATCTTCCCACTAATGCCAAAAGCCAATTGAATACCATGAATCCAATGGAGCCAAATCTGTGTCTCCTGGCCACCAGTAGAAATCTGATCTAATAACAAAATGAATAGGGAGGAGGAGGAGGAGGCAGAGGTGGTATCTTCTCCCACCTGCCACTCTAAGCAAGTAAACAAGCAAGCAACAAAGCAAGCAAAGGATTTGTCAGCAAGGTGTATGGATTCTTAAAAACAGCACAGAAGGAAGAATACCATTTGCTTCAGAAATGGTGACCTAGAAAAATGGTTCCCAACTGAGGGTCTCCACATGTTCTTCAACATTCAAAGAAGCCTTCCCCACCAACTGTGTGCTGGCCAAGATTTCTGGGAGCTGTAGCCCATGCCTTCCTCTGCAATAATCATAGGATCATAGAATCATAGAGTTGGAAGAGACCTCGAGGGCCACCCAGTACAACCCCCTGCCATGCAGGAACCCCCATCACAGGACTCCCAACAGATGGTCATCCAGCCTCTGCTTAAAAACCTCCAAAGAAGGAGACTCCACCAACCTCCTTTGGGACAGCATATTATTCTACCGCCGGACAGCTCTAACCGTCATGAAGTTCTGTCAGTAGGAATCTACTGGAATCCATCAAATGGAATCTTTTTTCCTGTGGTTTGAAATCATTGCCCTGAGTTATAGTCTCTGAAGCCATGGGAAACAAACCTGTTCCCTCTTCAATATGGCATCCTTTCAAATATTTAAACAGGACTACCATATCCTCTCTCAGCCTTCTTTTTGTAAGGCTAAACATTCCCAGCTCCCTAAGCCACTCCTCGTAAGACATTTCTTCCAGATCTTTTCTCGCAGCTATTTAAAGTTGAAGGAAGGAAGGAAGGAAGGAAGGAAGGAAGGAAGGAAGGAAGGAAGGAAGGAAGGAAGGAAGGAAGGAAGGACGGACAGACGGACGGACATTCCTTGGTTGGTCGTCCATCAAGAGATGGGCTCCTAGATGATCTGTTTAATTTTTCTCTTTATTTTCTACTGTCTTTCTGAAAGCCACTATAACAATTTAGGACAAACCAAAGAATAATCCTAGCAAAGCTAAGCTAAGCTAAGCAAAGCAAGAATTCATCATGCAGCTGACAAGCAGACCTCTGGAAGCTTGTCTTCAAAAAGGAATACCATGTTGACCTTTACCAAACAGGAAGGTCACCTCAAAGCTGCCTTCTACTGAGCCCAGCCTTTGGTCCACAGGACTATCAACAGAGACAGGCAACATGTCTCCAGAGTATAAGGCAGGTGCTTTCCCATCCTTAGTTGAATACACTGGGAGTTGAATTTATGGCCTTTGATGGTTGGGAAAAGAGAGTGATGCAGTGGAGAGAGTGTTGGATTAGGATTTCAGAGGCATGGGTTCAAATCAACAGATAGCTATGAAAACTCACTGGGAGCTAATAACTGAAAGTCACTGCCTGAGCACCTCACATATCTTAAAAACCCTAGGAGGGTCACCACAACTCTGAAGTAAGTTAATGGCACCCAATAGTAGCAGCAGCAACAACAAAAGCTACATATTGAGAGATGTCTTAATCTGTTTGGAGTGGCGATGGTTTAAGAACAACTTCATGAATTGAACCTAGGAAACAAGTGGCAACTTTTGCCTATCTTTCAGTGCTCATCTGGGATGATCCAGATGCTGTTTGATGGTAATTTTGCTGAATCTGCCACCAACTGGAGACAATGTTCAAGAGTGACTAACTAGTCCTGGTCCTTCAGTTTTTTACACCCATATCTCATGACCAAGTTCAGAGAAACCATGCCTACAACCCTATACCCAAAGTGGGCCATACTCATATACAAGAGGAAAGTATTTAAAACTGCCATGGAGAAATGCCGCCAACTAACAAAGGGCTGGGTATGCACCAAGCAGCCAATCAAGGGTGCAATCAGGTGCACGACTGACACATGCCAACACCATGTGACCTATTTTGGGCAATGAGTGAAAGCCCTGAGAGGTGCCATAGTTTGGAGTTACGTTTCATGAGACCTGGTGAGCAAAGATTGACCTCCTGGACTAACCACACAGAAACTTTTATTGCATTCTCTGCCTGGCCTGCCTTGAATGCCACTTTCCAGATGCGTCCTTTGAAAGAAGGCTTTGCTTCAAAAAACACCTCCAAGCTGGGCTTCTCTTCCTCCGGGCAGCACTATTTCAAGCAGCTGCTATGTAAGAGGAAGCGCCCAACATCTTGGCAAGACAAAGGCCCTTCTGGGCCATCAAGTCCGCACATCTGACATGTAACCGAGAAGCACTTGTTTACAGCTCAAAGAGCCAATGATGAACCTGCTCCTCTCGGGTCACCCTGACCCAGAGCTGCCTATTTTTGTTTGTCTGTTCTGCATTTCCATGTCACCCTCTGAGCTTTGGCAGGGATGCAGCCCTTTTGGCAGTCACTGACATTCTTGTCCCAAAGTTTTAAATCAAAACATAATTAATATGTCTTGTAACTCCCACTCACCTCCTCCGTCCAAGGTCATCCATGAAATCTGGTATGGGGCCACTTTTGTTGACTTTTTTTCAGGGGAGCAGGCAAACAGTTAACCATCATGGATGATTTATCTGGGAAAAGCATGGCTCTAGAAGTGTGTGTGTGTGTGTGTGTGTGTGTGTGTGTGTGTGTGTGTGTGTGTGTGTGTGTGTGTAAATCTTCTGGCACCTTTGTTTCTTCTCAGCACCATGGATGACAGAAGGTAAGTAGGGAGGGCCCAGGTGAGAGCCTGAAGAGGAGACTGAGGTGTTTACCCCTACTTTTGAATTATTTAGGAGTTCTGTATCTGAATTGCTCTGATATGTGCTTACCAATGGGGATAGTTTAGGGGTGGAGCCTGAGCAGTTTTGAGGCTCAGCCCATCACTGTTTTTTTTTTTCAGATAGGGATCTAGAGAGAAAAGGATAGACTCTTTAGAGAGAGGCTTGGAATTAGTGAGAAATAAGTTTTAGAAACTTCTGTGGAAAATTTAAGTGCTGAATGTCTATAAAGAACAAGGTGTGCAAGTGACCAATGTCTTCTGTGACATAACCCAAGTGTATTTAAATTGAATTCTCTTTTGTGTGTGTGTTGTATCTGAACAAGCTTACTCTTTAAAGTAGATAAGGAAAAACTGTTTTCCCTATCGCACAACACTAGAACTAGGGGCCACTCCATGAAACTTTTGGGTGCTACATCTCAAACAAATAAGAGAAGGTACTTTTTCACCCATAGGATCACTGGTTTCTGGAACTCACTGCCAGAAGAAGTGGTGACAGCTGTCAGCCTTGACAGCTGTAAGAAAGGATTGGACAAGTTCATGGAGAACAAGAGTATCATTATGGGTGCCTAAGGACAACCTCCGGGTTGGAGAGAGAGGCAGGATATCTCTCAATACCATTTGCAGGGAATCATAAGCAGGTGGAGACATCAATACCCTGGAGCAAATGGTGAGCCATTGTGTGAGACAGAATGCTGGACTGGATGGGCTGTGGCCTGTTCCAGCAAGGCGGTTCTTATGTTATGTTTATGAATTTATGCCTACTTTGTTATAAATAAACTTCTTTTATCTTTATTCAATTTCAATCAGTCTGGAAAGCAATAATTTACTAGATAAACTAGTTGGTAGCATCGGAACAGCAAATTAGTGGCAGTATTTGTCAATAGCCTGTGAAAGTGCCGGGGGCATAGGACAGGAACGCCACAGAGACCACCAGAGAATACATCAGGTAGGACTAGGAAAGGATCATCCCCAAAGTCCAGGCAAGCTGGAAAGAGTCAGCAATATCAGGATGGATGGACCAGCGTTCTGATCCAGCAGCATTCCTTCTGTGTTCTGAAGTCCTAATTGACTTTGCTTTGAGGATACAAATATGATGCTTTGTTATAAATCAATGACTCTTCCTTCTACTTCAAGACCCTTCCATGCTATAGGCCCTGACAAGATATTCTTGGCTATACTAGACAGTCTTAGGCAATGCAGAGACAAGATAGATTCCTATGTGCCATCAGATGGATCTAAGAGAGGGCTCTTTCCATTACAAGTGAATCACCCAAGGAAGGGGGGCTTGCCACCACCAAGAGGCTTCCTAATCACTGACTCCCACGTGTCACCATGATGTGGCCGAGGGTTCACCCAAAGGCTTCTGTGATGTCTTTTTGCCACTTTACCACTTTACAATCAAAGAATGTGCACAGCCAATTCCGTCCAAGCTCCAAGTCCTTCCACTGATATTTTAGTGGTCTTCATGATGACTATGGACACTGTTATTCAGATCAGACTATGACCTGGAGCCTGAGTCTCTCTCTTCCATGGCTGGTAGAAAGCTTCCAAAATCGTGGACCATGGGATCCCTTTCAAAACCTGCCATGGGATCCTTGAAAGGGAAGATGCTGGGAACCCGACTTGGAATCTTTGATCGGTAGAAATACTTTCCCAACAACTTTGGGCCCTTAGAGTGGGTGTGTGCATGAATTTTGATTGATACCCCACTGTACATAGCTCACATTCTTAAACTTATCTAAACTTCAGGAAAATAGTGGTGGTATGAGATCTCTAAAAGGATAGACCTGGGAGACTTGATTCTTGCCTTTACTGGAGGTTTTTAAACAGAAGTTGGATAGCTGTCTGTCCAAGATGCTTCTGATGTGAATTTCCTGGACTAGCAAGAGGGCTGGACTCGGTGACCTTTGGTGGTCTTCAAAATGACAGTTCTCCATGACAGATGCTAAACCTACTGACAGACCCAAAGCTTCTGGGATCATTTGGCAGACCAGATTATTGTAATACAGTGTAACTCTGCACTTAAGCAACGTGAGCAGGGTAACATTATCAGAGCCCACGAGTCCTCTGGTCCATGACTTCTTCTTTCCATGGTTGTAATGACTACGCCAACACACTCACACCCACACATACCAGGCTCCAGAAGAGATGCCTCAATGCTACCAAATACTAACACAATCTCTAATGCTGGCTTTCTTGGCCTTGCTAACAGATTCCAGCTCAGAGGAATTTGTTCCCCCCTCATCCTCACCAAAGCTATTGGCTGTATTCTTAACAAACAACTGTTATCTGTTGCAAGTATCAACCAGAGCTGGCTGTGTTGGCCTTTCAAGGTGGAGGTGATTATTCCCGAATTTATTAACTGTTACACCTCCAGCCACGTGGGACAGATCAAATGGCACCGCAGCGAACCATCACGCTCTACCATGCATGCACATGATGCCCACCAGTGTCCTAATGCTATAGAACAAAGTCACCTGTTGTATTTCAGAGAGCTCAGACAGCACCCAGTGTGTTAAATTTCATGCCACAGATGCATCCATTACGACCTTAATGGCATTTATTGGTTTATCAGTACTAAAAAGATTTGCCTGCCTTAATACAGTCCAGGAGGGAGTAAGCTGTTGCCTGCTTTTCTTGTTCATACTTTACATGATATTCAGGGCCTGGGGGCCTCCTTTCACCCCAAAACCCCCAGGATCACCAAGCTGGCATAATGGTTGAAGAGAAAGTGCTCCCAATATGGAATCTTCCTCATCAAAAATGTGGTGGATAGGGATTAAATGTTGGTGACATCAGGAATAAATTCAACAGAATGGATGGGTCTTGTTGGCCATCACAAATGTTAACTCCCATTGACTTACAAAGGTATGCTCTTTGGGTGTGTGTGTGTGTAAAACTGGGTTTAGCTCCCCCACCTTTATCTCTCAGTGTGCAAGGCACCCACCCTTCTCGATAACCACTATGGCAAAACTAGATGTGAGAATGCCAAATCCAGTGCTCTCCAGTGAGTTCCTTACAAGGGCTACAGACCACCACTTGGGTGATTTCCCTTCCACCCCTACACAGGTTTGGTGGCAGAAAATATTCTTGCTGGGCACTCAACATTTTCCCCCTACAAAACCTGGGGGTGTACCATGGATTCTGAATATCGAGGAGGCTTGAGGACCCCAAGTCTCCTACCTCTACCTTAGAAGATCAGGGAGCCTCTGGAACTTCTGCCCTCTAACATCACCATGACGCTGCTGCCACTTCTTCCTTGACGAAAGAGAGGAAGAACAGGGCAAGCTCTTGACAAAAGGCAGACTGAGAAGACACCTCTGAGACAATCCTTGCCATGACTCCTCCTTGTGGGAAAGGTGTTGCTCTCCTCCTTCTCAGCCCAGGTGATCACAATTAAAGCATGCACCGATTGATCAAGATTGGAATTAGAAATTGAGCAATCGGCATTGTGCCACAGAGGTTGAGTAACCACAGTATTTATCAGAGGTTGCTCCCCCCTTCCACCATGTGTAATGATCAGAAACCTGGAAACATGCTTCCAGCTTGGGTGGGGGTCAGGGGGGCAATGACCCAATTGATGTTCTCTGTCCTCCAATCACTCCAGTTTCTACCTGCCCCACTCTTACTTAATGGGAGAGCCAGAGCAGAGAAGGCAACCTTCTCAATGCTGTTGCCTTGGGGCGCTTTTACACAACCCCTAAGATTCGCTTGCCACTTAAATTCGGACCAGAGACCTTGGGGGTTCGTCACTCTTCCTGTGTTCCCACCCCCTCTGCACTTCCTTGCTCCTTTCTGCTTGAGGTGAGGGAGAAAAGAATGCAGGCTCACCTCGGTCTGCCAGTGGAAGCCGCCCTGAGCCCCGTCAACGTTGTGATTCCTGTCTCTTAAAGGGGTGGCGGGGACAAAAAAAACAAACACAAGGCGAGGAGAGCCCGGCACTCACTGCTTTACATCCGCATCAGAAATTTTTCACCCTCAGAGACCTGGTACTTTTAAAATGTGCTCAGATGCGCTTAGGTGGGCGTGGTCGCACTTAATTTTCTTTAAAATCCGGAGCTGGTGGAAAAACAATTTTAAGCTCCACATCTGGGAGCCCTTTGTGTCGGATTTTAGGGGTCGTGTAAAAGTGCCCTTGGTTTTCAAGCAGAAGATGTCCAGGGAATCAGGGACCAGGAGGCTGGCCTGAGATGTTCTCAGGATTTCCTCTTGGAACTCAGATCAGCAAGGGTTGCCTCCTTATTTTCACCACCTTCTAGAGAACTAAGAGAAGTTACTTCTTGGCGGTACAGCTCCAGAATCCCCTTTTCCAATGTATTTAGTGAGCAGTAGAGCTCAAATAAGAACCTTGAGGGGCAGCAAGGAGATGGGAAGAATGTGACACCTCTCCTTGCCCCATCCTGCTGACAAGAGGGGTGAAAGGCACCCCACTCAAGCTTAGGATGTGGGGTGCCCCCAGTCAGGCCAGGCTCAGGAAAACAGAGCTCAATTGGGGGCAGCCGTCACTGCTACAGCCAGCTTCCCATGAGATACCAGCATCAAGTGAAGCCACACCGGCTTCAATCCGTTGTCACATGGAATTTCTCCTCATGGTAAAGGTAAAGGTTCCCCCCGCACATGTGTGCTAGTCATGTTGTGCAAGTCCATGGCCACGTAGCCCGCATGGTTGCAAGGAAACACTGTTTTATCTTCCCACTTTTTAAGGTGGTACCTAGTTATCTACTTGCATTTACATGCTTTCGAATTGCTAGGTTGGCAGGAAATGGGATTAACAGCGGGAGCTCCCTCAACTACGTGGCACCTGGGATTCAAACTGCCGAGCTGCCGACTTTGCAGCCAACAGTTTTTGGAGTCTTAGTCAGGGAATGCCTAGGTTCCCCTTCGGTCGTGGTGAGATTTTGTGGAATTTTAAGAATCACATCCCACATCCCAATATAATAAAACAATACAATAAAGCAAGCACAGCCAGGAAACAGCCCAGCACAAGAGGTGTCCCAGAAGTGATGGCAAAGCTCTGGCTTTGATTGTGAGAAGTGGTCTCTGCACCATTTTCACCTAGGGTTGTCTTACCTAACAGCCTGGTCCATCTGAGCCTTGTCATTCCTTTCCCCCAAACGGTAAGCAACGAGAAAGCAGGCTGAGCATATCATGATGTAGATGGGCAAAAGCAGGGGTGGGGACCTTCAGCCCTCCAGATATTTTAGACCACAACTCCCAGAATTCAGAGCCTCTATTGCCAAAGATAAAGGACTGTGGGAATTAACCCCTGGGGTAAAGGCACATAAGAACTGACTCTGCCCTCCGCATTCTACAGGTCTCAACTCCTTTGACCCCATCATCATTACCACCAACACCACTTAAGAGACCCATAGCACAATACAGAGCCAGCTGTCTAAAGAAGAAAGAGGCAGACATGACCAGCTCAAGATGAAGCCCAACATTGGAGTATATCAAGAAGAGGAAGAAATGCAGAGTTATAGCCTGATTTATTTATGATTATCTGACATTACTCCTTCCATTATCCCAGGAACTGGAACAAAAAGTACCCTTCAACATCACCAACGGATAAAATCATGAATGGTTAAAGAAAACAAACCTGAAAACCATAATTGCACAACACAACTAAGCCATTATGATGATGTTATTGCCGAGTGGCCTGATTGCCAGATGGGCAGTCTAGAAGCCTAATTAATTAATTGATTAATTAATAGTAAACTTCCAGGAGGGTCCCAAACCCCAGAAAAACTTACCAGTGTGGGTCTGTCGGTGGGTCTCCAGGGCCTCTTCTTTAGAGAACTGTGCGCCGCAGTGATCACAGACGAAGGCTTTGACACCCGCTGCAATGAGGGTAAAGAAAGAGAGAGGGAGAGTGTTATAAAAACAATATGTACAAAGAGACAATTCTTCAAATTATCGCTTTGAAAACTAATCTACAAGGAAGGACAACAGATCTCTCTCTCTCTCTCTCTCTCTCTCTCTCTCTCTCTCTCTCTCTCTCTCTCTCTCTCTGAGCACAAGATCAGGTTGATGGTGGCTCACTGGTGGGGAGCCACTGCATGACTTACTCATGCACTTGACTGAGCAACTGAGGTGCATCCCAGTGCCTCATCTCAGCCGCAGCAACTTAATGCAATCCTAGGTGAACCCTCATTGAATTCTGCCCAGAAGAGAGAATGGATTGAAAAAAAATTCAACAAGCCACTTGTCGACATTGAGTGAGAAAATTACCCCACATGAAGTACAAAGTGCAATAAAGAGGGCGAAATCTGGAAAATCACCGGGCCCAGATGGCTTGACTGCAAAATATTATAAAAAATTGTCAGAAGAAATGTTACCAATAATGGTGGAGGTGATGAACGAAGTTTTAGAAAAAGGAGTTATACCTAACACCTGGAAGGAGGCGTATATAACACTGATCCCAAAGGAGAATTCAGATGTGACAGATGTCAAAAATTATAGGCCCATTTCCCTTTTGAATGGAGATTATAAATTATTTGCCGATGTTTTGGCCAATAGATTAAAAAGGGTTTTAAATGAATTGCTACATAAAGACCAAGCGGGGTTTCTTCCTGGCAGACAGATGAAAGACAACATGAGAAATATAATTGATATAATAGAATATCTAGAAGTCAGGAAGGAGAAACAAGCTGCTTTGATATTTATTGATGCTGAAAAAGCCTTTGATAATGTTTCTTGGCAATTCATGAAGAAGAATTTGGAACATATGGGAGTGGGAACAAAGTTTGGGAATGGTGTTAATGCAATATATAAGGAACAGAAAGCAAGTTTATTGGTTAATAATGTGATAACAGAAAGTTTCCCGATTGGGAAAGGTACAAGACAAGGGTGTCCATTGTCTCCATTGTTATTTATTACTGTACTGGAAGTATTATTAGTTAAATTGAGAGACATGGTGATAATTAAAGGTATAAGTGTGGGGGATAAGGAATATAAACTAAAAGCGTTTGCTGATGATTTGGTTTTTGACATTAGAGAATCCCAAAGAGAGTATTATTGAGGTGATGAAGGTAATAGAAGAATTTGGTAATTTAGCCGGCTTTAAATTGAATAAGAATAAGACGAAGGTCTTATTGAAAAATGCAACAAAGAAAGATTGTGAAGAATTTGAAAAACTGTCCGCTCTCTCAGTTGTGAAAAAAGTTAAATACTTGGGAATTAATTTATCTCTCACAAATTTGAACCTCTTTGAGGATAACTATACTATGGTTTGGAATTCGATTAAGAGAGATTTGGAAACATGGAATAGATTGAATTTGTCATTGATGGGAAGAATTTCAATGATAAAGATGAACGTGTTACCAAGGTTGTTATTCTTATTTCAAATGATCCCAATAATCAAAGGGACAGGCCATTTTAAGGAATGGCAGAAGACATTGTCTAAATTTGTCTGGCAAGGTAAAAGACCGAGAATAAGGTTTAAATTACTAACAGATGCTAAGGAAAGGGGAGGATTTGCCATGCCAGACCTAAGATTGTATTATGAAGTGGCCTGTCTCGGTTGGATAAAAGAATGGATTACTCTAGTTGATGGGGATCTTTTGGATTTAGAAGGTCATGATAATAGATTTGGTTGGCACGCTTATCTTTGGTATGATAAAGTGAAAGTACATAAAAGTTTTATGAATCATGTAATTAGAAAGTCACTACTTCAGGTCTGGGAACGGTTGAAACCCTTATTAGAGAGACACACCCCGAGGTGGTTATCCCCGATTGAAGCATCGGCGATCAAGAGGAAAGATACAGAAGGAGTGGGGATCACATATGGGGATGTGTTATTCTTCTCAGAAAAAGGTCCCAGACTGAAGTCTTACGAACTGTTAAAAGAGAAGTTAACAGGTTGGTTTCAGTACCATCAGTTACATGACATTTTTCAGAAAGACAGAAGGATGTCTGGGTTTGGAGAGAAGGAATCTAAGTTTCAAACCATAATCATGGGCCCAAAAAAGAAATTGTTGACTAGATTATATAATTTCTTGTTGGAGTTGAACTTAAAAGATGAACAAGTCAAAGAATGTATGATAAAATGGGCTATGGATTTGGGTCATAATATTGAGTTAGATGTGTGGGAAAGACTGTGGAAAAAGAACATGAAGTTTACCGCATGTACTTTGATAAAAGAAAATTTGTTGAAAATGATGTATAGATGGAATATTACTCCAACGAAATTAGCAAAGATGTATAGGATGAAAGATGATTATTGTTGGAAATGTAAAGAGAAACAAGGTGATTTTTATCATATGTGGTGGACCTGTGAGAAAGTGAAAGAATATTGGGCACTGATATATGATGAACTCAAAAAGATGTTAAAGTGTACATTCCCAAAACGATCTGAACTTTTTCTGTTAGGGTTGGTGGATAGTGAAATTAAAGGAGCAGACAGGACTTTATTTTTATATGCAACAGCAGCGGCACGAATGCTCCTGGCACAGAATTGGAAGACAACGTATATACCGTCTTTGGATGAATGGAGGGCGAAATTACTGGACTTTGCAGAGATGGCCAGACTGACATGCAGACTGAGGGATCAAGACAACCAGAGGTTCCAAAAAGACTGGCAAAAATTTAAGAACTACATGGAGACTTATTGTAAGGATTTAAAGACTCTTACCGGATTAGGGTAGAACGCGAGGGACTACTATTTACTTTTAGAACCTTTTTTATAAGTATATAAAAGGGGTTCGTTTGAAAGGAAGGCTGGGAGATGAATAACGTTAAAACCGCGCGAAGAACAGAGGGAAGCCGAACCTTAGTGATAGATTGATTCTGTATGGTTAATGTTTTGAATTTGTTTTTCTTTTGTATATTAAAATTTTCTAATAAAAATGCTTTGGAAAAAAAAAGAATTCTGCCCAGAATTTATTTATTTATTTATTTATTAGGCTTATATACCGCCCGTCTTCCCGAAGGAACTCCGGGCGGTTTACAACAAACAATGTAACAAAATAACAGTTAAAATAAACACAGAGTTAACCAAATAACAGAACAATAAAATCCAGAGCTGCAGATGGCGGGGCAGGAAAAAAAAAGATACAACTTTAATTGAATCAACCAAATGCCTCCCGGAAGAGGAGAGTTTTCAAAGCTTTCTGGAAGGCTGGCAGGGACTCTGCTAGGCACACTTCTGTTGGAAGATGATTCCACATGGTGGGGCCAGCCACAGAGAAGGCTCGGGCACGGGTGGATGTTCTCCGAGCCTCCCTGGGCGTGACTCTCAGCCAAATTCAGAACTGAAGTGCAAGGCTCTGCAGGGTTAGCCCTCAGTAGAAATCACACCCAGTGTGCTTGCAGGAGCCACCCACATGGCGTAAGCTCCTTTCCCAGGATGGCCTCTCCCAGAACATGTTGGCTCAGAGAACAACCCAACCCTTGAAGGTGGTCTTGGCTCAAAAGATATTTGGACTGAGATTAAAAGATAAAGAACCACAAGGAGGTGGGGAGCTCAGATCATTGATGCTTTTGGTCCCCAGATCTTCTTGGGCTACAACTCCCTGTAATCCTGGCCAGCACAGCTAATGGTGAAGGGTTCTGGGAGTTGTAGTCCAAGAACATCTGGGAAGCCCAAGGCTGGGCTTCTGGTGTGGGATTCTGGTGTGGAAGAAAGCAGTTCTTCTGGACCAACTGTGCAACAGTGGCTGTTTTAAGGGGAAAGCTGGTAACATGTAACTTCCAAGATCTGTGACCCAGCAGAGCAACTGTAATGCCATGGAGTAGGGCAGGCACTAGCATGAAGATATGTGATGGATTATCTCCTCCATGTTTGGAAGGATGGTAACATAGATGATGAAAAGCAAATGTTGCTTTTCCACCGCAAGAAAACCAGCCGTTTGTTTAAAGAGCATTATACTGTCAGTGTCTTATCAGAGTGGTAACTAATCTCATTTTAATTGCCTCCCACCCTACCACAGCACCTTCCCTAATTGTAATATGTACTGTCTTCCCATGGTAGAGTAGACTGAGAAAGATTCTGACACCATCAGATAAGAAAAGTGGCAGAAACTAGGCAGGGCACCTGAAGTCACAGATATTTCCACAACTATCAGCGAGGTTTGGTATTTGTGGTATTTCTTAGAAAATTGCTACAAACATAACACGGCGTCTGTTGGGTCACAGGCTCTGGTTATAATGAGGGAAACAAACGTGCACAGGATGTCTAAACAGAAGATAAGTAACTGAGAGATAAAAATAGACCCCCGCCATCGAGGCACAAGCACTGCTCCCTCGAAGCATATGCTGCGAGGCCAAAGCTGTGAACAGAACGGCGAGATTCAGAAGTTTGATTCATCTGTTCCAAGAAACTGTGAAAGCATGGGATTGGAGGGGGGATGAAATAACCTTGACTGTCCTTTAGGGGAGGTGGGAGAGGAAAACAAGTAGGATAGGGAAAGAAAGAGGAAGCATCCAACATGGCCAAAGTAAAAATAAAAATATAGGCCTGAGAGCCAGACCCTGGAAGGACAGTGTCTGCTGAAAAGAGGATGGGCCACCATGGTCCTTCAGGTGATGCTTGTTTCCAGATCAGGGAAAGACTGGACACCCTGGGCATGGTCAGCCTTGAGAAAAGAAGAGGGAGGGGAAGATAGGAGAGCAACCCTCAGCTACATGAAAGGTAGCCCTACAAAGGAGGGGCAGGATCTGTTCTTGATCACCCCAGACCGCCGGACACATAATAATAAAAAGCAAAATTTCCAAGTCTTGGTTTACAACCTGGTCCAGAAATGCTCAACAGGTGGAATCCAGTCAAATGGGGCCCCTTCATGGCAAGTCAGGGGAATGCCGTGAATGGAGTGCACTGTGGAATCAAGACAAAGTGGGAGAATCTTTCAGAATCTGCCCAAAGGACTTTCTGAGTCCTGGAAGGTATGGTCCACTTCTTTTCCACTTCTACCCTGTTGTCGCAAATTTAATCCCATCCCCAGGAGCCGCATGGCATGCCCAAAGTGAGCACAGAAACAAACTGAGGGGCCCCTCTATTCCCTGCAGAAAACAATCCCTCCGCCCTTAAATTGTCTCACTAGTGGCTGGCTCACAGGCAGAAATATTTGGCAGCAGCGAAATTAAAAGTGATAAATTTTCTCGCCAAGCTTTGATCAATAATAGAGGTCTCATCTGTTAATCAATAAGACAGTCTGCCTGTTTACTGTGCATACGCCGTGCATGGCAGCTTTCGGGGACGATGTCAAGTTTGCATTCAAAACAACTCAAGTGTGCCTAAACCAAATGGCCATTCCCTAAAAAGAGAGACGGAATGGCAGGCCAGGACAGCCGGTCCAGGGGTGGGGGTGGGCATGGGGAGACACAGTCACGACTCCACGCGCCTGCTCCGTTTGCTCAGAAAGGGAGGACTGCTCCCAAGAAGGCATATTATTTTAGAAACATACAGGTGTTTTTTTTTCCAAATCTGGGAAGGGGACATTCTGGAGACTGGCCAAATGGGCTGGTCTGAAACTGATCCAAAGCTCTTGAGCTTTGTTTGGAAGAGCTGGGGGGGTCAGTTGAGGAAGGGGCAGAGGAGGGGCAGGATGCAAAAGGGCCTGCCCCTTGGCCCCCTCCTCTCAGTTGCCTTCTTCCCCCTCACTCCCTCCTTTTCCGCCGCCAAAGCCCTGTTTAAATAATAAACATGCTGCTATTACCAGCATAATGAGTAAGGTCAGGCCTATTTGAGAACTGTTACAGGCTGTCGTGCCAGAAGCTGCTCAGAGAATGCTTTGTTCCAGAACCGTTGACCTGAAAGGCAGGGACGGATAGCCAGTTGGTACCTGAAGGGCTCTGGGTGGAGGTCGGAGAGGGGGTGGAATTGAAGGGTTGAACTTGGCTCAGTATGTTTTGTGGGCCAAGCTGAGCCAGAAGGGAATGAGGAGAAAAGAGGGGAGAGGCTAATTTCCAACCCACCCAAAGGGGGGTGGGGGGTGGGACAGGATCAAAGCAACAAATGTGAATTAAGAGGATTTTGTTTGATTCCTAAAGCCAACCTGGAAACACAAGCTGTTGGGGCCTCCTCAATGGGAAGATAAGAAGGCTTGAAAGGCAGATTGTGGCCACAGACACGGCTTCCAAGACAAATGCCATATCAGCCAATATCTGCTCAGAGGAGGGACAGCCGTTGATCCATTTGGTGAACATCTCTTGGAGGAGTTTGCTTCCTTCCTTGACAAACGCCCTTGTGGCACCTTAAAGACTATCATGTTTTGTGTGCCACAAGTTTTGTGGGTTGCCTCTAGCCCCCTTCTTTAGATGCATGGCACGTGGTTTCCAAGACAGAAAGCTCACTTGAGGTCCCTAAAATATGCCAAATAAACCCGTTCTATTGTTTTTTCCTATGACAGACCAACATGTCTATCTCTCTGCCACTGTTTTGGTCTACACGTCCAAAGAATTCCACTAAGCAGCTTGCCTGATGACCATACAAAAGCCTCTGGGAATTGTGGTCCAAGCAGCTGGTCACAGATGTGCCAAGAACACCCACTTCCTCAAGCACTTAAATGAGGAGATGCATGTGATTATTCAAATCCCAGGTGGTGCCTGAAAGCTCTCTGAATCCACTGGCGTTGCTTAATGCCTTTTTCTTTAACACTTGCAGCACATTGTCTCTGGGATCCAGGTCCAAGACCCAACGGCTGCTGTGACTCACTTTTGCAGTAGCTGGACCTTCCTTACTTGTTGCTTTCTGCTTTGAAAGAGAGTCAAGACTGAGGAAGAAGAGGAGGAGGAGACGACTAGAGCAGGTACAGGCTGCCTGGGAGTGGCAAAGAGTGTCTCCTGGACATCTGAAAAACAGAGGCAGATCATGCAGCTGCACAGGAGCACATACGACATTTTAATCATGATCCTCAAGACCCCAGCAACGGTTTGGCTTCAGCTTTCAAGGATGAGGAACCTGTGGTGTCACTGGGGCAGATGCCAAGCACAAGCATCACTGGAGGGGTGGACACCTCACTATGTGAAAAGGCCTGAGTGCCAGCTCAGAGCTCCACAGCCATCAGCTCCTGTACGGTAGGAAGGAGCGCTGAGCTTCAAGGCCAAGAGAAGTCCCTTCAGGGCTCCCAATTTCTGGGGAAAGGGCAGAACCCATCACAACACATGAGCTCTCCCAGGTGCTGATCCCTAGTCTGGACCATTTCCTCTCTACCTTCTGGTCTCCTGCTAGCGGTGCCCCCATGTCTCCTGGTCCTTTCTCTATGAACCCCTACATGGATAGAATTGTACAAGGGGAAGAGCATGCAACAGCGATCATTGGTCTTGTCCTCCCCATCCGGTTCCTATCATTCTGCTGTCTTCAGTAGGAAGTTTGCCTGGAAGTGGGGTGTCCCTAAAGCAACCAGAAGATGGAGCCCATAGGAGCACAGCTGGTTTCGCATAGCAGTGGTTCATCTTTGACTGCATGGAAAATGGAACAGGACAGCTCGACACCTTCCACCTTACCATCCTGGTCGCTAAGCAGGATCCGGTCTGGTTCACACTTGGATGGCAGCCCATCCAGGATCTGCTGGTAAACGTAGGAAAGGAGACGGCCTAAAATCATGGAAAGCTAGTATTTAGAGTGGCCAATACTGGCAGAAGAAATGGCAGTATGTACCAGCATCTCACCACCTCCTCTGCTCCTTTGCCCCAGGGTGCGTACTGTCTCAGCACTGGTGGTGATTAACCCACAAAGAATATGATAAAAGGGAGAAGAAATTGGAGAAGTAGCAAAGGAGGAGGAGGAGGAGGAGGTGGTGGTGGTAGCCGAAGAAGGGAAGATCCTGCTTCAAAAGTCATGAGGGAAGTTAAAGAAAAGGACTCTGAGAGTGTTCAGGAGCCCAACAGCAGAAAATGATAGGGAGGCAGCATTTGATATTGGTTGGTGTTTGTTGTTCTCACACATGACAATTAAATATGCCAGGATTAAAAATGCCAAGACTGATCTCCCTACCCCTGTTTGAAGGCCTCTGCACAGACAAGGATGAGTTGCTTCAACCAAACACATGACTCAATCTGTGGCAGATTCAAGGGTTTGTGGTGTGTGGAGAAGAGGACCTCTGGAATGTCATTAGGAGAGGCCTTACCATGGCTATGCTGGCAGATCCAGATGGAGGAGAATGTCGTCCCATCTCTGTCTGTTTGGCTGCCCTAATCAAATGGATTGGCCCAGTACACACACCCCATTTCTGAGTGAAGAACACAGGTAGTGGGGCAGCAAGATTTTCCTGTTTTTCTCAAGTAGTAGGCACCAAGTAGTAGGCACCCTAGCCGTAGCCCCTCACACACAAGCTTGCACAGGCACAGTTGATCTAGGATTGGGCTGGATCCATTAGCAAAGGCAGCAGGCTGGTCGACATGATCACTTGGGTGGAAAGGGTTGGACAAAACGATCTTCTTATTGAACCCATAAGGGAGGGAGGGAGGGAAGGAAGGAAGGAAGGAAGGAAGGAAGGAAGGAAGGAAGGAAGGAAGGAGCTGATGATAGACAGGAGGGAGGGAGGGAGGTTCTTCAAATGACAAAATGTGGAAGAGTTCCCAGGAATATTTCAGAACAAAAAAGTGGAGCTTGACATAATCTATCAGAGAGGTGTTTTTTTAATAGGAACAAAAAATCCCGGAGATTTTAAAATAAACATCTCGAATGTTCCAATGAGATATGCATGCTTGGTTACATAAGGGAAGCACAGAGTGTACCAAAACAGCCAACCCTCAAAAAACAACAACAAAAAAGCTCAAGTTGTCAGAACAATAAGTGCAGACACAGGGCATCTTACGACAGGCTATGCTGTACACTTTTATTTACAGTACCTCTTATCAGGCAGAGAACAGTACGCAGCCTGCCAATTTTCAAAGGATAGAACGGGGTGTTCTTTCTCTCTCTCGCTCAAGTCAATCTCTATGCCAGGCTGGATATTTTCTCTCCCTCCCCTCCTCACTGCCAACAACCTCTAAATCAAATCAGCAAAACAAAAAGTGATCCTGAGCCAGAAATCTACTCATGTACACACACACACACACACACACACACACACATACAAGGGCGGGAGGCAGGGAGTGGAAAAAACAAGCCAAAGAAATGCTTCCATTGAATATGCAAATAGTTCAAGGTTAATTTTACTATGTGAGTCACCAAGAAAATGTCAGACAGCATCAGAGTTTATTACACCGAGGTTTCAGAAAAACAAGGGAGAGATATTTATTAAAAGCTCTGTAGGTCAGATATGGAAGGCTCAAAAGGAATCCGTCAAGGGGAGCGATTATTTAGATTTCTCTACAGCTGCTGGTAGGAGCCAGCGGCTGCAAGGTAAACAGGATTTAAATCTCCCTGCTCCCAAAAAGGAAAACACAGTGGGAATCAAAGGGGTGCCAGGGAAAGGGAAAAAGACAAAAGGATAGTATTTTTAGCAAGTTGTTTCTCTGCTTGCTTACAGTATAAAGATATCCTCCAATGGTTGACTTTGACCAGAGGTGGGACCTTGCGTCCTGCCAAGAGTCAGCTGCACATTTGAGAACGTGCCTCACTCCCTGGCACCAGACTCTTGGTGAGGCGGTCTTCCACTGGTGTTTGGCCCAGGAACTTTATAGCCCCCTGCTTAACCAAGACCCTTGCTCGACCTGGAAGGCAAACCAACCAACCAACCAACAAAAACCTAATCCATTCTGCTCCTCCTCCCCCATTTGCACAGAGTGGGCCTTCCAGAATGGCAGCATCCTGTCCCCTTTCCTTCCCTAGTCCTGATATACCCTTCAACGTGGAAGAGAAGAAAAAAAGAATAATCCACTTTCCACTTCTTTTCTTCAAGTACGCTCCCTGTAAGTCAAGACATTTGTCCCTGCTGAAATGGCTTTCTTCCTTCTTTATAATAATCCCAGGATAACGGCTGCACTTGCAAAAGAGAAAATAGTAAAAGAGAAAACCCAAGAGGAAAACCATGAGGAGCAAGCTGTGGAGTAAGGGACATCTATCATGGGAACTACCCGAGAATGTAGTTCTGGGATTGTGGATGGTTATGTGTGGGCTTTCCCTTGTAGGAGATTTCTAAACAGATTGGAAAGAATATTTAACTGTGAATTCCTGTAATGATGGTGTTGGAACTGAATGCCCTCACCATAACTTCAAGCCTTACAATGTCATGATTCTATGAAAAGAGTTGAAGGGCTGGAGAACCATCCTGTGGAAGCCAAGGGGGGATTTTATTTTTAATCTCCCTCTGTCCTTGCTTCCTAATTGGGCATTTAACAAGTCATTCTCTTCAGATCCATTGTGTACAAGCAGACATATAAGAAACAAGCATGGTTGCACCTGTCATGTCTCGTTACATATTAGGTTTAGCCTCTGGTGAGACTCCAAGGCCAAACAAGTCTTGTGGCAGTGGGACAACCACCAGGAAAATATCTTTGCACAGCCTTGCCTCATGACTACCTCCAAAAAGACATGTAATAGAACACTCTTGTCTTCATGCAGTTGGGTCCTCCTTTAAACCAACAAACAATCCTCTAGTGCTTCTAATGTGTCAGCTTTTCCCAAAGTGGTGCAGCAACACCCAGCATCCCATCAGCCCACGAAGGTTGCCATGTTGGCTGTGGATGATGGAGATTAGAGTCTAAGCCACACAGAGGAAAGAAGACTGGGGAAGAGAGCTGCTTTTGATCTTGCCCATGGTCCACAGGGTGCTCCATGGTTAGGACTTGGCAGATGAAGTTTCCTGGAATTTGGCAAGTTACCATCAGGAGAGGTGTGGCTGGAGATGTCACGAAGGGGAACAGCTGCAGTCCCAAACACTGAATGTTGACCCACTAGATCTTGGGTTGGAATTAATGCAACAGATTGGGAAAGGAAGGAGGCGAGGAGATGATATATATAATTTTAAATACTAAACCACTAAACTCCATCTGCCAAACCTTCCTAGAAAAAAGTCAGCACCTGGACATCCACAAATCCTTCTTTGAACTCTTACCTATTTTGCATTTATTTATACGGAAAGTTGGGGGGGGGATGATGAGATTCTCTTCCAACATCCCCTGGGCTTTTGCCCTGAAAAATGCAGAGGCATCGATCAGCTGCCAGCTGTCTGCCTTGATGCCTCAGACTAAAAGCAAGTCACTGAGTCTTTAACATCTGTCTGTATCTTCCATGAAACATCCAAAAGGTCACCAAATAGGTAAACAGTGGAAGGATCACAGCCGGGAAAACTCTGTAAGTAAGTAAGTAAGTAAAAGTAAGTAAGTAAGTTAAGTAAGTTAAGTAAGTAAGTAAGTAAGTAAGTAAGTAAGTAAGTAAGTAAGAAAGAAAGAAAGAAAGAAAGAAAGAAAGAAAGAAAGAAAGAAAGAAAGAAAGAAAGAAAGAAAGAACACAGCTCGAGCATTCTTAGAGGGCCAGCTTCTCTGCAAAACCCATTCTGTTTAATGGCTTTATGGAGGAGAAGAGCTGGAGACTTTCTCATTTGTGGCACTTCAGATGTTCGGAAGTAGTAAAAACCATCTAAGTGGCTAAAAAAAAAAAGACATTCTGTTGATTGCCTTGGGAGTCCCTCCAATCTTAATTGTCCATCAGGCTGTTGGATGTCAAAATTCCTTATGGATTTTCTTAGCTTTGATTTCCACCACCACCCTTTGTAACCAAGGCGTGACTTGACACTGCACTGGGGCTGGTCTTTGAGAAAGAGCCAGTGGGTCAAACATCCAAAACCTCTTCCCTGGGTGTCTGTAGATGTGAGAGAAAAGCACTTCCTAGCCCAGTGGTGGTGAACTTTCGGCGCTCCAGAAGTTTTGGACCACAACTCCCAGAATTCCAAGCCTGTATTGCCAATGACTAAGGACCGTGGGAGTTGTGGTCCAAAACTTCTGGAGGGCTGAAGGTTTGCCACCACTGTCCTAGCCCCTATATCTGTACATTCTTCCCCTTCTCCATTCCCTTCTTCTGGATTTGAGTCATTGCGAAAATTGAGTGCACCAACCCATGTTTCTCTATATTATTATGTGAGTGTTATTAAGGCGCTCCTGACAGGCAGAGATGACATCCAAACTGCTGTCTAAAAAAGTAGAAAAAGTTGAGTTCAGTAGTAGGAGAACTGGAAGCGGACAAAGCCGAGAAGACCCTCCCACCCATTAAGGCACCTATAGCTGGTTGGATCATTAAAGCTTTGTAGGAAATGAAAGGCCAGTTCTCCCATTTTGTTCCCAACACCCTCCATTTCATTTTATGTGGAAGCCAAAAGCCTGGCTCAAAGATGCAAAGCTGAAACTTGGTGTCTAGAGAGAACATTAGTTCAGTTCCGAGATGGAATAAATTGTTTGCTGGAGAACCATAAGAGCATAAGAACAGCCTTGCTGGAATGGGCCACAGCCCATCCAGTCCAGCATTCTGTCTCAAACAGCTGCTCACCATTTGCTAAGTCTTCTTCTTCTTCTTCTTCTTCTTCTTCTTCTTCTTCTTCTTCTTCTTCTTCTTCTTCTTCTTCTTCTTCTTCTTCTTCTTCTTCTTCTCATTAGCTTTTGGGTTTCCAAGCACATTTGTTCAAAAGGAAATGCCAAATGGCTCCATCTGAAACTGGGTACTTGAATAGACAAAAGCTGTTGTGAAATATACAAACTAGTCGGTCTTCAAATCGCTATGGGCCTTTTTACACGACCCCTAAGATCCGCTGGCCACTTAAATTTGGACCAGAGATCTTAGGGGTTCGTCGCTCTTCCTTTGTCTTCCTCTGTCCCCACCCCCCTCAGCACTTCCTGGTTGCTGGCTGCCTGAGGGACGGAGAAAAAAGAAAGCAAAGACTGCCGGTTTACCTCCGTTTTGTTCCCGGCAGCATTCATATCTCTTAAAGGGGCGGGGCGCAAAAAAAGAACAAACAGAAGCCAGGAGAGCCCTGCACTCACTATCCTTACACCGGATCAAATATTTGTCACCATCAAAGACCAGGTACAAGAAAACTGCTGTTTGGTCGCGCTAAGTGGGCGGGGTCGCACTTAATTGTCTGCAAAGTCCGGAGCTGGTGGGTAAACATTTTTAAGGTCCGGACCTTGCAGCCATTTGCGGCAGAGCTTAGGGGTCGTGTATAAATGCCCTATGAGATTTCTGGGTTTTCCAAACAGCAATTTCTACTGGCTAGACTACTGTACTTGTGGCTAACAATACAGCTAACATGGTCATTAACTCCACAAACCTATCAATTTTGCCACTCAGTTCTGCCCAGCCTGGACCAGAAGCATGGGGCCTATTCTTTGGTCAGCAGAAACAAACCTTGTGACAACAGAAGAGGATTCCACCTTCCAAGCATTGTCACCTTTCCCTTTTTGTTAGAGAGTCAACCTAGATTTACTATCCACGCTGTTGGGAGAAAGACCAAAGACCATCTGTTCAAACACTAACCTGGCTGTGATGCTCTTCTCTCTCTTTGTTAAGGTGCACAAATGCCTTGCCCTTATAGGTTTTCTATAAGCCCAGATAAGTCATGCCTCATTAATTTTGCAAACCTACTGATTTTATAATTCAGCAGGAGGTGGCTTTCCTGTACTCACATGACTGTGGAAAAGTTTTATGAGGAGGAGGAGGAGGAGGAGGATGGGATATGGAGATGGGGGGGTAAGAGAGAGAGAAGAGAGAGAGAGAGAGAGAGAGAGAGGATTAAAGAGGAACAACTCAGAATCACAAATATGAGAGAGTCTACCAATCCCAACAGGATCAAGGAGATTCTGGATGTGACTCCACCATACTGGAAGCCTGTCTGAAATTATGAGAGGGTGGGGGAAACCCTGTGGAAAACCTAGAACTGCAGAACTGGAAGGGACTCTCTAGATTACAGAGCCCAGCCTCTGCCAAAGAAGCACAGAGGGGAATACCCCTGGCTCTGCAACCAGAGACCTAAACCCTGGAACTATCCCTGGCTGAAACAAGCCTCAACCAACTTCTCCTGAAGCAAGGGATGTGTGGGTTAGACCTTGTGCTGCTCAGTTCATCTCCAAGTGTTTTTTTTTTTTTTTGTGGGTGTGTTTTTTGGATACGGCCATGAGAGCTCATGGTGGCACCCGGCAATTCCTGGTGCCCCAATTAAGAAATGCAATTTGCCTAGGATGTCTCAAAAGGAATAGGGAAGACAGTCAAATTATGGGTAGAGTCACGCACCATTTATGTTGGGCTCTTGGGATGACCTATCAAAACCATCAAGATCAAGAAACTAAACTCAAGGCAGGAGTATGGGCAGAAAGGCAATTTCTTCCTTCCAGGCAGTTAGGTAGCTCAAGAGTGGGGTGTTGGTTTTTTTTTTTTTTTTTTTTGTGGGGTAGAAAGATGTCTCTGACAAGAACCTTTTGGTAGTCACAGCCATGGGGCAACCTGGCTGGTCCCAGGTGATTTATTTCCAAAGACTTCTCCAAAGAAGGGTCTGGGGCTGCTATTGAACCCTTTCTTCATCTTCACCCTGGAAATGATGCAAGATCATCAACAACAACAGGCTCACACAATTATGTCCTGTGGCTATCGTGAATAGGGCATAGACATGGGCAAAGGGAAGCACCGTCTAACTTTTTTGCTTTCTCAAGTGGCTGCAAGTGGAGCACATGTCAGGTAGGTAAACCATCCCAAATGTGGCTTTTGGCACCGCGAACTCAACAGATTCTGGGAATTTTAGTCTTTAAAAAAGGGGAAACTTTTCTGAGATCTGGATCACAGAGCCCTAGGGAGCTGCCTGAACTGATGGATAGCTCAGTGGTTTGGGCATCTGGCTGTGGAGCCAGGAGCTGGGAGTTTGAGCAAATGTTGGCAACTCCTTGCAAAAACACACACACAAAAAACAACAACAACAAAAACAAAAACAGAAACAAAACAAAAAAACAAAAAAACAAAAAAAGGAGTGGCCTTCTGGAACACAGCAACCTAAGAAGCTGGCTTCTCCCGAGTAAAACCCATGGTCCATTTGGCTCCAGGTGGGCAAATCTTGACATGCAGCAAGGGGTCTCCCCATGTCACTGGTTCTCTCCTGTCCAAGGACTAACCAGATCTGATTTCTGCTTAGTTGTTGAGATCTGTAGATTCAGTTTGCTGGATGAGTCTCTAACTCATTCACTCACTAATCCACATCCTCTTCTTCCTCCCCTTGTCACAGGGACAACCATTTTGCCTGACTGAACCCCATAACTGACCATGAACAGAGAGACACACACTTTCTCTCGCTCCACCGATCTACCCTGTTTACATCCAAAGAGAGATGAAAGTGAGCAGTCATGGTTTTGGCAGCACTGAACAATCCAGGCTGCCTCCACGTCCAACCACGGTTTCATAACACACATATTTTCTGATGTAGCAATCCTCTGAAATTTCGCTGGCACGAACAATCCCCTGGCCAGAAAACACCATGTGCGGTACATTAAAATAATACATGAATGCTCTCATTATTAGGTGTGCATTGAAACTGATAAAGAGGAAGAGGTGATAAATGGCAGAGAGGTATAAAAAAGGAGAAGCAAATATGGATTCCCCCCTCCCTGGGTGGGGGGGAAGGTGACAAAGCAAATTCATGCACTGCATCACTTTACTACCTAATTAATTCAGTCATTTCAAAAACAATTTTATTTATGTTCCATTTACCACATCAAAAAGTACAAAGAGAAGAAGCAGAACTGGGGGGGGGGCTGTTGTGTGTAGGAAAGCAACACACAGTGATGTTAAAATAACACCTCAAGGCATCTATTTTTAATCCTTCTTTAAACACATGCACCCATCACAAAATCCTGGACTTGGTGCCATCTCTCCTGGGCAGACGACCAGCCCTGGAGAAGAAAGGACCAACCAAGTCTTTCTGAGCGCCCTTGCCGGATGCCGAAAACAGCTTGTCAGAAAGAGGCAGGAAGGAGGGGGGAGAGGAAAGGAAAAAGGAGGGGGGAAAGGCCCACAGAAATCCATAATGGCCCGAGGCTCCTCTCCAATCTATTTTCTGCTCAGCTGGTTTTAAATGAAGTTATTATGAGTCATTAAAACACCCGCAAGCCTGTGGAAGTCAGCCAATTACAATTTTAAATTTAGCCTGTTCTCTGCACACACATACCCCCCCCACACACTGGATTTCTTCTCTTGCCCAGAAAAAGCCATGAGGTTTAGTCTGGGTACCCCTCCTCCCGCCACCGCCACCCCCAAACCACCCTCCGACTTCACAAATCCCCTCTAAACTTAGATTTCAACCTGTGCTATCCTCCCCATCTTTGCTTGCAGTTTATTTTACATGATGGAGAAGATAACCCTTCTGTCCACTCGGAAGAGGCATGTAACTGGAGCATGCCAGGTAGGTTTTTCATTTATTCATTCATTTGTTTGTTTTTGAAATGTTTCAGTGGCAAGGCATCTAAACAGAGCACCAACCTCAGTGTGAAGTTTTCTATCTAGTCTGCAGACAAAACTGCAAGGCAGTGAACGGTGCCTCAGCAATGAAACAACCACCACAACAACACACCGAGCTGCCTGCAACTTCCAGGTAAACAGCCCTTGAAAACAAAACACTGTTATTAAGAACATAAGAACATAAGAAGAGCCAAAGGCCCATCGAGTCCAGCTTCCTGTATCTCACAGTGGCCCCACCAGATGCGTTTGGGAGCGCATGAGACTAGATATCTGTCTCCTGACACCACTCCCCTGCATCTGGCCCTTGAAGTACCCTGGTTTCTCCATCATGGTTTATAACCTGTGATGGACTTTTCCTCCAGGAACCTGTCCAATCCCCTTTTGAAGGCATCCAGGCCAGATGCCATCACCACATCCTGTGGCAGGGAGTTCCATAGACTAACAACGCGCTGGGTGAAAAAATATTTTCTTTTGTCAGTTCTTACTCTCCCAGCACTCAATTTGAGTGTATGTCCCCTAGTTCTGGTATTTTGTGAGAGGGAGAAGAGCTTCCCTCTATCCACTTTACTCATACCCTGCATTATTTTGTATGTCTCAATCATATCCCCCCTCAAGCGCCTTTTTTCCAGACTAAAGAGGCCCAATTGTTTTAGCCTTTCTTCATAAGGGAGGTGCCCCAGGCCAGTAATCATTTTAGTCGCTCTCTTCTGCACCTTTTCCAGTTCCACTATGTCTTTCTTGAGATGCGGTGACCAGAATTGTACACAATACTCCAGGTGGGGCCTTACTATTGTTTTGTATAATGGCATTATAATGTTGGCTGTTTTATTTTCAATCCCCTTTTTGATAATCCCTAGCATGGAATTGGCCTTCTTCACCGCTGCCACACACTGGGGAGATACCTTCATGGAGCTGTCCACCAACACACCAAGATCTCTTTCCTGATCCGTCACGGATAACTCAGAGCCCATGAATTGATAGATGAAGTTTGGATTTTTTGCCCCAATATGCATTACTTTACATTTGGTTACATTAAAACACATTTGCCATTTCTCAGCCCATTCCACCAGTTTGGAGAGATCCTTCTGGAGCTCTTCACAATCTTCTCTGGTTTTCACCACACGGAAAAGTTTTGTGTCATCTGCAAACTTGACCACCTCACTGTTCATCCCTGTCTCCAGGTCATTTATGAACAGATTGAAAAGCACCAGTCCCAGGACAGAGCCCTGGGGCACACCGCTTTTCACTTCTCTCCATTGTGAAAATTTCCCATTGACACCTACTCTTTGTTTCCGGGATCTCAACCAGTTCTCAATCCATAAGAGGACCTGTCCTCTTATCCCCTGACTGTGCAATTTTCTCAGCAGCCTTTGGTGAGGGACTGTGTCAAAAGCCTTTTGAAAATCCAGATAGACTATATCCACCGGTTCACCCAAATCCACGTGCCTGTTGACCTTTTCCAAAAATTCTAAAAGGTTTGTCAGACAAGATTTACCCTTACAGAAGCCATGCTGATTTTCTCTCAGCAAGGTTTGTTCTTTTATGTGTTTTAAGATTTTCTCTTGGATGAGGCTTTCCACCATCTTCCCTGGGACAGATGTAAGGCTAACTGGCCTGTAGTTTCCTGGGTCCCCCCTCCTTCCTTTTTTATTAGTTGCTTCTCCTGTGTGGAAAGACAATCCTCTACTCTACTCTGAGTTTCAGAGTGTGAAAGTAACTAGTTACAAATGATGAGTCACTTGCAATTAATTCTTCTTTTGGAATATCCAGCAAAGCTAGTTGTAATGTAATGATGGTCGCTCTCAGTTGATGGTGTACTGTAACTGGGAAAGGTAATTCCATAGATACTGGGGTGTGTGTGGCCTAGCTCCTGATCTTTCTTTCTTTCTTATTTTTACACCACAGCGCAGTGCGTGATTATATTTCTTCAAGCAGGACCTTTTCTTTACGGCTGGTCTCCCAATGAAGGCTGAACCTCCTCGTGGCTGTTTGAAAGCTGGACGTGGGACAGCTTTCATCAAGGACCAACCTTAAAGGTTTCCCATGGAACAGCTTCCAAAAAGTAACAAGAAGTATCAGTGGCAACTACTTCCTGACTATCTGAAAGCAGAGTTACTTTGAACCTTTGTGAATGAACACAATGCCAGAATTGCAACTGTTACTGATTTTTATATACAAATAACTTTCCAGAAGAGAAATACTAAGGACCAACCACCAAAACCATCTCTTATGTAAGCCCTATTGAGAGGACTAAGAAGCTACATGTTTGCAAACCAACAAGTTATGTCTACTTTGACACATCAAGAGCAACTTTGGGCAGCAACTCAAGGGGAGACCATCGCTTTTAGACCCCAAGGTCACAAGTTCAATCTCAAATGGGTGGGCACAGTGGGAGCCACAACAACCTACAAAGGCTTCTCCTAGCTGAGTACTTGAGATCCCTGCCCGCAGAGCCAGAAGTTGGGGTCCAGTTCCCCCACCAGAGAGAAGAGCCAGCCTGGGGAGGCTTGGGCAAAACCCACCACACCTTCGGAAGAAGAGGACGGGAAGGCCGTTCTGAATATTGTCTCCCTTGAAAACCCTGAAAAGGGTCGCCATCACTCAGAGTTGACTGGATGGCTGATGATTAGGAGTACTACTAACTGAGGACAGAGCAGGCAATACAAAGATGGAGAAGACCTTAGTAAGGCGAAAGGGAGGGTAAAAAAGTTTTAAATGAATATTATAAATATGTTAGACAGACAGACAGGCAGGCAGGCAGGCAGATAGATAGATAGATAGATAGATAGATAGATAGATAGATAGATAGATAGATAGATAGATAGATAGATAGATAGATAGATAGATAGATAGATAGATAGATAGATAGATAGATAGATGGCCTTGTAGAAATCATCTAGATGGGGTTAAGACTTTTGTAGATTGCTTTCCGGGGATATCCACTCTCTGAATCTGCAAAAACAAAGCACAAGTTTTCAAAACTCATATTCCCATGCAAGACCCCTGCAAGGCCCAGGGCAGGTGGCTTGCATGGCGGATGCCTCACCCCCTTTCAGCGAAGCCAAGAAGGATTCTTTTCTAGGGCAGGTCATCCCAGGCGAGGGCTTGGAGATGGGCTCACGTTCCCAGTTCTGCAGGGGATCGGGAGGGAAGGAAGCTGCAGGTGAGAGGCAGCTTGGTGACCTCAGGGCCTTGTAACAATTTCACGGTGGGGCTTCTTGGCTTCTCTGGACCATTTGCTTAAGTTCTGGACTACAGCTGCCCAAGGCCTACGCCCCTCGTCCAAACCAGTTTTTGTCCGCAGCACTGCCCTGCTGTCAGCCACAGGGAGGCCAAACCTTTTTGCGGGGGCTCCCCCAAAGGATCAGTCTGGCCTTTGATTTCCTTCACCTCAGCAGCTTTGCGAGGCAGGCACACATGAGATCTGAGCCACATCTTTAAACCAAGGAAGCAGGACTCAAGGGGAGGGAGATGCAACACTGAAAGAGGAGAGCACAATCAAGGCAGCATCGAATCACACCTCTACGGCCGTCAAATCCACCATCACCACCGCCCCACTGCTCAAGGCAGGGATCCCAATCAAAGCCACGGTCCAATCTTCTCCTGAAGGCCTACAGCACTGGGAGCGCTCATGGGTCCCGTTGTCATACTGCTCTAACAGTTAAGACATCAAAGGAACCCAGAGAGTGTCTGTACACCAATGGTGCAACAACACTGGGGTGCTGCACAGATGCACAATGGCCGGAGGGCAGAACAAACGAACCACATGCCAAAAAATAACACCCATTTGCACAGCAGCCTGGTGTCAGAGGAGTAGGATTTGGGAGGCTTCGGTTCCAGCCCTTGCCAGGTGGGTGGCTCCGTGAGCATCCCACAAACCTTCATAACCCTACCAGGATTGCTACAGATCCTGTGCTATACCTAGGACCAATAACTTGAGGTCCAACTACTGTTTTTGGCTTAGCACCTTCCTGGAAATAAAAGGGGAGGGGGACCCACACACACAACGGAGAGGAAGGAAGCAAAGTTATTGCATAATTTCCACTTCTCTCCCTCCCACCCCCTTCATTTCCCAGCCCTTCAAGTAATATTCTGACAGAACCGGGGATGGGGTGGAGGGAAGGAAAAATGACGAACCCTCTCCAAAATTCAACAGCCTGTGTTCCGTTTCAGAAGGCACACCGTGTACTGTACAGCCTATAAAACTCCAAAACAGCCTCCAGACACTCTTGCAATCGGCCTCCATCAAAACACTTTGCCTTGCATACAAAAATAAGATCCAGTGCTGAACAGAATACACAATCAGCCCATTACAGTAGAGGAGAGGCTGCTACTTAGCAACAAGGGGGCTTTAAAGCCGAGGCGCACGACAGGAAACAGAGATCTGTCGAGCCTGTTGGGCAAATGATAAACATTAGCAGGGTTTGTGTGTGTGTGTGTGTGTGTGTGTGTGTGTTTTCCCTCTTCCCCCTTCTCTTTTTGCTGCTGCGGTTGTTGGGTTTGGGTCTTGTGTGCGTGAAGTTGTGGATTTCTTTTTTGGCTGCTTTGCTTTTGGGAGCAATGCAAAACAAGTGCAAAAGGAATGGGGAAAAGAAACTGGGCAGGGCATTTTGAGGTGCCTTCGTTAAGAAAACAGCAGATGTGGGGAGAGGGGAGAGGGTCAGGATATGGGCAGCTCATGGTCTGCTTCTCTGTCTCCTTTTCTTCTTACGTGGCCAGAGGTAATGGGGGGGGACTTCTTATTGAACTCATAGAACTTTTTCCTCCTTACTGAGGACTAGGATCTTTAACTAGAACTAGCAAAAAGATGGTGGCCCCTGTCTTCTTTAGCAGCACATGAGCTTAAAACAAACCAAGCCAGGTATAACCTCCTCCCCCAAATGAAAAACAGTGAAGGAGGCAATGGGTTTCTAAGACCTTCCCCTTGTGTTGAAAACTGGGATGGTGCACAGTGGCAGAGAGCAGGAAGGAAGGGGCTTGAACACAAGGTGCAGAAGAAAAATAAAGGAAAAGGAAGAAATTAAATATATAATCATTGGGCCAGGGTTGGGCAAGGGAGCATGTGTGTGTGTGTGTGTGTGTGTGTGTGTGTGTGTGTGTGTGTGTGTGTGTGTGTGTGTGTGTGTGTGTGTGTGTGTGTGTGTGTGTGAGAGAGAGAGAGAGAGAGAGAGAGAGAGAGAGAGAGAGAGAGAGAGAGAAGAGGCGTGTGCCTGCCTGCTCAGAAAGAGCGGGAGGTGACTGTCCTTTGCCAGAACAGAAGCTAAAGGCAAAACCATATTATTCTAGTCAGCTTACACTCTTGAGGCTGGGAGATGGGGAAAGGAAAGGAAAGGAAAGGAAGGAAGGGGGGCAGAGGAGAGAAATAAATGTATTTTTCATTAGCAAGTATATAATTCATCAACAGCATTAAACAGTTTGTGCTTTCTTTCTTCTGTTACCCCCCCCCGCCCCCCTTCTCTCCTGTGGATGGGGTTTGGCTGGCACTCAAGCCTGCATTAATTTCTGCTCTGGGTACAGTGTGTTCTTGGATGCGCATCTGCCAGTGATCATAAACTCTCTGGAATGCTGGCAGAACATCCAGACCTGCCGGCAAGCGGATGACATCACTCTGGGAATAAATTTGGGACGGCAGCCAAAATTCGAGCCGGCAGGGAGTGAACGGGGCGGGGGAGAGAAGAAGCGAGGTGGGAGGAGGGAAGACCTTAAATAACAAGACACTTCCTTTTCTTGTATGCTTAAAGAAAAATCATGTTGATATAACTAATCGGTCAGAGAAAAACAATGCTAGTGTTTTGGAGCTGGGGCTCAGTTTAATCTGAAATCAATTGAGTAAGTTTGGGGGTGGCAGGGTGGGGAGCAGTGAAGAGAGAAAACAGAAGACAGGATTATTATTATTTTGGTTTTTCAAAAGAGTGGCTGGATTGATACCACAGGATATTCACAAACATTCACACTGCGCCAGGGAAAATGACAGCATCTTGACCGCATCTCGAAAAATAATTTCTGTGTGTTATTTCCAAGGAATCTTGGAAATAACATGCTGAAATAAATAAACTGACGTTCAGCTCACTTGTAATCTGCTTTGTTACTCAACCCTTTTGTTGCATCCTCTACAAACATTGTGCTGACGTGGGTGTTGCGGGAGGAAATACCACCACTCTTCTTCATTGGAAACTCGATATCCCCCCACCCCACCCCAAACCACACTCTGTCCCGCCACATGCAAGCCCACTCCTTGACTTCCTTGTTTCGTACAGGTCTATCCCACCTCTTGGCCAGTGAACACAATATGATGCAATGTGTCTCTGCTCCTCTCTAACCTCACAACAGCCCTGTAAGGAAGATCAGCTGGAAAGGGAGAAGGAGAGAGAACATTTCATGGCTAAATCCATGGAAAAACTTGGCTTTCTTGGTTGCCCATTCCACACTTGAATCAGTACAGGACCTCACCATACACCCTGCTGCCGCTACATCCCATAAATGCCACCTGACTTGCTAGGTAAGAGAAGAGGCGGCAACCTAGGGCTGCCCCTACCATCCACCTGTGGCTGCTCAACATGGCCCATCTCCTGGGAGGAGGCTGCCTGGGCTTCAGGGTCCTTCTTACCCCCCAGAGCTGCATTGCGGTGGAGTGGGGTGGGGTGGGGGTGGGGCTCTCTAGAACCCAGAGGTGCCTGGGGACCATCCATGGCTTCCCTGCTGGTCCTGTTCCTCAGATCCCACATGTCCCTCACATGCCCAGGTTAACAAACAGGTGTGTGTGTTCTTTGGGCAGCTGTAATTAGTCCTTGCTTTGATGAAACAGCGACCATAAACACTGCCATGGGAAAGCACGCCTCCGCAGCCTGTAGATGTAAAGACAAGCATATGGCTATGTTATTGGAGAGACCTCTTCTCTCTCTCTCCACATGCTTCCCTGCTGGCTGCATTTCCCAACAATGCTGCCTCCAAGTTCCCATATCCGCTGCAGATTGCCAGTCAGCTGAGCAAAAGAGCTGCACAACAAACATACTGCGCCTGAAGTCCAAGGCACCGATCAAGCAAACATTGGCAGGAAGAGGAGAGGAGAACTACGTAGATGCTTTAGATACACCTTTATCAGCAATGAGTAGGAATGTGGGCAAGTCTTTGGCTTCGAGTCCCAAGTCCCTATTAAAAACAACCGTTTTCCTCCAGAAAAAAAGCCCCCCCCCCCGGATTGGATGGGTTCAAAGTTGCAAGTTGAGTCCAAGTCCTTGCAGGGGGGGGGGGCAAATCAAGTCACTGACATGACTTATGTCTGATTGGATAGTGAGTCCTACATCTTGAGTCCCCATTCCTGGCAACAAGATCTGCTCTCTTAGAACACACGCTAGTGGAAAAGTCGATCAGAACACAGATGGTGGGATTGGACTCAACAGGAAGTTCATTGACATTTGGAATATTTAGGTGTTATTTGTCAACACTGGGGACAGTTTGTCCACCAAAGCCTTCTCTAATCCAAAGGCCATCTGTGTTGTGAAACTCTGGTGGCAAGCCTACAAAGAATCCTGCTTGGAGGGCATGTGTGTGAGGACGAGGGTCTGCACACCCGCTTGGCCCTCCCAGGCCCTGCAAGCCTCACAGGTGGATCCCACTGTGCCCTACAAGCATCTGAAACGTGGGCCTTGTGAGTCCCAGGTGCCACCATTACCTGTAACAAGTCATCCTGTTCTGCAAGTTTCACTTCAAACATCATGTGAAGGAACAGGAACAAAGTCCCAGCATCAGCAAAACGGGCAATGCTTTCAAATTACTACAAAAATGACTGTGTTCTCTTTTGGGGGGGGGCTCCAGGGGTTCCAGGTGCTCATACAGGTTGAATCACACACGAGAGTGTCTTGTTTTCTTATTAGGAAACAGGAGACCATTTTGATCATCCCCAGGAAAATTTAATGGCATGCAACTGACCCCTCTGGTTCTGGACCAAGCAAATAATCCACAATAAATTAACCCAAGTTGACAAGGAGGAACAGTTTACATATTTTTGCTGGTTCTCTCCTTTTTGCCCCTCTCCTGCAAAATCCATAGCTCCAACTACACTTACTGTTCACATACAGCCTTAAAAGATCAGCATTATTTTTTGATCAAAGTCTTGTGGTCTATAATCCATTTTAAATGATAAAAGTGGACCACAATCTCAAATAAAGCTTATGCGCAATTAACTGTGCTAGTTTGAAGATATTACAAGGCACTCTGTGAGTTCCATTCTCTACTGAGGAAATATCTTATTTATTTGTTTATAGTTTTCACTGAGAAGAAGGGGATTGTACCTGGAGCCCAAATATGGGGATCAGCACCCTAGAAAAAACACGAGTTATCCCCTAGAAGGGTTGCTTCTTTCAGGCAGACCAAGAACCCCTGTCCATCCTGAGCGGCTGGTTTTCCGCTCTCTGTGACAGGATCATTAAAGATCTTTCATGGACACAGCCATGCAAGTATCAAGAAAAGGTCTGAAAGCCAAGCAGAGCTTACAGCTCAGCTGGACATTACAAAGGCAAGCATTGATTTGCCTCTCACCCGACATGCCCCTTCTACATGTATACACACACGCACGCACACACAAATGCACACATGCGCGCGCACACACAGACACACACACAGACACACACAGTGCGTCACTCTCATGATAGCGCAGTGACCTTAATATGAAGCAACTGTGAGTGTCGTGACAAATCCTTTTATTTAATTTGTGGGGTTTAACATTTGTTAATTTTTTTTTCATATCTCCATTTCCCGCTCTCTCAGGCAGCACTTGGGAAAAATCTGATGAGTTTGCACAGATCCAAAATGAATTTGGAAAGGGACTCCAGTCAAGGAGCAGATCCTATAATTTATATCATCTATCTATCTATCTATCTATCTATCTATCTATCTATCTATCTATCTATCTATCTATCTATCTATCTATCTATCTATCTGTCTGTCTGTCTGTCTGTCTGTCTGTCTGTCTGTCTGTCTGTCTGTCTGTCTGTCTGTCTGTCTGTCCGTCCGTCCGTTCCCCCCCCCTCTCTCTAGCTATCTATCTCTTTATCTCCCCAACCCCACACAATGTTTAGGTCTCAACAGAGAATCAAGGAGGCTGATTTAGAGGCAGGAGGTCCCCAGGAGGTCTTAACTGGATCCACACTGTGCACGGTTTTTATCATGCCTATGGGGAGGGAAGGGGCAGAGCAGGTTGGAATTAAAACTCAGGTCTTTGGGTGGGCGGAGGGGGGGTTACGAGGCTTTGAGCAAATGTTTTCACAAACGACGGTGCTGGAATGTAGCATGGCTGTTGTTGAGCATTGAGCACTGGCCGTCCCTCCCACCCGAGCAGGAAAGGAAAGGGAGCAGAGGGAGAGAGAAAATAAATTATTCTTTCATGATGACAAACTTGGCTGGGCACTGACTGTACATACTGTACCCGCAGAAGCAGGCAGGCAGCCAGCCAGTGCCTGGCGCAGGGCCAAAGCTACGACCACAAACAGAGGCAGCGTGCGCCAGAAGAAGGGAGGCAGGCAGGCAGGGAGGTGGGGCGGGGGGGGGGAGGAAGAGAGGCAGGGCAGGGAAAACACAGCCGAGCGGCTGATCGCGCTTGCTTTCCTTGAGGCCGGCCACCAGACAAGGCTAGGGGTGCTGCGGGGAGACTGTAGGCACTTTTGGGACAAACCCAGGTTTTATTCTTTAACTCTGGTGTGATAGCATTAACCCACTTGCCCCTGTTTCTGTTCACTCGCCCCCTGAGAATGCACCAATTCTGGACCTTGCATGCTCCGATCCCCCAAAACAAGGATCTCATCTTGGCAGAGCCGGTGGCCTCCATTTGCTCACGGGAAAATTAGTGCAGAGGACATTATCTCAGAGGAAGGAATTTGGACTATAACTCCCAGTGAACTTTTAGACTACCATTCCTAGTTATTTGTTTTAGATGGATTGTTATACATGACTGCTTTGACTCACTTTTTTATCACTTGCATTTCCAATTTTTGTATCTTGCATTTCTCAGAATTGCATTATTTTTAGAAAAAGGTAGTATTATAATACATATTATTCCTAGCCTTAATACTGCCTTTTAATGATATAAGAGGCCTCTTGACACTGATTGTTCTTAGTTTTAAACATTGTTTTACATTATGTTAGCCATCATTGTTATACTCCTTGTTTTCAACTTTAAATATTGTCTTTCAGTGTTGTAAGCCATCTTGGGTCCTTCTCAAGGAGAAAGGAGGGATAAAAAATATTTTATATCAATCTATTCCCATATCTGCCATGGCTGCTTCCATCCTGGCTCGTGGGTTTTGAAGAAGGAAGTCCAGAAAAGTCACTTTCTTTAAACAGTGATGTCTTTGCTGCTGGTTGGCTCCAGACGTATTGGCAGTAGAGATGGGCACGAAACGAGCAATTTTTCGTTTTCATTTTTGTTTTCTCATTTCGTTACATAATGAAACGAAAAATGAATTTTGTCTCCAAAATGAAACGAAACGAAACGAAACAACAGAAATTTTGTCGTGCGTTTCGTTTTCATTGCGGCAAATACATTGAACTGTAATGAAAGCTAATGAAACAGCAATTTTTCATTTTCATTTTCATTTTTTTGTTTTGTTACGTAACAAAATGAAAACGAAATGAAAACGAAATAGGGCAAGAGTGGTCCAGCTTACCAAACTGTTTGGAGGATCGTTGTGAAGAACATTGAATCCATCAAAAGATGGCCCAAGCTGGGGGGCCACCACTGGAAATGTCCTGTCATGTGTTGCATGTCCTTAGAGGCCACAACACTCTTGGGTTTCACAAGCAGCCCTTGACCAGAGCATCTTAAACCTCCTTGGGGTTGGCACTGGTCAACCAATGATCTTTCATGTCTCTGGACCACTTGGGCTCAGAGAGGTTTTATGTCTAGGTGGGGCTGAAAATCTAATTTTTTTGCTTCCCCCAAATTAAGGAAGGCTATTGAAAATGAAGAATGCAGCAGATTCTGAATCATGGTCAAGGCAACACAGTAGTAAGTTTACCAACAGGGAAGGCAGAGGAGAAACCTCAAAACCTACCTGAATGAGCCAATAAGTGCATCCGAAGGCGCAGGCTGTCAAGGAACCGCTTCCCACATAATTCACAGCCATAGGTCTTCATTCCGCTATGCAGGTTCCTGGGGGGAAAGAGGGGAGAGAAGAAGGTGAGCCCTTGTGAAGCCCTGGTAGCCAGAGACGGCTGGTACGCAGCTGGGCTGCTGCTGGGGAAGTGCTCAGCGACAAGATGCCAAACAGGGGGCCACGAAGGCCATTTCATGGAAAACAGGCATTATCCCTCCACACACACACCCCAAGAGGGTCACCTTCCATGCAGGGAAAGTTCCTACAGAAAGTGGAGCACCCAAAGTCGGAACTTGAAAAGTAACTTTTCAAAAAAGTATTCTGCTCCTGTTCCTTGTTCTAGCTGTAAGGGGGTGTGCTTGTTTATTTGCTTTTGGAATGTGTTGCTTTGTTTATTACAAGTAAGTGGTCAAATTACTTCTGGTATGGTTCAGTACTTTATTTTAAAAACACTTAGGATTGACAAGACAATAACAAACCCCCTGAAAAATCCCTCTGAAGTATCTGAAAGCATCCTTTGAAATAATGCCAACCAGTAACAAAAATCTACTCTTTTAGTTATACTATCAAAGTAACTCTCTCCCCATTCATTACTTTTGAAATACAACTCTGTTATGTTCATTCTCTGTGCCCCTGCTTTAAGACAGGCCAGGCTGCAGGAGAGGTGCAAGCAAGATAATTCTTGCAAAGAACAAGACCTGAAAATACTATTGTTAACCACTTGTGTGCAGAGGCATAGCAAGGATTTGGAGCACCTGGGGACAGTGTTCATTTTACGCCCCTCCTGACACTCTCACCCACCCCTCTGCATCGTACCCACCCAGCAACAGGTACCCAATCCTGCGGACGCAAGGTGGAGTGTGTGCAGATGCATGCGGACGGGTGTTTGTGTGCCTGCCGCAGTGGCCTGTAGCAAGGCGAGGAGGAGGAGGAGGAGGAGGAGGGTGCCATGGCCACTGTGCTCCCTGCCTGCCTGCCTGCTTCACTGCTCACATGGCCTACGGTGGTGGAGGTGGTGGAGGTGGTCCCGTCGGCAAGCCTTAGCCGGGGAAAGGTGGACCGCTGGCGGGAGGGCGCACGGCTTCCTCCCCCTTCTCCCCCTCCAGGTGCCACCAGATATGCACACTTCCGACCCCTCCCCGGATACGGCCTTGGGTGGGACAGAAAGCACTCTGGAACCAACCAGGATCCATTCCAAAGACCTGAAGTGGAACTGTAAGGACCTGCATGCCCAGCTTTCCATTTAACTGTGATCAACATCTCCAGAAGCAAGCACATCAGCAAGGAAGATTCTGGCCATGGAAGTGTGCCTGGCAAACATCCCACTAGTGAAAATGGCCAGGTCTGAGTTCAAACCTGAGGGCAATTAGGCACCCTTTTTATTTTCTGCTTTGCCCAACCCAGCCTCTCCTCAGCTCCACTCAAATGAGAGCTATTAACAGCAGGAGTTGGAGACAAAGAGGAGATTTAGCAATGCCCCACCTTTCAGTGGAGCTGACAAGGACCCCGAAGATAAGGAGTCATAAAGCTCTTTGTACCTTTATAAAGCCTTGTGGAAATTACCAGGGAGGGAACAAAACCATCATCCGTGAGGCTGGAGGAGGGCAGTGCAGCGCAAGGGGAAGGATCAGAAGGGAGGAAAAGTGAGGCAAGAAGGCCCTGGAATCAACACCCTGCCAGATTTATTTTTATGCTTCCGTCTCTGCTACTGACCCCGGGCTGTGAATCTAGACACTTCCTAAGCAAAGTGATGAAATGCACCCAACCAAAGCATTCTTCGTTTTTTTTGGGGGGGGGGCATATCAGCTCCTCTCACTCAAGAGTGAATTGGTGAGTTCTGGGTCCGTTTGTCAGCTATAAATAATATTCTGCAGGTTTGGACTAGATAACGAGATGGGCAGCCGGGATCTGAAAAAGGAAGGGAAGATTAAAAACAACAACAGTCGACTTTATCACCCTCAATCCCGATCACAGAAACCTCTCCAGACACATGCCCAGGGTTCAGGGCCCAGAAAACGTGCAGTCCCCGCCTGGCCAACCTATAGAGCCCCTCTAAGCCTAGTGGATCACACCGCCGGGACACCATCAAGCTTTGCTCTTTCCCAAACAGACTCAAGGGGCCATAAAAGTTAGGGAGCCCAGATGGGTTCAGGCTGGATTGGGGAGAGGCACAAATTTCCTGTCCAAGTCGTCGGAAATGAGTCAAGTCCTCTCCAGATGACATAAACGGTCAGAAATGGACTCACCACTCAGGCCAGTCTGGGGAAGCAATGCGGAAATGAGTGGGAAGAGGTAGAGATGTAAACACTCCTTTGTCCCATCCTTTATCATCATCATCATCATCATCATCTTTGAACTGTAGAGCCAGAAGGGATCCTCTGCAACAACCAGTCCAGCCCCTGCCAAGAAGGCCCCGTTTGGGGTGGCGGATCAAACTCCCAACCTCTGGCTCCGCAGCCAGAGACCTCGGCCTCTGAGTTACCCAGCTTGTTGGACAATTGCAATGGGTCATTGTTGTGTGCACTTAAGTCACCCACAACTTATGGTGACCATATGAATGACAGACCTCTAACATGTCCTCTCCTCACCTGCACTATTCAGTTCCTGCAAATTGAACCCTGGGGCTTCCTTTCACAAGTCAATTCATCTCCTATTTGATCTTTATTAAGTGCCGGGTCCACATGTCTGTCTGTCTGTCTGTCTGTCTGTCTCTCTCTCTCTCTCTCTCTCTCTCTCTCTCTCTCTCTCTCTCTCTCTCTCACACACACACACACACACACACACACACACACACACACACACACACACGATCGCCCGGAACTGCCCACCTGACGATTTTCAGAGGGCTCCTGCTGAGCTGTCATGGACATGATCCCTTTAAAAATGGCTCACGGGCACAAAATCTGGTGCCTCTAGGTCCCAGGGGAGCCGTTTTGTTTCATTTTGTTTCATTTCATAAGAATTCTTTTACAAAACCGTAAGAAATGAAACAAAATGAAACGGGGTGGGCACAAAATGAAACATCATTTTCCCGTTTCGTGCCCATCCCTAGTAGCAACAAATAGCCTCTTCTCTCTCTTTTGCTTTTGTAGAACCTCACGTCTCTTTCTGGCCGACCTTGTTGTAGAATCCCCCGCAGTGCCCAGGTCTTCTCTCTCTCTCTCTCTCTCTCTCTCTCTCTCTCTCTCTCTCTCTCTCTCTCTCTCACACACACACACACACACACACACACACACACACACACACACACACACACACACACACACACACACACACACACACAAGGGCATGCACACACACTTCTCCTCCTCCTCAACAACTGCGTCCAAATCACGGGCTCTGTAGCCAGCAGCCTGGCCCTTCTTGGCCCTAAGCCTTTCCTCTATCAGAGAGAAGCATGGTGGGTCTTCGTACCTCTCCCTTAATAGTTTCTCCACTCAAAGCAAAACAGATGTAACCCTAGGAGTGGGGGGAAATCAAACCATCCAGACAAAAGAGAGTGTGTGGCATGAATATGTAATGTGGACGAGGACATTAGAGGCAGGCATGTTTTGTTAATGTTGAGACGGCAGCAGGAAAAATAGATCTGGAGAGAAGATCACGTAAATTTGTAATCACCTTCCAGCCAACCTTTTCCTCTCAATCAACAATGGAAGAAGACAATGGAGCCTCAAAATCCTGTTAATCTGCCATCTCCTCTTTAGACCTCTCCATGGGGTTCACTGAGGAGTCCTCATTTTGGTTCTCTCATCTTCCCAGTTTGTATTCCATTGGCTTCCTCTTTCAACTCCCAACACCATCCTCATCCACACCTATTCTTTCTCTTCTCCCACCCACCTCAGACTGCATTTTCACCTAACCCACCCAAATTCAGTCCTGGTGTAGACAGATAAGTGCTTGGCATGAAGCTTCACACCACCCAGTGCCACCACAGCTGTGCTTTGAAGCAAAAGCAGGGTTAGCGCAAAATGCCATAGATGAACCATTGTGATGACATGGTACAAGCGTGGCATAACATCATGCCGAGAGGTGGCTTGGGGGGTTTGCTATCAGTTCCCCTACAAGCAGCCACCGTCTTCCGCCATGTTGAAAACACAGATGCTGAGAGGATGTCAGGACACAAAAAAGTATAAAAACATATACATTTACATACATATTGGGCGTTTATATACGACCCCTAAGCTCTGCCGCAAATGGCTGCAAGGTCCGGACCTTAAAAATGTTTACCCACCAGCTCCGGACTTTGCAGACAATTAAGTGCGACCCCGCCCACTTTAGCGCAACCAAACAGCAGTTTTCTTGTACCTGCTTTTTGGATGTGACAAATATTTGATCCGGTGTAAGGATAGTGAGTGCGGGGCTCTCCTGGCTTCTGTTTGTTCTTTTTTTGTGCCCCGCCCCTTTAAGAGATCTGAATGCTGCCAGGAACAAAACGGAGGTAAACCGGCAGTCTTTGCTTTCTTTTTTCTCCCTCCCTCAGGCAGCCAGCAACCAGGAAGTGCGGAGGGGTGTGGGGACAGAGGAAGACAGAGGAAGAGCGACGAACCCCTAAGATCTCTAGTCCAAATTTAAGTGGCCAGCGGATCTTAGGGGTCGTGTAAAAAGTCCCATTCTCTCTCTCTCTCTCTCTCTCTCTCTCTCTCTCTCTCTCTCTCTCTCTCTCAGGAATCATTGGCAAATGAAGAGAAATAAACACATTCTAGTTCATAGTGTCTCCCCCCCCCTCCATACCTGCCCTTCATCTCCTCAAGTTTGGGCCCAAAAGATCTGCCTGGGAAAGCGTCCAAGCGACTCATTTGAAGAATATAATTTGGAGGGGTGTGTGAGAACACCCCTTTCAGAAGCCGTAACAAGGACTCTGGACAAAAAGTGTCTGCTTCTGGGAGGTCCACTCTTCTGCTCTGCTCCTTAACATCAGAAAGGATGTGCACATGAGCTTTTGAAGCGAGACACCATCTCCACCAACACCCTGGCAAAATGTTGGAAGGTAAGCTACCTACATAGCCACCGGTGGCCCCTCCCTCTCCCTCTCCCTCTCCCAGCCCCCCCCCCCACTCCCCAGTGAAGTGTTTGAGCAGGGTGTCAGAAATGACAAAGGAACCCATTCATCTTACTACACCTAACAGCTCACCTAGAGATCTACACAGCAATCAAAAATGGCCAGGCTGGGCACTTCCATCCGTTACATAACCAAACCATTGCTCTCTCTCTCTCTCTCTCTCTCTCTCTCTCTCTCTCTCTCTCTCTCTCTCTCTCTCTCTCTCTTTCCTTCTTTCTTCCTTTCTTAAATAACTGCGCTCTGGCTCTCAACAAGTAATTTATTTGAAATATCTCTATCAACAAATTTCAGCTGGAACAAAAGTCTTCCATTTGGCACCTGCTTATAAAGCGATGGTATCGCGGCCAATCTCGTCCTGTCTCTTTCAAGCAAGGTCTTAAAGCACTTTATCTCCCAGGCTCCTGGTAGCAAAATATGATTGAAATGTTCTATTTATGCTCACTGGATTAAGGCAATGGAAGGGGGGTTGCAAGACAGAGAGAAAAAGAGAGAGAAAAAACACACTAGCAGATGTAAGCAAGGTATTATAGCTGCTCAGACTGTTAAGATCTGAAAGAGAGAGATCAATAAAGCCTGTCATTGGGCACTACAGTTTTGCTTTGAAGAAGGGGGCGGGACCCAAAACAGAAAAATAATAAGTTCAAAGGATGCCGATATTGATTTTCAATTATGTTCCCCAAAATGCAGAGCACGAAAAGATGAACCGTACTTTCATATTCAATACGGGACTGACACCATAACTTTGAAATCTCCCATGCCTTCTTTAAAGAAACAAAATGTCCCCGAGAAGAAACTAAAGCCAGAAAAAACATGACACCAACGGATTGCAAGGAACTACAGGGTGGAAATCCCCTTCCGCCTGTTCACAGGAACACAGGTGGCAGCTGTGAGTAGGTCCAGACCACAAGGTCATACCCGTACACCCCTTAAGGTATTCTGCTGAAGGTCACCAAGAGGATGCTTTCTCACAGCCCCACTACCCTCGTAGGTGCCTTTAGGGGGGCACTGGAGAGGGCCTTCTGTGTTGCTGCTCCCAGACTTTGGAACTCCCTCCCACTGGAGGCCAGGCTGGCCCCATTTTGGCGATCCTTCTGCAAGCAGGCCAAAACCTTTCGCTTTAGTCAAACTGAAGAGTAATTTGGTAGTCTCCATGGAGTTTTAACATAAATCAATCCTTTGAATGTGTTTGTGTTGCTTCCTACAAAACTCCATGGACATCCATGGACATGGGGTCAAGAAGAGTCGGTCACAACTGTAACGACACAACACACACACACACACACACACACACACACACACACATGTTTTTTGTATATTTCTTTGGTCGTTTTTATCCAGCGTATTCCCATTGTTAGCTTTAAATATTTTCTTTTAATGATGCAAAGCCCCGTTGGGTTCTTCTTAGGGAGAAAGACGAGGCAAAAATATTTTGATAGATTAGATAGATAGATAGATAGATAGATAGATAGATAGATAGATAGATAGATAGATAGATAGATAGATAGATAGATAGATAGATAGATAGAGTGGTACCTCGACTTACGAATTTAATTCATTCCAAATGCATGCTCTTAAGGCAAACTACTCTTGTCAGGGTACCTATCTAAAAATTGAAAAAATAATTAAAATATCAAAAAATGGGGGAAAATGAAAAAAAAATACTTGTAAGTTCAGCAGACCATATCTAAAATTTGTAAGGTGGCAGTTAAAATCCCAACAGTTTTCCTCTCTTAAGTCGAATTGCTCTTAAGTCGGGGTACCACTGTAATTTGTGTAAATGACCAAGTCATGCCTCTTTCTTCTGCTAGAGGTGGAAGGTTTTCAATAAATATTTATTTATTTATTTATTTATTTATTTATTTATTTATTTATTTATTTAACCTACCTACCTACCTACCTACCTACCTACCTACCTACCTACCTACCTACATACATACATACATACATACATACATACATCTCCTGACATTCTCCTTTAAAAAAAAGACTCCAAGCAGCTTGGATATGCACCAGTTTTGGAAACTCGCCACCAGCCAACAAAGTGTTTGAAAGTCAAGATGCCCACTGGTGGAATGCATGGCAAGAGAATAACCTCACATCTGGACAGATGAAATAGAAACACTTCATATGAAGAACTTGTGGCATAAAAATGAACGTTCCGTGCCCATCTGCCTCATTCTTGTTTTTAAACTGCCTCCACCTCGTGAAACCATCAACAATAACAACTGCAAAGCTGGAAGGGATCATTGCCTCCAGCCGCTACCCAGGAGACACAGTGGGGATTCAGCCTTCTGAACTCTGCCTCTGCTTAATCACTGAGATTTCCCACATTCCTGGGTTTGATGAAGAATTTTCAGAACCCTAATAAGATCCCTGCTTCCTTCCAAGAATGAGAATAAGGATATTAGCTATTCTTAAGGTAATTTGTGCAAATATTCTCTGTACGAAACATGAGATCTGGGAGACATAATAACCCATTATTTCATGCAATTCTGCTAACACTGCATGCAGAGAAGTTTCCTGATTTTATTTTATTTTATTTTATTTTTGAGAGCACTGCAAATTAGGTCACACTCTTGTGGGGCAAGTTATCATTTTGTGGCTATTCATCCTCACATGAGGAGACAAGCAAGTCTTTAGATTTGTGCGCAGCTAGCAAATCATCCTCTCAAGCTTAATACACATGAGCCAACATCAAAAGGCCAATGCATTTACAAACAAGAGGAAGTCAGCACAAAGGAAAACAGAGATATCAACACTACTGAGATGTGTGTCATTCATTTATTTAGACATGACATTTCTGTTATCCTTGTCTTCAGTTTTGGTCTAGAAGTGTCAGAAGCCACAATCATGGCACTTGCTATGAACCTTGGGGTTTGGGGTCTGGTATTTAGAGCAACTGCCTGTCTTCCATTTTGATCCATTGTCATCCATTTTGTCGGGATGAGCAGAACAAAAGGCAATGCAACAAAATGGAAGAAAGACTGTTCCGCTACTACATACTGGCCCCAACCCATGTTGTTAACTTGAATATGTCTTAAATGTTCTGGGCTGTATATTGTACCTCATTATTTTAAGCTGCCTTGGGTCTTTTTCCAAGGAGAAAGCTGGGGTAAAAATATTGAAAATAAATAAATAGGCACTTCCATGCAAATTTGGTGTCTCTAGGTGCCTTGGGGGCATTAGATAGTGCAACGAATCAAAGAATCAAAATCACTATAAATTCATCAATTTATATTAAATGTATCAATTTGTATGACTACCAATTTATGAATTAACAATGTTTGAACAAATCTTGCAATTTTTTTAAATTTGTGCCCATCAATAATAATAATAATAATAATAATAATAATAATAATAATAATAATAATAATAATAATAATAATAATAATAATAGACAGACAGACAGACAGACAGGTAGATAGATAGAAAGATAGATAGATAGATAGATAGATAGATAGATAGATAGATAGATAGATAGATAGATAGATAAAGACTGCTGAAGAAGAATTGAGCAAGATTGCCAAGATTATCCAGGAAGGGACAGAGGAGAGAGCTAGCAAGGGGCAGTAGCCCCACTCCGGCCCTTCAAATAGGCCACTGGAAAGAACAAATAATCAAAAGCCGACTGGAACCTTAGGCCTCTCGGCAAGCTGTAGCTAATTAAAAAGGCCTGTAAAATCTCCTGCAGAAAGCACTTCAAAGAGGCGGTCATTCCAGGACCGACTCGTCAGGACTGTGGTGGTGTAAAAATTATGAGTTTTCCCCATGGGGTGCTTTGTGTGAAAGAGTGAGGGGCTTGGTGGCAAGCGATTTACCACTGTTTGGGAGACTTTTATGTTTGTGTGCGTACAATGGGTGTGTGCCGGCATTTGTCAATGAGGAGGGAATCCACCCGCACACAGGAAAAGTGGGGGGGGAGCACATGGTCATCTCTTGCCGAGGCCTTTGTTCTAGCAAAGCCAGAGGACTCGGCCATTCCCAGGATGCCTTTCTGGCAAAGAGAGAAGGAACAACAAAGCTGGCCTGTGTATCACTCGTCCAAGGAAACAGGAGAACAAGTCTACAACATTGGGCCCGAAATTTCCATCTGCTACAGCTGACAACTTCCTGCAGTGGCTGACTGGGCATTGGGGTCACTGAAATAAAGCTTAAGAAGAAGCCACCTCTTTGGACTACAAGTCTGAGAAGACCACAAGCCATGTCACATTGGCTGGGGAAATCTGCAGTCTGTAGTTGGTGAAGCTTGCTTGAAACCCAATGAGAAAACCTGGAAAGGTTCAAATCCAAAAGCTGTCTTGCCTTTGGGGGAGAACGAGACAATCAGGGTAGTCCTCCCCTCCCTCCCAAACTGCTATGAACTACAGCTTTGTAACTGGCGCAAACAGTCTCTGTGTAAAACCGATCTTCTCTGTGAGAAGCCAGGCACACATAAGTGTGCACCCACAAACACAGAACAACAGCTAGCTCACTGTGACCACCTCTCTCGACACTGCTAGTGCTCCAAAGTCCATGCACCAAAGCCTGGTTATTTTCCAATTACTGTATTATTTGTGTGGAATCATTATTTGCACAATGGTGTAACATTCACACAAACCACGGTTCCCAAACTTGTTTCCTTGTTAAGAACTCAAGATTCTTTGCCTTCTCACAAGGCATGGAGAATAATAATTTTTTGGACTTGTCCAATTCCTTGTGGGGACAGGATATGTGAGGATTTGTATCCCTTTTTGGTATCTCTGCACTTATCAGACAGAATCCAACCATCAGCTCTTGTGAGAGAAGGCCTCCTGAATCCCTAGGATGTCAGTAAGCAGCACTCATTTAATGGCCATTGAGTCAACTCTTGGATTTGACCCACAGAAACCTTCCACAGGTGCACAGGAAGAGAGTCATGCCGGGAAGCCAAAAGTTGCTTTGCATTTCCAATTTTTGGCCTAACCGGCCTTTTTTTTTTTTAAAATCCATTGCTCACTCTTTCCTCCTAAGACATCCAAACGTCTCCCCAAAGTTCACCAAAGGGGAGACGGTGGGGGCCTACCTCATCCCAGCATGCTGAAAGTCAGTGTAAGTTTTATCAGATTGTAAATGCAACTGGACCCATTGGCTGCCCCCACCGGCCAAACTCCCCTGCTTACAAAAGGCACAGAAAAACTCATTTTATAGTATATATATTTAATGAGCTCCCATTCAACACCCCTCCCTGCTTTCCTTGTTTAATGAGGAAGAAAAGGGTGCCTTGATGCACATGGCAGGGTGGAGGAAGGAGAGCAGAAAGCTCAAGGCAGCATTCACAAACTCCACAAACAAACCCTCTTCTCAAGGTGGGGTGGAAGAAACTCCCATACGCACACATTTTTAAGGACAATGCATTATTTTTTAAAAGTATGTATATAATTCCTCTCGCAACTCCTCAAATAGACTGAATACAATGGTTAGGAAATCTGACAGCAAACTATTCCCGGTCATTTACTGCTTTAATACGCACCTTGGTCCAACAGGCAGTTTTGACAAGACCCATAAATTCCAAATTTATGTCAACAGAGCATATGTTGAACACCTCATTTCTGAGCTAAAATGGCATGCCGCCCCATAAATCACAGTTCTGTTTGAAATGAAAGTAGATTACAGGCCTGGGTTATTGAGCAGTTAGAGCTACAGTCATATAAATCAGAAGTTTTAACTCTGGGCGATCTGTGGCACAATTAACTAAAGGGTGCTTTGTCATTTCGAGGCAGGGGAAAGACTGGCGGTCCAGGGAATGGGAGAGAAAAGTTTACTTGGCAACTGACAGATTTGGTGCACTGTTGTTTGACTAAAGGACCAGCTAATTTTATACCAAACAGATGAATCCCTTCTACAGTCCCATTTTGCCATTCAACACGCAAGGACTGTGAACTCTGCACTTCACGTGGGTCTACCATCTCAGCCAGTTCAGCAAAGGAAGAAGTTCCATCTCCCGTGGGGAAAAATCAGACCACAGCAACAGTGGTCCATGTGTGGTGTGCCTGTTCAGAATAACCCTTTCAGTTGACTACATAGGCTTCACAGCCAGTGAGTGATAAGTATGATGGCTTCACAGACTAGGACTCGGGGCAATGGTTTCAAACTACAGGAAAAGAGAACTACATTTGAACATTAGTTAGAACTTCATGACAGTTAGAGCTGTTTGGCAGTGGAATATGCTGTCACTGAGGTTTTTAAGCAGAGGCTGGATGGCCATCTGTTGGAAATACTATGATGGGTGTTCCTGCGTGGCAGGGGGCTGGACTGGATGGCCTTTGAGCTCTCTTACAACTCTATGATTCTATGCAACTGGGGATGGAGGATCTTCATAGTAATTACTATGAATGTACCTTCCACCTCAAGTCCCAATACTTCCTGAAAATGTTCTGCCCCATCTCCTACCATGGTTGATTCCATGGGATCCCCTGGTGGCGACTGGGCCAGTTTTAAAGGGATCCAGCCATTGGCAGCGCGGAAAATGATGTTTCGTTTCATTTCATTTTGTGCCCACCCGTTTCATTTCATTTCGTTTCTTATGATTTTTAAAAATAAATGTGTATGAAACGAAAATGGCCGGGTGGGCAGCTCCTGCCAAGCTGCCATGGGCTGGATCCCTTTAAAAATGGCTCCCAGGCACAAAATCTGGTGCCTCTAGGTCCCAGGGGAGCCATTTTGTTTTGTTTCATTTTGTTTCATATGAATTTATTTTTAAAAAATCATAAGAAATGAAATGAAAAGAAACGTGTGTAGGCACAAAATGAAACAAAACATCATTTTTCTGTTTTGTGCCCATCCCTAGCAGCAACAAGTAGTCTCTCTTCCTTTTGTAGAACTTCACGTCTCTTTTGGGGCAACCTTGTTGAAGAATCCCCCACAGTGCCCAGGTCTTCTCCTCTCTCTCCCCCCCCTCTCTCCCCCCCCCTCTGTTTTTAAAAGGATCTCTTGCAATGCTGGTGTGTGATCTGGAAGGTTTCAAGCCCTCCACACAGCAGCACTATAAAAAGATTCAGATGCTAAGTATTTCCTTCCCTATAAAATATTCATTGCCATAAGTGAGAGCCAGAGGAGTAGAAACCTCAAGCCTTTGCTAACTTTGTGCTGCAGCAATAACAGAGTTTTATAGGGACCTTCTGATTTTATTTATATCAGGCTATAAATACATGGTTCTATCAGAGACAGAGCTGCCGGTGACTACTTACCCTTGCGTGGTTCAGCAGGGGCCCAAACATAAAAATGGGAAATGAGAGAGAAATTATGGAGCCTGGTTTTAGATCCACACTTTAAAATGAATGCATCAATACAATCTTTTCCTAGGAAAAAGAAACATTAACACCCCAATTTTTATTTTTTAAAAAGAAGTACAAGTAAGGTTCCTTCCATTTCTTTATGATGATTTTGTGCAAATGCTTAACATAAACAACGGGATGTTGACTTAAGCTCACTTATCCTAATAAAAGTTAAATCAGTTGTCAGCTCAGATTCTGGAGTGAGTGCCTCCTTTAGAATATCTATCTTTCTTCTGGACCCCAGGGAGAGAAGTTAAGCTTGTAGGAATGATGGGTCTCTTGCTATATTTTGGTTAAATTTGGCTGCTTTGGTCCCACACTAACCACTTGTAATGATGAGAAATGATGTGGAGACAGTCGAGACCAAGATATTTGTGGTCTCATTTTCAGTATTTTAGTTCATCACTAACAACTGCTACTGAAAAAGTGAAGGAAAAACAGGGAGCAGAGAGGGCCAAGCTCGCTCATGGAGACATATTGCCAGACACAACTACACACAGGGATGTTCGCAAGTCTTGGCAAGTCCCAAGTCTGATTCCAAGTCTTGGGTATCATGTCCCAAGGGCAAAGTCCAAGTCCCTATTGAAAACAAACTTTCCCCCATCCCCAGAAAAAAGGAAGTGTGGGGTGGTGGTGGTTTCCTGAGTCCAAGTCATTGAAAGGAACACCCCAAGTAGAGTCCCAGTTGAGTCACTAGCATGACTCAAGTCTTACTGGAGAACAAGTCTCATGACTCAAGACTCAAATGCACATCTCATTTCATGTTCTTCAGTAGAATGTGGCAGTCAAGAGGTTCCATAAGGCATTTGGTCATTTTCATTCACAAACAAAAGGTGCATATTATATGATGGAAGGGATTGAACCAGCACATGACTGAAGGCTTCAAGGCAGCACAGCTGGAAAGCCACCAGACTTGCATTCTGCAGCACAGATTCCCTGCCCCTTGTCGCATCCAGAATACAGTCTGCAAACGTGTTGGCTGGAAGAATGCCCACCCAAACATTGGACAGTGGGGATTGTGTGGGGACTGGGGAAGGTTTGTATGGAAAGTATCTACATGATGCTCAACAGGCCATATGCTGTTGGAGGCATCGCTCCTCATCATGGACAAGCAGTATGTTTAGAGCAGGTGATTTAGATGGGTTTTTTATTTATCCCCAGCTTTTTAAAAATCATATCATCAACTCTGAATTCACAGGGACTGAGCACCTTTTGGAGCACGAGTTCCACATAAACAAGCATTCAAATGAGAACTATAAATAGCCAGTAGGTTTACAGGTGTTGAAAACAGCCATTTCAGAACAATGCATCAGCCCTAGCTTCAAAAGCCATAAATACATTCTACGGTCATTCCTCAAAGTTAGGGTAACTCATGGCAGAGAAAGGGATGGTCTTTCAAGGTTTTACCCAACCTGGTACCCTCCAGATGGGGTAGCCTATCTCTGTCAAGAAGACCCAGTAGCCATCTCAGAGGGATTCCTTGATTGGGGAGGATGATTATTGTAATCGAACACATGTACGAGGGAAAAGCTGGCTTAAGAGAGATGCTACTGGGTGTGGATACGGTCAAATTCCAGAATTCAGCCAAACATCACATATGCAATCGTTTCAGAGCAGGGGTGAGCTCATGATGAGCCCCACAGCTGCCCTCTCACTCAGGTGGGAATCAGCCCCACCTCAAAGAAGCTTTTCCCTGCCTCCCCCTGTCTACATCTTGCCACAAAGAGGGCGAGCCTCCCACATCACCTCTGGTTTCACAACCCCTTTGGTGCACAGGCCATTAGGGAGGAGAGGGAGCCTTGATTGGCTTCTCAGCTGCTATTCTCTACTCACACCGTTTCGTTTTTTGGTAAATCAATATGAAAATCAATTCATCCACTGATGTATTTTATCAAGATACATACGGTGGTGCCACATCTCATTTACAGTGCAGATATTGCCATCGCCCAAGGTCATCAGGCAGAAAAAAACAGCCAAACAAATAAAAGAAAAAAATTCCCTGCTAGAGATTGCCTGCAAATCAAAAGAACGACTGCATGAGGGAGACGACATAGAGAGAACCAGTCCGCAGAAGTGGCCCATAAAAGATGGTGGAGAAAGCACATAAAGGAACAAAGAAACTGCTCGTCCCAGAAACCAATCCCTGGTCCACTGTGCCATGTGTCCCACATGAATACACATGGAAGCCACACAATCAGAACAAGCACTACTTTGACATGTTCCCCAATGAAAACGCCACTTAGCCATACAAGAGACCATGTAGCAACAAGGAGCAAAGCCAGCATGGTGCAGTGGCTGGAGGATCTTGTGCTGGTTAGGACTCAGAAGGTCAAAACCAGGAACTTGAACTGAGCATGCATGGCAAAATGTTGCAAATTTTGGAAAATTGTAAATTTTGCAAATTTTCAGGAAACTGCAAATTTTGGAAAAATCCCATTGGGCTGAAATGGAATTCTCTCCCATCTCCACAAGTGCAACAGTTTTGGCTGTCACTGAGAAACGAGACTTGTATATGTATATATGTAGGTAGGTATGCAGGTAGGTAGGTAGGCAGGCAGGCATTTAAAATGTTTCTATCCCACATTTTTCCCTGGAGGGACCTGCCCAGGACACCTTTCCACATGTTTCTTTCCCAGCCTGGTACACAGTGTCAAGCTGTGCCAAGAGACAGCATGAAGGGAGAAGCTGGAGAGCAGGAGTACAAGGGGACACCTCAAAGCAGGACAACTCCAGCCCAAGCTATCCAAGTAAGATGTTTTAATATATCTGTTTCTACCCCAAGATTGTTCCACAAGCTTGACAGCCATAGTTTATTACAAAACTGTGATATTGGCGGTCCAGTATCTCAAGTAGATCTGGAAGGCAAAGTGTGGTATTAAATATAATCTGTAACTGCACTGTCACTGTTTGTTTCTAGAGATGGGCACGACTTGAAAAAAAAATTTTCGAGTTGTCATTAGTCGGGCCGGTTCCATTTCGGGTCGTTTCCGTTTTTTGCGAAAATGCGCAAAAATTAGTTGGTTCGTTTTTTCATTTTTTCGTTTTTGTTAGTACTGGGTTTTTTGGGGGGGGTAGCGGGCTCCTGGAGGCACCTCTGTGGGGTGGGTGCCTCCTCTGGCCCGCTATAAAGGGAAAGCAGGCTCCTGGAGGCACCCGTGGGTGCCTCCTATCCTCACCCACTAGGAAGGGGAAGCAGGCTCCAAGAGACCCCTCAACATGGGGGTCTCCCCTCCTCACCTGCTGCTGCAAAATGCATGCATAGCCATATGGATATGCATACCAGTTGCAGACAGTGAGACTAGTGATGGCAGTGAACCCAGAGCCATAGGGTGATGCCTAAGGCTCTCGCACCACCATATCTCACAAAGAAGGGGATTGTACTTGCGTGTAGTGCAATGCAAGTAGATCTGGCTTAGGGTTAAGGTGGGTTAGTGCAAGGGCTAGGGTTAGGCTAGTGACGGGTAAGGTTACGGTGGGCTAGTGGGTTGCACCTCTGGGTGCCTCTCTGACCCACTAAGAAGACAGTCTGTGACGTATGGGTAAGGAGTCAAGGATTAGGGTTAGGGTTAGGGGGCTAGGGCAGGTTTTAGGGGGCTTTCTGGCACATCCCAGAAGTCTCCATGGCCAAGTGGCCATGCGATTGGTGGGATGGCTCCAAAAATTTGCATGGTCGTCCACTCCCACATGGCTGGCCACTCGGCCAGCCCATCATTGCGCAGGTGTAAAAAAATAAAATCAAATAAAATCAATGGAGGACAGAGGAGGAGAGGAGAGACATTTTGTTGCAAGAAAAAAACCCACTGCTACTGTGAAAAATCTGGCAGTTTATAAATTTTCACGTGTTTCTGTTGTGCTTGTGTGTTTTTGGACCACGATTTCAAAAACAATATTGCGTTCACCGCCCCATTTTGGATCCCTCGCCCGCACCGCATGGCATGGCGAGTCCGGCTGCCCAGGACAGGGGGGAGGTGGGACCCCCCCTCCAGAAACCACCCCTCCGGTAGGTGCCCTGCACCCTTAGTCAAGCAGACATTTTTCCGCCTGCTTTTTTGGCCCGGGAATGGGTGGGGGGAGAGTTTAAAAGTTTTTTCCTGTGCCGTCTGTGCCGCTTGCTTGCGCTTTAATTGCGGCGGCCGGCGGTGAGACTGGGCTTTTTGCTGGCTGCGAGCCTGCGGCGAGTCCCACCAGAGCAGCCCAGGACGGGGGATGGGGGGGAGGCCAGGGACCTCCAGAAACAACCTCTCTGGTAGGTGCCCTGAGGCACGGCAGGCATTTTTCCGCCTGCTTTTTGGCCAGGAACCGGGTTTTTTTAACTTTTAAAAACTTTTTTTCTGTGCCGCGTGGCATCGCGCGATCGTGCGATGCAAGGAACGAGCACGACAAATCAGACCAAAATTGTTCGTTCGTCGGTTTGTGCTCGAAGTCTGGCGGAATAATTCCCGTTACCGTTTCCGTAGAGTAACGGAACCGAGTAACGGAAACGGAAACGGGAATACCGCTAAGTCGTGCCCATCTCTATTTGTTTCTCACCTCTAAACATAGGGCTTTAAAACAGAACTCCGAAAACCAGGGCAAAGGAGTAAAGAGCAGGGTTTGAGATTGTTCACTGGTTTCAATAATAAGATGCAGAGAACGTTTGAGGAACCTGATATGGATAGAACTGATGTCTAAGGTTTACCTGTGGGACCATCACAGAGGCAAGACCTCTGGTTCATCAGCAAACTTAATTAAATAAGTTAATCAACAAACAGCTACCAGTGTTGGCATCTGGGTGCTCTTATCCGCTGCTAGAAAACTTGGAGACCAAGACTGGAGGAGCAAATATTCAGCATCTGCACATCCACACCCCAACTGACAGAAGAGCTTGCTGCTTGACCCACATGCAAATAGACATCCCACCAATGCCACGCCAAAGCAAATATCTTGTTGGAGATAGCTGTCAGTTGGTAGTCATCTGTAGGCTTGGCCCACAAATCCCCTCTTTATGCTTCCTTCTTTTTCTCATCTCCCTGCATCCCTCCTTCTTGCCTTCTGCACTTTTATTTTAAAAATCCAGCAGCAGCAACCTAATCATCATAAGTGATGTAACCCGATGTGACAGGGCAGTTACAGCAGCCTTCCTTCAGCGCCGGCATAATCCAGATTACAACTCCCAGCATCCCTAGTCGGCAGAGGAAGCAAGACAACCCTGAGAGGAACAAGAAGCAAAGGGGTGTTCCCAATACGGCACATGAAATTCTGAGGAAGAATGTGAGGCATAGAATGTTGATCTGCACTTATTCCGTTCTTGAAAGCAAGGAGGGTTTTTGTACATTCCTTAAGACTATTTGTGGAAAAAATCACACAAATGTTTGTCCAGTGGGGAGAGGGGGGATTTTTACACACACACACACACGCATGCACGCACGCACACACCTTTGTTCATTCTCATGCCCCAAACCTCACCATGGACGATAGCCTTCTCACTCCAGTGTTCCATGCACCATCAAGAATAAGATATCTCTTGAATGTCTATGGCATCTTTATTGCCACCATGCCACCCTATCTGACCCAACACGCTCTCCAAAAGCTCCTTTCAAACAAGCAGGAAAACAAGGCTTAGCACATGAGACGGAAACTTCAGCAGGGAAATTTGTATCCTGCGGTCATCCAGAAAAAGAGTCCCAGACTTTGGGCACTGACAGCAGGAGCCTTCATCAACAACCAGAACAGGCCCCAAGATAAGATAAGATAACCTTTATTGGCATAATAGGCAAAATCGCAGAGGTTTCTTAGCATGCGTTAAGGTCCATTGTTGTTGTTGTTCAGTCGTTCAGTCCTGTCCGACTCTTCGTGACCCCATCATGGACCAGAGCTCGCCAGGGCTTCCTATCCTCCACTGCCTCCCGGAGTTTGGTCAAATCCATATTGGTTGCATCGATGACACCGTCCAACCATCTCATTCTCTGCCATCCTCTTTTCCTTTTGCCTTCAATCTTTCCCAACATCAGGGACTTTTCCAATGCAAATCAGAAACTTGCTTCTTGACAATTGCACATAAAAAGGATGCTACTTTTTCAATTATATCATCCAGTGTGGAAGAGAGCATACATCGAACGTTATCCGGGCACCCAACTTATGTCTGGGCCTTCAAGAACATTCCCACCAAGAGTTACTCGGGCTATCAGACTGTAGCTTCACTCACCAAGAAACAGGGGAGTTGGCACGAGCAGGCAGGGCTGCTCAGATTCCTCCCCTTCTAATGTATTCTAATGCCCCAGTTCCAAAACAAATTTCTTTGTTCAATATTCATTAATTGCTCGGTTACCTTGAAATGAGAATGTCTGAGAGCCTGGAGGAATGCATGAACAGGACAAATCAATAGGGATCCAAAGGGGGGGGGGACAGAAAAATCTTTGCAGCTCCAAGGGAATTATTTTAAAAATGCATCATCCCTCATGCCAAATTTAGACAGGCCTGCTCTCCACATTCCCTTTAGGAGACGTAAGGAATCCTCACAGAGAATATAGCCATACAAGAGTTGTCCTCTGAGGCTGGTAAATGGAAGAGGGTGTACCAGAAGTGGCACCAATGGAGTCACCAAAACATTATTTAATAAGTTCCCTAGAGGACGAGTTCTCAAAATGTTAACTCAGGGCCTTTTCACACGACCCCTAAGATCCGCTGGTCACTTAAATTCAGACCAGGGATCTTAGGGGTTTGTCGCTCTTCCTGTGTCCCCACCCCTCCGCACTTCCTGGCTGCCGGCTGCGTGAGGGGAGGGAGAAAAAGAGAAAGAAAAGCATGCCGCTCACCTCCGTTCTGCCTTTTGCTCCTGCCGGCAACATTCCAGTCTCTGTAAAAGTAGCTCTTAAAGGGGCAGGAGCCAAAAAACAACAAACAGAAGCAAGGAGAGCCCCACACTCACTATCGTTACACCAGATCAAATAATTTTCACCTCCAAAGAGCAGGTACTTGAAAGGTGCGCTGGGATGTGCTAAAGTGGGCGTGGTCGCACTTAATTTCCTGTTAACTCTGGAGCTGGTGGGGAAACATTTTTAAGCTCCGGAGCTGGGAGCCATTTGCCCCGGAGTTTAGGGGTCATGTATAAATGCCCTCACTTGTCTTTAGAGCAAAATGAGTCCCAAATTGACAAACTGTACAGACTTAATGTGACTGTTGGGTGTAACGATAGCAATAATCATGTGCTCTCAAGTCGATTCTGACTTCTGGAGATCCTTTTCAGGGTTCTTCCAAGTAGTGAGTAGAGTGCTCAGAAGTGGTTTATCAGTCCCTTCTTCCAGGGATATCCTGGGTAGGTGCAGCTTGCCCCAGGCCACCCAGGCTGGATCTTCTTCGAAGGAGCTCCACTGAGGAATCAAATTCCCAGCCTCAGGTGATGCCTAACCAGTTATCCAGCCACCTGAGTGTCAAACATAGGGCACAACATTAAATAAAGGAGAAGAAGTTCTTAGCAAAAAGCCTTCTGTCGGGGCCATGGCACAGTTATTGAGATGTTTAGATGCCTGGTTTTGGGAATATTTATTTATTTATTTATTTATTTATTTATTTATTTATTTATTTATTTATTTATTTAGGAGTATTTTTACCCCGCCTTTCTCCTTGGAAAAGGACCTAAGGCGGCTTACAGTAATGAGGGATAATAATAAGTAGACCACAAATCTAAAGCTTAAAAATACGCATGCCATCAGGTCTCCCTGGCAGCAGTCTCCCACTGAGGCACTGACATATTCTGGGAATAAGGAAAAGAGTTATCTTCCTAATTATTTTTGCCAATGGTAGGAGAAGGCTAAGAGCACCTCACCTGATGCTCAATGCACAGAAAGAGCCCAGCTGCCAAAACCCGGAGGGCTCCTCTGTGTCACAAGTACAATGAGCTTGGCCTTGGTCCTTTCCCACCAGTGGCCCACATTGGGCACTCATAGCCAACAAACATGGAGGCACCATACTGAGCGGCCATGCCCCATAGCCCTGGTGGAGAGTGATCCTTTGCAGAATGACATTACAGGAAGCAAAACCCCTGGCTCTCCTTTGCTTTTTGATTGGTCCTTGGAAAGTCAACATGGGCTTAGTTTGCAAGTCTGAATGCTTGGGAGAGACTACATGTCAGAGGCAAAAAAGAGGTGAAAGCATCAAGAATGCCTACTTAGTTTAATGTCCAGTTTGACCTGGAGACAGGAAGTAATTGAGGATATTTTGATCGGGCTTGTCTATGGCCGTTACTTCACGAACCGCTCGCTTCGCGGCAAGCCCTCATTTCTGTGCGAATCGATCGTTTCAGTCCGCACGCTCCTCCTTTTTGGCTGCGATGCCACCCCGACCACACCCCCTTTACCGTGCTCCAAACGGGGTGAGTGGTTCCCCTGCCAGCGGCTGGGAATCTTTTCGCTTCGCATCTCGCTTCGCTCCCAACGTGATGTGTGGTCTCGGTTTTTGGCTTTTATTTCAAGTTTTTTTAAAAAATATTCAAACAGGGATATCGATGCATCGCTATATCGTTTCATCGCTTTGCGCTGTTACTTCCTCGCTCGAGTAGCGGCAGCGGCGGCGGCGGCGGCGGCGGGAGCAGGAGGGGCCGCTGCCGCCTCGCCCGGCCAGAGCAGGGCACCCGGGGCAGGCAGCGTGCAAGCGGCGGAGGGCGGGCGGCTGTGCCATGTGGGGCTCCCCCCGAGTAGTGGCGGCGGTGGCGGCGGGGGGGCTGCCAATGATGCCAGGAAACAGTTGAAATCAGTAGAGCCATTGCAATTGACAGTCCAGCATCAGTGCATCGATACGCCGTCGGTAGGTATTTTTTTAAAGGACGGATGGGAAATAAGGAACGTTGAAAAGTGGCATGCGAATGCGAAGGGAGCACGTGAGGTTGTGCTCGAATCGGTCCTAAAACTGCAGCTCGTGAGTACTGAGAAACAGGGGCGGGAGCGAAGCGAGAACACGTGACCGCCACGCGGCCGCCTCCGAATTCACAGCGAAGGCAAGGTCGGTTTGAAGCGAGGCACTTTGTGAAGTAACAGCCTATGTCCCCTCAACACTACCTCCAGAAGCCTTTGGAGAAATCTCGAAATAAGATACTGACCATGATATCAAGCCACAACTGAGACCACATCTAGCAAGATAAATTCTAACATAGCAATAATTTTTACCTCTATAATGTCCAATAATACAAATAGAACTTCCTTTGTGCTAAAAGCTTTCTTTTCTCGCATTCTACTGCTCCCAAAATGTGGGGCTAGGATTGGCTGTGGTGATTTTTGGCCATGAAAAAGCTCCCCTCCCCCATTTTGTGGTTCCCAAAGACTTTTTGGGAAATGGGGAATAAAACACTTTTAATTTCCTGGAAATGGGTGTGGCTTCTGAGGCATTACAGGTGTGTGGCTCCAAGTTGCACAACAGGATTCCAGCCAGTGCCCCTGAAGATGTGGTCAGCTGCCCACGAAAGCTCATACCACACAGACCTTGTCAGGCTTCAAGGCATCACAAGGATCCCTGCTGGTTCTCCTCAATGAGACTAACATGGCTACCTCAAAGGAAAATGACTTCAGCTTGCACCATCCTGAGTTACCTAACATCCATGATGAATTTCGGGGGCAGGTGTGGGGTGGGATTCAACTTTCCCTCCACTTTAATTTCTTCCAAAACTGCCAATAAGAAACATTTGATTATGATAGCACATCATGAGGTCTGGTGGGTCCCCGAGAAATAAAAATAAAAAAAACCCAGCCTCTCCACCCAACCCCACGTATGAAAAACATCAGCCACAAGCTGCTGAAAAAAACAGTAGCCAACACATCATGGCCCAGATCTAGATTGTCATTCCTTGGTTTACTTTCCTACCTACCCACTGACCTAAAGGCAGGTGATCAAATATGCCATGGATTCCACAAACTAATTCTGCACACACACCTGGGGGGGGTGTGTCTTCTGATAACACCAGTTCTGTCTGCGAAGCACAGGGATTAAAATTTCATAGAGTTATGATTTCATCAACCGTTAAACTACAAAGGATTAATTAACAGTGACAGAAAGGCTCCCTGGTTGAAGGCTCCTGGAAAGGCTCCTGGGTTGCTAAAAACCAGTTCAAAGGAACAGGGAAACAAAAGTCTGTTTCTGACAAACGTAGGGCTTGGAGAATATATATATATAGAATATATATATATATATATATAGAATATATATATAGAATCATAGAATCTATACAGTGGACCCTTGTATAACAAACAGTTTGTATAACATAAAATCTGTACAGCATAAAAAAATTCCAGAGATAGGGGAAATCTGTTTAACCGAATCACATATGGGGCGATTCCATACAACATAAATATGGGATTACTCCATTTTCAATGCATTCCTATGGGAAATTTGTATAAAGGAAAATTTGCTTAACATAATTTCATTTGGAACGAATTAATTCCTTTATACAAGGTACCACTGTATTTTGAAAAGAAGCAACTTGCCATCCTTACTTGTTTCTTTCACTTATAATTTTGTTTCCGGTTACTTTCATACATTCAACTGCATAAAACTTGAAACTTTGTGGCCAAGCCTCTAAGAGCATCCTCAAGCCTCCTGTACTAAAGGCCTGTTGGCCAAGTAAATAGAAAACTTTACTCCTTCTGTGCAATAAAGTTCTTGGCCATTAAGTCATGTTTTCAGAACAAATACAGGGTAACATTGCTTGTATGTCTGTGAAGATTCTCAGGCACCCAGGTGAGGTTATCCAGAAGATGAGTCACGGCAATTGGGCTTCTTTTTGTGAGATCAAAACATTTTGCTACACCTCCAAGTAGCTTCGTCAGTCAGAATGATGAAATTACTTGGATGCATAGTGAAAAGTTTCAATCTCACAAGAAAAGAAGTCCAGTTGCCGTGACTCATCTTCTGGATGTATTGCTTGTGGCTGCTTACTTTCCTGGTCTATCCGAGAGAAGGCCACCCTCAATTCTCCTTAGATCTCCAATACCTTATGATAATTACAACTGAACCACACACACACACACACACACACACACACACACACACACACACACACACACACACACACACACACACACACGTCATCACATATTCTTGAGACAAAAAAGGGCCACGGGGGAAACGGACAAGAGGGGTGTGTTGTTTTTTTGCCCCATCCAATCTGGTTTTGTGTTTTGCTTGTAAAATTTAAAAGTCTGCATGAATCTCACAACACCACACCACTACACTGGGGGATTCAAAATGTCCCATCTTCCTGGATGAGGGGTTTAAATTTGCGTAGTTCAAGCAGCCCAAAGCCAGGCTTTTTCTGCTCCCTCTCTCATCCCTGGGAAGATAAATTAACAAGCTGTCAGCTGAAAACAGCCCGAGTAGTTGTGTTTCTGTAAAGGGGCAGTGGAAGTGTCTTTGATTAATGAAACCTTAATACTTAGTCGTTAGGAAGCCTTTCTTCAGACAAGCTATGGAAGACAGATTTGCACCCCCCCCAACCCCAAGCAAACAAGCCACAGAGAACTGGTCAAGATTTCCTGGGACTGTGGTCTGAGAGAAAGGTGGGTCTGCAGATGGGCCAAGAGTGAAGGGCAAAATTCCTTCCAGGATACAAAAAGAGTCTCTTCATGCTGCAGGCTGTTGTTAGAACATCCTCCAAAGAATGCGATAATTATGACCTTTTTCCCAGGAAGAAAGAATATTAGTGCCAGAGCAAAAGGACATTTGTTAGGGGCATCCAAATTGGGCTTCTCCTGACTCAGACTCTTGGTGTCCATCTAGCCCAGTAGATTCAGCTCAGGCTGGCAGACATGGTTCTCCAGCAGTATAGGCGAATTCTTTCCTAGCTCCACCTGGAGATCTCGGATGGTCTCCCACACAAAGATTAACAAGCTCAAAGCTGCCTTTGTTAGCAAAACCAGTCAGCAGTGGTGTGTTCAAGGTGGTAAGGTGGAACTCCTGTTGACCAATGAGACATGGCAAGAGTCAGCTTTGAGGTATACATAGATGAGTTGGATGGAAGAAAAGCAACAGGAGTCAAGAGCTCTACTGGGAAAGCAACACATCTTTGAAAGCCTAATTTAGAGAGGATGATAGCCCTAAATCTGCTTCAAGGCCAGACCTCAGATTAGCACAGATGGACTCCTGCTGTTCATAAGGATGGGGTACTTGCCCAAAGCCCAAGGCCAGGTAGAACATTACAACACACTACAAAGGCCGAAAGAACCCAGAGTATTATAAAAGCAGTCTCATAAGGCTTGGTTTCCAGATTTTGCATCATCTTGGTTGCTCGCTTCTGGATGTGATCCAGGTTGTGGACATCTTTCTTAAACGATGGTGCCCAGAATTGGAACCCAGCACTCCAGCTGTCATCCCACCACGACCGTCTTATCCTACTAAGATTTCTGTGAGGGAAAGCAGGATGGGACATCTTTACTGGTGCAAAGTCCCTTGCCAAATGAAAAGCCGAAACATCTCAAGATCTTCTAACAAGAAAGGAAAGCTGTTATTTGATGAGGAAAACAAACACCAACCATCTATCAAGGCCTTGTTTCTGGTTCTGGGCTACTGAATGAAAACTGAGGGCAAAGCCAAATACCATTTTGGCCCCGATGTGACTCATAAAAGCTAGATCCATGCATTCAAGCCTCCAAAGAACCTGATTTAATCACACATCTCCCCAACGTATAATCATTAAGGCTCTAAATACAAGACCTGACTTTCCAAAACACTGGGCACGCACACACACCTCTTTCCAAAGAAACCAGGTCACTTGCCGAAAGAAGTAAACAAGGATATCTAGAACTTAATTGTCAGCTTCCAACTTGGAAGATTTTGGCCCAGAGTGCCAGCAGTGATTGGACGGCAACACAAAAGCGTGCGAGGCAAGAACTTTCTTTCCTCCTTCCAACAACTAAAAAGTTACCGGATTGCAGAGAGTGAGAGAAGCAAATTGTTATGATCTATCACAGTAAGAAACTTTGCAAAACACCCTTCCTTGAAATAGAGATCAGCCAATAAGTCAGAGGCTGATCACTAGAGATGGGCACGACTAGGGAAAATGACATTTTCAAGTTGTCGTGTGTCGGAGGCGGCCTGTGTCAGCTCGTTTCCGTTTTTCGCAAAACTTTGCAAAAATTTGTCATTTCGTTTTTCGTCCTTTTGTCTGTCATTAAACTGGTTTGGGGGGGTAGCGGGCTCCTGGAGGCACCTCTTTTTTGGGGGGTGCCTCCTATCCTCACCCGCTAGGGAAAGCAGGCTCCTGGAGACCCCTCATACATGGGGGTCTCCTCTCCTCACCTGCTGCAAAAGGGCATGCATAGCCATATGGATATGATTGCATACCAAGTTGCACGCAGAGACACAGCAGACTGGCAAAGGCACCCCTCTTTTGGGGGTGCCTTCCCTGCATCAGTCAGGCCTCGGGGGCATGGTTTGCATGTCACACATGCTGCCAGCCGAGCCAAGCCTGCAGGAGTCACCCAGAGCCGCAAGTGGCGGACTGGCAGACTCTCTGCACCCGCTGTGTCTCACTAAGAAGGGAATTGTACTTGCGTGTAGTGCAATGCAAGTACAGATCTGGCTTAGGCAACAGGGTTAGCGCAAGGGCTAGGGTTAGGCTAGTTACGGGTGAGGTTAGGGTGAGTATTGGGGTGCACCTCTGGGGGCCTCTCTGACCCACTTAGAAGGACAGTGTACTGGCGTATGGGTTAGGCTTAGGGTTAGGGTTCGGGTTTGGGCTACGGTTAGTGGGCTTTTTATGCCCGGTTGGCACATCCCAGAAGTCTCTGTGGTCAACCTGGCCAAGTGGCCATGCGATTGGTGGAATGGCTCCAAAAATTTGCATGGTCACTCCCATGGCCAGCCCATCATTGCGCAGGTGTAAAAAATAAAATAAAATAAAATAAAATAAGTGGAGAGAGGAAAGAGGAAACATTTTGTTGCAAGAAAAACCCACTGCTACTGTAAAAATTCTGGCAGTTTTAAAATAGCAATTTTCGCATGTTTCTGTGTGGTGCTTGTGTGTTTCTGGACCACGATTTCAAAAAAAAATTGCGGTCGCCGCCCCATTTTGGACCCCCCGCTCACACCGCATGGCATGGCGACTCGAGTCCGGCTGCCCAGGACAGGAGAGGGAGGGAGGCCAGGACCCCCCCCCCCAGAAACCACCCCTCTGGTAGGTGCACTCTGCACTGCAGGCATATTTTCGCCTGCTTTTTGGCCCGGGAATGGGGGGGGAGTTTAAAACTTTTTTTCTGTGCCGCTTCCGCTTGAATTGCGGTGGCCGGCGGTGAGTCCGGTGCTTGTTGCAACTTGCGAGCGACTACGACGAGGATTTCCCCCACCACCAAAGCAGCCCAGGACAGGAGAGTGGGGGTCAACCACCCCTCTGGTAGGTGCCCTGAGCCCTCACTCAGGCAGGCATATTTCCGCCTGCTTTTTGGCCTGGAATCGGTTTTTTTTTAACTTTTAAAAACTTTTTTTCTGTGCCGCTTGGCATCGCGGGATCGCCGCGATGCCAGGAACGACCACGACAAATCAGACCCAATTATTCTTTAGTCGGTTCGAGTTCAAGTTCTGGCGGAGTAATTCCCGTTACCGTTTCTGTTCCGTAACGGAAATGAGGAACGGAAACAGAAACGGGAATTCCGCCAAGTCGTGCCCATCTCTACTGATCACTCAACTGGAATTCTCATGCACAGGCTTCTATTGACACCCATTTCCCATTTAAGAAGTGGTGCAAACACTTTAGATGCATTAGTAGCAATGGAGAGCTTGATTCCTCACTCTTCCTCCTGGGAGAAGAGCTAGCATGGGTGGCCCTGGGTAAGCTGCACAGTCCCAGGGCGCCCCGAAAAGGGCAAACTACTTCTGAGTACTCTCCACCTTGAAAAGCTTGGAAAGGATTGCCACAAGTCAGAATTGACTAGACAATGCATGATGATGATGATGATGATGATGAAGAAGAAGAAGAAGAAGAAGAAGAAGAAGAAGAAGAAGAAGAAGAAGAAGAAGAAGAAGAAGAATTTATAGGTAGAGATGCAAAATCACAGAGGCTTATAATTAGTATGTGTGTGTGTTCATTGCCACCAAGTTGGAACTGACATATAATAACCTAATAGGTCTTCCAAAGTAAATGAGCTATTTAAGGAGTGGTTATTACCAGTTTCACTTCCCGGTTAAGTTTTCATGGCTGAGCAGAGATTTGAACCCAGATCTCCTGAGTCCTAGTCCATCACTCCATTCTACACCACTCTGGGAACCCCCTTATAATTTATAGAGGCCTACAATTCATCTTATCTGATGAAAGAAAGCTGTGCCCAGGAAAACAGCATGCCTGCTATTGAGTCTGGAGTCCAGACGCTGTTCCCTGTGTCTTCTGGGCACCTTCTTGTTCCCCTGTTTGCTCCTTTTCATGGCTTTTTCTTTTAATCAGAGGTGGACTTGGTGGTCTTTTAAATGGCTGGACACCGTACGAAACTAGTCCTCCATGTAGAGGACCACCCTTCCCACCACAGGACCTGCAGCTACTCTTCTTTCTGTGCCCAAAGCATGTGCTATAATAACGTGGATCTCCTGACCTTCTTCATGAAAGCACAACACCCTTCCTTCCATTGGGCTGGGAGAGTCAGGGAAAACACAGGCACATGACACACCCCAGCCGCCACCACGGTGTCTCCTTCTTCTTCCTTGGACTTTCCCAGCCCTTCCCTCCTAATTAGCTTCCCAAACCCCCCTGGCACGCACAGGCATAATGAGGCCCAGCACCCCTCACTTGCCACCCCTCACAACAGGTTCCATGCAAACGCCAGAGCTTTTAAATTATACTGTTAATGAAAGCAAATAAAAGCAGTTAAAAGGCAATTTGGCCAATTGGTGTTAATATTTAAGCACAGCGTGTGCCAAGATCTCAGACTACTGGGATCAGGGAGGGGGCGCATGCGTTTCTCCCCAAGAAAGCACAACACAAAACTTGTATCCCCAAGCTGAAAAGGAAAACAGAAGGAAATGCAGTTGAAGGTGCTGGTGGGAGCTCAGCATTCCCTCCCTCCCCCCCCACCCTCTGTTCCCTGTGCTTTAACTGAACTTTCTCACTTCAGTCTTCTCTATATCAGTCCTGAGAGCCATCTTCTCCACCTTTGCAAGAAAGCCAAGTTCCTTCCCCACAAATATTCAGGGAAGAGAAAATATATGTAGCATCTACACATTGGTGAGAATCCAAAAAGGACCAGACTCTTATCTCGAGAGAAAAAAAGTTAAGTTTCATTCATTCATTCATTCATTCATTCATTCATTCATTCATTCATTCATTCATTTGATTTTTATACCACCCATCTGGTAGTGAGGCCACTGTGGGTGGTTAACAACAATCAATACCATACAATACTAATACAATGCATACAATGCAAAAAAAAACCCTTTAAAACTCATATAATAAAATAAAATCAACACAAATATAAAGTAAATATAATAAAAATAAACAACATGAAATGACATATAAATTCCATAAAACTGTAATACTATTGGCAGGCAAATCAGCTAAAAACATGTTTTAGTGGGTGGAAACTAGATTTATGTTAAATTGGAGGAAATGCCTGCTTAAAAGCCAGGTTTTCGATAGTTTTTTTTTTTAAAAAAACAGCCAAACAGGGGGCCAGGCAGATGTCCAGTGGAAGATTATTTCAAAGGTGAGGGGCAATGGCAGAAAAGGCCTTATTTCTGTCCCCACCCCCCTTTCAGGCCTATCACAGTGTTAATTGCCTTAAACACCGCGCCTGGAAAGATTGGATATTGTGGGCAGCTTAAGGCACTCTGACAGGGAGCAAGGTCCTAAACTGTTTAGGGCTTTCTAGAGCTTCCTAGATGGCCTGAGCACATCCGACTTTGACTGGTCTCGGAAGCTAAGCAGGGTCGGGCCTGGCTCGTACTTGGATGGGTGACCACCAAGTGCTGTAGGTGCCTGGAGTAGGAACTGGCAAGTCACTCCAGCCAAGAAAACTCCATGGACAGGGGGTCACAAAGAGTTGGTCATGACTTTAACGACACAACAACAACTCCATAGTTAAAACATTGTAGTTGATGCGGAACCGGAGCCAGTGCAGGGCAGCTAGTGCTGAGGATATATGATCGTATTTTTTAGTTCCAGTCACTAATCTGGCCACTCTGTTGTGGATCAGATGGAATCTCCACATCAGCCTCAAGGGCAGCCCCATGTTGAAAGAGTTGCAATAGTCCAATCTCTAGACTACCAATGCATGAACTAGTGTGGTGAGAGCTCCTGTGTCCAGATAGGAGCGCAGCTGAGCAATCCGCCACAGATGGTAAGTGGCAGAACGGACCACCGATGCTACCTGAGATTCCACAGATAGCGCCGGGTCCAAGAGAACACCCAGGCTGCGCACCTCATTCTAAGTGGGGAGAGTCATGCCCTCAAATGAAAGAGAGTTTCAAAACCTACTGACAGTAGGAGCCCTGACCCGCAGGACTTCTGTCTTGTCTGGGTTCAACCTCAGTCTGTTTGCCCTCATCCATCCCAGAATGGCATCCAGGCAGCACTCAAGGGACGGAACAGCATTCACTGCAGAAGATGGAAAGGAGAGATAGAGCTGGGTGTCATCAGTGTACTGATGACATAAAGCTCCAAAACTCCTGATGATCCCTCCCATATCCCCATACAGATATTAAAGCAAAGTGTTCTGCTTATATACTGCCCCATAGCACTTCAAGTACTCTCTGGGTGGTTCACAATTTAATTATGCAGGCTATACATTGCCCTCCCAGAAAGCTGGGTACTCATTTTACAAACCTCGGAAGGATGGAAGGCTGAGTCAACCATACATTGGTGAGATGATCTTGAGGGTCCAGGGGTGGACTGCATCTCACCAATCTCCACTCTCTGGCAAGGGTCCTCCAAGAAGGATGTGAGCCATGCCAAGGCATGCCCCCCCAATACCTATCTTGGAGAGCCTCCCCAGGAGGATACCATGGTCGATGGTATCAAAGGCCGCTGAGAGATCAAGGAGGACCAACAAGGACACCTTGCCACCATCGGCCTCCCTCAGTAGGTAATTTTGCAGGGTGACCCATGTTGTTTCTGTGCCATGCCACGGCCTGAACCCAGACTGTAATGGATCAAGGGCATTGGTTTCATCCAGGAGAGCCTGAAGCTGATCCGCCACCACCCTCTCCAAGACCTTACCCATGAAGGGAACATTGGCAACTGGTCAATAGTTATTAATATCATCTGCCACCACATTCACCTTCTTATGGATAGGCCTAATGAGTGTCTCCTTGAGGGCCAGGGGTACCCAGCCCTCAAGGAGAGACCCATTAATTATTGCTGTGGCCCAGTCTGTAGTCACTGGCCTGGTCACTTTTATTAGCCAGGCCAGGCAAGGTTCAGGAGAGGAGGTGGTTGCATGACAGCAGTAAGCACCCTGTCCACCTCAGAAGACGTTACTGGTTGAAAGTGTGTTAACACGATAAGAACATATGAACATGAGAACAGCCTTGCTGGAACACGCCACAGCCCATCCAGTCCAGCATTCTGTCTCACACAGTAGTTCACCATTTGCTTCAGGGTATTCTCAAGCAGATTTCTTCACCTGCTTATGATCCTCTGCAAATGGCATTGAGAGATATCCTACCTATCTCTCCAACCCGGAGGTTGTCCTTAGGTATCCATCATGATAGCCATTGATGCCCTTGTTCTCCATGAACTTGTCCAATCCTTTCTTAAAGCTGACAAGGCTGACAGCTGTCACCACTTCTTCTGGCAGGGAGTTCCGCAGACCAGTGATCCTCTGGGTAAAAAACTACTTTCTCTTATTTGTTTGAGATTTAGCACCCAAAGGTTTCATGGAGTGCCCCCTAGTTCTAGTGTTGTGCAACAGGGAAAACAGCTTTTCCTTATCTACTTTGTCCACACCGTGTATGATTCTATAAACTTCAATCAGGTCACCTCTTAGGTGCCGTCGTTCAAGAGTGAAGAGGCCCAGCCATTGCAGCCTCAGATGGTAAGGAAGGTGTTCCAGTCTCCTAATCATTCTGGTTGCCCTTCTCTGCACTTTTTCCATTTCCATCATGTCAGGCAAGACAATGCAGAGGACGTCTCAAATGGTACCATCGCTGAAGGGTGGTGGTTTAGGTCCCAGCGGATGGCCTCCACTTTGAATTTTAAACAGGTTGCAAAACTGGATATGCTAACTGGAGGCCTATCACTGCAACTATCACCATATAGATTGGGTTAGTACAATATGGAAAAGTTTGGCCTGATGGTTACTAGCTTCGCTGATCCGGAGAGCATAATGTGATCTTCTAGTGGCCTTAACTTTGGCTTGGTAAATTCTAGTTGTGATATTTGCAGCTTTTAAGTTGTTCTCCGACAGGTCCTGCCTCCAAAGGCTCTCCTTACCCGCTTCATTGCCCAGAGATATTGACTACACTATGGAGCAGGGCGAACTCGGTGGGAGAGGGGGCGTTTAGGAGCAATCATCTCAATGCTACCCCAGAGCATTGACAGGAGCACCAACTAATCAGCTGGTATCCCCCCCCCCACCACCACCAGTGGTTTCCTGGAAACCAACAGGATCCAGTAGCCAGTGGGGAAGGACCATCTTAATGGGTTACTGTTATATACAAACAAGTCACAAGTGACTTCTGGAGCTCTTAATAAGGCTTTCAAGGTGAGTGAGATATTTAAGGGGTAGCCTTATCATTTTCATGCCACCCAGTGAGTTCGCACGGCCAAGTAAAGATTTGAACCCAAGTCTCCTGAGTTCTCATTCATCGCTCCGTCTGCTACATCATCATGCTGGGCATCTCATTACAGAATTGATAATAAATAAACAAAAATAAGCCTGCTTGCTTCTTTAAGGAATTTTAAATAACCCATTTAGAAAACATTGCTCAGCTAGCCAGATTTCATAATCCACACTGCAGGGCAAACAGGGAACCGGGAGGGGGTGACTTTTATTTGCATTCCTAATAATTATTTTTTGAACATCCACCAAAGAGACATGCTGGCTAGAGGATGCTGGGCCATGGACTCCAAAAGGTAACTTTTAAGAAGCCAAAAATCCCCTGCCCAAGAGTTGTCTGTGTTTCAGATCAGTGGCATCTGTCCCACAGAAGCCGTTCCAATACCTGTCTGTCTGTGCACACATGTGCCGGGGAGCTGTCTCTCTGGAGGTGACCCAACACACGCATTTTGTGCCCCCCCCAAGCCCAGCTATTATTCAAGGTCTGATTTGTCTGATTTTTTAAAAAAATAACAAAGCCACCGCTTTAATCCCAGGAGTAGTTTGTTATCAATGAAATTAGAGAGGATGATCAGGGTCCTAGACATCAAGACTTTCAAAGAGAGAGTGAAAGAACTGGGCATGTTTAGACTTGAGAAAAGAAGACCGGGGGGTGGGGGTGGGGAGATAGGGCAGCGCTCTTCAAGCACTTGAAAGGCTGTCCTACAGAAGAGGGGCAGGATCTGTTCTCGAACAACCCAGAATGCAAGACATACACGGGCTCAAGTTAGAGGAAGCTGGATTCTAGTTGAGTATCAGGAAAAACTTCTTAAATGTTAGAGCAGTATGGCAATGGAAGCAATGACCACAGGAGGTGGTGAGTGCTCCAAACATTGGAGGCATTCAAGAGGAAATGGGTCAACCCTCTGTCAGACCTCAATGTCCATATAGGCCCCTTCCAACTCCATTAGACCATGACCCTACGATTTTTGTGAGCCCCTTCTCCATATCTCTTCTTCAGACACACACACACACACACACACACACACACACACACACAGAGAGAGAGAGAGAGAGAGAGAGAGAGAGAGAGAGAGAGAGAGAGAGAGAGAGAGAGCACTGTGGGGGACTCTGCAACAAGGTTGGCTAGAAAGAGACGTGAGGTTCACCAAACCTCGATATGCACAAATCTGGGACATGGGGAATGGATCCCACAGAAAATGTTCCGAAATACTGTCTGCAGTTGTGCTAGGCCATAGCAAAGACATTTTACATCTTCTGCTCTGACAATACTGTCCACTATTCATGCACCTCCAGTGACACTCAACGTGCGCTAAAAGGTTCTAAAAGGTTTCATGCCAGGATGGAAATTCTTTGGAGGACCAACTCTGCGGTTTATGAGAATTACCCCAGAGAGAATCCACATGTGATGTGGGATGCCTCCCTCCTCTGTCTCTTAATTTTGATTAAGAGGAGCAAAGCTAAAAAGGATGTCTAGGTCAGAGGCTGTACAGTAGATCATGTCTGGAGAATGCAATCCTGCCATAAAGAAGGTATGGGATCCATCAGTCCTGGAACCAGGCTGGCCTTGGCAGTGGATATGCCCCACTGGAGCTGGAAAGTTCAGGGCAAAATTTGGTATCAGCCTCATATCTCTACACTGAAAGTTTCTCCATCCATGATTTATTTACTAAAGAGCCTTTTACATTAACTTTCCAGTCCCCGGGGACTGCCGAAAGATTGGCTGGCATTCCTGAGAGGTATTAAAAAGGAGAAATGTTCTGTATATGCTCAGAGAAACCCTTCCCACAAGCCAATCACCCCCTGTTCCTACTCCAGCCACAAAAATCCACCTCAAGCTAGTTTTGAAAACCCCATCTTCTAGTTGCTTAGAAACTAGAAAATGACCAGCCCAGTGTATTTCCCCTTTCACAAGACTCAGATTGCAAGGAATGTCACATACCAAGATAAGGACAGGAAATTAATAGCGACAGCGTACATCAAAAAGCAGGTGAACACCCTCCCAAAACAGAGCCAGAGCACTCTGTGTCTTCAGGGTCTCCAAAGTGTTACATTTGCTTTGAGGCTACAGTGAATGAACAGGTGCATTGAGATAGCCAGGGATGGAAATGTGAAATTGTGTATGTATGTATGTATGTATGTATGTATGTATGTATGTATGTAGGTATGTAGGTATGTAGGTATGTATGTATGTATGTATGTATGTATCTTCAAAAAGGGAAAAAAAGAGGACCCAAATAATTACCGCCCAGTCAGCTTGACTTCAATTCCTGGAAAGATCCTAGGGAAGATTATTAAACAGGCAGTCTGCAAATATTTAACAAACAATGCTGTCATTACAAGAAGTCAACAAGGGTTTCTTAAAAACAAGTCATGCCAGACTAATTTGATCTCTTTCTTTGATAGAATTACAGGCCTAGTGGATGAGGGGAATGCTGTGGATATTGTTTATTTGGACTTTAGTAAGGCATTCGATAAGGTTCCCCATGGTATTCTTGCTAAGAAGTTAGTAGAAAGTGGGATAGATAGTGCTACTGTTAGGTGGATTTGTAATTGGTTGACTAATCGCACCCAAAGGGTGACCATAAATGGCCTCTCTTCAGCTTGGAGAGACGTGACCAGTGGGGTGCCCCAGGGTTCTGTTCTGGGTTCAGTGCTGTTCAATATCTTTATTAATAACTTGGAGGAAGGAATAGAGAGTATGCTAATTAAATTTGAAGATGATACCAAATTGGGAGGGGCTGCAAGTTCCCTAGAGGATAGGATGAAAATCCAAAAAGACCTTGACAGACTAGAGTGCTGGGACAAAGCTAACGAAATGGATTTCAACAGAGGGAAATGTAGGGTACTACATTTAAGTTAAAAAAAAATGAATTGCACAAATATAAGATGGGGGATACTTGGCTGGAGGATAGTACCTGTGAAAGGGATCTGGGAGTCTTGGTGGACCACAAATTGAACATGAGTCAGCAGTGTGATGCGGCGGCCAGGAAAGCCAATTCGATTCTTGGTTGTATCAACAGAACCATAGTGTCTAGATCAAGGGAAGTGACAGTACCACTCTATTCTGCTCTGGTCAGACCCCACCTGGAGTACTGTGTCCAGTTCTGTGTGCCTCAATTTAAAAAGGATGTTGACAACCTCGAGCGGGTGCAGAGGAGGGCGACCAGGATGGTTGAGGGTCTGGAGGAAATGTCTTATGAGGAACGGCTTAGGGAACTGGGAATGTTTAGCCTCTCTAAAAGAAGACTGAGAGGAGATATGATAGCTATGTTTAAATATTTGAAAAGATGTCATATTGAAGAGGGAACAGGTTTGTTTTCCATGGCTTCAGAGACTAGGACTCGGGGCAATGGTGTCAAACTACAGGAAAAGAGATTCCATTTGAACATTAGGAAGAACTTCATGACAATTAGAGCTATTCAGCAGTGGAATATGCTGCTGCGGAGGGTGGTTGAGTCTCCTTCTTTGGAGGTTTTTAAGCAGAGGCTGGATGGCCATCTGTCGGAAATATTGTGATGGGGGTTCCTGCCTGGCAGAGGGTTAGACTAGATGTCCCTTGAGGTCTCTTCCAACTCTATGATTCTATGATTCTATGATTCTATGATTCTATGTATGTATGTATGTATGTATGTATGTATGTATGTATGTATGTATGTATGTATGTATGTATGTATGTATGTATGTATGAATGAATGAATGAATGAATGAATCCTACTGTCTGGACATTTTTCAAAGGAAGATCTCCATTCCTGGGGTGCAAAGAACCAAATATGAAAACTAATACTGCCAGTGAAATAAAGGGGAACCATGATATATCAAACAAAATGATATACAAATGCAAGAATGGACCACTCTTTTATAAAGCAGCAACCACACTGCATCCTGATATACACCTGAGAAAGAGGTGCCTGGCCCATTCCGTGTTGCCAAGAATGCTTAGATTTTACATAGAGAAAAACTTCCCTGGCAAAATCCATCTTGCCGAGGGTCTTTGGGCTATTTAACTGGCCCAAATCATCCATGGAACCTCATGCATTGCATGATGATTTTTCAGTGGTCTATAAAGGTATCACTTATTTTTGTATCTGTGTAGTATTTCCAGCTGTCTTTGAAGGAAATCTGCATAACTTGCTGAAACAACCTTACCTAATCGTGGCTTGAAGGGACAAGGGGATCTGCCTGTCTTTGTGAGATGCTGGAAGCCTTAAGAAAATACAAACTCTTCCTGAGGAGAGGCGCCTCGTTCAGTCAGGCTCCCCTCTCCCCTCCCCCCTCCCCTCCCCTCCCTTGTTGAATGTCACCCTATGAGGTCATTGACTCAGACAGTGGACTCAGGCATCACTCTGAGAGCGGCTTTTCTCAACTTCTAGCAGAGCTCATTTCCAAAAGTTCCGTAGTCAGCTGGGGAACTCAGCAGCTGTTGGGAACTACGCCCGAGTCGGGGTTAGTCAGCCAAGAAGAACTAGGGTCAAAATGAGCGTGCCTGGGAGATGGACCTGTCCTGCCTCCTCCTCAACAGGCAGCCAATAAGACCGCTGTCATTTTTGACACCTTCCTGACAGCAGGGGGTTGCCTTATCAGAGACCTGGGCATCACCCAGCTGTGCCCTCCTGGGTTCCTGAATATATTGTTTCAGAAGGGGGAAAGGATCCTGGATCCATTTTGACCAGGGTATGATTCCGGGGTTAGAATGCCTCCACCTCTTTGCAGCCATTGTGCTGGGGGATCAGAAAACCCTGCCAGAGTGCGGAGTTCTGTAATTAAATAACTAAGCAAATACTGTACTGTAAGTAAATTGAAAGCATGTTGTTTGTCCCACCTATGCAACCCAGATTGATGGACTGGAGGGCGGGACCTTGTTCCCACACCTGTGTCATGGAGATTCTGTCTTTTTCCTGACTCCTGTTAGAAGGTGATCCAACTCTTCACACATGTAGTTTGCAACTGAACGAGGCCTTGGCTAACCAATGGTTTGCCTATTCTCCTCCGTGGCAGGTAACTGTCTTCGATGAAAAGATGGAGAGCATCTGGAGACAGAGTGAAGAATTAAGACTGCTCTGTCTCCAGACTAGGCGCTACTCGCGACATCAGGGAGGCTAGAAGATCTTATTACTCCCTGAGAATTGGTGAAGGCCTGGACACACACACACAACACACACTGATTTCAGTAGCACACAGTCTTTTTAGATCCAAAATAGAGGCCACACTTTGACAGTAACACATCCCCACACCCCCACAACTGGTTGAGTTTGGGCCTGTCTCTTCTTTGGATGCCTCCACACACACACTTGCCCATCTTGGCTAATCAAATCTGCCGGAGGGAGCATAGAGTGGGCCGCTGAGAGCCTCCTTCAGCGAGGGGTCTTCCCCTCTCGTCTGAAGAGAGAGCCCATTTTGAGACTGGCGTCGGATCAACTGAGATCGCCAAGAGACAAGAGATCGAGAGAGGCTGGATTCAATCAGAGGAACAGCGGTGCCTTGATCCTTGCCAGTCTGGCTTCAGGCCTGGCCAAAGCCAAAGCTCTGATCTCAAGATGATGGCTGGAAATGGTCCTCCTGGATCTGCACACTCCTACTGACCCCTCGGGAGGTGGGGATAGCCTCTTTGTCAGAGCTGGGGTCCCCAAGCAGCATGGAAAACATGACACTTCCAAAAGACCATCTGTCCCCCATGCTGTTTAACATCATCTTTACAGAAAAGTTTAAATAGACAGATGAATGAAACCAGTTTTTCCACCTCTAATGAAGCTAGTCGACCAGTGTCTGGGGCGGTCATGGCTTGGACCAGGGCCAACAGGCTCAAGCTCACCCCCCGAGGTGATGTTCTTCGGGAGCTCCCTGCTACATTCCCAGCTTGGAGGAGTTTCCTTCAGCTGGCAGAGAGGTCCGGGGGGTGATCCTGGATCCTGCCTTGTCCCTGGATGCCCAGGTGGGAGTCCGCAATCATCTTCGTCAGATCGCCCAGATTCGCCCCTACCTAGACGGGGATTCAGACATCCAGGCGCACATGGAAATAATAATGCCCAGGGTCTGGTGGCAGACTGGTGGCGTTCCCACCGCATCAGATCAAGCCACTTCATGTTGCCTACATCAGAAAAGGATGGAATCCAGTTGTTACCTGGCGGGCATCAGTATCACAAGCCAGGATCCATTCCATCATCCCAGTCCAAATGTTGCATGTTCCAGGAAGCTCTGCAGAGTCCCTGCTGGCCTTCCCTCCATCTTACAGGCCTTTGGTGACCTAGCTAACCTATTAACCTGGACATGTGAGGCTAGATTTAAAACGGTTTTTCATTCTTTTATTGTTTCATGTTTGTCTGATTTGGGTTCTTGTCTTGTATTATAAGCAGTGGGGATTGAAGACTCAATAATAAATAAATAAATAAATAAATAATAAAACTCCCTCCCCGCCAAGGAAGATGAGCGGATGGACTCCCAACAGGCAGCCAAACTCTTCTATGATTCATCAAAACCCGCCTGAATATATTGTTTCGCAAAAGGATCCTGGATCCATTTTACTGTATGTACTCTTTGGAGCCCAAGGGATCAGAAAACTCTTGAGTGTGTACTGTAATTAAATAACTAAGCAAATACTGTACTGTAAGTAAATTAAAGCCTGCACCTATGCAACAGATTGATGGACTGGCAACTCCAAGTGAGATTCAACGCTTCCTGACTCCTGTTAGGGTGATAACTCTTCAGACATGTAGTTTGCAACTGAACACGAATGGTTTGCCTATTTACGGTAACTGTCTTCCAAAAAGATCATGTGAAGATTGGCCTTCTGCTCATAAGAGACAGAGAGAGACAGAGAGAGACAGAGAGAGACAGAGACAGAGAGACAGAGAGACAGAGAGACAGAGAGACAGAGTGGCTGGCAAAGCCAAAGTTGATCTCCTAATGGCTGGAAATATTTGTGCACACTCCGCTGCTCCCTCTATAGCCTCTTTGTCAGAGCTGGGGTCTCCAAGCTAAAACATGCACCAAAAGACCATCTGTAGCTACCATCTTTACAGAAAAGTTTAAATAGACAGATGAATGAAACCAGGAATTAATGAATAGTGGGGCCGTATGCTCCCCCCCCCCATGTGGCAGCCCCAGCCTTCTGCTACATTCTACAAGGAGGCGGGGGGGGGTGTTTCTAAGGTACAATGGGAGAGCAAGCCGCCAGAGAGACGGATTCAGCATCCACACATGGAAATAATAATGCAGGGTCTGGTGGCAACGTTCCCACAAGATCAAGCCACTTCATGTACATCAGAAAAGGATGGAATAGTTGTTAATTAGGCATCAGTATCACAAGCCAGGATCCATTCCCATCCCAGTCCAAATGTTGCATGTTCCAGGGAAGCTTTTGAATTCCTCCATCTACAGCCACTCCATTAGGGCTGGACATTACAACCATCTACTTTGATTTGGGTTCTTGTCTTGAGCAGGGGGATTGGACTCAATGGCCTTACAGGCCCTTTCCAGCCAAACTCTTCTATGATTCTATGTGGTATTCTCGGGAAGTTGAGTCATGGCAACTGGACTTCTTTTCTCAAGAGACTGAAACATTTCGCTGCTCATCCAAACAGCTTCGTCAGTCTGAGGAAAGCTATTTGTGAGTCCACCAGCTCCGGAGTTTGATCTGGAATAGGCTCATAAGATGAACAATGGCCTGAATAGACTCATTATGGGTTTCAGCACCTTAGGCCATTGTTCACCTAAAGGCCTATTGAGACTATTGTCTACCTAATGAGCTTATTCAGGCCACTGTTCACCTTATGAGCCTATTCCAGATCAGGGTGGCAAAAGGTGAAAGTGAACTATAAAAATGGAGGACTCACAACTAGCTTTCCTCAGACTGATGAAGCATATTTGTACACGACCCCTAAACTCCGCAGCAAATGGCTGCCAGCTCCGGAGCTTACAATTGTTTCCCCACCAGCTCCGGAGTTTGCAGGAAATTAAGTGTGACCACGCCCACCTAAGCGCGACCCAGCGCACTTTTCTTGTACCTGCTCTAGTTTGCCTCCTGCCCCTTTAAGAGAAGGGGCGGGCGGCAAAAACAAACAAACAGAAGATAAGGAATCAGGACAACGACGGGGCTCCGGGCAGCTTCGGAGGTGAGCCTGCATTTTTTCCTCTCTTTTTTCCTCCCTCCCCTCACGCAGACAGGAGCAAGGAAGTGCGGAGGGGTGGGGACGCAGAAAGAGCAACAAACCACCAAGATCCCTGGTCCGAATTTAAGTGGCCAGCGGGTCTTAGGGGTCGTGTGAAAAGGCCCAAAGCTGTTTGGAAGAGCAGCGAAACATTTCAGTCTCTCAAGAAAAGTCTAGTTGCTATGACTCAACTTCCAGATAAACTCACCTGGATGACTGAGAATCTTCATATGTGTTATTCTGTGTCTTCATCTTTGTTCCTATACAGGTCAAGTCAGTACATAGTGAACTAACAAGAAGTCCAGCCTCTGGAATATGACACGTTTGCAGGACAGTTCTTCACACACAGCCACCAAATTCCAGAAATGACCCTAGGAACCACACAGTAAGGTTGGTTTAGCCTTCTCATCAGTTTCAGCTTACATTATAGAGAAGAATTCTCCCATCCCCTTGCAAAAGAAGGAAGGAGTTCCAAATGAAACCCCACATGAGTTTCAACCTAAAACCTTCTTCATGGTTTTTTATTACCTTGAGATGGAAGATTGATGTACAGTAATTCCCAGAGGCTACCAGAAGATGACCTATCAAACTAAAATATGTCAGGTGAGGAGAGTTTCTTTTTGTGCCAAGATTCAAAAGAAGGGATGAGCCTGGAACTCACAGCCTGGAAATTGTTTCAAAGTAGTCAAATTGGAAGTAGACATTGTTGGTAGAAAAGGCCTAAGTCTGCAGTGCATATTTTCTGACCTTGTACTATTTTAGAATTGATTGTTGTAGTTTTGCTTCAGCTTTCATCTCAAAGGAAGCTGAACTATTTACCTATCTTAAATATCCATCTTGTTATTGCACTTTTCTTAACTCTGCGGCGTTACCTATACAGAGCCCCCAGTTGTTTCACAGATCATTGGTCTGTACATGCCTTCTTTTTACTATTGCTGCCACCACTCAGTGAGTACCAGTCAAGTTGTAATGTTAAAAAGTAAACTAACATTTATTGAATACAATAAGCTGTTTCACTTTCAGGTTTTCTTGCACACCCTTAAATGAAAGTTCCTCTAAGCAAATACACTCAATTTCTGTCCTTTTACTATTCTCAAACCTCTCTCATCTGTTTTCCTTAACTTTTCTTACCCTTATATATCTGACTTTTCTGTTCTAATCTTCACAAAATTGTATGCACCTCCAGTCTTATTGAAAATTGTATGCACCTCCAGTCTTATTCTGACTGCTTTCTGAAATGAATTTGTATAATGTTGCCAGCCACTTCAGAAGCAGCTGTAGTTCTACGCTTCAAGGATGAAAAGGATGCACCCCCTTGACCACCACATACAGAAGGAAGAGAAAACAAAATAGGGCCACAGATGAACTGAGAACACCTTACTTTATTGAAGGTAAAAAATGAAAGAAGTATAAGAGATTTCTGAGCTAGGAACGCTATTAGATTCCTCTCAAATTCAGCTTGGTGATGGTGGTGGCAGCAATGGAGCGAAGAGATGTGATGGAGTGTGAGAAGGAAGATGCACCTCTCCTCTCCCAGTCACCAACAATAGTCACCAAGCCAGCAGTGACAGCAGCGCCTGAAAATATCAAAGCCAAAATGGAGAAGAGAGTAGCCCCAGTGATGATGAAAACATCCAAGCCATCCATCACGCAGGGACCTGACGCCACTCCAACCCCTCCAGGGAGCAATGCTAGCCAGGGACGTTCCAATGTCTGCTGCGGGTATAGTCAGGGGGGACATTTCCAGAAAAACTGCCCAGTAGAGGACCACACCCTGGCCAATGCATTCATGGTGTGTTACAAGGTCAGTTAAGGGAATCGCCCAGCATGGGAGACTGAAGTGGGGGTAAATGAGACTCCTATGAGAGCTTTAATTGATAATGGGTGCAGTCGGTCCTTAGTCAGGTGACCTATTAAGGGACCGGAAAACGAGCAGATATGAGTGAGATGTATCCACGGAGACATGAAGCCCTGCAAAACTGTAGAAGCTGTGGTAGAAGTGGGAATTTGTAAATGAATATTGCATATGGGGGTGCTGCTGGGTCTGGTGTGTGAAATGTTGCTGGGCTGTGATTGGGAGGGAGCTGACAAAGAGAGATGAAGAGGTGTGTTGGGGAGAAGAAGGTGATAATGTGTTAGAAGTCTCTGCAACCAATGAGAGCCTGGCAGCATGATGATGTTAGCCTGCAGGAGGCCTTTAACCAGGCTAAGCCAGAAGGGGTGATGGGGCCTGGGGAAGAGGGCTTTGAATTAGGCCATGGACTACTGTTAATGCATGTTGCAATCAGAGATCCCAAGAGAATTGTTACCCTGATGGTACCCACAGTGGTGATGAGGAGCATCATGATACACCTGTGGCTGGGCATTTGTCAGGAGAGAGAATGTTAGGGTGAACCAAATCTAGGCTTTATTGGCCACAGATGAGAAATTATCATCTGATGGCCAATGTTCCCTTCCTAGGCAAGATTATTGAGAGGGTTGCCGCCATTCACCTCCAGACCTTTCTGGAGGAGGAGCAAGTTCTGGATCCATTCCAGTCTGGGTTCAGACCATGCCAGGGGACTGAGACCAGCCTAGTCGCTCTGCAAGATGACCTCCTCAAGGCTCTACCTTGTTGGTCCTCCTGGATTTGTCAGCGGCCTTTGATACCATCAACCACGGTATCTTGCTGGGTCAGCTTTCCGAGGTGGGGATTGGAGGCACAGATTTTAGCTGGCTCCGATCCTTCCTTGGGGGCCGGCCCCAGAGTGTTAAGCTGGGGGGTGAGTTGTCGGCCCCTTGGACGCTCCCTTGTGGGGTGCCCCAGGGGTTGGGAATCTCCCCCATGTTTTTCAATATCTACATGAGGCCACTGGCTGAGGTCATTAGGGGATCTAGAGTGTACCATCATCAGTATGCTGATGACATGCAGCTCTATCTCTCCTTTACCACCTCTGCAGTAGAGGCAGTCCAGACCCTCAACTCCTGCCTCTATGTAGTCATGGCATGGACCAGGGCTAACAGGCTCAAACTCAACCCAGAGAAGACCGAGGTTCTGTTCTTCTACCAGGTACAGTGGCTCTCTCCCCAGTTTTGAGGGTATTACTCTTCAACTGGTGGAGAGAGTAAAGAATCTGGGTGTGTCCTGGATACAGCCTTATCCCTGGAAGCCCAGGTGATGGCCATCTCCAGGGCTGCCTTTTTCCATCTTCATCAGATCTTCCAGATCCGACCGTACCTAGATGAGGCCTCCCTGAGGATAGTTGTGCAGGTGCTTGTGATATCGAGGATAGATTATTGCAACACTCTGTATGTGGGGTTGCCCTTGACCCTTATTCGGAGACTACAGCGGGTACAAAATGCAGTGACCAGACTGGTGGTTGGTATAGATAAATATGGCTGCATCACCCCAGTTCTGGCTCATCTGCATTGGTTGCCTGTTGCATCCCAAAGAAGGCTCAAGATACTGGTTTTGATTTACAAAACCCTCCAAGACTTGGGACCTGAATACCTGGTGGAGCGGATCTCCGTGAGGTTGACTGAGGCCCATCCCACCAGAATGTTGCAGGTGCAACCACTTTGGGTGGCCACGCCCAGGGATGCCAGGAAATTGGTCACCGGAAACCAGGCCATCTCTGTGGCTGGCCCTTCGCTGTGGAACCACTTGCCTAGTGAGATGTGCCTTGCTCCATCCCTGTTGGCCTTCAAAAAATCTCTGAAAACATTGCTTTTTAGACAGGCATTTTGCAACCATCAGAGTGTATAGGGTTTTTTTGTTCTTTCTTTTTTCCCTGAGTAATACTTGCCGTCATCTTTTCTGGTTATTTTTTTAAATTTCTTATTTTATGCTTTTACTCTGATTTTGATGCTACTGTAGCATTATATTGTTGTGAACTGCCCACAGTTCCATTGGAAGATGGGTGGTATACAAACAAACAAACAAACAAACAAACAAACAAACAAAAGCCGGGACAATGGCATCACATGTTAGCCCCACTAATGTTTGCGGTTAGGGAGGTGTCCTAGGCTTCCACCAAGTGTTCACCTTTTGAGTTATAATATGGCCAGAACCCTAGGGGGTGTTGGATGTTGTGAAAGAACAGTGGGAGAGGGATATCGAACCTCCCCAAAATGTAATTAAGCATGCACTAGAAATGAGAAGGAGGTTGAGGGATGTGTGGAGTTTAACAGAAAGGAAGATATGACAAGAAAGTGAAAACTAGGGAATTCAAACCAGGAGATTTTGTATTATTATTACTACCTTCTGATAACACCAAATTGTTTGCACAATGACAAGGGCCATTTAAAGTTGAGAAGAGAATTAACGAAGTGAACTACGAAATTAGGATGCCTGATAGGAGGAATCCCCTTCAAATATTTCATGTAAATTTACTGAAGAAGTGACACAAACAACAAGCCTTGTTCGGGTCAGTAGAAGATGGGGAGCTGGGGCCAGATGTGTTTGAGTGTGTTAATCCTAAAGAGGGAGACCTGGACATAGCATTGACCCTGTCAAAGGATCAAGTGTAAGAAATCAGGCAATTGCAAACAGAATACAGTGGACCCCTGTATAACAAACGGATTGTACAACATAAAATCTGTACACCATAAAATATTCCGGAGATAGGGAAAATTTGCTTAACAGAATTGCCTGTGGGGCAAATCTGTACAGCATAACAATGGGATTACTCTGTTTTCAATGCATTCCTATGGGAAATTTGTATAAAGGAAAATTTGCTTAACATAATTTCCTTTGGAACGAATTAATTCCTTTATACAAGGTACCACTGTACAAAGATGTATTTTCCAACAAGCCAGGGCAGACCTCAGCAGTGATACACAAAATCATAACCCCTCCAAATGAGGTGGTTAGGGAAATGGGTGGGCCTTGGCCTAGACACTTAAGGGAGGTAATTACAGAGGAAATGAACAAGATGATAGTTTGGAGTTATCAAGCCATCCCGCAGCCCATGGCATAGCTACCCAGTAGTAGTGCCTAAACTGGATAGTAGCACCAGGTTCTGCATAGACTTCCACAAATTGAATTTCGTGTCTAAATTTGATGCATACCCAATGCCCAGGATAGATGAGTTAGAAAAACTTGGGGAATCAAAGGTTTTGTCCTTGTTTGACCTAACTAAGGGGTACTGGCAAATCCTAAGGGAAGAGGACAAGGACAAGACTGCCTTCTCCACCCCCAAATGCTTGTATCAGTTCTGTTACATGCCCTTCGAGCTACATGGGGCTGTAGCTTCCAAAGGCTAATGGATGTCATTTTGGAGCCAGTGAAGAATTTCGCCGCAGCATATATTGATGACATGTTCAGTGACAGTTGGGAGTCCCATGTACATCATATTAGACAAGTGTTAGAGGTCCTGAGGAAAGTGGGGTTAACTGTCAAGCCTAGCAAGTGTAAAATAGCATGCTCTAAGGTTAATTACCTTGGCTTTAAGGTGGGTGAGGGACAAATTGAGCCATTGCTGGAAAAATCTGTAAGGTTTCTGCATGGAAGAGACCCAACACTAAGAAAGAAGTGCAATAGTTTATAGAGCAGCTATTACCAACAGTTAATACCTCACTTTGCAGAGATAGCTGCACCTTTAATGAATCTAGTGAGGAAGGGACGACCTAGGAAAGTATAGTGGAGAAAAGAACAAGAACAGGCTTTTCAAATCATGAAAGACAAATTGTTCTCTTATTCTGTACGTTATGCCCCTAATTTCAATTTACCCTTCATTGTTCATTGTTCAGACTGATGCTTCGGACAGGGGCATAGGAACAGTACTCTCACAAGAGGTAGGTGGAGAGGAACACCCCATCATGTACCTAAGTAAGATGAAAGCTCAGTCTGCGAGAACATTATGCCACTCTAGAGAAAAAGGCTTTGGCTGTGAGATGGGCAACGCATGCCCTTAGGTATTACCTCCTAGGCACCCCATTCACCTTGGTGACAGACCATGCTCCTTGACATTGGCTTCATCAAATGAAGGACACTAACCCGAGGCTGACCCGTTGGTACCTGGCATTACAACCCTTTTCATTTACTATACAACATAAAAGGGGGCAAAGCACATTAATGCTGACTATTTCTCTCGCCAGGGTACCTGGGTACAGGAGACAGAAGAGAGGACGGGACACTTGGAAGGGGGGATATGAGAGAAGGAAGGTGTGTCACTCCTCTCTCCAGGGTCCAGTACAGGGTTAAAGTCAAAAGGAAAGGAGGAAACCACTACGAAGGAGAGGGGATGGAAAAAGAATCCCAGTGGGGAAAAAAGAAGTTCAAGGGTGAGAAACCAAAGAAGGGTGAACCCCAAGGAGGGAAGAAGAAAGAGGATGCCTTTGGGACCTGGGTTGACCAAGGTTTAGGTGAAAAACAGGAGGATTTAATGGAGACAGTAAAAGAGGACGCCGGGACAGGGGAATGGATCACTTTACAACTCCCGCGCAAAGCAGCACAGCAGGAGTAGAGGGAACAAAAGGCGGTAAAACCTCCATATTGGGGAGGCGCGCAAGCTGGCTCGGCACTTCTTCGAGCATGAGGGTCGAAGAAGAGAACAACACCAGTGGTCCTGCATTTGTGTCTGGGATAGAGCAGCAGGAGGGGGAGGGACGTGACACCCCTCGCATGGAGGTTTTTTTTTTTTTTTTAAAGCAAACATAACACCACGAGCCCTTTGGGATGGAGGCCTGGGTCAAGCCGGGCAGATGCTTTGGGGTCCCTGGCAGCTCAGCCGAGAATGGCCCTAATTTCTGTCCTGGGCATTTGCCAAAAGATGTTTGCCATCTCCCAAACTGCCAACGAAAGGTTAATGCAAGGCATGAAGCAAAAGCCATTCCCAATATTAGAATGCTACTTTTATTTTAAGAGCCACCATGTGTAAAAACGTTAGTGGTTTTGTTTTTAAATCGCATCCTTGGAGTTAATTAAATGGACAATCTTTTACACATAAAAAGTGGGAGGAAAGCAATTAAAAGCTAAAGGGAAAGAAATGCTTTGGCAGAGAGAGGACGCGTGCCACCACCACTCCTTGCCGTCCTTGTGCATTTGCCTCTGGCAAAAAAAGAAAAAAAATGCAGGCCTCGGCGGTGCAATCGCTCACCCGTGGCTTTTAATGGCACCCTTAGTCACAATTCGGTGGGCACTTATTTCCTTTTACAAGCTTACCTGGGAGACCTGGTTCAGCAGGAAACCAGCAGGGTCTTGAAAGCTGGAGAGATTCCTTGCTAAGGATCCGAGCACATACTGTTCTTAGTGCAGTGGTGCCTGCTTGGCTTATGAACATTTCAGGGATGAGGGATGTTATTACCTTGAGGTTGCAGGACAAGATCTTGCTGTTGGAAATGACACAGGATTCACCAAGGTTCACCTCCTCAGCATCCCAAGAGACACAGAACCAGCACAGCCTCCTTCACCTGCCAGTGGTCGGTACCTGAACCTCACACTCACGTCACAGGGTCCTGCTGTGATGGACCGGATGAAGACCCACACCTTGGAGGGTGAGGGCATATGTCCTCTGCCCCCAAAGGAGACCTTAGAGAAGCTACTTTCTTACCTAAAGAAAATGGGCTGCTTATTTACTTAGTATTTACATCCACCATTACATCCACCATTTACATCCACTTAGTATTTACATCCACCATAGTGCTTAAAGCTTTGGGCATTTTGAAATTTAATTCTAAAGGCTGTACATTGTCTTCTCTAGCAAGATGAGTGCTCAGTTTTACCCACCTCAGAAGGACTGAAGCCTGAGTCAACCTTGAGCCAGTTACCTGAGCTGCAGATTGAATTCAGGCCATGAGCAGAGTCTTGACTGCAGTACTGCTGTTTAACCAGTGCACCGCAAGGCTCTTTTAAAGACTAGGGGATTCTGAAAACCCATGAAAACATTTTGATAATAACAAGATATGCCACGCTTCCGTTTAAATCACACATATGTCTAGAGAAGAGGGAAATTAAATCATGAGTCACTGCAAGTGACAACCTGGGATCTGGGCTACAGCTCTGAAAAAGGCCCTTTTTTGGATTCCATGCCCCAGAATCAAAAAGGAGGCCCAGCTGTCATGACTGGAAAAAACTGGACTCCGTAGTCCAGCAAGGAAAGTGTCATGAGCAACAAGGCCATGATTCCTGTGGGGGAAAACAAGCTGGTCTTCCACCACTGAGACCCCATTCCCAAGCACGGGCTTTCCGATTCAGCCCACGCACCCACAGCGGTGATGCGGAATATTGAAAAACGGAAGCCTACCCCCCCAAAAAAAAAAAACATAAAGGCACTTTGCTCTTGTCTGGGATTTGTCAAGATTTCCTTCATTTTCATTCTATGGGGGCATGGTCAAAAGTTCTAACCCCGCTATGTTATTCAGTCAGTGTCTTGCATAGCTGACAAAAATCCACCAAGGGAAAGGGGGGGGCAGGAAAGGCAGCCGAAACAAGCCCGACCTGAAGGGGGTTCCCCTCATACAAATCACACTGAGTAATCCTTCACTGCCAACCTCTAGGCTTGTACAAATTGGCTGACCACTGATTCTAAAGTAATGATATTAGCACCTTTTCACCTCTACTTCTTCCAAAACCATGTCATCTGTCAGGCTCAGTTTCATGTCCCATGTGCCACACTCTCTGAACAGAAACTTTCTCACCATGCCAAAGAAAGGCTATCCAGGTGACCTCCTCAGCTACCCAGTTTCTCAAAGGATGAGACAGCCCACAGTTTGCATATAATTGTCTGTTTGCTTGCTTTAAAAAAGAACAATGATCCTTAGATTTCTGCAGCTAGCACAGTGAGGGTCTGAGGAACTATCAGTTACAGCCCCAAAGAGTAATTTTTAAAAGCTTTATGCAGCACAAGAAAGAAAGTGGGCTGATGTCCATAAGATAGCTAATTTTCAAAAACGGAGAAAAAGATGAGATCTGAGCAAGACCCTTATGTTTTGTGCGATATTTAATCAAATTGATATCAAACGTTAATACTAATAATTTACACTTCCAATATCAAGATTGAAGATTTAATACAATGTCTTTTAAATCTGACATGGGCACGGATAGTCATCATTTCTTGCTCCCATAGTTTGCATCTTACCTTGCATTGTCTTTTGATTAGTCACCAGGAGGCAAGCACGGGCTTCGTTTACAAGTTTGGTTGCTCAGGCAGGAAGATCTGCCAGAAGGCAGTTACTTCACGTCCTACTTCGTTCTGCGATTACATTTGTTCCGTGACAGCGTTGTTCGCGGTCACGTGGTTTTGTCCCTGTTCAATCACTGTTTCTGTTTACCCACAGGTGTGGTTACTTGTCTCGTGACAGCTGTTACTTCACGTCCTTGTTTTGTGACAACTACTGGACTTCCCTGGTTTCGTTTAGCCTTTTTAAAAAAATGTCAGGCTTTCGTTTTTCGATGTTTTGAATCCCCGCTGTAGGCGCGCAGGCTGTCTTGGGAAGCCCTGGCAGGAGGAGCCGGGTGAGCCCTCACCACTTGCCATAGGTGAGTAGTGGCAGCGGCGGCAGCGGCGTGGGTGGTGGACGAGACACCCTCGCCCTGAACTCAGCAGTCTGCAGGCTGGCAGGCGAGCAGGCCAGGAGAGCTCAGCCCTGCCTCCGGGACCCGAGGAGGATGGACTTACGCCTGAGTGGCAGTCCGCCTTTCCATTCAAGAGCTGCCTTCTCCTGCAGGGACAGGCAGGCAGCCGAGCCTGGCCTGGCCCAGGAGTTCCAGTCAGTTTTCTGGCTTTCTTGGTTGTCCGGATTATTCCTAGAGTGAAAGGGGGAAACAGCCATTGCTGTTACTTCATGTCCCTTGTCTCGGAACAGAAACTGGGAACAAAGCATGACAACAGAATTCCCCAGCTTGGGGCAGGTACAGCTCGTCACGCTTTGTTCCCAGTTCAGGGAGCGTGGGTCGGGACGAGATTCTGCTATGGATGTGAAGTAACCTTTTTTCGTACCGGTCCCAAGTGGGACAGCAAAGAGGAACGAGAGGGACGTGAAGAAATGGCCTCTGAAATACAAACAGCATTCCAGCTCCTAGTAATAGGTTATCCAGAACAAATCAATATGGATCTGGATGGATCCCCATAGGTCCAGAATCGCTTGCACACCTGATGATGCTGAGGCTGTGATCTTTTGCCTGCCTGGCTCTTATGGGATGCCTTTAAATCTGCAGAACAGTGAATGCCTAGTTGAAAAATCATCTCCAAAAACCATCTCCAAAAACACATGCTGAAAAATGGAAGAGGGGAAAAAGAAAAACACCTGATAATCCCTCTCCCTGCATGTGAACCTGTGAACCAAATTTAGTCAACCTGTACTGGGGAAAGAAAAACAAAAACAAAAAACACTTCAGGATTCTCAGAATGACAGAACAAGCCTCCGCCTCCAAGAGAATCTCACAAGCTGTGGACTCATTTCTCTCCACAAATCTCACTCTTTCCAGAAGAGTCATATGTTCTCACAGGCACCTTGGCTGGACCCCCTCAGAGTGCAAGTCGGATACCTCTGTTGGCACCCTTCCTGGCCATGGCATCAGATAAGGCCAGGGCATGAAACTGTATGTGTTTTAAGAAAAGAAATCCCCCAAATCCTCCAACCAATGGTCCTGTTGACCTCCAGGAGTCATGCAGGCCAGCACATTTTTGGACCGATGTTCTAAAATAGTTTTTAAAAAGCTCTGAGCAAGACAAAACCCAATGTTTTCAGTAGAACATTCCTCTCTCAGCTTTTCCCACCCATGACCAACCTCACTCACACCTGTTTCCCACAAGCAGCTGATAGGGGGAAAAACACTGCCTTGCCCCAAAATGGAGGTCATTTCGTTCCTAGTGCTGATCCCCACCAGCACAGAAAGCCTTGGGGTGTTCCATCTTGTAAAAAAGAGCCCAAGTCATCAGGAATATATGTCATTGTCCTCCAAGAGGAGAAGAAAAGCTCAATTTGCTCTCATTATCTGTGTAATGACAAGAAGATGGAAGCCTGTCTCAACATCAATAAATACTGTAAGGCGCTCCCTAATCCACATTCCACCCAAAGTATTCAGCTGCTCTAAACAAGAGTGTGAGAACAAGCCACTGTTATCTTAATCCAATAAAACATGACCTCTGGTCTAAGAAAGAGGTAAAGTTCAGTATTGATTGGCTATTCAATAATCAGCTCATAATTACTATTATCTTTGTGACTTCACCTTGTTAAAGAGGTCAACAATTTTGCAAAGAGAAAAAAAATCTTGCAAATCATGCTGTTTCTTTGCCCATATTGTATCTGGGGCCAAAAGATCAATCAATCAGAATGTCTAATTTTATAATGTTTTAAAAAGAGATTGTGAGATTAAGAGTCATTAAATTTGATTCTCCTCCATCTCTTGATCTCCATCTCTTAAGATTATAAAAAACTGGAGTCCATGAGGAGCCTTCTCATTGCAGACTGCCCTTGAGTTAATTATAACTACTCACTCTTCTCCAAATTGTACTAGTTTACATTTCAACATCCCCTTAATCCGCTCGGTGTGGGACATCTGCCAGCATCTGTGTCTTCTCACCTTACTCTCCTGATCCAACAACAACAACAACAACAACAACAACAACAAACAACAAGAACCCTCGACTTGCCCTGCATCTTCAGTATTCTGCATGCCCATGGCAATACTGTTGCTTGCATATATCATGAAGGATTTCAGAACCCTTTGGATTCTTGTACACCCAAAACATCCACCCACTAGAACCAAGCCTTGAGGAAAGCAGCACTTGGGATGACAAATTCCAGAATCCCTCTGTGACTCACTCCTGCCCCCCCAAACCCCAAGTTCTGATCAAGACCCCAAAGACTGTGTGAACCAGTGCCACACAAACAACATCACCAAAGAGCCATGGGTGCAAATCTCTGATGAATTTTTCATTAATCTCCGTTAATGATTGGCCTGGGCATTCCATAAACAGAGGCAAATCCTTGAAAATGTCAATAAAATGCATGGGCAGGATTTTTAAAGGTGACTCATTCCGATGGTAGCACAATTTCCTTACATTTACTTATCTTTTTGGGGATTTATGGCAGGCCTCTATCAAGGTGAGCACAATGTTTTCTTATCTTATCTGGAGCTCCCTTAGTGGCCTTTCCTTGGTTATGTATGAACATGTGAAGCCTGTGCATACCAAGTTAATATTTCCAGAGCTTTTAAAACATTGGGTTTTCTTTCTTTCTTTCTTCTTTTTAAAGTACAGTAAATGTTTTCTTTCTTTCTTCTTTTTAAAGTAAAGCTTCCAGAAGAAGCCCCATGTGTTGATCAGAAAATTCTGGGTGTTTTATCAATGAAATTCATAGAATCATAGAGTTGGAAGAGACCTCAAGGTCCATCCAATCCAACCCCCTGCCATTTAGGAACCCCATTACAGTATTTCTGACAGATGGCCATCCAGATTCTGCTTAAAAACCTCCCATGAAGGAGACACCGCCACCCTTTGTGGCAGCATATTCCACTGCCGAACAGCTCTAACTGTCATGAAGTTCTTCCTACTGTTCAAATGGAATCTCTTTTCCTGTAGTTTGAAACCATTGCCCCAAGTCCTTGTCTCTGAAGCCATGGAAAACAAACCTGTTCACTCTTCAATATGACGCCCTTTCAAATATTTAAACATAGCTATCATGTCCCCCCTCAGCCTTCTTTTTGAAAGGCTAAACATTCCTAGTTCCCTAAGCCATTCCTCATAAGACATTTCCTCCAGACCCTCAACCATCCTGGTCACCCTCCTCTGCACCCGCTCAAGGTTGTCAGCATCCTTTTTACATTGAGGCACACAGAACTGGGCACAGTACTCCAGGTGGGGTCTGACCAGAGCAGAATAGAGTAGTACTATCACTTCCCTTGTTCTAGAAACTATGCTTCTGTTGATGCAACCAAGAATCGCATTGGCTTTTCTGGCCACCGCATCACATGCTGACTCATGTTCAATTTGGGGTCCACCAAGACTCCCAGATCCCTTCCACAGGTACTATTCTCCAGCCAAGTATCCCCCATCCTATAGCTGTGCAATTCATTCTTTTTACCTAGATGTAGCACCCTAGATTTCCCTCTATTGAAATCCATTCCGTTAGCTTTGGCCCAGCACTCTAATCTTACGTCCTTTTGGATTTTCATCCTATCTTCTAGGGAATTAGCAAACCCCTCCCAATTTTGTATTATCTGCAAATTTAATTAGCATCCTCTCTATTCCTTCCTCCAAGTCATTAATAAAGATATTGAACAGCACTGGACCTAGAACAGAACCCTGGGGCACCCCACTGGTCACGTCTCTCCAAGCTGAAGAGAGGCCATTTATGATCACCCTTTAGGTGCGATCAGTCAATCAATTACAAATCCACCTAACAGTAGCACTATCTATCCCACTTTCTACTAACTTCTTAGCAAGATTACCATGACCATGGGGAACCTTATCGAAGGCCTTACTAAAGTCCAGATAAACAATATCCACAGCATTCCCCTCATCCACCAGCCCTGTAATTCTATCAAAGAAAGAGATCAAATTAGTCTGGCCTGACTTGTTTTTAAAAAACCCATGTTGACTTCTTGTAATGACAGCATTGTTTGTTAAATAATTACAGACTGCCTGTTTAATAATCTGCTCTAGGATCTTTCCAGGAATTGAAGTCAAGCTGACTGGGCAGTAATTATTTGGGTCCTCTTTTTTCCCCTTTTTCATTTTTTCCAAGATTTGGTCATGGTACACCCAGCATCTCACTCAAGAGTCTCTACTCAGAGGTTCTAAAGATACCTGGCTTTGAACTCAATACCTTTTCCACACAAGCCCTAAGGTCTGCCAAATTTCTCTGTGAAGATGCTTTCCGTTTTGCTGCACAGAGCTCAACTGTCGAGGCCAAAGCTCACACTGGAGACTTCTGTTTGTTTGTTTGTTTGTTTGTTTGTTTGTTTGTTTATACCGCTCCTATTTCCTGAAGGAACTCTGTGCGGTTCACAAAAAAGGTTAAAAACAAACATCAATTAAAAATATAAAATAGCACTGGGCAAGATGCAAAAACTAGACGACCATGGGGGGAAAAACCCAACCTGGCACCGCATTAGCAATCGCCAAAGGCATCCCTGAAGAGCCAGGTTTTAAGGGCTTTCCTAAAGGAAGTCAGTGAGGGAGCCTGGAGTATCTCACCGGGTAGCTTGTTCCAAAGTGATGGACCAGCCACCGAGAAGGCCCATTTCCGAGTTACTACTCTATGGGCCTCTCTGGGGGTGGCCACTGGAGAGAGAAAGCCAATTAGAAACGTAATCTGGTATTGCAGGATGTGAAGGATTCCTCAGATCAGGCAGATTACCTGTCTCTCCTGAAGTTACTCCTTTTCATCATAATGGGCATGGCTCAAAAAGTCTTCCAGATCTGAAATTCTGGCAATGAAGAACTGTGGGTTGGAAGTGTAGGATATCTCAGTGGTATGGGGCATCTGGCTACAAATCTAGAGCTTGGGAGTTCTTTTCTTGAGAGAGGCTGGACTCAGTGATCCAGAGGGTCCCTGCCAGCACTGTAGTTCAAAGGTTCAAAGGATAAAGCTGAACTAATATCTATACTACCAAGGCCTAGATGCTCGATAAGCACATCTGATGTTGCCTGATTTCGGAAGCTAAGCAGGTTAGCACTTGGATGGGCGACCGCCAGGGAATAAGCAGGGTTGGGACAGGCTAGTACCTGGATGGGCGACCACCAAGTGCTGTAGGCGCCTGGAGTAGGAACTGGCAAGCCACTCCAGTATTCCTGCCAAGAAAACACCATGGACATGGGGTCATGAAGAGTCAGTCACGACTGTAATGACATAAGGCACAGCTATTTCATATAGAGATGGGCACGACCAGAAAAAAATTTTTTTCGAGTTGTCGTTTTTCGGGACGGGTCCGTTTCGGGTCGTTTCCGTTTTTCACGAAATTTTTTAAAAATTTGTCGTTTTGTCGTGTCATTTGTCGTTACCGCCACCACGATTTCGCGTGATTTGACGTCCCAGCGAGTGGCGTCCCGCCAGCGCTAGGTGTTTTTGCGCCCTAGGCAGCAGGCGGGGTGGCGGGGGGGCATGGGCGGGCGGGCAGCAACAGGGGGGAGGGGCGGGCGGGCGGGTGCGCGGGCGGTGGGCGCGGGTTCCACAATGACCCAGAGCAGGCAGAAAACACTTTAAACTGACTTGCTGTACAAGACTGCATTGAATAAAGCAATTGCAATTTTTGCAAACAAAGTGGGTGGTGCACCCACAGCAGAGCTGCAGGCAGGGTATGAAAGGACCTTGGCTTGCCACCAAGCAAATGAAAATTTTAAAATAAATCCACACCTCCCCTCCCACTCAAACCTCCCCCCCCCCGTTTGAAGCACTATCAGAATCCAGAAAAGAAATCATAACAAACTGCAGGAGAATAAAAAAGAATAAACTGCGTTGCTATTCCTCACAGCAGACAGAGAATGAAAGGAATTATTATTATTTCCTAAAAATTCAATTGAATCAATTCCCTCCCTGCCTGCCTAACTGAAATCTAAAGGCTCCGCGAAATCGAAACTAGTCTAGCACAGCAGCCAGCTACACACAGCCCTCTCCCACCCACATCCAAGCCCGGACTGCGACTCTTCTGGGAGTGCCTCGGCTTTTTATGCCCTCTTGCACATCCAGAAGTGTCAGTCAAAACCTGGCCATGCGATTGGTAGAACGGGTCCAAAAATTTGCATGGTCCCATCCCATGGCCAGCCCATCATTGCGCAGGTGTAAAAAAATAGAAATAAAAATAAAATAAAATAAAATCAGTGCGACCTTTTACTGCTATAAAAAACCCACTGCTGCTACTGTAAAAATTCAAGCATTTAAAATAGCTAATTTTCGCATGTTACTGTGGTGCTTTGGTGGTTTTTTTGGACCACAATTTCAAAAAAAATATTGCGGACGCCATTTTGGATCCCCCCGCACCGCATGGCAAATGGAGACACCGAGGATGCCCCCTCCCAGCCTGGTACCAGCAGCCCAGGACAGGAGGGGGGGAAGGCTGGGGACCCCCCCCCAGAAACCACCCCTCTGGTAGGTGCCCTCAGGCAGGCATATTTTCGCCTGCTTTTTTGGCCGGGAATCGGGGGTTTTATTTTTAAAACTTTTTTTCTGTGCCGCTTGGCCGACAACAGAAAAACTTTTTTTCTGTGCCGACAACGACAAATCAGACCCAATTTTTCTTTTTTCGGTTTGAGTTCGAGTTCTGACGGCTTAATTGTTGTTACCGTTTCCGTTACGTAACGGAAACGATATCCGAAAATGGAAACGACAATTTCGCCAAGTCGTGTCCATGTCTAATTTCATACTATGTTAACCTGCCATAGCTCACTTCATAAAATCCTGGGAAAGGTAGTTTCATAAGAATGCACAGACATTTCTCAGATGCTCTATTCATTCCTCATAAAACTTCCTTTCTCTGTGCTTTCTTTTAAAAACCAACCCGCTTTCTTGCTATCCTAGGTCTCTAAGATGACACCATAGATCTGATGGTGGATTTTCAAAAAAAGTTTGCTTTGGTATGTAGGAACATCAAATGGATTTCCATCCATAGAGGGAAGAAGCCCTTCTCTTTGTCCAGAAAATTCAAGCAAAGCAGTTAAAAATTCAGCCAAATCCCCACCCCACAAGGATGAAGCCAAGTGAGTAAGGGGCTTTACTCACTTCCAGCTAAGCCTGCAGGCAAGTCTTCAAATCCGAGTCCCATTTTGGAGTCTTTGGTACCAAGTCTGAATCCGTATTTAAAATAAACCTTCCCAACCCCCCAAATATAAAAAGGGAGGAGATGGTTGAGTTCCAAGTCATGAATCCATATCTATGTTACTGAAAATGAAAAACCCAAGTTGAGACCGAGTCAAGTCACCATTAAGACTTCAGCCAGACTCGACAACGTGTCATGTCATTTGAGTCCCCACCCCTCTCCCTGGGACCATCTAATTCAGGCAGAACTGCCACCAAATTCTACCTAAAGCAGAACTCAAGTTGTACAGGTATTTAACCACTGCACCACGAGAAAAAGTGAAGCAGTGAGAGGAAGTTAACAGCAGACATGACAGACCTTTGTCATGATTAGCAGAAACTCTCAAAGGCTGTTTGTACATCTCAAGGTTCAGTTATCAGGGCTGCTTCATGAATTGCTTAAAGAGCAGCAAATTAAGGAGTCCTGAGTCTTCCCCAAAGGGCAGAGACCTTTTAGTCTGTATTGTTTACAGTTGCACCCAGCATTCCAGCAGAATCAGAACCATAAATTAAACAGGCTGCCAAGTTCTTCCACCTTTTACTTGAAAGAGTGCTGAAAAAAATAAAGAACTCATACAGTAACAGAGACATGAGGGAACACGGTTGGAGGAACAAAAGTCGTCCTTTTCAAAATTTCATCTTTTAAATTTGGACTTCTTTTTGCCTGTAGTCATGTGACCTGGATGTTCCATACTCTTTACAAGTGTGCCGAGCTGTGCATTTTAATTGGAGTCCCACTCCCATTGCTGGGAGTGGTAGCTCAAAGCAGGCATCTCTGCACACACACCTTGATACAAGGAAACTACACAGCTTACACTAACCATGGACTAACCACCATCAGGAATGTCAACAAGCACCCCTCACACACACACACACACACACACACACACCAGCCTTTATCTGCAATCTGCAAAGTCAGTGTGATCTTCTCAACCTGTCATGTAGCAGGATGTTTCTTAGGAGTGAGTTGTGTTTCATTTCAGAGTCAATCTAATCTGAAGTCATTCTTTTAAAACTGCACATACCTTCCTGGTGTTCCAAAAGGATCCCCTTTAATAAGCACTAAGAGTCAATAAATCCACTCTTTTCCGTTTATGTGTGCATGTTTCACATACCGCAACAGCCCAGATTCCAGTTACTCAGGCAGAAGTGTTTGCACTATCAAAATCTTTCCAGTGACTTGCTACCACAAGATGTGCCACTGCTAACCTGGACTTGATTTGCGAGAGCACGTTGGTCCACAGCATCAACAGCACATCAGTGCAAAATGGGGTTGTGAAGATGGTCTCCTGCCACTGTTGTGTTCATCTGCTTCTTGGTACACAGAATGTGTCTGTCATCTGGTGAAAGTGATGAGTAGCCTTCTTCAAAAGCTTGGAGCTGCAAAGATGGGATGATGCCCACCCTTTCTGCCTACACATGCTAAACGTGCTTGGGGGTAACCAACAAGAACTCCATCATCCTCCCTGGGGAATTGCTGATGGTTCTTAAGGCCAAAGAAAAGCACCTGACAACCTTAATCTTAACATTTGCTATCAAAGCTGGCCAAACATGCAACACATGCCCTAGTGACCTCCCGGCTGGACTACTGTAATGCACTCTATGTTGGGCTACCGATGGAAAGTCTCAGGAAACTTCAACAGGTCCAAAATGCAGCGGCCAGATTGCTGATGGGGTAGGTTACAGAGATCACATTACACCCCTACTAAAGCAGCTCCAGTGGCTGCCAGTCAGCTCTTGAGCACAATTCAAAGTGCTGGTTTTAACGTAGAAAGCACAAAATGGCCTGGGTCCCAGCTACCTCAAAGATAGACTCTCACAGTATGAACCAGTTTGGGTGCTAAGGTCATCAGGAGAGGCCTTTCTCTCCATCCCACCACCTTCACAGGTGCATCTCATAAGAACACATGAAAGGGCATTCTCTGTTGCTGCGCCCAAACTCTGGAACTCCCTCCCACTGGAAGCCAGAACTGCCCCATCTCTGCTCTCTTTCCAAAAGCAGACAAAGACCTTTCTCTTCAGGCAAGCTTTCCCTGAATGCGGGACTACTTAATATATGGATTATATAATATATGGATTATCATACATGATTGCATTGACTGATTTCATAAGAACACCAGTATTTTCCATGTTACTTTCCACCCCTCATAATGGATTATTCTTTTTTCTTTTTGCGCGCACTTTGTAGCTTTAGTGTTACATTTTAATGTTCTAAGAAGCTTCTTCTAATTCCCTGTTCTTAATATTGAATATGTCTTAAATGTTCTGGGCTGTATATTGTCCCTCATTATTGTAAGCCACCTTGGGTCCTTTTCCAAGGAGAAAAATGGGGTAAAATATTCCAAATAATAAAATAAAATAAACATAAGAACAGGAGTAATTTCATTTCAATGTGTTTTGCACATGACTATTTGGGAGGAAAGATAAAAAAACAAAGTGTTCTGCTTATATATACCCCCATACCACTTCAAGTAGTCTCTGGGCGGTTTACAGTTTAATTACAGTATGCAGGCTACACTTTCAGATCTGCCGAGTGAGGGGAAAAGAAAGAAGCCACAGCAAGATGAATGAAGGAGAGAACAGGCGAAGGAGAATGCCAACCAATAGAAGGGAAGAGGGAAGTCACCCTCAAGATAAATCAAGACTGAGTCAAGCCAAGGGTGGTTGTGTATCCTTTTTAGCGAAGGCAGTCATTTTATTTATTTATTTATTTATTTTTTGATTTGATTTATTTAGCTTGTATGCCGCCCACTACCCCAAAGGAACTCCGGGCGGTTTACAACACATTAAATAATAACAATAAAATACAGCATAAACAATAATAAAATTAATCTACCAAGGTAAAAATACAATTAAACAGCAGATGGCGGGCAAGGGAAAAAAACATAATTAAAAGTCACCAAACGCCTCCTGGAACAGCAAGGTCTTTAATGCTTTCCTGAAGACTGGTAGGGACTGTGCAAGGCGCAATTCGCTGGGAAGGTGGTTCCAGAGTGTAGGGCCAGCCACAGAGAAGGCTCGGGCATGAGTAGATGTTTTTCGAGCCTCCCTGGGTGTGGCCACCCGCAGCGAGTGCACCCGCGGCACTCTAGTTGGTCGGGCCGAAGTTGACCGCTGGAAGATCCGCTCTGCCAGGTAATCAGGTCCCAGGCCATGGAGGGTTTTATAAACTAAAATCAGGACCTTGAATCTAATCTGGGACGCAATGGGTAACCAATGCAGGCGAGCCAGAACTAGGGTGATGTGGTCAAATTGACGCACACGCGCCACCAGTCTGGCTGCCGCATTTTGCACCCGCTGCAGTCACCGAATGAGAGTCAAGGGCAACCCCATGTAGAGAGCGTTGCAGTAGTTTATCCTCGAGATCACCAACACTTGCACAACAGTTCTAAGGGAGTACCCATCGAGGTATGGATGAATCTGGGCAATTTGATGAAGGTGGAAGAAAGCAGCCCTGGACACATCGGCCACCTGGGCCTCCATAGTAAGAGCTGGGTCCAGGACCACACCCAGATTACGAGCCCTCTCTGCCGGCTGGAGGGAAACTCCCTCCAAGCTGGGGAGAGGGCCTCCATAACCAGACGGGGAACTCCCAAAGAACATCACCTCGGTCTTCTCAGGGTTGAGTTTGAGCCTGTTGGCCCTGGTCCAAGCCATAACCGCCTCCAGGCACTGGTCGAGGGTCCGGACAGCTTCCACTGCAGAGGTGGAAAAGGAGAGATAGAGCTGCGTGTCATCAGCGTACTGATGACAGCAGACTCCAAATCTCCTTATGACCTCTGCCAGCGGCCTCATATAGATGTTAAACAGCATGGGAGAGAGAGATGACCCCTGCGGCACTCCACAAGGGGGTATTCACGGGACCGACAGCTCCCCCCCCATGCTACACATGCTGGGGCCGGCTCTCCAATAAGGACCCGAACCAACTGAGAACAGTGCCTCCGATAACAATCTCAGAGAGCCGGTCCAGCAGGATACCGTGGCTGACGGTATCAAAGGCCGCTGACAGATCCAGAAGGACCAACAAGATAGAGCAACCCCTCTCGGCCCCCCGGATGAGGTCATCTTGCAGCGCGACCAAGACAGTCCCCCAACCTGGCCTGAACCCAGACTGGAATGGGTCAAGAACCCATTCACCCTCCAGGAACGTCTGGAGCAGGATAGTGGCCACCCTCTCGATTACCTTGCCCATGAAAGGAACATTGGCGATCAGACGGGAGTTTGCCAATTCGTCCGACACCAAGCCAGGTTTTTTAAGAATGGGCATCACCACTGTCTCCTTCAGGCGAGAGGGGAAAATCCCTTCCCTGTAGGAGGCAGTGGAAATCATTGAAGCCCATTCAGGCATGCTCCCTCTGGCAGTTTTTATAAGCCAAGATGGGCAAGGATCAAAGGGGGGGACGCAGGCTGGCAATGGGCCAGGGCCCTGGAGGCCTCAAGCAAGGAGACAGGCCCAAACTCAACCAATCGAGGAGATCGGGGGGGTGCAGCATCAGGAGATGCCGGGGATAGAGTAGGGCAACCGGAGTCCAGACCAGCACGGATGGCCTCTATCTTAGTTCTAAAAAAGGCTGCAAAGATCTCACTACTGAATTCAGAAGGGGAAGGCCTTACCAGACAGGATTAGTGAGTTTGCGAATCAAGCGAAAAAGTTCCGCTTGGCGGTTCGAGGCCTCACTAATTCTCAGGGAGTAATAGGATGTTTTAGCCTCCCTGATCGCCCAAGTATAGCGCCTAGTCTGGATTGTAACTGCAGCCTTATTCAGTGCCATCCGGTCCGTCCTCCAGCTGCTCTCCAGCCTTCTCCACTCTTGCTTCATCACTCTCAACTCCGCCGTGTACCACGGCGAAGAGCGAGCTCTGCAACGGAGAAGGCGCTTAGGGGAGATCCGGTCGACAGCCCGGGAGACATCATCGAACCATTTGTCCACCACGGCTTCAGCCAGATCGTCAGCCAAATCGCCAGGGAGCTCCCTGAAGACCTCCCAAAAATGACCAGGGTCTAGGAGTCTCCAGGGGTGGCCCCAAACAGATGGCCGAAGTTCCCCACGGGGCGGGGCAGTGATCGATAGGGAAAAGGCCAGCAGATGATGGTCTGACCATGATACAGGCAGGGAGACAATGTCCCCTACCCTCAGACTAGAATCCTCCAACGTGGAGGTAAACACCAAGTCCAGGGTGTGCCCAGATCTATGGGTGGGGCATACAACATGCTGGGTCAGGTTCATGGAGGCCATGGACTCCATGAATTCCAGAGCCACGGCGGAAAGCTCATCGCCAGCACGCACATTGAAGTCCCCTACCACCAAAAGGCAGGGGGACCTCAACAGTGCAGTCGCGATGAACTCCGTGAACTCTGGTAGGGATTGTGCTGGGTTGCAGGGAGCACGGTAACCAAGCACAATGCCAAATCTGTCCCGCTTTCCCACCATTAGATGAAGGCATTCAAGCCCCGGACTTACCAACGTTGAGGCTCTGCTGACAAAAAGAGATTCCCTATAGACAATGGCAGCCCCACCCCCTTGCAACCCTCAGACCTGCCTACACCCTGAACCTGAAACCCAGGGGGGCACAGCTGGGCGAGTGAAGCTCCCCCCTCTGCTCCCACCCAGGTCTGGATGATGCAGGCCAGGTTGGCCTTCCCATCCCAGATGGCATCATAAAGGATAGGGATCTTATTATGGACCAACCTGGGGTTCATCAGAAGGCAGGACAGGCTGGAGGCGCTGGCGGAATGGCTCCGAGATACGTGGCAGTGAGCTGGGAGGTCAGAACGGGGGACAGGCGTTAATTGCCTGGCCTGAGTTCTTCTTATCCGACTAACCCCCAGCTATGAGCGTATCGCCCACGATCCGACACAACAGAATAGCAGTCCCTGCAGACATGGTGACTCAAAAAAAAAAAAAAAAAAAAAAAGCAAGAGATAACACCAAAATCTAATAAGAACAACCCAATTCGTACAATACAATGTAAAACAAATAAGGCAAAAATCAACAGCAAATAACACCAGTGAAAAAAAGCCTAATTGAACTACAACAGACTATAAATACAAAATAAATAACACATACATACAAATATGTATACCCAAAAAGAAAAGAAAAGAAAAGAAAAGAAAAGAATCAGCAAATAATAAAACTACAACATAATAATGGGCACTCAGCCAGGGCTAACAGGTGAACAAAAAGGGGGGGTAGGAGAGGGGCAAAATATATCCGATGGATGGAGAAGCGGCAAAAATAATGAAAAGATGGTAAAGGACTGTCAACATGCTAAGATTGATGTATGGTAAAGAGCAGTCCGCAGCTGTCAGTGGCACAACGTCTTCAGTCTAATGCAAGTTGGTCAGCCGAAGTAACTCCACAGAAGGCACCAAGGGGGCCTCTGGTCCAGCAAATAACGCGAAGTCTCAGGTGAGAGCACCTCCTTCATAGAGCTCCAACTCGCCCTCAACAGCACTTCCGCCATCACAGATGGCCATGCCGAGGTCAGAGGAGGACCCAGATGGAACGGTTCAGTAACAGCCTTCGGACCGGGGTCAGCAGCCTCCTGGGTTGGTTGATCCCAGTGCAAGGACAGTCCTTTTGAAATATTTAGTCTAAATCCAATTGAAGGAAAGAAAGAGAAGGGCCTTGAAGCTGGCCATCCCCTCTTAGGATGAAATGGAGATAGCCAGCTTTAGAGTCGTTTGATCTCCATCATCCTCCCCCATTGAGGAAAATGCCCTGTCATTCTGTTTCACCAGCACCAGCATATGCAGTCTTACAGAAATCTGAGTTCCTTCCCCCACCCTGCACCAGACCCTCCATTTCCATCTGTCCATCTCTCCCCTCTGCAGACCCTGCACATCATCATCACCATCACCATCTTCCAACCTGGATTCTCTTTCAACCGTTGACATATCATGCTCCCAGAAAGAGAGGAAGAAGCAGCAGCAGAAGGAAGAGAATCAGACTCCAGTGACACTGAGACATCTGTGTTCAGAAACCCTAATTCCACACTTAGGAAAGGAAGAGAAATCAATATAAGCTGCACCTTTTCCCGGTAACATCACGACTCTGTTTGAGGAGGAGGAGGAGGAGGAGGAAGAAGAAGAAGAAGAAGAAGAAGAAGAGGGGGAGCGCTTTTCTAAAATGTAGCCCTTAACAAACAGAGCATTACTCAAGCGCTCCAGAGGCGAGTGTCATAAACAAGCAGGCACATGGCAAACATATTGATTTCCTCAACCTTATCTCACAGCAACCACTGCTCAGTTACCAAGCTACTTTAATATGTAATTTACTGCAAGGAGAAAAAGCAAGGAAAAGGGGCCCTGAAATATTTACTGTAGATGTAAAGGCTCAGCTCACTCCCTGGTTATGGGTTTGTCACCCCCAAGGTTCTGTAAAGGGTCCAGTGCTATTCAACATCTTTATTAAAGACTTGGAGGAAGGAATAGAGAGTAGGCTGATCAAATTTGCAGATGAAACCAAATTGGGAGGGGTTTCTAATTCAGAGGATAGGATGAAAATCCAAAATGACCTTGACAGAATAGAGTGCTGGGCCAAAGCAAATGGAATGAGTTTCAACTGAGAGAAATGTAGGGTCCTGCATCCAGGCAGAAAAAATGAATTGTATAGATATAGGATGGGAGACACCTGGCTGGAGAATAGTACCTGTGAAAGGGATCTGGGAGTCTGGATGGACCACAAATTGAACATGAGTCAGCAATGTGACATGGTGGCCAAGAAAGCCAATCTGATTCTTGGTTGCATCGACAAGAAGCATAGTTTCTAGAACAAGGGAGATGATAGTACTACTCTATTCTGCGCTGGTCAGACCCCACCGGGAGTATTGTGTACAGCTGGGCATGCCTCAGTTTTAAAAGGATGTTTACAATCTTGAACAGGTCCAGAAGAAGGCAACCAGGATGGTTAAAGGTCTGGAACATTATGTCTTACGAGGAGCAGCTTAGGAATCTAGGAATGTTTAGTCTTACAAAGGGTATTTGTACAAGACCCCTAAACTCCGCAGCAAATGGCTGCCAGCTCTGGAGCTTACAATTGTTTCCCCACCAGCTCCGGAGTTTGCAGGAAATTAAGTGTGACCACGCCCACCTAAGCGCGTCCCAGTGCACTTTTCTTGTACCTGCTCTAGGAGGGTGAAAATTCCCAGGTCCGGATTTAATCTGGTGAGTGCGGGGCTCTCCTCGCTTCTGTTTTTTGTGTTTTTTTTTGCCTCCCACCCCTTTAAAAGAAGGGACGGGAGGCAAAAACAAACAAACAGAAGATAAGGAATCAGGACGGACGACGGGGCTCCGGGTGGCTTCGGAGGTGAGCCTGCATTTTTTCCTCTCTTTTTTCCTCCCTCCCCTCACGCAGACAGGAGCAAGGAAGTGCGGAGGGGTGGGGACGCAGGAAGAGCAACGAACCCCCAAGATCCCTGGTCTGAATTTAAGTGGCCAGCGGATCTTAGGGGTCGCGTGAAGAGGCCCAAAGAGAAGACTGAGGGGGATATGATAGCCATTTTTAAACATCTGAAAGGATGTCATATCAAAGAGGGGGCTGGGTTGTTTTCCATGGCTTCAGAGACTAGGACTTGGAGCAATGGTTTCAAACTACAGTACAGTAAAAGAGAATCAAATTAAACATTAGGAAGAACTTCCTGATGGTTAGAGCTGTTCAGCAGTGGAATATTTTGCCACAAAGGAGGGTGGTGGAGTCTTCTTCTTTGGAGGCTTTTAAGCAGAGGCTGGATGGCCATATGACAGGAGTCCTGTGATGGGGGGTCCTGCATGGCAGGGGGTTGGACTGGATGGCCATTGAGTTCTCTTCCAACTCTGTGATTTCATGATTCTGATTCTAATGGAGGAGGGGAACTGAGAGGAGTACATACTCCCATTTGAGGTCCCCCTCCATCGTGAAGAATTTTCAGTCCTGGTGGAGGAGGCAAGAAAAGGTAGTAGGCACAGCAGTTGAGGTGGTGATGACACTTTTGATTTTCAGTGTTCATCGGCCTTCAGAAGATCCAGAGGTTCTCCACCCCCTTGATTTTGAAGGTGAGGATTTAATTTTAGTTCAGGGAAGAAAGCTGTTGAGCCCCACAAGGTCATCTCCCCTGTCCTTCCTCTCACCCCTTTGATGGAGCCAGCAGGGAAGCAGAATATTCAACAACTGGATCAGATGCCAAAGTGGGGAGACAACAACTCCATGTTTGAGCTCTTGCTTTGTAGGTAGAAGAGCCCATCCAGTCTTTGGTGGCTTCCATTTAAATGGCCAGGAAACAGCTGATACAAGAGACCTTGTTCAGTCAAAAGAGACCATGCTGGGCATGGAGACCAACAGTCTTCCAGAGACAGCAGCTTTATGGGTTCCTCAATCTCCCTAGAGCAGGGATTCCCAACCTTGAGTCCCCAGAGGTTCTTGGACTACAGCTACCAGAAACCCTGGCCAGAACAGCCAGAGGTGAAGACTTCTGGGAGTTTTAGTCCAAGAACACCTAGGCATCCAAGTCTGGGAACCATCAATCTAGACCTGTGCTTCCTAACTTTGAGTCCGCAGATGTTCTTGGACTACAGAAATCCTGAACACAGCTAATGAAGAAGGCTTCTGGAAGTTCTATTCCAAGAACATCTGCTCCCTGACTCCTACAGATAGAAGGGAGTCTTGCTGAAGAAACACTCTACCAAGAACAACGAACTAAGTTTATTGGAAATAAAGGTTGTATAACATGCATCCCACTTCAGAAATGCTCCAACTTGATTGTTGGCAACAGGGTGGAACCCACACTTTATGGATTTGTAGCTCTAATTCTTCTCTAGTGCTGTGGACACCATATCCAGCATCTCACCTGTCCCAGGTTTGCACATGTACCTTTTGGTTGTTGAGTGGCAAGTTGAAGTGCTAGGTTAGGGTTACAAAAGTGGATTTATGGTTATAATGCAAATTGGCTTTTATTTCTTCCCTTTAACTCTGAAATCTTGGATTTCCTGAGATAACAAAGTATTTGGAAAGGACATGATTCAGCTTTGGAGAGAAAACCATTCTTAGAGATGGGCACGAATCACTGGTTTGGTGGTTCAGCCCAGTTCGTTTACCCCTCCCCCAACAGTAGTTAAGCTGCTCAGTGGTGTGGAGGAGGCGGGGCAGGGAAGCTAGGACAGTGCTTCTGAATGGGCACCTGCCAGAGGAGGTGGGGTGCTGAAACGTTGTAGTGCTCAACGAACCGGCACAAACCACCAAACCAGCAATTTGTGCCCCCAAAAACCGGGCCTGGCGTCGGACCAATTGGCCAACTACCGCCCGATCGCCAATGTCCCCTTCATGGGCAAGGTCATCGAAAGGGTGGCCGCGGTGCGCATTCAATCCCATCTGGAGGAACAACGGTGCCTTGATCCTTGCCAATCTGGTTTCAGGCCTGGCCGGGGAACCGAGACAGCTCTGGTCGCGCTGCAAGATGACCTAATCCGGGCGGCCGACAGGGGTTGCTCTACCCTGTTGGTCCTCCTGGATTTGTCAGCGGCCTTTGATACCGTCGACCACGGTATCCTACTGGACCGGCTCTCCGAGGTGGGTATCGGAGGCACTGCTCGCAGTTGGCTCCGGTCCTTCTTGGAGGGTCGGCTCCTGTATGTGCAGCATGGCGGAGAGTTGGCGACCCTGTGGACACTCCCTTGTGGAGTTCCGCAGGGGTCGTCTCTCTCCCCCATGCTGTTCAACATCTACATAAGACCGCTGGCTGGGGTCATTCGGAGTTTTGGAGTCTGCTGTCATCAGTACGCTGATGACACGCAGCTCTATCTCTCCTTTTCCACCTCTGCAGTGGAAGCTGTCCAGACCCTCGACCAGTGCCTGGAGGCGGTTATGGCTTGGACCAGGGCCAACAGGCTCAAACTCAACCCTGAGAAGACCGAGGTGATGTTCTTTGGGAGTTCCCCGTCTGGTTATGGAGGCCCTCTCCCCAGCTTGGAGGGAGTTTCCCTCCAGCCGGCAGAGAGGGCTCGTAATCTGGGTGTGATCCTGGACCCGGCGCTGTCCCTGGAGGCCCAGGTGGCGGCCGTGGCCAGGACCGCATTTTACCATCTCCGCCAGATTGCCCAGATTCGTCCCTACCTAGACTTCGACTCCTTGAGAACAGTGGTGCAGGCGCTGGTGATCTCGAGGTTGGACTACTGCAATGCTCTCTACATGGGGTTGCCCTTGACTCTCCTCCGGCGACTGCAGCGGGTGCAAAATGCAGCGGCCAGACTGGTGGTGGGTGCGCGTCGCTATGACCGCATCACCCCGGTCCTGGCTCGGCTGCATTAGCTACCCGTTGCAGCCCGGATTAGATTCAAGGTCCTGGTTTTAGTTTATAAAACCCTCCATGGCTTGGGACCTGACTACCTGGCAGAGCGGATCGTCCAGCGGTCAACTTCGGCCCGACCGGTTCGGCAGTCGCGGGTGCACTCGCTGCGGGTTCCCACCCCCCGAGAGGCCAGGCGTTCCCTTACACAGAACCGGGCCTTTTCGGCCGCTGCCCCCTCTCTTTGGAACAGCCTCCCCAGCAAAGTGCGCTCTGCAGAGTCCCTGCTGGCCTTTCGTAGAGCGATTAAAACCATCCTATTTCGCGAGGCCTTTGGTGACCTAGCCTAATAGTTGTTTTTTCTCTCTCTCTCCTTTCTTCTCGCCATCGATTCCTCTATAACGAGTGTACTGACCTAGCAGCGAGGTTAGACCAAAACAAGGGCGCCTAACTCTATGCTGTGTTTTTAATTATATGTTTATGATTATCTTGTTGTCTGTCTTATATTTTGATAGCTGTGTATTTGCTGACCTGTTTCAGCTCTGTAAGCTGCCCAGAGTTCCCGTGGGAAGATGGGCGGGGTACAAATTCAAAAATAAATAAATAAATAAATAAATCTTGAGTTTCCACTCCAGAAGAGGTTAAGGGAAAGAAAGAAACTAATAATATGAACGACATCCCTTTGGGTTTGGGGGTCTGGGTGGGTGGGAAAGTACCATCTCCATCACATTCACCCAGAATGAAATTTGCTTAATTAATTAATTAAGGAAACACAGAGTAATATGTCCAATTCAGAAAATAAAGTGCAGTGTTAGGCCACCACCACTGTGGCAAAAAGACACCTAAAGATGCCACCAACACCTCCATACGTTAGAAACATCGGTGGGCGAAAGGCAACTGGAAATTGCTCGCTGGAGCCAGAGTTCACCGGAGTTCAGCCTCGGAAGTGTGCAGTAATAAATGATTCGTAGCGTATGGTAAATCTTGCTGAACAGTTTAATGGGAAAATTAATGTTTTGACCAAGCAGAGCCCTTTATGAGGCCAAAGTGTTACAAGTCTCAGCTGCCTTCAACATTCAAGCATAGCACGCCTCTTTGGAGACAGGGAGATGGAAAAACAGTTGGATTTCAGGCACTCCAGAAATACACAGATTAAATAGAATAAACGGACTTCCAGGCATTCCTGAGCTTCAAAACAGAGAGATTATTTATTTCACCCATAAAAAGGAGCGCAAGGCAGTTTATGGCTTTTATTGTGGACTTTAAAAACAAAACAAAATGCCCTGCATGGAACAAGCTGTCTTTGACTTGAGCGCCTTTTCTGCTTCCAGTCAAATAAATGTAGTCAGGATTGGTCCCCGTCTTAAGTTCTAGAACCAGGGTTTGGATTACTAAGAAGATACAAGCTTGGGCTTCTTTAACACTGGGTTCAGCTTCAGACAACGTTCACATCACGTGAGTTCAGAATTTGGAGGTGAGAATCAGTGAGGGAAAGGGTTTCTCTGTGGCTGTGCAAAGTTCTTTGCACTGAGCCATAGGAAATTGGAGATGGCCAAAAGTCCATAAAATTGAGAGAGAGAGAGAGAGAGAGAGAGAGAGCAGTACAATACCAGAATATTCTTCCCATTATCAACGCCATTTTCATCAGCTAAACCTTTTCCCTCCTCTTAAATTCTTTTTTTTAATACTGCATCTTAAGTAGATCTTTTGGAATTTACAAGATAAATACTAGTAATTTGATTCTTATCTCCTTTAAATCCAATTTTAAGCCAATTCCTTGTAAGGGACACTAATTATAGCCTACAGGGGGATGGGAGGGAGGGGAGGAAAGGTAACCTATTGGAGTGATTACGCTCTGAACACTTAAAAGGGTGCAGGATGCTGAAAAGTCAAATGGGCTCTAGAGCCGCTTTTGTAAAAAGGACTGTAATTTGTTAAGTGCAAATTATTCTCCCTGCCCTGCTTCTTCCACGAGCCCGCCTGTGCAGGGAGGGAGTAATCTTGTCAAGGCTGCATGGGGAACATGCTCCGCTGTCGAGGCAGGTGGTTTGGCGCCGTGACTTCTAAGCTGGCCTGATCTGTTTAAGACTGCCTGATCTTTCTGCGGAAGCAAAGAAGAAAAAGGAGGGGGGAATCATAATTTGTCTGCTGACAGTCACCTCCTGCCATGCCATTTCCTTGGCCTGATGCTAAGACAGAACCTCCCTATTCAGAGGCAGCCTACCTGGGAGCCTGGAAAGGCTCTCTTTTTTTGGGGGGAATGGCTGCTCTCCCAATCCTGCATAACCCCTCTCTTCCCATCTACAGCTTCTCTGTTCCCCCCACATGGCAGGCAAGAGCTCAAAAGAGAAACCCATAGTCTCGGGAGCTTTTCCTGGGAGGTAGAACCCTGGATAATCAGAATTCTCCACGTGTCTATCAGCAGGTGACTGAAATGTTCAGAGCGAAGACATTCATGTCCATATAGTATGAGTTTGCCTTAAAGGATAAAGCCTAGAATCATAGAATCATAGAGTTGGAAGAGACGGGTCACCCAGCCCAACCCCCTGCCATGCAGGAACCCCCATCACAGGACTCCAGACAGACGGCCATCCAGCCTCTGCTTAAAAACCTCCAAAGAAGGAGACTCCACCACCTTCCATGGCAGCAAATTCCACTGCTGAATAGGACCTGATTTTCCAGCATTCCTGTTCATATAGAGAGCAAACCCCACTCTTGTTTCAAGTTGACAGGGATCACATGAAGAGGTGAGGAGGCAAAAGGAGCTTGGCTGAAACCCCCAGATGCTGTAATGCCTGAATAGGGCTGAAGAGAGCTGTTAGAGTTTTAGCAAACTTGTATGCTGCCTGCAGGATAGGAGGGACTTTTCTGGACTGAGGTGATTGCCAGGTTATCCATCACCAATCAATCATTGACTCCTACTTCAAAGGCAGCCCTGCCTCTTGGCTGATTGTCCCCCCCTTTCCCCCCCTCTCTTTTGAAGACAGTCTCTTTGCTTGTTTGCTGCTGATCTGTTCACAACAGTAAGCAATGAAACCTTTTTATTTTAACTCTTGCAAATCTATTACAAAGGGTGAACTACTGGGCTATTTTTATTTTTCCTCTTCAAATGTATTACAGAGTGAGCTACTAAGACAGGGGTGTCCAAACTTTTTGCAAGGAGGGCCAGATCTGGTGAGGTGAAAATGTGTGGGGGCTGACCATTCAGCCGCATTTGGCCCCCTGGCTGGACTTAGGACAACCCTCTAGGACATGCAAGGAGGTGGGGAGGACGCTGCAGCAACTGAGCTGGGGGTGTGTAGGCTGGGAAGGTGGCTGCGGGGACAGACAGAAGCAAGGGAGGGCAGGCAAATTGTAAAACTGCAAGCTGACATCTCCATCCAATATGGGGAGGGGCCAGCTAGCAGGGATGTGTGACAGGCTGAGCTGGTGGAAAGAAGAGGCTGCAGGCCACTCGAAATTTGAAAACGGGCCACATTTGGCCCCCGGGCCTGACCTTGGACATGCCTGTACTAAGACCGTAAGTGCCAGTTGCAGAAAAGGGGGTGGACTATCTGTGGAACTTGTAGCTATTCTCTTCTGAGAGTCTCTGTGCTTCTACTGTATAGCACAAGGAATGCTACCAGCGATTCAGACTCTGCAACAATACTTTTAAAGTCCCATTGCCAGGAACAAGATGTGGATGGAGGGGAATCCCATGGAGCTGATCTTAGCACATCAGTAGTCTCACTTAAAATTCCCATGCTCAACTGTTGGATGCTTGGGACCAGGGGGCTCTGCCATGCCAGCCATGGAGCTGGCAACCAAGCCTTGCTGCCCACTTTGGTCATGAGAAGTGAGGAAAACTTTGTCCAAAAGACCTCATTTCCTCAGCACAAATTGCTTCGAGCTTAAAGGCGATTCCCTCCCCCAATTCAAAAATGCACATTTTCCAGCAATGCCAATGGGCTTGGAATCCTTTTCATGAAAATTAAGGTCCTTTTCATGAAAATTAAGGGCGGACAGCAACTATCACAAAATGGGCAGTGTCAACGCGGAAGGACAGATATCGGACGACAAGGAGAGGCCCGGTCCTCCAAGGAAAGGGCCTGTTCTGAAATCCCAGTCCAATCCATGATTTTAAAAGGGCAGGGGGAGGGGGCAGAAGGGGCTCAAGGCAAACTGAAGCCTTTCTCACCAGGAGCAATGGAGCAAAACTCTGGCTGGGGATACTCAGGTTCTTTATAAAGGCTGCTCTGGGGACCGCCCATTATAACCTACCATCTCCCACAGAGTTATAAATTAAACTCAAGGAAGCAACAAAGAGGATCCTTGGGTCCAAAAGGCATCCCATAAAACAAACAAGCAAGCAAGCAAGCATTAAAAAGAAAGGAAAAATGAAATGTTTGTAACCCACCTGCTCCCAGCCCTCTCACACCTCCCTCTCTGTCCTCCACGAAGCTCACAATAAAGCCCTCTTCAGTTTTCCTGGGCTCTGCACCCCTCCCCCTTCCCCAGGCCCCTCTCGCCTTCACCAAACCCCCAACCCCAACCATTGTGCCCTGTCCTCTCCGGCCGGCCCTACATAGGCCTGACTGAACAGACACAGTAGCCTTTTAAGACGGCCTCTTGGGAGCCCCGTTTCTCTGGACCACTGAAAGGGACTACTGTAAATAAAGGGCGCCTTCCTGACCTGCCCCATTGTCTCTCATCGTGACCCCCTTCCCATTCCTCCTACTGTAACAGAAGGCCCCACCATGACAAAGGGCTGCTTTGGAGATACCTCAGCAAGTGATGTCAGCATGGGGGGGGCACAGTGGCCAAGACAAGCCACCTCCCATAGGGAAGAGGAGCCAGAAATGTCCTTCTTAAGTGACCCCCAACTGGAGCTGCCGGGAAAGGTTGAGTTCCTAGGAGGATCAAGACAATAGTTGGAACTCACAATCCAAAAAAACAATGTTTTCCAAAGCGCTAGGTGTCACTTAGCCCTTGAGAACAGCTCCTGCTTTGTGGCCTTGGCAATCATTCATTGGGGTCATTTTGGGGTGGCAAGGACCCTTTCCATTCCCACCACAAGATTTCCCCAGTTTGCTGGGTTCACCAGCATGAATGGTGTCTGCATTGGGTCATCACTTGATGCACATCCATGTCTCAAGCTGGGCTGTGTAGTAGGACAAAGAGAAATGCCGGGTACTCTAACCCAAACCAGCCTCTGAAGCTCACATTTTCAAGACGGAAGCATCTTCTCACAGGGTTTCCCAAACTGACTTCCCTGAAGTGACTTCCCAGATTTCGAACCCTCCCTGGCTCAGGCCATTCGCTGAATGCTTGCACCCAACGGTCTCCCACCACTTTGCACTTCATGCCCCTGCTTCTCTCAAGAGCACAAAGGGCTTACCACAACACACGCCCTGGAACCCGGGCGTGGCAGCACGTGGGATCGGCATGGCACGTTCCAGACCGTCTCTAAATTATCTCCCGGGGAAGCTGCTGTGGTTTTTGCCCCACTAAATAATGCATTTGCAGGCCCTAATGAATGCAAAGGCAAGGATGATATACATTTCTCTGTTGCTTTAAGTTACATCTGGTTAGACACTTTGAGAGAAGAGCAGCCTCTAGCTAAAGGGCCAGATAAGCTAAAAATCAATATGAGCAAAAGGGACTTGGAATCCTTTAAATCAGGAAGGCCGTTTCCAAACTCTCCCTCGAGCAAGAAGGAATGGCAGGGCGTGAGTTGCCTATTCATCAGCACCATTCCAACAGAAACCCTTGCTTGGCTTCCCAGCCCAGAGACCCCTGGCCCAGCCCTTCTCGTGATCCATCAGGCTTTCAAAGAGAAGTATCGCTCCTCTCCAACGAGTCAGCAGCCATTCCAGTGGGAACAAATCCATCATCTCCCCTGGAGCTCCAAGTTCAGAGCACAATCGAGGGTGGAAGCAGAGAACGGACCTGCCTTGAATCTCTCAACTGTAAAAACATTGCTGTCATGCCACAAAGACCCACAACCTTTCCTGTGAGACCTGTGCTGTTTCCTCTTATTCTGTGGGGTTTTGCTGCTGCTTCCAAAATGCCTTCTTTCAGAGCACACTTCTGGGAACTCCTCGGCTGGTGGAGGCATTCTGGAATCGAGAGCCATCCCAATGTCCCTTTTCCGAGCCTCTTCCTCCTTCCCCGACCCCTGGTACGACTCAAGAGTGGGCAATGTGAACCCTTGTTCCATTTCTCCTGGTCTGGTGTTTCTCTCCCTGCCCCAACAAAATCCTTCGAAATCAAGGTGACTGAAAAGCAGGCACCATGTTTCTCAGAATGTCCTCACAGTAGGCAGTCTTGCTTGGAAACAAGGCGTGCTCTCCCAGTGCGCCTCATTTTAAAAGAGGGAAGGGGCATTTTGTTGCTACCCCACCAAAACTCAGCAACATGATAGCATATTCAGTGGTTCTGCAGCAACAGAGCAGAGATCTTAATACAGTGGAATAACGCCTTGGGAATATCCCTACCTTGAATGTTTTGGAAAATTAATTCACATGCTTCCCACCCATCCACCCTGTTCCCACCTCTCAGTTTTGTTCCTCTTCCTCTCCTGCCCACCCGCCCTCAAACTCTGAACCACAATAGCTCTGAGGGTCCTCACACACTTTGCAACCTGCCATGGATATTAAACCATATGTATCTGCAGTAGAGATGGGCACGAAACGAGCATTTTTTCGTTATTGTTCTCCGTTATTCGTTCCGTTACGTAACGGTACGAATAACGACTGTTGCGATGGGGCAGGCCCGAACCAAACAGAACCAAGAAAATGTTCTTCGGTTCTGTTCGTTTTCGTTACTGGCATCGTGCCACTCGTGCGATGAAAAATGGAGCAGCGGAGGGCGGTGAGAGGGGGCTGGGATCCCGCCTCCGAGCCCCCCTGTCCAGCCATCTCCGATTGTTGAATAACAGCCCACTGGGCTGTTGTTCAGCAAGCGGAGAGCGGCGAGAGGGGCCTGGGTCTGGTGGAGCCTCTTTGCCCCCTCCCCCTCCCCACCGGAGCCGACGTGAGACTTTGCCAGTCTCGCGAGAAGAGACGGGATCCGAGCCCTTATGGGCTGGGCTCCGGGATCTTGGCCACATGGTGAAGCGGCGACGGTGCAGCCGGCTCGGAAGCCGGAGCGGAGGGCGTCGTTGGAGCACGGAGCGGAGTGCAGCACCCCCCCACACAGGTTTCCCAAGTCTAGGCCAGGGGAGGTGCGGGGCGGCGGTCTGCCGGGGTGGTGGCTCCCGGGGCGGAGTGGTTCCGAGGGAGAAGGGCTCCAGTTAGGGCGGCACTGCACGGAGCTCCGGGGGTAGTGACCCGACGGGGGTGGCAGACGGCATGGCCGATCAGTCCTTGGGGAGGGGGCCCAAGGGAGGGCGGTGCTCGGCGGTGCTCCGGGGGTGACAGCCTGTTGGGGGTGGTGATTGGAGCAGCGCCCTGTTCCGGGAGGACTCCCTGTGGCCACAGGATCGCTCTCCCGGCCTGCATGCCACCAGCTCTGGTGGCGCCCGGCCCTGGTAGGGCTCCCTGCAGCCGCAGCTTGCCGCACCTGAAAAACATAGAAACGGAAACGAAGTGGGCCCCGGGCCCCCGAAAAACAGAAATGAAACAAAGCGGACCCCAGGGCCTGAATAACTATCACAAAACTCCATTTTGGCCTTTCGTGCCCATCTCTAATCTGCAGTGAGTATTGGTACATCAATAGTATCCCACCTCCTGAGATTTCAAGGTGCACCCTGATGCTACAGAGGGCCTTCTCTGGCATCAGAGGGCAGAGAGATAGGGAAGGAAGGAAGGCAGGAAGGAAGGCAGGAAAGGAAGGAAGGAAGGAAGGAAGGAAGGAAGGAAGGAAGGAAGGAAGGAAGGAAGGATAACATTGTAGTTTCCCATGATTTCAGCTGCCTGCCCTGCGTCTGGCCACCCTAGAAAGGAGCAAATCCTACCAAGGTTTGCAAGGTCTCTTAAGCAGTTTGGTGTGTGTATGTGTGATTGTGGCTATTGTTGTCACCTCCTTCTTCCAACTTCTTTGCACCTTCAACTGAGTGTGATCTGCTGCTGACTTATAAATCAAAACAGCCTTAAAGCAGCTGGCACATCTTTTCAATTTGCTGTTTTTTGCGGTTCCTGCACTGAACTGCAAGAGCAGGATGGCCAAGCCGAAGGAGGCCATGGGACACCAGGGCAGGGTGAGCTCTCAGGATAGTGAGATTAGAGCTTCCAGCTTTGAGGTTAACGGTGTTGAGAAAGCGGCCCCAGGGAGAAGCTGTTGCAAAATGACTTGCCACCAAGCCCGAATCCTGCCAGAAGACCTCTCTGCCTTATCGCTCCTTCTCAACAGCCGTTTGTGCACCTCGCAAATAGTATGTTGCAACCACAAGACACTAAAGCAACAGAGACAAGGCCTGGAACTGGCAACAGGTGCTTACCTCTCAGCTCAGCCACAGCTCCTGCCAAGAAGTAAAAGTCAGAGAACAGAAAGTCATTTGGAGAAAAAAAAGTCAAGAGAGGAGCCCAGGAAAGCCTCCTGTTGGTGCTTCTCACGTTCCTTTCCTGGGGTGCAAAGGCACTTCAGCGGTGCAGTTGTGGAAACTCTTTGTTTGCGGTTGCTGGGATGTGGCTGGTGTGGTGAGCAGAGCACACCACCTTTGATTGCATGCGCAAGAGAAGACCTAGTGCTTCTTGTCCCACTTGCTTGGCTGTTTGGAACCCTCAAGACCCATCTGAGGAAAGACTCTCTGAGAATTTACATCAATGTCCCAGCTCAATGAAAAAGGTCTACCTGGAAGTCCATGAGCTCCTTCTGCTGCGTCAAAATTGGGGATGCTTTTCTCCAGTGGGAGGGATTGATGAATTCCCACAAAATGGCTTGTTTGCCATGAGACAGGCTGTTTTGATGCCATAAGAAATGACAAATGGTTGTGAGATTTCTCACCTCCAGCATGTGAATCAGATGAAGTGTGTGAAAGGCCTGTCTACAAAGCATTTCTCCTCCTTGAAGAAGCAGACACAAAAGGACCAAGTGAAAATTAAAACAGACACACACATGCAGCCCATCCAAAACTGTGATATTAGGAAGTCCAGTAATCGTTGTTTTGAGCATTTCTGCAAATCATGGTTTCAGTTCTCAAGCTTGAAAATGAAACAAGCAAGGATTTATATCCCTAGTGTACAGTCAGCCAATGTGGGATGGAAACACTTATTACAGATGACATAATGATTGGTCATTAGAAAAGAAAATGCCTCAATAGCTAGAAGCATCTGAGTGCATGACATGAAGTTTTCTCTTTTCAGCTGATTAGCAAATTAACCTGCTTTTTTGTGATTGCCCTTTAGGACCTCAACTCATGGTTCATTTAAAATTGGATTTCTCAAATGTAAAAATCTGCCTGAATCTGTCCCAAACTAATGTGGTTCCCCACCACCACCCCATACCCAATCATGGGCTATTTAGAACATTGTTTCTGCTTTCAGAATCATAGCAACTCTTCATAATACAACAAAGTGGACTGAAACTTATCAGTTAGCACTAAGGGGCCAGCCCCAGAGAAGTGGAGAATATTTTTAACCAAAAATTTAGCTTAAGAATCCATACCTGTGATTCTATCAACATTTGGCCTGTTTCTAATCGTAAAAGTACATTTGGTGCACAGCTCGGAAGTCCAAGAATAGTTCTCAGAAATTTTGTTTGGGTGGACTCCAGTAAAATGTGGGTGGACTTGCAGTAAAATTTCTGTACCCACATCATTGTGCGCCATTTAACACTAAAGCTTTAGATTTATCATAATTAACTCCTTGGTTTTGCAGTAATTGCCCAGGGCTCTTAATAACTGCCATAGGCCAACACAGGTTAATGAGAGAAGTACCACATCATCTGCATATAAGTGAGTTGACAGGGGTTTGTCTGCTAGGTTGGGAGGATGAGAATTTATTCCAGATAAATTCCTAACCAAGGAGCTGATATAGATGTTGAACATGTGGGAACCAAAACACAGCCTTGTTTGACACCAGCATATGTTGGGATGGCAGTGGTAAGATGACCAGCCCTGCTGCATCTCATGTTCACCCAGGTTTTTTACATAGAGGCAGTCAATTAGGAGCAACAGATGCCTGTCAGTGTTAGTTGTCTCCAATTTCTGCCAAAGCCTGTCTTGTGGGTTCATATCAAATGCTGACCTAAAATCAATAAAGGCTGTGTATAGTGTTCCTTTGGTCTTAGATAAATATTTATCTGCAAGGAGTTGTAAAACTATACCGTGGTTTCCTGTGGAACGTCCTGAACTAAATCCTGCTTGCTCATCTTCTAAAAGATTTTCCTCTTATATCCAGCTTTGTAATTTCTCAAGAAGATGATGGGCATACAATTTACTGATGATGCTTAGCAAGCTGACTGGCCTATAATTTGCAGGATCTGCTCTTTTTCCTTTTTTATAAATTGGAAGAATGGTGTCAAGTCCCCAATCCTTGGGTATACATACAAGCTGGTCAATGTGCATAAATAATGTTGCTAATACTGGGGCCCACCAATTAATATTGACTTTAAGGATATTCGCACTCCTGGGTGATTTACCTACTTTAAGCTTAGCAGTAAGTCTGGTCATTTCAGAGATGGAAACAGGGCCCCCCTCGGGGAGATCATGGAATGCAGATTGTGGAATCAAATATCCAGATTGTTTGGCAGCACATAGACAAGTGAAATATGATTCCCAGGTCTTAACAAGTATGAGTGAATTTGCTCCACCTACTTGGCCATCTAGCCCTCTCGAGACTATCTTCCAGAAAGTGACTGAATCATGTGACCTTGATGCTGTAATTAATTTCTGCCAGCTCATCCTCAATGCTCCATTCTTTTTGTCTTTGATTAGTTTTTTATATTTTTTTCTTTAGTAGACTCCAATCAGGTGGTTGGAATGGTAAGATTGCTTCTCTGTATCTCTTATAGATTCCTATTAGCAGATTCTTCATATTCAATCATTCCTGGTCAAACCATGGTTTCGATCTACAACTTCTGTAAAAAGGAACATTCTGTCTTATGGATTTTTTTGTGGCTTGAGCATCCTTGTAATTATGTAACTTGTTTCCTGGTATTGGTCAATAGATTTTTCAGGGGAATTTGTTGTCAAAAGGGGCTCTGTGACAGTTTTCCAAGTGCTGAAATGCAGTTGTAACATGCTCTGCCTTGGCTGACCGTCTCATCCAAGATACTCCAATTTCTGCCTCTAAACTGAGTTGTGGTTTATAATCTGCATAAACATTCTGGCTCTGACAGGATAGCGTTGTAATCAAAGGGAGATGGTCACTCTCTCTGTGTGTACCAAACTTCAAAACTAAGTACCAGATTTAACTGGTAATAAGAAATTATGAAATAATCAATAATTGAACCACCACATCCTGGCAGGAAAGTATATTCCCCAAATCTATCCTTCCACTCCTCCATTTAGTAACATTAAAGCTATTTATCATCCATAAAGGACTACCTAGATGCCCTAAGCATATCCGATCTCACCTGATTTCGGAAGCTAAGCAGGGTCGGCCCTGGTTAGTATTTGGATGAGAGACCACCAGGGAATACCAGATGCTGTAGGTGCCTGGAGTAGGAACTGGCAAGCCACTCCAGTATTCCTGTCAAGAAAACTCCATGGATATGGAGTCACAAAGAGTCGGTCATGACTGTAACGACACAACACACACACACACATCATCCATAATAATACATAGTCCAGAATAGTTACAGACCTGGTCTTTCTGGTCTTTAGACTGCCTGTCAGGGATCAAATGTCCCATCTCCATTTCTGGAGCATGTTTACTAAAATGATGATAAAGGGCTTCATCATTGTGACCATTTCTGGCACTAAAATCTCCTGTCAATATTAGATGCCCAAGGTTTCCTTTTGATCTACGTCCCCTGGATCTCTCTCTCTCTCTCTCTCTCTCTCTCTCTCTCTCTCTCTCTCTCTCTCTCTCTCTCTCTCTCTCTCTCTCTCTCTCTCTCTTTCTCTGTGGAAATCCACCCTGGTGGTTTGCCCTTGTCCAGCCTGCTATGTCCCAAGATAAGTGTTTTAATTCATGAGTGGAAATGGTTGGCCTGGATTGTCAGTCGAGGGGTGGTCCAGAAAGACACTACCACTGTTTATTATGGAGATGTTTAGGATTCTGGGGGGTGTTTTATGAGTAGGAGATGAATCCAGCTCATGAGCTTGCAAGACCTGTAGTCCTAAGCAGTCTTCATTGATTTTTTTTGGATGCCTTTTCCACATCATTGGTTGCTTCAGTGGTTTTGATTGTCCCAAGCTTTGATCGTAAGATAATGCAGGTTGGTGAGAGTGTGTTAAATGCTGCTGTTGAAGGTGGTGTTGAACTCTCTTGGGATACTTCTAAATTATTGTTAGATACAAGCTCAGGCATAAGTCAATGGTTTATCTCAGTCACATCCATTTGTGAGAGGTGGGGATGGGCACCTTACGAAAAATGAAACACTGTTTCATCGTTTTGTAAGCATATGAAACCTTACGAAATGAAACAAAACAGCAAACAGCATGTCATCAAGAAATGAAACAAAACACAATTTTGTGTTTAGGAAATGAAACGATCCATCCTAGCCTCTTGATCCAGCCGTCTTGAGAACAGGAGGTTTAGTTTTAAACTGACTGATTTGTTTTCTTTCCTGCTGCTCAGCTGTTGAGATAGCTCTCCAATCTTGATCTTTGGCCAGCCCAGGCACCTTGCAAGGCAAGTGGTGGCAGTGTCAGATAGCCACCACCACTTCCCCTGCAAGTCTCCCAGGCTGGACAACGATAAATGGGTCTGTGCTCTGCCTACCAATTTGGTGAGTGGAGTACAGACCCATTGATCTTTGTGCAGCCCAGGAGGCTTGCAAGAGAAACGGTGGTGGTGATCCGTCATTGCTGCTTGCCTTCCAAACTGCCCAGGCTGGGCAAACATGCATCTGCCCCAGGAGATCCCTCTGGAACAGATTAATTGATTTCCAATGCATTCATATGGGAAACTGCTGTTCGATTTAAAACTTGATTGATTTCCGAAGATGCCTTCGGAACGGATTAATGTCATAAGTCAACATACCACTGTACAGTAACACCTCAGATAACAAATGCCTCTGTTAACAAATAACTCAGTTAGTAAATTGAAATTTATGGGAATAGGGATGTTTTGGATAACAAAATTTTCCTATGGGCTGCCACGGATGATGAAGTTTTCATAATTCTTTGTGATAAAGTCTACCCAGGATGCATTGTGCCCCCATAGTTTGTGGAGGGGTGGGAGGAGTTGGAGCACTTTTTCATTGTGTTTTGGAGCCATTCTGGACATTTTTTGCTGAGGGATTTGGACCTTTCAGACTTGGAAAGGTAGGGAGTTGAGGTTTCCTTGCTTTCTTTTGCACTTTTGGCAGAAATGACCTGGCATGGGTTTTGGAAGTAGCTTTTATTCATCTTTGTACTGTTTTTATTGCACTTTGGGCGGGAACAGGCTGGGGGTAGTCTTGCTGCTTTCTTTTCTCTGTGTTTGCATTCAACAAGAACAGGCTGGGTTTCTCTTGTTACTTCAGTTTGTCTATGTTTGCATTTTTCCCCATTGCATTTTTGGCGGGAACAGGCTGGAACAGTCTTGATGCTTTCTTTTCTCCATGTTTGCATTGCACTTTGGGGGTGTGGGGGTGTTCTGGGTGGGGTTATTCCGGCCCTGCATGCCTTTGAAGTGCACTTTATAAAGAGGTCTGGAAAAAAACCAGGTGTATTCTGGACACACAACACACAGCCCAACCAAACCACCCTCCAACACGGTCAATTCAGAAAGAGCTAAATTGTTCTCTTGGCCTGGAACCATGAAGATCTGCCTTCTAACAATAAGGAGAACTGGGAAACCAAATACTGAGTGGGCATCAGTTTGGAGGAGGCTGAATTAAACTGTAGCTGAGCACTAGACCTAAACTGATTGGCTCCCAACCTGTGGGTCCCCAAATGTTCTTGGACTAAAATGCCCAGATGCCTCCACTACTAGCTGTGCTGGCTCAGGTTTCTGGAGTTGTAGTCCACGAAAATCTGCAGACCCAAAGTTGGGAAACACAGATAGTGGCTAGACCTCTTGAGAAACAATCTCCTGCTATTTGTTTGTTAGTTAATGTGTTTGTTTTTAGTGCAATATCCATAATTCCTCAAAATAACGTGGGAAACGCCAGACTGGTTGAGATATAACAGGAGCTGTAACCCCCAAAAGTAAATTTCCTGAACTCGGTGTATAGTAGGTTTTGTGTTTCTGCATGTACATGTGCATAAAATTCATTAGTTACTACAAAAGCAAACCAACATATACACAAAAAGAAAAAAGCTCATAGACAGACAGACAGACAGACAGACAGACAGACAGACAGACAGACAGACAGACAGATAGATAGATAGATAGATAGATAGATAGATAGATAGATAGATAGATAGATAGATAGATAGATAGATACCTTTTGGTACACATGTCAATGCAGCCAGACACACACAGAACCTCCCATCTGCAGTCCAGTTGTTTGTTCTTTGATTTGTCCCAGCCTGGGCTGTATTTCCCTCCATCCTGATTTCTCTGACCTTTCTCTCAATCTGAGATCATTTCCCACTCAACCATCCACCTTCCTACACTGGAAAACACTGGCACTTCCAACCGGCCATCAGCGTCTCCTGCACAGCTCACTAGAGCACAAGGTTATTGGGACACCAAGAGATCTAGCCCAGGTGCGCTTCTTGTAATGACACAGTACAAACAGAGTTAGGAGCACCTTGACTCCCTTGTCCCATTGGCTGAACGCCAAACACATCCTCTCCCCTGGAAGCTAGATATTTAAACTTTTCTCCTCCCCCCCACCTCCACCCCGCAAAAAGCCTTCCTGAGAAATTCCATCCCAGCTGTCCTCTCTGTCAAAACTCAGAAGTGAGAACTGACCCCAAAGGATTTTCTACCTTTTACCAACAAACAGTGTTTGTGGAACACTCTGAGACCCCTTTCAGCCAGCATTCCAGGCCAAGGCGTGTAAACAGACCAAGGCGGAAAGGAGTTAGTGCAATATCCCATAATGCCCATACTGTGGGTTCCGAACCCACTTTTCTATGTGGATCCAGTTTTGCTTGTAGACAGCCAGAGCAAGATGAGAAAGCATTGCATTTCCTAGAGATCCATAAGCTAGACTCCCTGACCCAAGTTTCTGAGCAACTGAGATGGAACAAAATCCAGAGGAGAATCCCAAGAATATTAAGGATCAACTCAGGGTAGGACAAAGACAACCGAGAGGCCAAGACTGGAGAGAAATGTAGCAAGAGTGATACAATCCAGGTCCGGCCAGTATGAATGGAAAAAGCTAATTTACACAGGAAGTAGCCACTTACCCGACCCTTCGTCCCCAACACACAAAAACCTGGGGCATGTCTGGAAGCAATTACAGCCCGTTAACATGATCGGCCTGGCAGTAAAATTAACTGCAAACAGAATGAAAGTGTTTTGTGTGTGTGCATGTGTACATGTATGTGCATGCATCCCTCCATGTTTGGTTGATGGGAAATATTTGATAATTACTCAATTTTTAGAAGTCATTCCTTGAAACCCTCAGCGTAGGTGGAACAACACTGGATGAGGGTTGAAAAGGGGACCCCTGCTTCTCTGATCAAGAGAAGTAAACGGGAGCAGAGCAGCATCAGAAAACCATCATCATCTACATTTGCAAAGAGAAAATAATAACTCAAACTTCTTAGTTTCTTAGTTTGGCAATAGTGTGACACATGCAAGAAATGTTTGTGGTGTCTTTGATCCACAAGGGGGAAAAAACCCTTCATGCTCATATTTCTTCGCTGGCTCCTTCATTCTCTCTCTCTCTCTCTCTCTCTCTCTCTCTCTCTCTCTCTCTCTCTCTCTCTCTCTCTCTCTCTCTCTCATCTGCAAATCTTGCAACAACTGAGGGTGGGACTGAACAGACGCCAATGCACCTGATCAAACCAGGAAGGGTCACTGACTGGAGCGATCTCCCTTCAAGTGATCCTTCTATCTGTGGTGCAACCACTCCCTACAAAAGGTAGAAGCCCCTCAGCTGAGACAAAAACCATCCCAACTTGGGTACAAATCAGGGTGGCCTGGAGTGCATACCTCAGTCTGCACATTAGAGTTTGCTCTCTGTAAGTGATCTTGATCCCAATCCACCTCCATGTGCAATCACACCCCAAATGAGGTGTCTGACTCCAAAAATCTCATTTCCCCCATATATTTCTGAAATGTTTCTAATGTGCATTCAACAGTGAAGCATATCATACAGTGATATCTAGAGACTTGATTTTGTTGACCCCCTCCATTTTGTTGTATCTGTCATTATTTTGTGTTCTTTCCATATTGTTTTTCCGTTTTATACTGTTGTTGGGGAGACTGTCTGAACGTGTCATTCTGGGTTTATTTCCTTTGTACACTGCCCAGAGTAACAAGCTATCACTAAATAAATAAATAAATATATGACTGCGTCTATGCAATACTGTTTTAAAAAAGCAATGAAGGTGTGAGGGGAATTTCTCTGAAGGAAGGAGAGTGACCCCTGCACCCCGTGAAGCAGAGAGGGGCAAGTGGCTGGAAAAGCAGAAGAGAAGAGAGAAAGCCAGAGCTACATCCACCCTGGAGGCTGGGGAGAGAGAGATGTTGTGGAAAAGGTTTAATGACTCTGTAAAGATTCTAGAGGAGAAGAAAAGAGAGAGGGGGCAAAAACCCTGCTATGGCAGAGAAAGGGGTTCAGCGGGAAAGTCCCACCAATCAGAAGTGGTGGAGGTGGGGTTTGGAGACTGTAAAAGGGGGAAACCATGTGATCTCCCACCAGATTGGGAGTGGGTATGGATGGAAGATCCATGGACTGGAAAGTGGGAAAGAATGATGATGCCAAAAAGGAGGCTGAAAGTTATAGACGCAGAGTACACAAGCAAGGCTGTTCTTATTGGGGAGAGAGGGAGGGTCGAGAGTACAACTGAAAGAGGAAGGAAATAAGACAGCAGTTGGCGTTGGAGCAATGGCTGGCCAAGATACGGGAAGAGGCGAAGGCCGGGAAACTGAACGTCTCAATGGACTTATTATTTATTTATTTATTTATTTATTGCATTTGTATACCGCTGCATCTTCCTATAGGAACTCAGGGCGGTGAACAATAAAAACAAGAAAAGAAACGAGGATAAAAATAAGTAAAAGGCAATAAAAACAGGAGGGGGACCATAACCCCCCACAACAGATGACAATGGTGGCAAAGAAGAAAGAAGAAGGGGGGGAAGGGAAAGAAATGAACTAAAAAGGTCGTCCCAAGCCTCCCTGAATAGATGGGTTTTCAGGGCTTTCCTGAAGGCTGGCAGGGACACTGCAAGGCGCAGCTCACTGGGAAAAAGGTTCCACATCGTAGGTCCCACCACAGAAAAGGCGCGGTCATGCGTACACGGTTTCCGTGCCTCTCTGGGTGTGGCCACCTTCAGTGAGCGCGCCTACGCCACCCTCAAGGGTCTGGACCCAGTTGACCTCTGGGAGATACGCTCTGCCAGGTACTCTGGTCCCAAGCCATGGAGGGCTTTGAAAATCAAAACCAGGACCTTGAACCTGATCCGGAGGACAACTGGTAGCCAATGCAAGTGAGCCAGAACTGGGGTGATGTGCTCGAATCTACGAGCACCCACCACCAGCCTGGCCGCCGCATTCTGCACCCGCTGGAGCCTCCAGAGGAGGGTCAAGGGCAACCCCACATAGAAGCGTGAGGGTTCGGTTTGTTCTATCCGCAGTTCCGGTCCACAAATAAAGCGAGAGTCCAGTTTTTCAGGAAAACTAAACTGATTTTTATTTCTTACAGTTTGAGAACTACTGCAGGTCTTTTCTTTCAAAATAGGCGACAAAGGTGTCAACGTTTGCTTAACATTCTTTGACAACACAGGCTCCTCATAAACAGTATTAACTGGGTTAAACTCCGTGTTAATCTCCTCTAGAAATATGGTTGTACACTCGACCCCCGACCCATACATTGGGTCCCGCAACAAGGGTGCTTGGCCCATTGTGCTACCGGACCAGCGCCTCTCTCTCTCCTCAATTCCTGTTGAAATCTTTCAGAGGTTTCTGGCCACCTTAAAGGCTTGACGTGCACTGACCAGACAAACTCCTCATTTCTCTTTGGTTTCAACGCTTCAGCTGGCCTTCGATACCCATCCTCCTCCGTCTGCGTCCCAACTGTCACTAACCGACTTTCCCCCTCACTCTCCTTTTCTAACTGCCCGCGCGCCTGCCCTCCTGAATCCTCACGCGCCTGGTCTGCCCCTTGCTCCAACCATTCATCCTCCACTTCATCTAGTACCCAACATATATCTTCAGTTTTATGCTCTTCTCCCCCTTTGTCAATGTTTAATTCTTGTAAACACTTTGCACCATACTCCACTTTATCATCAGTCTCTTCTTTCTCCTCAATCATCTTTTCAGACGGCTCACTTCTTTCCACCTGCGCAGCTCCACTCTCACTCTCACAAGAGGGCATTGCAATATTTGATCCTTGAAATCACCAGGGCCTGCACTACTGTCCTCAGGGACAGAGACCCTTTCATTCCCGCCAGCAGAGACGCCTTGGACCCAAAACCACCTCCGAGGTTGGGGTACAGGTGGGGGAACCGCGTCTCTCCGGGAAGGAGGAGGGGACCAGTGGTGGAGCCAACTCTCCCCAGGTGGAGGTGGAGGACTTGATTTCTCTATAAGAACTCCCAACTATTACTTTAAGAATAACCCCTTTGTTACTGAAGTTAAAGATGTTGAAACTGTTGTAAGGAAAAGAACCTCTGTTGTAGTACAAGAACCAAATAAAAGTTATGTTTATTTGTTTCAAGATATGCCTTCTTTGAAGTTGGAAGGGCAGGACGCCTGGGCAAAAAGTGAACCCTCACAGAAGGGAAAGAACATTAAATCCAGGGTCCATCCCTGCTGGAGTAAAGCCACTGAAATGACTTGTTATTCTAGTTCATTTACGTTGAGGTTAAGAATGGAGTTGATTCAATATCAAATTCCTAACTGGAAAAGGCAGTTATATGTTAAAGTGTCTCCTAAAATCTAAGGAAGAGCCAGAGAGTAAAACAAGTCAATTTATAATATCACAAACTCAGTTGCCTCTTTCTTCCAGGGTTTAGACACAGATAGGTACCACATGCCTGGAATCCTAGAAGGGAAGAATAGGGACCTCTCCTAACCTTGTGAGAAGATAAATATTTGATAGCACTTTCTGCAACAGAATTATAACTTGTTTGATCATTTGTGTGAAATAAGAATCATTCATTTGTTGCACAGATGTAGCAAAGTTGCGGGGGGGGGGGGCAACAACCCAAAAACACTCCTGTAAAGCCAATGACACAAAACCACGACAGCTATTTTGTTGTGTGTGCCTTTAAAACTGGGCCAGATCATCTATGCTCCCTGTGTAGGGCTGTGCTTTGCAAAGGGAAACCATGCCAGTGTTGCGCTGTTGTTTGAGCAACTTACAAAAAAACAAACCAGAATTCCTCTTTTTACTCTCTCCTGTGGGGTTAGATACCGCGAAGGGGATGGAAACCTCTTGCCAAGAGTCCAATGTAGTTAAGACCATCTAAACTGACAAGAGGGAAGAATGAGAATGCCACCCGCACCCTTCACAACCCTTTGGGCCGCCAACGTACCAGGCCACTCTTTCTCCTCCAGTGGGTGAAGGGGCCGCCTTTCTAAAGGGGGCTAATATGGCATCGAACTCCTTCCCCCCTCGAGCTGGATTTCCTAGGGAGGGCAAAGGGCATCATCCCATGAACTGGACCATGCGAAGCTCTTTCTCACCTCCAGCTTTATCCCGACGGCTGGTAACAGTTACCCTAAGTCCCCCAATTCAGGATAAATACATTTTTAAAAAAGTTCAAGGTTGTTAAGACTCCACAATGTGCCCCCTCTTCTCCCCAATGACAAGAAGCAGAGAGCAGCCGTGCTGGCCGCCACACTTCCTGGGGAGGGGTCTCACCCGGGCTCACAGGTTACATGGTGGAGGTCAGAGCCCCAAACCTTAACAGCAGCCTTCATTTCCTGGAATGAGGAGGAGGGGAGGGCCGTAAAGCTAATAAGAACTTCCTCACTAGGCCAAAGGCAGGCTGACAAAGCTACTTGTCAGGCAGACCCAGGCTGGGAGACGGCTGGTTTCCATTAACAGGTTACAATGCCAGGTGCCAGGAATAATAAGGTCCATGAACACAAAACTAGAGCCAGCCTATGGACTCTGGAAGCAATCATGGTCAAAAGGGGTCCTTTTTTTCCTGGAGGGAGAAGCAAACAAGGGACGTCTGAAAGCACAGGCTGTAAGGAACGCACACCCCATGGGTGGTAAACGCAATGTTTTAAAAGCAAGAGGGAAGAGGTCCTTAACCAGCATGAAAAGCATGAAGTATCACACCCGGAATGATTTATTCACAGAGAGTGTATCAGGATTGGGGAGCAGGCAATGCATCAAAAATGACAGCGACCTCATAAAAGATGAGGTGGAGAATAACCTGCCAAAAAACAATGGAGAGCCGAAAGAAGCAGCACAAGCCTTGGCCACAATTCGGCCCAAGAGACGTGTTGAGTCAAGGTTCAGGGCTGTCCACCACCACAACCCCGGTTTGGTTAAGTGGGCTGTTAATTCTTTTCCTACTAAATCAAGTGGACTTAAAAGGCGCTCAACTTTGGCAGGATCATGCCCCTTGTTTCTTGGAATGTGGCTAATACGCTCATTAAGGCTAATGCATTTAAATTTGTTTGAACGACAGGGTCCCCTCCCCCTCCCCTGCTGCCATGCCGCTTGAAAGCTGGAATCAATACCCACATTATATTAAGTCTGATCTTCCATGAACCTCATAGGAAACCTTTTCTTTTATATACAGTTGCAAATTCAATACATGCTCAATTAGTCAAAATCATATGCTAGATCTGAGAGAAAGTGTGCGAGCTGTCTAGATGACGCTAGCCTTGTCTTAAAAGGAAACCCTGCAGGCCTTTTTATGCACACACACACACACACACACACACACACACACACACACACACACACACACACACACACACACACACACACACACACACACACACACACACACTCTGCTGGTGTTTACTGGTTAATGATGGAAGAGAGAATGGACACTGGACATTCTTCAGATTTACTAGCAAATGTCACCAAAGGTTATCTCACTGGGTAGGGCTGGAATGTTTAACCCCATTATTTGCAAAGGGGCAGTCTTGCAAGGAAGTGGATTATACTCTATAAAAGCATGCACTTTAATAAATTTCTTGGGTCTTTTTAAGGTATTCCCATGCTGTTGAGTAGATGGCAGCATTTTCTGATAATGGGGGATGATGAACCTCTTGTCACAGCCCAATGTAATAAGCAATTAAGATTTGACAGCCAAACTTTCAACAGTCCTCTTTGGCCTCTTTAACACTAACTTGTTAATATAGAAGACATGTATAAAAAGGAACTGTATTCCATACAGGGCAGAATGAATGTTAGAATGCCTGTAACTCTTGACACCCTCCGATGAAGTCTTCTAGGTGAGATAACCTGTGCTCTCGACTGGTTTAAATGCCAGGTATGTATGGCCGAAAAAGCTCTGATTCAATCAGAGCTGGATTACAGAAATGTTGTTTCCAATACACCTGAGTATTCGCTGTTTGGAGCTGGCCCTGGTGGATTTAACAGTGGTCACGTGTGCCTTGAGCCTGACAGAATTGCACAAGGCAGAATCCATCATAGTGATGAAACTAACATTGAAAACATAGTGCCAATGCAGTCACAATCTTCACAGGAACTTCACTCCGATGACCATGGGTCCCACTTGCCAGCTTTTAAACCCTGCCTTTTTCCTTAGGTGCCTATGCTTACTGCTTGACTGCGGTATGTTTTTATATCAGCCAGAAAGCCAAAATGGGTGTTAAAAGCCCCATATGTAAATGATTCTGACAGCTGCTATTGTTTCAGTTACATCCAGAACAATATGGGAAAGGAATATTTTACTAGAAAAGAGATAAATATTTTTCCCTCCCCAGACTGAAAGGTCCACCACTGAGAAGTGACAAGGCTGGGCAGTTTGGCACAATTCAACTAACTGGATGGCTATGAGACTGGCCACAGTAGAAGAAAGGCTGCTGAACAGTTGATGGCAATGACAGGCCAGCTCAGGGTTGCCACCCCTTCACTCCCCAGCCCCCAGTCAGTTGCCAAGACTTGGCACCAGAGGAAATAGAAAATCAAATGTGTCTCTTGGTGGTGGGGGGTGGGGGTTGATAAAGACTGGCTGATACTTACCAGGAAAGAGAGGCACACCTTCAAAAGAGTACCATGGGCCAATTCATGGTGTATAATTATTATTTGATCACAGAGCCGCCTGTTTTGGTTTTTCCATCCTGCTCTGAAGCATACTTGCCATTTCCCAGTGTTTGCACTGCCCGCCTTGTCTTAGGACAGCTACCCTGAGAGCTCTGCTACAGAGATCTCCATTTGACAAGGGCCGGGGAAAGGCTGAGCCATAGCAGGGTGCTTCTTGTTAAATTCTGAGTAATCCTGCACTTCTCTCTCTCTCTCTCTCTCTCTCTCTCTCTCTCTCTCTCTCTCTCTCTCTCTCTCTCTTACCCCCTGCGCAAACACGTGTTCCAGCCATGCACACTTGTCTATTTATTGTTCAAAGCCTGAAGCTGTGGGTTCCAGCAGACCCACAAGAAGGCCAAACTAGCAGTATGAAAAGTCCTTTTGTAAGATTAATTCTAATTGCAAAATTAGGGTTCCGGTGAGTCCAAGGGAGGCATCGAAGAACTAAACCTACATCCCAGCAGCATGGATTTGCTCCCAAATGGCAAACTTCTGAGTGTGCAAAGGGTGCCTAAACTCCACCAAATCGTGCTAAGAAGTTCCCAACTTCCCTTAGACAACTACTCATAAGATCAAACCTTTGCTGAGTAAGGGAGGGCATGAAAAAGCAGCTCTCGCATCAGGCCGAGTCTGGCAAAAGTTGCATTTCTAAACAGGATCCACTAGCATGGGCAAGTTACTTAGAGTAGTACTTTCTGAATCCATCAGCCAGTGTGGATAAGGACCATGCCATCTTGGCAATTGAGGGCATTATAGTCCAATTCCTTTCAAAAGTTCTTTATCATCATCACCACCATCATCATCTTAGCAGTGTAGAGCCAGAAGGGACCCTTATGGACCATCAAGTCCACTCCCTGTCAAGGAGGCACCGTGGGGAATCAAACTCCCGCACTACTTACTAGCACTGAGCCATCCAGCAGTTAGGGGAAAGGCAGGGTTAAAATACTTTAAGTGCTCATGTTTAATTAAGGTAGTTCAAATGTATGTAACATTTGGCGAGCCATGAGATCAAATCCCAAATTATTTCTGCAGTTCCTCAAAACGGGTGGTTTCTAAAAATCAGCTCAGACTTCCAAGTGATCTCAAAACCCACAAAGGCACGCTCACCCAACCACAAACTGATAATGAAAGAAGGCACTGTATTGGAGCCTCTTCTGTACATGATGTACATTTGAACTACGTTAATTAAACGTGTTGGTTCATTAAAACACTTCGAAGCACATCCGACACTGTTTTCTTCGACTCCCATTAGCTGGCAGCTTTGTAATATGTTGACACAGTATTAGATACACAAGAAATATGCTTAACTCTATATATCCAATACAAATGTTTGCACAAGGCTCAACCGAGGTACTCAGCAGAGGCAGAGGCTTCACTTTTATGCCCCTGCCTGGAAAAGCGGCTGGCACAAGAAGGCATGGGGGCGTCCAGAGCCCCTGTTCTCTTTCCAGGCCCACAGGTGGCAAGGCACAGCTCTTCCTCCTCCTCAGCCTAGGAAATAAGCTGATTCCCAAAGGGCCCTTCCACTACCCCCCCCCAAAAAGCAAGGCAAACTTTTTTGCCTAGTAGGCATGGAACCTTACTAGGATTGTTTTGTAGGATGTCCCCCCTCCCAAAGGTATAACTCAAGGTTCGTTCAAGAAACACAAAAGATAAATCATGTTCATCATGCAAACTTCTCCAGCTGAGACATGAGGCTTTAAAAATAATAAAACCCAAATAGAGATGGGCACGAAACAAAAAAAATGATGTTTCGGTTTTTCGTTTGTCGTTGACAGGTCTGTTTCGGTTCGTTTCCGTTTGTCGTGAAATTTTGGAAAAATTTCGTTACCGTTTTTCGTTTTTTCATTTGTCGTTTCTACCCGCTTTTTGCGCAATTTTTAAAGCATTTCTGTGTGCTTAGGTATGCAGGGAGGATGCAAAGGCAGCGGCGGGCGTTGCCCAGGGTGCAAGGCAGCCGCAGAGTGACTGCACTGTGGGGGAAGGGAGTGTACTCACCAAGAGGTACGCAGCATGCACACACACAGGGAGGCTGCATGACTGAAGCTAGAGTCGCAGAGACAGCAATCCCACCCTAACTCCCACCAGAGACTGCAAGGAGGACGGGGGCTGCCAGACCTTTTTATGCCCTCTGTGGCTGCCAGACCTGCCTGCCCAGTCTGCAACCTGGGCATGCTATTGGTTGAACATGATCCCATCACATGCCTTGCCTCTATTTTGTGGCTGGGGCGACATCCATTTTAAAGGGAAAAGAAAAATACATCGCGATGGGAGAAGACAAAAACAAATGTTTTAAGGACCCCAACCCCCTGGTAGGTATTATCAGACAATATAAATAATTATCGCTGCATTTTTACGGATGTCTAGGGCGTTTTTTAACATTTAAAACAGCTCATTTCATTGCACATTGCCATTAACGGAAACAAAATGTAACAACCACGATTTTCGTGGTTCTGTTCGTTTTGTTGCATTTTCATCACAATTTTCATTTGTCGTTTCATTACGTAACGGAAACAACAAACGGTAACGGAAACAAAAAAATGTTCGTTCCATGCCCATTTCTAAAACCGAACCATGAATTTAATAGAAATGTCCCCCTAACATTGTGAACAGAAATGTTTGCAAGTGTGTGTCATTTGGTTTCCGTTCTGAAAACAAGCATGCCTCTCAATTTGGGCAACACAGCTCCAATTAAAGCAACCAAATAAACTCACTTGGATTTGGTGCTGTACCCAAATTTACAAGGTTGCAGTCCATCCTCTGCATAACCTGGAAGCTTCGCTGAGCCCAGGGAAGCCTCATTCTGAGGAGAAGTGTACAGGATTGCAGGGTTCATAACAATCATTGCATTGTCATTGATTCCTGCCACCAAATATATCATGGAAATGCATTTGATTCCATTTCCTTTGGTGTTAATCTGATTAGATGGCGACAAACACCCATGGCTCAAAATGACAGCCGCCAATTTTAGTCCATTCTTTTAGGGGGGGAGGGCAGTGTGAACGACAGGTTGGAAAAGTGGGAAAATGAACTGATAATAACAATGGTATATATTTTTAAAAAATATTCCATGTTTTAAAAAAAGACTAACTTTAATATGAATTATGGACTTTGATATATTCTTGAATACTGTCTTTTCAGAGATATGGAGGAAAAGTCATTACCATATTGACTTTATTTTATTTTCTAATTTCCTCATCTCTTTCTCATTTTATCCCATTTCATTCCCCCACTTGTTTGAAATTTCACTTTTTAAAATGCTCACATGAGAATCCATAGGCTTTTACTTGCCTTTTCCTAATTTGCAGACTTCACACAAAGTTCTACCTCATATATGCCTTTTCTCTGAGCAATCTTCTCTCATATGCAGTTTTGCATACAGTTTCTTTAAAAAGGAATACATTCATTTTTACACATTTTTCTTCAACAATGTGCAGATTTTCCAGCAAAGAACTGCAGAACTGAAAGCCATGATTCAAGACGGGAGAACCTGGAAAATTCTGCTCAGAACATGACCCAAATGAAATTCTTCCCAATTTTTACTCCTAATCTCCATCCCAGAACCAAATAGACGGCAAAAGCAGGGGAACCCAGACAGCTCCTTATGTCCCCATGCCAAAATTAATAATAAGTGTACTAACATGACACAGGGGCACTCCAATGTCAGAGGAAAAGAGTAATGCAGGGCAAACTCCAAAATGCATATTGTGCAACAGGAAAAGAAAGAGACTAGAAATGAAGAAATAAAAGTCATTGCCACAAACTTTGTGGCCACAATTAAAGCCCAGGGATTGATCACAGAATCACATATGAAAATAAGCCACAGCATGAAATTGCATAGGGCTGCAATCAATGGCAAGATTGCTCACTGCAACATTAAATTTCATTAAATTGTACCGGAGAGGAACTGAATAAGACCTCTTTGGGGTCTCTGAAAAAAACATACCTAATACAATTTACTAGCTAAACCCTTAGCCTTAAAAGTGGTGCAAGCAATCAAAAGTTGAAAGATAGCCCCTGGAGCTAGATGGGTGGTAAAAATATCAAATAATTAAAATAAAATAAAATAAAAAGACTAATCTAAAAAGAAGTTAAACTCTCTTTTTACACCTATTCCAAAGCCCAGTTTCTACTCTGGCAGCCACTAACAAGCTACTAGACTGCCCTAGACCAGTGATGGCGAACCTTTTTAGAGACTGAGTGCCCAAACTGCATTTCAAAATCCACTTTTTTTTTTGCACTGTGCCAATACAGCAATTTAAACTGAATACAGGTGGCTGTGGAGGGGTGATGTCGGGTGCCCACAGAAAGGGCTCTGAGTGCCACCTTTGGTACCTGTGCCATAGGTTCGCCAACACTGCCCTAGATGATACCATTAAAAATATTATTAAATGTGTGATTATATTAATTAATTAATTAAGTCATTTGTAATAAAAAGTATATACTGTTTTTACCCTCTATTTATGTTTCTGTACCTGCAAGACCTAATGCACAAAATTCCCTGTATTTCTGACTTTGGGATAACTTAAAAAAAAGAACCAGCAGGTCAATTTTAAGATGCTAAAATATATTAGTTGAGCAGCAAGATCAAAGAGGCCCCAACTAAATAATACAGGGAGCACATCATCAGACACAAAGCTCCTTGTGGTTGAAAAAGCTATCTGATTGTTCTAGTTTGACCTCACCTCTCCCTGCTTCTTGCAAATTGGATTTGCTTTTAAACTGTGATTGGCCCTGAGGAGGATCAACTGCAGAATTAATCTCCTACTTGGGTGGCTCAAGCATGGAGAGCTGAAAGAACTGTGTGCCTGGAGGGCACACTGATCACACATTGAACTGTGTTTATCTTAATGTGTGATTTTGGACCTTGCAAAAGTTTGAAGAGATCCAGGGAAGACATTAAAACACACTAACCCAAACTAACAGCAAGATTTCACTGTGAACACACCAAAAGCCCGGCAGAAGGAAAAATAGAAAAGGACTGACCTATGTTGTTCCACGGTCTCGTTGTCTGGTAGTTCTGCCCCACAGACGCTGCACTGCTCGCCTCCACTCCGGCTTTCTGTTTTGATCCCCACGGCCAGTTCGCCGAGCTTGCTGAAAAGCTCTCTCTGGATGAAGCCCTGGGGAAGGAGCCCCCCGTAGGCACCGAAGTCCATGGAGACCGCCAGGGCCGGCTGCACATGTAGGGTGGGCCCCATGGAGGAGGGAATGCTGAGCACGGGGGTGTCATTCTTGTGGTTGGGCAGCATGGAGTAGAGGCCCAGGGGCTTCTCCCCGTGAGAGAGCATGAGCTCCGGCCCCAGGGGTGCCCCTTGGACCACCTCCAGGGGCAGATCCATGCTTTCGTCACGGGGATAGTGAAGCTCGCGGGCGCTGGTGATGACGCTGCTTCGCGTCGGCGTGCCTGGCCCTTGCATGCTTTTGTCTTCCACCTTGTCCCCCACCGAGGCACTGGGCTCGGCCGTCCTTGGGCTTCCATGGCTGGAAGCCTCCTCCACCTGCATGGCTTCCATCTTGACCTCGGGCACGCCCTGGAGAGGGTGGCTGCCAGCCATGTGCGAGCCCTCCGGGGTGCTGGGCTGCAGCACCCCTTGCAGGATCGACTGGCCAATGCTCATCAAGCTGTCCACGGCCGTCTTTGTGGGGCTCACGGCCGAGAGGCCAAAGGAGGTGGAGACCGAGGGGCTTTGCTCCACCCTGGCCCCGGTGAGGCTCTGGCTGGCCAGGCTGGTGTAGCCACTCTCTTCACTGGAATGCTTGGAGATGAGGATGTTTTTGGTGTATCTCGACTTGCGCTCCTCTTCCTCCTCGGCCATGTTGACCTCAGTGTCGTTATCTTCGGAGGCCTGGATGGTCTCCAAGATTTTCAGGCACTGCTCTTCCAGGTACTCAATCTCCAGGATCTCAGCGGCATAGAGCAGATCGTCCAGGTCTTCCACTTTGGCCTGCAAGGTGGCTGTGTAGGCGTATTCCAAGATCTGTTGGAAGGTCTTGGGTGAGAGGAAGTCCAAGGTGTAGTGCTGGCTGCTCCGGTGGAAGAGGATCTCAAACATTTTGCTGGTGCAAGCCAGGACAGTCCGGTGGGCATGGAACTCCTGGCTGTCCACCAAGATCACCACATCACACAAGGTCCCCGCCAGGCGCATCTGGTTGGCTTTCTGCAGTAGCCCCGTGGCATGGCTGGGGTTCTGGAGCTGGATCATGCCCATCTTAGTCAAATCCATCACACTCCCAGGGTGTAGGCATCAGGGAGCCTTGGGGTGGAGCTCTCGGAGAGACGCCTTTTGGAGGGGCCAGGGATCTGTCCAGAAGAAATGAACAAGTAAGCGATGGAAGAAATAAGACTTTTAAAATATCTATTTTGAAAAATAATTTTTGTTGGGGGGAGAGGGGGCTGGTTCTTTTAAGAATGCATAAATGTGAAAATAACTCTGGGGAGTCAATTGGAGCCTCCTAGCAACCATGGGTATCTAGGAAAGGAAGAGGGCAAAAGTAGAATCTAAAATTCCCCTTGGAATCCCAGGTTTATCTTAGTATTCCCAGGGAAGCACACTGTACTTCTAGCCCTACACGCCATGTGGTGTGTGTGCAAACTGAGCCAGCAGACTCCAGGAAAGCTGCTGCACTTGCACACCTAGAAAAACATCAGCATACCCCCTGCCTCCTAGCCAAAAGCCCAAGAGAAAGTGACCCTCCTAGGAAGCCTCCACCTCTTTGCAGGCGATCCCGGCGGCATTCCTCGCCTGGCAGCAGCCCAGAGCCCAGCGGGACCAGACAGGAGAGCCATTTTAAGGTGGCAGAAATGGTTGTGGGCCAGCCACCTGCTTCACCTGTGGCTCACATAAAGCTCTCTCACACACACACTATTTAAAAAAAAAAGGGGGGGTGTAATTCCTGGATTCAATGTTGGTAGTGGCAGCAAAACCCTGTGTCGGTAGCCCCCCCTGGAAATGGCTTTCTGGAGATGAACCTGTGTCTGGGGGGGGGGGATGGAAAACTGTACCGGGATACTGGACAGATTTTTCATCGCCTTCACCTCCCCCCTTCAACAAACCCTTCTTTCAGGGACAGACACAGTGGGGGGGGGAGCTTAAAGGGGGTGGGAGGGGAAACGAGGGAGGGAGGATGGTCAGTCTGGACATGCTCTAAAGGGGGAAGAGGGAGGGGTGCGCAATCCAACCTGGAAGCAAACAAACTCCCTGGGTCCATTCCCAGCGCTCGCTCGCTCGCTCGCTCTTTGTGTGTGTGTGTGTGTGTGTGTGTGTGTGTGTGTGTGTGTGTGTGTGTGTGTGTGTGTGTGTGTGTGTGTGTGTGTGTGTGTGTGTGTGTGTGTGTGTGTTTGCGTGCGTGCGTGCGTGCGTGTGCGTAGCTGACGGACTATCCTAGCCCCCCACCCCCGCGCATCAGTAGCGCTCGGCAGGGTCGCCGCTTCCTTACACACACAGAGAGGGAAAGAGAGAGGGAGAGAAAGAAAGAAAGAGAGGTCCGGGGCCGCCGTTCAGTGTCACCAATAGCCCAGAGAGCAGCTACGCCCCACGCCTCCTCTTTGTCCTGAGAAAGCAACTTTCAGGAGGCCCAGAGGGTGGGTCAAAAAGTGGGTGCAGCAACTTAATAACCTTATTCCCCCACACACACAAACACACCATTCTGTGTGTTTCACCCCCCCCCCGAAAAAAAATCAAGAGCCCAAATACCCCACGACCTCCTCAAAACCCAAAACTGGTCCCTTAGTTTCCCACATTGAGGGTCGCCCACAACCCGCTCCATTCTTTGGAGAGCCTGGATTTCCAACCGACTCCTTCCTCACTGGTGGTTACAGAGGCTGGCCCTCTTGAAAGCCGGGGAGGGGGGGTCCCTTTTGGCTCCCCCCCCGAACTCCACCGCCCCCCGCACGGCGTCCCCCAAACCCACGGAACTCCAAAGCGGCGAAAGGGCCCGCCAAAAAATCCGCCGCGGGCCGCCGCCACGCACCTCGCAAGCGTTTCCCGAGAGGTTCGTCGCCCGATGGGCAGGATCCGGCCTAACCCGGCGAGTCAGCACGGAGCAGCTCCCGTCGCCTTTAGGGTTTGCGCGTGAAACTCCGCAGCCAGCGGAGAAGAGGCTCACTCCACGGCGGAGCTCTCAGAAGCCGGAACAAAACTAAACCGTTTGCCTTTAGAATGTCTTCGGAGCAGAGAAAGAAAGAAACACGAGGGCCGGCGCGCTTCTGAGCCAGAAACCAAAGGAGGCAAGGGAGCGACAGAACAGGCGAGCGACGCGCGTCTGGCAACCTCAAAAAGCAAGGGGAGGGAGGGGTGTACACGTGCACACACAATCACCCACAACAGACCCAGAAACCCCGCGGGAGCTGCTCAACAACCTGTCTCTGGCGCCTCCCTACCTTCGGCACCATCCACAACATTCTTAAGCCGGTCGCCTCCCGACCGCGAACCTCTCCGGAGTAGAGACGCGAGCCTGTCCCTGGAGCCGCAGGGCCGCGGGCGATGGGGACCGAGTTGGGTGGCGCCGGGGTCCGCGGGTGCGAAGGCGAGAACAGGCTGCCGGAAAGTGACCGTATGTGTTCGTGTGTGCGTGCGCGTGTATCTGTACGCACGTGCTGTTTCGGCCTATGGCGCCCTTGGCCGGGATGGAGAGCCCCCCCCCGGCGTCCCTCCTCTCCTCTCTCCAAGTTCCCACGCTTCCACCAGGAAAGCTGACTCTCTCCATCCCACCCACCCACCCGGCCAACGATCCGCTGCGAGGAAGGGCCCGGCCGTGATCCCCACTTGCTTCCGCCGGAGCGCCTCGCGCCTCGAGGTGCCGCGGGGGTCCTACCGGCCGCGGAGCCTCCAGCCGCCACGGAGCGCCCGCTCGCCCTCGGAGAAGCTCCCGGTGGGGCGGCGGAAACCCAGAGCCCGAGCAGCCGAGGCTCCGCCGGACACAAACCTTTCGGCAAAGAAAATAAACAAAAACCAACGAAAAACAAAGGCAAAAACCCGAAAGCTCTCCGAGAAAGCAGGAGCGGAGCAAAGCGCATCCGCGTCTCTCGGGACAGACCCGGCAAAAAAGGCCGCCCAGGCCCTCGGCTTCCCTTCCTCCTAAAAGGCAGGCAAGTTGACATCTCCTCCTCAAACAAACAAACAAAAACAACACGAAACTCCGAACTCGTTTCGTTACCTGGCCGCTCCGGTCCTTTCCGCTACAGTTGTGCAGGAGCGCAAGGAACTCGCGCAAACCCACACTAGCGCCTGTTTCGAAAAGGCGAGCCCTCCTCCTGCCTTGTCCCCGGCCTCTCGACGCTTGCTCTCCCTCCTCCTCCTCCTCCTCCAATTTTTCTCCTCCTGTCTTTCCCAACATCACGCCGGGGGAGCGCCACAGCTACCTCCTGGCAAAGCGATCCACACCGCCCCGCAACCTTGCCCGTCTTACGCCGGGGCCCCGAAGTCCACACACACACACACACACACACACACACACACACACACACACACACACACACACACACACACACACACACACACACACACACACACACACACACACACACCTCTACCGCAAGCAAGGAGTTGGCGGGGCTACCGCGCATCTCCGCGCCCTGAGACGCTGCTCCCGGAATCCAGCGCAGGCAGGATTCCCAGAAATAAGGAAAAGAAATTCCCTCCGATTAATTAAGAAAGACACTTAACTTGGGAAAGGGGGCGCGGACTTTTATACTCTCTCTCTTTCTTCCTCCCGGGGTTCAGGGAGGGAGAGGCGCAAGTTTGGCGACTCACCGGGAAAAGGAGGCGCGGAGGCGGCGGCTAAAGCCCCGCCCGCGAGAGCAGCGCGGGGGCCCCGCGGAGTTCGCGGCGGCAGCGGCGGCGGAGAAGGAGCGGCGCCCGGAGGAGAGGCATCGCCGGCGCGGCTGCCCGAGTCCGCGGCGCCTGCTCGGATCCCGAGGCGCTGCGCTCGCTCGGCGGCGCGGCCAGCAAATCACCGCCAGCGCCGCTGCCTGACGTGGCCGCGGCCGGCGAGAAAAAAGGCGCGTCGGAGCCACCCCTTCGCCGCCGCCGCCGCCGCCGCCGCCGCCTCTGCGCCTCCTCCTCCTGCTCCCCGCCTCCCTCCCTCCCTGCCCCCCCCCGCGAAGCTCCAGGCGGGCACCATCTTGAGTGCTGGCGCCGGCGGCTCCGCTGCTCGCCTGCCGACCGGCACGATGGCAGGCGCGCCCCCCCCCCGCGGCCCGGGCCCCCGTTCCCCTCGTCGTCGGGCTGCCCGGCGGCGCGGGTGGCCGCGCTGGTCTCGCCCGTGGCTGCCCGCCGAGAGGGAAGGGAGGCATTCTCCCGACACGCGCTCCGAGGTTCGGCTGGAGAACCCTCATCCTCGCCCTCGCCCTCGCCCACAAGGAGACCAACCTCACCGGTTGGACTGCGGCCTGCTCGGCGACTCTTCGGAGCGGGAGGACAAAAGGGTTGGCTTCCCAGTCGGAGGGAGTGGGTGAGACGGGTTCTCGCGTGCAGAGGTTGGGTGGCACGCGCCAGTGGCGCCAAGTGGTAGAAGGGGCATCCAGGCGGACGGCGAGGGAGGGACTGGAGACCGGCGCCGGTGGCTTAAGTTTCACGGGGTAGGAAAAGTGCGCCTTGGACCCCCGAGGTGCCGGCTGCTCCGCTGGGAAGGCAGAAGCGCTCGGCACCTGGTCAGAGGCACGCCTCTTCTGAAGCCCCAGGATGGCTCCGATTTCCTGAAACCTCGGGATCCTCCTCCTCCACCACCACCATCACCACCACCCAGTTTCCCTCCGCGGGGATCCTACTCGACTCGTCCGGAGGAGGGTGGAGCGGATGAGCGTCCCCTCGGGTGGCTCCCTAAGGGAGGAAGAGGTGGCAGGGGACCCAGCCGTGGACCCGGCAGGACCAGGACCAGGATGGAAAGGCGGCGCGCGCTCTCGGGGAAGCAGTTGGGACTTCGGCCACAGCCCCCTGGACCCCCAACCCCCTGCAAGCTCTTTGCTTGCAGCCGCGACCGGGGGGGGGAGGGGAGTGTGGGCTCGGGCGGAAAATTGCGAGGGACGGCAAGGCGGAGGCTGAGCTAGGACTTGTTAGGAGACCAGGGGAGGCGAGGAGGAGGCGGAGGAGGCTTCAGCAAAGCACGACGTCTCCCCCACCCCCGACAGGGGCCCAGAGCTGAACAGAAAGAAGACGACCGATCGGGACATGTGGAGCGAGCGAGCGAGCAAGGTCCCCGCTGGGATGCGGCTCCTGCTGGACAGCGCTCTCCCTGTGCCCGGATCAAATATGGAGGAGGAGGCGGCGGCGGCGGCGGCGGCAGCTGCCGGAGGGAGGCAGGCAGGCAGGCAGGCAGGCAGCCTAGCCATCCAGCGCCGCCCGCCCGCCCTCCATCCTCTCCAGGCTGCCTCCTGGCACCTGATCCAGCCCGAAGGCTCTGGGGAAAACGCTGCCCCATCGCCCGAAAACAGGCGCTCCTCCACCTTCGGGAAAACGCCCCCCCCCGCGCACTCAGCCCGAGACACGCCGGTTGCCCTCCCTCCGACCAGCCAGCCCAAGGGGCGGGGGCTGGGGACCGTTCCTGCCCCGTCCCCAGAGCTCTCCTGGGGCGAGAGGACGGCCCTCTTCTTGGCTTCTAACGGATCCTTCAGCGGGGATCCAAGGTGGCAGCGTTGTTCAGGATGCATCCTCTGGGCAACAGACCGCAAAGCCCATGAGCAGGCTTTAGGATCTGCTCCTTGGTCCCACTTTTCTACTAAAAATAGTGCACCAGTAAGCTAGCACATGGCAGGAAAAGTAAGCAACAGAGCCACAGTTAAAAAATGAACCTGCTTAAATCGTCACAAGCCGATCATCATAACAAATAGTTTGCTCCTGGAGTGAGAATTTGCTGCACCCCTTGTCTTGGAGAGAGGATTAGATGTGGAAGAATCCAGGGGAGCCACGTCCATTCCCAACTGGGTCACCCACTCCAGACCAAGAACTCGAGAAGATTTGGCTGAAAAGAAGACCCAAGCACTGAGATGAGTTTTGTTGAGCCTGGAATGAGTAGACCCATGTTTCTGAGCATGTGCAGAAGGCTTTGCCTCCACAGTGGTGGTTTTGCACAAAGGGAGCACAAAGTATTATAAGGTTTGAAGTTGAACATCCTTCAGACTAAAAGGGAGACCATTGATCAAATTTATTTCCACCAACTTGAAAGAAACTTTTGTAGAATTCCTGTTCCAAATCCGTGACTTATGGGCTTTGATACATTTTCAGACACAAAAGTTGAAATTTGGACCAGTCTGCATTTGGTGGATGTTTCCATTTCCAGTGAAACTCTCTTCCCATGTTAAAGGCTGCTTGATATGAAGAAGAAGAAGAAGAAGAAGAAGAAGAAGAAGAAGAAGAAGAAGAAGAAGAAGAAGAAGAAGAAGAAGAAGAAGAAGAAGAAGAAGAAGAAGAAGAAATGTTGTCAGTTCTGGCTTATGGCACCCATTTTCAGGGTTTTCCAGAGCAGAGAAGACTCAGGAGTGGTTTCCCCTTCGTTTCTCCTCTTCCTTTCTTCTGGGGACATCCTGAGACAGAGCAGATCGCCCAAGGCCACACAGGCTGGCTCTTCTGGCAGGAGGCATGGGGATTCGAACTCTCATCTCTATCTAAAGCCCTGAGCGGTCCAGCCTGTGTTTAAACTGGTTGCTTAAGCATTACAAAGATGATTGAAGATGCCAAAAAGAAAAGGAAACCATTGAGAAGTAACCTTCCGGTTCTGGTTTCTTTCATGTTCAATTCCCCACCCACCCCCTGCTCTCCTCAAATTCTTTCCATCTCAAAATATCAAGACATTTTCAAAAAGTGGAGAATTCTTCCCAAGAGCCTGGCGGAACTGCTTTTCCTACCAAGGGCTGTTCCAGATTGGGCCTTCCTCCTCGCATTAGTAAAGAACCAGAAGGCAGGAGAGGGAGGGACTGCCAGGAAAAGACAAGGCTTCCCAATTATGACAGGGGTCTGTCCTTGGGTGAGATGCTCCCCTTCTCCTCCCTGCCTCTTTGGCAAGGTACAAATAAAGGGTGGCCTTGCATTATTCCCTTTTATAAACAGCAAAATAAAAAGCAGAGGGAGGTAGTGTGGGAGATGCCCTGAGGCTGGCAGTGAATGGAATCTGTAGAGGAAAAGTGTGTTCATCATTATAATGGGGTTTAATGTATGCAGGGACCAGATGATGATGATGATGATGATGATGATGATGATGATGATGATGATGATGATGATGATGATGATACTCATTAGACATGTTCCTGCCTGCTCTCTCGGGCCTCACACAAGGCGGGATGCCATGGTGCTGATTACGTAGATCTCTATCCAGAGGCTGAGCCTCTCAAAGCCCACAAGCCAGCAATAAATCCAGCCACACAGAAGGTATAGTTTGCACTGGTATTACCTGGGAGCACCTGGCCTACTCTCCAGGGACTCCTCACAAGCTGTGCTGGATCCCCACCCCACCCCCACCCCGGGCTTCATTTCCTGCCTCCCACCCACATCAAGCCTGGATCACCTGTTTTTCACTTGATGCCTCTTGGTAGCTGAGGAATTCCAGGAATCGTGCCACAAAGAAATGACATCATCCCCATGTTCTGCTCCCGAGTGTGGCTTACCTGGTGCGTAAATCAAAATGGCAAGGTGTCGTCCGCTTTGACAGGCAGCAGCTTTCAGGGATGGGCAGGCAGGGGCTGTGGATTTCTGGCCAAAGCCCCGTCCTCGATGTCCCCAGAGCATGGCTTTGGGGCCTTATGCATGTTAAGCTCAGACCCTTCCCCTAAACCACCAGCTCTCCTCCGGTGATTGCAGGGCCTGTGTGGTGGTGGTGGCTTTCCTGCTCTCTGGCCTTCCCATCAGGTGTGCTCAGCAAAAGCCTTCTGGGGTGACATCTGTCTTTAAAAGGAGAAGGGCAGCTGTACTGGAGACAATCCAAGGGCCACAGCATGTGTGAATCATCCAATGCCTCTGGAGTCCAATCCCAATAGGATTGGGGCCTTGGTGGTTTAATTCTTATTTCCCTTTTCTTGCATGGGATCCCTCTCTCCATTGCCATTTTTAACCCCCAGAATGGTGCACAGCATATGAAGGATCAGTGCTGCTGTCGTTTACTGGAAAGTATTTGCCCTGGTCTGTGGTCCCTGGATAGTTCCAGTTCAGTCTAAAAATCCAAATCGTTGTCCTGAAACAATCAGCATCTCTCCTGCTGATGATCCCTTAGTTTGGCTCCAAGTCCGCTTCTTGCATCCGCTGCTTAGAATCATGGAGTCGTGGAGCCAGATTTCAGGGCGAGGAAGAGAAGTATTGTGTCCTTCATGCCCCTGGATCAAGCTTGGCCTAAGACTTATTTATTTATTTATTTATTTTTACAGCTTATATGCCGCCCACTACCCAAAGGTCTCTGGGTAGTCAAAGACTTGGGTGGTCAAAGTTTCAAGGTCAAAGGCATGGCTGGATGCAGAAGTAACTGGAAGGCAGCTTGCTAGTTTAGAGAGCAAGGCGTCACATAGGCCCCTATTTCCCATCTCTGCAGCCATCTCCTTTCCCCATCATCTGAGGCAGGTAAGAGGCTCCTTCTGCCTAAGGATAGAACTGGTTCTGGCACAGATGCCGATGCACACACATACAGAGAGAGGCTGAATTGTTGCCACACATGAAATCCATTCAAGGTGCTCTGCTACATCCTGAACAATGAACACCTATTCATACAGTGAGGTGTTTTCCATCCTCTCTTGAACCCAGACTTTGGGGTCAAGGTCCCAAGTTTGCACCACAAGTCCCAGAATCCTCCAACCAGCATGATCACTCACTGGGGGATTCTGGAGCCTGTAGTACAATGCAGCAATCTCTCAGAGCTTGGAGTTCTGTAGGTAGTTTTTGAGCCTCACAATCTGGAAGGCTGTGAATCTGGCTCGTCTTCAGATTCCTATGGTTGGGTCATAGCATGATGTGATCAAAACTTTTTTAGGATTAAAGAGTTGAAGAAAGAACATCTAGTATCTCTGTAGGCTGGGAAGTTGGGAAAGTGGTAGTCCCAGAAAAAGGGGCTGCGCTCCTGGCCATGATCTCTGACAGAACAAATCAGGGGTCCCATATGTTCCGTTCAGGTCCATGCCTGGCAAAGCCTGCATATGTAGAACAACAGGGGGTGCGTTCTGCCTCATGGGCCCTCACCCAACAACATAAGAACATAAGAACAAAAGAACATAAGAAGAGCCATGCTGGATCAGGCCAAAGGCCCATCTAGTCCAGCTTCCTGTATCTCACAGCGGCTCCACCAGATGTGTTTGGGAGTGCATGAGACTAGATATCTGTCTCCTGATACCACTCCCCTGCATCTGGCCCTTGAAGTACCCTGGTTTAAAGCCTGGAGATTACACATCTCCATCATGGTTTGTAACCTGTGATGGACTTTTCCTCCAGGAATCTGTCCAACACACTTTTGAAGGCATCCAGGCCAGATGCCATCACCACATCCTGTGGCAGGGAGTTCCATAGACTAACAACGCGCTGGGTGAAAAAATTTTTCTTTTGTCTGTTCTTACTCTCCCAGCCCTCAATTTGAGTGTATGTCCCCTAGTTCTGGTATTTTGTGAGAGGGAAAAGAGCTTCCCTCTATCCACTTTACTCATGCCCTGCATTATTTTGTACGTCTCAATCATATCCCCCCTCAGGCGCCTTTTTTCCAGACTAAAGAGGCCCAAATGTTTTAGCCTTTCCTCATAAGGGAGGTGCCCCAGCCCAGTAATCATTTTAGTCGCTCTCTTCTGCACCTTTTCCAGTTCCACTATGTCTTTCTTGAGATGCGGTGACCAGAATTGTACACAATACTCCAGGTGCGGCCTTACTATTGTTTTGTATAATGGCATTATAATGTTGGCTGTTTTATTTTCAATCCCCTTTTTGATAATCCCTAGCATGGAATTGGCCTTCTTCACCGCTGCCACACACTGGGGAGACACCTTCATGGAGCTGTCCACCAACACACCAAGATCTCTTTCCTGATCTGTCACGGATAACTCAGAGCCCATGAGTTGATAGATAAAGTTTTGATTTTTTGCCCCAATATGCATTACTTTACATTTTCCTACATTAAAACACATTTGCCATTTCGTAGCCCATTCCTCCAGTTTGGAGAGATCCTTCTGGAGCTCTTCACAATCTTCTCTGGTTTTTACCACACTGAAAAGTTTTGTGTCATCTGCAAACTTGGCCACCTCACTGCTTATCCCTGTCTCCGGGTCATTTATGAAGAGATTGAAAAGCACCGGTCCCAGGACAGATCCCTGGGGCACACCGCTTTTCACCTCTCTCCATTGTGAAAATTTCCCATTGACACCTACTCTTTGTTTCCTGGATCTCAACCAGTTCTCAATCCATAAGAGGACCTGCCCTCTTATCCCCTGACTGTGCAATTTTCTCAGCAGCCTTTGGTGAGGGACTGTGTCAAAACCCTTTTGAAAATCCAGATAGACTATATCCACCGGTTCACCAAAATCCATGTGCCTGTTGACCTTTTCAAAAAATTCTAAAAGGTTTGTCAGACAAGATTTATCCTTACAAAAGCCATGCTGATTTTCTCTCAGCAAGGTTTGTTGTTCTATGAGTTTTAAGATTTTTTCTTGGATGAGGCTTTCCACCATCTTCCCTGGGACAGATGTAAGGCTAACTGGCCTGTAGTTTCCCGGGTCCCCCCTCCTTCCTTTTTTAAAAATTGGTGTGACATCTGCTATCCTCCAGTCCCACGGCACTGTGGCTGTTTTAAGAGACAAGTTGCATATTACCGTTAAGAGATCTGCCATTTCATTTCTCAGTTCCCTAATAACCCTTGGGTGGATGCCATCTGGGCCCGGTGACTTGTTAATCTTCAATTTATCAATTAGTCCTAAAACATCCTCTCTTTTTACCTGTATTTGATTTAATTCTTTAGTCAAGAGGGGCCGTTCAGGCAGCGGAATCTGCTCAAGGTCTTCTGTCGTGAAGACAGAAGCAAAGAACATTTAATTTCTCTGCAATTTCCAAGTCCTCCTTAATCTCCCCTTTTCCTCCCTTACCATCCAGAGGGCCAACTGGTTCTCTGGCAGGTTTTCTACTTCTAACATATTTAAAGAAGATTTTATTATTACCCTTTATATTGCTAGCCATGCATTCCTCAAAATCTTTCTTTGCCTCTCTTATCATCTTCTTACATTTCTTTTGCCAGAGTTTGTGTTCCTTTTTATTTTCCTCATTTGGGGAGGATTTCCATTTACACAAAGACCTCTACTTGTGCTTTAGAGCCTCTCTAACTCCACTTGTTAACCATGCCGGTGTCCTCTTGGACTTAAATGAGCTCTTCTTTCTTTGTGGTATGCACTTGTGCTGGGTCTCTGTTACCGTTGTTTTAAGCAGTTTTCATGCACTCTGAAGAGATTGGATTCTTCCAACCTTCCGCTTCAATTTCTTTCTAACTAATTTCCTCATTTGAGGGAAGTTTTACCTTCGAATATCAAGGGTTTTTATGTCTGATTTGCTTGACACTCTTCCTCCAACATGCATGGCAAAGGAGATTGCAGCATGGTCACTGTTCCCCAGAGGCTCAGTTACATTCACATCCCTGACCAGGTCCTGAGTATCGCACAGTATTAGATCCAGAGTTGCCTGTTCTCGGGTGGGCTCCATGACAAGTTGCTCTAAGGCACAGTCATTCAGCAAGTCGAGAAACCCAGTTTCTCTTTCTTGCCCGGAGCTCGCATTGGCCCAGTCAATGTGGAGATAATTGAAGTCCCCCATGATTACTATTCTATCCTTCTGAGACACCTCCATGATTTGTCTCCTCATTTCAAGGTCCCCCTCAAGTTTTTGATCTGGTGGGCGATAGCATACCCCAACTATCACATCACTCCTTGGACCTGGTAGTTTAACCCACAGTGATTCTATGGTGGAGTCAGACCCTCTGTCAATCTCCATTCTGCTGGATTTTACCCCTTCACTCCCCCTCCAACATGCCCCTCTCTATCCCTTCTATAGAGTTTATAGCCTGGGATTGCTGTATCCCACTGGTTCTCTAAATTCCACCAGGTTTTTGTTATGGCTATTATATCAATGTTATCCCTAGCTGCCAAATGTTCAAGTTCTCCCATTTTTGGTCGGAGGCTTCGAGCATTGGCGTAGAAGCACCTGTACAGTGGGTTCTGCAACAACACTTGGAAGACTGTCTGAAGCCATGAGTCAACTTGTCATGGAGCCCACCTGAGAACAGGCAACTCTGGATCTAATACTGTGCGATACTCAGGACCTGGTCAGGGATGTGAATGTCACTGAGCCTCTGGGGAACAGTGACCATGCTGCAATTCCTTTGCCATGCATGTCGGAGGAAGAGTGTCAACCAAATCAGACATAAAAACCCTTGATTTTCGAAGGGCAAACTTCCCTCAGATGAGGAAACTAGTTAGAGAGAAATTGAAGGGGAAGGTTAGAAGAATCCAATCTCTTCAGAGTGCATGGAGCCTCTTTAAAACAACAATAATAGAGGCCCAGCACAAGTGCATACCACAAAGAAAGAAGAGCTCATTTAAGTCCAAGAGGACACCGGCATGGTTAACGAGTGGCGTTAGAGAGGCTCTAAAGCACAAGGAGAGGTCTTTGTGTAAATGGAAATCCTCCCCAAATGAGGAAAATAAAAAGGAACACATACTCTGGCAAAAGAAATGTAAGAAGATGATAAGGGAGGCAAAGAAATATTTTGAGGAACGCATGGCTAGCAATATAAAGGGTAATAATAAAAGCTTCTTTAAATATGTTAGAAGTAGAAAACCTGCCAGAGAACCAGTTGGCCCTCTGGATGGTGAGGGAGGAAAAGGGGAGGTTAAGGAGGACTTGGACATTGCGGAGAAATTGAATGAGTTCTTTGCGTCTGTCTTCACGACAGAGGACCTTGAGCGGATTCCGCTGCCTGAGCCGCCCCTCTTGACTAAAGAATTAAATCAAATACAGGTTAAAAGAGATGAGGTTTTAGGACTAATTGATAAATTGAGGATTAACAAGTCACCGGGCCCAGATGGCATCCACCCAAGGGTTATTAGGGAACTGAGAAACGAAATTGCAGATCTCTTAACGGTAATATGCAACTTGTCTCTTCAAACGGCCACAGTGCCGGAGGACTGGAGGATAGCAGATGTCACACCAATTTTTCAAAAAGGAAGGAGGGGGGACCCGGGAAACTACAGGCCAGTTAGCCTTACATCTGTCCCAGGGAAGATGGTGGAAAGCCTCATCCAAGAGAAAATCTTAAAACACATAAAAGAACAAACCTTGCTGAGAGAAAATCAGCATGGCTTCTGTAAGGGTAAATCTTGTCTGACAAACCTTTTAGAATTTTTTGAAAAGGTCAACAGGCACATGGATTTGGGTGAACCGGTGGATATAGTCTATCTGGATTTTCAAAAGGGTTTTGACACAGTCCCTCACCAAAGGCTGCTGAGAAAATTGCACAGTCAGGGGATAAGAGGGCAGGTCCTCTTATGGATTGAGAACTGGTTGAGATCCCGGAAACAAAGAGTAGGTGTCAATGGGAAATTTTCACAATGGAGAGAGGTGAAAAGCGGTGTGCCCCAGGGATCTGTCCTGGGTCCGGTGCTTTTCAATCTGTTCATAAATGACCTGGAGACAGGGATAAACAGTGAGGTGGCCAAGTTTGCCGATGACACAAAACTTTTCCGTTTGGTAAAAACCAGGGAAGATTGTGAAGAGCTCCAGAAGGATCTCTCCAAACTGGGGGAATGGGCTGTGAAATGGCAAATGGGTTTCAATGTAGGAAAATGTAAAGTAATGCATATTGGGGCAAAAAATCCAAACTTCATCTATCAACTCATGGGCTCTGAGTTATCCGTGACGGATCAGGAAAGAGATCTTGGTGTGTTGGTGGACAGCTCCATGAAGGTGTCTCCCCAATGTGTGGCAGCGGTGAAGAAGGCCAATTCCATGCTAGGGATTATCAAAAAGGGGATTGAAAATAAAACAGCGAACATTATAATGCCTTTATACAAAACAATAGTAAGGCCCCACCTGGAGTATTGTGTACAATTCTGCTCACCGCATCTCAAGAAAGACATAGTGGAACTGGAAAAGGTGCAGAAGAGAGCGACTAAAATGATTACTGGCCTGGGGCACCTCCCTTATGAAGAAAGGCTAAAACATTTGGGCCTCTTTAGTCTGGAAAAAGGCGCTTGAGGGGGGATATGATTGAGACATACAAAATAATGCAGGGTATGAGTAAAGTGGATAGAGGGAAGCTCTTCTCTCTCTCCCAAAATGCCAGAACTAGGGGACATCCACTCAAATTGAGGGCTGGGAGAGTAAGAACTGACAAAAGAAAATATTTTTTCACCCAGCGCGTTGTAAATCTATGGAACTCCCTGCCACAGGATGTGGTGATGGCATCTGGCCTGGATGCCTTCAAAAGGGGATTGGACAGATTCCTGGAGGAAAAGTCCATCACAGGTTACAAACCATGATGGAGATGTGTAATCTCCAGGCTTTAAACCAGGGTACTTAAAGGGCCAGATGCAGGGGAGTGGTATCAGGAGACGGATATCTAGTCTCATGCGCTCCCAAACGCATCTGGTGGTGCCGCTGTGAGATACAGGAAGCTGGACTAGATGGGCCTTTGGCCTGATCCAGCATGGCTCTTCTTATGTTCTTATGTTATGTAAGGTCAACTCCACAAAGTGCAAGGGAAAAAGGAGAAATATTATCCAGGGACTGAGCCAAGACGGTGAAATGGGCACCCAAACACAGAGCTATCATGTTTATTTATTCTGTCTCTTTTCCTCTCAGACGATGCCTGGCTTGGTCTGCAATGGCGTAAAAATGTCGCCTCTCACTGCCTATGACCTAACCATTGCAACAGCACCTACATTTAGATGCCCGCTTTTGTACTGCTCAGAGCTGAAGCCAGAAGTAACCGGTGCTGCTCTTGATGTCTTAACCGGATGGGTTTCTCTGGGCATGCGTGGCTACAAATTGGCTGTGTAATTATTTATGTTTATTCTACCCCTCCCTTTGATTCCCCTCTTTCATCTCTTTAGGGCAGTGATGGCAAACCTTTTAGAGACTGAGTGCCCAAACTGCGATTCAAAGCCTACTAATTTTTCGGAAAGTACCAAGGAAGCAATTTAACTTGAATACAGGAGGCTGTAAAGGGGCGATGTCGGGTGCCCACGGAAAGGGCTCTGAGTGCCACCTTTGGCACCCATGCCATAGGTGCGCCAATACTGCTCTAGGGTAAACAATCAGGCATCTTAAAAACAGAGCAGGGGGCAGAATAAAATCATGCCTCGCTAGAGCTCAGGTATGGAAACAGTCTGGGACTACATGCCCCAGAATCCCCAGACACAGCAGAGTAAAGCCTTGGAACAATGCTCAGTCCAGGTTATTTCAATGGATGCAAAACAGTGGCTGCATTGCTTGGCCCACTTCTCTGCTGTTGACACTTTTAGTAGCATCCCATGACAACAGCCCCCAACCCCTAGAGTTATGTGACCACAGTCCAGCCTGCAAGCACCTGTGGGAGGGTTTCCCCTTCTGGGGAAATCCTGTTCTGTGTCTTGCCCACCCCCACCCCACCTCAGTTTGTGTATTCCATATTGAGCGAGCATGGTTTTTAAGGGCTATTTGAGCACTTCTGCAAAGCCCAAATCCTGACCCACCCACTCCAGCTCCAGTTATTGTCTGTTTGCTAACTGAGAGGTAAGAACAGGAATTCGCAGCTCACTTTGGCTCACAGTTCAATGCCAACCTTGTGATTTCCATCGCATTTTGGCCTGTTGTCATTCTGGCCATCAAGACCCTTGTGGTTTGGAGTGTTTCCATGACTCAGCGGGGATTCGAACCCCGCTCCTGACTCCTCATCGGTCCATTATCTCCACTGCATCATGCTTTCTGTCCACATTGGCTGAAATTTTGAACAGCCATCTCACGGTCCCAGGAAGCTGGTTCTCCACCCTGAACAAAGACGCACCGAGATGTTGTAAGCCTAAATAAGAGCCCACCCCACCCCCAACCTGTGTCACCCATTGGTTGCCAAGTTACCTATTAACCCATTTTATTTCTTTAATATTTGCAGGAGATACAGTAAGCCCCGGGTATCTTATCTATCTTGAAATTCTTGTGTCGCACATGACTTCTGATAACATTTGTACAATCAGCTTTACAAAACACAGGTTTATGGCTGAGGAGAAATGTCCCGAAGCTGTGGGGTGGATAGGTGGCTGGCTTCTTAGTGGTGTTTGCATCTTGTCCCTCTCTCAAGGGAAGACGAGTTCGCCTACCTGGACACACACACACACACACACACACACACACACACACCGCACTGAGAGATTCTCTTGTCCAGCCCTCTTTGGCCCAGAGGCTGATGGCCCTGGCCCACCTTCAGCAGAGACTACTAGCCAAGGAAACTGGAAGCTCCAACCATGCCATATTCAGAGATCTTCTGCCCAAGGCCTGTCTGGCTCTCCTTCCTATCTGGACCTGACGTCATGCACCTTAGGAACCTTCAGTGGACTTTGATTCCATGCCTTGCTTCCCTGGGAGCTTTCCAGGCAGCCCAGGGAAGGTTGTTGAAGTGACTAATTGAATGACAGACCATTTCACTTGCTCCCAAATCCAGGAGGCTCTTGCCCAGTTGCAGCCTTTCAGTCTCCCTGAGCTCCATGCCTTCTGGTTGTTGGTTTTTTTTCCTGGTCAACAAGGTCTAGGCTGCTCTGACGGACTGAACATCCCTCTCTAATTTCAGCCCTGCTTTAAGGCCATGGTTCTCATCTGGGACAGCACTGGGATGGGAGTGGAGGCAGATTAGCTAAATGCACAGCAATCTGGTGGATCTGGTTACGAGATGGAGACAGTTTGGGTTGCCAGGAACCAGGCAGCAGGAAGGAAGTGCTCCTGTTTGACATCTCCATCCTACCAAAACCACCAACTGCTGTGCCATGAGGCTCTTAAGCCTTTTCTGGGAACCTCTTGGAAAGATTGCAGACAGGGTGATGGACCTGTGGCTGCTGAGGGGGCTGTTCATGACCCGCCGGCCCCTGTTCCTACCAACGCCAAAGGTTTCCAGTGGGAGCGTATGTCTCCTCCCTACCCAACCCCCAGCGAAGGGGGGAACTAGCCACCCCTGCCAACTTTCCAAATGCTTGGGGAGAGGAAGGGGGTCTTTATCTCTCAGAGCAACCCCTTTCATCCCTTGAAGCTGGCAGGGAGGAAGACTGGGAGCCAGTGGGATGGCATGTACCCAAGAACTGACTAGTTCTTCGCAAACGTATGCCAGCTGACCTCGGGAGAAAAGGTCAGCCTGCAGCCTCATCCAGGCAGGGTGAGGGCACCCTTGCCTCTTGCATTTCCCCTGGACCAGAGCAATGGAACAACCTTGGCTTTCTACCCCCTGCTTATTTTTAACTAAAAGGCAGGGGAGGCAAAAAGGTGGGTTATTTATTTTTAAACCCCATTTACCAAAGAGACGGCGGGGAGGGGAAAAACAGCTACTAATTCCCCTATTTTCCCTTTTGGATCCCTGCCCAGGCCTCTCTCATTGCACACGCCTCTCTCTGAAGGCAACAAGCTGCCTGTTAGCAAGTGCCAACTCAGGCTAGGAACAAAGGGGATCAAGCTGGCACAGGAGAAGATGCTGCCTGGGTGCTGATGTGCTGTGTTGCCCTGTGACTCCTTTCACAAGGGTTGCTGCTGACCTCTAGTGGCCCCCAAGGGGAACTGGAAGGATCCACTGAAGTTGAAATCACCAGCTTCCTTCCTCAGCAGCCCATTTGGGGATTGTCCAAAGATGCCAAACTAGAGGCAAGGCTTGCAGCTATATGCCAAAGGCAACATTTTTCCTTGTGTTAATTGCCACATTTATTGTGTTGTTGTTGTGGGTTTGGTTTTTGCTTCTCCCTTAATCATCACCTAACTGCCTCATCTCTGTTGTCCTACGGAAGTGGCAAAGACCTCTATTATTTATTTATTTATTTATTCATTTATTTAACAGAGATGAGGCAGTCCTGGCCTCTAGTGGGAGGGAGTTCCATGAGACGTACCTGTGAAGGTGGTGGGATAGAGAGAAGGGCTTCTCCTGGTGATCTTAACACCCGAGTCAGTTCATACTGTGAGCTTTGATCTTTGAGGTAGCTTGGTAACCAGTTACTAACAGGAGAGAAGGAAAAGGCAGAACTACTCAACACCTTCTTTGCCTCCGTTTTCTCCTAAAAGAAAGAAAGAGATCCATGGGGACAAAGAGTAGATTAGGTAGGATGGGACTTGCAACAAAGAATAGGTAGAGAGGTAGTACAGAAACACCTGGAAACATTAAATGAATTTAAGTCTCCTGGGCCAGATGAATTACACCCAAGGATATTAAAAGAACTGCCAGAAGTAATTTCAGAACCATTGGCAATATTCTTTGAGAAGTCCTGGAGAACAGGGGAAGTTGTCCCCATCTTCAAAAAGGGGGGAAAGAGGACCCAAATAATTACTGCCCAGTCAGCTTGACTTCAATACCTGGAAAGATCCTAGAGCAGATTATTAAGCAGGCAGTCTATAATTATTTAACAAACAATGCTGTCGTTACAAGGTCAACACAGGTTTCTTAAAAACAAGTCATGCCAGACTAATTTGATCCCTTTCTTTGATAAAATTACAGGCTTGGTGGATTGCTTATCTGGACTTTAGTAAGGCCTTCGATAAGGTTCCCCATAGTATTCTTGCTAAGAAGTTGGTAGAAAGTGGGATAGATAGTGCTACTGTTGGGTGGATTTGTAATTGGTTGACTGATCACACCCAAACCCAGATTGCTGGCCCCACAATATGGAAGTCTCTGCCGAGCGAGATACAGCAGGCATCCTTGTTGGCATCCTTTAGAAAAGCACTGAAGACCTGGCTGTTCAGGGACGCCTTCGGTAACTGCTAGGGGAGTGCCGGCTTTTTCCTCCCTCCCCTGCCTCTTGCCAATACTGTTTTATCAGCTATAACTGTTATTGTTTTTAATTTGTGAAAGCCGCCCTGAGTTCCCTTAGGGAAATAGGCTGCAGTATACAAGTTTGAAAATAAATAAATAAATAAATAAATCATAAATGGCCTCTCTTCAGCTTGGAGAGTCGTGACCAGTGGGGTGCCCCAGGATTCTGTTCTGGGTCCTGTGCTGTTCAATATCTTTATTAATGACTTGGAGGAAGGAATAGAGAGTATGCTAATTAAATTTGCAGATGATACCAAATTGGGAGGGGTTTGCTAATTCCCTAGAGGATAGGATGAAAATCCAAAAGGACCTAAGATTAGAGTGCTGGGCCAAAGCAAATGGAATGAGTTTCAACTGAGAGAAATGTAGGGTCCTGCATCCAGGCAGAAAAAAATGAATTGTATAGATATAGGATGGGAGACACCTGGCTGGAGAATAGTACCTGTGAAAGGGATCTGGGAGTCTTGGTGGACCACAAATTGAACATGAGTCAGCAATGTGACATGGTGGCCAAGAAAGCCAATCTGATTCTTGGTTGCATCGACAGAAGCATAGTTTCTAAAACAAGGGAGGTGATAGTACTACTCTATTCTGCGCTGGTCAGACCCCACCGGGAGTATTGTGTACAGCTCTGCATGCCTCAGATTTAAAAGGATGTTTACAATCTTGAACAGGTCCAGAAGAAGGCGACCAGGATGTTTAAAGGTCTGAAACATTATGTCTTACGAGGAGCAGCTTAGGAATCTAGGAATGTTTAGTCTTACAAAGAGAAGACTGAGGGGGGTATGATAGCCATTTTTAAACATCTGAAATGATGTCATATCAAAGAGGGGGCTGGGTTGTTTTCCATGGCTTCAGAGACTAGGACCTGGAGCAATGGTTTCAAACTACAGTACAGGAAAAGAGAATCAAATTAAACATTAGGAAGAACTTCCTGATGGTTAGAGCTGTTCAGCAGTGGAATATTTTGCCACAAAGGAGGGTGGTGGAGTCTTCTTCTTTGGAGGCTTTTAAGCAGAGGCTGGATGGCATATGACCTAGAGGATAGGATGGAAATCCAAAAGGACCTTGACAGATTAGAGTCCTGGGCCAAAGCTAACAGAATGGGTTTCGACAGAGGGAAATCTAGGGTGCTACATCTATGTAAAAAGAATGAATTGCACAGATACAGGATGGGAGATACCTGGCTGGAAAATAGTACCTGTGAAAGGGATCTGGGAGTCTTGGTGGACCACAAATTGAATATGAGTCAGCAGTGTGATGCAGCGGTCAGGAAAGCCAATGCGATTCTTGGTTGCCTCAACAGAACCATAGTGTCTAGATCAAGGGAAGTGATAGTACTGCTCTGTTCTGCTCATTACTGTAACCCGCCTTGGGTCTTTTTCCAAGGAGAAAGGTAGGGTAAAATACTAATACAAAAATAAAAAAATAAATAAATAAATAAATAAATAAATAAATAAATAAATAAATAAATAAATAAAATTATCTCTCACTTATTTTCAGTAGAGGTATTATTATTTTTACCCCGCCTTTCTCCTTGGAAAAGGACCCAAGACGGCTTATAGTAATGAGGGACAATACACAGTCCAGTACAATTAAGACATATTCATGTTTAAGAACAGGGAATTGAAGTTACAGCATTGAATTGAATTACAGCATTGGAAGACAACATTATGGGAATATGGGTTATTTGTTTCTTTGTGACGAATCAACCTGTCGTTTTGTGGTTCCCCTGTGTGTGTGTGTGTGTGTGTGTGTGTGTGTGTGTGTGTGTGTGTGTGTGTGTGTGTGTGTGTGTGTGTGTGTGTGTGTGTGTTGAAAGTTCCATGCATACACAAAGGAGGGAAGAAGACCCCAGATGGGACTTTTATACAAAGCATATTTGACAGAAACTGAGGTGTCACTGGAGGGGAGCTCTATTTATTTAAAATGTGTTCACCCCACCTCTCTCCTTCATAGAATCATAGAATCCTATAGATCTCAAGGGCCATCCAGACCAGCCCTCTGCCATGCAGAAACCCCCATCAAAGTACTCCCGACAGATTGCCATCCAACATCTGCTTGAAAACCTCCTCCAAAGAAGGAGACTCCACCACCCTCCCTGACAGTTTATTCTATTGCTGAACACCTCTAACCACCAGGAAGTTCTTCCTAATGTTTAAATTGAATCTCTTTTCCTGTAATTTGAAACCATTGTTCTGACTCCTAGTCTCTGAATCCATGGAAAACAAGCCAGCCCCCTCTTCAATATGACATTGATTCAGATATTTAAACACGACTATCATATCCCCTCTCAACCTTCTTTTTGTAAGAGTAAACATTCCCAGCTCCATAAGCCACTCCTCGTAAGACATATGTTCCAGAACTTTAAACATCTTGGTCACTTTCCTTTGGACCCACTTGAGGCTGTCAAAAAACCTTTTAAGTTGAGGTGCACAGAACTGGACATAGTACTCCAGGTGAGGTCTGACCAGTGGTTAAATACCTGTACTACAGGTAAAACTGTGCTCACAAACTGGGGCTCAATCCCAGGTAGCAGGCTCATGGTTGAATCAGCCTTCCATCCTGCCGAGGTCAGTAAATGAGTACCCACCTTGCTGGGGGGGGGGGCAATGTGTAGCCTGCATACTGTAATTAAACTGTAAACAGCCCAGAGACCAGATCGGCCAGCTGGGAGGCCTCTGCCGCTTACTGCCTCTCGCTCCTCCTGTGGGCTGCCACCCATTGTCGCCTCGGGCCATCACCTGTCGTCACCTTGGAGGCCGCTGCCGCTCCTGACGTTCGCCCCTCCTGCGGCCTGCTGCCCATCGCCGCCGGGGTTGGCCCACCTGGGGGCTGCCGCTGCTTGCTGCCGCCTGCTTTTTCTGCGGCCTGCCATGTGTCATTGCCTGTCCCCTGCGGTTCGCCTGTCCCCATCCATCCGTTTCTGCTGCGGTTCAAGGAGGAGGCAGTCGCCATTGCTGTCTGCCCCCGCCCTAGGTCGCTGTGGAAGACCTGGGGGCATGGAGTTTCCTCCTGCCCCCCCATCCATCTTGGAGACTATGGAGAACCGGGAGAGATTGGGGACGCAGAGCTCCTGGAATACCTGCCCCAATTGTGGAGGACTGTGGAGGGTCTGGGGATGTGGAGCCTTTCCATCTTGCCTCCCCCTCTCCGTGTTGTCGCTGTAGGAATTGGAGCTTCCACCTGATCGTTTCAGTACTGTGCTGCTCCACTGGTACACTGGCTTCTAGCCAGTGATTATGGAGGACTCTGGAGTGTTTGGCTGTTTATTGAAGATCCCGAACTGGCCGATGGTGGCGGCCTTGTTGGGCCTGTGGCTGTTCAGCACTGGGCCCAATTAGGCCACAAGGCCGTTGTTGGCCCTGCCTGATGGCAACTGGCCTGACTCTATCTTAACAGAAGTACAGTGGAACCTTGACTTACGTCATTAATCCGTTCCAGTGGTCTAGACTTAAGTCAAACATGACTTAAGTCAAACGAACGTTTCCCATAGAAAGTAATGGGAAAGCAGATTAATCCGTTCCAGATGATGAAAAAGACCCCCGAAAAACAGCAATTTAACACAAAGTTGACTGGGATAGGAGATTCCTTCTGTGGATGTAAATGAAATGTCTCTTCAAAGAGAGGAGGAGGCAGTGGAATTATAGTCCACAAGTTATATGCCTCCACTTTTTAATGTTCATAGCAACAATGTCTAACATTTAAGTTTTACTTATTTTTAACCTGACGTTCCAAGTTCTGAACAACTCTATGCTTACCATTAGAGTCCCACAACTTTACAGCTCCCCAACTAAAATGCTTCCATTGTGGACCAGAATTCTGCAGCCAGATTTTTTACAAGACTGAGCTGACTGTCTAACCAGTGAGGCCAGCCCCGAGCTCCCGGCCCTTCTCCTCCGGCAGCAGCGGCGGCTTCGGTAAGGCCGAGGACCAGCTCCAGGTGCTCTGAGCTGGTCTCGCCGAAGCCGCCGCTGCCAGAGGAGGGGAAGAAGGCAGGAGCAGTTTGGAGGCGGCAGCCATGATGCTGGGTTGTGGCTGCCGCCCAATTCCAGTGCCTTGTGCTGGGGCTCCGAGATGTAAGTCAAAGCCTGCAACTTAAGTCAAACAGGCCCCTTCTTGCTGCAAGTCAAATATGATGCAAGTCAAGCAGTATGTAAGTCAAGGTTCCACTGTACCTGATTGCGCTGCCGGTACCAGCTTCTGTCTTCCCTCATAAATTCTACTATCTGGCAGCCGTCAATCGTTCCTACCATTTCGCAACATACTCATTCATTTGATTATCTGCTCCCCTTCCCCCCTTCATTTTCCATCTGTAGCCCTGGATGTGTGCCCTATTATGTTGTATTTTGTTAATTTTGTTAATTTGTTTATTTTTATTTTCTTTTAATTATTGTTATTGTACTTGTTGTTATTCAATTGGTATTTCTTTGTTATTTGCTGTTGTTTGTTTGTTTGTTTGTTTGTTTTTTCTTCAGTCACCATGTTCACAGGGACTGCCATACCAGTCATGTCGGACTGTGGGCGATACACTAGGAGTTGGGGGGTTAGTTGGATAAGAAGAACCCGGGCCAGGCAACTCACGCCTGTCCCCCGTTCTGACCCCTCAACTCACTGTCACGTGTCTCGGAGCCATCCTGCCAGCGCCTCCGACCGGTCCTGCCTCCTGATGAATGCCAGGTCGGTCCATAATAAGATCCCCATCATCTTTGATGCCATCCGTGATGGAAGGGCCGACCTAGCCTGCATTACCGAGACCTGGGTGGGAGCAGAGGGGGGAGCTTTGCTCACCCAGCTGTGTCCCCCTGGGTTTCTGGTTCAGGGCGTCGGCAGGTCGGAGGGTCGTAAGGGGGTGGGGCGGCCATTGTATATAGAGACACTATTCATGTCAGCAGGGCCTCGACGTTGGTGAGTCCAGGGCTGGAATGTCTTCATTTATTGGTGGGACGGCGGGACAGATTTGGCATTGTGCTTGGTTACCGTGCTCCCCGCAACCCAGCACAATCCCTACCAGAACTCACCGAGTTCATCGCGGCCGCTTTTTTGAGATCCCCCCGCCTCAATGTGGGGGACCTCAATGTGCATGCCGGCAATGAACTTTCAGGTGCGGCTCTGGAGTTCATGCAGTCCATGACCTCCATGAACCTGACCCAGCATGTTCTATGCCCCACTCATAGATCTGGACACACTCTGGACCTGGTATTTACCTCCACGTCGGAGGATTCCTTTCTGGGGGTGCGGGACCTTGTGTCCTGATAAGAATAAAATTTGATCTAAATATTGGTAGAGGTGGTTTTCTTTGTAAGTCACCAATGCACCTTGATAAATTGCTTTGCTGTTAACAAAATGGCGCTTTTGGTGCCATAAGATGGTGCCCACATGTCTGTGTTGTCTTCGCTTCCCCGTTGGCTCTTATCTCAGTTAACTACAAGTATTTGTTACACTCTACAGGCTGGTATCTTCTTTTGTGTTTATGCCAGCATGACCTAATACCCACAGTTGGGTTTAACACTTTATAATAGTTTTCAACTTTATTCTCATATTTATTAATTCTATTAATTCTTATCAGTCCCTCATTTTCTCTTCGCGAAAGTTGAAAAAGAAACTAAATAAAACTATTCTTGAACTAGCTCTGAAAAACTCTGAAAAGTTAAGGAGTATAATATCCATTAGCTTAAGGCATGCTTTAATATATTTTATTTTATTGTAGATTTGAATTTTGAGGCATGTTAGCCCATTCCTATCAGTCCTTACTTTTTCTCTTCGCGAAAGTTTGAAAAATTGAATAAAAACTATTTTTGAAACTAATGCTAAGAAGTATAATACTCAATTGCTTAAGCCTTTTGTCTGCTGGATGATTTAAGACCTTCCAGCGGCCATTTTACTTTAACTGCGTTGCTTTATTATATTTTATTTGTTATGGATCTGATTGATTGTATGTCTCCTGTATAATTATAACAGTATAGGTATTGAATGAGTAAATGAAGGGACCTTACTATTCTGACTTGTATCTAGATGTATCTGTTTTCTTTTGTGGGTAGGTGTAATCTAATAGCTGATTTACTAGAGGTGGCATAGTGCTTTTGTTAACAGTAAGGAGGTCTTGTTTGCTTAGGACCTAAGATTGCCATTTTTATAATCACAACTTCCCCCATTTTTTTTTTTTGCATACATTAAAATCATAACACAAAATACATTTAAAGTCTCATTAGAGGGTGGCATTTGGTTGACAGTGGGGTGCTCTGCTGTTTGAATTGTAAGGTGAAGCAGAGACCCAGGATAGTATCAAGGGTATTCTGTATTGGGATCAAACCAGGGGCATAAATCAAACTATTGTGTGTTCAATAACTGGAGTGGCTTATTTCTGCAACCCATTTTAAACTGTATAATAAATTGGCATAAAAGAATCAGGAGGGCATGGACAATACATATATACCATAAGGCTGAATAGGAGGGCTATGGGCATCAGTTAAAATGAAGCTTTGATAAAAATGAATTTGGGGAACAACTATTCTGTAAAATATGTTGATTGACACCATTGATGATGTGCTGGGTTATAGGGTTCATTGAACAATTGAAAAAATCAAGTGCTTTCTGTTCCTTTGACTGCTAAACAAAATGAACAAATATGTGGATACCCTTCTTGTGAATGACAGAAGTTCAGTTGACATATGGAAAGTATCTTATACAATACAAAGGTAAGGTAAGGGGTAAGGTAACACATAACAGCAATCAGTAAGGCTATTAGATACAGAACATACAGTATGCTTCAAAAAAACATTTAAAAGTGTTTAAAAGTGTCACCCTTTGTTATATTCTCAGACAAACTTCCTCTGACTGCTAAAGGAAGTAGTTAAAAATGGTTTTGATAAATGAGTTAAGTAAATTAATTCGTATAAGGCTTCAGTTGTGAGAGGTCCTGGAAATGGAAGAAATTCCATTTGAGTACTGACTTTTAGTAGGAACCTTTGTTAGGATGCCATCCTGAAGATTTAAAACTTAGTGACAATATTAAAATCAAATACTGACATTTTAGGAAAAGTGGGGAATAGATGTGTTTTTTTTTTACCTTGTTCTTGTGTTTAGAAATTAGGTTTCAGAGATTTTATACAAAGCAACATATGCAATTAAAGTAAGCCAGATGAGAAGATGAGTACATTTTAATCTAACAACTTATTTTAGTCACTAGAAAGACACCTCTGGCCGTCATACCGGGTAAATCGCCATTGCTTGCCTGTTTGTTTAGGATCGCAGTTAGATATGCTCAGTTCAGACATAATACATATTTGAAAGTTACCACAAGAGTTGCAGTGATGAGTGCCATTTATTTCTCACAAACAAAGGACCAAGCCGCAGATATAGAGAAGTGTTATTGTTACGGCTTGTCGAATGTTTATTAACTCCTTCACAGAATGAAGACAACACATATTTTTTCCTTGCATACTTTTCTTTCCAAATGCTGCTTAATTCATAAAGCTTGGGCTAATGACGTATGTTTTATTTCATTATTGTGCCAGTTCTGTTGGTCTCCAATCGAAAAGTTACCCACAAACTATGTCCTGTTTTTGTGTTTCAAACAAGGCTTCAGAAATGATGTTCCAGATATTTTAAAGGTGTAAATTTTGCTATTGCCCCCACTGTGCACTGTAAAAAAAAAAAGATCTGATAAGAATAAAATTTGATCTAAATATTGGTAGAGGTGGTTTTCTTTGTAAGTCGCCAATGCACCTTGATAAATTGTCAATGCACCATTGGTGGTTCATCAAAATTGCCACGCTTAGTTAGTTATAGCAAAAGGTTTATTAAAGACAGATAGAAATATACAGCACAGGACATTTAGACATAACAAAGAGTGGGTTAGCTTAGGATCCGAGCACAGCATGGCCTGACGGCCTTGCTGCTCTGGACACCCTACAGTACAGAAAATAGGTTAGTCTAAGGATCCTAGGCACAGCATACAGGCCAGAGGCCTTGCTGTCCTCGACTCCGAGTGATGGTTTTCCGTGGTCTTTTATACTTTTATGTAGCCGCAGCTTACGTATTTCGTGCGTATGTCATACGTAATCATACCTGGTAAGTTATCATAATTCTTAGAAATGGCTTTTGTTTATTCTTTAGTTCCCATTGCTTTGCTGTTAACAAAATGGCGCTTTGGGTGCCATAAGATGGTGCCCACATGTCTGTGTTGTCTTCGCTTCCCCGTTGGCTCTTATCTCAGTTAACCACAAGTATTTGTTACACTCTACAGGCTGGTATCTTCTTTTGTGTTTATGCCAGCATGACCTAATACCCACAGTTGGGTTTAACACTTTATAATAGTTTTCAACTTTATTCTCATATTTATTAATTCTATTAATTCTTATCAGTCCCTCATTTTCTCTTCGCGAAAGTTGAAAAAGAAACTAAATAAAACTATTCTTGAACTAGCTCTGAAAAACTCTGAAAAGTTAAGGAGTATAATATCCATTAGCTTAAGGCATAGTTTATTATATTTTATTTTATTGTAGATTTGAATTTTGAAGCATGTTAGCCCATTCCTATCAGTCCAAACCTGTGTCATGGTCAGACCATCACCTGCTGTCCTTCTCTGTGTCAATCACTGCCCTGCCCCATGGGGGACCCTCGGCCATCTGTTTGGGCCCACCCCCGGAGACTCCTGGCACCTGAACGGTTCCGGGAGGCCTTCAGGGAGCTCCCTGGCGGCCTGGCTGACGATCCAGTGGAAGCTACGGTGGATCAGTGGTTTGAAGAAGCCTCCCGGGCTGTTGACCAGATCGCCCCTAGGCGCCTCCTCCGTTGCAGAGCTCGCTCTTCGCTGTTGTATACAGCGGAGTTGAGAGCGATGAAGCAAGAACGAAAGATGCTGGAGTGCAGCTGAAGCAAGAACCGGACGGAGATTAATAAGGCTGCAGTTATAGACCATTCCAGGCACTACGTTCGGGCAATCAGGGAGGCTAAACATCTTATTACTCCCTGAGAATTAGTGAGGCCTTGAACCGCCAAGCGGAATTGTTCTGTGTGGTTCGCGACCTCACTAATCCTGGTCTGGTTAGGCCTCCTCCTACTGATTTCAGTAGTGAGACTTTTGCAGCCTTTTTAAGATAAAAAATAGAGGCCATCCAGACCAGTTTCGATTCCGGTTGCTCTAGCCTACTCTCGACATCCCCTGACGCTGCACCCCCTCGGTCTCCTCACATGGTTGAGTTTGGGCCTGTTTCCTCGCTTGAGGCCTCCAGGGCTCTTGCCCATTGTTGGCCTGCATCCACCCCCTTTGATCCTTGCCCATCCTGGCTTATAAAAGCTGCCGGTGGGAGCATGCCTGAATGGGCCTCCACTATCGCCACTGCCTCCTTCAGGGAAGGGATTTTCCCCTCTCGCCTGAAGGAGACGGTGGTGAAGCCCATTCTGAAAAAAACCTGGCATGGCATCGGGTGAATTGACCAGCTACTGCCCAATTGCAAATGTTCCCTTTATGGGCAAGGCAATCGAGAGGGTGGCCGCTATCCGGCTTCAATCATTTTTGGAGGGAGAACGGGTCCTTGATCCATTCCAGTCTGGGTTCAGGCCAGGTTGGGGGACCGAGACAGTCTTGGTCGCTCTGCAAGATGACCTCCTCCAGGGGGCCGACAGGGGTAGCTCTACCCTGTTGGTCCTTCTGGACTTGTCAGCGGCCTTCGATACCGTCGACCACGGTATCCTGCTGGATCGGCTCTCCGAGATTGGGATCGGAGGCACTGTTGACAGTTGGTTCCGGTCCTTCTTGGAGAGCCATCCCCAGCGTGTGCAGAATGGGGGGGGGGAGTTGTCTGCCTCTTGGATACTCCCTTCTGGGGTTCCACAGGGGTCATCCCTCTCTCCCATGCTGTTCAAAATCTATGTGAGGCCGCTGGCAGAGGTCATAAGGAGATTTGGAGTCTGCTGTCATCAGTACGCTGATGACATGCAGCTCTATCTCTCCTTTTCCACCTCTGCAGATGAGGCTGTCCGGACCCTCAGCCAGTGCCTGGATGCAGTCATGGAATGGACCAGGGCCAACAGGCTCAAACTCAACCCCAAGAAGACTGAGGTTATGTTTTTGGGACTTCCCCATCTGGCTATGGAGGCCCCTTTCCCATCTTCGAGGGCATTTCCCTCCAGCTGGTGGACAGTGTCCGGAATCTGGGCGTAGTCCTGGACCCAGTGCTCACTATGGAGGCCCAGGTGTCCCTACCTAGATGGGGACTCCCTCAGGACTGTCGTGCAACTGCTGGTGATCTTGAGGCTAGACTATTGCAACACGCTCTACATGGGGTTGCCCTTGACTCTCCTTTGGTGACTGCAACAGGTACAGAATGTGGCGGCCAGACTCGTGGCGGGTGTGCGCTGGTTCGACCACATCACCCCAGTTCTGGCTTGTCTGCATTGGTTGCCCGTTGCGTCCCGAATCAGATTCAAGGTCTTGGTTTTAATTTATAAAACCCTCCATGGCCTGGGACCTGACTACCTGGCAGAGCGGATCAACCAGCGGTCAACATCGGCCCAACCAACTAGGTTGTCACGGGCGCACATGCTGTGGGTGGCCATGCCCAGGGAGGCCCGAAAAACATCCACTCGCTCTCGAGCCTTCTCTGTGGCTGGCCCTGCCCTGTGGAACCACCTCCCCAGCGAAGTGCGCCTTACACAGTCCCTGCCAGCCTTTCGGAAAGCATTAAAAACCTGGCTGTTCCGAGAGGCGTTTGGTGACTAAATTATTTATTTTATTTTTTTCCGCCATCTGTTATCTGCTGTTGTTTTTGGTCTACCAATTGATTGATCGTTAGTGTTTTAATTGTTTTATTTAATTGTTTTGATTTTGTTTATATTTTTGTTGTGAACCGACCGGGGTTCCTCCGGGAAGATGGGTGGTTACAAGTTTAATAAATAAATAAATAAATAAAATCCTTTTCACAGGTGATATTCTCTAGCCGAGTGTCTCCCATTCTATATCTATGTAATTCTTTTTTTTTTCCTGTCTAGATGCAGGACCCTATATTTCTCTCTTTTAAAACTCATTCCATTTGCTTTGGCCCAGCACTCTAATCTGTCAAGGTCATTTTGGACTGTTTTCCTTTCCTCTAAGGAATTTACCATCCCTCCCAATTTGGTATCATCTGCAAATTTAATCAGTCTACTCTCTCTTCCTTCATTCAAGTCATTAATAAAGATGTTGAGTAGCACCAGATCCAGAACAGAACCCTGGTCACCCTACTGATCATGTCTCTCCAAGCAGAAGGGAAGCCATTTATGATCACCCTTTGGGTATGATCAATCAACCATTTACAAATCCACCTAACAGTAACATTATCTATCCCACATTCTACTAACTTCTTTGCAAGTATGTCACTGGGGGCCCTTATCAAAGGCCTTACTGAAATCAAGATAAACAACATCCACAGAATTCCTCTAATCCTTCAGGCCTGCAACTCTATCAAAGAAAGAGATCAAATTAGTCTGGCATTACTTTCTTTTGAGAAACCCATGTTGATTTCTAGTAATGATAGCATTGCTTGTTAAATAATTACAAACTGTCTGCTTGATAATCTGTTCTAGAATCTTTCTGGGAAATAATAAAGCTTATGATATTCTCTCTGTCTTAATACTATGAAAATTACAAGCCTATGCTGGTTAGGTCTAAATCTAGCTGGCTACATCTTGAATCTGGATTCCAAGCAAGCCTCTCTCTCATAGACTTAAGTATAAACTTTTCTTTTCCCAGCTCGGAGTAGTTTCCAGAGGTCACGTGAAACAATTGTCCAATGGTAGCTGTCCAATTTTCTCTAACTTGGCTTATTATGTCTGGACTGTTGCATTCCTTAGATAAGTTTCTGGCAAAAAGCTGTAAATATGCAGTTAATATTGATCCTTATAAATCACACTATGTCCCATCATCCTAATTCTGTGTACACTGGATGATACTTATTTGTGTCCTCTTGTTTCCCCTTTTTGAAGATGGGGACAATATTTGCCATCCTCCAATCTAAGGAGACTTCCTCTGTTCTCCATGAATTCTCAAAGATTATTGCCAATGGTTCTGAAATTGAAACTTCTGCCAGTTCTTTTAATATCCTTGGGTGTAATTCATCTGGCCCGGGGACTTAAATTTATTTAGGGTTTCCAGGTATTCCTGTACTCTTGTTGTGTTGTTACAGTTATGACCGACTCTTTGTGACCCCATGTCCATGGAGTTTTCTTGGCAAGCATTCTGGAATACTGGAGTGGCTTGCCAGTTCCTATTCCAGGCACCTAGAGCATCTGGTATTCCCTGGTGGTCACCCATCCACAAATTACTAGCCAGGCCTGACCCTGCTTAGCTTCCTAGATCAGGCAAGGTCCTACCTATTCTATGCTGCAGTTCCACCCTACCTCATTTACTCTTCAACCTGACTGAACTCTTTTTCCTTTTGGAGAAAACAGAGACAAAGATGTTGAGTAGTTCTGCTTTGTCCCTGTCTCCTGATAGTAACTAGTAATCTTGGCCATGCAGAGACCCTATCATTTCTTTATTTTTCCTTTTGCTGCAGACCTAACTTAAAAAAATCTTTTTACTATCTTTAATCTCTCTGGTAAATCTAAGCTAAATTAAACCACCAAAGCCCCAATCCAATTGGGATTGGACTCCAACGCATGCTGTGAATTAAAAAAAAAATCCTCTTTGGTGCGTTCCCCATTTTTCCATTTCCTGTACATGGTTATGATAAAGTTCCTTATTCAACTATTGTGGTTCCTTTAGACATCTCCCATTTTTCTTCTTGTTGGAACCATTTTAGATTGTGTCTTTAATATCTCACTTTTAAGGAACTCCCATTCATCTTGGACGCCCTTTTCTTTCAGTGTTTCAGTCCATGGAATTACAGCCGATAAGTCCCTAAATTTGCAAAAATTGACTTTCTAAAAGTCCAGGATACTTGTTTGGCTATGCTTACCTTCCCCTTCCCACTATATAACACATTCCAGAAGAGCATGGTCACTTCTACCTAAAGATCCCACCACTTCAGTCCCATTTACAAGGTCCTTTCTATTGGTTAATATCATATCTAAAATAGCTGTTCCTCATGTTGCCTCCTTCACCTTTTGGACCATGAAATTATCTGCAAGGCCATTAAGGAATTTATTTTTAGCTTGTGTTCTTAGCTGAGTTAGACTGGCAACATATATCTAGATAGTTAAAATCTCCCATAAGTACTACACCCCCTTTGACTGTGTGAGCATCTGCTTTGGCTGGTTTGGGTTTCTATAATATACCCTCACAGTGACATCCCTCCTATTATTCACCCCCTTAATTCTCACCCAAATACTCTCAATCTGACTTCTCTGTTGTGTATCCTTGACTTCTTCAGCAGCATAAACATCCTTAATATATAAGGCTCCTCCTCCTCTTTTTAAACTAGGCCTGTTCCTCTGAAACAGGTTATATCCTCCAATAACTACATTCCAATCATAAGTCTCATCCCACCAGGTTTCAGTAATACCAATTATATCATATTTATTTTTATCTGTTAGGAGTTCCAGCTCCTCCTGTTTCTTTCTGATGCTCTGTGCATTGGCGTACATAGAGACATTTAAGCCTGGCCGTCTTTCTTACAAGCCCTTTGCTTAACCTATTTTCCCTTGCGATGTTGGACTGTAATACCCCTTCTCCTGTTCCTACTGCATCATTTGGAATTTTCAATGCTCTCGGCAAAAATATTCCTACCATTAGCGGTGAAGTGCACCCCATCCTCGCCCAATAGCCCATGTGAATGAAATATCAAACCATGGTCCAAGAAGCCAAATTGATCCTGCCGGCATCATCTGTGTAGCCAGTTGTTCGCCTCTGCTATTATTCTTTCCCTTCAAGGACCACGTCCTTCACACGTCCTTCAGAGAACCTGTCATTAAAAGACACTATTTAAAACTAAATACAGTGAGTATAGAAATAACAAAAAGGATTTTAACAAACATGCTTAATAATGATAAACAAAAGCAACACCTAAAGCACCCTTTCAAATCAATAAGGCACAACCATCCATTTAAAAATCCCTCTTGGTAGCCATTCATTCCAGGAAAGCTGGCCTGGAAGAGAAAGGTCTTTGCCTGCTTGCAGAAGAACAGCAAAAATGGGGCCAGCCTGGCCTCCTGTGTGAGGGAATATATGTTGAGGTGGCTGCTCTCAGGCCTTGAATCTCACCAAGGTTGCACAGGTTCACATCCTTACATGACTCCACACCTCTCCCCTCCTGTCCACCTTTCCCAACAAATGTGAGAAGGAGTTGTGATGCAACTTGAGGGGGAAGGCAATGGAGGAAAAACAAAACTCCTTGAAAAAATGGAAGAGGTCAACATGGGGGCCCAGGACCTGCCTGTTTTTGTGGTGCACGTATTGGATGCTGCATGCCTGGAAAAACTCCCTAGAAAAAGGTATGGGTTGAGAGATGGAAAATGGTCTATTTATTTATTTATTTATTTATTTATTTATTTATTTATTTATTTATTTATTTATTTTAATACTTATATACCGCCCGTCTTCCAGAACTCCAGGCAGTTTACAACACTGTTCCATATTCATTCCCTCTGTTCCTGACTTGCCAACCTGAGGAGTCCTTTTGCCCCCCCCCCAAGAGCCGTAACATTATTTGCTAACATTTTTATGACACCAAATGGTCCGCGCTAGAGCAGGCACCATTCTTTAGCTGGGGAACCATATGGCATGCCAAGGAATAAATAAGGTATTGTGATAGTTAATGGACCTAATTGCAAGCAAAGGCTTTAATACAGAGCTGGAGCTGCTGAGAATTTAGCGCCGCATTAGAGATGCGACACAGCTCCTGTGACTTCTGAGGCTTAATTTAAGTTCTATATTGCAAACTCCAGAAAATAATTCCAAACCCTCCTGATGGAAAAGCAACCCTGCTGCTCCACTGTGATTATACTGAATGACTAAAAATTGCAATCCATTTTACACACGCAGTTAACCCTTTCTAGGGCCCCCTCCTCAGGGGGATTTGATTTCCAGCCACTCAAGTCAAACCTGGAAAGAGATGAACTGAGGAAGGACATCTCAGTCTGGGTGTCGCCCTCGGGGATTTGATGTTCCTTCTTGAGTGGAAGCCCAGTTTATTCAGAGGCCAATCAATGGTTGTTGGGGTTTCACACAGTTCCCAGAAGCTGGGACTCTGGGGGTATTTTCTTGCTGTATTCTAGGACCCGGGGGCAGTCCCAAGAATCCAAAATACATCCTAGGATGGTGCTTTAGACTTGAGCATCTAGCCATGGACCTCTCTGCCCCACCATACACAGATATGGCCTTGTAGAAGAGTGTTTAGGAACCACCCCATCCTGAGTCTGCACTTGCCTTCTGGGGTCCACCAAAGTGGCCTGACCCTCTTCTACAGGATAGGCTCATCTCAGGTTGAGATTCCTTGCTGTTGATTGACTAAATGGCTTCCAGTTAAGATGTGTCTGACTTTTTCTCCTCCTCTTGCTCACCTGCAGCATTCGACTTTTGAGAATCCAGGCATCATATTTGATCCTCGGGCTGAAAGAAACGTCCCATCCTCCTGGCTATGTTTCCCAAGAGAAGGTGCAAACCATCCCAAAGGTGTCCCAGAATGGAAGGTACCCACCAAGTCTGATAATTTTTGTAGTGGCTCATCCAGTCTCTCCCATCAAAAATGTCTCCAGCCTGCCAAAACCTTGGCAGAACCAAGTGTCAGGGATGGTAGCCTCTATTCTTGAGCCAATGTTCGGGAGGTGAGTTAATGGTTGTCTTTTCCACCCCTCCACCATCAGGTCAACTGAAAAGGATGGTCAGAAAAACTACGATGGCAATATAAGGTTCCACTGAGATGATGCAAAAAAAAAAAAAAACTATCCTGAATTCTTGTCCTCTCCTCCTTGCCAGGACTCTGCAAAGCCAGGCTGTTGTCATTGGGCTCATCTGAAGCTTCATTCCATCATCATCCACCCCAAAACACACCCTGTTTCTTCTGGCTTCAAGCTTGAGGCAGGCAGAATAAACATGAGTCTTTGGGCCAATGGCACAGAGTGTCATTGCCCAAATGGGAAGCCTCCAAGAGGGGCCAACAGTGGCTGGAGCATCAAAGGAAGGAGAGTGCCAAGATAGAGAACTACCATGGGCAGATTTAATATTGTACATAAATACGCTTTACAATCGGAGAAAGGCTGTATGCAAAGAAGACAAGGGTGGGAGGGAGAACATCCATTGGGATGTTTTATAGTGATGCAGATCAAGAGAAAAAGGCTGTGAATAAAAAAAAGGAGAAGATAATTATTTGATGGAGTTCTCTTAGGATACACCACAGCAGGGAATACTTATGGAGAATACATATTACTGAACAGACACAGCTATTCAAGCATCAAACTAACCTATAAATTGTCAGAGGAGAAAATTGGAGCAGAGAAATAGAGAAGGGCTGTAGTGCCAGCCACATTATTAACGTCGGGATCTGCTTCCCTCCTCATTCGCTGCCATTCTCTGAAGCTACAGAGCCCTTGTGGAAAAGGGCGGGCGGGAGGGGGTGGAAGGCAGCATCTAATAAATGTCGAGGACAAATTATGGCACAACAGCTACAGTAAAAAGATGGCACCATTTATCTCCCCCGCCATCTGCACCCGATTGTTGGGCTAGGTGGTGGCATCCTGTGCTGAGAAAGTTTTATTTCCTGGGTCCTGTTGGGTGGCGACGGGATTCTTCTTAGAGATCCACAATATTTCCCATCATGCTCCTCTTCATCCTCCCCCCACTCCCAAGCGTAGCAATGCTGAAGTTGGGGTCTGGAGCTGTGTTGGAACCAGGTGAGTGCAACCACAAGGATGAAGGGGATGCACTAGATCAAATCCATCCTGAGCTCTCCGTGGAGGCAAAAAATGATAAAACCAAGGATGTCTGATTTTGGGCCCATCATGAAAAGGCAAGACTCACTAGGGTGGAAAAAACAATAATGCCGGGAAAGGTAGAAGGCAACAGGAAAAGAGGAAGACCAAATACAAGATAGACTGACTCCCTAAAGGGAGCCAGGCATATTGACCAGAAATGCTCATTTCCTGCTACACATTGCCTTTCCATTTCTGTGCCTGAGTAATTAAACTTGTTAACTTCCCAATGACCCATCGGGAAACCATAATTTGCAGTAGGCAATAAGAAGCAAGCTTGTGCTAGCATAAATAAATGCCTTTTACTGTTTAAGGTCACTCTGCTTCTAATGTTGTGCTCACCATATCCCAAGGCTTAGGCCAGGCCTGCCCAAAGTCCGGCCCGGGGGCCAAATCTGGCCCGTCAGGCCATTCTGAGTGGCCTGCAGCTTGCTGGCCCGCCCCTCCCTCCCCCTCCTTCACCCCATGTTTTTTTTTTTTTAAATCTTCTGCCAACACTGACACCGCCGGGAAGCTTGAGGGGCTGGGCGGGCCGGTGGGCAGAAGCTTGTGGGGCTGGGTGAGTGGGCGAGGGGGCTGGCCACCACAACCAGCACCGCCAGCAACCATGTGAGGCTGGGCGCGCACGGGGGGTGGCACGCGGGCGGGCCACCGCCACCAGCATCACCGGGAACCTTGTGAAATTAGGTGTGCACGCAGAGTGGTGCGTGACGCCACCGGCACTGCTGGGAAGCTTGTGAAGCTCGGCGCGTGCATGCAGGGCAGCATGTGGGCAGGCCGCCACCACCGGCATAGCCGGGAACATTGTGAAGTTGGGCACACGTGCAGGGCAGTGATCGGGCGGGCCGCGCCACTGGCACTGCTGGGAAGCTTGGGTGGATGGGTGGTCTGCCACCACTGGCACTACAGAGGAATGTGGTGGGGTGGGCAGGCCAGCGGGCCTCTGCCACTGCCAACGAGCTTTGGGGTGGGCTGGCAGGCAAGCCGTCGCCACCGCTGGGGTCCTTGGGGGGGGGTGCAAGGTCGCACAGATCACCTCTTCCAAGGGGTGACCTGTGGCCACAACTCCCTGTGCTTCCTTTGGTCCCCACCTTCCTCCTTTCCTCTCTCTCTCTTGTTCCCCACCTTCCTTCCTTCCTCTCTTGGTTTCCACCTTTCTCCCTTCCTCCCTTGGTCCCCGCCTTCCTTCCTGTGGGTGGGGTTGCCAGGGGTTAGTGGGTGGGGCTTGCAGTGGGGTGGCAGGGTCGGGGAGCAACCGGCCCCTGACACATCCTCAGCCACCAAATCTGGCCCTCCTTACAAAAAGTTTGGGCACCTCTGGCTTAGGCTCTTAGTCGTGGGGGGGGGGTTGTTCAGTGCCTCTGGTTGCTTCACCAAGAAACTCAACCTTCATTTGATGGCTGCTAGCCAGGAAATTTTGACCCTTGCTTGCGTTTTGGAATGAAGTGGAAAGGAAGTGAACCCCATTCAGAGGTCTTGAAAGATTATCTCTCTCTCTCTCTCTCTCTCTCTCACACACACACACACACACACACACACACACACATATACACTCTTCCACCGGAGGCGGCACAGCTAAGGGGCAGGGCTCTATCTGAGCATGAGTCACCTGGATGGAGTCACATTGATTATTTCTCATGCCAATTGAGAGAGAAAAAGCGAGGCATAAACAAGGCAGAAAGCATGTTGAAACTTCTACCGTGAGTCAGTGTCAGGAGGCCTTCTGTATAACCTGTTTGCACTCCTCACATGGCCAGATAAGAATTGTGGTGTAACACACAGTCCTGATGATGATGATGATGATGATGATGACGACGACGACGACGACGACGACGATGATGACCCAACCAAAAGGCACTAGGAATGGGGGAACTTGGAGCCCCATAATCAAGTGTCACAGCATGTGGAGGTTTGTGGGGGTGTTGGGCAGGCATGCCAGGCCATGCGAGGGCAAAGCATCAGGAAAGATCCTTAAAATGTTTTACAGCCACACTGAGAAGGTGTTGCAGTGGACCTGGAAGTGATGCCACTTGAAGCAGCTGCCTCGCTCTGCCCAAGGAACTTTCCCAGGTGGTGACGCACCTAGTCTGTTCCTTCCAACGTGCCTGCTCAGCTTGGTTCTAACAGCTGCCCATTGTGGAGACAAGGGAGGGATGGACAGGAAGAAAAGCCTGCCTACTCGACATGGTCCTGCTGACCCCAGATGTGACCTGTTTGTTCAGGGCTGGACTTCTCTGTGTTTAGAGAACTACAACTCCCATAATTCCCTGGCCTACTGAACTAATGTGGATAAATGCTGATATTTGGGTTCCCACGGCCTCTGGAAGGTGGTAATGGGATCCCCCCTCCATCCTCATTGGGGTGGTCAGCTGTCCAAGGAGCTAGCCTCCCACACCAGCCCCTTGGCTAAGAGCAGCCAAGGCCGGTGGAGACAGAGGCTTAATCTAAGGATTTATGGTCCAAAGGCCTGTTAATGAAACTGCTCTGCACCACTGCAGGCTCAGAGACAAGCGTGGGAGAGATGAAAGCCTTATTTATGGGTAAGATATATCTGCAGAGGGAGCCGTAAACTGCAGTATGAAGGTTTGCTGTAAAAGTGGCAAAGTTTTATCCTCCTAGAAAAACAAACTGAGGAATAAAAAAGGAAGCTGTTTTAAACCAAAGGGATAAAGGGGCTCTTCCATGACCCTGTAATACCATCTGATGAGAGTTAATTGCTGGCTTTTTATTCCCCCAGAAATGAATTACGGTAAAAGTAGCAAATGCAAAACTTTCTTTCTATTCAGCAACATGACAGGTGGAGGCAGAAGAGGAGAAAACAGCGGGCAAAGTGCCCAGGAGAATTCCAAGCAGTTTGACATGCAATAGCAATAGTTTCAGTTAGAGATGGGCACCAAACAAAAAAAATGCTGTTTCATCGTTTCGTTACATAACAAATTATTTTGTTACATAACAAAACAATAGAAACCATTTTGTGTTTAACCAAACTGAACTGCCTTTTTTTGGTTCAGGAAATGAAATGGGGGAAATGGTTCTTTCCTGTAAGTACCCCAAACTTGGAGATATTTGGGGTTCTGGGGGCTGAGTTATTCAACTGCAAAGAAGGTCCCCCACAGAAGTAATTGGAAGTGCTGCGCATGCGCCATTCTGGAAACAGGTCAATTTATTACTTTCCATTGCTTAACCCTGATATTGATGGTGTGTGCCATGCAGCAGTTTGCAGTTAGCTGGGGAGGGGCTTTTTGCAGTTTAATAACTTGCCCCCCTGAACCCCAAATCTCTTCAAATGTTGGGGGCTTACAGGGAAAGATGAGAACACTAGTTATTGAAAGGGAAGGTAAAAAGAATCCAATCTCTCCAGAGTGCATGGAGCCTGTTTAAAACAATGGTAGTAGAGGCCCAGCACAAGTGCTTACCACAAACAAAGAAGAGCTCATCTAAGTCCAAAAGGGCACCAGCATGGTTAACGAGTGAAGTTAGAGAGGCTCTAAAGTGCAAGGAGATGTCTTTCCGTAAATGGAAATCCTCCCCAAATGAGGAAAATAAAAAGGAACACAAACTCTGGCAAAAGAAATGTAAGAAGATGATAAGAGAGGCAAAGAAAGATTTTGAGGAATGCATGGCTAGCAATATAAAGGGTAATAATAAAAGCTTCTTTAAATATGTTAGAAATAGAAAACCTGCCAGAGAACCAGTTGGCCCTCAGGATGGTGAGGGAGGAAAAGGGGACGTAAAGGAGGACTTGGAAATTTCAGATAATTAAATGAGTTATTTGCATCTGTCTTCACGACAGAAGACCTTTGGCAGATTCTGCTGCCCGAACGGCCCCTCTTGACTAAAGAATTAAATCAAATATAGGTTAAACGAGAAGATGTTTTAAATTTAATTAATAAATAGAATATCAACAAGTCACCAGGCCCAGATGGCATCCACCCAAGGGTTATTAGGGAACTGAAAAATGAAATTGTGGATCTCTTAACGGAAATATGCAACTTGTCTCTTAAAACAGCCACAGTGTTGGAGGACTGGAGGATAGTGGATGTTACACCATTTTTTAAAAAAGGAAGGAGGGGGGCATCCGGGAAACTACAGGCCGGTTAGCCTTAAGTCTGTCCCAGGGAACGTGGTGGAAAGCCTCATCTAAGAGAAAATTTTAAAACACATAGAAGAACAAAACCTGCTGAGAGAAAATCAGCATGGCTTCTGTAAAGGTAAGTCTTGCCTGACAAACCTTTTAGAATTTTTGAAAAGGTCAACAGGCACATGGATTTTGGTGAACCGGTGGATATAGTCTATCTGGATTTTCAAAAGGGTTTTGACACAGTCCCTCACCAAAGGCTGCTGAGAAAATTGCACAGTCAGGGGATAAGAGGGCTGGTCCTCTTATGGATTGAGAACTGGTTGAGATCCAGGAAACAAAGAGTGGGTGTCAATGGGCAATTTTCATGATGCAGAGAGGTGAAAAGCAGTGTGCCCCAGGGATCTGTCCTGGGACTGGTGCTTTTCAATCTGTTCATAAATGACCTGGAGACAGGGAAAAGCAGTGAGGTGGCCAAGTTTGCGGATGACATGAAACGTTTCTCTGTGGTTGTGGGGGTTCGTTTCTTACTTCCTGACCATCCACTGAGGAATCACTACTCGACTTCGGAAATTCTTGAAAAATAAACGAGTTTTTATTGGATACATTAAATCTCAAAGATTCCGTGTCTTTCTTCTTACAACTTTCTCCAACGGGAGATAGAATAGGTAACTCCAAACAAGGACTAACAGTATTTTCTAACAACAAATTCTTATTCGACAATATCCCGCTCCTCACTTGGGTAGAGGTTTGCGTAATGCCCCCGACGGCCCCTCGAACCGGCTCCCGTGATATGGATACTGATGAGCCTGGGGAATATTCCAACCCCATCCTGGGATCCATCCTTTGGGATTCGGGTCTGATCCCTTGTCCTTATTCTTTGGGTCAGGGATATAGGGATTCATACATCCGGAGGGGTTAAAGACCGGTATCGGGAGAGGTAACCCCGTCTCTCCCTTCATCCATACCTCCGTCTTCCTCCTCACCCCTTCCCTAACGTCCTTAACCGTTCCCGATCCTCGAGTCACCTCCCCCTCCTCCCTCGTCTCGCGCTTGTTCTCGCGCCCCTCCGTCTGAGTGCTAGCCTCCCGGTATAAGATCCTACTCATTCTCCCATCTGTTTGCACTCCTATCTCTCTGGCTTTTTTCTCTAGATCCATATTCACTTGCACCGTTGCATGCCCATAAAACCTAATAGGGAAATCTCCAAACCTTCCTCCAACTTGCACCTTCTTCTCTTTCCCTATCCGAATCCAATTCTCTACCTGAACGCCTTCCTCTTTTGTCTCTTTTCTACATTCCTCCTTGCTCTCAGTTTGTGTACCCATATCCTTGGCTCTGATGTCTAAACCTTCTATCCCTTCTCTCAGCACATCCCATGTTATTACTTTATTAATAACTGCTAAGAACCCAGCAGTAACTTTTGAAGGTGTCCATTCTCTCATGGTTTCTTCCATGGTTTGGGCTTTTGGGTCATCCTGGTCTTTGCTCGCGGACAAACCCACGCCTTTGGCATCTGGCTCCCTCTCACACACCCCCCCCGGCAAGTGGGTTTTCCGCGGGGTGTCTTCTGGAGCCCATGGGCCCTGCCGGGAAAGATAATCGGCATTAGTATTGTCCCTTCCTTTCCTATATTGTACAGTAAAGGAGTATGGTTGTAAACTCAGATACCATCTTGTTAACCTTGGATTAAAATCTTTCATTCGACTAAGCCACGTTAGTGGCGCATGGTCAGTTATAAGAGTAAATTTTGATCCCAACAGATAGTATCGGAGTGTATGTATAGCCCATTTAACCGCCAGAGCCTCTTTCTCAATAGTGGAGTATTTGGTTTCTTTATCCTTCAGTTTCCTACTTATAAATAAAATGGGATGTTCCTTCCCCTCCACATTTTGAGCTAGCACCGCACCCACTCCCCTGTCAGACGCATCCGTCTGTACTATAAATGGCAAATTGAAATCAGGCGCATAACGTACTGGGTAAGAACATAATTTTTCTTTCAAGATGTCAAATGCCTTCTGTTCCTTGTGTCCCCATTGTACCTTCTTAGGATTGCGTTTACGTGTTAAGTCTGTTAGAGGGGCCGCAATGGCTGCGAAATTGTGTATAAATTGTCTGTAATATCCTGCAAGCCCCAGGAACTGTTGCACTTCTTTCTTAGTTTTCGGTATAGGCCACTCTGACATTTTATCTACCTTCTCTTCTTGTGGTAGAATTTTTCCATCCTGCACTGTGAAGCCTAAAAATGGTATTGACCTCCTTGCAATTTTACATTTCTTTGGGTTAATTTTTAGCCCAGCTCTCCTCAGTCTCTCCAGGATCAACTTCAGATGCGTCATATGGTCTTTCCAATTTGCACTAAATATCACAATATCGTCAATGTAGGCTGTCGCAAAATTTTTGTAGGGACTTAAAATTTGGTCCATTAACCTCTGAAATGTTGCTCCAGCCCCATGTAAGCCAAATGGCATTTTCTTAAATTGGTACAACCCCATTGGAGTAGCGAAAGCGGTCTTTTCTTTGTCACATGACCGTACTGGGACCTGCCAGTAACCTTTCGTTAGATCTATGGAGGATAATACTCCTGCTTCTCCTAACCTGTCTAGCATGTCATCGATTCTTGGCATTGGGTATGCATCAAATTTTGAAATCTTATTTACCCTTCTAAAATCTATACAGAATCTTATGGACCCGTCTTGCTTCGGGACTACAACAGGATGACTTCTCCACGGGCTAATGGATGGTTCAATAACATCTAGTGCAATCATCTTCTTAACCTCCTCTTCAATTATTGGAATCAGATGCCTAGGCCACATTCTTCCTTGGCGCCTTCTGGCGTGTTAATAGGGTGTTCCGCCCATGTTGTGGTCCCTGGACTGTCAGAAAAGACATCGGCATATTGGGTTTGTAAGTTACGTACGTCTGCCATTTGCTCTGTTGTTAATGGTTGGCAGATTTCTACATTTTGTTTGTTATTACCGATAGGTGTTTCTGGTCCCAAGTCGTCTAGCTCCATGTCTGCCCAAAAGGCCTCCCTTTCTTCCCATTTTTTAAAAGGTTAATGTGGAATATGCCTTTTTCTTTTTCCTGTCTGGCATTTCTATCTCAGTAATCTCACGTCATTGATTTTATTCAATACTGTATAAGGGCCTTGCCATTGCGTTAGTAATTTGGAATGTTCTACTGGTAATAGTAGCAAAACTTTTTGCCCCACTTCTAAGGTTCTAGGCCTCGCTTTGCTATCGTATCTGCTTTTTTGAGAAATTTGTGTTTTTGCTAGGGTGCTGTGTGCCAAGTCAACGTATCCGATCTCTCATTTCTACTACGTATTTTACCGTACAATCGGCGACATCCTCTCCTTCCTCCCATTTTTCCCTTATTAGGTCCAAGATATTTCTCGGATTTTGACCATAGAGCATTTCAAATGGTGAATATCCTGTGGATGATTGTGGGACTTCCCTTATTGCGAACATTAACGGTGCTAACATGAGGTGCCACCGCCTGGGATTTTCCCCTACTACCTTCCTTAGCATAGTTTTTAATGTCTTATTAAACCTTTCTACGAGGCCATTTGTTTGCGGGTGATATACGGTCGTTCTAATTGGTTTGGCATCTAAGATTTTCCATAATTCCCTCATTGTCAAGCTCATAAAGTTTGTTCCCTGATCTGTCAGGACCTCCCTTGGGAAACCTAGGCGTGAGAACACTTGTAAGAGTTCCCTCGCTATTACCTTTGCAGAGGTCGATCTCAAAGGGATGGCTTCGGGATATCTAGTGGCATAGTCTATCAAAACTAAAATATGTGTATGTCCCCCTGCTGATTTGCACAATGGTCCTACAATATCTAGTCCAATTCTATAAAATGGTTTGTCAATAATTGGCATAGGTATTAGAAAAGCCCCTTTTTGTGGCTTTTGTTGTGTCAATTGACACACCTTACACGTTTTACAATAATTTTCCACGTCACGTATAATGTTTGGCCACCAAAACCTGGCAGTTACTCTAGAGGCCATTTTTTCTACCGCCAGATGACCAGCTAGAGGTAAATCATGTGATAACGCTAGGATATTGGCCCGCCATATTTGTGGCACTACCAACTTATCCTGTCCCTTTTTGTCGATATAGTATATCAACCCTTTCCTCATTTCAAACCCTTCCCTGCCATGTACCACGGATCCTTCCGGTGTCACATTCCTTATTACATCTAACAATGTGTCATCGTCCTGTTGCCACAGTCTCACCCTGTCTCGACGAGCCTCCAACATTTCCGACCATCTGTTATTTAATTCAGTTGAATCAGTCATGCAGCATTCCGTCTCCTGTATCGATATAATGTCATTATTTTTTTGCCAATCTCGCCCCAAAAGCATTTCCTTGGCTAAATGTGGTACAATTCCTACTTTTAACCTAGTTGTTCGACCCCCGACTTCTACATCAGCCCATATTGTGTTATACTGTTTCACATCACCATGTATACATTGGACCAAAATAGCTTCCCCTGTTGGTTCACCCTGTAAATTTTTTACCAGCGTCTGACCGCAGCCAGTATCAATTAATGCCTTTTTAGTTTCTCCATTTACATTGGCTATAACCTCCCAATGGTGTCGTGTAGAATTTTGTCCCTTATTGTCTGTTATATCTTCTGTCGCCACCCATGCACAGTCTCGATGCGGGCATTCCCGTTTTAGATGGTTTTTTGACCCACAGACAAAGCAAGAAAGTTTTCTTTCGTTATTTACTTGTTGTAGAGACTGTCTGTCTTGTTGTCCTTGCATGATTGGTCTTTGTTTGTTCAGCTCTTGCCGCCCCAACGTCTTGTCTCCGTATTCTGGAGCGTGGAGCACACGAGGTCCGTCCCTCATTGATGACGTCATCATCTTGTCGCGTGGTTTGTCTCCCGTCATTATCTCGCGAGAATTGTATGGTCTCTCATTGTTGGAGCTGTAGTTCTCTAACAGCCTGATAACTTCTTCGAGTGATTTTGGATTATTTCTTCGTACCCAATTGTTTACTGATACGCTGGCTGTTGTGAGTAGCTGCTCAATAACTATCTTGTCGATAGCTTCATCAAAGGTACTGGTTCCTGGTTGGAGCCATTTTACTACATTAGCTCTCATGCGTTGCGCGAAGGTGCGTTCCTGTTTGTAACTTAAGTTCTCGGAACCTTTTCCTATATGCTTCATCCGATATGTTGCATGTTAACAAAATGGTTGTTTTTACTTTATCATAGTTGCAAGCTTCTTCTGGTCCTAAAGAGTCCACGATTGTTTGCAGTTCACCTGTTAGTCCTGGAGTTACAAGTAGTGCCCATTGATCTTTGGGCCATTTTGCTGCTGTGGCAATGCGTTCAAACATATGTAGATATGTTTCGATGTCGTCCTTTTCTCCCATTTTTTGTAATTTTGTTGGAAAGATGGGTTGTGTATTTCGTTGTTGTTGTGGGACATTGGGTGAATCTATCCCTTTGTTTATAGTCAGTTCTTTGTCTTTTTGTTCCACTTGGCGCATGAGATATCTCGTCTGTTCCGACAACATCTCCATTACTTTATCTTGTCGTAGCAATGCTTGTTTTAACCATACATTTTCTTCAGTTACGGTGATTGATTCATTTCCTATACGTTGGGCGCCAATTTGTGAGGGTTCGTTTCTTACTTCCTGACCATCCACTGAGGAATCACTACTCGACTTCGGAAATTCTTGAAAAATAAACGAGTTTTTATTGGATACATTAAATCTCAAAGATTCCGTGTCTTTCTTCTTACAACTTTCTCCAACGGGAGATAGAATAGGTAACTCCAAACAAGGACTAACAGTATTTTCTAACAACAAATTCTTATTCGACAATATCCCGCTCCTCACTTGGGTAGAGGTTTGCGTAATGCCCCCGACGGCCCCTCGAACCGGCTCCCGTGATATGGATACTGATGAGCCTGGGGAATATTCCAACCCCATCCTGGGATCCATCCTTTGGGATTCGGGTCTGATCCCTTGTCCTTATTCTTTGGGTCAGGGATATAGGGATTCATACATCCGGAGGGGTTAAAGACCGGTATCGGGAGAGGTAACCCCGTCTCTCCCTTCATCCATACCTCTGTCTTCCTCCTCACCCCTTCCCTAACGTCCTTAACCGTTCCCGATCCTCGAGTCACCTCCCCCTCCTCCCTCGTCTCGCGCTTGTTCTCGCGCCCCTCCGTCTGAGTGCTAGCCTCCCGGTATAAGATCCTACTCATTCTCCCATCTGTTTGCACTCCTATCTCTCTGGCTTTTTTCTCTAGATCCATATTCACTTGCACCGTTGCATGCCCATAAAACCTAATAGGGAAATCTCCAAACCTTCCTCCAACTTGCACCTTCTTCTCTTTCCCTATCCGAATCCAATTCTCTACCTGAACGCCTTCCTCTTTTGTCTCTTTTCTACATTCCTCCTTGCTCTCAGTTTGTGTACCCATATCCTTGGCTCTGATGTCTAAACCTTCTATCCCTTCTCTCAGCACATCCCATGTTATTACTTTATTAATAACTGCTAAGAACCCAGCAGTAACTTTTGAAGGTGTCCATTCTCTCATGGTTTCTTCCATGGTTTGGGCTTTTGGGTCATCCTGGTCTTTGCTCGCGGACAAACCCACGCCTTTGGCATCTGGCTCCCTCTCACAGTGGTAAAGAGAAGATTGTGAAGAGCTCCAGAAGGATCTCTCCAAACTGGGGGAATGGCCTGCCAAATGGCAAATGTGTTTCAATGTAGCCAAATGTAAAGTAATGAATACTGGGACAAAAAAAATTCAAAACGTTATCTGTCAACTCATGGGCTCTGAGCTATCCGTGTTGGTGGACAACTCAATGAAGGTATCTACCCAATTCAGAACTGATAGAACAGGTATCTGCCCCTGTATCAATAAAAGAAGGTATCACAACATTCTTATCTCCCATTTTAACAACAACCTCTCGAGTAAAAGCTTGCTGTACCCATTTGTTTTGCTGCAAAGTTATGATCTCCTCTGACTTATAAACTTTTCCATCACCCTGCATTTCAATACTTCCACCAGCAGATGTCAAACTAAGCATAGCAAGAGGCTTAGCAGTTCCTGGAACAGGACAAGAGGAATCACTGAGTACTTCACCCCTCCTTTCTCCAGTAGAAGCTGGAAGTTTCCGGGAACATATCCTGGGGTTGAACTGGATTACTAAGCTCCTCCTCCTATTCCGCTGAAGCAGGAGAACCTTCTAGTAGCTTTTCCTCTTCGGGACACCCCAATTCAGATTGCACCATAGAAATCCATTTCATCTTTGGCTGCAATTGGAAGGAACAGCACTTTTTCTGGATTGCTTGACTGGTGTTTTAGCTGGTCAGGAGGGTGTTCGTGGGGGCTCACTTGACCCTTTCTGGCATTTATAGCTGAACTGTCCTTGTTCATCTTCCAAAGTAAGATTAGGACGTGGCCTTCTAGGGGACTTGCTATCCTGAGGCTGTTTCTGGAACGTTGACTCCTGTGGCTGTTTTTGGAACCTTACTTCTTTAGAATCCCATCTTTTATATTCAGAATGTGGTTCCTGTGGAACTTGGCTATACCTCCCAGGAATTGGGTGTGGATTCTTGGGGAAATTATACTTTTTATAGCCTAAAAGTTCATCTTCAGGCACAGAAAAATCAGTATCAAAAGAAGGTTCTGGGGTCAGGACAGCCATATCCATTTGAGAGGAAATGTCCCATTCTGATTCTCCCTCAGAAGAATGAAGTTCTTCCTCAAGTTCCATCATCATTTTTCTACACATAATTCTCTCTCCCTCAGTGCCTGTAACCTGGTTTGCTGGTTTAATGAGACCTCTTGTAAAAAAGCAAAGTGCTGCCATTACTTCTCTATCTGAGTAGTTTTTCTGGCTGCAGTGGAGGGGGGGAGGGTTGCTGCTTGCTGGCGACTGGTTCACCCACCATGATGGGCAATACAATAGCACTGTCCTAAAGTTCAAAACTTAAAGTCTTTCTCTGGAAGAAACGTTTGCCCATAGGATTCGCCTCTTAGCTTCGTGGGCTAAAACCAATCACTCAGACTGGGGTCAGTCTTCTCTGACTGAGCTGTAGCATGCTCAAAACACCTTGTTAAGACCATAAAATCTGCTAATTAAAGTGTGGCATTTCAGCAATCTCTGTGTTCACCCATTAGCTTTGGTGATCCCCTCACGCAAATAAGGATTCAGTTTTAAATTCAATGTCTATGGCTAGGCATTTTCCTTCCTTGCGGGCTGAACAAACACGGCCCTCAGAAGCATTTAAAGCTTCTATAATCTGTGTATTATCTCTGGGGTTGATTTATATATCAGGCACGCACCCCCTTTGCAATCAATGAAGCTCTTATCCGTGGCATCTAGCTTTGTTCCAAGCACAGCAGTTCCAGAGTCACTGCTTTCCCTCAGATTTCAGCAGAAGAGATGATGAATAATTCCACTTCACATTTGTGTGTTCTGGCTGTCTTTACCCATCCATCTTGGATTTACATCTCAAGAGATGGAGAGTGTTTTCCTGTTTCTCTGTAGTGGGAAATTCCACTCCAATGGCCTACCTAAGGCTTGGGATTTTACCCTGTCTCTGCAATATTCTGCAATATTATTGAGAAACTTCATTAAATGCCAATTCTTTTTAAGTTGTGAAATCATAGCTCTGGTGCCTGTGGCTTACTCCATGAGGGGAACTCACAGCTTTCCTCCTCGCTGGCCAACATCAATCACAATAATTACTAGCAAGCTTCACAGCTTGACAAGTGTATGATCTCACAACAGGCTTAATTAGGAAGTTATCCTATGCTGCCACCATGTAATGAAAACAGCCAGAGAGGGAGGGTAGTCTCTACCCAGTTAGTTCAGTAAACTCCTGACCGCAGACTAGAGTGTATACTGACTCCTGGAGACATTAATTCCCTTCTCACTGCGTAAACACAATATAGGTTCTTTTCTATGACTCACGCCTGGCTTGTGATGTTTAAGCAATCTCACTTTAAAGAATCGGGTGATCAGGCAAATATGTAGTCTTTAAAAAGCTTTATTTTATTACAGAGATTTATAATATTTCTAACTTGAAAACAATTACCGTAAATGAAACCCTATTCTGTTTACAAATTGCCATTCTAAAACCTAAGATCTAATAGCATTAGATAAGAGGCAAAAGCCTCGACTTGCTTATAATATCAAATCTTGAACAGTCCAAGCAAAGGAATTTGGCTAGCCATGAAAACAAAGCGCTGTCTTCCTTCTATCTTCTCAGCATCACTCAGACAGTCTGTGGCCTGGTAAAAGATGTCACATGGTATTCCAAAGCCAATCAGAGTCCACATACTGGTTTCCACACATTTTGTTTACATTCTTGCAAGATAGTGGATCTACAACGCAAGTTAGAATTTCCTCAGGAGAGTCCTCAGAAACACAGCTTAGAAAAGATAGCCTTTCCCTTGAATTACGTTACAGTGAAGAAGGCCAATTCCATGCCACTTATTATCAAAAATGGGATTGAAAATAAAACAGCCAACATTATAATGCCATTATACAAAACAATAGTAAGGCCCCACCTGGAGTATTGTGTACAATTCTGGTCACTGCATCTCAAGAAAGACATAGTGGAACTGGAAAAGGTGCAAAAGAGAGCGACTAAAATGATTACTGGGCTGGGGCACCTCCCTTACGAGGAAAGGCTAAAACATTTGGGCCTCTTTAGTCTGGAAAAAAGGCGATTGAGGGGGGATATGATTGAGACGTACAAAATAATGCAGGGCATGAGTAAAGTGGATAGAGGGAAGCTCTTCTCCCTCTCACAAAATACCAAAACTAGGGGACATGCACTCAAATTGAGGGCTCGGGGAGTAAGAACAAGACAAAAGAAAATATTTTTTCACCCAGCGCGTTGTTAGTCTGTGGAACTCCCTGCAACAGGATGTGGTGATGCGTTCTGGCCTGGATGCCTTCAAAAGGGGATTGGACAGATTCCTGGAGGAAAAGTCCATCATAGGTTACAAACCATGCGGAGATGTGTAATCTCCAGGCTTAAAACCAGGGTACTTCAAGGGCCAGATGCAGGGGAGTGGTATCAGGAGACAGATATCTAGTCTCATGCGCTCCCAGACACATCTGGTACGGCCACTGTGAGATACAGGAAGCTGGACTAGATGGGCCTTTGGCCTGATCCAGCATGGCTCTTCTTATTTTCTTATGTTCTTATGTTCAAGCTCTTCCCTGTAAGCCCCTTAAATTTGGAAAGATTTGGGGGTCAGAGAGCTGAGTTATTAAACTCCAAAAGGGGTCCCCCCAGGAGAAAATCATTTGTAATTAAGGGAAGCGCTTGAGGAAGCTCCCCTTGCGGGCTGGGGTGGGGACTATTAGCGGATTCCCAACTCAATTAGAATGATTTTCTCTTAGGGGTACCCGCTTTGATGTTTAATAACTCACCCAAACCTCTCCAAAATTGTGGGACTTACAGGGAAGAGTCCAAAGAAGCCACCCCCAAATTTGGTGCCTCTAGGACCTAGAGGAGCTATTATATAGAGTAACAAATTGCTTCATTTCATTTCATTCTGAAAATTATTTTTAAAAATTGTTAACAAAATGAAACAAAACAAAAGGAGAAACAACACAACACACTATATTTTCATTACATGCCCATCTCTAGTTTCAATGTATGACTGACATTCAATGGCATCCTGTATGTATCTCACCTAATACGTGGTAGGGTTCAGTATTCCATTATTGACATTGACATTCAATGACATTCTATACACGACAGATGATACAGACTTGACTCACGATTTGGGACCGACACAGCCTCCCTTTTTTTCTGCATGTGGGGAGAAGTGTAGTGTCACCGTTTAAAAACTGCCTTGAACCCATGCAATTTACTGTCACCAAGCCCTCAAAATATGTATATCTTTCTATCCATTCTTCCTATTAAAAGGTATCTCAGGATCTGAGAACTGCTGATAAGCCATCCCTCAGCTCTCCCATCATAGAGAATAGCACAGCCAGGTCTCCCAGTTTGAGTAGCTATAACCTGGTTATTTTATAGCAGCCTACAGCTGACTGCAATTCATAAAAGCTAATAAAGAAAAAGTAGCTTGCTTCCTGGATCCCACTGCTTCACTCTGCATGGGAGATTTAACCCCTATGCCCCCAAGGGATCCCCAGAATGGTTGCACAGGAACACTCCTCATACATAAGGGGAGGCCACTTATTCTGTCTTACTTGTTCCTTCTTTGCTTTCACCCACATATGCCCCTCCACGTCCTGTGTCCACTATCTTTCCACTATATTTCCACTCTCCAACCCCATTCCACCATTCTTCTGTTGCTTTGCTTCTGGCACGGAGGCACCACCATCCACCACAAGATGAAGGGATCCGTGGACCTCAACCATGTGGCTATCCCCATTTCCTGATTCCCCCCAAAATGGTTTTCGGCCATTGGAAGCTAGTCTGGATACGGCATTTCATTTTCTTTGTGTACTAAATGTTTGTATATCAAGATCTCCCAATGTAACCCACCCCAGGTGCCCCATTGTGCAAAGACCAGTTTGGCCCAGCCACATCCTCTAGGCAAAGATATAGTAATTAAACCTATCAACCAGCCAGCCTTTTCATTCAAGATGCCTCACACCTCTTGATTCACACAATGGGTGTTCCCCTAAGCCCATCATTACCCATGGCCCCCTACAGGCTCACCTATCTCACCCTATTGTCTCTTGATGGCCCAACCCAGTTGAGGCCAGGAAGGGTTTTGTCCCTCTCTGATCATCACCTATGCACCCCTTGTCTCATCAAATTCCAGCCCTCCCTTGGTTGTTCTGATGTGTTCCTACCCTTGCCTCCTACCCCCCCCCGCCCCCATGCTTGGGATCACCATTTTGGAAGGAGAAGGAATTCACCTCCTCAACGAACATGTCCTGCAGCCTGGAGTACCAGAATAACTGGTCAATGCCATTCCACCCCATTGTTTCCAACCATCACGGCTCATAAACACCTCAATGGCAAACATTAACCCAGCCACACCTGGATTATGGGGCAGAGACTGGATAATGTTACCAGCCCCAGGACCAGCCCCGAACTGCCCTGGGAGACGCCCCAGACTGTCACCATTGGTGGCCTCCCTGAAGATCGCCACCTACCTATCCCATGGATCTGTGCACACCCTGTGGGAGGGGAGAGGGAAAGGTATAAACGTTTGTAACCATTTTGTTTCGCTGCCGACTATCCTGTACTTCCTTGCCGTAGGGTAATTGGCCTTACCGTCCTTTATTAGGCCTAATAAACCGGCAATTTTTCCTGGACCTCTCTGTATTGAATTTCTTTCATTGGACCTTGGGAAATTCAGCAGCGTACAGTAGGAATAGCCTACTGTGGACTTAACAGAAGCTTGTTTTTAACAGGGGCTGGGCCTCAAGGCTTGGTGGTACCCAAAGACTTCAACTTGGGACTTGGGGCTCAAAGACTTGTGGACATCCCCCGTACATGGTCGCATATCTGGAAATGCCCCCTGGCTTTGTTGTCCCAGTTCAAATACAGTGCGACCAGCCATCCTCATGGGACTGGGCCACTCTTCTGCCAAAGTGGCTTTAACTTCAGGTATTTGCAAGAGATGGATAGTGGTTTTACACCACTAATGAGACATTAATAGAAATGTCAGCTTTTGTGGGACTTTTCACTGCACTTGGGACTATTAATAAGTCCATGTTCAATTATAGCTGTGGCTGTAATTCTAAAGAACGTGGCTGACCACAACAGGGTTGCCATTTCCTCTTGCAATTTAGCATCTAATGGATTTTAAAAATGCATCTTTTGGGGTTTAAATTGGCCAACTTGCCCCTGTTCTCTGATGAACGAGGCCGTTGGGTAGGAAAGAGGTAGGAAAGAAAGACTTCCTTCAGGAACCAGCTACCCAGGTGTGATTCATGATTTTATTTTATTTTCCTTTTGATGGATTGCTATGCATTATTGGTTTGGGTGGATCTTGTATACTACTTGTGTTTTTTATTTTTGCCTTCCATTTCGCTGTGGTGCTTCCCCCACCCCATGTTATACTTTTTGTTCTCAGCTTTTATATTGACTTTGAAAGATGCAAGATGCCTTTTTATTCGTCATTCCTAGCTTGAAATATTGCCTTGTAATGGTGTTAACTATCGTTGTTATACACAATGTATTCAACTTTAAATATTGTCCTAAGCCTTCCTGAGTCCTTTTCAAAGAGAAAGGCATGGTTAAAATATTTTAAATGAATGAATGAATGAATGAATGGCCCTCAGAACAGACACTGTGAGACAATTGGTTATTTTCTCCTTGCTTAGGAAAACTCCATGAGTGTATTACTCAGTAGTGATTTCCAGGAGATTGAGTAGAAACTAGTCCTCCCCACTGGCTTTTGGCTTAGCCCTGTTTCGTTGTGTTGCTTCTTACAGCAGGAAGCATTGTCGGGTGTGTGTGTGTGTGACTAAGTGGACTGCTCATCCTATAAACCACCCTCATGTACCTTAATGCACTTGTGCCCTTTGGGTATTCAGTAGTGGAGAACAACCTGGAGCAGGTTTTAAAATCCCCCCTTTCCAGAACTTATACTTGATCTCCATCTAGTGACAACTATCCCAAACTGCAACACATGTTTCCCTGGAAAACCCAGAACATTATAGAGGTCCCAAAGTTAGAAGAGGAAAATCCAGTCACAGACTTCGACACACTCTGCGAGGGTGGGCGGCGGCAGCGGGGGGAGCACTGAGAAGAGAGGTGGACTCTCTTTGAACTTATAGGCAGGGAACGAAGGATCGGTTAGTGCTGGATAGACTGACAGCCACCCTAGGCCAGAAAGATCCCTCCCAGCCAAACCTACTCAAGGCAGCATGCAAGGTTGCAAAGACTTCAACAGAAAAGGATATGGGCCCCAGGCCCAGCTGGGTGGACACTAGCTAACCAACTGCTTTGTGTCAAAGGGCCCTTGGAAAGCAGGGTGTGTTCTCATCAGCTAAAAGTTCTTCACTTTTTGTGCCTTCTGAAAAATGTGTCTCCATTCCTTCAAAATGCAGATGAGTTGCCCGTGTATTTGGCACGGGAAGCTGCCCACTGCATTAGTGTTCGTGCACATCCAGTGATACTAGGAAAGATGACCCTGTGTCTACTTTAAGAGGCCACAAGAAAGGGTGCTCCCCTTGAAGGATGGCAGTGGCACCCATTCCTGCCAAATGAGAAGTTCTCACAAGAGGAAAAACAAGGGAAGAAGCTCAACCAAAGTCAACCCTTGCTACAGAGAGAAAATAGGGAACTAGGTTTAAGGAAACCCCCTGCTCTCGGGAGATCCTTGGAGATGAAGTATCTTACCTGGAGCCATATTATCACATCTTATCACAGTGACCACCTTTTTGTGATTTGGACCGTACCCATTGTCCTCTCTAAGAATCAAAGTCCCACATAAAGCCCACTTTTCCAGCAAAGGACATTTATCTGTTTACAGGCCTTCAGTTACCATGTTTATCAATGATGGTAAATTTGAAAGACATAAAAATTACAGAAGGACAATATTTATACCTTTATTTCTTGAATTTCTATACCACTCCCATTAGTGCTGTAGGTACTACTCTGGGTGGTCTTGCAAATATAAATCATAAAACAGATAACGTAAATATTAAAAGCATTAAAACCCGCTACAATAACAATAAAAGGGGAGAAACATAAAAACCAATAATAAAAACCAATTGGGGGTGTGGGTGGGGCGGTGGAATAAATACTCACCCAGGGTCTATGCAGAATGCAAAAAACCATGCTCTGCAAGGAAGGTAGGCCTCCTTGCAAAGCATGGTTTTTAACTACCTCTTGGGTGCAAACAGAAAAGGGGCCAGCTGGAGCTCCTCTGGGAAATGTATGAGCCACCACAAAGAAGGCCCTGCCTCTTGCTTATACAAGACTTCCAGGCCTCCCTTGGGTGGCCACCTGGAGTCGCCACTAGACTGGGAATATCTTGAGGGCTGGGCAGATGGCATTAAGGAGAGACACACCGACTAGTACAGTATAGACAGTAATCCCTGTTATTGGCCGAAGACTACAAGGATCTTACTGAGTAGATATTCAACCACACTGGCAAATGCAAAACAGAACAATAAGAAATTCTTAGTGCATGCATACCAGAAAAAAAGAGGAAGTGTTTTAATTTAAATCTTTTTTAAGAAAGCAAGTCCACAAGGTGGCCATATGCGTGACACTGTCTTACACCAAGCATCACTGAATGTGCACAGAAACTAAGCAAACAAATACAAGAGCCTATAAAAACAGGCAGGAGCTGCTTTCATTTAGATAGGCTGGTGTTTTATGGGCATTTCAAGGTGACAAACAGATGTAAAAGGTGTGCATTGTTCTTTAGAAGAGAATAACAATTCCATTTCATATATGGAGCCAACTCCCAGGAAGAAACCAAAATATGTCTCTGTATTTTCACTGCAAACAAATCACCGGATTTCCGTATGTGGAACATCTGACTGGGTTAGCAATTTTATTGGCAATGTACACTCCAAAGGTCTGTGCTCCCTGGAAATTGCTACTTTTTTTCTGTCTCTACATCTCCAGCTGGGAAAGACAATCTGCTCCCTCCCCCACCCCCTCCACTGCCCTCCCCAGTGTGGAATTGGCTTATTTTTTGTGCTTGTTTTTAAACATTCAGAGGAACTCAGCTTGTGGTGTTGGCTGTTCTCGGCACCCTTTACTGCCAAGCAGGACAGAACTTGTAGGAATGACTGACAGACATGGTGGTTGCAAGAATCTGGTGGATCACTCTCCCTACTGAGTAGCTTCCTCTTTTTATTCATTTCATTATTCGTTATTCGTTTCATTAGCAAACCCATAAAAAATGAAACAAAACAAAATGAAAATTTCCGCTTCGTTTGCTTCCTTTTTTGTTACCCCCCCCCACACACACACACACCTTGTCCTCGCCACAGTCCTCCTGATCCTGGAACTCGCCGGGGGAAGGTAGGCCTGTAAAGGTACTGGCCACAAGCCCCTGGCTGGGGACTTTTAAAACAACAACAACAACAACAACAACAACAACAACAACAACAACAACAATAATAATAATAATAATAATAATAATAATAATAATAATAATAATAATAATAATAATAATAATAATAATAATAATAATAATAATAATAAAGTGTTTAGGACTATGTGATGTATCAGCAAATTATGCAAGCAGATGCCAGTAAGGTGGCTTTCTGCAGCTGACTGATGGTGACTTTGTCAACTCCAATTTCTTCTAAATACTTGCTTAGATCTTTAGGCACTGCACCCAACGTGCCGATTACCACTCTGACCACTGTACCGGTTTATGCCAGAGTCTCTGAAGTTCAGTTTTCAGATCCTGATATTGGGTAATTTTTTCAAGTTGTTTCTCAGTGACTCTACAATCACCGGATATAGCAGCATCAATGATCCACACTTTTTTTTTCATGCTCATTTTCAGTCACTTTTTCAGGCTTAAGATCCCACCAGTTCTTTGCTACGGGCAGATGATAGTTCTGACACAAATTCCAGTGGACCATTTGAGCAACTACATTATGACGCTGTTTGTAATCAGTCTGAGCAATTTTCTTGCAACAACTCAATAAATGGTCAATAGTTTCATCTGCCTCTTTGCAGAGTCTACATGTGGGGGACTCAGCAGATTTTTCTATTCTAGCCTTAACTGCATTTGTTCTGATAGCTTGTTCTTGAGCTGCAAAAATCAGGGCTTCTGTCTCTTTTTTCAGTGTTCCATTGGTGAGCCATAACCAGGTCTTTTCTTCATCTACTTTTCCTTTGACTTTTTCGAGGAACTGCCCATGCAGCACTTTATTATGCCAGCTACCAGCTTGTATTTGCATTATTGTTTTCCTGTATTGACCCTTTGTTTGCTCTACTTTAAACACCTCCCTGTTCTTAACCTCCAATAATGCTGGCTCTGTGCTATTTTTTACATAATCTGCCAATGCATGCTTCTCTTCTTCAACTGCCTGCTTCACTTGCAGAAGACCTCTACCACCTAATTTTCTAGGTAAATACAGCCTGTCAACATCACTGCATGGATGTAATGCAAAGTGAATGGTCATAAGTTTTCTTGTTTTCCTATCTAGACTATCTAGCTCCGTCTGAGTCCAGTTTATAATGCCAGTGGTATACCTGATAACCAGTATGGCCCTTGATGGTGTTACCACCATTCAGCTTATTTTTAATACTTTTCTAACCCTTTGGATATATTCTTTACTGGCACATTTTTCACTTGACCGTGCTTGATATTATCTAATTGCAGTATGCCCAAATATGTATTATATATTATATATTCTGAGACTTCTCAGGAGGGAACAACTGTCTAAGAAACTGTTGGTAACCTTCTACTGGGGCTTTATAGAAAGCACTATCACTTACTGCCTCTGTGTCTGGTTTTCCAGTTGCACAGTGGCAGATAGAAGGGCACTCCAGAGGGTCATAAACACTGCTGAGAGGATAGTGGGCTGTCCTCTTCCTCCTTTGGAAGAATTATACAACTCCAGATGCTCAAGGAAGACATCTAGAATTTTGAGAGACCCTTCGCATCCTGGCTACCAATCTTTTGAACTGTTGCCGTCTGGCAGGAGATACAGGACTCTTAGGTCAAGGACAAATAGACTAAAGAACAGTTTTTATCACAGAGCAGTATCCAAGCTAAATGCGACAGTTTTAGCACTATCTTAATCAGTTTTAAGTAGTGTTTTAAAATTTTTGTAAGCAATTTTAAGAGTTTTTAATATTTTGTATGGTGTTTTATATGTTTTATGTGTTTGTATGCTTAGAGTGTGTAGTGGAACAGCACTCTAATTTCGTTGTGCATATTTTGCATATGCATAATGACAATAAAACTCTATTCTATTCAGACTGATGATACTTAATAGCTTGTCCATTTGGCATTTCAATTCCTTCACTCTCAATGATTTTTCCTTTTCTCAGTGCCACTGTGGCACATTTGTTTAGTCCAAACTCAATACTAACATCAGTACTGAAAATTTGGGCTGTGTTGGTCAGTGAGTGTATTTCAGTTTCTGATTTTCCATACAACTTTAAGTCATCCATATACAATAGATGATAAATTTTCCCTGAATTTTTAGCAGTTTGGTACCTTAAATTTGTGTTCTGCAAAATTATTGAGAGGGGAATCAGGGCAATAGTAAATAGCAGCGGTGACAAAGAGTCACCTTGAAAAATGTGTCGTTTAATGCTAACCAATCCATAGATTTCGTCCCTGACAAACAATTCTGTTTTCCAGTTCTTCATCGCATTTTCAATTAGGGCACTAATACTTTTACATATTCCAATGGCATCCAGGCACTTCATAATCCAACTATGCAGTACTGAGTCAAAGGCTTTTTTATAGTTAATCCAAGTCATATATAAATTAGTCTTCTGGGCTTTACAATTCTCTAGGATCATTTTATCAATGAGTAACTGATCTTTTGTACCTCTGCTTCCCCGTTTGTTCCCTTTCTGCTCTATTGCCATGATGTTATTTGCTTCCAAATAATCCTGGACTCTATCAGCTATGATATCTGTTAGCAATTTATACATAGTTGGTAAACATGTTATTGGCCTGTAATTTTCAGGTATTGCTCCTTTTGTTGGATCCTTCTGAATCAAATAGGTTTTGCCAGTTGTTAACCACTCATTAATATAACCCGTCCTCAACATTTCATTAAATTGTTGGGCCATTTTTCCATGCATACTGGTCAGGTGTTTAAGCCAAAACCCATGCAGCTGATCATTGCCAGGTGATGTCCAGTTTTTGACTCTTTGTACTCTTTTGGTGATCATATCAGCTGTTATTTCTAGCTGGTCCATTGTGCACTTGGAAAATTTCTTCTCAAAATCTTGGAGCCATCCAGTATTTCTTTTATAGTTTTTCTCAGTCCCCCATATGTCTTTCCAAAACTGAATGGTTGCCATTTTTCAGGCTTTTTATCTTTTACACCTATCTTCTGATTTTAACTCTGATAGAACTTTCTTTGATCTGATTGAAACAACTGGTTGTCTTTATACTGAATAAATCTAGCATCATATCTTTCAATTTTTCTAGCTGTTGCTGTTATTTGCTGCTTCACTATTTCCAATGCTTCTCCAATTTTCCTTGTACTTAGCCAGTATTTTTAGTCAAATATTTCTTGATCTTACCATTCTTTAATTTGTCCTCCTGCAGGTTTTTAAGTTACTTGCATCTGCTTGGAGTCTTTTGATTTTAAGCTCCAGCCTGATTTTCCACCATGGTTTCTCAATGCATTCTTGGGTGGGCTTCAATTGTGGAATCCCTAGTTCTTCCATTGCTATTACTGCTGCACTATAAGCAAGCTGATTTATCTGTTCAATTGACCTTATCTGGATTGTTGCAAGTGCTGAGTTTACGTCATTCATCAATGGAACCAATTTTTTTCTAGGCACAGTCTTTAAAATCGGGAGCCTTCCCCTCTCTTCATTTAATGCAGCATGTGTGAGTATTTTATTCTTCAATTCTTGCTGCCTAATAGTGAGCTCTGCTGGTGTTCCAATCATATTTGAACCTTCTTTTGGTTCAAATTTTTGCACAGCATCCATATTTTCTTCAACTTTTGACTGTTCAATGTCCTCAGGTGTTACTAATCTATTTTCTTCTCCTATTTGGATAATTTGTTGACCTCCAATTTCACAACTCCTCTGTATTTCTTCTAGTTCAACTTTACTAAACACCTTGTTTCTGATAATATATCTTCGCTGGCCAGCTAATCGTAATTCAGTTATCTTGGAGTTTGGATATTCTTGTTTCCATAACTGATGCATCCACTTTTGGTAGCCTCGTTTTTCAGGTTCTGCTCTATAGTAGCATTTCATGATTGTCCAATTCTCTGGAAGAGTATATTTCTGCCACTTCTGAGATGGTTCAGCTTCCAGTAACTCTACAGGACCGTGCCCTGGTAGCTCAGCAATGGGACCCGTAACCTGTAGCCCATTTATTGACGGATGTCCAGGTTCATCAACATCCATCGTGGTCCTTGTTAACCCGGGCAACGACCGAACCGGTATAGGCTTCTTTATATTATATTTCACCATGATTCATGGGTTGTTGGGTGTGCTTAGTTCTGTTCCTCAGTCGAGACCTCTCTGGTAAGGTTGGACCTACTGGAGCATTTAAGCCCCCCGCCATGACAAGGCGGCACCCTTGGGGAGTTGTTGTTGTTGTTGTTATTGTTGTTGTTGAACTTCAGAGACTCTGGCGTAAACCAGTACAGGTGGTCCCAGTGGTAATCAGCACCCTGGGTGCGGGGCCTAAAGAGCTAAACAAGTATTTAGAAGAAATTGGAGTTGACAAAGTCACCATCAGTCAGCTGCAGAAAGCCACCTTACTGTGATCTGCTCGCATAATTCGCTGACACATCACATAGTCCTAAACGCTTGGGAAGCGTTTGACTCGTGATTTCTAACACAAAATCCAGCATACTTATGTTGTCTGCTCTGTTTATTATTATAATTATAATAATAATAATAATAATAATAATAATAATAATAATAATAATAATAATAATAATAATAATAATAAGTAGTAGTAGTAGTAGTAGTAGTAGTAGTAGTAGTAGTAGTAGTAGTAGTAGTAGTAGTAGTAGTAGTAGTAGTAACTTCAGAGACTCTGGTGTCCAGAGTTAAGATGGCGTCCGGAATTAAGCTCCTTTAGTGAGCTCCCCTGGTGCTTAAGTTTTTAACTGTCTTTTAACTGTTTTAACTGTTTTTAACTGTTTTTTTTTCCTTTAATTAATATGCTCCTACTGAAATCCTGCTTATCCTGAACTTTGTACTTTTGAATTTTACTCTTTAATGAGTGGGTGCGAGCAATACACTTGTAAATAATACGACCTTGCCGAGCTCCTTTGCTGAGGAAGCCATGACCATACAGGGAAACGCCGGCTGAACTAAATTGAGGAACGCGCTTCGATACAGGCAAGACAAATTTCTTTTAATAATCATCTCAAACTCCCGTTAAGGCTCTGTTGTCCTCCCTCAGATATTTAGGAGGCTTACTTGGGAGTATTTTGTGATCATCTAGGAGTATCCTGGAGGAGGTTCCCTCAAAGATTAAGACTCTGTGACTTTAACAGTGAATTAAGGTCAATGTGCTGTGGCAAGCATTCAAGAGCTACTGATGAGGGCAGCTCTCTCACGAGATCCAAACAACCCAAGACAGATTCCTTCTTCCCAACTGATCACAACATGAAGAAGAGAGTGAGGAATGCAGTGGAAACACAAAACAGTTTTCATCTCCTTGACGCTTTGATGACTGGAACTCATGAGAGGAATCATCTCCCGGGGGCCCTTTCGGGGGGAGAAAGCGAGGGGGAGAAAGAACTGGGGGGATATTGGGAAGTTCCCCTTTCAGACGTTTTGACATTGCCTCCGTTCTCTTCTAAACAAGATACTTTAAAGCATAATGCACAACAATACAGGGCAGTGTCTGACCAAATACATTTAATAATCAGGACGTTGTGCTGCATTTTCAAGAAAGTAAAAGTAATATCATTGTATTTGGATAAGCTTTCGCAAGTCCTCTCAGCCCATCTCCCTGCTTTGACTGACCTGCCTGTTTTGCACCAAAACCCCACCCAATCTATAGAGGATTTAAAGCGACATCAAATCCAGAAACCCTGCTCCAGCAGCCCGGAAAGAGCTAGCAGTAAGCAACCTGAAACACAAAGGCCCTCACAATCTTTGATCCTCCAACCCAATAAAATCTGTTTGACTGTTTACTCCCAAGTGGCCAAAAAGCTTAAATGGAATAACTTGAAGACGGACAAAGTGTATCTACGTGATCTGTTACAAATTCTACTTTCTAAGATAGACCTTATATCCGTGGATTCTTTAAATGATGCGGCTTGGCCAAAGAAATTCCTGCTCTCATTTGGGTCACCTAGACTCCCCAGTCTTGTGATCAGACGGAAAGACTCATTGGCACTCTGGGATGTCTTTCCTACAAAGAGTCTTCAGGGACAGCAATCTCAAACCTTTTAGTTAAAACTTCAGTTAATAAGGACAATTCTCTGACTGTGTCTGTTCCTAATATAAAGCCAAAATTGCTCAGTTGGGAACCTTTCCCGATCCCCATGACCTTAAGAGTCCTTTCCCCGGAGACCATGGGAAATGATCAAACAGTAAATGGATGGGACAGCGCCAAAGAGAAGAATCTTGTCACCTCTTATGAGACAAAGACAAATAAATAAATTTATTGATTAGTCCTATGACCATATCAACCCATAACAACACAGAATATAAAATACATCGAAGTACATGCAACACCATCCAATAGGGTACCCTACAATACAGATTCAGAATATTCAGTGGTCATATATGTAGATCTCCTTTGCAGGATACTCCAATTTCATCGACGTATTGCGTTCTTAAAGCTGCAGCTTTAGTTACAAACTTGGCAACTTTGCGAACAATGTACACATTAGAGCCCGAAAGAAGATAAGACAATCTGTGAATTGGGTCCCTATGGACTGTTCTTTCTAAAAAAGGGGATAGATATTCAAGCCTGATGGGTGCATATAATTGGCAGTCAAAGAGAATATGAGAAATGTTTTCAACAGAAGGGGATCCACAAATACAGGTTCTCTCCTGATAAGGGAGGTGGTGAAAATGCCCATATTTGACCATGGAATCCAGCAGTTCAAATCTGGCTCTAGTAAAGGCCCTTCTTAATACTTGAGGTAAGGGCATTGAAGTGTATTTTTCAGGCAAAAGGTAATTTTATTCTTAGCCAACCAGCTTAGAGATCTATTTTTAGATAATAATTCCAGGTCTGATTGTGCACTAATATCTAGGACTCGCTGTTTGAAAATATCTCTTGCCTGTGGAGCTATTGAAAGCAAATACTGAATAGAAAACCCATGGTGTGTAATAGTTTTCATGAAGATGGCTAATCCACGAATTAGTTAGTGCCATGTTTGTTTGTTCCATTAAACAAATTTTGGGTAGACTATTAGTATCCATAAAAAGGATTTTCAGCCAGTAATTGAAAACTTTGATGATTAGGTTACTTTGTAGGGAATGCATGCCTAGCTCTGCTCTAACAGCAGGAGCTGATGTGTTCTTATCAGTTCCCAATATACTTCTTAGAAAACTGGTCTGATTTTGTTCAAGAATGGTGGCTTTGTTTAGACCCCACAGTTCAGCTCCGTAGGTCAACATTGGGACTATTTTAGCCTTAAACACCTTCAGTATGGGGATCAAAGAACCTGGGTGGTTGTAACTTAATAACTTGTACAATCTTTTAGTACCTAACCTAGCCTTTTCGAACTTCTTTTATAATGGTTAGACCATGTGCCTGTGTTGGTAAAAACCACTCCAAGGTAGTTAAAGGAAGGTACTTGTTCAATGGGTTCCCCATTTATCCACCAATTATATTTCACACTCCTCTTGCAAAACACCATCACTTTAGACTTGCTTTTGTTTATGGTTAAGGAATTTTGGACACAGTATGTATACAATCTTTGGAGAAGTCTTCTTAGGCCTATTTGGGTAAGGGCCATTAGAACCATATCATCTGCATACAATAAAATATTAATAAATTTATCGAGTATCTTTGGCATATGGGAATCAGCATCATGCAGAAAACCAGGTAGGTCATTTACATATAAGTTGAAGAGCATTGGGGCCAGAATGCAGCCCTGTCTAACTCCAGTGAATGTTGGTATACTCTTTGTTAAGGAGCCATTTATTCCTGTGCGAACTTTCAACTGCGTATTTGAGTAAAGGATCTTAAGCAGACTTAGAAGTCTAGCGTCCATATTCAAACTAGCCAATTTCCTCCACAGAATATTTCTATTTATTGAGTCAAAAGCTGCACTAAGGTCTATAAATGCTGTATACAATTTCTTGCTTTTGATAGCTGCTTTGTAAGAATGTGATGTAGAATAAAACAGTTATCAGTTGTGGAGTGATTGGGTCTAAAACCAGCCTGCTCTTCTACTAGAAGATTATTTTCCGTGACCCAGTCTTCTATTTTACCCAATAAATGCTTTGCATACATTTTAGCTACTACTCCAATAAGACTTATTGGTCGGTAGTTTTAGGATCCTCTTTGTTTCCTTTTTTATATAAGGGAACTATGATGGCAACTTCCCATCCAACTGGGATATGACCTGTATTATTTATATGGGTGAACAGCCCCGCTAGTAAAGGGGCCCACCAGTCAATTTGGGTTTTAAAAAGCTCTGGTGGTAAAAAATCCTCCCCAGGTGCCTTATTATCTTTTAGTGAGCAGATGATGGTTCTAATTTCTGAGACAGATACTGGAGGCCAGGCTGGGAGTGCTTCCAAAGATGGAAGTTTTACGCTTTGTTTCTGTGTAAAGTCCTGGGTGGTACTGGAAAATGTATTTGCATAATACTCTTCCCAAATTGAAGCTGGAATAGGAGTGTTGGAATAAAATTTACGTTCCTTTAATACACCAGAAACAGCATTCCAAAAGAACACTGAATTAGTCCCTTTTGCCCAGATTTCTAGATCAGACCAAAGTTTGGTATTATGGGAAGCTCTTTTGGCAGTTAACAATTTCTTATAACTGCGTCTGATTTCTAACATTTTGGCCTGGTTTTCGGCAGAGGGATTTACTTGGGCCTGACGCATTGCTGCCCTCAAACTTTTTCTGGTGTGTACACAATCAGTATCAAACCAATTTGGACTGCTTTGTTGTTCCTTTCTGATAGGAAGGTTATGTACTAGAAATTTTTTTAACAAAAAGCATAGATCTTTATATTGGGTTAAAATATTAATTGAGTCTGAGTTAAATGAGGAAATTGATTTTCTCCAAGCCATGGCCTGTTCAGAATTCAAGAAAAGCGATAAGGCTTTTGTATCGACCTTGGCCCATTTGGGTTTCTTTTCTTGCCTCACTTCAAAGTTTGCTAGTAACTTCTTATCATGTAACAAATATGGCCTTGTATCTGAATTACCTTTGAAAGAAACTGTAATTGGTTGATGGTCACTATCTTCCCTTACCAGGACTTGAATATCTGAAAACAGTTCAAAATCAGCCCGAGATACACATATGTAATCTAAAACACTACTAAGTTTTCCTGAGTGATACGTAAAAGGATATCTAAAACCAGGTAATTTACCTCCTAAAATGACAAGATTACATTTATAAATCAAGGAGACCAACTGGAGACCTGCCTTATTTCTTTTGAGGTCACTAGAGAACCAAAAGTTCTCAGTAAGTAAATAATGTTCTGGTATTACCCCTAGTTGAACAAAGTTTTGTAAGGAGGCCCCTATTCTAGCGTTGAAGTCACCTGCTAAGACAACTATAGCTTTAGGGTGTTTCATATTTATTTTTAGAACTGTCTCCTCTAAAATAATCCAGGTATTAGGTGGGAGATAAGCGGAAGAGTATGGTGGAATATAAATATTTACTAAGACTAAATCAGAGGTTTTATAAGAAAACTTAACAGCTAGATACAGATGGGATTCATCAACAAAGAACATTTTCTGGCCACACCAGCCCAGCTCTGCCTTGATTAACGTTGTCAAGCCTCCTGATGCTCTTCCTTTAGTCTTGCATTTATTTGCAGGGATGGACCAGGAGTTGAAGCCTGGTAGTAGAATCTCTTCATCATCTTCAGTAAGCCAGGTCTCTTGGAGAGCTATGATATCAAAATTAGAAAGGAACTCCACCAGGTCACCTTCTGATGCTCTGTGCTTCCAGCCGGCAATGTTCCAGGATAGTAGCTGTATAGAGTTCTTATACTGAGGAGCATGATGTCAATTTGAGCTGGCTAAGGGATTGTTCTGATTTTCTTGGTTTCCAGTCTCGGACTCCTCCAATATCAGTATCTCATCTATGCATGGGGAGATCATACTAACATTTGATGTTACATGATGTGAATCAGTTCTTAGATGGATTATATTATGTCCTCTAGAGTTTTCCTCAGGAGCCATCTCTGTGTCATCCAAATGCCTCATTTCAGTCCATGTTTTAATATTTGAAGATGAAGAGACAGGAGTTAGAGGTGCTGCTCCGTTTGCAATACTTTTTTGACCTGGATGTATCTCTGCAAAGACTATAGGACTTTGTTTATTTCCTTTTAATTGGTAGAACATTTCAGCCTCCCCTTTCCTTGGCATTGATCTATTTTCTTGTGTATCCAATACCTCCAGTTGCACTAGTGGTGGGGCATCTTTTAAGAACGTATCTTTAGGTAAAGAGGATTGTAACACTGAAGCATCAGCTAGTGATTGGAGAGTTACAGACTCTGGCACAATCTGTGTTATTGATGAATGGCTGCAAGATTGATTACCCTCACTGTTGTCAAAGTCTATAGAAATTGACTTTGCTTCGTGGCTATTTCTCTGCTGATTGGTCAATAAGCTGGTATGGTCGTTTAAAGAAGGGGCTTGTGTATAGACGGTATCATTACACTGAGTAGAAAAAGCTGAAGAAGTGTGTTCAGCAGAATAGTCTCTCAGTAGTTCTGCAGCATCACATAAAGTGCCAACACTATCTTTAGCCTCGTCCCATTTGGTGTTGAATTCAGCCAAGTGTGCTGAGGCCTCCATGGAATGAATATGCCTCTCCCTTTGAACAGTTGGTCTCTGGCTTGATGAACCCTTTGGTTGTGTTATAGATGACATTGAGCCTACTGGTGATCTAATTAGTGATGAAAGTTTTCCTGATTTAGGTTGTGGACAGGTTTCACAGTCTTGTAGTGGTGCGCTTCTCTGAAGTAAGGGACGCAAGGGCATTTCAGAGAAAACCCTGGTGGGAAAGATTTGAAAGCGTGCCAAATAAGTTTTCATTTTGAGGAGCATAAGAGGGATCACAGCATGCTCAAAGGTTAGCAATAGTCTCTTTTGACCCCTTTTATAAGGAAGCCACTTAATAGCCTTTAGATCTATGCTCCTTGGCTGACTATTTAGCAACTGACTTAGAGAGTTTACCACGGATCTATATCTGTCCCATCTCCTTCTATTGACATCAGTTTGTTCAACTTGTAGCAGAACCTGGGTTGGCATAAAAATCCGTGTGGTACAATCTCCTTGTAAGTTAGAGCTGCTGTTGACTATAGTTGAGTCTTCCTTTTTAAAACTGTTTGGATGTGAATTACTCCTATCTGGAGAAAGTGTTGTTGTAAGCTTTTCTAAGACGTTCTCCACAGCGTTCATTTTATCACAAACTATCCGTAAGCTTTTAAATATTGAATTCACTGTCTGAGCAGTTAGAAAACACTGGTCTACCACAAGCTCAGGGAGGAGGATATCTTTAGAAGAATTTGAAGAATCTGAAACTCCGTTTGAGGAAGAAACTGTGGAGATAACAGCAGGGCCTGCAACCTCCTGAGTTGGGGAGGCTATCTCCTCCTCTAACACAGCAAATCTGTTGTTTAACTTTATTACTGGAGGTGAAGTAGACAAATTACTCACGGAGGGACTTTCAGCAAGCAGTTCATCAATTTTCATTTGTTTCCCTGCTTTAGCAAGACGAAGACCAGGGCTGGATCTCTGGCGTTTGTTTCCCATGTTCTCTCCTACTCAGCTCGAGTTGGAACGCAGTTTCTCCCGCAACAGCTGACCAGAAGTTTGTCTCCAGCAGTATCAATTATAAAGGTTTAAAAAGTTAAAGGTCTATAAAAGGTTAAAGGTAAAAAGTTAAAAGTGTTTTAGAAAGTTAAAAAGTAAAAAGTGTTTAAAAGGTGTTAAAAAAATTTAGATGCTCAGCACCAACTCCAACCGGAAGCTCTCTGTCACCTCTTATGGTAAACTCCCTCCTGGGGAACAACAGGCCATTCTTGAAAGACTTGATCTCCTGAAACAGAGACTTCTATGCCAAAAGGATCCCTTCACCCAGTGGAGCCAAAAGCCCAGATGCTCCACCTCACACGAAGCCTTTTCATCAAAGGCATCGACAGCCCCTCAGCTGGTTATATATCCACCCTTCCAGGAGCAAAATCAGTCGCTGCTTATAGACCTGCAATCTCCCTCCAGTTTGGGGAAGAGAGATAAATCTCCTACAAAGTTGCCGGAGGTGGAGTCATTCTCCTCCATGCCGGATTTGGATTCTACTTTGATGGATGATCGAATGGGATTGAGGATGCAGCCATCCCTCTTACGTCCTTCCTCTTCACCAATTTTGTGTGCTTCCTTTTTTCCTTCTGCTCCTGTCGAACTTACATCTAACGCAAGTCCCGTCATGATCGACGATCAGGCAGGTCACACAAGCCAAGCCGTCTCTAAGATATCACTGATCCACCTTCAGGATCGATTAGCGGAAGCACCTATCTCCTGCAGACCGAACCCACCAATGCAGCATCCTGGCATACCTGTTACGACCCCTACCTTTATTTGCTCTACACAGACTCCATCTCATGAAAGTAAAATAACGGACTTTTTTGTTGGCTCCTCCTTAATTTCTAAGTAGACATGGGCACGAAACAGAAAAATGATGTTTCGGTTTTTCGTTTTTCGTTGAGAGGTCTGTTTCGGTTTGTTTCCGTTTGTCGGGAATTTTTTGAAAAATTTCGTTACCATTTTTCGTTTTTTCATTTGTCGTTTCTACCCACTTTTTGCGCAATTTTTAAAGCATTTCCATGTGCAGGCATCCCCCAATGCCCCAGGCCAGAGGGAAAACACTAAAAAAATGGATGTTGGCAGAGACACAGTATAGACTCGGTATGCAGGGAGGCTGCAAAGGCAGTGGCGGGCGTTGCCCAGGGTGCAAGGCAGCCGCAGAGTGACTGCACTGTGGGGCAGGGGAGGGTACTCACCGAGAGGTACGCAGCACGCACGCACACAGGGCGGTTGCAAGAGTGAAGCTAGAGTCGCAGAGACAGCAATCCCACCCTAACTCCCACCAGGGACTGCAAGGAAGACGGGGGCTGCCAGAGCTTTTTATGCCCTCTGTGGCTTCCAGACCTGCTCGCCCAGTCTGCAACCTGGGCATGCTATTGGTTGAACATGATCCCATCACATGGCTTGCCTCCATTTTGTGGCTGGTGCGACATCCATTTTAAAGGGAAAAGAAAAATACATCGCGATGGGAGAAGACAAAAACAAGCATTTTAAGGACCCCAACCCCCCTGGTAGGTATTATCAGACAATATAAATAATTATCACTGCGTTTTTACGGATGTCCAGGGCGTTTTTTAACATTTAAAACAGCTCATTTCATTGTGCGTCGCCATTAACGGAACCGAAACATAACGACCACAATTTTCATGGTTCTGTTCATTTCATTTCATTTTCATCACAATTTTTGTTTGTCGTTTCGTTACGTAATGGAAACGACAAACGGTAACGGAAACGAAAAAATATTCGTCCCGTGCCCATCTCTATTCCTAAGGTTATTCATTTTAACTCTAAATGACTACCAGCTGGACAGATTAGAGAACCATCACTGTCAATTCTTAGCTGGAATATTGTGGGTTGGAGAGGGGAAAAACTAGATCCAGAGTTTCAGAAATATATGAACTCATTTAACATTTTTATTGTAAGAAACGTGGGAGGAAGCATAGACAGACCATTCTTACTTATGTATTCTCATGTATCTACACATTGTATTCAGAAAATATTCACATGTCATGCAAATTCTTGCCATGCATAGCCACAAAATGTATTCATGTATTCATGTATTGCTTATGCTATCGCTTATTGCTGGAGTAGTATTGTTAATGCATCTATATCTGTATGCTAGATATGCCTATGCACCATGTACCTTTTAAGTCTTGGGAGACAATCATGCTTTATTATGCCAGTTCATTTATTGTTGCAAGTTATGAGAAGCTCGTTTATATCTCTGAAAGTTAGATGAATATTGGGTGCTGTGTACCTCGGCGGGAGAAAAAATGCATTCCAGAGGGATCCCCACATTAGATAACACATCACAGCCAAGGATTTCTGCCATGCCCTAGCTTAGTGCTCTCATAATGGACATGGGGGTGGGAGGAATGTCACCACAACAATTCTCATGCACAGCCATAAGACATCTCACATTTTAGAGCACAATCCTCACACCTCAGCCCAGACATATGTCTTGCCAGAGACATGTCACTCCCTCCTACATAAGGAGTTGAGTTTCCTCTTGGGCCAAGCAATGAGGCCCCTGGGGCAAATGACCTCAGGTTCCAGCTTTCAGGGCCTGCATGGGTTGAGCACCAGATGAGTGCCTGATTCCTGGTTGGTTTACACCTGTGCCTCCTGACTGGTATGCAAAAGGGTTACAGCTCTTGCCCGCGCTCTCTTAATTAAAAGGAAAGGGAGAGATGTAGGGATTTCATACCCCGATAGCTCTCTACCCCAAGAAATGGGCAGAGCACAAAGCACATCTAGAGGAAGCTGAGGACCTGGATTTCCCAGAAATCCCCAGGGCTGAGCAGGCACCCAGTGTGCAGCTAAGCTGATGCTGATCTAAGCATAGGTCAGGAGGCCAGGAAAACAAGATATCAGGATACAGACCAAAAGCCCCTTTCTGTCCTTATCAGTAATGCCTCACTAGTTAGGGAGCATCTTCCCCCCCACCTATGGAATCTATTTCCTGGGCTGTTGTGTACCTGTTTACTCAGTATCGTCTCACAGATAAGGCATGCATTTCCCCCTCCCACCAAGGAATGTCTTCCTGTATCTATTGTGCTTGCTCTCATAATAAACACTGGTCGCTCAGGTAGCAGGGGAGAAGGAGAATTATCACCACACAAGAGAAGAATCATCACCAACAATCACTCACATGCACACATGCCTCCTCCACACATTCAGACACACAGAGACATCCATGGAGTCCAGATAGAGAATGTTGCCTGAGCACCAGATATTGCACCCCGAAACTCTGTGTCCCGTGTGATCCGTAACACAACACTTATTACTAATGTTTATCTTCCCCCAGGAGGTTCTTCCACCGAGCTTGGGAAAAGATGGGAAACGCTCGAAGACCATCTGTTGTCATACTACACTAAATGCCCCAATTCTTCCTATATAATTGGTGGCGACTTTAAAGCCCGTATAGCTGCAAACTGGGAAGTGTTAATTAAGTCCAAATGGTGGGCGCCTATATGTTTGGATAATTTTGATGCAGAACGTGCCAAAATGAGAATCTCTAAGGACACTAGAGCAAACAAGGCGGGAATGACCTTTTACCAAATGGTTATCCATTTAAATTTAGTTCTTTTGAATGGTTCCTACCCCCCTGATATACCATGCGAGTTCACGCACCTCGATTTAAGATCCAATAGTGTCATCAATTATGTTCTGATTTCTGCAGATTTGTCCACTAAAGTATCCTCCTTTAAAGTTGAAAATAGGCAGTTCAGTAACCATCTCCCCTTGGTGGCCCGACTGTCTTTGAACTGGTCCCAGGAGAGCCTTAACCACCCAATCCCCCTGGAAACCGCTTCAGCGAATAAAAGGGATCAAATGGTCAAAGGTCTTGGCCCATAAATATCAGGATTTTTTTTCCATAAAGAAATCAGTACCCATTCACCCTTTGATATCCCCAATGGACACAACCCTGTGATGGTGTTGGAACACTTTAATCACCTTATAACAAACTTCACCACCTTTTTTACATTACCTGCCCAAAAAGTTAAGCGGAGGCAGAATAACATGGGCGCTCCCTGGTTCAATCTCCCATGCAAACAAGCAAGACTTTTCTTACATTCTACCTATAGAGATTGCAAAAGCTCTGGCACTCTGGCTCTTCCTCCTACTTAAGTACAGGCCAAAAGAGTTTATAAACAGACCCTAATGCAGGCCAAACGTGAGTGGCAGCAAAAACGATGGCAGACCTTGATTGCTGCTTCTAAATTCAATAGATCACAGGAATTTTGGGCCCTTGTTAATAGAAGAACGAGGAAATACCCACTGGCGACTATTTCTGCGCCAATATGGGAACAATTACTGAAGAAATATTTTGCCCAAGCTGAGATGCCCACTTCATCTGTTGAGCACCGGCCTGATCACTTACCAGTGTGGCCTCCTACAGACCCAGGATTAATAAGAGACTTAATATCACAGCTCAGAGTGGGCAAAGCGCCCGGCCCCGATCTTATTCTGGCAGAGGCTATTAAATTGTACCCAAAGTGGTGGGCCGAAATTCTGGCTAAAACCTTTGATGCAATTAACATCACAGGATTTATCCCCAGGATATGGAAGAATGCGGTGATTGTACCAATTCACAAAAAGGGCTCCCCAACAGATCCAGCTATCCCAATTCAGCTCAAATCTGATTGGCCATGAACAAGCGGGATTTAGATGTAATTACACAACTATTGATCATACTATAATCTTCTACCATCTCGCCAGGAAAACATCAGTTTGTTCTCGGTTATAGGGAAAATTTATGCATGATTTCTGTTGTCCAAGCTATCCCAATTCAGCTCAAATCTCAAGCTCAAGTCTCCAAGTTTAAATATTTGGGAGTCTTTTTTCACTATAACCTGAGTTGGACACCCCAAATTCAATATTTACAGAAAAATATGGAGGAAATAGAACAAGTCTCCAAGTTTAAATATTTGGGAGTCTTTTTTCACTATAACCTGAGTTGGACACCCCAAATTCAATATTTACAGAATAAGGGGAAAGTACTCCTCTATGCATTGCTTGTGATTTCTAACACAAAATCCAGCATACTTATGTCATCTGCTCTGTTATTATTATTATTATTATTATTATTATTATTATTATTATTATTATTATTATTATTATTATTATTATTATTATTATTATTATTATTATTGAACTTCAGAGACTCTGGCATAAACCGGTACAATGATCCCAGTGGTAATCGGCACACTGGGTGCGGTGCCTAAAGAGCTAAGCAAGTATTTAGAAGAAATTGGAGTTGACAAAGTCACCATCAGTCAGATGCAGAAAGCCACTTTACTGGGATCTGCTCGCATAATTCGCCGATACATCACATAGTTCAACTAGTGATTTGTATTACAAAATCTGGCATAGTTAGCTGTGTCGTTAATAATAATCAATCAATCAATCAATCAATCAATCAATACCTTTATTGGCATTCATAAAATAAATAATAAACAATGAACAATAAATAGACAGTTGTAGAATATGTATCCAGACCAGTGTCACACACACTAAATGGAAGAAGAGAAAAGCAATGTATTTGTCCGTCCATCGTTGACAGCAAACCATCTGGAATGAGCAACTAAAGCTGAAAGTGTAGAGCAGAAGGCCCTTTAAGGGACTGTAATCTGCGTCGCTGAGTTAATAAGTTGATAAACATGGCAATCTGCCTGGTGTGGGCTTTATCTAGGCCTAGCAGAAGAGTATGCAAAATCACCTCCTCTGGGAGGCCTAATAATAATAATAATAATAATAATAATAATAATAATAAGAAGAAGAAGAAGAAGAAGAAGAAGAAGAGCACTGACCCGGCCCCAGGAGCTGCGCGTTCGGCACTTTAAAACAAAACAACCAAATAAATAAATAAATAAATAAATAAATAAATAAATAAATAAATGGAGCACTGACCCAGTCGGCACTCTAAAACAAAGAAAAAATATAAAAATATATATAAAACGAGTGCTGACCCGGCCTATGGGGCCGTGTGTTCAGGCCTCAAAAATAAAATAATAATAATATTTTTTTAAAAGCACCAACCTGGTCCAGGAGTGCATGGTTGGTGTTCTAAAACAAACAAACAAACAAATAAATAAAACAAGTGCTGACCTGGCCCCTGAGGCCAAACTGGTTTGGCTCGGTTGGGTTTGTACATTTTTTAAAAAATTCGTACGAACCCAAACCGAACTGAACCAAGGGTGGGCCCGAAACAGAAAAACCTGAACCATCGGTTTTCTGTTTCGTGCCCACCTCTAGTTGTTTCTGCTAAGCAAGCATAACACGATTCTTCCCCAAGACTGCCTTCCAAGATTCTTAATGATTGAAGAGATGTATGCACTATTTGATGTTGTCCAAGCACGTGGAAGGTGTTTCCCTTCCGATCTGGGTGTGTCCAACAATCCGAGTGGAAAATGCCTGAGAGTCTGTTCTGTCCTGGCTGTGCCCATCAGTCAGACAAGACATCTCTATAAGAACTAAGTTGTGAATATTATTATTAAATGCACTTTTTAAAAGCGTGGACAAAGTTATATAATTATCACTTGCTTGCTTCTTTGATGAATTTATTATCCACTCCATAGTGACGGTCCCAGAGTGATGTACAGTGGCTACTGAGGTGCAATAAGAAGTGCAGACATTTGTGTAAGAATGACTAGCGTTAATTAGACAGGAGGAGGAAAATCCCACCCCCCCAAAAAAGTCATAGGGATGCCTGTAACCTCGGGTGGAAAGGCATCCAGGAGGAGGAAGGTGTAAAAGGCCCTGCTGAATTCAGAAGCACCTTTGTTTTGGTTTGGGGGTTTTCTTTTTTCTTTTTAAATTGTAACACTTGAATCCACACAGGAAGAAGTGTCAATAGCTAGAGGATTTGGGAACTGCATTCTCATAGACAGACAGACAGACAGACAGACAGACAGACAGACAGACAGACAGACAGACAGACAAACAAACAAACAAACAAACAGTTTTGCTCAGTTGTGAGCAACCTAAGGACACTAACAGCACTTTCTCATGGACCATGGCTCCACTCCAGAAGTCCCCAATTTTGTCATCTTCCTGTTCATGGAGGATGATGACTCAAAAGGCTGGAAATTTGACCACCCCTGTACTCTTTCTGGATGAGTCTGGGCCTCCTTTTCCAAGCTCCTGACTCATGTTAAGAACATCTCTCTCTCTCTCTCTCTCTCTCTCTCTCTCTCTCTTCCATGCCATCCACATGCAGGAGGTCAGTGAAAGTGTCTCCCTTCTGGGTACACCTGAACTGCAGGGCCTACACAGGAGTAGTGTTTGTAAAGGAAAACGTGCTCGGCATATGGCCCAAACAGTCCTTTCATTACTTTGCAAACATGCCCAGTTTCTCTCCTGGCATCGAGTGAGTTTAGATTCTGCATACAAAACAATGGTGCATTCACCTTGACTGAACATCATGCCTGCTCATTCTTTCCTCCCTTTGGTTTGTGCAAAATGCAATATTCCCCCGCACACACAAATACACCAGTCTTGAAAAACACCAGCTGGAATTGTCTCCGACTGCTACACCCTGTTCCTTATTTCATCCCATTTCCCAGATTTCGCAGGGTGGGAGAAGCCTGGGCTGCTCACCCCCAACTTGCTTCTCCGTGCAGGGGTTAAAGGCATTTGGCACATGCTCAGAGGGTTAGGATGAGTCACTCCAAACAAAGCTTCTCCCTTGATCTTTCCCCCGCCAGGCAGGCCCCGCCCACTGCCCAGGTAGGTGCTGTCCAGGTGTCCAGGGTGTCTCTTTTGCTTGCATCTCTTGGGTAAGAAGGAGGAGCAGGAAGCAAGGTTACCAGAGAGGAAAGCAAGCCACGGGGAAGAGAGACGGTCCCGAGGCAGAGTGGATTCGGTGAGTATGAGGGGGTGGGCCGACTGGGGACCATCTCTGGCTCCAAGGCCTTTCCATCTCTTTTGTATGGAAACCCAAGACAACATCCTGTGTACTGACCTTGGCCTATGGCTCAAAGAAAAACTAGCTGGCCTAGGGTCCCCGTTATGAGGCACCCCTATTCACCTCTTCTGCAAGACTCCTCTGACACCTTGGAGGAGTCACATATTTTGTGAAATTGCATCAAGTTTTTCATTCAACTGCCCATGACTTCTGATGCAAATGGGCAGCCAACCAAGGAAACTTTGTGCCAAATGAAAGTTCCTTACCTGAAAGGTCCTGAGAGAAAGGTAGGTGATTGAACCAGGAGACACGAGAGCAACCTTAGGAGCAATTCCATTCATGCTAGAGAAGCTTTCTAGGGACCCTTTTGCATCCAAATCTCTTTAGCTGATCTGTCTTGAGTTGGCGACATACGCATTGGGAAAGCAGGATTTGAAAGATGAGTTATAGAAGCGGTAGCCACATGAGTCTGTGCTAGCAGATTAGGCCAAAATTTAAAAACCAAGAAGGTGAAACGTTGCTGCACTTTAATGACTTAACTGCGATATTTTAATGGAAGTCTCTGTGGACAAGCCTACTTTCTCAGACCGATAAGGGTCTTGCTAGTCAGATGAGCCCAGAGAGAGGGGAGGACAGGAGACATCCTGAAATTCATATAGGGATGGATGGATGGAAGGAAGGAAGGAAGGAAGGAAGGAAGGAAGGAAGGGCAAAACCTGGGCAGAATCATAGGCCATTGAGAAAGAAACTGGCCTCCGGCCACTTTTAAGAAGGACAGTCCCTCTTCTGGTAACCTGAAAGGGGGGAGGGTACCTTTGCCAGGAACTTGATCCAGCTTTGTGTGCTTTGCAAATTTCAAGGCAAAACAACACACACAAAAACACACACACAGATGGACACACATATACACGCAAATATCCCACCATCTTTTCCATGGATTCTGTCCGGGAAAAGAATTACCCTCAGATCCAAACAAGGTGTGTCTGAGAAATGAGGCAATATTTTTGGATAGAGATGATTCTTCAGTCTCATCCCCCCCACCACCACATCCTGAAACATCCTCCTATTATTTGCTAAATGAAGAATTTTTTAAAATCCTGCAGCCTACCCATGTGTAGCTCGTTTCTCTTCTCTGAGATATGGCTTCAAGCCAATCTATCTGCTTGCTCTTACCTTTTCCTTTAAAACAAAATGCACTCAGCCCTCTGTGTGCTCAAAAAGGCTGGACACCTTCAATCTTGGAATGGGTGGTGATGTGGCAAACAGAATGTTGGAGATAAACAGGAGTGACCTGGAAGGTATCTTCTAGTGAGACAAATACATTTTCTCCACTTGCTTTAAAGATGAAAAACCATCCACCAACCACCCACTCTTGCATCTGGCAAAAACTCCAAAGACCTCTGAGAGGGCCTGGTTTTGCCCAAATCCAATGGCAAAGGTGGATGCCAGCCACCTGGATTGGGACCACCGAAAGAGTTTTTGCAGTTCTGGGCAATTCTGACCACTGCTGTACAAACAAAACAAAACAAAACAAAACAAAAAAACAAAACAAAACAATAAACACCTTGAACTTTTTCAATTTCTGCCAACACTAGGTTCCTGCTACATATTCCTCACCTTGTTTTCTTATGAGTAGGAACAAGGAAAAGGTGCCATTTTGAGCTCTGACTCAAAAAGTAGTGAGTTTGAATGAGTGAGTGGTTGATTTATTCTATTTATGTCCCTATTTTCTTGGAAACCTATGTTCTGGACAGCTCACAAGACGATTGAAAACAAAACAAAACATGAACAGGAAATGATACACTACTAAAACAGAATTGAAAAAGCAATACAATCCAGCCACGAGTGAATTAAATCGGCTGAGAAGTGTAGCAGCGAAGAAGGTGCAGCAGCAAACTGTTAAAAAACCCCTTCGGAGCAGACGTTGCTGCCGCTGAGCACCGTCAAATGGCCTCCGATGTAGAGCAGCAAGCCTCTGAATGAGAGACCTCTCCATCACGTCCTGCCCTCCACAGCCTGAACTCAAGCCGGTGGCTTCTTTATGAGAGTCATTCCCTCTCAGGTTTGACCTTCCTCTTTTCCTCCTGCCTTCTCATGATGGGCCCAAAGTAGGACGTCCTCTGTTTCATCGTTTTGGCCTCCAGAGATTATCCAGGCTTGATCTGCTCTGGGACCTCATTATTCGTCTTTCAGGTAGTCCCAGGTATCTGCCAAGATCTCCTCCACCATCGTATTTCAAACAAAGTCCTTTTTCCCCCCTGTCAGTTTTCTTCCTGCTCGGCTTTCACACCAGCGCATGAGGGTTGGGGAAATACAAGAACATGGATGATCTTGATCTTGGCCTCTCTCCCTTTGGGTTGATGATTGAACCAAGATACACAAAATCTTCCCCTATTCAGTTTCTTCATTGTTGACACTGAAGTTGTGCAGTAGGTAGCCAGCTGAAAAAAAACCAACACACACACACACACACACACACACACACACACACACACACACACACACACACACACACACACACACACACACACACATGTCTTTTGCTGCCAGCAAAATCAACAGGGATGGGGCCAGCTAGAAAATTTACAGGCTTGCTGGCAATTTGGTGATTTTAAAAAAAGAAGCCCCTCTTTCAAATGAGCTGTAAAATAATGAATGCAGAACTCTTTTGATTCAGAAGGATGAAAAAGTTAGAATAGGTATTCCCAACCATGGTCTCTAGCTCCTAACTGTTTAACAACCAGAACAAAAATAGGGAAACTGAGAATCCTACTCAATCCCTTGATGATTCTGTATCTCAAAGGGGTGCTCATTCAGGTAGTGAAAAAGACGCAATTGATTCTTTAACAATCATTAAAATGAGATGTGTGGGGGTCATCAAAACTGTCTTTGGAATGCGAACCCCAACTGGTTGTGGCTTGATTGGAGGAAACCTCGCATGGGGGTGGTGATTCAATGCGCTTTTGTTGTATTTTCAGTATTGGTTGTTGTTGCAGAAGTACATGACAACATAAGAACAGCCTTAGTGGAACAGGCCACAGCCCATCCAGTCCAGCATTCTGTCTAACACAGCGGCTCACCATTTGCTTCAGGGTATTCCCAAGCAGATGTCTTCAGCTACAAATGGCATTGAGAGATACATTGCCTATCTCTCCAACCCGGAGGTTGTCCTTAGGCATCCATCATGATAGCCATTGATACCCTTGTTCTCCATGAACTTGTCCAGTCCTTTCTTAAAACTGTCCAGGCTGACATCCGTCACCACTTCTTCTGGCAGGGAGTTCCACAGACCAGTGATCCTCTGGGTGAAAAAGTACTTTCTCTTATTTGTTTGAGATCTAGCACCCAAAGGTTTCATAGAGTGCCCCCTAGTTCTAGTGTTGTGTGATAGGGAAAACCATTTTTCCTTCTCTACTTTGTCCACACCGTGTATGATACAAACTTCAGTCAGGTCACCTCTTCGGCGCTGTCGTTCAAGAGTGAAGAGGCCCAACTGTTGCAGCTTCGGATAGCAATGAAGGTGTTCCAGTCCCCTAATCATTCTGGTTATTTATTATTATTATTTATTTATTATTTACATTTGTATTCTGCCCATCTTCCAGATAGGAACTCTGGGCGGCTAACAGTAAAAACAAGACAAGAGAGAACAAACCACAAATTTCAATAAAAAGGAAGGAAGGCAAGCCCTATAGGGGGTGACGCAGGCGGCAAAAAAAAAAAAAGGAACTTAAGTAGAAAGGTCGCCAAATGCCTCTTTAAAAAGGTGAGTTTTTAAAGCCTTTTTGAAGGCGGGCAGGGACTCTGCTAGGCGCAGCTCACTGGGGAGGTGGTTCCACAACGTGGGGCCCACCACAGAGAAGGTGCGGTCACGCGTGAGCGATTTCCGTGCCTCTCTGGGTGTGGCCACCCTCAGTGAACACGCCTGCGCCAATCTCGTGGGTCTGGACCCAGTTGATCTCTGAGAGATACCCTCCACCAAGTACTCTGGTCCCAAGCCGTGGAGGGCTTTGAAAATCAAAACCAGGACCTTGAACCTTATCCGGAGGACAACGGGAAGTCAATGCAGGCGGGCCAGAACTGGGGTGATGTGCTCAAATCTACATTCTGCACCCGCTGTAGCCTCCGGAGAAGGGTCAAGGGCAACCCCACGTAGAGGGCATTGCAATAGTCAATCCTCGAAATCACTAGGGCCTGCACGGCTGTCCTCAGGGATGACTCATCGAGGTACGGACGGATCTGGGCGATCCTGCGGAGCTGGATAAAAGCGGCCCTGGAAGCAGCAATCACCTGGGCTTCCAGGGAGAGGGCTGAATCCAGGACCATGCCCAGTATCCTGGCCCTGTCTGTAGGCTGGAGGGAGATTCCCCCCCAGTCTAAGGAGGGGGAAATTGTACCCAGACGAGGGTGCCCCAAAGAACAGAACCTCCGTCTTCTCCGGATTCAGCTTGAGCTGGTTAGTCCTGGTGCATTCCAGAACCGCCTCCAGGCACAGGTCGAGGGAGCGTACTGCCTCTACTGCAGAAGACGAAAAGGAGAGATAGAGTTGCATGCCATTGGCATACTGATGACAGCGAACTCCAAATCTCCTGATGACCTCCACCAGCGGCCTCATATAAACATTGAACAGCATGGGCGAGATTGCCGGCCCCTGGGGCACCCCACAAGGGAGAGTCCAAGGAGCTGACAAGTCATCACCCAGCTGAACCGCTGAGACTGGCCGCCAAGAAAGGAATGGAGCCAGGACAATGCAAGGCCCCCAATTCCCACCTCAGCAAACCGAACCAGCAGGTTACAGTGGTCGAAGGTATCAAAAGCAGCTGACAGATCAAGGATCACCAGCAGGGTAGAGCACCCTCTGTCGGCCTCCCTGAGGAGGTCATCCTTCAGAGAGACCAGGGTGGTCTCGGTCCCGCAAAGAGGCCTGAATCCAGACTGGAAGGGATCCAGGATATGATTTTCCTCCAAGTACGACTGGAGCCGGATGGCAGCCACCCTCTCGACTACCTTGCCCAGAAAGGAAACAATGGCAATCGGACAGAAGCTGGATAAATTGTCCAACGCCATGCCGAGCTTTTTTAGAGTGGGCTTCACTACGGTCTCCTTCAGATGGGAAGGGAATAATCCCTCCCTGAAAAGGCCATGACAATAGCCGAAACCCACTCCGGCATGTTCCCTTCGGCAGATTTGATAAGCTAAGCTGGACAAGAGTCAAAAGGGGTAGCCACCGGCCGGCAACAGCCATAGCTCTGGAGGCCTCCGCTGGGAACACCAGCCTGAACTCCACCAGGAGGGGAGACTGAGGGGCTGAGGCCCCAGGGACATCAGGTGATAGACTAGAGCAACCAGAGGGCAAATCGGAGCAGATGGCCTCTATTTTGCATCTAAAATGGGCTGCAAATTGCTCACTAGTGAACTCACTAGGAGGAGGCCTCAGCTGACTGGGATTGGAGAGGTCCTGAACCACCCAGAACAACTCCGCCTGGCGGTTCGAGGCCTCGCCAATTCTCAGGGAGACATAGGCTGTTCTAGCATCCCTGATCGTGCAAAGATAGCGGCCGGTCAGCTTCTTAAGTGCAGCCCTACTCTCTACCCGCCTCTGCACTTTTCCCATTTCCATAATATCCTTCTGGAGGTATGGTGACTAGAGATGGGCACGACCAGAAAAAATGACGTTTTGAGTTTTCGTTTGTCGGAACGGGTTTGTTTCGGGTCGTTTCCGTTTGTCGCGAAATTTTTCAAACATTTGTCGTTTCCGTTAGTCGTTTGTCGTTTGTCATTTCTACCGCGATTTAGCGCGATTTGACGTCCCAGAGCATGGGGACGTCCCACAATGACCCAGAGCAGGCGGAAAACACTTTAAACTGGGTGCATATTTAATAAATATATCGTTGCATAAGACTGCATCCTATGCAGTCAAGCAAACAAAGTGGGCAGAATGCAATATCCTTTTTTTCTCTTGGTCAACACACTGACCCTACTTGGTCTGGCTGCCTGTTATACTTTTTGTTGTTTTGTTTTGAAGCCTTTATCCATACCATCTCCCCTCCACCTCTCAGAGGCAGCAGGAGACACAGTATTCCATTCCTCCCCAAATCTGGATGAGGGTCTACTCCTCTCAATGTCCTCTCCATCTCCAATGTCACTCCTTGTAAAGCCAAGCAATTAAGCAAATGCAACCCTGGTCAACTAGTGGTTAGAGATTCAGTCTGGTAGTGGCATGGGTTAGGGTTAGGGTTAGGGTTAGGGTTAGTGGACTGAACCTCTGGGTGCCTCTGACCCACTAAGAAGGACAGCTTACTGGCGTACGGGTTAGGGTTAGGGTCAGGGTTAGGGTTAGGGTTAGTGGGCTGCATCTCTGGGTGCCTCTGACCCACTAAGAAGGACAGCTTACTGGCATACGGGTTAGGGTTAGGGTTAGGGTTAGGGTTAGGGTTAGGGTTAGGGTTAGGGTTAGGGTTAGTGGGCTGCACCTCTGGGTGCCTCTGACCCACTAAGAAGGACAGCTTACTGGCATACCAGTTAGGGTTAGGGTTAGGGTTAGGGTTAGGGTTAGGGTTAGTGGGCTGCACCTCTGGGTGCCTCTGACCCACTAAGAAGGACAGCTTATTGTCGTACTGGTTAGGGTTAGGGTTAGGGTTAGGGTTAGTGGGCTGCACCTCTGGGTGCTTCTGACCCACTAAGAAGGACAGCTTACTGGCGTACGGGTTAGGGTTAGGGTTAGGGTTAGTGGGCTGCACCTCTGGGTGCCTCTGACCCACTAAGAAGGACAGCTTACTGGTGTGCGGGTTAGCGTTAGGGTTACGGTTAGGGTTAGGGTTCGTTGGCTGCACCTCTGGGTGCCTCTGACCCACTAAGAAGGACAGCTTACCAGCGTACAGGTTAGGGTTAGGGTTAGGGTTAGTGGGCTGCACCTCTGGGTGCCTCAGACCCACTAAGAAGGACAGCTTACTGGCGTACGGGTTAGGGTTAGGGTTAGGGTTAGTGGGCTGCACCTCTGGGTGCCTCTGACCCACTAAAAAGGACAGCTTACTGGCATGCGGGTTAGGGTTAGGGTTACAGTTAGGGTTAGGGTTAGTGGGCTGCACCTCTGGGTGCCTCTGACCCACTAAGAAGGACAGCTTTCTGGCGTACGGGTTAGGGTTAGGGTTAGTGGGCTGCACCTCTGGGTGCCTCTGACCCACTAAGAAGGACAGCTTACTGGTGTACGGGTTAGGGTTAGGGTTAGGGTTAGTGGGCTGCACCTCTGAGTGCCTCTGACCCACTAAGAAGGACAACTTACTGGCGTACGGGCACACAGCTCGCATTAGCCAGAACTCAGAGTTTTACAGCCCACTAAGCCATACAAGGAGTATGGGCAGCCACAAGGCCAGAGCAGGGGAGGCCACAGGGCCAGAGTACTGGAGGCCAAAAGGCCTGAGTAAGGGAGGCCACAAGGCCAGCAAGGCAGAGTTCTGCCTCTTCCCAGCTGTGTGCTAGTACACAAGTAAACTGCCAGTATGCAAGTAAAATGTCCTTCTTAGTGAGACACATTGTTTTGCAGCCCAGAGGACAGAGTAAGGGAGGCCAATAGGCCTGAGTACGGACTGCCAAAAGGCCTGAGTAAGGGAGGCCAAAACGCCAGCAAGGCAGAGTTCTGCCTCTTCCCAGCTGTGTGCTAGTATGCCAGTAACCAGCCTGTATGCAAGTAAAATCTTCTTCTTAGTGAGACACAGTGTTTTGCAGCCCAGAGGACAGAGTAGGGGACCCCAAAAGGCCTGAGTATGAGACCACAAGGCCTGAGTATGGTCTGCCAAAAGGCCTGAGTACGGTCTGCCAAAAGGCCTGAGTACGGGCGGCCAAAAGGCCTGAGTACGGGCTGCCAAAAGGCCTGAGTAAGGGAGGCCAAAAAGCCTGAGTACGGGCTGCCAAAAGGCCTGAGTAAGGGAGGCCAAAAGGCCTGAGTACGGGAGGCCAAAAGGCCAGCAAGGCAGAGTTCTGCCTCTTCCCAGCTGTGTGCTAATACGCCAGTAACCTGCCTGTATGCAAGTAAAATGTCATTCTTAGTGAGTCACAGTGTTTTCAGCCCAGAGGCCAGAGTAGGGGAGGCCAAAACAACCCCCCTAACCCTAACCCTAACCGTAACCCCCCCCCAAGTATTCCTGATGAGTTCCCCTCAATCGCTCGGGTTATCGCCAGCTGCAGTATCCAAAGGAGACCACGAAGCCAGAGTATGGGCGGCCACAAGGCCAGAGGGCCAGAGTATGGACGGCCACAGGGCCACAGTACGGGAGGGCACAAGGCCAGAGTACGGGAGGCCACAAGGCCAGAGTAGGGGAGGCCACAAGGCCAGAGTAGGGGAGGCTGAAGGAGAAGCACCTGGAAGGCATCCTCAAAGCCGTGGTGTCCCTGCCCGGGAGCCTGACAGGCAGGCAGGTAGGCAGAGGGGCGGGCAGTCAGGGAACCAGGCAGTCTGGCTTACTGGTAGGAAGGCAGGCTTGCAGGGTACCCACCCAGGCTAGGGAAGGCACAAAGCCAAAGTGCCGGAAGGGAGGATTGTTTCTGCCTTTGGAGGCAGAGTTTCTCCACCCCAGGAGACCGAGTTTCGTCAACCCAGGAGACAGAGTGGAAGCAGGAGAACAGGGCTATTTCTTTAAGGCTGAAAGGACGAGAGCTAGGCCCCTGCTAATCAGTCTTTGAGGTAGGTAATTGTAAAGTGCACCCTGGCCACTTTGTAAGCAGAGAGTGGCTCCAAAACCCCAGAGAAGGGAGGAACGCATCTAGGAAGGCAGGTATTGGGGTGTACTACACTCAGACCAGCCATGGCCAACGGGGAAATATTGGGCCAACACTGACCCTAGAAAAAAATATTCCTGGGCTGTTACAAAGACCAGGGAAGCCCTATACAAACTGGGCTAATTATGTAGCCCTTATATTACATCCATACATGCAGCGGAATTACAGGCAGGTATTGGGGTGTACTACACTCAGACCAGCCATGGCCAATGGGGAAATATTGGGCCAACACTGACCCTAGAAAAAAATATTCCTGGGCTGTTACAAAGACCAGGGAAGCCCTATACAAACTGGGCTAATTATGTAGCCCTTATATTACATCCATACATGCAGCGGAATTACAGGCATTCGGGCAGACAACGGTGGAAGGCAGGCAGACAGGCGAATCATTCTTGCAGGGCAGGCAGTCATATAGACAGAGCAGACAGACAGGCATAACTGCATTGCGCTGGTGGAATGTTAGGATGGGACTGGGAGGCATACAGGCATTGTTTACATTGGGTTAGGGTTAGGGTTAGGGGAAGTTGCACAGCTGCAACCCCAAAAGTCTTGTCCGGTTGAAAATTATAAACATTGAGTGGTCCTCGCTGGTTTGGATCCAGGCAAGGGCTAGAAAAATTGGGCCTACACAGACCCTTCCAAATGACACATTGAGTGGTCCTCCCTGGTTTTGAGCTAGGCAAGGCCTAGAAAAATTGGACCAACAGATAGACTATGATTCCCTTCAAATGACACATGGAGTGGTCCTCACTGGTTTTGAGTCAGGCAAGGCCTAGAAAAATTGGGCTGTAATCAAACCCTTCAAATTGAGTGGGAATGCAGGAAGGTAGGCAGGCAGGCAGGCAGGCAGGCTTGCAGGCAGGAAGTTATGCTTGCAGGGAGGAAGCCAAGCTGGGAGGCAGGCATAATTGCAGGCAGGCAGGCATAAGTGTTGCTCTGGTAGTGGATGTTAGAGCAAGGGAGGCCCGTTTTAAAGGAACCCATGGCAGAACGACTTTGGACCTAGGTCTTGGAGTGTTGGGGTAATCCCAATGTGGAAAGGTTGAAGCGGATGAAAGTCAACCTTTCCACAGTCTCCGGGTCCAGACGAGAGCGGCGCGGTCTCAGGACATCCCATGTGAGAGAAGACACGCTCACTCTGGACACTGGTGGGTGGGATGGACAAGAGGTCCAACGCCAGAGTCGAAAGAGCGGGCCAGATGTCTGCCTTTCTGGCCCAGTAGTGGAGTGGGTCCAAGTTGAGGGGTTGGAGCGGTTCGGCCTTGTACTCCCTCACTATGGTCAGAGCGGGGTCCAGTTCTTCTTCCTCCTTTGCCTCCACTGAGGAGGAGACTGCCATGGCTAGGGTAGAGGCCAGGCAGTTGGCTGCTGGTACGGAACCTGGTCTCTGGGTGTACGCTCCTGGAGTAGAGGAGGAAGAGGATTCCTCTTCTGCATCGCTCTGGCTTCCGTGTGCCCTTGGGAACGCCTGGGCCTGATTTGAGGCAGCCCTGCGGACTTGATGGCAAAGCTATTTATTTATTTATTTTATTGTTGAATTTATATCCCGCCCATCTTCCCAACGGGAACTCTGGGCGGCGAACATGGCTGAACAATTCAGCAAATACAGGCAGAAAATACATAACAGAGCAATAGGAGACAAGACCAACAGGTCAACAGAAGTTAAAATAAAACATATTAAAAAAGCAGAGGCGAAGGCGCACCCTTAAATTCTGAACTCGCCGCTGCTATAAAATTCAACAAATTATCGATGGCGGATTAAAAAAAGGGGGGGGAGGGCTAAGCTAGGTCGCCAAAGGCCTCGCGGAATAAGATAGTCTTCACCGCTTTACGAAAGGCCAGCTCTGTCTTCCAGGAGTTTAGGTCGGCAGCGCTGCCCGCCAGAGAACCCTTGACACGAGGGTCGCACAGGCATGCCATCTGGTACACCTTTTCCCTCCTCAGTGGGCTAAGGCGGGTATCCACGCCGGTCAGCAGCCTGTCTGCCAAGGCCCTGCTCTTTGGGAGAAGATCGGCTTCTTCCCGGATACTGGCCTCTAGGCGTTGGGGAAGGGCTTTTACCAGGGGGAGTCCATGGCCCAGGCTGGCGTTGTAGTTGCTGAGGACGTGGGTGGTCTCCTCAAAAGGCTGCAGGATACCCACCATCTGGGAGAGGGCGAGCCACTCGGTAGCACCAATGTCCAACACCCTTCCCTCAGGCAGGATGGGAGTGGTTGACATGACGTATTCCACCACTTGCCTCTGCTCCACCAGGCGCTTGACCATTTCGTAGGTGGAGTTCCACCGGGTGGTCACGTCCTGGATCAGGACGTGCTCTGGTCGGCCCGTCTCCGCCTGCCTCTCACGCATCATCCTGGATGCCTTGACGCTGCGTGAGAAGTGCCCGACGATTTTCCTGCACTTGTCCAGCAAGGCCTTGGTCTCCAGGGTCCCCTCATCCCAGGAGTCCTTGGGTGCTCCCAGCCCAATGGCATCACCCATCACTAGGTGCAGTTTGTGTGCTGCGCACACGATGCCATGTAGCCCTGCCCTATCAACCGCGTTGATCATGTTACGGCCTGCGTCAGTTACCATGAATCCGCGATTGACCTCCCCCTTGGGTGCCCACTCTCGCAGTGCCGTCTTGAGGACCTCAGCAATGTGGATGCATTTGGCACTGTCCTCCATGCTTTGTGCCTGGAGAAGCACCACCCTTTACCCTCTTGGGGTGCTCCCTTGTGGCTCCCCCTGCAGCTGTTCTTGGGATGCCACCAATGAGCTGTCAGAGAGAGGTATCCGTGGTGCCCACCGGTCCAGAGGTCGGAAGTGAAGTGGATCTTCCTTCCTCTGGCCGCCTGCAGCAGGGCCCGGATCATGTCCCTGACGGACTCAAAAAGGGAGGGAATCACCCGCCTGCTGAAGGTACGCCGGGATGGAGGCTCGTACCATGGAGCCACGTGCTTCATCAGATGCCTGAAGCCTGATAACTCCTCAAAGGAGAGGGGCAACCCGTTGATGGCCACCATTTCACCAGCCACGCGAGTGGTGGTCTCCTGTGCCTTGGCCCTATTTCGCTGGCTGACAAAACTCCCACACAGCGGCACCACTTCCTACAGAGTGGCCTGCCTCTTCCCACTCTCAACGGAGCTGTCTCTGTCCTTCCCCATGCCTTCTTCCCCTCTCTTCCTCCCTGAGGAACCAGGGCCTAACAGTGTTCCAGACAGAGTCCCAGGGTGCTTTCGCATGAGGTGGCTGCGCAAGCCACTTGAGGAGCAGTGTTTGGGGTCATTCCCCCTGCGCACGACCACCCCGAATTTCTTGCACACCGCCAGCCTCGAGTCTTCCGGGCTGTTCTCAAAATGCTCCCAGAAAGACCCGCAAGACTTATGGAAAGTACTGCCCCCTCTGGTACTGCCTGCCGCTGCTGTGCTGGTGGTGGTGTGGCTTGTGCCCTGCCTGGAAAATAGACTACTGCTGTCACTGGTGCTATTTTGAGTGGGAAGAGGGCTGCTCCTTCCATCACTGCCTGAAGCCTGCCTTTCGTCTGTTCCTGCCAACAGGTCCTTAGAATCTGGCAGTTGTAGATGCAAAGAGCCCATTTCTGATGCCATTTCCGAGTCCTCCTCTTCTTCCTGATAAAGGGGGGGTGTCCATGTCAAAGTCTGGTGGTGATGGGTTTCTCATGCAGTCATCCATGCTTCCTTCAGTGACAGAAGATGGTAGGGTCGTGCTAGTTGTGGAGGTGCTGCTTGGAGAGGGAGTGCCAGCAATATCACTATCTGCACTACTTCCTGTGCCTTCCTCCAGAAATGTGCCCCTATTTATTTTAGTGGGGGGCCCCTCCCCTTCCCTCTGGCTGTGCCACCCCAACTCATTTTTTTCATTTCTCAAAAATATTAGAAATAGATTGTCTGATTCTACTTTGTTAAGTAACAAACTATTCTAATCAACTTATCCTTTTCACCCACAAGCTTACTCTCACACACTGTGTTCTTTTGTACAAGCTTAAATGTTGCCCTGCTGGCCTTTGGTATAATTTTCTAAATTTGGAATTCAAAAGTTGATGGATGCACTGAAATGGAATGTGCCTGGCTCCCTGCTTGTGTGTTCAAGAGCACACAACACAACAAACAAACAATGAGCTGCAGTAATGAATAAATAATATTGTAAGACAGTCAGTGCAGCAGCAGCAGTTGGACAGGTGGCTTCACACGAGTGGTAGTGTACTATGCCTCCCAAGAAAGATATTTGGGATGCAAATAAACAAACCCGATATTTTTGTTAAATGTTTAGTAGTCTACTAGTATTTTTTCAGGGAATGAAATGAAAATGATGAATATCACACTTCTCCTGATCCACTTGAATGCAATGGGCCTTTGTGTGTTGAACTTCAGTTCACACACACACAGAACAACAGAAGTATATAAAAACAAACAAACAGTGGAGTAATAATAAATGATGGAATCTAAAATATTGTAAGGCTGATATCAGCAGCAGCTGATTCAGCAAGCAGCTTCCCAAGGTACAGGAAAGATATTGGGTGCAAATCAACAAGCACCCTATAGTTTACTGGCAGTTGTGTTCAGGCCAGGGATTGCAATGATAAACAAACAAACAAGCAGTAGAGTAATAATAAATGATGGAATCTAAAATATTGTAAGGCTGATATCAGCAGCAGCTGATTCAGCAAAGGGCCTCCCAAGGTACAGGAAAGATATTGGGTGCAAATCACCAAGCACCCTATAGTTTCCTGGCAGTTGTGTTCAGACCAGGGTATGTAATGATAAACAAACAAACAAACAGTGGAGTAATAATAAAAGATGGAATCTAAAATATTGTAAGGCTGATATCAGCAGCAAGCACAATATAGTTTACTGGAGTTGTTCAGGGAATAAAATGACAATAAAATTCAAAATTCTTCTGATGCACTTAAATGGAATGTGGCTGTGTGTGTAATTATGTATGTAATAAACAAACAAACAATGGAGTAATAATGATGGAATCAAAATATTAAGGCTGATATCGCAGCAGCAGCAGCAGCAGCAGCAGCAACCTCCCAACAAAAAAGATCTTGGGGTATAAATCAACAAGCACAATATAGTTTACTAGTAGTTGTTCAGGGAATAAAATGACAATAAAATTCAAAATTCTTCTGATCCACTTAAATGGAATGGGCCTGTGTTGTTGAACTGCACAGGGCACTCACAACAAGTTTAAAAAATGAACAATGAAGTAAGTAATAGTAAACTAAAATAAATGTAAAATATTCTCCAGTCTCCACTAGATAGAGGTGCTCTTGGCTTGCACCCCAAATGTGTGTGTGTGCAAGCAAGCAAATTGAACTTGGGAAAATAGAAAATAAATGGTAGAGTATATATATTGTATATTTTTAAAATAAATCCACACCTCCCACTTCCAGTTGAACCTCCCCCTTTACCCAATATCAGAAAAAAATTCCTCACAAACTGCCGGGGTGGGGGGGAAGAGAATAAACTGCTATTCCCTTCAGCAGACAAAGCTGCAGGGAATCAAAGGAATTATTTTCTAGATTCAATTCCCTCCCTTCCTGCCTAAGTTAAATCTAAAGCCTCCAGCCTCCCTCCAAATTCGAATAGCCAGCAGCAGCCAGCCACACAGCCCTCCACCCTCAACCACATCCAAGAGCAGACTGCGACCTCTGGAGGTGCCTCGGCTTTTTATGCCCTCTGGCCCATCCAGAAGTGTCAGTCAAAACCTGGCAATGCCATTGGTGGAATTGTTCAAAATATTTGCATGGTACCATCCCATGCCCAGCCCACATGGGCAGGTCTAAAAAAATAAGAAATAAAATAAAATAAAATAAAATCAGTGCGAGCTTTTACTGCTATAAAAAACCCACTGCTGCTACTATAAAAATTCAGGCATTTAAAATACCTAATTTTCACATGTTTCTGTTGTGCTTTGGTGTGTTTTTTGACCACGATTTCAAAAGAAAAATTGCGGTCGCCATTTTGGATCCCCCCACCGCATGGCATGGCAAGACGACGAGGATGCCCCCCCCAGCCTGGTGCAAGCAGCCCAGGACAGGAGGGGGGGGGAAGGCCGGGGACACCCCCCCCCTGAAACCACCCTTCTGGTAGGTGTCCTCACACAGGCAGGCATATTTTCGCCTGCTTTTTTGGCTGGGAGTCCGTTTTGTTTCTGTTTTTTTAATTTTTAAAACTTTTTTTCTGTGCTGAGCTGACTGAGTGCTCTTGGCAATAGCATCGCGCGATCACTGTGATGCCATTAACGAGAAAAATAAACCAGACCCAATTTTTCTTTTTTCGGGTCAGGTTCGAGCTGGAGTGGAGTAATTCTCGTTACCGTTTCCGTTAACTAACGAGAACGATATCTGAAAACGAAAACGAGAATTTCGCTGCTCCGTGCCCATGTCTAATGGTGACCAGAACTGTGCACAATACTCCAGATGGGGCCTCACCATAGATTTTTAAAGAGGCAAAATGGCATTATTTTCTATACTCTTCCTAATGATCCCTAGCATTGAGTTTGCTTTTTTCACTGCTGCGGCACACTGGGATGACACCTTCATTGAGATGTCCACTAGGACACCAAGGTCCCTTTCCTGGTTTGTTGCAGAGAGTTCAGACCCCATCAGTTTATAAATGTAATTGGTTTTTTTTTTGCCCCAACATGCATCACTCTGCACTTGCTAATGTTGAAGCTCATTTGCTATTTATTGGTTTGCCCACTCCCCCAGTGTCAAGAGATCCCTCTGGAGCTCCTTACAATCTCTCTCAGTTTTTAATACCCTGTATAATTTAATGTTGTTGGCAAATTTGGCTATCTTGTTATTAACTCCTTCTTCTAGATCATTAATGAAGAGGTTGAAAAGCAGGGGTCCCAGTAATGAACCCTGGGGGACCCCACTCTTTACCTCCTCCACTTGGAGAAGTGTCCATGTAGTGCTACCCCCTGTTTCCTGTCCCTTAGCCAGTTGCTGATGCAGGACAAGACCTGTCAATTGATTCCATGACTGGAAAGGTTATTCAATAGCCTTTGGTGCGGGACCTTGTCAAAAGCCTTCTGAAAGTCCAGATAAACAATGTCAACTGGATCTCCCTTATCCACATGCTTGTTGACACTCTGAAAAAAATCCAACAGTTTAGTGAGGCATGATTTGCCCTTGCAGAAGCCATGTTGGCTCTCCTTCAGCAGCACCTTCTCTTCTATGTGCCTATTAACTTTATCATTCAGGATGGTTTCAATCACTTTACCTGGAACACATGTCAAACTGAGCAGTCGGTAATTTCCTGGATCACCTCTGAATCATTTTTTTTGAAGATTGGTGTTATATTTGCTACCTTTCAGTCATCAGGCACAAGGGAAATATACATTTTGGCTAGGACACCCCCAGTTTCATCTTTAAGTTCCTTTATTTATTTATACAACTTATATGCCACCCACTACCCAAAGGTCTCTGGGTGGCTTACAATTAAAATGAACCGTTAAAATAGTTAAAATGTTAAAACACAAAACACTAAAATTGCCACCAGGACCTGCAATCTATGTTATGTCAGTTAAAAAACTTCAGAAACAGGAAGGTTTTTACCTGGCATCAAAATGTCATCAGTGTTGGTGTCAGGTGGATGTCACTTGGGAGGGCATTCCATAACCTGGGGGCAGCTGCCAAAAAGTCCCTAGACCTACAAGCCATCCCTTTCACCTCCTTGAGGGATGGCTCTCTCGGGAGGGCTCCCTGGCTAGATCTTAATAGCCAGCTAGGTTCATATGGAAGGAGACAGCTGCAGATACCCTGAAGGAGACAGTCCTTCAGGGTATCTAGGTCCTAAGCCATTTAGGGCTTTATATGCCAAAACAACTGGTAACCAATGCAGGTTACGCAGAATTGGTGTGATGTGATCCCTGGCAACCCCACTGCTTACCAGCCAGGATGCATGATTCTGAACCAGTTGCTATCGCCGAACCATTTTCAATGGCTGCCCCATATAGAGTGCATTGCAGTAATCAATATGGGATGTTACCAGTGCATGAGTAACTGTCATGAGGCTCCGTTCGTCCAGGTAGAGGCGTAGCTGGTATATTTTCTGCAGCTGTAGAAAGGCACCCCTGACCACCGAGTCCACCTGGGCTTCCAGAGTTAGACTGGGGTCCAGGAGTACCCCCAAGCTGTGGACCCTGTCCCTTAGGGGGAGTGCAACCCTGTCCAGAACAGGGAGATGGCCCTCTAATCTGTCTGGTGAAGCACCCACTAATAGCACTTCTGTCTTGTCTGGATTAAGTTTCAGTTTATTAACCCTCATTCAGTCCATCATCTGGCCCAGACACGAGTTCAGTATACAGACAGCCTCACCTGGATGGGTGGAAAATGAGAGGTAGAGCTGAGTATTGTCAGCATATTGCTGACTCCTCAGTCCAAACCTCCTGATGACCTCTCCCAGCGGATACATGTAAAAGTTTGACAGCATGGGGGGCAGTATAGAGCCCTGTGGAACCCTGTGACATAAACGCCACAGTGCAGAGCAATTGACCCCCAGCATCTATACTGCCCCCCATGCTGTCCCAGACACGAGTTCAGTATACAGACAGCCTCACCTGGATGGGTGGAAAATGAGAGGTAGAGCTGAGTATCGTCAGCATATTGCTGACTCCTCAGTCCAAACCTCCTGATGACCTCTCCCAGCGGATACATGTAAAAGTTTGACAGCATGGGGGGCAGTATAGAGCCCTGTGGAACCCTGTGACATAAACGCCACAGTGCAGAGCAATTGACCCCCAGCATCCCCTTCTGGACATAGTCAGCAAGGAAGGAGCGGAACCACCGCAGCCCCCAACTTGACCAGCCTATCCATAAGGACACCATGGCCGATGGTGTCAAAAGCCGCTGAAAGGTCCAGGAGTATCAACAGGGTTGCACTCCCCCTGTCTCTCTCCTGGCAAAGATCATCGTACAGGGTGATCAAGGCAGTCTCCTTGAGAACTTGTGGATGGATGCCATCTGGTTCTGGTGATTTGTTAGCATTTAGTTTAACAAGACAGGAAGGACCTCCTCCCTGGTTATTTCTATCTGGCTTAATTCTTCGGTTTCCCTCCCTATGAAGATAGGCTGTGTTTTGGGCATGTGGTCTCTGTCTTCAGTGAATACTGAAGCAAATAATTCATTGAGTCTCTCTGCAATCTCTGTTTCTCTTTAATAATCCCTTGCCTTCCATTGTTGTCTAACGGTCCAATGGCCTTCCTAGTTGGGTTCTTACTTCTAATGTCCTTGTTATTTCTTTGAGTGTTTTTAGCTATACACTCCTAAAACTCTTGCTTTGCTTTCCTGATTGTTGCCTTGCATTTGTTCTGCCAGAATTTATGTTTCTGCCTGTTGTCCTCATTTGGACAAGCCTTCCATCTTCTAAAGGAGCTTTTCTTGCTTTTAATGACTTCTGAAACAGCTCCTGTAAGCCACAATGGATTCCTCTTGGACCTGGCAGTGCCCTTTTCCCTTTTGGACATGCATTCCAATTGGGCCTCTGTTATTGTTTTTATGAGCAGCCTCCATGTCTTTTGGAGTGTTTTGACTCTCCCAATTTTCCCTTTCAGCTTCTTTTTTACTAGTTTCCTCATCTTTGGGAAATTGCCTTTTTGAAAGTTTAAGATCTCTGTGTTAGATTTTATCAGTTATTTGCAGTCTATGATTAAGTTGAAAGTAATTGTGTTGTGGTCACTGTTCCCTATTGCATCAGTCACATTAACATTTTGCACCAAATCTTGTGTATTACTCAGGATCAGATCTATTTATTTATTTATTTATTTTCATACTTGTATACCGCACCCATTTCCCTGCGGGAACTCTGGGCTGTTTACACACAATTAAAAACAATAGCATCCATAACAAACAAAACGATATTGGCAAGAAGCGGTTTTTTTATTTTATTTTATTTGGATTTTTGTTACCTCTAGTTGGGTCTTCAACCATCTGTACCAGGGAACAATCATTTAGCATATCTAGGAACTTCATATCTTTATCATGTGCTGAACAACAGTTCACCCAGTCTATGTGAGGGTAATTGAAGTCCTCCATTATAAACAGGCTTCCCTTCTTGGATGCCTCCTTTACAACATTCTCCAACTGCCAGTCTCCCTCAGGGGCATGGGTCGGAGACCGATAGCATATGCCACCACCCTTGTGGCCTGATGCTCGTACCCACTGAGTTTCTAATGGTGACTCCAAATCACCTAGATATTCCAATTTGTACAGTTTTATCACTTCTTTGACATACAAGGCTACACCACCTCCCATTTGCCTCTTCCTCTCCTTCCTGTACAGTTTGTAGCCTTAGATAGCTGTATCCCATTGGTTACCCTCTGTCTACCAGGTTTCAGTGATGCCAATAACATCAATATTTTTATCTACTGCTTAGTATTCCAGCTCCCCTATTTTGTTCCGGAGGCTTCTGGCATTTGCATACAAGCATTTATAGAGGTTTTTCTGATGCAGTCTTTTAAATCCAGTTGCATCATTGGACTGCCTCTTGCATCCTTCTGCTAGCTCCTGGCTCTGCTCAGTTATTACTGCATCCTTCTTACTACTCAAGTAGAGGCTTTCCCGAACTGGATGCTGCCCAGCTGGTCCCATCATGGTTCAAGTGCAACCCATCCCAAGGTTTGGCTTGTTCCAAAATGTTCTCCAATTCCTGACAAATCTGGGCAGTGGATGAGTTGCTAATGTCTTTGTGATCGATCCACTTGGCTTTTTTGTTTTTGGTTTTTTAAAATCCTTATGATGTATACATTTGCCTGTGTGGTTCACTTCACAAAAGGAAAAGGGATGAGATTGGTTTAAAAGCACAAATTCTACTGAAGTTACATTTTGGACAGCCAGTGAAAGACAGCAGCACACCCCACAGCACCCGGATGCGTTCACAGTCCTCATGTGTGCCATGCCCCCCCCCAACAGAAACCTCAAGTTGATCCTCTGAGCCTTGACTCTGCCAGATCTTGTTTGAATCCACTTCCTCCCCCAGTCTATGGCATCCACTGCCCTTAAAATGGGGAGGGTGGTGGTGGTTTTGGCTCCGATGGACAGGAACAAATATTAGACTTTGGAAACAGAAGAAGAAAAACATCTAGCCAAAGGCTTTAGGGAAAGGGTTACGAAAACGTGCCACAGATGACAAGCAGGAGGTGGAAATGAGGGAATCAGAGAGGGGTCGGCAGATTGCCAGTTCCAGAGCCTAAAAGTTACAGGTCAGCTTTGTTGAGACCTTTTCACCATCAGGGCAGCGTCTCTGCAGCCAAGTGCAAATGGAATGCATTATCAGGGCAATGGTGAGTATAGTAGCATGGGTTTTAGTGATTTCAGCAGTGATTTCAGCTCTTAGACATAGCAGGCTGGAGACAGCTTCTAGTGTAACAGCTCTTTATTCAGGGAGAGAACAAGACTGGGGACTGGGGAGAGGGAGCTCCATTTATAGGAACCAGGACTGGGTAGGAAAAGATACATTTTGGAGGGAACAAAGCTGCCTTTTGGCAGAGACCAATAGGATTGAGGATCCAAATGCAGCAACTTGAATAAACCAATAGGCTTGTTCCCTTTGGAACAGGAACAGAAACCAATAGGAATACAGATCAATACACAACAGTGAGTGTCATGTTTTGGATCAGATAGGCCTGGGAGGGGGGCAACAAAACCACTACACCTGGTGCATCTGAAACAGGGCCAGGCCTTTTCAGAGGGAGCAGTCCCAATGCCATGGCCAACAGGCAGCAGAAAGGTTTGCTGAGCTCAGGTAGACTGGCTCAGGTTGTTCCAGGGACAGAGTAAAGAAGCTGCCCAGGGTTCAAGCCAGTTAAGCCCAACAAGAGAGTGAAAAGGTCAAGGAAGAGGAGTCCCAAAGGGCATCAGCATAACATTCCTCCAACAACAAGGCCCTCCTCTTGAGGAGCACCCCCTCCTCTAGGAGAATGGACCCAGTCTACCCTGAAGGTCCGGGATCTTCAGACATGGCCTGCTTTTCCATGGCATGTGGTCCAGAAGGCTCCAGATCCTTCTCCAACAGGGATCTCTTCAGTGGATGCATGAAAAATGTTACTTGTAGCATTGCTGAGCTTTACCCACAGCCCTTTCGCAGGATATTAACAAGCACTGCTTCTAGTTTTTCTCTTTCGCTGCCACCAACTAGCTTTTCTAGTAAATGAATGCTTTCATACTGATTATAAATTGAATAAAGATAAAATACGTTTATTTATTACAAAGCATAATTAAAAGCATCAAGGGTAATGTGTTTAGGTACAAACTAAAGGAAGAATATAGCTCAAACACACTAATATTATATACAGATAAAGCTGATCATTTGCACACCTTGTTCTTCAGTTTACAGACACCCATCACTTAGTTTTCCTCACAGAAGCTCTTCTCTTTCTAGTCTATAACTGGCTCCCAGCCAGGCCCTATCTATCTTTCTCAGTATGGGTAGGTCCCTAGCTGACCTTCTCTCAGATGGTGTCAGTCCTTATCTATCTAGTTCAGAGCTGGGCAGAGCCTTAAATCCCCTCAGGCTCCTCCCCCAAACCCACTCATTGGTCCACAAGCCACCAATCTACATAGACACATCTAATAAAGATGTGTTCAACACAAAGGGGTAAATGGCACACTCCTGTCTTCCAGAGGTACATGTCATGGGGTTCAACAGCACTCACCCCAAACTAGCCATGAAGATTTGCACCTTAAAGCAAGGTAAAGAAACTCAAATACATAATCACAAAATAAGGGGTGGGAATCTTACTCGGCAGTTTACTCATAATCCTTAACCCCAGTTTTATCTGTCATGAAATATTTGCTAGCAGCTTTATTCTGACTGACTGTGCATTCTTGCTCACTCTGATCTGCCAGGGAGGGGGAGCCCTGCCACTGACCGGGGTGGCAATGAACATGTTCTCCTGCTTCCACACAGGTGGCTGGCATTTCTCTGGCTTTTCCTTCTGCCATGAAGACACCGGTTTTCTTGGTCCTCATCCTAGGAACCTTCACTTTCCTCATCTACATTCTCCAAAGAAGCGAGATCAAGGTAGAAGTTCTTTCTCTGTGTATGTGAACGGACAGGTTCAAAAAGCTAAAAAGTTTTTATAAATCGCTATATTACATTAATTTATCCTTCCATGTCTGTCTCTGTGGTGAAATCATGTTTGCTCCATACCTAGTTAATTAGGACAGCATGCCAGGTGTTGCTCCACCCTATGCCAACCACACCCAGAGGTGGATTACCTACAGCTTCCCTTTAGGAATGAGAAAAATGCCGTTGTCAGTAATTTTGCAGATCCAAGATTATGAAACACTGATTCTATCCCCCCATTTTTTTAATTTAGAGGAACACCCATTGTCTAAGAGATAAAGTCTTTCCTAGGACTTCCTACATGATCTTTTTTTTTCTTTTAAGAACTAAGATCCCATCAATAGAACCTGGATTTTCAAGGTGCAAAAACTTTTTTACTCATTAGTTGCAGTCTTCATGTTATTGTTGTTTCTGCTAATGTTATTATTTCTCATTATGTCCTCCAGACTACCATCTTTAGAATGCCCATCAGGCAAGCTAAAGTGCACCATGTCACCGCAAACAATGGTAAGGGCTTCCTAATCTTTTGTCCTTGCAGCTGGCATTACTTCGAGTAATATAACAAGTAGAGAACAAAATGGATTGCAAGCAATACTTATTATGTTGTTGTTATATATAAGTTGTATACTGCCCAGAATGACCTTGTGATCAGATGGGCAGTATATTAGCCAAATAAACAAATATTAAAGAAAGAAAGAAAGAAAGAAAGAAAGAAAGAAAGAAAGAAAGAATAATAAAAAATTGCATCACACTATCATTCTGCTCTCTCAGCAAATATAACACATGACGTTCAAAATGCCCAAATGTTCTGATTTAGTTCTGATTGTTATCTGAATGAATGTATGACCATTCTTTTCTTTCTTTCTTTCTTTCTTTCTTTCTTTCTTTCTTTCTTTCTTTCTTTCTTCCTTCCTTCCTTCCTTCCTTCCTTCCTTCCTTCCTTCCTTCCTTCCTTTCCAAAACCCAGCTGAAGATAGCAGAAGCCAATGCATGCCTTGGAACAATGGCAGTGCAAACTCTAATAATGTAGAACTGTCAATAAAGGAGAAAGAAATCAAAGATATTCTGAGAAAACTGGACCAGCTGATGCCCAACGTCACTTTCAGGGATGTAAAAACCACCACGAGTGCCAAGAACAGCCAAGCCGCCATCTTAAACCACAAGGAGGCTTACTGCGTCGGAGACCACTTGAGGGTTCGCCTGGACGCCTATGACCACTTGGGGCAGAGGAAGGTCTACGGAGGAGATTTCCTACGAGCCAGGATCTCCTCGCCCAGCCTCAAGGCCGGAGCCTCGGGGCTTATCCAGGATCTCAGGAACGGCTCGTATCTGGTCGATTTCACTCTGCCCTGGGAGGGGAACGCCAGTGTCTCACTCTTGCTCATCCACCCCAGCGAAGCTGTTTCCGCCCTTTGGGGCACCAGGAAGAAAGGCTATGACAAAGTCGCTTTCACGGGCAGATTTTTAAGCGGAACCTCCGAAGTCAGCGCCGAGTGTGGTTTCCATCTGAGCCAAAGCTTGGGCCTGTGCGCCTACGTGGACGAGAGGGACCAGGAGGCCTTCTACTGCGTGAAACCCAAGAAGGTGCCTTGCGAAGCTTTCGTCCGCCTGAAGTCCCACAACACAGCCATCTCCTATCTCACAGAGTTGGAACGGAGCCTTTTAACCAGGTATTTATTTTTCATCTCCACTTCCTCCTGCTCTTTCAGTTTAGGGCAGTATTGGTCTGTGCTTTGGTGTCCTTGTGTCCTAGGCTAATGGGATGCTTGCAGATTGTTTACGGGAGGACTTTGCACTGTTCAGGTAAAGGTCCTTGCAAAACGTAATTGTAGGGCTGTAAAAGGTGCTGGGAGGGGGTGAACCACATGGCTGAATGTTTTGTGTAACTCTTGTAGGACCAGAAGACATCACACCTGGGTGTGTTGACCTTTAGAAAAATAGGAGTAGCAAAGGGGAAGGCATAAATGAGATGTATAATACTTGTAGGTGATGTCGACAGATAGCATAACAGAAAGGTGTTCTTCACAATTTGTTGAAGCTGCACGGGGAATAGTGAGTTTAGATAAAAATATCTCTTTGTGTACAGTAGGTTCCCCATATTCCAAATCTTCTCCCACCCACCCCCTCCTGATGCAAATACAGAACAGAATGGAAAGTAGTGAGCATAGCATGGGAAAATACAGAACAAAACAGAAAAAATGTATTTTCACATGCATTACTGGGCAATAAAGGGTGCCAGAGACTATGTTATGTATTCTTCTCTAACAAGTAACCATAACATGGTCTAGTAATAGATGTGAAAATAGTGTTGTTTTCCTAGATTTGTTTCTTAAAATATCAGAAGTGAAATTGTGGTTATGGGGTTTGTGTGTCCAATTGTATAGTTAAAATGTGGGATCTCTTATATACAATGACTCAGCTACCATCCTGAGCAGTTTCAAAGGTGGACAGACGAATTTCAGAGTGAATTAGACTGTCAGGACCAACAGTTAGGAAACCTCTAGATAACTTCTACTATTGGAAGCAGTAACTCTGAGAAGGAAGGGTTATTTAGTATTCAACAGTGACACCACCTACCTTGACCAGTTTGTGATTCCCCTCAACTGGAAGTTTTTAAACCAGGCCCTGCCTCATGCATAAGGCTCCTTGCCTCAAGAGCATCAGGCTGCATGTGTGTGTGTGTGTGTGTGTGGTTCTCAGGCACCATAACTTCATCCAGGCATCCAGAATCCTATTCAGGTTAGTGTGAACATTGTAGAACTTGCAACAGTCAATAGCAGCTAATCAATGAGGTGCTGGGAGATATGTCAGCTGGGCCACCAGGCATACAAACAATATGCAACAGAGATGCACCCGTAGGACATACTGAATTAGGAGCAATTAGCCACAATATGTTATGCAAATCTTTGGGCAAAACCAGGAGGATTCAGTTCCAACATGTCTAAAGCAAACCAATATATGCCTCTCCATGTTATAGCTGCAGTACAGCTGTTGTAACCACTTCACCACTTCACCCTGAGGTTCTTCTAACACAGCTCTGAAATATTGCTGAAGCTTTGAGGGGTGTCAAATGAAAGACAGTTCCCACCAATGCAAAGCTGTCATTTGTATCCTTGGTCAACTCATTAGAACAACTTTTGATGCACAAATGCAATTTTTCCACTGTTCAGATTCCCTTACAATGCCTGGTAAGAAAGATTGAGAATGTTTTTCTCTGCCAAATTCACTTCAACTGTTCAGAACCACTCTCCTCTGCTGCTTCGCATCCACAACATGCGGACATCATGCTCTGGAATCTGATTTCCCTTTGGAAGCCAACAAAGAAAGGACATGCCAAGATTCACGCTGATTCGAAAGCTGATGCCTGCTTGCCTTGTCCAGAAGGGACGATTTGACATGACAGTTAGGCGGGACAGGACCATTCTTGAGAAGTCTTCTGTTTTCCTTCCCCCTTTCCCCCCAACAAACTGATCCTTTCCCCCCTTTCTTCTGGAAGGTACAACCTGGGAGTCCAGATCCCTCATATGTTTGGAGCTATTCCTGTTGTCCCTTGTAAAAGTGAGTTGAACGTCTCTGTTTGGATGAAAGGTTTGGTGGCATCTGATCCAAGACAACCTTGTAAAACAACCATAACAATCTCTTGCCTGCTTCGTGAAGTTTTCCAAAAAGATGGCTGTACAATGTTTTTGTATTCTGTCCAACCCAACCACTTAAATCCTTGTGATTCTTTGGCTGCTTGGCTGGTTTGCATAGTCTTCAATTTTATCTTATTTTAATTTTTTTATTGTTGTTATTTTTGTTTTTCCTTGTGGCTTTTCCTTCTTTTTAAGAATTTGGAAAAATTCTTGCAATATATAAAAGAATACCGGATCATTACTTTAAAAATAGGTGGTAATGATGGTGAGAATTATGATGAGAATTGTGGAATCATATGTTGCGATGATAATGATGATTTGAGATGGAGCTGAATCAAAATATGGAGATTTGTCATGATTCATAGAATCATAGAGTTGGGAGAGACCTCAAGGGCCTTCCAGTCCAACCCTCTGCCATGCAGGATTCATCAGGGGTGATGAATTGACTGATCTGTGAACTGGTGAATTTCCAGCGAGGAATTGATGAATCAATGAATCAGTTCATCTCCCCTTTAAAATGCTACAAACAAGTCTTCAGATATCCTCCCTATGCCTGGGGTTCAGACATATGAGCTATGCACTCCCCCAAAAAGGGCCACCACAGGAAAGAGTTATTTAGCAACTAGGTTCAGGAAACCCAATCTTCACCAAACTGGGAAAGATTGTAGAAGAGATTCAAAGGAAGCTTCTCTGAACGTTTGGACTCTCTGTTTGCCTGGGAAGAACTTTCCTTGGCAGCCCCCATTTGGGGGTACATAGCTCTGATGTCTAAACCCCAGCCATCACCAACATTCCAGGGATAGTAGAAGAGACTCAGGGGAAGCCTCCCTCCAATTTTAGTGTCCCTTGGTACCCTAGGGGACATTTTATAGGATGATGAATTGACAAATAAATAATCACCCAAATTCATCAATCTGTATTTGTCAGGGGGACTCCATTTATGACAAATATGAATGAATTTCTCAACAAATGTTGAGAAATTTGTCAGAAAACATGATTCATTTTTCAGTTCTTCACCATCTCTAAGGATGATGCTGGTTGTGCTTATCCTGGGCTTTCTTCAGAAATTAGCTTCCAGGCACCAGGCCCTCTTTCCCTATGGAACCTCCTTTTATCTCTGAAGGAACTCTCAGGCCTACCGCCCGTTTCCGGGAGTGCCATTTTCCCACACATGATTGCAGATGCGCTGCTGAGCCATTCCCATCATCCGCTGATTGCTGCCTTCTTTTCCCTTCTCCCTCTTTCCCAGAAGAGAACATGACACGTGAGAAATGCACTTTGGGGATGAATGTCCCCTTTCCGAGTGGCTTCGCGTGGCAGAACCAGTGGCACCCGCTGACCTGTGACCTGCGCCCTTTCAACTCCTTAGATGACATTACCTCTTGTTTGAAAGGGAAGCTGCTTTACCTCCTTGGAGACTCAACTGGGCGGCAGTGGTTCGAGTACCTGACAAGGAGAGTAACCTGTATGTCCTTCCACCTCACTACGATACATCCCAGGGCTGGGTTCCCCATCATAGTCATCACGCTTCTTGCTGGCCAGTTCGAATCATAGGGGGAACCGAACTGCCAGCCTCCAGCTCCTCAGCTGGAGGCCTAAACCACTGGGCCCTCCACCAAGCACATTATTGTTGCTATTGTTGTTGATTGATGGCATGTGGGTTTGGTATTCACGAGCTGTTAGGATCTAAGGTTGGTTTCTTTTTTGAGAACTGCCCAGAATGGCCCTGGCTGCTGGATGAGCGATCCAGCCAGCCTCTTAGCAAATATTAGCAGAACTGAAGCAAAACCAGTCCTGACACGTTGCCTCTTTCTCATTAGCCCTTCGCAATGTTGATAGCCACGGATCTGGAAAACACCGGAATTTGATTGCTGTGGATCTGGCCAGAAACATTCAGATCCAGTGGAAGAAACACCACCACCCCTTAGTCACGGCCAGCGAGTACTCGGTCACGGACCACAACTATATCGCTCAGGAGATCGACAGCATGGCCGGCGGCAAGGACATGGCTGTGGTCATTGCCATTGGCCAACACTTTCGCCCCTTCCCCATCGAGCTGTTCCTTCGGAGGGCCATCAATGTGCGGAGCGCCCTCCAGCGCCTTCTCCTGCGGAGCCCGGACACCAAGGTGGTTCTCAAAGGAGAGAACATCCGGGAGCTGGACGTCGACCAGGAGCGCTTCAGTGACTTCCACGGCTACGTCCAGTACCTGGCAGCCAAGGAGATCTTCCAGGACTTGAAGGGGGTCTTCATCGATGCCTGGGACATGACGGTGGCATATGGGACGAACAACGTCCACCCCCCGGATCATGTGGTTTGGAATGAAATCAATATGTTTTTCAATTACATCTGCTGAGTGTCATTGGACAAAGCTAAGGAGCAGGAATCCGCCAAAGGGACCCTGGGAGAGGTGGGGCATTTTCTCCAGCGGTGGACATTTGACGTGTGGAGATTTGTGAAAAAGCCCACATCTGCACCCCTCTCGTGGGTATTTCCCACCACACTGGATTCCTTTAAGAACCTTCAGGGAATACCTGGGAGTTCTCCTCTAGAAGATGGAGTTTCTGCACAGGGCTTGGGAAAGTTACCCTTTGGATTCATAATGATGACAATGTTAATAATATGTATGTGTGGTAACATGGATCCCGAGTTATGGCAACTCTTTCCAGGGTTTGCTAGGTTCAGAGTGTCAAGTAGTAGTTAATCACGCCTGTCTTCTGGGGTTGCCCTGGGGCTGGGCAGAATTTGGACAACCCTCTTCTGAAATCCCAGACCCGTGCAGCCACATTCCCAAGGTTTCTGGTTTCATCTGGCCAACAGGATTGGATCTATATTCATGTCTAAAAGGTTGCAAAACTGCAGAGCTGGGAAGGTCCCTAAAGGCCATCTAGTCCCCCACCCCTCCGCCGCCGCCGCTCCCATCAGGGAAAGAAGACCACAGCTCCAAAGTTGGTGGCCCTCCCCCTGGTCTTGAACGCCTCCGATGGACAGAGTCCTTTCCACCACGAACCAGCTCTGGCTTAGATTTCAACAACTGATACCTACAGAATCCATGCAAGCAATAGGCCTAGGCAGGTGACCTGCTAGAAAGGATGGTTGGATCATTTCATGTTTTTTTTTTAAAAAAGTAAAATTTCGTTTGGTCTCTTCTTATTCTTTTATGCTGTCCATGAGCCAATTTGAGAGTTTTCTTTGTGTGGGAAGCTGGGGTTTAAATAACTAAGTAAATAAATAAGGACCAGCAAATGGGTGGTGGAGCGTTTGGTGCAGGGTGGAACAGTCACTGGACTGTGTGTTTCTAAATGCAGAGGGGCATCACATGGCCTGGAGGTTGGCCTGTTTGCGGGGTGGGAAGGGGAAGGTGCCTCCAGGAGGTGGTTGGGCAAACTTTGTTTTGACCCTGGGTCTTGACTTTTTCCAGGGGCCAGAGTGTTGTGCAACCACTGCAGATGAATGCGCCCTCCATGACGGTTGTATTTCCCTTCAGTCTGAATCCCCAGTGCCTCGTGACTGACCTTTCTAGGTTTTCATTGATACGGCCATTCCCAGTAGGCCCCCTTCTGTTGGTTCCCCAATAATACTGCCTTTGTGAATCCATTGAAGTGCCTGGGGCTTTTCACGGAGGGTATTTAAGGCCCAGGTAATACAGAATAGGATCGCCACCGATCTGCAGCAGCCACAGGAGGCAGGGTTTCCGCTCAGCGGGACTTTCTGCTCCACCACCAAGCGGAAGAGCAACCCCTGGCTCTGGGCTGGTGGCAGGTGAAAGGGGCAACCCCAAATCCTTTGTAAGGGTCTGGCAGGCAGCCATTCCTGGGCAAACACCTGAACAAGCAAGATGGCTGTGAAGAATCTTGAAAGAGAGAGAGAAAAATGTTTCGCTGCTAACAAAGGGGTGCCCGTGCCCGGGGTGTATGTGCCAAAGAAGAATTAGTACCAAGGTGTTTGCATTCTCACTGTTATGATAACATTGTGCAGGGTGGCCTCCCAATTGTCCCACAGTTGGGAAAGGGTGTGCGTTGGTGGACTAAGTCTGCTCTTTTTAATATTGGCCAGGGAAGGTAAATGAGGAGCTTTGCAGAGGTTTAGCACTAGCAGGCATGCTTACTCACGGAGCATGTGCGGCTGCCTCCCGCTGCCCCTCCCATCCTTAGGGCCAAGCTTGTTCCTCCACAGGCATGCAGAAGAAGAGGAAGAAGAGGAGTAAAAAGTTAAATAAACAGCTACATTTGTCCTGAGGGTGGTGGAGAGCACAAGGCAGAACATGGAGCTTATATTTTGTGTTTTTCTTTTTTGTGGTTTTTTATTTCATACGTAAATTAAGTTTCTTTTCATCGTCTTGTTCTTAGTTGTCTTATTGTACCTATAAAATAATAATATATATATTTAAAAGACAAGAAAAGAAGGTTGAAGCAGACCCTTTTGCTGCCTCCTGGCTTCCCTGCAACCTGTTCCTCCTGCCAGGCGAGCCTTAAAACGATTTGGCACCTGTCTGAGTGAGTTCTTCCAAAGGCTCTCCTTCTGCCATGAGACGACCAACTGCCCTCCTGCTCCTGGTTCTTTTCACCATTATTGTCATCCTCAGCTACACTCTCCGCAGGTTTGAGATCAAGGTAAAACAAAGCATCAGAATTACAATTAACACCCTTCCTTTTCTATCAGAAGCTCATTCCTAATCCCTGCCTGGGGACACCCAAGCACCGGGAAAACAACAACCCTCTGTTGAATGGATAGATCAAAATGAAAAGGTTTCTGAAAGGATCAGGGAAGTGGGTGCTCTTTTCCATTTTGGAAACAGAGGTGTGTGTGTGTGTGTGTGTGTGTGTGTGTGTGTGTGTGTGTGTGTGTGTGTGTGTGTGTGTGTGTGTGCGTGCGTGTGTGTGTGTGTGTGTGTGTGTGTGTGTGTGTGCGTGTTCTTGGAAGATACAAATTTTGCAGTTTTTGGATTTGTGCACATGAGGGAGACCCGTGCTGTTTCTCCCATCCTTGCCTGGAGGTGGGGAACTCTGTCAGGCTTGAGTGTCATTTGTGGTTTTGTCCCATCTTTGTGCAGGGCCATTATAAAAGGAGGTGGGGGCTGGAGACAGATGAGCAAGCCTTCTTTGTTCTCCTTCAGGAGAACAGTTGGCAAGGGTTTCCTGGGGGGTGATCCTATGCCGTGCATGCAGATGTAATTTTGCCTTGGCATGGTCATAAAACTGAAGGTACCTGTTCTCACTTCTTCTCTCAGAACCAGTTTGCCTTTCAATGCCAATTCACCTTCCAGAGTGGCAGCCAGGTTAGCTGGGCAGTAAATGAATGAATGAATGAATGAATGAATGAATGAATGAATGAATTCTTGGTCCTCAGGCAGACAATGTCTCCCTTTGAAGTCCCATAATTATGTTTTTCTCCTTCTTACAGTTTAACATATACAGAGATTTTAAGAAGTGCTTTGAAGGAGCCTCGGTTGCAACACTTAGTGGTATGTCCTTTCATCCTTTCCATAGGTATTTATTCATTTAAAATGTTTCTATCCTGGCTTTCTCCCCAGAAGGACCCAAGTATGTTAAAGATCCCACGGGATGTAGTTTTTTTCCCCACCTGTGCTTAACTTTCCAGTCTACTGGACTACCTTTACATTTTATTAAGGTCTTCTTTTAAGTGACATGAACTCCCTGAAAAAGCAATCTCTTCCTAGTATTTCTACTTTAAACGTCAACCAAAGACTCCAGAAAGTGTCTCTCAGACTATGGGCCTACAGTGTGATGTCTTATAAAACAGCTTTCTATTTAATGCAATTAATTGTTAAGCACTGAAATTAATTCCATCCTAGGTGGCAGTAGCACAATACAGGCAACAAAAGATGGTGCCTTACATTACGCTGAGGTGGAGTGGACAAAAAAGGAGAAAGAAATCAAAGATATTCTAAGAAAACTGGACCAGCTGATGCCCAACGTCACTTTCAAGGATGTAAAAACCACCACGAGTGCCAAGAACAGCCAAGCTGCCATCTTAAACCACAAGGAGGCTTACTGCGTTGGAGACCACTTGAGGGTTCGCCTGGACGCCTACGACCACTTGGGGCAGAGGAAGGTCTACGGAGGAGATTTCCTACGAGCCAGGATCTCCTCGCCCAGCCTCAAGGCCGGAGCCTCGGGGCTTATCCAGGATCTCAGGAACGGCTCGTATCTGGTTGATTTCACTCTGCCCTGGGAGGGGAACGCCAGTGTCTCACTCTTGCTCATCCACCCCAGCGAAGCTGTTTCTGCCCTTTGGGCCGCCAGGAAGAAAGGCTACGACAAAATCGCTTTCACGGGCAGATTTTTAAGCGGAACCTCCGAAGTCAGCGCCGAGTGTGGTTTCCATCTGAGCCAAAGCTTGGGCCTGTGCGCCTACGTGGACGAGAGGGACCAGGAGGCCTTCTACTGCGTGAAACCCAAGAAGGTGCCTTGCGAAGCTTTCGTCCGCCTGAAGTCCCACAACACAGCCATCTCCTATCTCACAGAGTTGGAACGGAGCCTTTTAACCAGGTATTTACATTCCCGCTGAATCTCTGAATGCCCCTGATTTTGATCTTTGCAATTTCTCCTTGAAGCTTTTGGGCCATCAGGAATCCAGCTTAAACTCCTGAAGTCAATGAGTACTAACAAACATCCCAAGTACTAACTGGGACGTTTCACTGGTCAGCGATATATCCCAGTGTGGGTTGCTTGATGGCATCCGCCTGGCACATAATCAACCTGGTTAAGCCACTTGGCTGTCATTGCAACTCCCAAACTCTCTTGTGCTGTCTGTGGTATTCTGGGAACTTCAGCCCAAAGAAGTAACTTTTTTAAAAACTTAACTTAACTCTGGACAGTCTGGTCTGATGGGCTATTTTCCGAAGGCAACATGCTCTCTCTTGCAGGCCAAACCTTGGAGTTGAGATTCATCAGGTGTTCAAAGATGTTCATGTCATCCCTTGCAACAGTGAGTTGAACTTCCTGATGTTTGTGAGAATCTGGGGTGCCTTTTAGGGTGTGTGTGTGTGCATAGATTCTTGGAGGAGGGTCTCTGCGAGGCTGATGGAGACTCAAGTCACTGGACTCCCTGTCAAATTGGACTGAAGTTGCATCAGTGATTCAACCCAGACTCCACTCTGGTTTATTTGTGACTCCACTCACGTTTGTTTGTGACTTGATTCAGACTCCACTCTGGTTTGACTTGTGATTCAGCACCCATCCACCATAGGGGAGGGAGAGGCCAAATTTTTAATTGGGACTCGGGACCTGGTACCAAAGACTTGGGATTCAGACCCAAAGACTTGCCAGTCTGCAATACTGTGCTTGATTTTCCCCCTTCTGTCCTTTTTTTGGGGGGGGAGGGGGAGGCAGAACCCCATTGATCATTTACACCAGTACAAATGCTTTGCCGTGAACCGCACAGACAAACTGCTTCTAGTTATAAAGTTCCCACTTGTTCTGCCCAGCAAACTGAGCAGCAAACCAAGCCATGAAATGTGTCTGTTTGTGCCCAGGATGCTTAACTCTTAAACATCCAGGATAGAAACCATGCACTTTATTCTCCCAGGGACCCAGGGGCCCAAGGAGAAATGCAGGGTCGGTATGGCCTCCCCCATGCCCAGCGGCTACGTTCTTCATGACGTTTGGCACCCAGAATTTTGCTCGGTGACTGATTTTACTACCCTGGAGAAAATCCAAACCTGCCTAAAGAAGAAAACAATTTACCTGATGGGGGATTCAACCTCATTCCAGTGGATGAACTACTTTTCACAAAGGGTAACAAGTACGTCTCTGGTGGGTTGAGCGGGGTGGTTTTAGGGCAGCTGAAGTGGGCAAAGACCCACTTGAGGAATTTTTGACTCTCCTCCCACACGAAGAGGCCACTAAAACTTCAGGGCTGGGGGAGGGGGTTGATGACTACATTAGGTGCTCCGTAAATGTCAGAAGGAAGGAAGGAATTAAGGGTGTGCATTCTTCCTGCTAGAACAACAGGAAGACCACTTGCTTCATCTTCCATGTTACGCCCCTTCCTGATATCTGGGGGTGGGTATGGTAGCCTCTTTTGTCCAACTAGGCTTCTCCAGGAGGTCCATCAACTGCCTCTCAGAGGGGCTAAAACATCAGTGGTTGTTCTGTGCCATCAGGTTGCCTCCAACTCAGGGGCAAATCCTATGAAGGAGTGCTGTTCAAAATGTCCTCTCCTCAGCCACCCTGCTCAGCACTTGCAGACCTGAGCTGGTGGCTTCTTTTAGGGAGCCGGTCCCTCTCATGTTGGTCTCTCTTCCTCTTTTCTTGCTGCCTTCTCCCTTTCTCAGCATGATGGGTCTTTGCCTTATGATGGGCACAAAATAGGACAGCCTCAGTTTCAGCATTTTTTGCCTCCAGAATTCAGGCTTCATTTGTTCTAAGACTCATTTGTCTTAATGAGGGATGGAAACTGACATGGAAAACACTGTTGTTCTTAGGAAATCAGTCAATGCAATTGTGATTGGTAATCCATATACAGTGGTTCCTTGTATAAAGGAATTAATTCTTTCCAAATGAAATTATGTTAAGCAAATTTTCCTTTATACAAATTTCCCATAGGAATGCATTGAAAATGGAGTAATCCCATTTTTATGTTGTACGGATTCACCCCATAGGCAATTCTGTTAAGCAAATTTCCCCTATCTCCATAATTTTTATGTTGTACAGATTTTATGTTATACGAACCGTTTGTTATACAAGGGTCCACTGTAAAAGTCACATATTAGGTAGTCCCTCATTCAGGGAAAGGTTGCCTGAAAAGGAAATTCTTTGTCTGTTTCCAGAAAGACAGCAGGGACAGGGCAATCCTGGCCTCCAGTGGGAGGGAGTTTCAGAGTCTGGGAGCAGCAACAGAGAAGGCCCTTTCATGGGTTCCCACGAGATGTAGCTGTGAGGGTAGCAGGATGGAGAGAAAGGCCTCTGCTGGTGACCTTAACATCCAAGCCGGTTCATACTGTGAGATTCGATCTTTGACATAGCTAGGATCCAGGTCAGACAGTGCTTTGTACGTCAAGGTCAGCACTTTGAATTTTGTTCCATAGCTGATTGGCAGCCAGTGGAGCTTTTAGCAGTGCTTCAGTTCTGTTTCACAACTCTGCTTCTTTATTCCTTCCCAGCACTCAAGTATTTGGATCATCACCAGGATGCTCCAGCATTCAACACCCGTGTGGCCGTGGACCTCGAAAGAAACACTTTCATCCAGTGGAAGAAGCATGGGCACCCTATCGTGACCCATTCCTTCTATTCAATCAAAGATTTAGACTACATCGCCCGGGAGATTGATCAAGTGGCAGGGGACAGTGACACTGCCATTGTCCTTGCCCTGGGCCAGCATTTCCGGCCCTTCCCTCTAGATCTTTTTGTGCGAAGAGCCGTTAACATCCGCAGCGCTGTTGAGCGCCTCCTTCTGAGAAGCCCGGACACAAAAATCATTGTCAAAGCAGAGAACATTCGAGAAATGGAAGCAGAGATAGAGCGATTTGGTAATTTCCATGGCTATATGCAATACCTGGCCATGCAAAGCATTTTTCGTGGTCTCAAGGTGGGTGTGATCGATGCCTGGGACATGACGATAGCCTACAACACAAACAATATCCACCCATCTGAACATGTGGTTTGGAACCAAATTATGATGTTCTTAACATACCTCTGTTAGATGATATTTTTGGATCATGGAGCTAGCCTCCAGAAGAAACACGAGATCTAGGTTACCAATAAAGATCTGATGAGAGAGAGTTCAAATAAATTGTTCGTTTATTGGCCAAAAACGGAACTACAAACCCTGCTTTGAGAGGCAAAAGACAAGGGTCTGCCTTGAGGAGCAGGATCAGGGGTGCTTTATAGGGTCTGATGCACAAGGGATGGTGGGGTGTAGGATACAGCAGAGGCACACAGTAGGGAAGCTAAAACAAAGGTGTGAGTTTCAGCTATACAAAGGGATACAAAATTAACCAATGGTGTACATTTAGAGTATACAAAATGACAAATGGTCTGGCTCCAGGTAAACAAAGAAATACAGAATTAACCAATACCCTTAAAGGCAGACTGTATCTAGATGTAAATAAAGTTAATTGTAACATTTGTAAGAGATAGAATCATTGAATCATAGAGTTGGAAGACACCTTAAGGGCCATCTAGTCCAACCCCCTGCCATGCAGGAATCCCATCACAATATTTCCGACAGATGGCCATCCAACCTCTGCTTAAAAACCTCCAAGGAAGGAGACTCCACCACCCTTTGTGGCAGCATATTCCACTCCCGAACAGATCTGTCATGAAGTTCTTCCTAATGTTCAAACGGAATCTCTTTTCCTGTAGTTTGAAACCATTGCTGCGAGTCCTAGTCTCTGAAGCCATGGAAAACAAGCCTGTTCCCTCTTCAATATGACATCATTTCAAATATTTAAACATAGCTATCATATCCCCCCTCAGCCTTCTTTTAGAGAGGCTAAACATTCCCAGTTCCCTAAGCCGTTCCTCATAAGACATTTCCTCCAGACCTTAGACCATCCTGGCCGCCCTCTGTACCCGCTTGAGGTTGTCAACATCCTTTTTAAATTGAGGCACACAGAACTGGACACAGTACTCCAGGTAGGATCTGACCACAGCAGAATAGAGTGGTACTATCACTTCCCTTGATCTAGACACTATGGTTCTGTTGATGCAACCAAAAATCGCATTGGCTTTCCTGGCTGCCGCATCACACTGCTGACTCATGTTCAATTGTGGTCCACCAAGACTCCCCAAATGCCTTTCACTGGTACTATTCTCCAGCCTTATATCCCCCATCCTATATCTGTGCAATTCATTCTTTTTACCTAGATGTAGCACCCTACATTTCCCTCTGTTGAAATCCATTCCATTAGCTTTGGCCCAGCACTCTAATCTGTCAAGGTCCTTTTGGATTTTCATCCTATCCTCTAGGGAATTAGCAACCCCTCCCAATTTGGTATCATCTGCAAATTTAATTAGCATACTCTCTATTCCTTCCTCCAAGTCATTAATAAAGATATTGAACAGCACTGGACCCAGAACAGAACCCTGGGGCACCCCACTGGTCACATCTCTCCAAGCTGAAGAGAGCCCGTTTATGGTCACCCTTTGGGTGCGATCAGTCAACCAATTACAAATCCACCTAACAGTAGCACTATCTACAGTATCCCATTTTCTACTAACTTCTTAGCAAGAATATCATTGGGAACCTTATCAAAGGCCTTACTAAAGTCCAGATAAGCAATATCCACAGCATTCCCCTCATCCACCAGCCCTGTAATTCTATCAAAGAAAGGGATCAAATTAGTCTGGCATGACTTGTTTTTAAGAAACCCATGTTGACTTCCTGTAATGACAGCATTGTTTGTTAAATAATTGCAGACTGACTGTTTTATAATCTGCTCTAGGATCTTTCCCGGAATTGAAGTCAAGCTGACTGGGTGGTAATTATTTGGGTCCTCTTTTTTCCCCTTTTTGAAGATGGGGAAAACATTAGCCCTCCTCCAATCGATGGGGACTTCCCCTGTTCTCCAGGACTTCTCAAAGATTATTGCCAATGGTTCTGAAATTACTTCCGCCAGTTCTTTTAATATCCTTGGGTGTAATTCATCTGGCCCAGGAGACTTAAATTCATTTAATCTTTCCAGGTGTTCCTGTACCAGCTCTCTACCTATTCTATGTTGCAATTTTCATCCTACCTCATCTACTCTTTGTCCCAGCAGATCTCTTTCTTCCTTTTTGGAGAAAACGGAGGCAAAGAAGGTGTTGAGTAGTTCTGCCTTTTCTTTACCTCCTGTTAGTAACTGGTTATCATCGCCACGCGAGAGCCTATCATTTCCTTATTTTTCCTTTTGCTGCAGACATAGCTAAAGAAACCCTTTTTACTATCTTTAACCTCTCTGGCAAGTCTAAGTTCATTTTATTTTATTTATTTATTTATTTATTTATTTATTTATTTATTTATTTATATAGCTTGTATGCCGCCCACTACCCAAAGGTCTCTGGGCGGCTCACAATCAGAATGAACAATTAAAACATCAAGATACAATAAAATTAGAACAATAAAACATGTAAATGTAATAAATACAATACATTAAAAAAACACCACTAAAATTGCCATCAGGACCCACAATCATTAGTTAAAAAACTTTTGGAATAGGAAGGTTTTTACCTGGCGCCGAAATGTTATTAACGTCGGCGCCAGGCGAGTCTCATTTTGCGCTTTAGCTTTTTTTTTATCATTCCCCTGCATATATTAGCTGTTTGCTTATATACCCTTTTGGTTCATTTCCCATTTTTCCATTCAATTTACTTGTTTTTCTTTATAGTTAGCTGAGTTGAAAGTTCTTTAGTCAACCATTGCGGTTTCTTTAGACCTCTCCCATTTTTTCTTCTTGTTGGAACAGCTTTAAATTGTGCCTTTAATATCTCGCTTTTAAGGAACTCCCATCCATCTTGGACTCCCTTCTCTTTCAGTGTGTCGGTCCATGGAATCATAGCCAATAATTCCCTAAATTTGCAAAAATTGGCTTTCTTAATGTCCAGGATTCTTAGCTTCACCTTCCAAATGTATAACATGTTCAATTTGTGGTCCACTAAGACTCCCAAATCCTTTTCACAGGTACTATTCTCCAGCCATGTATCCCCCATCCTATATCTGTGCAATTCATTTTTTTTACCTAGATGTAGCACCCTACATTTCCCTCTGTTGAAATCCATTCCATTGGCTTTGGCCCAGCACTCTAATCTGTCAAGGTCTTTTTGAATTTTCATCCTATCCTCTAGGGAATTAGCAACCCCTCCCTATTTGGTATCATCTGCAAATTTAATTAGCATACTCTCTATTCCTTCCTCCAAGTCATTAATAAAGATATTGAACAGTACTGGACCCAGAACAGAACCCTGGGGCACCCCACTGGTCACAGCTCTCCAAGCTGAAGAGAGGCCATTTATGGTCACCCTTTGGGTGCGATCAGTCAACCAATTACAGATCCACCATCTTGGTCTCTCTGTTTCTTGTTGCATTAAAAAGAAATTTGCCTGGCTAACATTTAAAAATCTAACAAATTGAAATCTCAAGTTTATGTCCATATTCCATATTCAATTTTTCATATTCAAGTATTCCATTAATTAGGTGTTCCACAAAAAAAAAAAAGATATTAAACTGGTCTATGTAGCTGACAATAGTTGACAGTGGTCTTAACTGGTCTTCACAGTGCATTGACTGACCTCTTAAGATAGTTTCTAGTTATATTAGTAAATAAATGATATTGAAGACTGTTTTCACATTTTACAATTACTTTCAGCATTGAACAACGTTGAACATGACCATCAAATCTTAACAGAACATTCAATCCTAATGATAATTTTCAAATAGCTAATCTACTTTATTTAATTGAGCTACTATATAATAGATATCTTAACCAGTAGATAAATAATTTTAACAGCTTTATTTCACATGATTGTGTCTAATTCGAACAAAGCTTTGTTTTGGGGTGGCTTACAGGTTTCTGTTATCCATTTTCCATATCATTATAGTTCATTATTTATTTATTTATTTATTTATTTATTTATTTATTTATTTATTTATTTATTAGGCTTATATCCCACCCATCTTCCCAGGAGGGAACTCTGGGCGGCTTACAGTAAAACCAGTAAAACAAAACAAAAACAGTAACAGCGAACAAAAGGAGGCATAATCCAAGCAGAGATGGCACGGGCAGGAAAAAAAAACCTAAGTAGAAAGGTTGCCAAATGCCTCCCTGAAAAGATGGGTCTTCAGGGCCTTTTTAAAGGCAGGCAGGGACTCTGCTAGGCGCAGCTCACTGGGGAGATGGTTCCATAGCATGGGGCCCACCACAGAGAAGGTGCGGTCACGCGTACGCGATTTCCACGCCTCTCTGGGTGTGGCCACCCTCAGTGAGCGCGCCTGCGCCAATCTCGTGGGTCTGGCCCCAGATGATCTCTGAGAGATATGCTCCGCCAGATACTCTGGTCCCAGGCCGTGGAGGGCTTTGAAAGTCAAAACCAAGACCTTGAACCTAATCCGGAGGACAACATGTAACCAGTGCAGGCGAGCCAGGACTGGGGTGATGTGCTCGAATCTACGAGCACCCACCACCAGTCTGGCCGCCACGTTCTGGACCTGCTGTAACCTCCAGACCAGGGTCAAGGGCAACCCCACGTAGAGGGCATTGCAATAGTCGATCCTTGAGATCACTAGGGCCTGCACGACTGTGCTCAGGGAGGACTCATCAAGGTACTGGCAGATCTGGGTGATCCTGCGGAGATGGATAAAAGCGGCCCTGGAAGCAGCCATCACCTGGGCTTCCAGGGAGAGGGCTGAGTCCAGGACCACGCCCAGATTCCTGGCCCTGTCCGTAGGCTGGAGGGAAACACCCCCATTAATTGTAATCAATTAATAGCTTTCTATGTGATTGATTCATTAAGCCACCAATCCGGTCCATCCCATAATGCAGAGACTTCCAGTGCTGCGTTCTCCAGGCATTCCCCCTCCATATTTGTTGAGATTTGTAGATTGGGGGAAATGCTCTGTTCGAATCCTGTGCTTCTAAGAAGATCAAAATTGAGACTCTCCTCTGGTTCTGAAGCAGGCAGTCCACAAGCTTGCAGACTAGAGTAAATGCTTTGTTCCAGATCAGAGCCAAAGCTGAGACCTCTCCTTTCCTTGGAGAGAGCTTAATCTCCCAAGCAGTGCTAGATTCTGCATTCTCCAAGCCTTCCCTCTGAATGTTTCTTGTTACTTGTATATCAGGTTCAACGCTCTGATCCAGATTAAATTCAGGACCCTCATCTGGTTCTGAATTGGGCTCTGGGAAAAACTTAAACAGGAGAGAATTAACAATATTCTGGAGTTTATCAATAATATCCATAAATTGCTCATCTGACATTGGTTCCCAGCTCATTGTTAGTCCCCTTCAATGGGTTAATCACTTCCAGAAGGGAGGGGGTGTAAAAAGAAAAGCAAAGATGGGAAGAAGCGAAAAAGAAAAAATCCAAGTCTTATCTGAAGGATTTGCTTTGAAAACATTAAGGCAAGGTCAAATATTTTCCTTTAGCTCTCTCAGCCAGGTAAATGACTCTATAAAACAGTTTATATGAGTACAGAAGCTTCAAATAATACTGTCTTACAGTTTAATCTCCCAACGCACTCTTGTAGCCGCCTTTTCATGAAGGGGGGAAATGAATACTTTTTGAAGCAGAAAAATATCCAAGCTCACAAAAATAAGGGAAAACATAGAGTTTTAATTATGGCAGGAAAGTTTCCAAATATACAGTTATTATTTACATTGTCTGGAGCACAGTTTGAACCGCCACCATGACAGATGGCAGACGGACTTTCCCCCAAACAGAAGATTAGGCAATTTCTGAAGCTACAAAGTTTGCCACCAAACTCTTCGCAGCCCCCACATGCTGCCTCTCTTCACCCCTCCCTACAGGGGGGACTTACCCTTTCAGGTTCTGTTTATCTGGAGGAATTCCACCTGATAAGCCAGAGAGCTTATCGAGGCATCTCACAGCGGTGAAACCGGAACTGGGTGGCCCCATGTCTTCCTTTTTTTGATGGCCCTACATTTCCCCCCTTTTTCATTTTGACTATGTTTGATTTTATCAAATATCTCTTAGTTGTTACTTAACTGGGGAATATCCGGGTCACATGTTGGATGGCACATTGTATCATGCCACAGGTGAGCAGAATTAAGAATAGGAAGCTAATTATGGCAACGAAGAGATGCCACAGCCAGCCAAGATTTGGAAGCCAACTATTTGAGTTTCCCAGAGGGAGAACTCAGCATAAGAGTAAGTTCTTTGGACCTCTTCTGCTACACTGTGAATTTTCCTAATATCAAGTTCAATGCATTTGTCCTGATTAATAAAATGGCAATATCTGTTCATATTCAGGGATATACTGAGACTGCCTTCTTGACTTAACAGAAAATTGAGAGCAATTTTTTGCTATAACTAGGTATCTGCAATGGAATTGACCTATGTCCTGAGGGCAGTGATCACGTCCACTGTGATACGAGAGGAGGCAGATCTGTCTGATGTTCAGGCCCACCCCTACTGTCAGGAAGAAAATAGCTTCAAAATGCTCCCCTGTGAGGTAGGTTCAGTCAGGATCATTCTCAAGAGTGGGATTGTAAGCCTGCCTCTTCCTCCCCTTAGTCTGCCCCAGGCTTGGACAGGTTGGGCCTTGGGGTAGAACTGAGTACCAGCTGGGACCAGGGAACCAGTGGTGCAAGTTCCGTTCCAGGCTTTTGGTAGAATGCGTCCAGCCCAGATACCACAGACCCAAAACAACCCCGGAAGGTGTTTCCCGAGAACAAAGGTGCTTCCCATGGATGGTGTTTCCCGAGAACAAAGGCATGGAATTTCACATTTCATCACAGAATGAGGACATGCAGTAACAGTCATGCCGGTATCATCCATCATGCCCGTGCATACACGGGAACAGGGACAGAACCGGAAGAAGACCACGTGACCGCGACCAACATCAACATGCAACAAACTTCCTCCCGGGACGAGAATGGATGTGAAGTAACCGTCTTAGAGATATGCGGCTCTCTGGGTTATCCCACAGGAAAGGGAGGAGGCCTCTATAGTTATGAATGAGAACCCCTCAAACACTGACTGTGCAGTTGCAAGAGGGGTAGTCCCCAACTTGTTGGGATGGGGACAAGGTCTGGTGGGTGGGAGAGATGAGGGTAATAAAAGATGACTGATTATGCTATTGGACACAGATGGGGCAGGGGGCCAAATGTATTGGTGACTAAGGGAGAACCAGTCTGGGTCAAAGAGACTCTTGGATCACTGGCCAGGCTTCCAGATGGGGTGTGTGGAAGATAGGTTGGTGGATTCCCACCCCGCTGCATCTTAGCAGGCGGTGGGCATGATGGGCTATCCCTGCTGAAAGTGACTAGATCCGTGTGCACAGATCCAGTAGTCATATTTAGAGTGGCGGTGATATTGTATGCCAAGTGATAGACTGAATTTCCCCCACCCCTGTGATGTTGCTGGGGAGCTAGAGGCACAAGGCTCCTACCAGGCAGAATAAAGAGGAAACACAGGTCATAGTGGGGTAGGGTATGGGAAGTGGAGGGGAAAAGAGAAGAGAAAACAAAATTAGGTGTGAGCACTTGCACTCCTGAAATCTGAGGCTGACTGATCCTTGAATCCTTGATTCTTCAAGACAAGGGTGAGCTCTCTATCTCCGTGAAGTTCCAGGAATCCCTCTATTGCAGGGTCTACCGGGTGGGGATCCAACTCTTGTCAGTTCCTTCATCATTTGATCTTGATACGGAGGGGGCTTGGAGCCTCACACACATAGTCATCAGTTGGGGCCAGGGTTATCTTGACCTGGAGAGGTGGATCCAAGCCTTTTGTCCCTCAACCTTCACAGCTGTGGGGTGCTGAGAAGGACATGCTTTGACAAAGAACAACTGAGTTCTAGGCATGATGGGTGGAGTTTGCAGATCAGGACCCAGTCCCTGGGATGGATCTTTGTCACTTAGGGGAGGGAGAGCCTCTATTACATGGGGGGTGGGGATGAGGATAAGACCTCAGAGAGCTTTTTCAGATAGAGGGGAAGACAGAAAAGGGTGTCCATACATTAGTTCAAAGGGGAAAGGATTAAGGCAGGAGGTGGGAGAAGCACGGATGCAGGTGATGGTGATTGGCAAGGCCTTTGGCCACTTTAGGTGCCTTTCTTGACAGATCTTGGCCAGGTGGCACTTTAGGGTTTGATTCGTGTGCTCTACGTTGGCGGAGGCTTGCAGCCAGTAGGCAGAGTGCAGAGATCATTTTATGCCCAGACAGGCTGACACCCCCTGGACCACTTTTTTAAAAAAAATATTTTTTATTAATTTTAAGAGAAAACAATAAGTAGTACATACACAATGATACATAGTTAATTCACTTATTTTTACATCCCCCCTCCCCAACACCTCCCCAACCCCTGGAACCGAAGAACAAATTATTTTCCATAGTTTCATACCGACTCTTTAGTACATCCCACCAATATCTCTGGCTTCCTCTTAAACCTCCTTACTTTGTTCATATCTTAAGCCAATCCTTCAGTTTTTTACATTTCTCCCATATTTCTTTGGATACGTTTTCTTCCTTAATCCATCTAAAGTAACTATACCACTTTTCTTTTTCATAATTTCCCAATCTTCCCCTTTTAAATCTTGCCAGTATGTCTGATTGTATTATTTCAAGAAGATATAAATTCCAATTATCCTCATTCCATTTAGTAGAATCTTTCCATCCCCATGCAATCACTGCATGTGCCGCTACCAACATTGCTTTCAATAGATATTGGTCTGCAACCCTTAATTTTTCACAACCCAGTATACCCATAAATAATAAACTTCCATTAATTTCTAATTTAATTGTAAACCAGTTTTCTATTTTTCTGAGGATTATATTCCAAAATGATTTAACTTTAACGCATTCCCACCAAAGGTGGGGATATCATCCTGGTTCACTGTTACAATGCCAACAATTTGGTTTGAATCCTTTTATCATGTAAGCAAGTTGTGTCTGTGTTCTATACCATTTGAATATAACTTTCCTTTCTAATTCTCTAAATTTCACCAATTTTATTTCTCTAATTCCTTTCATCATTTTCCTTATATCATCCTCCGTTAATATAATCTCATTGCTCCATTTATTTTGCAATGCTTTGAACAAAAAATCTTTATCTATAACCATAAGTTTATATATTTCACCTGTCAGTCCTCTTCCCTTTAAATCTAAAATTTTATGACTTTTCCCAAACCTCTTGTCCTCTTGTATGGAAGCTTCGGCTTGTAAGTATAACTTGACCCTATTATAAAGCCCTAACAGATTCAACCAATATTTTTCCCACCTCATTAACTAATTCCTGAAGTGGAATTAGTTTGCCATTCTTGTACAAATTCTTAATACAATAATACCCTTTACAAGTTAACTTTTTCCATAAACCTTCCTCATATGATTCTCCCCCCTTTCTTAGGCTTTCTAAAGGTTTACCCTCTACAAATCCTCCTTTCCATTTAGTTTGCCATTTTCCCCATATCTTAAAGGCCACCTGTCTAGGGCCAGTTGTTATTTTAGGAGTATTTTGCGGGGTCATTCTAAATAAGCCTGTCCCTCCTTTTTTGGCGTGGTAATAGGGATATGTGATCCGTCCACAGATCCTATACAGTGCGGGAACCCGTGTTTTCTCGTCGAGGAGAGCATCTGTAAATCAGCAGAGAAGTGTTTAGAAGGTGGAAATGACAAGATGACAACCACGGCTTTCGGGACAACAGTGGTCTAAGGAATACAGTTAACGAACCTTATTGAAGTCAACCACTCGAACCTCCTCCTTCAGAAGCGTATGTTCGATGGCCAAACACACCTCAACCACGACACTTGCGATTGTTGAAGTTCCCTTTTGGAAAACATGCGCAATCGTGCAGTAACAGGTACGACTCACAAGGAAGTATACTCCGATGGCCACTCGTTCTTCCACTGTAATTGCCGAGTGCATGACTGTGTCCCTGCACATCAGATAAGGTTGAAGCACATCAGCGATTTCAAAAAGCGTCTGCGGGGTCATTCTAAAGTTCTCAATCCACTGTCTATCATCCCAGTACTGCAGTACAGCATTGTGAAACCACCGGGAACGTCCGGGGTAGCACCAGCATAATTTCTCTCTAGGTGATGTGACCCTCCACTCAGCAACAGCCCAAAATACAGTTTGTACAAGTGTGTTTGCAGAGTCAAGAAATTCACTGCTGCCGTCATCCGTATCTCCCCCCCATGCAGCGCTGCAGAACAGAAATGCAGTTAAGAATGATGTTAACATTCTCAAAAACAGCAGCCAAAACGGACTGACTGCGTCGCAACGATTTCTACCGGCATCGGTCCCGCGATGGAGGCATGGCGGACACAGCAATAGGCAGTGCCGGAAATGCTTCTCACCCTGGAATACAATCCCGAAAACGCTTTCTGGTGACTTTGGAGGACCAACTCGGCGGACATTGATCGATGGCACCAGAAGCCACCTAGTGCCTGGTTTAGGAAGTGGCACTGGAGAAAGCAGTGTCTATGGACTTTGTAATGTAATGCTTGGAAGAAGAATGATACACGTAAAAAATTACTGCCAAAGGGAAAAATTAGAGGAGACCTTCGATTAATCGAAAGGCCAAAAAATGGAAGACATATGTCGCTTACAGAACCAGCGGAAAGGAAAGGAAACTTGATTTTGGATGCGCATCAAAGACGTGAGGTTATAGCGCCTTCGGCTTCACCAAGTATGCACGTGAGTACAAAAAAAGAGGGGCAGCCCCGGTTTCAGATCATGTGACCAAATCCGACTTCAGATCGGAGAGAAGCTCACCGCAGCACAAGGAGGTACGTGAAGTAACTGCCTAGGGCTGTTTTACTGGCCCGCACGCCTGACGGCGCACGAGATTTCATTTTAACATCAAAGTAAAAATAGTATTAGATTATTATTTCTAGATTAGTAGCTAATAAAACTAACTTTTTCAATGCCCAGAATACTGCACTCATTAAAATGGAGTCTGAGGGAGAAGCTGTAGTTACCTGTAACACTTGTGCCATGTTTGTCATCTTGACAAAGCACACAAAGAACTACACTTGTTGCAAGTGCAAGCTGGTTGCACTATTAGAAGAGAAGGTCCAGCAGCTAGAGGCCCACATAGTGAACCAGCAGCAAATCAAGGAGCTAGAGCTGTTCTTGGACAGAGCGGAAAAGACTATCCAAGACAAAGAAGAGACAGGGCACACTTCTGAGGAAGAAGTCACTTCCCCAACTCAGGAGGCAGATGCATGGAGGAATGTGACTCAAAGGAGTAGAAGGCCAAGGAATCACTCAGAGAGTCTCAAATAACAGAATCAATTTGAGGCTCTTTTCCTCATCACACCTCAGGACAAATGCACAGAGGAACAACTGGTTCCACCTGAGGATCTCTCCCTCATCACAATTGATGAGATACAGGATCAGGTGCATGTAGATGAACAGGCTGCAGGAGAGAGGCTCCTTCTGCTAGGGGATTCAATTCTTAGAAATACAGAGGGATGGATTTGTGATGAGCATGATAACGGTATGGTCACTTGCTTGCCAGGTGCAAAGGTTGCAGACATCACAAGAAATCTAGATAGCTTGTTAGAGAGAACCAGGAAGGAGCCAGTGGTCATGGTACACGTTGGTACCAATGATGGTGGGAAGGCTAAGCGGTCAGTCTTGGAAGCCAAATTCAGGTTGTTAGGAAGAAGATTGAAGTTCTGGACTTGCAAGGTAGCATTTTCAGAGGTGCTACCTGTTCCTCATGCAGGACCCACCAGGCAGGCAGATCTCAGAAGCCTCAATGCGTGGATGAAGCGGTGTTGAGAGGAGAGCTTCAGATTTGTCAGGAACTGGAGAACATTTTGGGACAAGCCAAACCTGTTCAGGATGGATGGGTTGCACTTGAATCATGATGGGACCAGATTGCTTGCACTCAACATCAAAAAGGCTGCAGAGCAGCTTTTAAACTGATAACTGGGGGAAAGGCGATAGAAGCTGAGTGGCATCTGGTTCGGAACACCTCATCCCCATGGAATGAGGTTGGAGAGGGTAGAGAATCACATAGAGATGACATAGCAGGTATTAGCACTGCGAGAACAATGGAATGTGATAGTTTGTCTACTGAAAAGAAAAGCTGGGGGGGGGAGAATAAAGCAGCAGCTGTTGTTGGGGGACCCACTGTTCAGGTGCTTCTACGCCAATGCTCAAAGCCTCCGAGCAAAGATGGGAGAACTTGAACATTTGGCAGCTAGGGATAACATTGATATAATAGCCATAACAGAAACCTGGTGGAATGTGGAGAACCAGTGGGATACAGTAATCCCAGGCTATAAACTCTATAGGGATAGAGAGGGGCGGATTGGAGGGGGAGTGGCCATCTATGTCAAAGAAGGGGTAAAATCCAGCAGAATGGAGATTGACAGAGGGTCTGACTCCACCATAGAATCACTGTGGGTTAAACTACCAGGTCCAAGGAGTGATGTGATAGTTGGGGTATGGTATCGTCCAACAGATCAAAAAGTTGAGGGGGACCTACAAATGAGGAGAAAAATTATGGAGGTGGCTAAGAGGGACAGGATAGTAATCATGGGGGACTTCAATTATCCCCACATTGACTGGGCCAATTCGAGCTCCAGGCAAGAAAGAGAAATCGGGTTTCTCGACTTGCTGAATGACTGTGCCTTAGAGCAACTTGTCAAGGAGCCCACCCGAGAACAGGCAATACTGTGTGATACTCAGGACCTGGTCAGGGATGTGAATGTCACTCAGGCTCTGTGGAACATTGACCATGCTGCAATCTCCTTTGCCATGCATGTTGATTTCCGAAGGGCAAACTTCCCTCAGATGAGGAAACTAGTTAGAAACAAATTGAAGGGGAAGGTTGAAAGAATCCAATCTCTTCAGAGTGCATGGAGCCTGTTTAAAACTACGCTCACAGTGCCGGAGAACTGGAGGATAGCGGATGTCATACCAGTTTTTTAAAAAGGAAGGAGAGGGGACCCAGGAAACTACAGGCCAGTTAGCCTTACATCTGTCCCAGGGAAGATGGTGGAAGGCCTCATCCAAGAGAAAATCTTAAAACACATATAAGAACAAATCTTGCTGAGAGAAAATCAGCATGGCTTCTGCAAGAGTAAGTCTTGTCTGACAAACCTTTTAGAATTCTTTGAAAAGGTTAACAGGCATGTGGATTTGGGTGAACCGGTGGATATAGTCTATCTGGATTTTCAGAAAACTCCAGTCAGGGGATAAGAGGGCAGGTTCTCTTATGGATTGAGAACTGGTTGAGATCCAGGAAACAAAGAGGAGGTGTCAATGGGAAATTTTCAGAATGGAGAGAGGTGAAAAGTGGTGTGCCCCAGGGCTCTGTCCAGGGACCGGTGCTTTTCAATCTCTTCATAAATGACCTGGAGACAGGGATAAACAGTGAGGTGGCCAAGTTTGCAGATGACACAAAACTTTTCCGTGTGGTAAAAACCAGAGAAGATTGTGAAGAGCTCCAGAAGGATCTCTCCAAACTGGGTGAATAGGCTGCGAAATGGCAAATGTGTTCAAATGTAACGTATTGCATATTGGAGCTAAAAATCAAAACTTTATCTATCAACTCATTGGCTCTGAGTTATCCATGACGGATCAGGAAAGAGATCTTGGTGTGTTGGTGGACAGCTCCATGAAGGTGTCTCCCCAATGTGTGGCAGCGGTGAAGAAGGCCAGTTCCATGCTAGGGATTATCAAAAAGGGGATTGAAAATAAAACAGCCAACATTAAAATGCCATTATACAAAATGATAGTAAGGCCACACCTGGAGATTTGTGTACAATTCTGGTCACCACATGTTAAAAAAGACATAGTGGAACTGGAAAAGGTGCAGAAGAGAGCGACAAAAATGATTACTGGGCTGGAGCACCTCCCTTATGAGGAAAGGCTAAAACATTTGGGGCTCTTTACTCTGGAAAAAAGGTGCCTGAGGGGGGGTATGATTGAGACGTACAAAATAATGCAGGACATGAGTAAAGTGGATAGAGGGACACTCTTCTCCTTCTCACAAAATACCAGAACTAGGGGACATCCACTCAAATTGAGGACTAGGAGAATAAGAACAGACAAAAGAAAATATTTTTTCACGCAGCATTTTGTTAGTCTGTGGAACTCCCTATCAGAGGATGTGGTGATGGCATCTGGCCTGGATGCCTTCAAAAGGGGATTAGACAGATTCATGGAGGAAAAGTCCATCACAGGTTACCAACCATGAGGGAGATGTGTAATCTCCAGGCTTAAAACCGGGGTACTTCAAGGACCAGATGCAAGGGAAGTGGTATCAGGAGACAGATATCTAGTCTCATGTGCTCCCAGATGCATCTGGTGGGGCCACTGTGAGATACAGGAAGCTGGACTAGATGGGCCTTTGGCCTGATCCAGCATGACTCTTCTTATGTTCTTATATTCTTATTATCATTGCCAGGTGATGTCCAGTTTTTGACTCTTTGTACTCTTTTGGTGATCATAATAGCTGTTATTTCTAGTTGGTCCATTGTGCACTTGGAGCATTTCTTCTCAAAATCTTGGAGCCATCCAGCATTTCTATTATAGTCTTTCTCAGTCCCCCAAGGGTGGCACCTTGTCGTGGCCGGGAGCTTAACTGTTCCAGTGGGTCCAACCTTACGAGAGAGGTCTTGAATGAGGAATAAAACTAAGTGCACCCAACAACCCATGTATCATGGTGAAATATAATCAAAAGAAGCTTATACCGGCTCAGTCATTTCCTGGCTTAACAAGGACCGCAATGGATGTTGATGAACATGGACATCCGTCGATAAATGGGCTACAGGTCATGGGTCCCACTGCTGAGCAACCAGGGCATGGGCCTGTAGAGTTACTGGAAGTTGAACCATCTCAGAAGTGGCAGAAATATACTTTACCACCTGTTATAGAGACCCTGAAAACGAGGCTACCAAAAGCGGATGCATCAATTTATTTATTTATTTATTTATTTATTTATTTATTTATTTATTTATTTATTTTTTATTATTATTATTATTATTATTATTATTATTATTATTATTATTATTATTATTATTATTTTAACATCCTGTTTGCTTTTCATTGTGCAAAAGACTCAAATCAGACTCAAATCAGACAAAAGACTCAAATCAGATAACATTCCCAATAAAGAGGTCTTCCATGTGCATATATTTATCAAAAGTACTCATATTTTTCCATGTGTACCATGCTACTTTTTTCTAAAACCATGATGCCAAAAATTAAGGGGCACGGTGTACATGGAAGTAAGCTTTTTGGGTGGGTGGAGGGGAACCTAAACTCACCTTGCTTGAATGGTTTGTTTTTTGCATGATCGGCTCAGTCTTTACTTGAATTCTCCACCCCGACCACGCCTGCTGATTGCTTTCATTTCCCCGTTCTAAACATTCCTCTCAGCTCTGGTGAGTTTGTTTTTTGAAGGAACAGGCTCTGTTGGTCTTGAGCAGCCATTAAGAAATGCACTCTGGAAAGACAAGAAAAAAGGCACACTTTTTAGAATTTGAAACGGCATTTCTTGGCCCTGGCCAAGAAAATGTCAAGAAGCATTAGGTCTGGAGGTTTCTGCAAAAGGGTGGTGAAGAGAGAGCAGGACCAAAACATGCTTGGGATGAGTTACGGGGGCAGCTTCTCTTCCTCCTTCCTTCTGTAATCTTTAAGAAACAGAAGTCACTGGTATATTAGTTTTGTCACACGTTAAGAGCCCCCCCCTCTCTTTCTCTCTCTTTCTTTCTTTCTCTTATGATTTTGGACTACAACTTCCAGAATCAGGTGTGGGAGGTATTCTGGAAGATGTAGTTATAAACATTATCCAATATCTCTAAGTTTTCTGGCTGCCAAACAGGAAAAGACAAACTGCAAGTAAGCTCCAAATTCCTTCCTGTTCTCATGGCTTATCGGCTGGGCTCAATCACATGGCCTGGCTGTGGGAGGCATCATTACATAGCGAGATTTTGTTGAGAAAATGCAGCTCCTTGCTCTCACTGGACTAGTTCAATCGCTCAAAAAGCCAAGTCAACTGCGTTTGGGGAAGAGACACTGAGGAAGAGGTGACCCAAGATTTACAGACACACCATATTCAGATGAAGTGAAAGTTAAGGTGCAGAGAAGGCAAAATCAAAACCCCTCTGAGATCTGGCTGGCTATTTGGGGAAGCAAACGTTTGCAAAAGTTGCTTTGTTTGATGGCTGGTCCTTAGGATGTAAGCCTGGAGTTCCTTCAAAGGACCATCTCCATCTGGTCCCTCCAACATCCACATGTTTTGGACTCATCTGGCAATGGGTAGCCTGCCCTGGGTGTCAGGATTTAGAGCCAGGATATCCCAAAGCCAACTCTTCCCATGCAAGTCCATCTAAGAACCTGAGATCTTTCTCGAAGGACCCACAGTGTATCTCATCATCCTCTCCATCAACTCACAGAAAGGCTGCAACGGTGAGTACTCAGGGCAAAGCTCCACTTATGGCAGGGTTGGTCCCTGAACACTTTCCCAAAGGGAATCTGTACAGCGGTTCCTGAAAGGGGTTAACACTGTGCCTTTCTGGGCAAGCTTTGTATCCTCTTGGTAGATTTTAAAAACTATCTTAAAGCTCACCTAGTTCAAGGCCCATTTGGGCAGGAAAAAAGATAAATAAATGCTGTAAACAAATAGCTCAACTAGAGGCTTGTGTGTGTGTTGTGTCGTTACCCCTATGCAAAACAATCTCTTTTTTTTTAATCTTTCCATATAGATTTGACCAGGGTATGGTGCTCTAGTCTTAAACAGACAGTTAGCATGAAGGGGAAAAATTCATTCCTATGTCGGGAGAAGTAGCAACATGAAACTGTTGGATGATTTCCTTTTTAGAACTAAATTTGCTGCATTTCTGGTGAACCTCAGGGAGCCAGGAAGTGAAAGAAACACACCCCACATGAAAACAAACAGAGGGACTTGTCATGAGTCACAAGTTTGAAAATTACAACTGTGCTTCTGGTTGATGGCTTCCTTGGTTTTCTAATGCAGGTTTTGGAAACCTTTTACGGGGTCGCATGGTCTAATGGGAGAACACAGCAGGTAGGCAGGCTTGCCACGATGGAGTCTCTCTCTCTCTCTCTCTCTCTCTCTCTCTCTCTCTCTCTCTCTCTCTGGAAATCTAGTCAGGGAAATCTAGTCAGGGACACTAATAATAATAATAATAATAATAATAATAATAATAATAATAATAATAATAATAATAATAATAATAATAATAATAATAATAATAATAGTGGAGAAGAAGAAGAAGTTTGCAAGTTCCAGATTCTAAAAGACTCTTCTCTCTCTCTCTCTCTCTCTCCCCCTCCCTCCCTCTCTCTCTTTCTATGGAGACACACCTCTTCTTTAGAGCCCTTTGCATTCACAAGAATTCCTCCAGGGACAAAAGTCGGTTCAACTGAAATGTGCTACTAACAGGCCGTTAAACTGGCTATTATGTTATCATTTGTTGTTGTTCAGTCGTTCAGTCGTGTCCGCCAGGCCTTCCTATCTTCCACTGCCTCCCGGAGTTTTGTTATCATATCAAATGTGCTATTTTTGTCAGCTGGATTCTGGGTCTCTTTGCAATCCTCCTTTTTAACTGCACACCCACAAACCTAGATAGAGGCACATGGCAAGCTAACCTCCCTGAGGCTTTCCCGCCCAACCCAACGGCAGGCCTGGCCGGGCCACCTTATGGCTGCTGCATGCTTGGTGCCACACTGCCTGAGGGGTGCCTTGAGGGGCCTGAGGTTTGGTTGGCGAAGGATCTCAAAGGCCCAGCCGACTCCTTTGGGGATGCTGCAGGGGGAAAGCCCCGTGGTTTTAGGGATGGCTCTTCCAGATGTCCCTGCACAGAATTTGGACTCGAGGGCCTTCTGATCGGTCTCTGGGGGGGGGGGGAATCACTTGAGTCCTGTCGGTGATCTACCGTGGGTCACTTGCAGGTACAGTAAAGGGAACTTCCCATTGAGTCCCAGGCTCCTTCTCCTGGAACTTCAGGGACTTGGGGCTTTTCATGCAGAGAAAGTGACCTTTTCCTTTCCTGAAGCCTCCTTCTGGAAGTCTTGGCGGGGGGGGGGAGGTAGGGGAATGTCCCTTGGGACCCTGTTTCAGCAATCCTTGAAAAAGAACTTCTGGTTTCAATGGCTGGAGGGCCCTGAATCCTCTGATCTCTCTATAATCTTCCCCCTCTCCCCGGGGATCCACATTTATTAAATTACTACATAATGAGAGTTCCTTCTGCTTTCTTATTGATGGGGAAAAATATAAGATGCCTTGGGCTGGTTTTGTGTTTGTTTGTTTTTAAAGAGAAAATTTTAAATAAATAAATAAATAAATAAATAAATAAATAAATAAATAAATAAATAAATAAATAAATAAATAAATAGCATGCTTCTTATATACTGCTCCATAATGCATAAAGGACACTCTGGGCAGTTTAATTATGAAGGCTGTCATGCACACAGACAAGCTGGGTACTCAATGGGCCAGTCTTAGAAGTCTGGAAGGCTGACTCCACCTTGAGCCAGCTGCCTGCGATTGAACCCCAGGGTCGTGAGCAGATTGTTTTGAATTGCAGTACTGTTGCTTAACCACTGGGCCGTGAGGCTTCTAAAAATAAGTGCATAAATGAATAAATATTACTGTATCGCTAACCAAAAGGGGCCAGCCTTTGAGCAAAGGCTGGATGATGACCTCCAGAAAGTGCCCCTAACCTCCCTAACATCTAAGGGTAGTGAGCACAATTGGCATTCTTGTAAATGTAACTTCTGTCCCCAAAGTGGATAGAAGAGGAACTGGTATTCAGCTTTCTTTATATCATCCACGGACAGACAATCCACTCCCACATCTCTAAGGGCTTTTAGGAAAAGACATTTCTTTCCTGTCTATCTGGTTTAATTTTCCATTTGGTTTGGAAAAATTAAGAAATACATTCTGGAACCTTGAAAGCACCCTAAAATGTATTTGGTAGCTGGATTGTGTAGATGAGGCAGTAATGTCACCTTCATCCAGACTGATTGTCGGAGACAGAACATCAGGTGAGATATTTCCACGTTGGATGGATGAAGAGACAAAAGGAACTCCCTTAAAGGAGGTTTAATAGTTTGACAGGAATCCAACATGGATAGAGCTTCTCACATTCCTATTACAGATGGGAGTATACAGTTCTCTTCAGAGCAAAGAGCGAAGCATTTAGCTAGCATCTCTTTCCCCTACCAAGTGACAGCTTGGCTAAAACAAAACAAAACAAAATGTTGCATTTCCCCCCTAACTCCTTTTTAAACTCTCTTTTTAAAGTGCAAAGTTCAGACCAACAAAGAAGTACTACTGCTGTCTGTGGGAATTCAACTCAAGGATGATCATAGAATCATAGTAAAGTCAGGAGGGCCCGCTGCAAGGCCATTGAACTCCACCCCACCACCCCTTGCTCGGGACAGAATTACGAATCAAACCAAATTTGACAAAGTGTTTTCCAAATTTCTCTTGAAGGTCTCCAGTGTTGGAGTGCTCGCTACTTCCTGAGGTCATGGTGATATTCAACTGGCACCGACTTGGGCCCATTGTGGTGTGTCCTGCCCTTAGTGGTAATCAAGAAGAGATCCTGCCCCACCTCTGTATGACAGCCTTTCAAGTCTTTGAGAAGTGATATCCTGTCTCCCTTTCACTTTCCTTATCCATATCTGCTTTCAAGCAGAGTTATATTAAAGGTTCCCCTGGTGCTCTGAGCCTAAGATCAGAGGTGGGGACAGGAGAATTATCTGTCGTTTCCCCAGAGATGACTGCAGACTCTTTAACTTGTCGTAAGATGTTCAAGATCTGTCTTTTCCTTCTGATCATTCTGAGTGTCTCTGTTACTTACATCTACAAAACTGGGATCAAGGTAGGAACGCTCATGCAATTCCTGGGAGAAAACCAGTAGATCAAGGTGAAAGGATGGGTGGAAGGCAGGACGGACAAGCACATTTTCTGTGAATTTACTGCAGCTGATCATGCACGGCACCCTAGTCCCCATAACAAGGATTCTCCAAAGAGGATCAAAGAAACACATGGAGAAAAATCAGACTCAGAATGGACCCCAAACTCTGTTGAAAAGAATTTAGGAATAATACTACTTTTGTGCTTACAATGCATAATTACATCAGCTGATATCTGGCACAGCTGCTGCAGACATCTGGGAATGTCAAGTTTGTTGCTGTATTGGAGTGCCTTGGTCAAGAGCACTGAATTAGATTGGTGGGGGGCGGGGAATGCCAGCCTCAAAGAGGGAATATACACTGCAAAGCTACAGCAGTTTGAGCCCCTTCTACTGCCCTGGTGCCATCCCATCGAATTTAGCATGTGAGAGGGACTTAACATTTCAACCGAGGACATTGGACCTGCCCAGTGTGGAAATGCAGGGGGTTTATGGTGATAAGATAATAGGAACCATTGCCTCTGTAGCCTGCCCCTTCCAAGGGAGAGGTGAACGGATTTGGAGTTGCAAGTTGAGTCAGAGTAATTGAAAAAAACCCTCAAATTGAATCATTGGAGAGAATTACAACTTTGACTTGATAGACAGGCCTGGGACTCAAGTGAATTTATTTGACCTACAATTCCCAGCATCCTGCTGACCGCATGACAAGCATGACAAGCACCATGGTCAACTCTGAGTAGCTTTATAATGAAACCACCTACCCTTCCAATAGCAAATAAAGCAACACTTTATGGTTAGAGCAGCCATGAATGTGTGCTGTGTAACTGTTGGGTGGAGGTTTGAGAAGTTATTTCCCTAGCCAGGCCATGCTGGGAGTTGGAGGACAGGAAGTTACTATTCCAAGCTCTAGGGCACAGTGGACTGCCTAATAGGAGGGAAGACCAATGGTCCATCTAGCAAATGTCGGCAGGATCTGAGGCTATGCTTGCCGTTTGTAATTACTTTCTGTTTAGTTTAGCAGTGACTCGGGAGCACCCATAAACCAAGAAAAGGCAGTTCAAGAGGCTGGTGGTGTCGGTAAGCTTTTTTCATTTTTAATAACTTAGTATTTGATTGGAAATCAATTCAAGTATTTGATCAGGGAAACAACTATTAAAATGCCCGGCAAACCCTGTAATTGGAATAATTAATAAAAAACTTGCAATTTGTAATGCATTGTCTCACAACCTTAGTGTTTACACCTGTACTGTACATCATTTTAGTTTTAACTCCTATTCAGATTAATTTTAAAGTTTTTTTAAAAATTTGAAATACATCCATCAAAGGTCACAGGAACGATGCAAAAGAAGAGAATACCAAATGTAACTGTGCGGAACAGGCAAAAACGGACAAAGAAATAGGAAAGATCCAGAGAAAACTGGACCAGCTGATGCCCAACGTCACTTTCAAGGATGTAAAAACCACCACGAGTGCCAAGAACAGCCAAGCCGCCATCTTAAACCACAAGGAGGCTTACTGCGTCGGAGACCACTTGAGGGTTCGCTTGGACGCCTACGACCACTTGGGGCAGAGGAAGGTCTACGGAGGAGATTTCCTACGAGCCAGGATCTCCTCGCCCAGCCTCAAGGCCGGAGCCTCGGGGCTTATCCAGGATCTCAGGAACGGCTCGTATCTGGTCGATTTCACTCTGCCCTGGGAGGGGAATGCCAGTGTCTCGCTCTTGCTCATCCACCCCAGCGAAGCTGTTTCTGCCCTTTGGGCCGCCAGGAAGAAAGGCTACGGCAAAATCGCTTTCACGGGCAGATTTTTAAGCGGAACCTCCAAAGTCAGCGCCGAGTGTGGTTTCCATCTGAGCCAAAGCTTGGGCCTGTGCGCCTACGTGGACGAGAGGGACCAGGAGGCCTTCTACTGCGTGAAACCCAAGAAGGTGCCTTGCGAAGCTTTCGTCAGCCTGAAGTCCCACAACACAGCCATCTCCTATCTCACAGAGTTGGAACGGGGCCTTTTAACCAGGTACTTTTCCTTTCCGTTGTGTTACCTTTGGAGATGGGCATGAAACGAAAAGCAAAATGCTGTTTCATTGTTTCATTACTTCGTTATTTAATGGAATGGTAGGACATGTTTCATCATAAAATGAAACAAAATGCCATTTTCCCTTCTAGAAATGAAAAGAAGATCATCCTAGCTAGAGGAATCAATGGCAGGGGAGCTCAAGCTCTCCCCCCCCAAGCCTCCGAAATTTGGAAAGGTTTGGGCGTCAGGTATCTGAGTTATTAAGCTCTAAAGGGGGTGCCCCTACGGAAAAAAGGTTTCTAATTGAATCCAGAAACTGCAACCCACCCCCCACGGGCGAGTGATTAGCACAGCCTCGTCCTGGCTTCTGAATCCAAATCAATTAGAAATACTTTTTTCCTAGGGGCACCACATTTGGAGCTTAATAACTCCCCCGACCCCCAAACCTTTCCAAATTTGGGGGCTTACAGGAAAGAGTCCAAAGCAGCTCCCCACTGATTTTGGTGCCTCTAGGACCCAGGGGAGCATAGTGTTTCATTTTGTTTCATTTCATTTCATTTTGTTTAAAAACTACTTAGGAAATGAAATGAAACACTCTGTTTCCATTTCGTGCCCATCTCTACTTGCCGTGCATTTTGGGCAACCCTAGGGTGATTCTTGGGCTGTTCAAGAGTACTTTGATTTCCTATTTGTATTCCCTTCAGAGCACTTGCAGTGGCAGGAGCTATGGTGCTCAAGATAGATATTTTTGGTCTGGCTGTAGGCTTGCTACTTTTTTTGGAGAGTGCAGTGTAATTCCCCAGATGACAGAAGGGTCGCTGGAAAGGCAATTACTCCTGGAAAAGCAGTCCTTCCAGTGCAATCATATTCAAATCCTTCTTGCTCTAACGATTGCACCGTTTTGTTGCTCCTTTTTGCAAAAGGGGCTGATTAAAGTTGCTCTCAGGACAAGAGCCTTCTCGACTGCCATTAAGCTTTGGACAGCATTGCCTGAGCAAACCTTTGCTTTCTCTTGAAGGTCCAACATTGGAATGGAGATCCCTCATGAGCTTGGAGAAATCCCCGTTGTACTGTGTGAACGTGAGTTGACCTTCCTGGTTCTCCTCACCATGCTTCGCTTTTATTGCTGCCCAAGTAAAATTTATTTAGACATAAGATGAGTTGGTAACCCTTCCTTCAGCCTCTCCTCTCTACCCCTTTGCCTACTTTGGAACATTCACGTTCACAAAAACGATGATGCAGGTATTTCTCTCTTGCATGCCCTCTCAAATTGCCGAGTCTTCTCCTTTTTGTGTGTGTTACATTGTCACTTTTTAAAAATTATTTTAGCTGTCCTACTTTTTTCGCAATGGACGGGAAACCCCTGTTTGCTCTTTCTACTCACACAGCAGTTGGTTCCATGGAAAGGGTCTGGTTCTGCTGTTTGTACAAGAAAAATGTTGAGTCTGCAGCAGGCTGTTCCTGCTGTATGCTGCTGGGCCTCAGAATTATTCCCAATAAAGAGTCCAGCAGGAGAGAGATCCAGGAAAAATACTGCTTTTATTGAGCTCAATAAAAGAGACAGTAGGCGAACACCCCTCCAGGACAGAGTGGGAATGTTCGGCCCCGAAGACAATGGTGCAACACATTTTATTCCCCCCTTCCCTCCCTCCCAAGGTGGCGCCTCCCCTGGGGGTGGGCAGGGGCAGTCTTCGGGGATTGTCCAATGGATGCAGTCCGGAGGCTGGTCCAGGGGTAGTCCTAAGGCGTTCCTGGTGATGCGGGGCTGGGCATCTGCCCAGTTGTGCCTGGCCTAATCTGTCCCTTAATGGGCCATCAGGAGTGTGACAATGATAAGAGGGACAGGGTATTGTTTTTGGGTCTTGGGCAAACAGAGAAAATCAGTAAATCAATGGGAAGGGGAGCAGTGAGTCAACAAGCAACATGAACAACTCAATGGGAAACCAAGGTATCAATAAAATAAGCCTGGAAGCTGCTAGACAGAGTTCCTGGTGGATGTGGAAATGACAATAGACTGCCTCAGGCTGGGGTTAATCCTTGTTGCCTACGTGCCAGTGATGTCTTGGAGAAATGGATTTCATCTGGAGATTCGGCTCTCTTGATCTCTGGCTTCTGGAAGATGCAGCCATGCCAAAGAGTCACCATTTTCCTCCTTCTCTCCCCATGGTTCTTGCCCAAGATGGTGGCCCCAAGCATAGAGAACGGGGGGGGGGGTACTCAGGAAAACATGGTGGGGTGAGAGGTTAAGAGGAGAGCAGAGGGGTGCCCTTCTAGCTCAAGGTGGCAGGGAGGGGAAGGCAAGAGAAAGAGAGGGGGGGGAGAAATCTAGTGGAGGGGGAGAAGGAGAATCCAGCTGTGTCTGGAGTTTTGTCAGTAGCTTAGGCTCTTCAGGGTCTATGGTGAATGATGTTGTTGTATTTTTATTAATCCAAGTCTCCTGGTTCAGTAACAGTGCCGCTCAGTCTGGGAAAAGACTGCAGAGCAGCTCGCCTGTTATTTCTATGGGAAAGTTCCAATTTGTTTGGGGTTTTTGTGTGGTGCTTGTGCATGGTATGGGGTGTGGTTTTGGGGTGTTGGGAACCCCAAAAGCATCTCGTAAAATATTTCATTATGCCCAATTATGACTTAACAACACATGCCCATTCCCTTGGTGCCAGAGGATACTCCCTTAAGGCTTGCTGGGTGAACTCCATTCTCATGACGCTGCACATTTCAGCAACGGAATGCTGCTCTTAAATTTTATCCTTTATTGGTATTGTTATTTCCTTATCACAGCCCCAGTAAATGCAAAAAAGGGAAAAAAATCTTACCTCATTCTCTGTTCTCTCAGGCTATATTTGTAGAACCTTTGAACTCTCATGGAACATTACATTTTTTTCAAGGAAGTGATTAAAAAGGGGAATTTGAGAGGAAGGCATAGAAGGAAATTATTTGTGCTAGTTATTTTAATTCAACACTTAAAATGATTTTCCTCTTTTAGCAACATAAAATGCTTCATTTGCTGTTTGCTTGGACAATTCAACGATACTATTTTGCTGTTTATGAAATGTGAAAATGTAAAAGCATAATTTTTATATAAGCCAAATGGTGGATAGGTCCTGCTAAACAAAGCGTTGCAAGCAAGAGCAGTGGAAAAGGTCTGTGTTTGGCCTCTGAGCCCAGTTGGGCAGTTTGAATTCCGTTTGGATTGAGTTGTGCCTGATCCAATCTATATCTATAGCTACAGGAGTCATGATAATTATCATTCTTTAGTTCATAGAACTATAGAATAACAAAGGGCGTTTATACACGACCCCTAAACTCCGCTGCAAATGGCTGCAAGCTCCGGAGCTTAAAAATGTTTCCCCACCAGCTCCGGAGTTTGCAGAAAATTAAGTGCGACCCCGCCCACCTAAGCACGACCCAGCACATTTTTTCATGTACCTGCTCTTCCGTGGTGACAATCCCTGATGCGGTTTTAAGGGAGTGAGTGTTGGCTCTCCTCGCGTCTGTTTGTTGTTGTTTTTGCCTGCCGCCCCTTTAAGAGAAGGAACCAGGAAGCCGGGCAGAATCAGGAAGAGAAGGAATCAGGAAGCCGGGTGGCTTCGGAGGTGAGATGCATTTTTTCCTCTCTTTTTTTTCTCCCACCCCTCACGCAGATAGGAGCAAGGAAGTGCTGAGGGGTGAGAACACAGCAAGAGCAACGAACCCCTAAGATCTCTGGTCTGAATTTAAGTGGCCAGCGGATCTTAGGGGTCGTGTGAAAAGGCCCAAAGTTGGAAAGGGTCTCCAAAGGCCAGTGGAAGTCCAATCTCTCCAAATCTAAGCTCAGTGGAGGCCTAATCATTTATTTATTTATCCAAATCTAAGTCTGCAGATTGTATTAGGCCTAATCATACTTCACAGTGCCTCACATTGTGACTGCTTTTTTTGAGGGGGGGGAATCACTCATTTCAAAAGACAAAATATCTCTCCACTCCCCCCAATAAGTTTTCAGACATTTCCAGGTAGTTTTTTTTAATTCAGTTAAAAATATTTTTTTGGTTTGGTTTGGTTTTGTATTTCCAAAAAGGGCTCTCTTTTTTTCCAGAAGAAAAGGTTCCTATTCAGAATTTGCTTGTAAGTTACATAAAGGAAAACTCAGTGGTAAAGGCTGGAATCCTGATGCCGATTTACACTTGCATTAGAGCAAACATGCCACTAGAGCAGTGGTTCTCAACCTATGGGTCCCCAGATGTTCCTGCACTGCAACTCCCAGAAGCCCCTACCACTCACTGTGCTGGAAGGGATTTCTGGGAGTTGCAGTCCAGGAACATCGGGGGACCCACAAGTTGAGAACCACTGTGCTAGAGGCTTCGTGCATGTATCTTGCTAATAAGTATCCATTTGCTTCGAAGACTTAAACAATTTCCTTAATGCAAGTGTAACCGGGCAATAGGATTCTGGCATTCTAAATGTCCTGGCTGCTTTCACATTTTCCAGCGTCTGTTTTCTGGAGCTTTAGGATGCCTGTCAATTTACAGAAGACATGTTAAACCTGTCCATCTTCTTTCTACCAGCCCCAGGAGTTATTGCTGGCAGCTTGCCATTCATGCCCTTTTTCTCTCCCAGGTAACAATACAATAACAACAAAGACATGCTGGATGGGAGCAGAGTCCCCCTTTCCTAGTGGCTTTGTCTGGCAAGATCAGTGGCACCCTCTCTTCTGCCCCATGGCCAGTTTCAACACTGGAGATGAGATAAAGACTTGCTTGGGAGGAAAGCTGGTTTACTTCATGGGAGACTCAACAGTGCGGCAATGGATGGAGAACCTTAAGGAAAGAGGAAAGAGTACGTGCTCCTATGTAGAGAACACTGTGGTATTATAATCCTTTCTCTAACACCCTGAAGCCTATAGTCCCAACTAGAACAGGACACAGCATCATAGAAGGAAGGAGCTGGAAGGGCCCCGTAAGGCCATGGAGTCCAAAGTGTGGCTCAAGGCAGGAACCAAACTCAAAGCAGGTCTGACAGGTGGCAGTCAAGTTGTCTCCTGGAAGCCTCCAGCATTGGAGCACTCACTGCCTCCTGAGGTCATGGCTTCCATTGTCATACTGCTCCAACCGTGAAGAAGTTTTTCCTGATAGTCAGCCTACCTCTGGCTTCCTGTAGCAGATCCACTGAACCCACTACAAAATAGTAATACCGACCCTTTGTATTATTGCCATTGAAGCTGTGGATCTCCTCTAGTTGAAACCAGATTTACCCGTATTTTTCGGGCCATAAGACACACCTAGTTTTTAGAAGAGAAAAACAAGAAAAAATGTTTAGCCTAAGGTCTTATGATGGAGGAAGGGGAGGCTGCAAATGTGGTAATTGGAGCTGTGGAATCCACACTGCAAAAGGGGAGGCTTTCAAATGAGGTAATTGGGGCTGTGGAATCCGCACTGCAAAGGGGGAGGCTTGCAAACCAGGTAATTGGAGCTGTGGAATCCACACTGCAAAAGGGGAGGCTTGCAAATGAGGTAATTGGAGTTGTTGAATCCAGGCTTTAGAAGGGGAGGGCAGATGCTCCGTGGAGACCTATTTGCGAACAAGGTGATTTTTTATCTGGGGAATCTTGGCTACAGAAGGGGAGGGGTGGAGAGAGGACCCCTGGAGGAAGCCTATTTCCAAACTGGGTGATTGGGACTGCGGAATCCTGGCTGCAGCATGAGATGGGAGAGGCTCCGTGCAGGTATCATCTCTCTAAATGAAAATGTGTGATATGTATGTAGTGGAGACTGCTGGATTCACTCTGTAAGATGCACATGCATTTCCCCTTACTTTTGAGGGTGGGGAAAGGGTGTCTTATATGGCAAAAATATGGTATTCCTATTTATATATTTACTTGTTTGTTTGTTTGTTTGTTAGACTTTTATACTGTACCATATGGCAACAAAGGCCACTCTGGGCGGTTTACAGGGTTAAACAAACAGTGTTGGTTTTAATTATATATGTGTTGTTCTCTATGTAAAGCACACATAATTCCATTCCCATCATGAAAATTGGTGTGGTACATACATACATACATACATACATACATACATACATACATACATACATACATACATACATACATACATACATACAAAGTCAAAATCAACAAGAGCAGAGAGAGACCAGAATATACAAGAAGGTAAATGAGCAACAGGACATAACGGGTGAGACTAATAACCAGGGAAAGCCTTCCTAAATAGCCATGTCTTAAGATGTTTCTTAAAAACAGACACCGAGGGGGCCAAACAAATCTCAGGAGGAAGTTGATTCCAAAGTCGTGGGGCACCATTGAGAAAGCCTGGTTCCTCGTCATTGATTTACGAGCCTCCTTTAGCAACGGCACCCTCAAGTGTCCTGCCTGAGATGATCGGGTACAATGGGCAGTATCCTGCGGTAGGAGCTGCTCCAACAGATAGCAAGGTCCCAAACAGTTTCCAGATGTTTTGGACCACAAGTACCATAGACCTTTGCCACTGTCATCCTAAGCTTAGAATTCTGGGAGTTGTGGTCCAAAACATCTGGAGGGCCGAAGTTTGGACATTGGGCTTTGTATGTCATCGTTAGAACCTTGAAGTCAATGCAGTAACGGATAGGCAGCCAGTACAGAGCAGCCAGTGTGGGAGTAATATGTTGGAATTTACTCACACCAGTGATTAATCTGGCCACTGAATCCTGCACCAGCTGGAGCCTCCAATCAACTTCCAAGGAAGCCCCACAGAATCCAAAGCTGGCGGGATAAAACCTCTTAAGCTAGCCATGGGAGCCATCTCGGTGCGACTCCTGAAAACACAGTTGCAGAAATCTTCAGTAAGTTGCCACTGAGGTCAGAGAATGTGGCAAGATTTTCTGAAATACTGTAAATGGATGACTGCCAGAGGCTGCTGTTAACAGGAGGAATCTGGTAGTATTTTGAGTAATCTCTCGGTGGCAATAAATAGTTCATAATCCTGGCTAGAGCTGATCCCCTGACACAATTGGGTGTATATCAGTGTTGACTTAGCAGTCAAGTTGATGGGTCTACCTCCTAACAGAGACAGCAGTCGAGTTGACGGGTCTACCTCCTAACAGAGACTAACAATAGGAGATGGACCAACATATATTTTCCATCTCATTGTGGTGGTGGCGGTGTGTATGTGTGAGCACACACTTGCCTTTTCACTCATTTATGCAGTGTTGTTTCAACCTTTGTTCTGCCACCCATTCTTAAGAAAGGAAGGAAGGAAGGAAGGAAGGAAGGAAGGAAGGAAGGAAAGACAGGAAGGAAGGAAGGAAGGATCAAGGGGAGGGACTGAATTCCATTTAGGGAAGCGAGCGCCTGACCCAGATTGGTTCAGTAGCCTGCTTGACTCTACTCTGTATCCAAAGGAGTCTCCGGGGTCTTCAGATTGCCATGCTTTAAAGAAATGCAGACTGATTTCCTTCTGTTTCCACCCTAGCTCTTATTTATCTCGATGCCCATGTAAGCGGGAAACCCCAGAAACTGATGGCGATTGATGTTGCGGAAAACATTCAACTCTACTGGAAAAAACATGGTCACCCATACATCGGCTCCAATGAGTACACCGTGAAGGATCACACCTACATCGCTCAGGACATCGATAAGGTGGCTGGTGACAAAAACACTGTGATCGTCATTTCCTTGGGCCAGCACTTCCGCCCTTTTCCCATAGAATTCTTTATTTGCCGGGCACTTCATGTCCGGGCCGCCATCCAGCGCCTTCTCCTGAGAAGTCCGGACACCAGAGTCATCATCAAAGGCGAGAATACCCGAGAGATGAATATTGATCAGGAGCAATTCAGTGACTTCCATGGCTATTCTCAATACCTTGCTCTAAAGTACATTTTCCAAGGTCTCAACGTAGGCTTTATTGACACGTGGGACATGACGGTTGCCTTCAACACAAACCATGTTCATCCTCCCAATTATGTCATTGAGAATGAAGTCAACATGCTTTTAAATTATATATGTTAAGGACGCGAATCTAGTGAAAACCTTGAAATACTGAACAATGAGGAAAAAGTACTGCAATCCATTAAAGATATGGGACAAATACTAGATTTGGATTTAAACACTGGAGTCCTGTAGGAATGCCAGGAGAGCATTATTTGGAATCATTCCCCCCTCCCCCCAATTGGCCATGCAGTAACTTATGGCAGACGATGCCAACTCCATTCCCCTGCCATGAAAAGCCATCCTGGTGATTCATGGTGGATGCACTACATACTCCTTCGCTGCCCATGCCTGTAGAATTGTTCTGTCTCTTTCTCTTTGGGGTGGGCACCAGGAACTGGTGAGGTAAAATGGGTAACACCCTGGGGTGCTATCCTCAGCCCTACCTCAGATACGCAAAACCCTTCCTTCCCATGCAGATTGCATGAGGGTGATTGTGAACAGGCTTTGGAGTAGATTGTCTAGTCCCTTTGCAGATCCAGGGATCTGCTCCTGCTCCCCATTGGGATGTTCCAACTTTTTCTCCCATTGAGACTCAAAACAGCAAGAGAGACTCTTGCATCTGCATCCCGGGATTTAAAGCTGCTTTCTGTGACACTTCCAGCTTGAGCTCTCATGACTTTGGCCACTATCACGGCGAATTTTGGGCACTTTTTTACCAAAGGCGCTTTTAAATTAGTTGCACTCACATGGTGCTAAAGATGCTGTATCTGACCTGTCGCACCGGTGCTGCTTCATACCATAATGTGTCCTCATTGACTTTAGGTGCTCTTTCTCTGTCAGCTGTTGTTAGCTGTCGGTTTTGCCCATTATTGTTCTCTGCTGTATTTTTTTAAAAAACTGTTTGCCATTTGCATGACAGCAATGCTCCAGACAGCCACTCAATTGGTTCACTCGCTGACAGCTCCCCATACCCATTCTCAAAACCTGCAAAATCATTTCCTTGACCTTATATATTTTCTTTAAGAAATTTTTCTGGGGGTGGCGAAGCTCCTGAACTCACCTTAAAGCGAGGCTGGCCCTTTAAACTTTTACAGTGGCAGCCGTTGCTTATCTCCCTTTCCGATCGCCCAGGCGAGTGCTTGACCAGCGTGTGCGCTTTCCGCTTCAGTAGCTGCGGCCTCGGTTCGCTTCCTCGATGCTGCCTGTGGACGACTGCTGTGGGTTCCTCTTTCTTTTCTTGGCCAAGTCATTCAGGCACCACCCGGAACACCACACTTTTGCACGCTTCACAACCACAACCCTGCAGATGATGAGGACCATTGTATTTCCTATCAAAAGCAATCCATTGGTCGGTTATTGACGAACAAACGGTTGATGGAATATTGGGTTACAGTGAATGGAGAAGGCAAGGGGATGAGTATGGAATAGTTTTAGTTAAAGCAGGCACAGGGCATTTTAACTTCCCATTGCTTGGGACTACAGCTCCCACATTCCCTTTATGTCGGTCAAGTTGAGTGCCGCTGAGGGACTTGAAGTAGCTGTAGGAGGTGGCAGGGTGGGAACAGCTGTTGTGCAGAGATAAAGAAGGGGTCAGGAAGAGGAGGGGTCCAGGAGGCTGATTTGAAAGGGGGGGAGAAAGAGAGAGAGAGTCCTCAAGCAATTGAAAAAACAGGATGTTCCTCTTCAGGCCACTTCCTCTGACTCCTGTGGTTGAATTTGTGAGTTTGGTTTGGACTGAAAAGACAGTCTGGTCTGGCCCCTTGCTCTTTCCTAGCCTGGTTGTGGTTCCACATGGAATGGTCATCTATATGCTCAGCTTTCCTTTGTTGAAGGTGTTTTAAGGTCCCCTATACATTGAATTGCAGGAGTAAGTGGATGTCCAAAGTCTTGTAAAACCTGATAGGGCTGGGTTTACTCAGGTGCAGGTGAAAGGCATGCATCTCAGGCCTCTATTAATCTGATTACACGTTTGGCCTTGAGAACAGTATTTCTCCCTGTATTGCTATCGAGTTAGATGTCCCTGTGTTCACTACACACCCAAAGGACTGTTGTAAATGTTGACCAACAAAGCCTCTGTTTCTCTGCTGTCCCTGCCTTTCCCACAGTCTACCCTGCCTCCAGGGCAAAGCAATGGGGCAATGGGCAAAAACAATAAACATTATACATTTTTTCCAGTCCACTGCACTCACCTGTCTCTGATGATGATGGTGTGGGTGGGGCAAATACAGGAAGGGCAGGAGGAGGAAGGAAAGGCTGAGAGAGAAAGAAGTGTTGGGTGCCAAGCAGATTCTGCCCCTCCTCATGCCCAGTTCTTTCAGTCTTTCCTCCTAGGGCTTAGTTTCCAGCTCCCTGATCATCCTTGCTGCCCTCCTTTGAACTTGCTCCAACTTGTCAGCATCTTTCTTGAAGTGTCTGTGAAGATTTTCAGTCATCCAGCAGAGTTTATCTGGAAGTTGAGTCATGGCAACGGGACTACTTTTTCTTAGGAGATTGAAATGTATCTCTGCTCATCCAAACAGCTTCATCTTGCAAGAAAAAGAAGTCCAGTTGCCATGACTCAACTTCCAGACTTTCTTGAAGTGCAGTGTCCAGAACTGGGCTCAGAACTCAAGGCGAGACCTTACCCGTGCAGAATAAAGGGAGACGTGCACCTCACGAGGTTTGGAAATTATGCTTCTGTTTATGCAGATGTATAACCTGAGTTTGCTTAGGAGCATCATGAGTGTTTAGAATACTTGTAATTCCTTAGCATGATAACAATGCCTAATCTTCCTTCAGACTTTTCCACATGTCTGGCTTCTTTTGCAGGCTTTCTTTCTGTCCTTTTAAGAAGGTCACCGTTGATCCACTGGGCCCGGACACATGTTCATAGAATCATAGAGTTGGAAGAGGCCTCAAGGGCCATCTAGTCCAACCCCCTGCCATGCAGGAACCACCCATCACAGGACTCCCAACAGATGGCCATCCAGCCTCTGCTTAAAAACCTCTAAATAGGGAGACAGGATCTCTAGGATCATGGATCACATCCTTTCATACCAAAGGCCAAATTACTGCTAGCAAAAACTGTGTTCCCTTTCAGGCTGAGCTAGGCTGAGTCCTGCTCAAGCCTCCTGTTCCTCCCTTAGGAACTTTCTGAACAGGAAAATAAACAGAGCTTGGCCTAGCTCAGCCCCAAAGCCTCAGTTCAAGGCCTTTCTCCCAGGTGAGCCACATTTAGGTGTCTGTAAGGTGCCTGTCAGTTAGAACCCCTAGCATGGAGAATTATGAGGAATTATGAGGCTAAAACATTTGGGGCTCTTTAGTCTGGAAAAAAGGCGCCTGAGGGGGGATATGATTGAGACGTACAAAATAATGCAGGGCATGAGTAAAGTGGATAGAGGGAAAGCTCTTCTCCCTCTCACAAAATACCTGAACTAGGGGACATGCACTCAAATTGAGGGCTGGGAGAGGGAGAACAGACAAAAGAAAATATTTTTTCACCCAACGCATTGTTAGTCTGTGGAACTCCCTACCACAGGATGTGGTGATGGCATCTGACTTGGATGCCTTCAAAAGGGGATAGGACAGATTCCTGGAGGAAAACTCCATCACAGGTTACAAACCATGATGGAGATGTGTAATCTCCAGGCTTTAAACCAGGGTACTTCAAGGGCCAGATGCAGGGGAGTGGTATCAGGAGACAGATATCTAGTCTCATGCGCTTCCAAAAGCATCTGGTGGGGCCACTGTGAGATACAGGAAGCTGGACTAGATGGGCCTTTGGCCTGATCCAGCATGGCTTTTCTTATGTTCTTATGTTCTTATGTTCTTATTATCAGAAGTCTCTTGTTCCATCATGCCAGTTCATGGGCTTCAGCCAGATTGCTGATGAAAAATGTCCAGGAATTCTGCCTATTGCAGGTCAGAGTAAAGAATAAGGAAACCAGCTTTATGTTAAACCAAATTAATCATGATAGGAACTCCATTTGGACTGGAAAGATAACCCAGGCTGCTATGCGAGTTCATAGATGTCTGTGAAGATTCTCAGTTATCCATGTGAGAATATCCAAAAGTTGAGTCACTGCAAATGGGTTTATTTTCTTGTGAGATCGATACTCATCTTAGTAGCTTCTTCAGTCTAAGGAAGGTTGGTAGGAGACCTCTAATTTATCCTCCACATTGATCTTCACTCCAATAAGAATGCCATTGCTAAGGACTCATGTTTAATGGGTGTGGGAAGGGCTGCAGAGGTGTGACTTTCACACACCCATGGCCAGTGTCCATCCAACAAGCCACTTCAGTCCAGGGTGAAGTGAAACCAACATGGAGGATAAATTGGAGGTCTTCTACCAACCTTCCTCGGTCTGAAGAAGCTACTTGGAGGAGTGGCAAAACGTTTCAATCTAACAAGAAGTCCACTTGCTGTGACTCGACTTCTAGATACAGTGGACCCTCGTATAACAAGCAATTTGTTTAACAGAAAATCCACTTAAAGGAAAAAAAAATCTGGAGATAGGAGAAAATAACTTAACAGAATTGCCAATGGGGCAAATCCGTACAAGAGAAAAATGGTTGCAATTAGCGAGTAATCCTTTTTCAATACATTCCTATGGGAAATTTGTATAAAGGAAAATTTGCTTAACAGAATTTCATTTGGAACAAATTAATTTCTTTATACAAGGTACCACTGTAGTTTCCAGATGCTATGGAAGTACCTTCTGGCAAGGAGAGAAAGTGCAAAAAAGAAAAAAAAAAAAAAAAAAGAGCCTTTTCTGGGATGTCTGGAATGAATTTCCAAGGATTTCAGCATATATCACAGGGAGGCAGGATATACAAACAAAACTGAAGAGAAACATCATTCCCCTCCCCTCAAAGCTGGAAATTGATTAATTTCCATGTCTCAGAATGAATTGGAACCCAAATGGACACTCTGTGTACTAAATACCACACTATAAGGTCATGGTCATATATTTTATGATATAATATATTTAATTTTTACAGAAATTATTTATTCATTCATTCATTTGTTTGTTTGTTTAAAATGTTTGTAGCCAGCATTATATCATAGGAAAATGAGGAAATATATATCCTTGGCATTTCTAGTGCCCAAGCCAAGTGGTGCATGGCAATTTAAAACAACAGTATAATATAAACTGTTGATACAGTGTAAATCAGTACATGCAGTAACATGAGAAGATAGAGAATAAAACAGAGCGGGAAAGTTTATGGATAAAATGAATTAAAACCCCCACAGATCTGACAGATAGGAAAGAACTGCCATCACGTGGCTTTTAAACCATTATTTCTTTTTCATTTCATGACCTGAACATAAGAACATAAGAAGAGCCATGCTGGATCAGGCCAAAGGCCCATCTAGTCCAGCTTCCTGTATCTCACAGCAGCCCCACCAGATGTGTTTGGGAGCGCATGAGACTAGATATCTGTCTCCTGATACCACTCTCCTGCATCTGGCCCTTGAACTACCCTGGTTTAAAGCCTAGAGATTACACATCTCCATCATGGTTTGTAACCCGTGATGGACTTTTCCTCCAGGAATCTGTCCAATCCCCTTTTGAAGGCATCCAGGTCAGATGCCATCACCACATTGTGTGGCAGGGGGTTCCATAGACTTAAAACGCGCTGGGTGAAAAAATATTTTCTTTTGTCAGTTCTTACTCTCCCAGCCCTCAATTTGAGTGTATGTCCCCTAGTTCTGGTATTTTGGGAGAGGGAGAAGAGCTTCCCTCTATCCACTTTACTCATACCCTGCATTATTTTGTATGTCTCAATCATATCCCCCCTCAATCGCCTTTTTTTCCACACTAAAGAGGCCCAAATGTTTTAGCCTTTCTTCATAAGGGAGGTGCCCCAGGCCAGTAATCATTTTAGTCGCTCTCTTCGGCACCTTTTCCAGTTCCACTATGTCTTTCTTGAGATGCGGTGACTAGAATTGTACACAATACTCCAGGTGGGGCCTTACTATTGTTTTGTATAATGGCATTATAATGTTGGCTGTTTTATTTTCAATCCCCTTTTTGATAATCCCTAGCATGGAATTGGTCTTCTTCACCACTGCCACACATTGGGGAGACACCTTCATGGAGCTGTCCACCAACACACCAAGATCTCTTTCCTGATCCGTCACAGATAACTCAGAGCCCATGAGTTGATAGATGAACTTTGGATTTTTTGCCCCAATATGCATTACTTTACATTTGGTTACATTAAAATGCATTTGCCATTTCTCAGCCCATTCCCCCAGTTTGGAGAGATCCTTCTGGAGCTCTTCACAAACTTCTCAGGTTTTTACCACACGGAAAAGTTTTGTGTCATCGGCAAACTTGGCCACCTCACTGTTTATCCCTGTCTTCAGGTCATTTATGAACAGATTGAAAAGCACCGGTCCCAGGACAGAGCCCTGGGGCACACCGCTTTTCACTTCTCTCCATTGTGAAAATTTCCCATTGACACCTACTCTTTGTTTCCGGGATCTCAACCAGTTCTCAATCCATAAGAGGACCTGCCCTCTTATCCCCTGACTGTGCAATTTTCTCAGCAGCCTTTGGTGAGGGACTGTGTCAAAAGCCTTTTGAAAATCCAGATAGACTATATCAACCGGTTCACCCAAATCCACGTGCCTGTTGACCTTTTCAAAAAATTCTAAGAGGTTTGTCAGACAAGATTTACCCTTACAGAAGCCATGCTGATTTTCTCTCAGCAAGGTTTGTTCTTTTATGTGTTTTAAGATTTTCTCTTGGATGAGGCTTTCCACCATCTTCCCTGGGACAGATGTAAGGCTAACTGGCCTGTAGTTTCCTGGGTCCCCCCTCCTTCCTTTTTTAAAAATTGGTGTGACATCTGCTATCCTCCAGTCCTCTGGCACTGTGGCCGTTTTAAGAGACAAGTTGCATATAACCGTTAAGAGATCTGCAATTTCATTTCTCAGTTCCCTAATAACCCTTGGGTGGATGCCATCTGGGCCCGGTGACTTGTTAATCCTCAATTTATCAATTAGTCCTAAAACCTCCTCTCTTTTAACCTGTATTTGATTTAATTCTTTAGTCAAGAGGGGCGGCTCAGGCAGCGGAATCCGCTCAAGGTCCTCTGTCGCGAAGACAGATGCAAAGAACTCATTCAATCTCTTTGCAATGTCCAAGTCCTCCTTAACCTCCCCTTTTCCTCCCTCACCATCCAGAGGACCAACTGGTTCTCTGGCAGGTTTTCTACTTCTAGCATATTCAAAGAAGCTTTTATCATTACCCTTTATATTGCTAGCCATTTGTTCCTCAAAGTCTTTCTTTGCCTCCCTTATCATCTTCTTACATTTCTTTTGCCAGAGTTTGTGTTCCTTTTTATTTTCCTCATTTGGGGAGGATTTCCATTTACAGAAGGACCACTCCTTGCGCTTTAGAGCCTCTCTAACTCCACTCATTAACCATGCTGGCGCCCTCTTGGACTTAGAGGAGCTCTTCTTTCTTTGTGGCATGCACTTGTGCTGGGCCTCTATTACCGTTGTTTTTAAACAGGCTCCATGCACTCTGAAGAGATTGGATTCTTTTAACCTTCCCCTTCAATTTCTTTCTAACTCGTTTCCTTAACTGAGGGAAGTTTGCCCTTCGGAAATCAAGGGTTTTTATGTCTGATTTTCTTGACACTTTTCCTCCAACATGCATGGCAAAGGAGATTGCAGCATGGCCACTGTTCCCCAGAGGCTGAGTGACATTCACATCCCTGACCAGGTCCTGAGTACCACATATAGATCCAGAGTTGCCTGTTCTTGGGTGGGCTCCATGACAAATTGCTCTAAGGCGCAGTCATTCAGCAAGTCCCATGTTGTCACACTCTTGTCTGAGGGTTAGGGGTATTTTACCCCTGCCCGTGTCATGGTCGGACCATCATCTGCTAAAATTGATGTACCTCACTATCAGGTTTATTTTTAAAAAACAAACAATTGTAGGGCAGGAAAACAAAATAAACATGTGCTTTGATGCGGCATCAGTCCATGAGGTCACATCCTTGGGGGACACATAAACAGCAACAAAACCACGTGACGGTGACAAGATATATTACACATTTTATTTTGTTGTGGTACAAAGTGGACGTGGGGTAACAGCCGTGCTTGAATGCTGGCTGGGTGCCTGGGTGCTCAACCCGTGCCTAATTACGGGAATACTAAGCTGCCCCCTTGTCTGGGCTCAGGGGGGAGGGTTAGGGTTCATGGGAACAGAGCGGAGGTGAAAGGGCTGTTTGAGCAGAAGCCCCCCCCCCGGAGGGAGGAATTCAGGACCTCTGAATGTCCGCTGGATGGCAGTCCCTAGAGGAGCAAGAACAGGGGGAAGCTCGCTGGCTCCCTGGGCCTTTTTACACGACCCCTAAGATCCGCTGGCCACTTAAATTCGGACCAGAGATCTTAGGGGTTCGTCGCTCTTCCTCTGTCCCCACCCCCCTCCGCATTTCCTGGTTGCTGGCTGCGTGAGGGAGGGAGAAAAAGAGAAGGAAAAGCATGCCGCTCACCTCGTTCTGCCTCTTGTCTCTGTAAAAGTAGCTCTTAAACGGGCGGGAGCCAAAAAGCAGCAAACAGAAGCGAGGAGAGCCCCGCACTCACTATCGTTGCACCGCATCAAAGATTTTTCACCTCCAAAGAGAAGGTACAAGAAAAGTGCGCTGGGTCGCGCTAAAGTGGGCGGGGTCACACTTAATTGTCTGCAAACTCCGGAGCTGGTGGGTAAACATTTTTAAGCTCCGGAGCTTGCAGCCATTTGCAGCGGAGCTTAGGGGTCGTGTATAAACGCCCCCCTCTCTCTTTCTCTTCCTTGCTTCTCCCGCTCTCAGCTCATGCCGGATATAACACATGAACAGAGTTCCTGTTAGTGTGGTTGAACCATCACCCACGTTTTAGAGCTGGTGATTCTGCTGATTCATCATCATCAACAGAATCCTCAGGTCCTGCCCCTCTCCAGAAGGCCCAGTGGGGAATTGAACTTCCAGACTCTGACTCTGCAGTCAGAGACCTCAGCCACCAGGCCATCCAGCCCACTAAACTGCTGAACTCTAATATGGATGTTTCCCATCATCATCATCATCATCATTCTCTTAGAACTGCAGAGCTGGAAGGGCCCCTCTGGACCAAGGGGTGGGGAGCCTTCTACCCTCCAGACGTTCTAGGCCGCAACTACCAAAATTCCGAGCCTATTTGGACAATGGTAGAGGACTGTGGGAGTTGTGGTCCATAACCTCTGGAGGGCCAAAGGTTCCCCACCACTGCGTAGACCAGCTGCTGTCAAGGAGGCACAGAGAGGAAGTGAACTCTCAACCTTTTAACTTTTGTAAACTGCCCAGTGACCGTTGGCCAGATGGTGTGGTATAAAAATCAATCAATCAATCAAACAAACAAACAAACCTCTGGCTCTGCAACCAGAGACCAAAACCCCAAGCTATTCAAGCACAAGGTTACGAAAGGATACAATAACATATTAGGGCACATTGCTGCCTTACTGCAGAGTTGGGGAGGGGGAGAGGCAGGAACCTAAAAGGGAAAGCAAAATGATCAATGGACTGGTGCAACCCTCTCCACATACACCAGGCCGATGGGGAGCCTTGTGTCATTTTAAAGGCTAGCAATTATATTTGGCATTCACCTTCTTCAACAGTAGCTAGCCTGCTTCTTCTGGCATACCCAAAGTCTTAAAGCCTGTCCTGAAACTAGGTTGCATGATTTTAGTACAGCTCAGAGCAAGAGGGTTTCATCCTCAAAATATTAGCAATGTTTTTGTTATTTTTCTAGTAGCCTAAAGGTATTGCCTGTTCCACTTTTGCATTTGGTTCTTGTGATGGCTATGCAGCTTCCACAACTTTTGCTTCAAATTGAAACAGTAAGATACCAGGAATGAGCCGCCGCCCCCGTATGTGCCAAGGAAGAGTCAAATGGACGTTCAACGGAAACATGACAAGACTGCAACAATGGGTTATCTCTTTCCTTTTTATTTGATCCAATTGGATACACCCAGTGGAGTTTTCCAAATTTTATCCCAATCCCCAAATGAAATGCATGGTCCTTCTGCACCAACCTTTCCGCCTTCAGTGGCAAGGCAGGGACCATTGGCCTTGATGAGCCACATTGAGGACAGGTGTGAATGTGTGTATGTGAACCTTGAGCTGTGACATGTCTTTGGAAGGACTGAGACAATAAAACATGCCCTTCTCTTCATTTTGGATGCAATCTAAGAACGTCCAAATTATCTTGCCAAGGACCTTACATCTAAGAAATAACTCCTGGCAAATCCATCTTTTGCCATGTTATAACCTGTTGGTACAGAATCATGGAATCATAGAGTTGGAAGAGACCGCAAGGGCCATCCAGTTTAACCCCCTGCCATGCAGGAACCCCATCACAATATTTCCGACAGGTGGCCATCCAGTCTCTGCTTTAAAACCACCAAAGAAGGAGACTCCACCACCCTCCTTTGGGGCAGCATATTCCACTGCCGAACAACTCTAACCGTCATGAAGTTCTTCCTAATGTTCAAATGCAATCTCTTTTTCTGTAGTTTGAAACCATTGCCCTGAGTCCTAGTCTCTGAAGCCATGGAAAACAAACCTGTTTCCTCTTCAATATGACATCCTTTCAAATATTTAAACATAGTATTAGCTATCATATCCCCCCTCAGCCTTCTTTTAGAGAGGCTAAACATTCCCAGTTCCCTAAGCCATTCCTCATAAGACATTTCCTCCAGACCCTCAACCATCCTGGTCGCCCTCCTCTGCACCCGCTCAAGGCTGTCAACATCCTTTTTAAATTGAGGCACACAGAACTGGACACAGTACTCCAGGTGGGGTCTGACCAGAGCAGAATAGGATGGTACTATCACTTTCCTTGATCTAGACCAGGGGTCCTCAACCTAAGGCTCCGGGGCCAGATGCAGCCCCCCAAGGTCCTGAATCCGGCCCCTGGGACCAATTGCAAACCCCCACCTACCCCCTGCTTTGCGAGCAAGCCAGCCTCTGCAGCTGCTTCTATTGCTGAGACAGTTCAAAGCAGTGGGCTATGTCGCTTCTTCCACTCCCCCCAACTACTGCCCAGATGATCAGCATGCTGGCTAGTAGGGCATTCAAAGTTGGAGGGCTACGGCAAGGTCCCCCACCCCCCCACCCACCGCCCAGATGGTCGGGGTGCCGGGTGCAGCTGAGCGGGGCAATTTAAAACAGGAGGGCTGCAGCAAGGTCTCCCACTCCCTCCATGGCCCTGAGGCCCCACCCCTGCTCCTCCTCCACCCTGCCCACCTGCCTTCCTTGTGTGGCCGCTGGCTGTGTTGTTGTGGTTGTGAGGAAGGAAGGGGGCAGGCGGAGGCAGCGCTAGCCAGCCTTCCGATCTGGAACAGCCATGGCAATGGACCGATGGAGGGATGGACGGTGGGCGACCGAGGGGGAAACAGAGTTACTTCCCACCCACCCAGCCCCCTCTGAGCTGCTGCCTTGCTCTGTGGAGCGAGGGAGGGGAGGAGGGAGCCCAGCCATGGCCGGAGGCTGCCACCACGATCAGCGGGTTAGAGACCAGCGAGGGGGAGGTGGTGGAGAAAGAAGGGAAGGGAAGGGAAGGGAAGGCCAACGGTGGCCTGGGCCTGGTTCCTGGGAGGCTGGCGGGGCTGCATTGGTCTCCGGTCGGTGATGGGCAGGCTGGCGAGCCAAGAGAGCACCGCAGTCTGGCTGGACTCAGCCAGTGAGCGGGCTGTGGGTGGCTTTGGGTCAGGCCTTCCTGCCTCCCCTCCCTCCTTTCCAGCCTTTGCTCCCTCCCTCACTTGCAGCACACCAAGTCGGGCTGGGCCAGGGCAAGAGGAGGCAGCTTTCCCTCCAGGGCGCAGCAAGGGCGTGATGGCCAGGGCACACTGTTGGATCTGCGCACAGTGGCAGCAGCCTTGCTGCCCTTGCTGTGGCCACCCAGAAGGTGCTGAGGGGCCTGAGTTTGCCTGGGCTGCCACCTCCTTCCCCACTCAATGAAGGAAGGAAGGAAGGAGAGCTGCTCCAGCCGCTGCCACTGTAGGAGGAGGAGGAGGAGGAGGAAGAGGCGCAGCAGAGGGATCCCAGCGGTGGCACCTCAGGGTGGTGATCTGGAGCATGAGGCATTGCTGGGACCCTGGAGACACAATGATCATGGGCCAATCGTGGGGGGGGGGCTTGCCCCTCCCTCCCCCCTTTTTTCCATGTCGGCCTTTTTATTTTTTTATTTTCATTTTTTATTTTTATTTTTGGACTGTGGTTCGGCCCCCAGTGGTGTCTGGGGCGTGGTGGACCGGCCTGCTGTTTGAAAAGTTTGAGGACCCCTGATCTAGACACTATGGTTCTGTTCATGCAACCAAGAATCGCATCACACTGCTGACTCATGTTTAATTAGTGGTCCACCAAGACTCCCAGCTCTGAGGAAGAGGGTTTCACCCTCAAAATATTAGCAACATTTTTGTTAATTTTCTAGTAGCCTAAAGGTATTGCCTATTCCACTTTTGTATATGATTTTTAGATAATCCCGTTCATTATTACATTATTGGAGTCACAAGATTTATTTTGATACATATTAGATATCCTATGATATGTATATAAATAATATTTTCAACTGGTTTGTATTTGGTAAATTGCCTCTGCACCGGTGTGAACAACCAATGGGACTGTGGTCCGTGTTGCTGTGCCTTCTCTCCCTGTTGGAGTAGCACTAGGACTGAAAATGCAGGGCGTCTCTGCCTGGATCCCACCCTTGAGCGGTTTATCTTTTCTTTCCAAGCCCCATGATATTCTTGCTAAGACGTTAGTAGAAAGTGGGATAGATAGTGCTACTGTTAGGTGGATTTGTAATTGGTTGATTGACCACACCCAAAGGGTGATCATAAATGGCCTCTCTTCAGCTTGGAGAGACGTGACTAGTGGGGTGCCCCAGGGTTCTGCTCTGGGTCCAGTGCTGTTCAATATCTTTATTAATGACTTGGAGGAAGGAATAGAGAGTATGCTAATTAAATTTGCAGATGATACCAAATTGGGAGGGGTTGCTAATTCCCTAGAGGAGAGGATGAAAATCCAAAAAGACCTTGACAGATTAGAGTGCTGGGCCAAAGCTATTGGAATGGATTTCAACAGAGGGAAATGTAGGGTGCTACATCTAGGTAAAAAGAATGAATTGCACAGATATAGGATGGGGGACACTTGGCTGGAGAATAGTACCTGTGAAAGGGATCTGGGAGTCTTGGTGGACCACAAATTGAACATGAGTCAGCACTGTTATGTGGCGGCCAGGAAAGGCAACACAATTCTTGGTTGCATCAACAGAAGCATAGTGTCTAGATCAAGGGAAGTAATTGTACCACTCTATTCTGCTCTGGTCAGACCCCCACCTGGAGTCCTGTGTCCAGTTCTGTGCGCCTCAATTTAAAAAGGATGTTGACAACCTCGAGTGGGTGCAGAGGAGGGCGACCAGGATGGTTGAGGGTCTGGAAGAAATGTCTTATGGAACGGCTTAGGGAACTGGGAATGTTTAGCCTTTCAAAAAGAAGACTGAGAGGGGATATGATAGCTATGTTTAAATATTTGAAAGCCAATGCGATTCTTGGTTGCATCAACAGAACCATAGTGTCTAGATCAAGGGAAGTGATAGTGCCACTCTATTCTGCTCTGGTCAGACCCCACCTGGAGTACTGTGTCCACAGTTCTGTGCGCCTCAGTTTAAAAAGGATGTTGACAACCTTGAGCGGGTGCAGAGGAGGGCAACCAGGATAGTTGAGGGTCTGGAGGAAATGTCTTAGAGAACTGGAGGAAATGGCTTAGAGAACTGGGAATGTTTATCCTTTCAAAAAGAAGGCTGAGGAGGGATGGATATGATAAAGGACAAAAATGGTAAGGACCTAACTGAAGCAGAAGAGATCAAGAAGAGATGGCAAGAATATACAGAAGAATTATATCAGAAAGATCTGGATGTCCCTGATAACCAAGATAGCGTAGCTGCTGACCTGGAGCCAGACATCCTGGAAAGTGAAGTCAAGTGGGCCTTAGAAAGCATTGCAAACAACAAGGCCAGTGGAGGTGACGGCATTCCAGTTTAACTCTTTAAAATCTTAAAAGAGGATGCTGTAAAGGTGCTGCATACAATATGCCAGCAAATTTGGAAAACCCAGCAGTGGCCAGAGGACTGGAAAAGATCGGTCTACATCCCAATCCCAAAGAAAGGAAACGCCAAAGAATGCTCCAGCTATCGCACAATTGCACTCATTTCACACGCTAGCAAGGTTATGCTCAAAATTCTACAAGACAGGCTTCAGCAGTATGTGGAAAGAGAACTTCCAGAAGTGCAAGCTGGATTTCGAAGGGGCAGAGGAACTAGAGATCAAATCGCCAACATGCGCTGGATTATGGAGAAAGCCAGAGAGTTCCAGAAAAACATCTACTTCTGCTTCATAGACGATGCCAAAGCCTTTGACTATGTGGAGCACAACAAACTATGGCAAGTCCTTAAAGGAATGGAAGTGCCTGACCACCTTATCTGCCTCCTAAGAAATCTATATGTGGGACAAGCAGCAACTGTCAGAACTGGATATGGAACAACTGACTGGTTTAAAATTGGGAAAGGAGTACGACAAGGCTGTATACTGTCACCTTGCCTATTTAACTTATATGCAGAGTACATCATGCGAAAGGCAGGTCTGGATGAATCACAAACCAGAATTAAGATTGCCGGAAGAAATATCAACAACCTCAGATACGCAGATGATACTACTCTGATAGCAGAGAGTGAGGAGGAATTAAAGAACCTCTTAATGAGGGTGAAAGAGGAGAGTGAAAAAAATGGGCTGAAGCTCAACATGAAAAAAACTAAGATCATGGCCACCAGTCCCATCACCTCCTGGCAAATAGAAGGGAAAAAAATGGAAGCAATGACAGAGTTTATTTTCTTGGGCTCCTTGATCACTGCAGATGGCGACTGCAGCAATGAAATAAAAAGACGCCGGCTTCTTGGGAGGAAAGCAATGGGAAACCTAGATAGCATCCTAAAGAGCAGAGACATCACTTTGCCAACTAAGGTCAGGATAGTCAAAGCTATGGTTTTTCCAGTAGTGATGTATGGAAGTGAAAGCTGGACTATAAAGAAGGCTGATAGCCGCAGAAATGATGCTTTTGAGCTGTGGTGCTGGAGGAGAGTCTTGAGAGTCCCCTGGTCTGCAAGGAGATCAAACCTATCCATCCTAAAAGAAATCAACCCTGAATGTTCACTGGAAGGACAGATTTTGAAGTTGACGCTCCAGTACTTTGGCCACCTCATGAGGAGAGAGGACTCCTTGGAAAAGTCCCTGATGTTGGGAAAGATTGAAGGCAAAAGGAAAAGAGGAGAGCAGAGAATGAGATGGTTGGACGGTGTCATTGATGCAACCAAAATGAATTTGACAAAACTCCTGGAGGCAGTGGAGGATAGGAAGGCCTGGCGAGCTCTGGTCCATGGGGTCACGAAGAGTCGGACACGACTGAATGACTGAAAAACAACAACAACAACATATTGAAGAGGGAACAGGTTTGTTTTCCATGGCTTCAGAGACTAGGACTCGGGGCAATGGTTTCAAACTACAGGAAAAGAGATTCGATTTCAACATTAGGAAGAACTTCATGACAGTTAGAGCTGTTCGGCAGTGGAATATCCTGCCGCGGAGGGTGGTGGAGTCTCCTTCTTTGGAGGTTTTTAAGCAGAGGCTGGATGGCCATCTGTCGGAAATATTGTGATGAGGTTCCTGCATGGCAGGGGGTTGGACTAGATGGCCCTTGAGGTCTCTTCCAACTCTATGATTCTATGATTCTCTAAGATGAGGGTCTCTGATTTGCAAAAACCAGCTGCATGCTCTGCACAGTAGTCCCAAGAAGTATCATGGTGAACCAGGGACCCCTGTGTTCAAAAGGTACATTATTTCCCCACAAGAGGCAGGGAGGAGCGCATGTGAAATCCAACTGCGGGAGGTGGGGAGAATGAGCAGAAATAATTTGACCCCAGAGGCCAATATAGAGTATTAAAAGTTTGGGGGCAGAGAAAATTGGAGGAAGCCCAGAGATATCATGGGCCGTGGTTTCACCATACCCTTGCTTTGGACAGGTGATCTCAGAGGGCACAGTCTCCCCTTGCCAAGTTCCTTTGGTGCCATCCTCCAGCTGTTCCGGGAGATACCTCTTTCTGAAACATGGAATAAATTCTGCCCATTAGGAAAAGCTTCTTCCAAAAGCTGCACTTCCTAAAATATTCCCACAGGCATGACAAGCGGTCTCTGTGCCCTGGTCTCCATAGTCCACATTCGTAGCTTCCCCAAACTCTAGCAGGTGTAGAGCTCAACAGCTTTCTGTGACCCCATTTCCTAGTCAATATGTAAGGCACATGGTGCTTTTGCTGAGCAGGATGATGGGGTTTTGTAGTTGGGCCGGCTCTCCAGATGTGGAGAGGAAATATTGCTAATCTGGGAGGGAGGGTGGGGCTGATGGCAGCCGAGGCAGTGGCACAGAGCAATGCCATGAAAAATGGTGACAGATGTCTCTTGGTGCCTTGGGATGAGTGGAGCGCCCAACTCACCCCCCCTCCCATTCTGGGCAGCCCTTTCCCCAAAGAAATTATGGTGGTGGTTGTCCCTCCCTCGTGTGTCCCTGCCCTTTTATTTATCCCATCTTCTTTTTGAGTTTCCATGCACTGTGGGGAGATTTTGAATGCTGCCATTGTCCCAAGTCCAAATTTCTGGCACATGAGAGTGCCTGAATTCACAATGGAAATGCGAGAAGCCTTCCAAATAAGAAGTTCACAGCTCCAGCCCAAGGACTGTCCTGCTGAAAATGTCAAACTGTGTTTGCCCCTCCAGGCATGTCTTGGCTAGGAAGCCGTTCCTTGCAGCCATTCTGGACAGCTTTTTTGACAGCCAGCCAGAGAACTCACGTGACTCCTTCAGATCTAGTCCCAGCACCTTCTCATTTCTGACAGGGACCAACAGGCAGAGAAGGAACAGGAACTGAGGAGGATGTGTCAGTGGATTTTGAAATGTGATCGAGCCACTGGTTTCCTTTGACAGACATCATGTTTTGGAATTCAACCATGTGGTTTCCACCAAATGCCTGGGGGTCGCTACCTGACTGTTCTGAAGAATATCTGCTCCCTACCTCCTAAGTAGACATAGATATTTTTATTTAGTTGACTTAAATTATTTTTACCCCTTTTCTCCATTAAAACGACCCAAGGTGGCCAATATTTGCTCGTTTAACATAGTTCTGCCCAATCTTTCTCCCTGAAAGGATTGGAGGCTGGAGAGCTCAGTAGCTGAAGGTTAGCATCTCAATCCCACCCACCCCCCACACTGGGCCTCCTTGCCATAAGCCGGATCCAGTGATCCACAGGCTCCCTCTCGGCTCAGCAGCTCTGATAAGGACAACATCAATGATGATGATGATTCTGGGAGCAGCAGGAGGGGGGGGGGAATGAGCTCCTTGGCAACGGAGTGAAAGGATCTGCCATGTGTTTTCCATCAGCAGTGCTTGCTTGTGGGAGTCACTGACCTTGCAGTACAGCCTGTTTTCAGCAGCAGGCGATTTGAGGACAGCCTTCCCCCAAACTGAACCCCCCAGCCCCCAAGATCTACTGAGCTCATTCCAGGAAAAGAGGGAACCACACACCATTGTGGGCTTTCGAAGGAATGTGAGAGACATTTGCCAAACCCTTCTTGGTTTGCGCAACTGGGCCGTTACTTCACGAACCTCTCGCTGCGCGGCGAGCCGTAATTTCCGTGCGAATCAATCGCTTCAGTCCGCACGCTCCTCCTCTTTGGATTCGGCGCCACCCCGACCACGCCCCCTAAACCGTGCTCCAAGCGGGGCGAGAGATTCCCCTGCCGGAGGCCGGGAATCTTCTTCGCTTCGCATCCCGCTTCGCATCCAAAGTCACGTGTGGCCAGTAAATATATATATTTATTTTTTTAACTTACTTTTTCTCCGAAATGCCGATGCATAGATATTTCGGTTAACCCGTTCTTTTGATCTTGCCTTCTGTACACGGGGCAGGGGCAACAGAGGGGGGGCAAGCGTCCCCGGGTGACGTGAGCAGAGCCCCTCCGCTGGCAAGGGATGGCGAAGGGCTGCGCAGAGGGAGGGGGAGGGGGTGTCAGTGCCGCCGCTGCAAGACACCCCCGCGCGCGCCCACCCAGAGAGCGGCGGCGGGGCACACAGGCCGATGAAGCTGAGAGAAGCCTCTCCCCGCCCCCCCCCAAAAACCAACCCAGCTGCTCTGCTTCAGGGAAACACGATGGCCGCCCACAAGTCCTCGGGACAACCGCAGGGGCCTTTGAGCGCCGGGCTTCACCGCTGGCTTGTGCGCCTCTGACCGCAAATGACAGCCGGGTATTGATGCATCGATACGCCGTGGTAATTTTTTTTAAAAAATAAAAGAAAGCAGAAACTGGACGTTGCAAGTAAGCTTCCGAATGCGAAGGGAGCACGTGAGGTAGTAATGGATTCGATCCTAAAATTTCGCATGGTGAGGACAGAGAAAGAGGGGTGGGGGCGAAGGGAGACCACGTGACCGGCTTCGCATTCAAAGCGAAGGCAATCCCGCTGCGAAGTGAAGTACTTCGTGAAGTAACGGCCCAAGTTTCCAGTTAATTTTCACCAGGAGGCCCAACATTGACTCTTAGGTCAATGGGTTCCTAGCGAGTCACAGCACTTCCCCATCTGCCTCCCTAAGCCCTATCACACAAAACACGGACTAAGGGCTCAGTCCTAAGAGACCATAAAATCCCAAGGAAGGTGTTGCCATTGAGGCATGGCTGAAGTGCAGATGGCCACCCTTTTACATTCACACACACACACACACACACACACACACACACACACACCTCTGCGAGGCAAGACATCTTTGCCCAGATCTGGGGGCCTGCTTGTGCATTACGAATGTGTACTGGTGAACGAACCAGTAGCATTCACACCATCACGGTATAGAACATGTAATGCCCAATCCCGTACAAACTACATTCCATGTAACAGAACGGGGATTACAAGTTTGGCAGGCTGGTTTAGACTGGGCCTTTTCATCAAGAAACTTTCCAACACACGTTCCCCTTTTCTGTTCTATTTTCTTAACCACTGTCCTCTCTTCTTCAGCTATTGCAGCTGGCCTATTTATGCCTCCGATATAGATATGAAGAGCACATAGTACTTAGACCGTAACGGTTCCTATGCAGCTTGAAGAGACGGATTTTCTTAAGGGGTTTTACAACTTAGCTGAGCGCCTGTTGAGGTGCTTGGAAGAACATCCAGGACTCGGTGGAAGCCCACACTTTCATTTCTTCCCTGAGCCAGCTTCCTGCGAGAACAGCCAGCCTGTGTGGCCTTGGGTAAGCGGCACAATCTCAGAGAAAAGCTAATGGTGGCCTCTCATTTCCTGCGGGGCAAGGCAGAATCATAGATTCTTTTCCCAAAGAAAATAAAAGTAAGCATTCAGAAAATGCCTCCCACTGACATCAAAGCAGACACACAGGGATAAAGAGGAAGGGGGTCGTTCCAGTGCAGCATTGCCTCTACCACCGCCCCATTGGCTATTTTGGTGGGGCTCAGACACTCCTGGTTCTTCCAGAGATGAAAACAAGAACATAAGAACATAAGAAGAGCCATGCTGGATCAGATCAACGGCCCATCTAGTCCAGGTTCCTGTATCTCACAGCAGCCCCACCAGATGCGTTTGGGAGCACATGAGACTAGAAATCTGTCTCCTGATACTACTCCCCTGCATCTGGCCCTTGAAGTACCCTGGTTTAAAGCCTAGAGATTACACATCTCCCTCATGGTTTGTAACCTGTGATGGAGTTTTCCTCCATGAATCTGTCCAATCCCCTTTTGAAGGCATCACCACATCCTGCGGCAGCGAGTTCCACAAACTAACAACGCACTGGGTGAAAAAAATATTTTCTTTTGTCTGTTCTTACTCTCCCAGCCCACAATTTGAGTGTATGTCCCCTAGTTCTGGTATTTTGTGAGAGGGAGAAGAGCTTCCCTCTACCCACTTTACTTATGCCCTGCATTATTTTCTACGTCTCAATCATATCCCCCCTCAGGCACCTTTTTTCCAGACTAAAGAGCCCCAAATGTTTTAGATTTTCCTCATAAGGGAGGTGCCCCAGCCCAGAAATCATTTTAGTCACTCTCTTTTGCACCTTTTCCAGTTCCACTACGACTTTCTTGAGATGCAGTGACCAGAATTGTACACAATACTCCAGGTGTGGCCTTACTATTGTTTTGTATACTGGCATTATAATGTTGGCTGTTTTATTTTCAATCCCCTTTTTGATAATCCCTAGCATGGAATTGGCCTTCTTCACTGCTGCCACACATTGGGGAGACACCTTCATGGAGCTGTCCACCAACACACCAAGATCTCTTTCCTGATCCGTCACGGATAGCTCAGAGCCCATGAGTTGATAGATAAAGTTTTCATTTTTTGCTTCAATATGCATTACTTTACATTTGGCTACATTAAAACGCATTTGCCATTTCGCAGCCCATTCCCCCAGTTCTGGAGCTCTTCACAATCTTCTCTGTTTTTTACCACACAGAAAAGTTTCGGTGTCATCTGCAAACTTGGCCACCTCACTGTTTATCCCTGTCTTCAGGTCATTTATGAAGAGATTGAAAAGCACCGGTCCCAGGACAGAGTCCTGGGGAACACTGCTTTTCACCTCTCTCCATTATGAAAATTGCCCATTGACACCTACTCTTTGTTTCCTGGATCTGAACCAGTTCTCAATCCATAAGAGGACGTGCCCTCTTATCCCCTGACTCAGCAGCCTTTGGTGTGTCAAAAGCCTTCTGAAAATCCAGATAGACTATATCCACCGATTCACCCAAATCCACATGCCTGTTGACCTTTTCAAAAAATTCTAAAAGATTTGTCAGACAAGACTTACCCTTATAGAAGCCATGCTGATTTTCTCTCAGCAAGGTTTGTTCTTCTATGTGTTTTAAGATTTTCTCTTCCCTGGGACAGATGTAAGGCTAACCGGCCTGTAGTTTCCCTGGTCCCCCTCCTTTTAAAAATTGGTGTGACATCCACTATCCTCCAGTCCTCTGGCACTGTGGCTGTTTTAAGAGACAAGTTGCATATTACCGTTAAGAGATCTGCAATTTCATTTCTCAGTTCCCTAATAACCCTTCAATGGATGCCATCTGGGCCTGGTGACTTGTTAATCTTCAATTTATCTATTAATCCTAAAACATCCCCTCTTTTAACCTGTATTTGATTTAATTCTTTAGTCAAGAGGGGCCGTTCAGGCAGCAGAATCTGCTCAAGGTCTTCTGTCGTGAAAACAGATGCAAAGAACTCATTTAATTTCTCTGCAATTTCCAAGTCCTCCTTAACCTCCCCCTTTCCTCCCTCACCATCCAGAGGGCCAACTGGTTCTCTGGCAGGTTTTCTACTTCTAACATATTTAAAGAAGCTTTTATTATTACCCTTTATATTGCTAGCCATGCGTTCCTCAAAATCTTTCTTTGCCTCTCTTATCATCTTCTTACATTTCTTTTGCCAGAGTTTGTGTTCCTTTTTATTTTCCTCATTTGGGGAGGATTTCCATTTACAGAAAGACCTCTCCTTGTGCTTTAGAGCCTCTCTAACTCCACTCATTAACCATGCTGGCGCCCTCTTGGACTTAGAGGAGCTCTTCTTTCTTTGTGGCATGCACTTGTGTTGGGCCTCTATTACCGTTGTTTTTAAACAGGCTCCATGCACTCTGAAGAGATTGGATTCTTTTAACCTTCCCCTTCAATTTCTTTCTAACTCGTTTCCTTAACTGAGGGAAGTTTGCCCTTCGGAAATCAAGGGTTTTTATGTCTGATTTTCTTGACACTTTTCCTCCAACATGCATGGCAAAGGAGATTGCAGCATGGCCACTGTTCCCCAGAGGCTGAGTGACATTCACATCCCTGACCAGGTCCTGAGTACCACATATAGATCCAGAGTTGCCTGCTCTTGGGTGGGCTCCATGACAAATTGCTCTAAGGCGCAGTCATTCAGCAAGTCCCATGTTGTCACACTCTTGTCTGAGGGTTAGGGGTATTTTACCCCTGCCCGTGTCATGGTCGGACCATCATCTGCTAAAATTTTTCCTGTCGATCGCCACCCTGCCCCGCGGGGAGCGTTGGCCCTATATTTGAGCCCGCGCTCCTGAACCCCTCTAGGTTCATGGAAGCCTTCAGGAAGCTTTCTGGCGGTCTGGCAGACGACCCGGTTGGTGCCCTGGTGGATAGGTGGTATGAAGGTGCCACCGGGGCAGTAGACCGCTCTTCGCCGTGGTATACGGCTGAGTTGCGATCGATGAAACAAGAACGCAGGAGGCTGGAGGTCATTTGGAGAACAGATTGGATGGCAATAAGTAGGGCTGCACTTAAGCAGCTGACCGGCTGCTAGGTTCGCACAATCAGGGACAGTAGAACATCTTATGTCTCCCTGAGAATTGGCGAGGCCTCGAACCGCCAGGTGGAGTTGTTCCGGGTGGTTTGGGACCTCTCCAATCCCGGACAGCTGGGGCCTCCTCCTAGTGAGTTCACTAGTGAGCAGTTTGCAGCCTATTTTAGATCTAAAACTGAGGCCATCCGTTGCGATCTGCCCTCCGGTTGCTCTAGACCATCCCCTGATGTCCCTGGGGTCTCACCCCCTCTGCCTCCTTGGCTGGTGGAGTTTGGGCCGGTGTTTCCAGCAGAGGCCTCCAGAGCTATGGCTTACTGCCGGCCGGCTGCTACCCCTTTTGACCCTTGCCCAGCTTGGCTTGTTAAATCGGCTGGAGGGAACATGCCGGAGTGGGCTTCGGCTATTGCCATGGCCTTCTTTAGGAAGGGTACTTTCCCTTCCTGTTTGAAGGAGACCACGGTGAAGCCCACACTGAAAAAGCCTGGCATGGCGTCGGATGATTTATCCAGCTATCGTCCGATCGCCATTGTTCCCTTCCTGGGCAAGGTTGTTTGAGAGGGTGGCTGCTGTCCGGCTCCAGTCGTACCTGGAAGAAAATCGTATCCTGGATCCCTTCCAGTCTGGGTTCAGGCCGCTTCGAGGGACCGAGACTGCCCTGGTTGCTCTGCAGGATGACCTCCTCAGGGAGGCTGACAGGGGGAGTTCCTCCCTGTTGGTTCTCCTTGACCTCTCAGCTGCCTTTGATACCGTCGACCACGGTAACCTTCTGGCCCGGCTTGCTGAGGTGGGAATTGGGGGCCTTGCATTGTCCTGGCTCTGTTCCTTTCTTGGCAGCTAGCCTCAGTGGGTTCAGCAGGGTGATGACTTGTCGGCTCCTTGGACTCTCCCTTGTGGGGTGCCCCAGGGGTCGGCAATCTCACCCATGCAGTTCAATGTTTATATGAGGCCGCTGGTGGAGTCATCAGGAGATTTGGAGTTCGCTGTCATCAGTATGCTGATGACACACAACTCTATCTCCCCTTTTCTTCTTCTGCAGAGGAGGCAGTACACTCCCTCGACTTGTGCCTGGAGGCGGTTCTGGAATGGATCAGGACCAACCGGCTCAGGCTGAACCCGGAGAAGATGGAGGTTCTGTTCTTCGGGGCGCCCTCGTCTGGGTACAATGGCCCCCTCCCTCGACTGGGGCATGGTCTGGGATTCAGCCCTTTCCCTGGAAGCCCAGGTGATGGAAGTCTCCAGGGCTCCTTTTATCCACCTCCTCAGAATCGCCCAGATCCGAGAGTACCTTGATGAGTCCTCCCTGAGGACAGTCATACAGGCCCTTGTGATTTCGAGGGTCGACTATTGCAATGCCCTCTACGCGGGGTTGCCCTTGACCCTTGTCCGGAGGCTCCAACGGGTGCAGAATGCGGCGGCTAGACTGGTGGTGGGTGCTCGTAGATTCGAGCACATCACCCCAGTTCTGGCTTGCCTGCATTGGCTACTCGTTGCCCTCCGGATAAGGTTCAAGGTCTTGGTTTTGATCTTCAAAGCCCTCCATGGCTTGGGACCAGATTACCTGTCGGAGCGTATCTCTCAGAGGTCAACTGGGACCAGGCTCACGAGGATGGCACAGGCGCACTCACTTAGGGTGGCCATACCCAGAGAGGCGCGGAAATCTCTTACGCGCAACTACGCCTTCTCTGTGGTGGGCCCTATGCTGTGGAATCAGCTCCGTAGTGAGTTGCACCTTGCAGCGTCCCTGCCCACCTTTAAATAAGCCTTGAAAACTCATCTCTTCAAGGAGGCATTTGGCGACCTTTCTATTTAATTTTCTATTTAATTTTCTTTCTTTTTTTCCGTTGCCATCTACTCCATCCTTTGTGGAGGGTATTGTACCCCCCCTATTTTTACTGGTAGTCTGCCTCTGATTTTTATGCTTGTTTGTTGTTGTCTGTTTTTAAAGTGTACACCGCCCAGAGTTCCGCTGTGGAAGATGGGGCGGTATATAAATGTAATAAATAAATAAATCGAGAAACCCGATTTCTGTTTCTTGCCCGGAGCTTGCATTGGCCCAGTCAATGTGGGGATAGTTGAAGTCCCCCATGATTACTATCCTATCCCTCTTAGACACCTCCATGATTTCTCTCCTCATTTCTAGGTCCCTCTCAAGTTTTTGATCTGGTGGACGATAGCATACCCCAACTATCACATCACTCCTTGGACCTGGTAGTTTAACCTACAGTGATTCTATGGTGGAGTCAGACCTTCTGTCAATCTCCATTCTGCTGGATTTTACCCCTTCACTCCCCCTCCAACACGCCCCTCTCTATCCCTTCTATAGAGTTTATAGCCTGGGATTGCTGTATCCTACTGGTTCTCCACATTCCACCAGATAACACCACACTAGCTGACCTAGGTTGATTCCAACCCTGTCCTGGTTTAGAGACGGCTTAGGACTCCCCTCACGTTGACCTAACTTGGTGCTCCCCAAGGATCTTCATATTTCTGCAAGGGTAACTCTTGGCTCACAGACCTTTTAGAATTCTTTGAAAAGGCCAACAGCCATGTGGATGCGGGCAAACAGGTGGATATCTATCTGGGTTTTCAGAAGTCAATTTAGACAGTCTCCCATCAAAAGCTGCTGAGAAAACTCCAGTCAGGGGATAAGAGGGCAACTCCTCTTATGGACTGATAATTGGTTGAGAACCAGGAAACAGAGAGTAGGTGTCAATGGGCAGTTTTCACAATGGAGAGAGGTGAAAAGCGGTGTGCCCCAGGGATCCATCCTGGGACCCATGCTTTTCAAACTTTTCATAAATCACCGGGAGACCCTCTCCCTCCCTTTGTTCCACCTGGGGTTTGTGTCGGCTGAGAGGTGTGCCCGGCCCTCGAAGAACCTTCAGCTTCTGTACCCTTGGAGGGCTTTTAGACCGGCTGGACTCTTCACAGAGGACCCTCTCCCTCCCTTTGTTCCACCTGGGGTTTGTGTCGGCTGAGAGGTGTGCCTGGCCCTTGAAGAGCCTTCAGCTTCTGCTCCCTTGGAGGGCTTTTTAGACCGGCTGGACTCTTCACAGAGGACCCTCTCCCTCCCTTTGTTCCACCTGGGGTTTGTGTCGGCTCAGAGGTGTGCCCGGCCCTTGAAGAGCCTTCAGCTTCTGCTCCCTTGGAGGGCTTTTTAGACCGGCTGGACTCTTCACAGAGGACCCTCTCCCTCCCTTTGTTCCACCTGGGGTTTGTGTCGGCGAAGAGGTGTGCCCGGCCCTTGAAGAGCCTTCAGCTTCTGCCCCCTTGGAGGGCTTTTTAGACCGGCTGGACTCTTCACTGAGGACCCTCTCCCTCCCTTTGTTCCACCTGGGGTTTGTGTCGGCTGAGAGGTGTGCCCGGCCCTCGAAGAACTTCAGCTTCTGCTCCCTTGGAGGGCTTTTCTGGACTCTTCACAGAGGACCCTCTCCCTCCCTTTGTTCCACCTGGGGTTTGTGTCAGCTGAGAGGTGTGCCTGGCCCTTGAAGGCCTTTTTGCTCCCTTGGAGGGCTTTTAGACCGGCTGGACTCTTCACAGAGGACCCTCTCCCTCCCTTTGTTCCACCTGGGGTTTGTGTCAGCTGAGAGGTGTGCCTGGCCCTTGAAGAGCCTTCAGCTTCTGCTCCCTTGGAGGGCTTTTTAGACCGGCTGGACTCTTCACAGAGGACCCTCTCCCTCCCTTTGTTCCACCTGGGGTTTGTGTCGGCTGAGAGGTGTGCCTGGCCCTTGAAGAGCCTTCAGCTTCTGCTCCCTTGGAGGGCTTTTTAGACCGGCTGGACTCTTCACTGAGGACCCTCTCCCTCCCTTTGTTCCACCTGGGGTTTGTGTCGGCTCAGAGGTGTGCCCGGCCCTTGAAGAGCCTTCAGCTTCTGCTCCCTTGGAGGGCTTTTTAGACCGGCTGGACTCTTCACAGAGGACCCTCTCCCTCCCTTTGTTCCACCTGGGGTTTGTGTCGGCTGAGAGGTGTGCCCGGCCCTTGAAGAACCTTCAGCTTCTGTACCCTTGGAGGGCTTTTTAGACCGGCTGGACTCTTCACTGAGGACCCTCTCCCTCCCTTTGTTCCACCTGGGGTTTGTGTCGGCTGAGAGGTGTGCCTGGCCCTTGAAGAGCCTTCAGCTTCTGCCCCCTTGGAGGGCTTTTTAGACCGGCTGGACTCTTCACTGAGGACCCTCTCCCTCCCTTTGTTCCACCTGGGGTTTGTGTCGGTTGAGAGGTGTGCCTGGCCCTTGAAGAGCCTTCAGCTTCTGCTCCCTTGGAGGGCTTTTTAGACCGGCTGGACTCTTCACAGAGGACCCTCTCCCTCCCTTTGTTCCACCTGGGGTTTGTGTCGGCTGAGAGGTGTGCCCGGTCCTTGAAGAGCCTCCAGCTTCTGCCCCCTTGGAGGGCTTTTTAGACCAGATGAATTGCAAGATGGCGGGCGGCAGCAACAGCGTTCCATCCTTGCTGCACTTCCAATTCTTAATCGACTCTAAATTTCTTGGCTGAAATCTTCATGTGGTCTGAAGACAGAACCAAGGTTTTTTTTTTCCTCCCCGCCTTCGTCACCACTTCCAAATTAGTCTGTTTTGCCATATCTATTTTTAATTCTGCTAGAGTTTGCTCCTCCGCATACCGGGACGCAGGAGGATTTTTATATGTTTTGTTGTTTTAATAGTTCTATGTTGTTTATGCTTTATATCTGATGTAGTCTATTTTTGTTGATTTGGTATGTATTGCTTTTGTTAGCCGCTTAGAGTACTACATGTAGTAGATAAGCGGGATATAAATACAAGAATAAATAAATAAATAAATAAATAAATAGATCCGGAAAAGCAGTGAGATGGCCAAGTTTGCAGATGAGACAAAACTTTTCCAGGCAAATATCAAAATAAAACAAAATCAAAACAAAAACATGCTGCACCTTGAAGACTATTATATTTTAGTATAAGTTTTTGTGTACATGTCCACTTCTTCAGACATATAGCAGCAGAATGAGGAGAATTAATGAGAAGAATTAATTACATTAAAATATAATAGTATTTAAGGTGCCACATGTTTTTGTCTTTCACTGTATTTTGTTTTGTTTTGATTTTTGCCTGGAATTCTTGCACAGACTAACATGGCTACTTCTCACAAAACTAAAACTTTTCTAGGTGGTAAAGACCAGAAGGGATTGTAAAGAGCTCCACTAGACTGTCTCCAAACTGGAAACAAGGGCAGCAAAATGGCAAATGTGTTTCAATGAACATACATGTAAAGTAATTTGCACTGGGGCAAAAAAAAAAGCAAAACTTTAATCAGCTCATGGGTTCTGACCTGTTCATGACAGATCAGGAAAGAGATCCTGGTGTGCTGGTGGCCAGCTTGATGAAAGTGCCAACTCAGTGTGTGGTGGTGAAGAAGAAGGCCAATGCCATGCTAGGGGTCATCAAAAAGGGGATCGAACATAAAACAGACAATATTATAATACAAAACAATAGTAACGCCATATCTAGAGTACTGTGTGTAGCCACATCTCAACAAAGACCCAATGGAACTGGAAAAGGTGCAGAAGGGAGCGACTAAAATTATTACTGGGCTGGGGCACCTCCCTTACGAGGAAAGGCTACAGTGTTTGGGACTTTTCAGGCTAAAAAAGGGGAGGGACATGATTGTGATGTACAAAACTATGCAGGGGCTGTATAAAGTGAGTGAAGGGAAGCATTTCCCCCTCTCATGCAGTACCAGAACCAGGACAATCCACTCCAATGGAGGGTTGGGAGAGTGAGAACAGACAAAATAATTTCTTTACCCAGCATGTGGTTTGTCTGTGGAACTCCTTGCCACAGGATGTGATAATGATATCTGTCCTAGGATGCCTTCAAAAGGAGATTGGGCCAATTTCTGGAAGAAAAGGCCATTGCAGGTGACAAGCTATGATGGGGGTATGTGAAGCTTAAAAGGAGGGGACCTCCAAACGACAGATGAAGGGGAGACCGGTGTCTATTTGCTTCATGTGCTCCCAGAGGCATCTGGTGGGGCCTCTGGGAGATGCAGAAAGCTCTCCGCGTGTCCTTATATTCCTATATCCCTTCAACTAGAAGAGGCCTGGGTCTGGCATAATTTGGCTCTTCCCTGACTCTGCCCCTTGCTCCACTCCTTTCCGGCTCTTCTACCAGCAGATCTTAGCTCATATAAACATTCTCTAGCAGATCTCTCTGCTGGCATTGGTCTTGAGATCATCCAGCAGAAGGGGATTAGAATCATGAAGTTAGAAGGGGCCTACAAGGCCATCGAATTACACCCCATGGTCAAAGCAGGAGTGCAATTCATAGCATCTCTGCCAGGTGATTGTCTAAATTTCTCTTGAATGCCTCCAGTGTTGGAGCACTCACCACCACCTCTCAAGATCATTGGTCCCACTGTCATGCTGCTCGAACAGCCAGGACGTTTTTCCTGATATTCAACAGGAATCTGGCTTCTCCCAGCACAAGGCATTACTCCCAGCTTAGGGGGTTTTCTGTTCATTCCTATGGCCTGAAAGCCTTTTTGTTATGATGACATCACTGTTGCAGAAATAAGGAGCATTCTCAAGATGTGATTCTGTTCTGTGATCATTTTAATTGGAATTCTTTTGCAAGATGGAAAAGAGCCTTAAAAAAAAGAAATAAATCCAAGGTACTGTATCTGATTGTTCCCCTAATTCCAGAAATAACAGGATACTGTATAATGTATTTTTTACATGTCATTGGAATTTTATTGGCACACACTGGCGATGTTCTCAGAGCTCATGACATACTTCTGAGTATTAGCAAAAAGCAAAGCAGTGAAGCAGTGGAAGAGAATACAAAAGACCCTCTTTTGGAAAACAACAGCTTGCTTTTTACAGTGGCACTCTAGTGGGTGGCTCATGGTGTCCAGGTGTGAGGATGTCCTCCGAAGAATGCACTGGACCTGTTCTCTCTGCCACCGTCCGTGCTGGGAGCACTCATTTGCGCTGACTGAAGACGACAGCATAAAGCACAGCTATGATGATCAGCATAATCACTCCAAGCACTATTCCGACAATGTTTAGTGTGCGAGCAGTGCGGGAAGCTTGGGATGCCTTGTTGATATCTCCAGAACTGTTGGCGTTGTCCACCTGTGGCCAAAGAGAAGGCAACATTGTCAAATAAGGGCCGAGTTCCATCCTACAGCCGAGTAGAACAAGCCCTCTAACAAATAATTGGGAAAGGGCTGGGGGTGGAAGAGAGATTGGAAGGCACAAGACAACCTCCTGCACTGTATCTTCTACTTCCACCGTCACCACTTGTTGAGAGACAGATTGTTACTCCCAGCCGTCCTTCCATCCTTTTTCTTCTGCTAATTTTAGAGCTCAGTTTGGATGACAGCTTCCAGAATCCCTCTCTAGCCAACGTCAGAGAGAGGGGATCGAATCATAGAATAGAATAGAATCATAGAGTTGGAAGAGACCTCTAGGACCATCTAGTCCAACCCCCTTCCATACAGGAACCCCATCACAATATTTCCGACAGATGGCCATCCAGCCTCTGCTTAAAAACCTCCAAAGAAGGAGACTCAACTACCCTTTGTGGCAGCATATTCCACTGCCGAACAGATCTAACTGTCATGAAGTTCTTCCTAATGTTCAAATGAAATCTCTTTTCCTGTAGTTTGAAACCATTGCCCCGAGTCCTAGTCTCTGAAGCCATGGAAAACAAACCTGTTCCCTCTTCAATATGACATCCTTTCAAATATTTAAACATAGCTATCACATCCCCTCTCAGCCTTCTTTTAGAAAAGCTAAACATTCCCAGTTCCCTAAGCCGTTCCTCATAAGACATTTCCTCCAGACCCTCGTTGCCCTCCTCTGCACCCGCTGGAGGTTGTCAACATCCTTTTTAAACTGAGGTGCACAGAACTGGACACAGTACTCCAGGTGGGGTCTGACCAAAGCAGAATAGAGTGGGGCTATCACTTCCCTTGATCTAGACCAGGGGTGCCCAAACGTTTTTTAAGGGGGGCCAGATTTGGTGGCTGAGAATGTGTCAGGGGCCGGTTGCTTCCCGACCCTGCCACCCCGCACACGCGCCTAGCTTCACAAGGTTCCCGGTGATGCCGATGGCGGCGGCCCACCCGCGTGCCACCCCGGTGCACGCGCCCAGCCCCACAAGCTTCCCAGTGGTGCTGGTGGTGGTGGCCCGCCCACCCAGCCCCACAAGCTTCTGCTCACCAGCCAGCTGGCCCACCCAGCCCCGCAAGCTTCCCAGCGGCGTCAGTGTTGGAGGAATATTTTTTTAAAAATGGGGTTGTGGAGGACACAAAGGGAAAAAAACATGTATGTGTGTGTGAATTGGGAGCAGATGTGTGTCTGCGAAGGCAGGCCCGCACCTGCTCCTACGAGCACACATCAATTAGGCAAGGACAATATTAGACCCCCGCATCCGGCTGCAATCCTTGACATTGTCACAAGCACAATGCAAACAAACCTGGTCCGTATCGGCCCAGCCGTTCCCCAAAAAGAAATGGCTGAGAAACTCCGGTTTCTTTCCCTACAAGCAAACACGCTTGGTAACAAAAGTTAGGGATGATTGACAGCGGATTTCATACTTTGTTTCCCCTGGACATGTGCTCTTCCCCCCCCCCAGCCTCAGGAAAGTAGGGGGAATGGGGCAACCCCTTGCTCCCCAGTAGACCAGACCTTGGCACACTTGGGCGGGGGATGGGGAATCATCTCATATTAACCCCTTTTCATCACTGCATCGTTCCCTGCACAGCCAAAAAGGCACCAATAAGTTTTTTTCCTTTTTCCTTTTTTTCCTTCTTCCTCGCCTTTTTCTCTCCCTCTCTCCCTCTCTTCCCAAATAAAGGTTCCTCCACCTCTCCCCTTTGTGTCCTTCCTCTCCCTGCCTTCCAGTAATATCCCCGACCCCCCCCCCCATTTTCTCAATTCCTTCTTCCTTCACGTATCTCAAGGCCTGGACAAGGGTACATGCTGCCTCCATGTTGGAGGAGTGACCTCCATTTCAAATCAAGGACCGTCACCCTGCCACATGGCAAAACCAGTTCAAACTGCTTGGTTCCCCTGAATGGATTTTGCCAGAGGGAATCTTCTCCTTCCTCCACAGAGACAATGGGCTGTATGGGGCACCCTTTCCTGCTCAGCCCTCCAGCCCCCTCTCTCTCTCTCTCTCTCTCTCTCTCTCTCTCTCTCTTTCTCTCCCTCTTCTATTTTCCTCCATTCCATCTTCCCTGGAGGTGCTTCAACTGTGTGCCTACACTCTCTTGCTCTCTGGACCCGAGCCATCTTTGGGCAAGGCATGGCGACCGCATGGCAAAGAGGAAGAATCTTCTAGCATTCTCCATTCCTTCAAGACGACCCCAGCACGTGTCACCTGCAGATGTACCAAAGATTAAATCACAGCCCAAGGCATCCTATTGTTCTGTTTCCACATTCACCCAGGATCCGTCTGGCAGCCAGAGACTCTTCTAATCGGCTTTTCTGTCCCCCATTGTGACTTCCCAGCTCCCCATTGTGACTGTTCGTTCCCCCCATGACTTGTTAATTGTTTTGTGATCACCCAGGCTCTTGGACAATGCTGACTCTTTCCCCCTCATTGTTAATCCTCTAGTTACCCATAAAAGATTAGTTTTTGCCTAATCGCACCCATGCAGGAACGCCCAGGACCTCCCCCAAGAGACTCCTGAAGTGACCCCATTGGTTGTCCGCAGAACACCACCCCTAGCCCAACTCAGAGGAGGCGCCACTCTGTGGGGCGGGAAAGGGAGGAAATAAAGATTGTGGGTTTCCTGTTTTGGGTTGCTGAACGCCTCACTTCTGCCTTGGGTGATCTGTTCGCCTTACCATCTTTATTAGGCCTAATAAACTGGTAATATTTGCCTGGATCTCTCTGTGTTGGGTTTCTTCATTGGGTCTTGTGAAATCCAATAGCTTGCAGCAGGATTAGCTTGCTGTGGTCTCAACAGGGTGAAGGAGGGGGAGGGAGGGGCAGGCCAGCCAGCCGCGGGCCACTCAGGATGGCCTCACAGGACGGATTTGGCCCCCAGGCCGGACTTTGGGCAGGCCTGATCTAGACACTATGCTTCTGTTGATGCAACCAAGAATCACATTGGCTTTCCTGGCTGCAGCATCACACTGCTGACTCATGTTCAATTTGTGGTCCACCAAGACTCCCAGATCCCTTTCACAGGTATTATTCTCCAGCCAAGTGTTCTCATCCAGAAGAGCCACCTCTGCAATACCTGGCCAAAAGCTCTGCTCGGTTGTGACTCAGGCCCAGGTGGGAAGCATGAAAGGAGGAGGCTTCCTCTGCCATTTCAGTTTGGGCAGAGTCACAATGACAAGGCACTGTTTTGCAACTCCCATCTTCATCCTCTCTCTGAGCCTTGTGCATTTGTACGTTTGGCAGCTTCGCGGCACCCTATCCTCCCTTTGGACCCATAACTTGCAACCTCTGGCAGATCCTGACAATGTTGCGGGGATGGCCCTTGCCGTGTCAAAGAGGTGGGTCTCCTCAATGCCGAAGAGGTGAGGTGAGGAAGCAGTTCCCATGTCCATCAAAGCTGCCTTGGCACTGAACACGAGAGACCCGAGAACAGATGGGAGCGGACGGAGATAGCCCCCCCCCCCCGGCAGGGCTTCATGGCTATCTCGTGTACAAAGACAAACATCCTTCCCTCCAATGCCACTTATCTGGAGAGCTTCCTCAGATACGTCATAGCCACCCACTGTCCACAGCACTAAAAAGCTTCTCTCGAGTCATTCCAGAACATTCCTCTTTGGGAGGTTACCCCTCCTGACCCTTGGTGCACAGGGCTTCCAGGAAGAGGGACAATGGCTTCATGTTAATTGCCAAAATAATTGTCCTGATGCCATTATTAATTATTTAGCCATTAGGTTCCTATACTGTACCATCTAGTAGCATGCTACTAGTCTGGGCAGTTCCCCCCAAACAAACAAATAAACAAACAAACAAAACTCCCTCCACATAAACATAAATACAAAAGTCTCTCTCTCTCTCTCTCTCTCTCTCACACACACACACACACACACACACACACACACACACACACACACACACACACACACACACATGATCTGCACCACCTGAGACGCATGATGGTGGCCATGGGAAAATAGATAGATAGATAGATAGATAGATAGATAGATATCAAATAGAAAAAGATTTTAAAATAATAATAATAACAATTGCAAATATAAGTTCCAGCTCATTTTCCCTTGCACTATAGGTTCTTCCTGGGCCCCAAGGATCTGGATATCCTAGAGATATAAAATTTCAGGAAATTTTGAAGCCATGGGAGGGCTTTGGAAAAAAATGGTCCAGGGAGGTTGGGGATGTGATCCCTCCCCGCCCCCTTTACCATCTCTCTCCCTTTGTCGGTGCTGTTCCCTTTTCTACCTTCCTTCCTTCTCTGCTTCTCTTCCCTCTGCTGTCTCCTGTCTAAACAATGAGCCAGTGCCAAAAACAAATACATGCCTTCCAAATAGAGCCCAAAAGGTTCAGAACATTTCTTAAAGGGAAAGATGGCTCAGTCTAAGTAGTTCTCTCTTTTTTCATCCAAACGGGATCATCAGAGATCATCAGAGATCCATGTACCATACTGACATTGTGCAGCTGGTGAATGCTGGGATCCTGAGAACATCTTGATATCAATCCTGAGACATATTTAAAACAGAATATTTCCAGTTTGTTTTTTCAGTCCTTCCCAATCAACTGTGTTCCAAAGTCTATCTTGGCCTCCATCCTGTTTGTGTCCAAAGCACTGGAATTTCTTTTTTGCCAATGAAATTGGAGACCACAAATGACAACAGATGGGAAGCAAAGAGATGAAGCAAAATATATTGAGTAATACATATGAGTGGGAAGTTTCTTTAAATCCCATAACTGGAAAAAAATCGGTAAGTTTTAAGCACAAGTCTTGTTGTTTAAAAGGACAGAGGAGGAGACATGTGCCCAGCCACTCTGGAACAATCCCATAGAATACCGAAATACAATGCAATAAATTAAGCATGGAATCAGGTAAGAGAGGGACGGGGCTTTACCTGTAAAACAATCCAAGAAAGATTCCATGGAAACAGATGAGAAGTGCAACATGTACAGAATGGTGGGGAGGTAATAAAATCATGCACACTGCAACCTTGTGTTGCAGCATTATTTCTAACAAAGCCAATGCCATCAAGTCCCACAAATAAGTTATGAAGACAGGGGAAGAGAGAGGGAATGAATACCTAAATCTTCCACCAGTTCTAAGTGTCCTTATTATTTAAGCCCTGTAAGTGGATGTTTTCTCCTTCTGAACAGCTCCAGACACCTCAATTCCTCTCTCACATACCACACTAAGAAAATTTCCTTTCAGAAAAGCAATTAGAAAGCCAAAGATTTCTTTTGAAAAGGGACAAAAGTGGGGTTGGAGGAAGGATGCTGTATGAAACAGACATTTGTGGGTAGAGGCACACATGGACACCCTAACTTCCACTGGCTTGTGAATGCCTCCGCATCCCAAATGCCTTAAATTGAAGCTGTCTTAAATGTTCTGGGCTGTATATTGTCCCTCATTATTGTATGCCACCTTGGGTCCTTTTCCAAGGAGAAAGGTGGGGTAAAAATATTCAAAATATTTGAAACCAGACACGCCAGAAATGGACTTACTTGAGAGGAGTAGATCACCGCTGCGATGCCGAGGGGTAAGCAGCAGCAAAGCATGGTGAAGATGGAGAGGCCAAGGTAAGAAGGGACGTCCCCCTGAGAAGATGGCATGTTTCCAGACCGTTGATGAGCTGCCAGGGCTGTGAGGAAGAGAGGGTGGCTGTTTGCGATCCTTGCCTTGACTCGGGCCACTCTTGGGGGAGTAACACAGAGCCCAATGGCCAAGGCAACAGCCCGGAGCCGTTTAAGGGCTGTGTTCGTGTCCACACCCACACTGATCTCATCTGCAGGGTTGGGGGGGGGCAAGCAGTGGGAGGGGAGAGTCAGGGTGGGAGGAGGGGGAGACCAGGAGATGCCGGGACCAACTGATCCTTGAACATGCCAAGGAAAAAGAGGAAAGTCCTCTTGGAGCACCAAAAAGGAGGGAGAGCGCCAGCAGAGCTGCCCTGCTGTTTTTCTGCTGGTGATGTGCTGTTGAGTTGCCCCACACTTATGGGAACAGTCCTGGTCCTCCATTGACCCGCTCCGCTCTCGCAAAATAAAACCTCTCTCTTCTTTTAGGGAGTCAGTCCATCTCGTAGTTGGTCTTCCTCTTCTTCCTGCTGCCTTCCACCTTGTCCAGGGTCACTGCTTTCCCCCCAGAGAATCCTGCCAAAGACAGCTGGAGCGTCAATACCTTTGCCACCAGAGACCATCCCGGTTTCACTTGATCTGAAGTAGAGATGGGCATGACCAGAAAAAATGACGTTTCGAGTTTTTGTTTGTCGGAACAGGTCCGTTTCGGGTCATTTCCGTTTGTCGTGAAATTTTTCAAAAATTTGTCGTTTTGTCGTTTCGTTTGTCGTTTGTCGTTTCTACCACGATTTAGCGCGATTTGACGTCCCAGAGCATGGGGGCGTCCCGCAATGACCAAGAGCAGGCGGAAAACACTTTAAACTGGGTGATGAATAATATATTTAATAAATATATCGTTGCATAAGACTGCATCCTATGCAATAAAACAAACAAAGTAGGCAGAATGCAATATTCTTTTTTTTTTCTCTTGGTCAACATTGACTGAACTGGCCACCCTACTTGGACTGGCTGCCTGTTATACTTTTTTGTTGTTTTGTTTTGAAGCCTTTATCCATCCCATCTCCCCTCCACCTCTCAGAGGCAGCAGGAGACACAGTATTCCGTTCCTCCCCAAATCTGGATGAGGGTCTACTGCTCACTGCTCACAATGTCCTCCCCATCTCCAATGTCACTCCTTGTAAAGCCAAGCAATTAAGCAAATGCAACCCTGGTCAACAAAGAAAGAACAGCTCATTTAAGTCTAACAGGACACCGGCATGGTTAACAAGTGGAGTTAGAGAGGCTCTAAAGCACAAGGAGAGGTCTTTCTGTAAATGGAAATCCTCCCCAAATGAGGAAAATAAAAAGGAACACAAACTCTGGCAAAAGAAATGTAAGAAGATGATAAAGGAGGCAAAGAAAGATTTTGAGGAACGCATGGCTAGCAATATAAAGGGTAATAATAAAAGCTTCTTTAAATATGTTAGAAGTAGAAAACCTGCCAGAGAACCAGTTGGCCCTCTGGATGGTGAGGGAGGAAAAGGGGAGGTTAAGGAGGACTTGGACATTGCAGAGAAATTGAATGAGTTCTTTGCATCTGTCTTCACAACAGAGGACCTTGAGCGGATTCCGCTGCCTGAGCCGCCCCTCTTGACTAAAGAATTAAATCAAATACAGGTTAAAAGAGAGGAGGTTTTAGGACTAATTGATAAATTGAGGATTAACAAGTCACCGGGCCCAGATGGCATCCACCCAAGGGTTATTAGGGAACCGAGAAACGAAATTGCAGATCTCTTAACGGTTATATGCAACATGTCTCTTAAAACAGCCACAGTGTCGGAGGACTGGAGGATAGCAGATGTCACACCAATTTTTAAAAAGGAAGGAGGGGGGACCCGGGAAACTACAGGCCAGTTAGCCTTACATCTGTCCCAGGGAAGATGGTGGAAAGCCTCATCCAAGAGAAAATCTTAAAACACATAAAAGAACAAACCTTGCTGAGAGAAAATCAGCATGGCTTCTGTAAGGGTAAATCTTGTCTGACAAACCATTTAGAATTTTTTGAAAAGGTCAACAGGCACATGGATTTGGGTGAACCGGTGGATATAGTCTATCTGGATTTTCAAAAGGCTTTTGACACAGTCCCTCACCAAAGGCTGCTGAGAAAATTGCACAGTCAGGGGATAAGAGGGCAGGTCCTCTTCTGGATTGAGAACTGGTTGAGATCCCAGAAACAAAGAGTAGGTGTCAATAGGAAATTTTCACAATGGAGAGAGGTGAAAAGCGGTGTGCCCCAGGGCTCTGTCCTGGGACCGGTGCTTTTCAATCTGTTCATAAATGACCTGGAGACAGGGATAAACAGTGAGGTGGCCAAGTTTGCAGATGACACAAAACTTTTCCGTGTGGTGAAAACCAGAGAAGATTGTAAAGAGCTCCAGAAGGATATCTCCAAACTGGGGGAATGGGCTGAGAAATGCCAAATGCATTTTAATGTAACCAAATGTAAAGTAATGCATATTGGGGCAAAAAATCCAAACTTCATCTATCAACTCATGGGCTCTGAGTTATCCGTGACGGATCAGGAAAGAGATCTTGGTGTGTTGGTGGACAGCTCCATGAAGGTGTCTCCCCAGTGTGTGGCAGCGGTGAAGAAGGTCAATTCCATGCTAGGGATTATCAAAAAGGGGATTGAAAATAAAACAGCCAACATTATAATGCTATTATACAAAACAATAGTAAGGCTCCACCTGGAGTATTGTGTACAATTCTGGTCACCGCATCTCAAGAAAGACATAGTGGAACTGGAAAAGGTGCAGAAGAGAGCGAATAAAATGATTACTGGCCTGGGGCACCTCCCTTATGAAGAAAGGCTAAAACATTTGGGCCTCTTTAGTCTGGAAAAAAGGCACTTGAGGGGGGATATGATTGAGACATACAAAATAATGCAGGGTATAAGTAAAGTGGATAGAGGGAAGCTCTTCTCTCTCTCCCAAAATGCCAGAACTAGGGGACATCCACTCAAATTGAGGGCTGGGAGAGTAAGAACTGACAAAAGAAAATATTTTTTTCACCCAGCGCGTTGTAAGTCTATGGAACTCCCTGCCACAGGATGTGGTGATGGCATCTGGCCTGGATGCCTTCAAAAGGGGATTGGACAGATTCCTGGAGGAAAAGTCCATCATAGGTTACAAACCATGATGGAGATGTGTAATCTCCAGGCTTTAAACCAGGGTACTTAAAGGGCCAGATGCAGGGGAGTGGTATCAGGAGAAGGATATCTAGTCTCGTGTGCTCCCAAACGCATCTGGTGGAGCCGCTGTGAGCTACAGGAAGCTGGACTAGATGGGCCTTTGGCCTGATCCAGCATGGCTCTTCTTATGTTCTTATGTTCTATGTAACTAGTGGTCAGAGATTCAGTCTGGTAGTGGCATGGGTTAGGGTTAGGGTTAGGGTTAGGGTTAAGGTTAGTGGGCTGTAAAAATCTGGGTTGCTCTGACCCACTAAGAAGGACAGCTTACTGGCGTATGGGCACACAGCTCGGATTAGAAAGAATTCAGAGTTTTACAGCCCACTAAGCCATACAAGTAGTATGGGCAGCCACAAGGCCAGAGTAGGGGAGGCCACAGGGCCAGAGTAGCTGAGGCCACAATGCCAGATTAGGGGAGGCCACAAGGCCAGAGTACGGGAGGCCACAGGGCCAGAGTAGCTGAGGCCACAATGCCAGATCAGGGGAGGCCACAAGGCCAGAGTAGGGGAGGCCATAGGGCCAGAGTAGGGGAGGCCACAAGGCCAGAGTATAGGAAGCCACAGGGCCAGAGTACGGGAGGCCACAAGGCCAGAGTACGGGAGACCACAAGGCCACAGTAGCTGAGGCCACAGTGCCAGAGTATAGGAGACCGCAGAGCCAGAGTAGGGGAGGCCACAAGGCCAGAGTAGGGGAGGCCATAGGACCAGAGTATAGGAGGCCACAGGGCCAGAGTACAGGAGGCCACAAGGCCAGAGTAGGGGAGGCCACAAGGCCAGAGTACAGGAGGTCACAAGGCCAGAGTAGGGGAGGCCACAGGGCCAGAGTACGGGTGGCCGCAGGGCCAGAGTACGGGCAGCCACAGGGCCAGAGTAGCTGAGGCCACAAGGCCAGAGTAGGGGAGGCCACAAGGCCAAAGTATAGGAGGCCACAAGGCCCGAGTAGGGTAGACCAGGATGTGTATTTTGAGGCCCATCTCTAGGTCAGAGATTCAGAATGCTCCCCCCCTCCAACTATTCCTGATGAGTTCCCCTCAATCTCTCGGGTTATCATCGCCAGCTGGAGTATCCAAAGGAGACCGGTTCGCTCCTTGAGCGAGCAGAGTAGACCTTCTCACTCCTTGACCAGGATGTGTATTTTGAGGCCCATCTCTAGGTCAGAGATTCAGAATGCTTCCCCCCCTCTCCAACTATTCCTGATGAGTTCCCCTCAATCTCTCGGGTTATCATCGCCAGCTGCAGTATCCAAAGGAGACTGGTTTGCCAGAGATTTGCCTGCCCAGTGGAGACACAGTCCACCCAGGAAAGCCACGAAGCCAGAGTGCAAATGTTAGGGAGGGATTGTTTCTTCCACCTTTGGAAGCCAGAATGCTCGTTGGAAGGAATCTCCCCTCCTTCTACAAAGGGATTTCCCAACCTGGACTGTAACTGGAGGGAGTGAACCCCCCATGTAGGAGGACACAGAGTACCCCAATTCTATACAAAATACTTGATGATGCCTGTGCCTGTTAAAGTTGGTCTCCTCAAGTGATTTTCCGCCAAGAGGCGGGGGCACCCAGGGTTGCTGCCTGGGGAAGTCGAGGAGAGTGGACGACAGGGCGCATGTTGGCATGGAGGCTGAACTTGTGCCACTGAACCGCTGATAGGCGGAAGGAGAAGCACCTGGAAGGCTTCCTCCAAGCCGGGAGTCCGGGAGCCTGACAGGCAGGCAGGTAGGCAGAGGGGCAGGCAGGCAGGCAGGCAGGCAGGGAAGCAGGCAGTCTGGCTCACAGGTAGGAAGGTAATGCTGGGTAAACACCCAGGCTAGGGAAGGCACAAAGCCAAAGTGCCAGAATGGAGGCAGAGTTTCTCCACCCCAGGAGACCAAGTTTCGTCAGCCCAGGAGACAGAGTGGATGCAGGAGAACAGGGCTATTTCTTTAAGGCTGTAAGGAGAGCTAGGCCCCTGCAAATCAGTTTTTGAGGTAGGTTTGTTGTAAAGTGCATCCTGACCACTTTGTAAGCAGAGTGGCTCCAAAACCCCAGGGAAGGGAGGAACGCATCGAGGAAGGCAGGTATTGGGGTGTACTACACTCAGACCAGCCATGGCCAACGGGGAAATATTGAAACACTGACCCTAGAAAAAAAGTCCTGGGCCGCTACAAAGCTCTATAAAACATGGGCTAATTATGTAGCCCTTATTACATCCATACATGCAGTGGAATTACAGGCACTCAGGCAGACAAAGGTGGAAGGCAGGCAGGCAGGCGAAGCATTCAGGCAGGGCAGGCAGAGTCATATAGACAGAGCAGACAGCCAGGCATAACTGCATTGCGCTGGTGGAATGTTAGGATGGGAGGCATACAGGCATTGTTTAAATTGGGTTAGGGTTAGGGTTAGGGGAAGTTGCACAGCTGCAACCCCAAAAGTCTTGTCCAGTTCAAAATTATAAACATTGAGTGGTCCTCGCTGGTTTGGATCCAGGCAAGGGGTAGAAAAATTGGGCCTTCACAGACCCTTCCAAATGATACATTGAGTGGTCCTCCCTGGTTTTGAGCCAGGCAAGGCCTAGAAAAATTGGGCAGTAATCGAACCCTTCAAATTGAGTGGGAATGCAGGAAGGTAGGCAGGCAGGCAGGCTTGCAGGCAGGAAGTTAGGCTTGCAGGGAGGAAGCCAAGCTAGGAGGCAGGCATAATTGCAGACAGGCAGGCATAAGTGTTGCTCTGGTAGTGGATGTTAGAGCAAGGGAGGCCCGTTTTGAAGGAACCAATGGCAGAACGACTTTGGACCTAGGTCTTGGAGTGTTGGGGTAATCCCAACGTGGAAAGGTTGAAGCGGATGAAAGTCAACATTTCCACGGTCTCCGGGTCCAGACGAGAGTGGCGCGGCCTCAGGACATCTCCCATGTGGGAGAAGACACGCTCACTCTGGACACTGGTGGGTGGGATGGACAAGAGGTCCAACGCCAGAGTCGAAAGAGCGGGCCAGATGTCTGTCTTTCTGGCCCAGTAGTGGAGTGGGTCCAAGGTGAGGGGTTGGAGGGGCTTGGCCATGTACTCCCTCACCATGGTCAGAGTGGGGTCCGGTTCTTCTTCCTCCCTTGCCTCCACTGAGGAGGAGACTGCCATGGCTAGGGCAGAGGCCAGGTAGTTGGCTGCTGGTACGGAACCTGGTCTCTGGGTGTAAACTCCTGGAGTAGAGGAGGAAGAGGATCCTTGCGAGGATTCCTCTTCTGCATCGCTCTGGCTTCCGTGCGCCCTCGGGAACGCCTGGGCCTGATTTGAGGCAGCCCTGCAGACTTGATGGCATAGCTCTGTCTTCCAGGAATTTAGGTCAGCAGTGCTGCCCACAAGGGGACCCTTGACATGAGGGTCGCACAGGCATGCCATCTGGTACACCTTTTACCTCCTCAGTGGGCTAAGGCGGGTATCCACACCGGTCAGCAGCCTGTCTGCCAAGGCCCTGCTCTTTGGGAGAAGATCGGTTTCTCCCCGGATACTGGCCTCTAGGCGTTGGCGAAGGGCATTTACCAGGGGGTGTACGTGGCACAGGCTGGCGTTGTAGCTGCTGAGGACGTGGGTAGTCTCCTCAAAACGCTGCAGGATACCCACCATCTGGGAGAGGGCGAGCCTCCCGGTAGTACAATGTCCAACACCCTTCCCTCAGGCAGGACGGGAGTGGTTGACATGACGTATTCCACCACTTGCCTCTGCTCCACCAGGCGCTTGACCATTTTGCAGATGGAGTTCAACCGGGTGGTCACGTCCTGTATCAGAACGTGCTCTGGTCAGCCCGTCTCCGCCTGCCTCTCACGCAACATCCTGGATGCCTTGACGCTGCGTGAGAAGTGCCCAACTAATGTTCTGCACTTGTCCAGCAAGGCCTTGGTCTCCAGGGTCCGCTCATCCCAGGAGTCCTTCGGTGCTCCCAGCCCAATGTCATCGTCCACCACTAGGTGCAGTTTGTGTGCTGCGCACACGATGCCATGGAGCCCTGCCCTATCAACTGTGTTGATCATGTTACGGCCTGCATCAGTAACCATGAATCCGCGATTGACCTCCCCCTCGGGTGCCCACTCTCGAAGTGCCGTCTTGAGGACCTCAGCAATGTGGATGTCTTTGGCACTGTCCTCCATGCTTTGTGCCTGGAGAAGCACCACCCTGTACCCTCTTGGGGTGCTCCCTTGTAGCTCCCCCTGCAGCTGTTCTTGGGATGCCCTGGTGTCAAGGACCTCCTTGGGTTGCCACCAATGAGCCGTCAGAGAGAGGTATCTGTGGTGCCCACCGGTCCAGAGGTTGGAAGTGAAGTGGATCTTCCTTCCTCTGGCTGCCTGCAGCAGGGCCCGGACCATTTCCCTGACGGACTCAAAAAGGGAGGGAATCACCCGCCTGCAGAAGGTACGACGGGATGGAGGCTCGTACCATGGAGCCACGTGCTTCATCAGGTGCCTGAAGCCTGATGACTCCACAAAGGAGAGGGGCAACCCGTTCATGGCCACCATTTCACCAACGACGTGAGTGGTGTTCTCCTATATCTTGGCCCTATTTCACTGGCTGACAAAACTCCCACACAGCGGCACCACTTCCTGCAGAGTGGCCTGCCTCTTCCCACTCTCAGTGGAGCTGTCTCTGTCCTTCCCCATGCCTTCTTCCCCTCTCTTCCTCCCTGAGGAACGAGGGCCTGACAGTGTTCCAGGCAGAGTCCCAGGGTGCTTTCGCATAAGGTGGCTGCGCAAGCCACTTGAGGAGAGGTGTTTGGGGTCATTCCCCCTGCGCATGACCACCCTGCATTTCTTGCACACTGCAAGCCTCAAGCCTTCTGGGCTGTTCTCAAAATGCTCCCAGAGAGACCCGCGAGGCTTATGGAAAGTACTGCCCCCTCTGGTACTGCCTGCCGCTGCTGTGCTGGTGGTGGTGTGGCTTGTGCCCTGCCTGGAAAATAGACTACTGCTGTCACTGGTGCTACTCTGGGTGGAAAGAGGGCTGCTCCTTCCATCACTGCCTGAAGCCTGCCTTTCGTCTGTTCCTGCCAACAGGTCCTCAGAATCTGGCAGAAGTAGATGCAGAGAGCCCGTTTCTGATGCCATTTCCGAGTCCTCGCCTTCTTCCTGATAAAGGGGGGGTGTCCATGCCAAAGCCTGGTGGTGATGGGTATTGCATGCAGTCATCCATGCTTCCCTCAGTGACAGAAGATGGTAGGGTCATGCTGGTTGTGGAGCTGCTGCTTGGAGAGGGAGTGGCAGCAATATCACTATCTGCACTACTTCCTGTGCCTTCCTTCAGAAATGTGCCCCTATTTATTTTAGTGGGGGTCCCCCTCCCCTTCCCTCTGGCTGTGCTACCCCTCTTCATTTTTTTATTTCTCAAAAGTATTAGAAATAGATTGTCTGATTCTACTTTGTTAAGTAACAAACTATTCTAATCAACTTATCATTTTCACCCACAACCTTACTCTCACACACTGTGTTCTTTTGTACAAGCTTAAATGTTGCCCTGCTGGCCCTTGGTATAATTTTCTAAATTCGGAATTCAAAAGTTGATGGATGCACTGAAATGGAATATGCCTATCTCCCTGCCTGTGTGTTCAAGTATACACAACACAACAAACAAACAATGAGCTGCAGTAATGAATAAATAATATTGTAAGACATTCAGCAGCAGCAGCAGCTGGACAGGTGGCTTCACACGAGTAGTGGCACAATGTAGTTTACTGGTAGTTGTTCAGGCCATGGAATGTAATAAACAAACAAATAGTGGAGTAATATGAGGATGGAATCCAAAATATGGTAATAAGGCTAAGATATCAGATTCAGCAGGCAGCCTCCCAACCAGGAAGACATTGGGGTACAAATCAACAAGCACAATATAATGTACTAGTTGTTCAGGGAATAAAATGACAATAAAATTCAAAATTCTTCTGATCCACTTAAATGGAATGGGCCTGTGTTGTTGAACTGCAGTGCACTCACAACAAGTTTAAAAAACAAACAATGAAGTAAGTAATAGTAAACTAAATAAATAATATTGTAAAATATTCTCCACTAGATAGAGGTGCTCTTGGCTTGCACCCCAAATGTGTGTGTGTGCAAGCAAGCAAATTGAAGTTGGGAAAATAGAAAATAAATGGTAGTATATAATATATATTTAAAATAAATCCACACCTCACTCCCAGTCGAACCTCCCCCTTTACCCAATATAAAAAAAAATCCTCACAAACTGCCAGAGGAAAAAAAAGAATAAACTGCTATTCCCTTCAGCAGACAAAGCTGCAGAGAATCAAAGAAATTATTTTCTAAATTCAATTCCCTCCCTGCCTGCCTAAGTTAAATCTAAAGCCTCCAGCCTCCCTCCAAATTCGAATAGCCAGCAGCAGCCAGCCACACAGCCCTCCACCCTCAACCACATCCAAGAGCAGACTGCGACTTCTGTAAGTTGCCTGGGCTTTTTATGCCCTCTGGCACATCCAGAAGTGTCACTCGAAACCTGGTCATGCCATTGGTGGAATGGTTCAAAAAAATTGCATGGTCCCATCCCATGCCCAGCCCACATGGGCAGGTCTAAAAAAATAAGAAATAAAATAAAATACCCATCCCGTGTCATGGTCAGATCATTATCTGCTGACCTTTTCCCTGGCTATTGCCACCCCACCTCGCGGGGAGCAGGGCCCTTCCATCTGGGCCCGCCCCCGGGGGCTCCTGGACCCTGTGCGGTTCTCGGAGGCCCTGGGGGTTTTGCCAGACAGTCTGGATGACGACCCGGTCGACTCCCTGGTCAATAGGTGGTTTGAGGAAGTGGCTGGGGCAGTGGACCGGATCGCCCCCAAGCGCCTGATCCGATGCCGAGCCCGCTCCTCCCCTTGGTTTACCGAGGAGTTGCGGGCAATGAAGCAAGAGCGGAGAAGGCTAGAGAGCAGATGGCGGAATGCTCGGACGGCATCAAATTGGGCTGCGGTTAAGGTGTCGACCAGTCGCTATTCTCGAGCGATAAGGGCAGCTAGGAGATCATTTGTTGCCCTGAGAATTGGTGAGGCCTCGAACCGCCAGGCAGAATTATTCCGGGTGGTCCGAGACCTCACCAATCCTGGTCCACCTGGGCCTCCTCCTAGTGATTTCACTAGCGAGTCGTTCGCAGCCCACTTTAGATCTAAGATAGAGGCCATCCGTTCCGAGCTGGATGCCGGTTGCACTGATCCTGTCCCCGCCGTGGCCGGTACTGGGCCGCCTCGGTCGCCCCGGTTTGTTGAGTTTGGGCCTGTTACACCTGAGGATGCCTCCAGGGCCCTGGGACACTGCAGGCCAGCGGCTTCTCCGTTCGACCCTTGCCCGTCCTGGCTGATTAAGATCGCAGGGGGGAGCATGCCAAAATGGGCTTCGCTAATTGCTTCGGCCTCCTTCAGGGACGGGATTTTTCCCGATCCCCTGAAGGAAACGGTGGTGAAGCCCATTATTAAAAGACCTGGCCTGGCTGTGGACGATATGTCCAACTATCGTCCTATAGCCAATGTTCCCTTTTTGGGCAAGGTAGTCGAGCGAGTCGCCGCCCTGCGTCTCCAGTCGTTCCTGGAGGAGAACCATATCCTGGATCCTTTCCAATCTGGGTTCAGGCCGCGTCATGGGACGGAGACGGCTCTGGTCGCTCTGCACGATGATCTGTTGAGGAGGGCCGACGGGGGTTGCTCTACCCTGCTGGTCCTTCTCGACCTGTCAGCGGCTTTTGATACCGTCGACCACGGTATCCTGCTGGAGCGACTCTCGGAGGTGGGGATCGGAGGTCTGGCCTTTGGCTGGCTCCGCTCCTTCCTTGAGGGCCGCACCCAGCGAGTGAGCTTGGGGGGTGAGTTGTCGGCTCCCTGGACACTCTCTTGTGGGGTGCCTCAGGGGTCGTCCCTCTCCCCAATGCTCTTTAACATCTATATGAAGCCGCTGGCTGAGATCATCCGGAGTTTTGGAGTCAGTACGCTGATGACACGCAGCTCTATCTCTCCTTTTCCACCTGTGCAGTGGAGGCCGTCGAGACCCTTGATCGCTGCCTGGCTGCAGTTTTGGACTGGACCAGGACTCACAGACTCAGGCTCAACCCGGGAAAGACCGAGGTTATGTTCTTCGGGGGCGACCCGGATGGGTACTGTGGCCCTCTTCCCAGTCTGGGCAGGTCCGCCCTCCAGCTGGCGCAAAGAGTGAGGAATCTGGGCGTCGTCCTGGACCCGGATCTGAGCCTGGATTCTCAGGTGTCAGCCGTGACCAGGTCGGCCTTCTACCATCTAAGGCTTATCGCCCAGATTCGCCCGTACCTGGACGAGAGCTCCCTGAGGACAGTGGTACAGGCACTGGTCACGTCGAGGCTGGATTATTGCAACGCTCTCTACATGGGGCTCCCCTTGAACCTTGTTCGGAGATTGCAGCGGGTCCAGAGTGCGGCGGCCAGGCTGGTGGTTGGTGCGCGTCAGTTTGACCGCATCACCCCCATCCTGGCTCGCCTCCACTGGTTGCCCGTTGCCTCCCGAATAAGGTTCAAGGTGTTGGTTTTGGTTTACAAAACCCTCCATGGCTTGGCCCCTGATTATCTGGCAGAGCACCTTCACCGACAATTAAATCTAGCCCGACCCACCCGTTCATCTTTGGCACTTTCTCTCCAGACTGTCCCCCCGAAGGAGGCCCGCAAAGCAAGTACTCATGGGAGGGCCTTCTCGGTGGTGGGCCCGTCCTGCTGGAACAATCTGCCGAGGGAATTGCGACAGGCTCCATCATTGGCGTCCTTTAAAAGAGGTTTAAAAACCTTACTCTTTACTGACGCCTTTAATAATGACTAGAGTAGGGTTTTTTGTTTGTTTGTTTGTTTTTTAATCCCGCCTATCCTTCCCATAGGATTTGTCCCTGCTCTGATGACATTCTGCTTTTAACTTTTTCGTTGTAAACCGCCCTGAGTTCCCGTTCTGGGAAGAAGGAGCGGTATAGAAATTTGAAAATAAATAAATAAATAAATAAATAAAATCAGTGCGACCTTTTAGTGCTATAAAAAACCCACTGCTGCTACTACAAAAATTCAGGCATTTAAATTACCTAATTTTCACATGTTTCTGTTGTGCTTTGGTGGGTTTTTGGACCACGATTTAAAAATAAATATTGCGGTCGCCATTTTGGATCCCCCCCACCGCATGGCATGGAGACGACTAGGATGACCCCCAGCCTGGTGCAAGCAGCCCAGGACAGGAGAGGGGGGGAAGGTCGGGGACCCCCCCCCCGGAACCACCCCTCTGATAGGTGTCCTCAGGCACAGGCAGGCATATTTTCGCCTCCTTTTTTGGCTGGGAGTTGGTTTTTTTTTTAATTTTTACAACTTTTTTCAGTACTGCTCTTGGCAATGGCATCGCGCGATCGCCGCGATGCCATTAACGACAACGAGAAACCCGACCCAACTTTTCTTTTTTTGGGTTGGGTTCGCGCTGGAGCGGCGTAATTATCGTTACTGTGTCCGTTACCTAACGGAAACGATAACTGAAAACGGAAACGACAATTTTGCCACTCCGTGCCCATGTCTAATCTAGTCTTACGTGCTCCCGGACACATCTGGTGGGGCCACTGTGAGATACAGGAAGCTGGACTAGATGGGTCTTTGGCCTGATCCAGCAGGGCTCTTTTTTGTTCTTATGTTCTTATAGCAGTCCCAATTCTCTCTGTGTCTCTACGCTTCATGTTCGCATGTCATGCTCTGCTCCTTGTGGTGCCGGTGGTGCTGGTGGAGGCGGCACCCTTGGAAGCCAATTTCCACTTTGTGTTCTAGGATGCATGCAATGTCAGCACAACTGGCAAAGGCAGTGAAGCCTGTTCTTGACCTGTAACATACATCATTCAAAAGGTAGTAGCCCGGATTAGCCCCAGAAGGAAAGAAAAAATGCAAGATAAGAATTTGTTCTCCACAGCTGGGTCTGATCTGCAGTGGGTTTTCTTGTTATTTTTTTAAAATATGAGCAACACAGCTGGTCTCCAAGTGGGTCCCCCACCCCCACCCCTTCCTTCAGTCTCAAATAACTTTTAAACATGATGGCAGCAAATATCTAGAGACTTTGGTTTTAATCCTAAAATATACTTTGCTTTTTATCCTAAGGTAGCAATGAACCTTTATATCACTGGAGTACATCTTGAGGGTTTTTTTCTTTGTGATTGATCTCAAACACCAGTGTCAAGTTCCTCTTTCCCCGCTACCTCGCCTGCATCCTTGAGTACCCTGACTCTGTGGAATAACTAAATGATGGTGGTAGTGGTGGTGGTGGTGATCTTAGAACTGCCAAGCTGGAATGAACCCTGGGGTGGGGGGATGTCATCAAGTCCTGCCCCTGTCAAGGAGGCACAGTGGTTAAGAAAGAAAGAAAGAAAGAAAGAAAGAAAGAAAGAAAGAAAGAAAGAAAGAAAGAAAGAAAGAAAGAAAGAAAGAAAGAAAGAAAGAAAGAAAGAAAGAAAGAAAGAAAGTTGGAAAATTCTGCTTGGACAGTTCCTGAGAGCACGTGGCCTTGGAGGTTTGGCTGTATCTTAGTATTGCCAGCACAAATTTAAAAATAAAATAAAAGGGGGGAGGTGGATTCCTTGAAAATTGACCAATTCTGAGGGTAGCAGAGAAGATTAAGAGGATTGTTCCCCCCCCCATTATCTTTTTCTTTTCTTTCTTCCATTTTCAAGGAACTGACCAATAAGTCAGAATGGAGGTCCAGGGGGCAGATGTGGTTACTTGCAACAACTGTGGCATTCTCATTTTTTGCCAAACCAGGTGCTGGGATACACATGCTCAAAGTGCAAACTGGTGGCTCTCTTGGAAGACAAGATGAGGCAGCTGGAGGCCTGTGTTTCGCAATGTTAGGGAGCAGAAGGATTTGTTGCAGGAAGCAGAGAAAAACTTTCTCAACAATGCTAACAGGGATAATCTCAATCAGAATAAAGGCGTTTCCCAAATACAGGAGACAGATACTTGGAGGAACGCCACAGTCAGAAAGGGAAGAACTAGGAAACAGACAGAGAGCTTGCAACTGGACAATAGATTCCAACCTCTCTCCCTTATCAATCAGGAAAAGGAACTGCACCAAGAACAGCAAGGTCAGCTTGAAGACCCTGCACAGAGGAATCCGAATCCAACAGCACAACAAGGGGCATCTACCAAGCCTCGAAGGAGGTGAGTGGTGGTGGTTGGAGACTTCTTGCTTAGAGGAACAGAAGTGGTCATCTGCATGCCTCACAAAATGAATGGATTGGTCTGCTGTCTCCCTGGAGCCAAGATTCGGGATGTAACAGAGAGTCTGACAAGACTCATCAAGCCCATTGATTCTAACCTCTTTCTTTTGGTCTGTGTAGGAACTAATGATACTTAAAAATGCAGCTTTCAGGACATCACAAAGGTATATGAAGAGATGGGTAGGAAGCTGAAGGACCTGGGTGGGTAGTGGTACTGAAAGAACAATACTGGAGGCAAACAACAGGGTTTGGATATGGTGCCGGCAGGAACGATTTGGAGTCTTGGACCATGGTTCGATATTCATTCACATGAGCTATTGGGTGAGGATGGGGTGCATCTCACCACTGCTGGAAGGAATCGTTTTGCCAAGAGGGTTGAAAATTTGATAAGGAGAACTTTAAACTGAGTTCTCAGGGAGAAGGAGAAAATTTTCTTAAAGGTAGAGAGCCAGAAGGGGTTGTGGGGACTAGCCCAAATGTTGAAGTAGAAGCAAGACAAGGAGTATTACAAACCATTAGTGTGAGGAAAAACAGGTTTAGCAAAGGGCTTGTATGAAACACACATAGCCTCAAATGTGCCTATACCAATGCACAGAGCATGGGGAACAAACAAGATCTGGAACTCCTAATACAGCAAAATAAATTTCAGTAACTGGCATCATTGAAACCTTGTGGGATGAGACTTATGATTGGAATGTTGTTACAGGAGGGTATAATCTGTTTCAAAGGAACAGACCTAGTAAGAAAGGAGGAGGTATAGCATTATATGTTACGGACATATATACTGTTGAAGAAATACAAGATATACAACAGGAAAAACAGGTTGAGAGTATTTGGGTGAGAATTAAGGGTGAGAAAAATGACAGCGATGTCACTGTGGGTGTGTATTATAGACCCCCAAGTCAGCCAGAGGAGTGGAATGATGCTTTCTGTGATCAGATGGCCACAAAGGACCCCGGTGGTGCAGTGGTTAAATGCCTGTACTGCAGGTAAATCTGTGCTCACTACCTGGAGTTCAATCCCAGGTAGCAGGCTCATGGTTAACTCAGCCTTCCATCCTTCCGAGGTAAAATGAGTACCCAGCTTGCTTGGGGGAGGGGCAATGTGTAGCCTGCATACTGTAATTAAACTGTAAACCGCCCAGAGACTACTTGAAGTGGTATAGGGAGGTATATAAGCAGAAGCAGAACAGAAGCAGAACAGTAAAAAGGGAGAGATGTCCTGATATATGATCATGTCCTGATATATGTTGGCAGTCCAACTCAGCTAAGAACGCAAGGTCCAACAGATTCCTTGATGCCCCTGCAAACAATTTCATGGTCCAGAAGGTAGAGGAGGCAACAAGAGGAGCAGCCATTTTAGATCTTTAAGTAAAAGTGATCATGCCCTCTTGGAATTTGTTATACAGTTGGAAGGTAAAGCTCAGCATAGTCAGACAAGAATCCTGGACTTTAAGAAAGCCAATTTTTGTAAACTTGGCCATGATTCCATGGACTGAAATACTTAAAGAGAAGGGAGTCCAAGATGGATGAGAGTTCCTTAAAAGTGAGATATTAAAGGCACAATCTAAAACTGTTCCAACAAGAAGAAAAATGGGAAATGTTGAATTGAAAGAAACCATAATGGTTGACTAAAGAACTTTCAACTCAGCTAAGTATAAAGAAAAACAAGTACAGGAAAGGAAAAGGGGGGAATGCACCGAAGAGGAATATTTGCAAATAGCTAATATGGACAAGGAGATGGTAAAAAAAAGCTAAAGCTCAAAATGAACTTAGACTTGCCAGAGAGATTAAAGGGCTGCAGCAAAAGGAAAAATAAGGAAATGATAGGGTCTCTGTGTGGCAAGGATAACACCTTCTTTGCCTCCGTTTTCTCCCAAAAGGAAAAAACAGTTCCCTTGGCACAAAGAGTAGATGAGGTAGGATGGGACTTGCAACATAGAATAGGTAGAGAGGAAGTACAGAAAAACATGACAACATTAAATGAATTTAAGTCTCCTAGGCCAGATGAATTACACCCTAGGATATTAAAAGACCTGGCAGAAGTAATTTCAGAACCATTGGGAATAATCTTTGAGAAGTCCTGGAGAACAGGGGAAGTCTCCATAGACTGGAAGAGGGTGAGTATTGTCCCTATCTTCAGGGCGGTGGGGGGATGAAGAGGACCCAAATAATTACCACCCAGTCAGCTTGACTTCAATTCCTGGAAAGATCGTAGAACAAATTATTAAGCAGACAGTAGAGATGGGCACGAACCAAAAAAATGTGATTAGTTTTGTTTTGTTTTGTTTTAGGGTTTGATTTGTTTCGTTTCATTTTTAAGAAGTTTTTTCAAAAATATTCATTTCTTTGGTTTGTTTATTTGTTATTCATTTTCCCCCACTTTGCGCGATTTAATCTATTTGACCGTGTGCGGGCGTCCCAATGCCCAAGACCAGACGGAAAACATTCAACCCCCAAAAAAAAACAGACGTTGACAATTGCACAAACTGGACTGGCAGCATCTTCATCTTCATCATCCACATCATCATCATCAATCATCACATCATCCTTGTGTTGTTGTGTGTTGTCGTGTTGTGTTTTCTCACATGCATCAAACATCAATGAATCTCATTCATCCATCCTTCTTTCGTCCTGACTGCTGTCTCTGGGGTCAGCAGCACCTGAAAAGGTCCCTCCCAGCTGTTGGATGTTTTTGAAATGTTCAATGGGGGAAACAGAAGTACAGTACAGTGACTGGGTGAGAAAAAGGTTTTAGAATGGCTGTAATTTGTTTGTTTGTTTTTTTGTTTGTTTGTTTGTTTGATTGATTCTGAATCTGATCTATAAGGTTTTCAAGTGTTCAAGGTATTAAATTCTTCAAGTACAGGACACTGAGTGGGTGAGAAAAAGTTTGAGGGGGGGGTAAGGGAGATATAAAATGTAATTAAAGTAAATCAGGTTTTGGGAGACAACAGGTCAGGACAGGATTAGGGGGAAAATAAATTCCCCTGATCAAAAAAGGCCTAAGCCAAATCCCAAACCCAAATCTAAACCCCAATTCCAAAAAACAATCCCACAATAAATAAAAAAGAGGGTAAATATGTTTTTGAAATGTTCAGTGGTGGAAACAACCAGAAATATTAATTTTTGCTGGGTTTTTAAGTCTTATAAGAACGTTTTAGTACCTTAAAAATGCCATTCTGCACAGATTCGCTGCCATTAACAAAAGTATGCTGCAGCCATTCTGTTCCCTACAAAAACCCGATCTCTTTAAAAACACATTTTTAGATGTTTTAAGTACTGGTCATCAACCTAATAGGTATAATCAGTCATAAAAAATAATTTTTGCATATTTTGGAAGTGTTTCACATCATTTTTAAATGTTTAAAAACAACTCTTTTCATCGATCATCACCATTAATGAAACAAACTGAAACAAACTATTTTTTTGGTTCGTTTCATTTTAAAATCACTCTGAGGTTCGTTATTTGTTTGTTCCATAACAAAACAAATAATGAATAATGAAACAAACTAAACAAAAAGACTCTCACTGTTTTCAAACAGAACAATTTATTATTTGCCCTATTTTTTATTTCTTGTGGGATTGGGTTTTGGGATTGGGTTTTTGCTTAGGCCTTTTTTGATCAGGGGAGTTTATTTTTCCCCTATTCCAGTCCTGCCCTGTGGTCATCCAACCAAACCTTATTACTTTAGTTACATTTTATATCTCCCATACCCCCCAACCTTTTTTCTCACCCAGTTAGTGTCCTGTACTTCTGTTTCTCCCATTGAACATTTCAAAACATTGAACAACAATTTAAAACCTTGAACATTTGAAACTTAATATGATCAGAATCAATCAATCAATCACCCACCCACTCACTCACTCACTCAATCAATCAATGAAACGAATTACAACCACCCCCAAACTTGTTTCCCACCCAGTCAGTGTCCTGTACTTCTGCTTCCCCATTGAACATTTTAAAACATTGAACAACAATTTAAAACCTTGAACATTTTAAAACCTAATAAGATAAATAAATAAATAAATAAATAAATAATTTGAATAAATAAAATAAATAAATAAATAAATAAATAAATAAATAAATAACCCCACAAACTTGTTTCTCACCCAGTCAGTGTCCTCTACTTCTTTTTCCCCCACTGAACATTTTAAAACATTTAACAACAATTTAAAACCTTGAACATTTAAAAACCTAATAAGATAAATAAATAAAATGAATTACCCCCCTTGTTTCTCATCCAGTCAGTGTCCTGTACTTCTGTTTCCCCCATTGAAGGGATTTAGTTTAGTTTAGTTAACAATTTAAAAAACTAACTAACTAACTAACTAAATAAATAAATAAAACAATGAAGAGTGGCAAGGGGAAGGGCACCCCAACTAAACTCAAAAGAATCATAAGAACATAAGAACATAAGAAGAGCCATGCTGGATCAGGCCAAAGGCCCATCTAGTCCAGCTTCCTGTATCTCACAGCGGCCCCACCAGATGCGTTTGGGAGCGCATGAGACTAGATATCTGTCTCCTGATACCACTCCCCTGCATCTGGCCCTTTAAGTACCCTGGTTTAAAGCCTAGAGATTACACATCTCCATCATGGTTTGTAACCTGTGATGGACTTTTCCTCTAGGAATCTGTCCAATCCCCTTTTGAAGGCATCCAGGCCAGATGCCATCACCACATCCTGTGGCAGGGAATTCCATAGACTTACAACGCGCTGGGTGAAAAAATATTTTCTTTTGTCAGTTCTTACTCTCCCAGCCCTCAAGTTGAGTGTATGTCCCCTAGTTCTGGTATTTTGAGAGAGGGAGAAGAGCTTCCCTCTATCCACTTTACTCATACCCTGCATTATTTTGTATGTCTCAATCATATCCCCCCTCAAGCGCCTTTTTTCCAGACTAAAGAGGCCCAAATGTTTTAGCCTTTCTTCATAAGGGAGGTGCCCCAGCCCAGTAATCATTTTAGTCGCTCTCTTCTGTACCTTTTCCAGTTCCACTATGTCTTTCTTGAGATGCGGTGACCAGAATTGTACACAATACTCCAGGTGCGGCCTTACTATTGTTTTGTATAATGGCATTATAATGTTGGCTGTTTTATTTTCAATCCCCTTTTTGATAATCCCTAGCATGGAATTGGCCTTCCATGTTTTGGCAGGCTAAGGCAGGCATTAGTGCTGCTAGTGACGCTGGTACCAGCACCACCAGCAGCAGCACTGCTAGAGGAGCATCTTGCCCTGCCACTGTGGGCAGCAGGGCAGAGCACATGCTACCCTCACCAATCCCTACTCCCTCTTGTTTGAGGAGGAATCAGAATCCTCCCAGAGCTCAGTCCATCTTGAGCTGGAGGATTCTGAGGACCTTTTGGCAGGCAGGGAGGAAAGGCAGGCTTCCTCCTCTGATGCAAGGTCCACTCCTCCTCCCTCCCAGACTAGTGGCAGCACTCCTTCATCCCAGGGTGCAAGTCAGGCTGAAGAGTCACAATGGAAACGAAAAACAGAGAATTATAGAATTGGGCACTATCCTTTAACCCCCTTAAAGCCAGCCAGGGACGCAACTCAGGGAGCCCAGACCCCCCCCCCCCCCCTAATTCTCTCTCTCTCTCTCCTTCCCCTCCCTCCTGCTTGTCCCACGAGCACATGGCAGGGCAAAAACAAAGACTGCATCTTCCAGAAGCAAGGAAGCATCCATTCCTTCCAGAGTCCTTGGCACGTAGGCACAGCTGCTCCCTGGAGCAACAGAATTCCTTGTCACACAGACCACAGATGTTATCACCGCCTGGGGAAACATTCCATCATCACCTTCCTGGACTCATAAAAGACTGGCAAAACTCCTTTGAAGAATCCCACCGGTTTTCCTGCCTTACATTGACTCTGACAATAATCCTCTTCAACCCCCCCCATTGACTTTCTGATTCCTGCAGTTTACCAAGGCCCAAAGAACAATGCATTGCTTCCCCTTTCCCATTGTGTCCCCCGGATGGCCCAATCAGAGAACACCTGGACTCATCAACACCTGCATGGGCATCTGACTCCAGCCTGCCAGGGGGCCGCCCAGGTCCACCTCTGGCCAACCTCTGGATCATCTTGATTGGATCACTTGAAACCTTCCTTCAGCCAATCTCTGGGCTGGCGCCACCCAGAGAGGGGAGGGGGAAGAAATCAATAAAAGTTGGGGGTTTTCATGTGCTTGGGGTCAGACATCTTAGCCCGGTTGGAAGGCGGGTGTCCACCTACTGTCTTTATTGGGCCTAATAAACGCAGTATCTCTCAGGATTTCTCTCACATTGGATGCTTTATTGGGTTTGTTGGGATCCAGCGGACTTCAGCAGGGCTAGCCTGACTGAATTAGAATTTTAATCTTATTTTAAACTCAACATATTTGGCAACCCAGATGGGACAAGGAAAGGTTGACCTCCCTAAACTCTCTGTGGGCCGCCCCAAATTCCTTTTGGCCCCGTTTTGGGAGCTACCTTTCCGAGCAGCTGTAAGGCAAAACCAGGAGAAGTTCAACCTTCCTCTTCCGGTGCCAACCAGCCATTTGCTGGAGAAGGGGGAACTGATCCTCGTTTGGCAGACCCTTATCAGCTTCGAACGAAAGGAGAGAGACATCCATTCTGTTAGGGTTTTTTTTCCTTTCCCAGCGGAGAGGAGCGAATTGCAGCACCAGAAAGGTCGAGGCTTGGAGTCTGGACCAGGAACAGAGGAACAGAAGACTGGTAAGAGTGACGCTTTGGAAGTATGGGATGCCCTGGACCCCTTTAGGTGTGCCCCCAAGAGCTGAGTTGGCCCCTTTTGGGTGGGGGGTAGAGGTTACTGAGATACAGGACCATCACACCAACGAAGGCCTCCGTTTGTGCCACGAGCAACAAAAAGGAAACTAAATTGGGCATAAGCTCGGGGAGAAAGGGACGCTGCTGGGCAGGTCCTCGCAAATGCCATGGAGGGCGTGCTCTCGAGCGGGAAGGAGATTGACGAACTTCCGACAAGCATACTGGGCCACAAAGCCGTACCTTGGCGAGCAACTTCCCCCGGATCATTTGGGTTAATTAGTCAAGGGACTAAATTAACCAGAAATTACAGTGAATTGGCTTTTGTGTTTTTTTGTAAGTTGAAAAGTTTTCTGTTCAGCTGTGAGAATAGGAAATGAGCTGTCCGCTGTGGGGAGTGCTAAAACTCATCTCAAAGGTGCCCTGCACCACTTCCCTGCCTTGGTGGATCCAGAGACTAAAATGTAAAAAGAAAAAGAAAAGAAAAAGAAAAGGAAAATAAGGAAAAAAGGGTAAAAAGGACTAAGCTAGCAAAACTCTGCAGAGAAACACTGGCTGCTGTACCACCTTGGCCAGGATCCCCCCCCCGATGGCCACGGGAGGGGACTTCTTTTACATTCTGGGTGGAGAGGCAAGCATTTGCCAGCAGGACAGCCTCAAAACCCCAGTTTGTCAAGGGTTGGGGAAAACGTGCATCCTTAGCACCACCAAATGCAAGCCCAACCACCTAAAAGATCCTGTTTGGAGGGGGAGGGCTTTTTCCATCTGACCCTCTCCTGTGCCAGCCTCATGGCTGACTCATCACCAGCCCGATCCCATCCCCATCACCTCTAAAAGGGGGTGCTAGCAGAGCACCAGCCTTCCCCATCCTCGTATCTCAGCCCCAAGGGAATTCAAATGCTAGCCCCCTTGGGGAGACTCACCTCTGTCTTTAGAACTGACCAGATGGTCGGAATGCCAAAAAGCCCCTCTTTTCAGAAAACCCAGGCACCTTCACGTGGGGACACCCCCCCACACAAGACAATATTCCTCTGCCAGGTCCCTGGGGCTACTTATGTACATAAACTAACCTTCTTGCCCCTTGGGTCCATATCACTGAATCCAGGGGAGGCCTCCTTACAAGGAGGCTCTAGCAAAAGTATGTGGACCTGGTTATTCTGAAAATATCCAACCCCCTGCCCAAGCACATGTGAAGCTTGATCGATTTTCCTCTCCTACAGAGAAGAATAATTCAGCTCCAATCCAAAAGGGAAGGTGAGGTTTCTTCACCTTCTCTCTCCCCCCCTCTCCCCCTCTCTCTCCTCACTTCCTATCTATCTATCTATCTATCTATCTATCTATCTATCTATCTATCTATCTATCTATCTATCTATCTATCTATCTATCTATCTATCTATCTATCTATCTATCTATCTATCTATTTGAGTATTTATTACATATAATAAAGCCAACAACAGGGGAGGCACAATGTCTGCCTAGTTGAATTTTTTTCATGGTGGCTTACTGAATGCCTTAACTAGTTTTTTTCCCTTTGAAAAGAGAGCATTCTAATGTGCTCAAAAAACTGCCTCCCCCTTGGGGAGACACTGGCTGAATGTGTTGTCCGTTGTCTTTCTCTCAAAGGTAAATGCCTCATTTGAGTTGTGTGGTTTCGCAATTCCTATGTGTCTATGTGATTTTGCCCCCCTTCTCTTTCCTCTGGCTGTTGTGCTTGCTTCTGTTTGGTTGTGTGTGTGTGTGCATGCGCCTGAAGGATGAGCCTTCCGGAATCAATTTGGGTTTAATTTGTTGAATCCTTGCCTTGCCCTTCTTGTGTGTCCACATTATAAAAAAGGGTTTTCCCTTTGGGAAAGATTCTGTCTCAAAACCTACTTCTGGGGAGCTGCAGCAGCCCAATCCTTACTTCCTCTGTGTGCTGGACTGTTTTAAGCTGCACATGGGTGGTAGTCCCCCCCCCTTCCAGCCTGCAGTAATTTCAGGCTGGAATCCTAAGCATTCCCCCTTATTGTGTCCTGGTTGCCAGGTGTGTGTATTTACTGTTAGTGTTTTAATGTTTCCCCTTCCCACTACCAGCTTGAGGGAAAAAGCCTATTGCACAGAGGCAAGTCCCCCCCCTCCTAAATGGGTGGGATGGCTCGGGGGAGGACCACCCTTTAGCTCCCTCAATTTTAAAAGATGGCTAGATTAATCCTAGCCTGGCATGGCCCTGAAGAAGTGGCCCTAATGTTTATTTGCCCTCTCCATTCTAGAAAGAGAAGGCATGTGTTTTCCCCTGTCTACCCCCCCTCTTTTTGCTGATTAAGGGTTTCACACCAGGGTGGGGACATTCTAACCCCGATGTGGAAAAGGGGGAAGGGCTACCCCCCCTTTCCAGACCCACTATATGGCCTAATTTGAGCAGCCTGGGGAACTCATGGCAACTGCTGGGCCCGGTTCTTTGTTTCCCTTTTTTGTTTTGGCCGTTGCTGGAATGAATCCCTGCTTAAATGGTGTTGTGGGTCCTCCTTCCCAGGTACCCCCATGTTCCTTCTTCTCCCCACTTTCTGGGGCCCCTCCCTAATATCGAGGTCCTTGCCATGTGGTGGGGCATCCAGTTCGAACCCCCTCCTTTTTAACCCCCTCCTTATTTAAACCCCCCTCCTCCTTAACCCCCTTGTACTCATAGCCCCATCATCATGCGACCCCTTCCACTGACACATGTGCCAAGCACACTATCATATCTGAAAAGGGGGGTAGCCTGGAATGTGCCTGGCAGAACCTATCCCTTCCCCAATCCCTCAGGACAGCCGGAACCCTCTTATTCCCCTGCCTCCTGAACAAAAACCGCCCCTCTGTACTCTTCTCTAGACTCCCTACAGTCTGGCGGGAAGTGGGAGAATGGCTGGTGGGTGATCAATGGGCTTGGGCAGTTCCTCTCAGCAATACTGTCCTATTTAGTCAAATGGTTCCATGAGGGGCTCACATTCCTCAGGGAAAGCTTTGTACAATTGGCTAAGACACCGATACTTCCACCCTGAGCTGCAATTGGTTTGCAAAGGCATAGTTGTGTCTTGCCTCATCTGCCTACAGAACAACCCACGGGGGGTTAAACCTATACCCCAGGGGGTTCTTGGGCAGGCCAGTTACCCAGGGAAGGCGTGGCAAGTTGATCTCACGGAAATGCCCAGGGCTGGGGCTAAGCAGAATCTTCTGGTTTTTGTGGATTTATTCAGTGGGTGGCCATCTACCTCCCTACATTCGACTTACTGGCCACAAGCCTCCGGAAAAGTTAAGAGGCTCAAATTTCAAAACGGCAATTGGCTACAAATTTGCCAAGAAACAGGACTCGAATAACCAAAAGCCCTACCCATTGCTCTCGCCTGCATTCGAGCCACCCCCCACCGCCCGCCTAGGACTGCCCCCCTTTTGAACCCCTCCATGGTCATCCCTTTGTCACTCTAGCCCCAAAACCCGACCCTGGGAATCAACCCTTGCCGTCCTAGTTTAGGGAGTTGGGAGGGGGTTTCTCTCTCTCCCCCTCTCTCAGCAAGTCGCTGCAGCCGTCCCTCCTCAGAGGGGACCCATCGAGTTCCACCCAGGAGACTGGGCAATGGTGGAAAGCTACAGCTGCTTGGAGGTGAAATGGTCACCCCCTTGGCCAAGATGGAAGGTCTACCTCCCCAGGGTCAAGATGGTTCCCCCGCTGGAGGAGGAGTGGATGCGCCAGCAGCTGGAACCTCTCCGCCTCAAGACCACCCGGTGGAGAGCGAAGGAGGCCCCCTCGCCTAGCCCTGACCCCATTGCCTTTCTGCACCCCTTCTGGGATGAGGAACTCACTGCTGTTTTCCGCACTTAACAGCAGAAGCCAGCCTCATCCCATCGGACTTTGCCTGGATTTACCTCGACTGGACCTGCCCCCCCATCTGTTCCCACTTTGCTTGGACTTATTTTGGGACTCCCACCTCCAATACCACCCCCAGGCTTTCAATTCACCAACACTGCCAGCCTTTTGCCTGCCCGGTCTGCCAGGAACTTTGGAGACTGCCCGCGATGCCTGCCAAACCCCTGAGCCCTGTGGTGAGTGTTGGGTCTTTCTCTCTCTCCCTTCCTCGCCTCCTCTCTTACGCATCCCCTCAGAAACCCCTTGTGTCACCATGACTCCTTGCGTGTTCATATTACTTGCCAATCTATGGGTCATCTCCCTCCTCCTCACTGGGGCATTGGCTGGGTGGAACAAAAATAGCTTACCTTAGGTACTCTAATGCCTGCAGGTATCCAATTTTATCAAAAACATCAGCCCGCATCTGCATGGGTGCTAGACAGAAACGGGCTTACAGTGAGGAGAAAGGATATGACCCAGACCGCACCTTCCTAGCTGAAGGCTAACGCTTTGCCTCTATCCTTTTCCCTGCTTAGGGGGTCCCTCTCCCTCCCTCACATGCTCTCTCACTCACTCTAACTCCCTCCTCTTATGCCCCCCGGAGCTACTGCTGAATAGTACGCCTTTCGATCCAGGAGGAAATGTAGAGCCTCCAGCTGCAGGGCTGGTTTATCTGGAATTTGAATTTGGTTTGAACTAACATTGTTTTATCCCTGAAGAAGCTGGCTGAGTCCCATGAAACTACTGAACTGGGTGCCTATTTGCTAAACATGTTTTTGTTTCCTCAGTTCAGAGTGGAACCAAAGGAATCAGTCCCCAATTGGAGAGTTTAGCCAGGGAATTCCCTGCCTCTGTAGAAATTGCAATGGGATTGCTATTTGATTTTCACCTATTGGCAAAGTTTCTAAAGCAATGCATACATTGTGCAGACTGAGGTTTATTTCTGCTTATTTCAACCTAAAAGGAAATGGAGGGCCTTCTTAGGAATGGCTGGTTATTGTCATGTTTGGATCTCTGACTGTACAATTGGCTAAACCCCTATTTGAGGAACTAAACCAGGCAGGTGAAAGGGTTGAGTCAAATAAGAGATGTGGAGGGCATTCCAGAACCCCTAAAGATCAAGCTTATTGAAGCTCTGACTTGAGGTATACCTGACCAGGTAAAAGGCCTATCTGTCCAAACAACTGGACCAGAATGTCAGGGGCTGGACAGTGTGTCCTAAGAAAAAGGGCAACTGCAGAGCCAAAGTCAAGGAGCAAGTAAGCTGACTCTTTATGCCTCACATGCTGTTAGCACAGTATTGGAGCAAAAGAGAGACCACTGGAAGTCCAATACTACATGTAATGTCTTAAACCCTGCCACCCTGCTCCCCATGGGAGATATTAATTCAAACTGTGCTTCTGGCACACGATGCATTGCAACAACGAGATTCAGTGTGCCAAGGACCAGCCAAATCGGAGAAGGGACTACCCTAAATTGGCTATTTCCTTCTATCTAAATTCAATTCAGAGAATTGGGTGCATTCTGTGGCAGAAATAATAATCTAACAAGCTGGACAAAGCGAGGGGAGCAGATCCACCGGAGAGGTGATCCTTCCGGACACCTTTTTATTTGAAAAGGGGGGAAATGAAGAGTCACAATGGAAACGAAAAACAGAGAATTATAGAATTGGGCACTATCCTTTAACCCCCTTAAAGCCAGCCAGGGACGCAACTCAGGGAGCCCAGACCCCCCCTCTCTCTCTCTCTCTCTCTCTCTCTCTCTCTCTCTCTTTCCCTCCCTCCTCCTTGTCCCACGAGCACATGGCAGGGCAAAAACAAAGACTGCATCTTCCAGAAGCAAGGAAGCATCCATTCCTTCCAGAGTCCTTGGCACGTAGGCACAGCTGCTCCCTGGAGCAACAGAATTCCTTGTCACACAGACCACAGGTGTTATCACCGCCTGGGGAAACATTCCATCATCACCTTCCTGGACTCATAAAAGACTGGCAAAACTCCTTTGAATAATCCAACCGGTTTTCCTGCCTTACATTGACTCTGACAATAATCCTCTTCAAACCCCCATTGACTTTCTGATTCCTGCAGTTTACCAAGGCCCAAAGAACAATGCATTGCTTCCCCTTTCCCATTGTGTCCCCCGGATGGCCCAATCAGAGAACACCTGGACTCATCAACACCTGCATGGGCATCCGACTCCAGCCTGCCAGGGGGCCGCCCAGGTCCACCTCTGGCCAACCCCTGGATCATCTTGATTGGATCATTTGAAACCTACCTTCAGCCAATCTCTGGGCTGGCGCCACCCAGAGAGGGGAGGGGGGAGAAATCAATAAAAGTTGGGGGTTTTCATGTGCTTGGGGTCGGACATCTTAGCCCGGTTGGAAGGCAGGTGTCCACCTACTGTCTTTATTGGGCCTAATAAACACAGTATCTCTCAGGATTTCTCTCGCATTGGATGCTTTATTGGGTTTGTTGGGATCCAGCGGACTTCAGCAGGGCTAGCCTGACTGAATTAGAATTTTAATCTTATTTCAAACTCAACAAGGCCACCACACAGGCAGGCTCTGCCGGAGGCAGCAGCTTGGGCAAGCCTCATGGCTCTCTCTGGGAGTTTTTTGAGAGCCAGGAAGACCCGAGGCTTGCAGTGTGCATGCACTGCAAGGTGGTTGTGCGCAGGGGGAGTGACCCAAGGCACCTTTCACTGAGTTCCTTGTGGAATCACCTCCTGTGCAAGCACCCTGGGATGCTGCCAGGGCCAGCAGCAGGCAGTGGTCCCTCTGGGGCTGGGAGGAACAGGGGAGTAGAAGAGGCAGGCAGGGGGTTGGAGGCTGGGGAGACCTCCACTGAGAGAGCAAAGAGGCAGGCCACTCTACATGAAATGGTGCCTCTCAGTGGGAGTTTCTTGAGCCAGAGTGATAGGAGCCACTTGCGAGGTTGGCGAAGTGGTGGCCATGAGCGGTTTGCCCATCTCCTTTATGGAGTCAGCAGGATTCAGGCACCTGCTGAAGCACCTGGGTCCCTGGTATGAGCCTCCATCCCGTTGTACCCTCAGCAGGCAGGTGATGCCCTCCCTTTATGAGTCAGTCAGGGAGATGGTCCGTGTCCAGCTGCAGGTGGCCAGAGGTCAGAAGTTCCACTTCACAACTGGCGGGCACCACGGCTATCTGGCCCTGACAGCTCATTAGTGGCAATTCAAGGATGTCCTTGGCAGCAGGGCATCTGAGGAAGTGCCACAGGGGGGAGGCGCAAGGGAGCACCAGAGGGTACAGGGTGGCCCTTCTCCAGGCGCAAAGCATGGAGGACTCAGCGACAGGCCCCCACATTGCCGAGGTCCTCAGGTCTGCCCTGCGAGATTGGGCACCCGAGGAAGGTGAAGCGTGGTGCCGCGGTTACGGATGCACGCCATAACATGATTGCTGAGCTTCACAAGGCAGGGCTCCAGGGCATTGTGTGCACTGCCCACAAACTCCACCTTGTGGTGCACGATGCCCTTGGGCTGGGTCCAGTTAGGGACACCTGGTGTGAAGGGACCAGGGAGAACAAGGCCCTACTGGACAAGTGCAGGCAGTTAGTCGGGCGCTTCTCACGCCGCATCAAGGCTGCAAGGATGCTGCGTGAGAAGCAGATGGAGCTGGGCCAAGCCAAGCACGTCCTTGTTCAGGACCTGCCCACCAGGTGGAACTCCACCTACGACATGGTGAAGTGCCTGGTGGAGCAGAGGGATGTGCTCGAGAGCATCATGTCCACCACTCCCATTCTACCGGGGGGGGAGGGAGTTGGACATTAGTGCTAATGAGTGGCTCGCCCTCTCCCAGATGGTGGGTATCCTGCAGCCGTTTGAGGACACCACCAACTTCCTCAGCGGTCACAACAACAATCTGGGGCATGTACTCCCATTTGTACATACCCTTTGCCAAGGCCTCGAGGCCTGTCTCCAGGAGGATGCCACTCTTCTCCCAAGGAGGAGGGCCTTGGCAGAGAGGATGTTGACTGGCATTGATACACGTCTTAGGGAAAGCATGTACCAGCTGGCTTGCCTGTGCGATCCTCGCGTCAAGGGTTCCTTGGCGGGCAGTGTTGCGGACCTCCCCGCATGGAAGGCAGAGCTATGCCGAGAGGTTCGCAGGGCTGCTGCAATGCAGGGGCAGGTGTTGCCGAGGGTGCAAGCCAGCCAGAGAGAGGCAGAGGAGGGCTCATTGCAAGGGTCCTCCTCCTCTTGTGGGTACACCCAGAGGCCAGGTATATTTCCAGCCACATACTTGGCCTCTGCCCTAGCCATGGCAGTGTCCTGCTCAGTGGACGGAAGGGAGGCAGAGCAACAGGACCCAGCTCGGACCATGGTGAGGGAGTACATGGCTGAGCCCCTCCAACCCCTAATGTCAGACCTCACCCGATACTGGGCCACAATATTGGGTCTGTCGTTGGACCTCTTGTCCATCCCCCACCACCACCAGTGTCCAGAGTGAGCAGGTGTTCTCCCACATGGGAGATGTACTGAGGCCATGCCATGCACGTCTGGACCCTGGGACCGTGGAAAGGTTGACTTTCATCTGTAAGGAACCGGGTTCAAGATATCACCGCGCCCCAGGGGTGAGGAAGGAAAAAATCTTCCAAGGCTTTTTCAGAAGCGGAGAAAAGTTTATTTTACACTGCAAATGATACTGGCACTCAGCCGATAGCTCGGGAAATACTGAGGCAACGAACAATAGGAGACAGGAACTTTTATTTACTGTGGCATTGCTCTTTCCCCCGCCTCCATGTAAAGAGATAACATGCACCTGCAACATATATTTTAACAAAGAGAGATAGTTCTAGCTTTAAGCTTATTCACACAGGATATTTGCTAGTTAGAAACAATTAATCTTGCAGAACAGTGCCCTCTACCATAGTCATGCTTGCGTCAAGACGCTCCCGCTCGCTTACAGCTTGCAATAGATCATACAGGGCTTCATTGTTCCAAAGAAAGATACATCTAGCGGTTCTGGCTGCTTGCTATTTCAGTATACATGGGAATGGAATTTCAAGGCAGGCACTTGGCTGTGTCAGCCTTTTACTTTTCAGAGTTGGGAAGGAAAGACAGAGACTGAAATGCTTTTCTTGAACCAAACTGCAGCCATTGCTTTCATGCTTTAAGGCTTATTAAAAGGTATACATATATGTTCAAGTGATTAGTAGCCAGTTACTTTATCTACAGTGACTGCTCATTGATTATACTTAAATTGCCATTTGATCTACAATGACTTTGCTTTGCTGAGTGTTAAGGCAGGATATATGAGTGTATTGGATATATGGGATTATAGCCCCTTTATTGGCAGTGGCTATTTAAACTATATTTGAATACAATACCTATCATCTCCCATCTCTTTCTCTTTGGACACTCTTTCAGAGTTGTCCACGGAAGGGATTTATACTCTTGGATCAAATAGGTTATGTACTTATTGTCATTAAATGCTTCCCCATTCTTATGTAAAGTGGAAAGTGAGATATTTTACCAGGCTCACCATTAATCGTTCTATTCAATATGTAAATTGACCAAATACACATTCTCTGAGAGCCTTGAATACACAGTGGGATGGACAATACCTGTAGGCCATTATACAAAACACTGAGGGCTAGTGAGGGCTAGCACCCTTCTTCAAAAGTATTGTCAAATAGGCAAAAGATAGGTCTGCTAGGCATTTTCTCTCTCTTTTTAGTGTTGAATTCATAGCAAAATGGATCAGGCATCGTCTGGGCTGTAATAAAAGTGAAATGGCCTCCTTATTGTCCTAGGTAAAATGCTTTTCAGCCCTTGAAATTGCAGAATATATGTAGGGAAACAAGGCAGTATCACATTTTTTCCCAGTTAGTCACTCAGACCATGTGTGATTTTTTCTTCCCTCACTTCTAATTTCAGAGAGGGTGATGGTGATGTACCCTTTCACCTCCATCTATTTCAAACCCATAAACATTGGTACCTCATAGAATTTGCGTCGCCAATGATAACACACAATAATTAACCCAAGAATAAACACAGAAAGCATGGCCACTCAAGTCCACCATGGAATATCTTTCCACACAATTGTCCAAATCTTCTTGATTTGTTCTGGCATGATGTTAGAGCCAAAGTGTTGAAATTAAATCACACTCCTGTGCGGCCAAGGAGTGATGCAAACTGGTAGAAATGGAACCGTGTGTGTTTTGATGAGTGAATTGTTTCACAGCAAAGTCTCTCTCACACACACACTGGATGCTGTTAAAGGCAAAAAGGCAAAGGCAAAAGTGCTTAAAAGAAGGCACCTTGATGAAATCTGCTGATTTTCACATTACAATCTCCCTCCTGTATTAAAAAGGGGTAAAAAGGAATGTCAAAGTGTGAGAGTGAGAGTCAAGAGTTTTTGGTGCTGGAATGGTTATACAAGTGTAGAACAAGTCAGGAAAGGCTATGCCTAACCAAGCAATAAGAAGACCCTTTAAGGCATGCAAGGCGTAGGCTGTTTTAAGTTTACATACCCAATTGGTTGCCAGCCTCAACTTCTAGGGTCAAGTTATTCAGCAGCAATACATAAAAGTAAACAAGTGCAAGGCCATACACACACACAATTTGTCAGAGCTCATATATCCTCCTTGCTCCTTAAATATGTGTATATTGTCTGTGGGCAAAAAGGTATAAACGAGAGCAACCAAAAACTGTTGTGTTTGATATGGCATTAGAATTTGTGTGGCAAGACTAAGTTATGTGGAAGTTAAGGCAGAAAAATGGCTCATAAAGACCTGAGCAGAGATACAAGGCATACATCTAAACCACTACCAAATCACCAAGCACATTACCAAGGCCCATTTTGAAATCATGCAGCAAAGTGTTCAAGCCAGCCACACTCAGGTGAACTCCGTCATCTCTAAAGAGGTAGGGTCGGGAAATTATGATTTCAGGGTGAGCGATTACCTTGCCAATGCCTAAACACATAGCTGCAAGTACCCTACGGTTTAAACATCTCCTGGCTTTATCTATCTTCACTGGATCATGGGCACCACGCCATACGAGGCGAGGAAGTATAGCAGACCAAATGATCTGAGTATGTGGGAAAAGAAGCTTAAAAGCTTGCAAATCGGCAATGATTTTCAATGACAAGGCTATTCCCTTTGCTTTAGTCAAGTCATTGCCTCCCAGGTGAACAAGCAGAATATCAATTGGGTTCAGAGAAGCCATGCGAGATGTGGTTTCAAAGAAGGCATCCCATGACATGCCTCGCTTTCCTTTCCAATCCACTTGGATACGACTCCCAAGCCAGAGATTTCTGCCCCAAGCTGAAGATTGGGCATAACGAGCAGCCCAATAAATAAAGCTGTGGCCCAAAATTACAATTCGGGTATTTGAACAACTGAATGGCCTTAAAGTAATAAGTGTGCCTCCACCTTCTCTATTGTGGATAACAGTGCGGGAAGTGGGCTGTCGGTCAGTGGAAGGACCTGGTATATCAGATCCCTCCTCCTCTGGGGGTCCCGTGGCATGAGTAACTGATGGCCACTAGAAAGGGAAATAGGCCGCTGAGTGGTGGTCAGATATGTTGTAACAGACATAGGGATCATAATACAGACTAAAGAAAGACACAGATACAGAAAGGAAAACTGATGGCAGTTAACAAGGTCAAACAGCCTCCACTGTTTTTCTTCTGCTGGCTAACTTCCTGTTTGGAAAGAAAGAGTTAACCTGAAGACTGAAGTGTTCGTGATGTCAGCAGGAACTGAGGTCAGCAAGGCAGCTGGAATTCTAGGAAGAGAAGGCTGAAGGAGGAGCTCCTCCCCTCTAGTGATGATAAAAAAATGGCTGCAGCAAGGGAAAGTCTGTGCAGCTTCTTCGCTCCCCGAGGGAACAGGCTTTCAAAAGTTAGTTTGAGTACGTTGGCTGGATTAAGAAACGGTGATCATTCACTGGAAACAAAGGCAGTTGAATTTGAGAACGTTGCAATTACAAAGCTGGACAAAAGGACAGGGCACATGGGCTCTCGTCTGTGGTGGAAATCGCTTTCCCTCCCCGCAGCGAGCTTCTGCGGCGAAGTGGCTGGCAAATGGTGGCTTCTGGCTGGTGTTCAGGATCTGCAGCTATCACTGCAGCGAAATTCACAAGGCTGCTCCTTCTGGGGCGGCTGGCAATACAAGGTGATGGTCGTCAGGCTGCTTTACCAGGGGTAGAATCTGGAAGTAGCATCTGCAGGCCTTCAGCAAAGCTACCTGGAAATAAAATATCAGAAAAACACACACACACAAGTATCTTGGAAATATTAAGAGCCTGTTTTGCATCCAAAAATTGTGCTGGTAAGTATGCAAAAGTCTGCAAAAGTGCATTACTGTGTTTTCCTAACAAAGTCAGTGGGAGTGGTCTATTACCAAGAGCATAGTCAAATAGTAGTGAGCCTGTGAAATGTAATGGATTTCTTCAGGAAAATCAGGTTGTATTATTTTCAGACTGGCAAAAAGGGCTAAGTATTTCCTGCTGCATTTTGTAGGCTGATAGCTTGAGAGGAAAAAAGGCAAAGTTCAATGTCAGTCTCAGTACTGCGTTCCTGGAAAAAGAAATGTTTTGAACTAAGGCAGCATAGTGAGAAAATTGAGCATTGTCCATGACTTCTACAGCAAGTTATTCTGTTGAAAAAGTTTCACATATTTCCTAAAAGACTGTTCCTAGTTGCTCTCTTTGAGCTGTGCTGGAGATCAGAACTGAAAGAGGGGGTTGCTGAGCAACGGTGCTATTTTTAGTCACATTGCATTCCTGTCTGTTGTGAGACAGTGAATGAGGCCTACTGTTATCAAGAGCAAACAAAGAATGCTTGTATAGCTAGGCTGATTCCTGTTCTCTTCTGGCAGGGAACTGGCCTTCTGTGTTTTCCAGCTGTTGTTCCTAGAAGATTTTTCCCTAATGTCTGGGTAACTTCTATCAGGAAACCTGAAAGGCTGTCTTGGCCTTTTCTTAGTTTGAGTGCTATTAAACACCATCGTTCCCCATGGGGTATTCAAAGCATGTCTCTCCTGTAGGCTTTTACTGAGTGATGGACAAGAAAACTTTTCCTGTGAGGGTCGATTAGCAATTGATTATCTCATTTTGAGCCACAAGGGCAGAGTCTCTGTTCCCTTGGGATGCTCTAAAATTTGCCTTCCAGCACTGCAAAGGGGAAAAGTTCACACCTGGCCAGAATAAAGGCTTTCCTAAACTTGTACATCTCTAGCTGTGACAGATAGGCCATGGGGAGTGAGCGATATTTGTGGGTATCTAGAACTCTAAAATTGGGGTAACTACACTTGGTCTGCAAGGTGTATCCCTATTGTGGCGAATAGGAATTCCAGGAGCACTTGAGTATGCTGCAATAAAAGACACAAGCACAGAAAAATACTTTTAAAGCAAAGGCTGTTTGCAAACACCTCCACTGCCTGTTCCTAGTAAGCTAACTTCCTGTTGGCAGAAAAAGAGTTAACTTGTAAACAGGAATGGATGTGACATCAGCAGGCAACAGGCATTCTGGGAACAAGAAGAGTTGGGCGGGCTTCTTCTTCAGCCTCTGTCTCTGTAATGGAGAGGGTGCAAGAGGCAAAGTCTCATGCAAAAATGTCCGTTCCCTCCCGGGAACCCGCTTTGAAGGTCATTTTGAGCTGGCTTGCCTGAACCAGCAAGATACAAAAAAATGTGTGTGATGAGCGTTCCGATTTCTTGTGTGTCTAAATATTCAGAGTTCCGGCAAAAGCAGGGAGAATAGTTGTTACAAAGTCAATGAATTTAAGCAGTAGAGAGTTCTATTGGTGTTAGAAATAAGGTAGATTTGAAAGGGCTTTCCTGCTGTGTGACCAGAAATGCTGTAGATTTCTCAGGAGAGTTGTGTGTTAAAAGGCAGCAAATATAAGCAACAGAGGAGTTCTCTGCTTTTTGAAATACTGTGGAGTTGATCTATTGAGAGAGGCTTATTTTCTTTTGGCAAAAAGGCAGCAAAAAAAAGTAAATGTCTCAGCTCAGTTCAGTGTATTAATTTTCACCGTTTTTGAGATGCAAGGAATGGAATATAGGCTGCTCTGAGCCAGAAATTCCTCGGGTGGTGGTGGTGAGGAGTTGTTGTTCTTCTGGAGTGGAGTCAAACAAAGATGCTTTGTTCTATTAATGTTGCGGCTTGAGCTGGAAAAAAAAATGTGTGAGGGTAGATTCCTGACTTGGCAAGGTGCCGTGCACGGCTGGTTTTTTTTGTTTTTTTGTTTTCCTGTAAAATGCCTTTCCTCTCTTCTCTTTGCTCATATCAAAAAGAAACCATTTGGCTTTGGCGGTGGGATGCCTAATTAGTTCTTTGTAATGAGTTGTTGATTCCTGGCAAGCAGCTTCTGTCTCTCTTGCTCACAAGGGCTCTCTGCGTTTGTTTTCCTTAAGGAGGCAGAGTCTCCTCGGCAGGAAGTTTTGTTGCCGAAGACGGCTGTTTGGAAGGGAAAGGTTCTCACCCCATCCATGGGTCTTTCCTTTACTGACAAGTAGACAGACCTTCCGTTCAAATTCTGAAGTGGTGGGGTCCAAGTAAGGCTTTAATCTGACCTCTTTGTTGAATTAGGGCGGATTGGAATTAAGTTGGCTGTTCCTATTTCTCTCCTCCCCTGATTTTCTTGATTCTGGGGGATCTCCTATGTCAGTGCCCACGTTTTTGATTCTATTTTATTTACACAGTCCACATTGATCCCTTCCCAAGGGTCTCACATCTAGACATCAAGTCTTTGTTTGGTATTAATTTTTCTTGCTGGCATGGCTGGTGCCTCATAAAAGTGTCTTGCTTCTGGATGTATTTTTCGCTTGCATGTCCAGCACAGACTGGAAAACGAAAGCTGGCTGCACAATATTTTTTGACAATATTTTCCTATCTCAGAATCTGGGGGTGTGCTTTCTGAAGACTTGAAATATGCACTACAGAAATGCATAGGGAGGCTTAAATTTTCTCTAAATGGCAACAGTCATTTTAAGCCTATTAAAGTCCTTCTTCTCCCATTGTTTTTGTGCACCGGGAGAACTAGCTTACTTCAAAGTAACGGCCTACTTTAGGCACCAACACTTATCTGAATCTCCTCTCTTCTCTTTCTCTTCCCTCAACTTAGTAAATTCCCACAGCGGCATGCCCTTCATCATTGCTCAAAGTCTCGAATGGGCAGGTGACGGCTGGGGACCACAGGTTTTTTACTTGCTTCTGAGAATCTCCCTGGTTCAAACGGAACTGACTTGCTGTTAAAAATTTTTCCGAGCTTCTCGCTTTTCTCTCAGCTCTCCCTTTCTTGCTACTTTTTCCAATTCCGTTCGTTTTCGCCCCATCTCTTGTTCTATGTTCCTTTCCACTCCTTTCATCTTTTTCATCTACATGCATCGACATTCACGTTCTCTCCTCAACTTGTGGCTGTCCCTTGGACATCCGGATAGGCTTGGTAGTCTCTGGGTGCAAGAGGGGGGTTCTTGTGGGTCTTGGGTGAAGTTCTAAAACTGCTCATTGCTTTCATTAAAGCACAGAGTTGGGCTTGAAAAAGGAGAAGGGGGGGTAATATTTCTGGAGATTTTTCCTCACAGTTCTATGTATGGAACTTGATCTTTAAGGATATTCACCCCAATTTCCTTTATGGTGTTTTCATAAATTCCTTGCTTCTGGTTACCTGGATTTCAGAAATAATTCCTATGCCAATTCCCTCATTTTCTGCTCGGTAAGTGTTGACCCCTTTCAAAGTTTTCATGTCTAAACAGGACGGCACTGACAATCGCCTTAAGGGCAAAAGTTTTGCTTGCTCTGGCTCTTTGCTGCAGCATGTGCCTTAAAAAAAAAGCATCACTGTATCCAATTTCTATCCCTTGCTGCTTTTAGGTCGTGATTTCCCACTTCCTTTACTGCTTCATATGTGTTCACTAAATTAGTTTTTCCTTGATGATCTGCCCCGCCCCATTCTTGATTGCCTTGCATTCTACAGCGGAATTCCTCTGTCTCATCATCATCACCTTTGTCAATTTCCTCATCGCATCTAGGGGTTTCCTCTCGCTCTCCTCGCATTTCCTTCTCCCTCTCTCTGGATGGGTCATCAAAGGGACCTGGATGGGGAAGGTCTTCTGGCTTAGGGTTTTGTCTTGGGATGGGAGTCTGATGTGCAGAATTTATCAGAGGATTTGCCGTAATGTATGGAGGTGGTGGGGATAGGACATCATAGTCTTCGGGACGGCAGTCTAGAGCAGATTTTCCTTTCCTGACTGCAAACAGTTTGGCTTGGGGTGGCAGTTCTCTGCATTCTTTAAGCCATGACGGATTTCTTTTCACATTTCCCTTCCAAGGGCACGTGTTCTGGGCAGCTTTTAAGAATTTTGAGCCACAAATGTCTGATTATTGTTCTCATCAAAGGTCCTCTCTGGGGCCAAGAATTTTGTAGGATCTGCCACTCTAGGTGACACAGAGTTTCCATTTGCTCCCTTCTAATTTTAATGTCAAAGTCATAATGTCTGATGGCTGATTCCCAGTTCACAAGGAAACAAGCTAAGGGAGTTGTTGGCTTGCTGGTGGTGTTTTCCCCCATTTTAAGGGTGTTTTTAGAACAGAGTTCTAGAATTTTCCCACACAAATTTATTTGATCCGCTCCTCAACTCTAATTTTAATTCACACAAGCACACACACTCGATACTGGTGATGACCTGAGTCAGTCGCCTGAAACAGGAACTGCATCACCCACACACGCGCAGCCATGAGGAACTAACCCTTGGCCTTTCTTTCACGCAGCCATTCATTGGATCAAATAATCACACAAATTCCCACATTTCAATGCCCGCCTCCCAACTTAAAACTAAACCCCTGCCTGGCAAGAATCTTATTAACTATTCTAAGGAACACACAGAGGCTTTCCCGCCCCTTTTTCAAAATACTCAATGGACTTCCGTCCACTTCTTCACACAGGATACAGAGCACAGCTCTCTTTCCCCTTCAAAAATACACCAGAACCGTCGTTCTGTTTCTATTACAATTTCACAATGGGGCTCAACCCCTTATCGGGACAGCAGAGAAATGCTTCTCCCTCCCTTACAAACAGATTCTCTTATACAGTGGGGTTCAACCCCTTATCGGGACAGCAGAGAAATACTTCTCCCTCCCTTCCAGACCGGTCTGATATCTTACCAAATGCTTCGCGAAGTCTTCTTCTCACTGCTTCCTTCCTTCCGTCTGGATAACTTTTCTCCCCGAGCGCCCTTCTTCACCACACGCTGAGCCCAAAGATTCCCCTTTACAATTGGAAAGGTGTGCACTGGAAGTTCGAGTCCAACGCTGGCTGTTAGGCACGCTAGGCTTGCCTTCCGACCCCAAGGGGGGGTCCTATCCTGGACGAGCCCCCAGATGTAAGGAACCGGGTTCGAGATATCACCGCGCCCCACGGGTGAGGAAGGAAAAAATCTTCCAAGGCTTTTTCAGAAGCGGAGAAAAGTTTATTTTACACTGCAAATGATACTGGCACTCAGCCGATAGCTCGGGAAATACTGAGGCAACGAACAATAGGAGACAGGAACTTTTATCTACTGTGGCATTGCTCTTTCCCCCGCCTCCATGTAAAGAGATAACATGCACCTGCAACATATATTTTAACAAAGAGAGATAGTTCTAGCTTTAAGCTTATTCACACAGGATATTTGCTAGTTAGAAACAATTAATCTTGCAGAACAGTGCCCTCTACCATAGTCATGCTTGCATCAAGACGCTCCCGCTCGCTTACAGCTTGCAATAGATCATACAGGGCTTCATTGTTCCAAAGATACATCTAGCGGTTCTGGCTGCTTGCTATTTCAGTATACATGGGAATGGAATTTCAAGGCAGGCACTTGGCTGTGTCAGCCTTTTACTTTTCAGAGTTGGGAAGGAAAGACAGAGACTGAAATGCTTTTCTTGAACCAAACTGCAGCCATTGCTTTCATGCTTTAAGGCTTATTAAAAGGTATACATATATGTTCAAGTGATTAGTAGCCAGTTACTTTATCTACAGTGACTGCTCATTGATTATACTTAAATTGCCATTTGATCTACAATGACTTTGCTTTGCTGAGTGTTAAGGCAGGATATATGAGTGTATTGGATATATGGGATTATAGCCCCTTTATTGGCAGTGGCTATTTAAACTATATTTGAATACAATACCTATCACATCCACTTCAACCTTTCCACGTTGGGGTTTCCCCACTCCAACCCCTAGGTCCACACCGTCCTCCCACCGGTTCCACTGCTGGTCTGCCTCCCTTCATGACATGCCCGCCTGCCCGCCCGCCCGCCTGCACACCTGCCTGCCTGCTCGCTCCCTATTTTTGGGGGGGGGTGTCTTTGTAGGCCAAATGTTTCTAGGCCTTCCCTGGGCATACCAGGGAGGACCACTCTCCCAGCTATTTGAAGGGTCTTTGCAGGCCCATTGTTTCTGGCTTTCCAGTTATTTTTAGGGATCTTTGTAGGCCCAATGTTTCTGGCTTCCTGGCTATTTGAAGGGTCTTTGTAGGCCCAATGTTTTTGGCTTTCCCTGATCAAAAACCAGGGAGGACCACTCTCCCAGTTATTTTTAGGGATCTTTGTAGGCCCAATGTTTCCACTGGCCTTCCCTGGGGATTGAAGCCACCCTGCTGCCAATGGGTGTCTTGAAGCCCTATACTACCTGCCTGCCTCAGTGGGTTCTGCTCTTCCCTGGGGGTTGGAGCCACTCTGCTTCCAATGTGGGTGACTTGGAGCACTTTACTCTCTGCCTACCTCAATGGGTGACTAGTGGGGGAGTCACCCAGCTGCCTGCCTTAAGAGCACTCTCTGCCTGCATCAGGGGGTTGTTGGAGCCACTGAACTGCCAATGGGTGACTTAAAGCCCTTTACTCTCTCTGCCTGTCTCAGTGGGTACTGCCCTTCCCTGGGGGTTAGAGCCGTCCACTACCTTAAAAGCCCTATACTCTCTCTGCCGGCATCAGGGGGTGCTGCCTTGCTCCTATGGGGATACGGACAGAGAATAGGAAAGAAAAGAAGAAAGAAAGAAACTCTTTCCTTCCCATTCCAAACAAAGCGATGGACTCGGACAGTGATTCATCGGTGATGGGATTGACGATGGATGAATGAGATTCATTGATGTGTGATGCACGTGATTGATAAAACAACAACACAACACACAACAACACAAGGATGATGTGATGATGATTGTTGATGAGGAGGCTGCCAGTCCAGTTTGTGCAGTTGTCAATGTCTGTGGTTTTTCATTTTTTTATTTTTTGAATGTTTTCCGTCTGGTCTGGGGCAGTGGGATGCCTGCACACCGTCAAATGGATTAAATTGTGCAGAGCAGGAAAAAATGAATAATGAATCAAAACTCGAAATGATTTTTTAAAAAAAAACATTGTTAAAAACAAAACAAAACAAACCCTAAAACAAACCAAACTAAAACAAATCGCCATTTTTTTCGGTTCGTGCCCATCTCTACTTACGAGGAGTGGTTTAGGGAGCTGGGAATGTTTCATCTTAAAAAGAGAAGGCTGAGAGGGGATATGATAACCATGTTTAAATATCTGAAAGGATGTCATATCGAAGAGGGGGCTGACTTGTTTTCCATGGCTTCAGAGACTATGATGCCAGGCAATGGTCTCAAACTACGGGAAAATGTCTCCTTTGGAGGCTTTTAAGCAGAGGCAGGGTGGCCATCGGGCGAAAATACTGTGATGGTGGTTCCTGCATGGCAGGGAGTCAGACTAGATAGCCCTTAAGGTCTCCTCCAACTCTATGATTCTATGAAAGAAAGAAAGAAAGAAAGAAAGAAAGAAAGAAAGAAAGAAAGAAAGAAAGAAAGAAAGAAAGAAAGAAAGAAAGAGAAACGTGTCTAAGGAGCTGACAAAACAAGATGCTAGGCTTATAGATTAGATACCAGTGACTTCGCTCTGCCCAGGGCTGAGGCTCTGAGTCAGGTGTGTGCTTGCGCTGCAAGGTCTCAGAAAAATACTGGGCAAGGCCAACAACATCCTGGAGGAAGCCTCCTCCCCACCATCCCCATGACCCAATCCAGCTCCACCACAGGATGCACCTGATGCTGCTTTGGCACTCAAATCAAGCATCACCCTAGAGATTAAATGGAATTTTCTATTCCATCCATAGAATTGGTAAGAGTGTTTGTTTCTCTTAACAATTCCTTCTTCTTCTTCTCCATATTCTGAATATCACCTAGCACAGTTGAAAGTATGAAGTCAAGTTAAATCTTTTTCCTTTGTAATTTTTATTTTGCTGATTTTGAGTGCCCTAGGGCTTTTGGCCCTTGGTTTGCCTTGAATCTGAAAGAAGCTTCTGTTCTTATAATGGATTAGATTACCCCTAAGAGGTCCTTTTCTATCTTCTATTATTTGTTCCCCACACATACATCAAGTGATTCCACTACTTTATTTTACATTAGGATCACATCTGCCCATTCTCCTGAATCTTTAGGAACCTGTTGCTTGGAATATATTTGCATCCCCCCCCCCCCGACACAGGGAGCTTCAACCAGAGGGTTAGGGCAAAGGCAGTGTTTCATAAAGGCTGTAGCTAATTTTGTTCATGATTGTGATATCATCTAATACTTTAATCCAAAGCGTTCTTCCTTACACTCTTCATTTCATTGTTGCATTGTAATATGTCAGAAAGTTATTGAGTTTCCCTTTGGCTTCTTTTCTGTTGTGTCTCCATTTTGCAGATCTTAGCCTCATGCCATCTCTGTTTACACTTTTTTTCCTGCTGGGGGAAATAAAAAACTTCACAGTCAAGAGATCATATCTTGGTTTAATCCTCAATCTTAAAGGAGACTGCAACCAAGAAATCAGAAGATGATCGAGACACAGAAGAGCAGAAATGAAGGAAGTTGAAAAGATCATCAAGTGTAAGGAGGAGTCACAGGGGAGGCAGGCCACCCACGCATACGGGATTACTATTACTATTACTTAGGTGCCCTAAGCACATCCTGATTTTGGAAGCTAAGCAGGGTCGGCCCTGGTTAGTACTTGGATGGGAGACCACCAGGGAATACCAGGTGCTGTAGGCGCCTGGAGTAGGAACTGACAAACCACTCCAGTACTGTACAAGAAAACTCCATGGACATGGAGTCATGAAGAGTCCGTCACGACTGTAATGACACAAAACACACACACACACACACACACACACACACACACACACACACACACACACACACACACACACACACACACACACACACACGGGTGATTTGTTTGGAGAGTGGTGCTGGAGGGGATTGAACCAAGCTGAACCTTCTTTAGAAGTAGAAAAGGACGAAAGTGAAGCAGTCCTATTTTTTTTTTGAGAGGGCCCGATTATCTGAAAAATGTGGACGGTAGCAGGAAAAGACAGGAGCCTCGTGCCTTTGCTAGGGCTGAGCTGGGCTGCCGAGGCACATCCAAAGGGCTGGTGCAATTCGGAGGAGACCTGAGAGCACAGAACCACAACAACAAACTTGAGAACAAGAGCTCAGTTGTTCTGGGCGGTGCCTGGCGTGTATGATCCAGTTTAGTTCCGTCCCACTGGGATTCTGTTTTCCATTTGGGTTGCATTCTTTCCAGCTGTGTCAAAAATGTGGTTTTCTTCTTTTCTTTTCTTTTCTTTTCTTTTCTTTTCTTTTCTTTTCTTTTCTTTTCTTTTCTTTGAGAGGCCTGAAAAAGGACAGAAGAGTTGTTATTTGCTTGAAATCTCTGCTAGTCGATGACCTGCCTACTCGGCATCCCATAAGAGACATTTGGAAATGTTCTCTCCAATTAAGAAATAAAGGATATAAACCATTTCCAAAGCCTGATTTTTTAAAAACCAAAGATTTTTCTGAAGGCTTTAATATTGGCTGTCCGCTGGGAGTTCTGGAATGATGGAGCTAATGTGATCTTCCTTGCCAGGACATTCTGCAAGGACAACATGTTCTTCTTGCCTCCTCGGCCACCTAACCCTCCTGGACGGGCAGGCAGGGAGCCCTTGGCCCAAGGGCACCCACGTGCAGGTGAATCATCCACCAGATAAGACAATAACTAGCAACATCTCCCACCTTCGCCCACTTTAGTTTTATTTTTAAAGCAGACCCCTCTTCCTTTTTGGGGGGGGATCTCATTCTGCTCTGTTTTGCTTGGCGCAGCCTCATTTCCTGCCCTCTTGGCAGTTGTACAGGAAATGGCACCATTTGTACCCAGCTGTCCCTATTTTTTCATTTCTCAGTAGAAAACACGGCTTCTTTTGCTAACAGAAAAATAAAATATATTGCCTCTCACTTTTCACAGTCCAAACAAATAGGAAAGACAGCCTAGCTTCTTTGTAGCATTTCATGTTCCTTGGTCAGTGATAGTTGTACTGGAAAAGAACAGGACACACAAGTCTGTAATTTCAAGCAATTGTAAGTAAGAACATAAGAACAGCCTTGCTGGAACAGGCCACAGCCCATCCAGTGAAGCATTCTGTCTCATATATTCTGGCTCACCATTTGCTTCAGGGTCTTCCCTAGCAGATGTCTTCACCTGCTTAAGATTCCCTGCAGATGGCATTGAGAGATACACTGCCTCTCTCTCCAACCCAGAGGTTGCCCTAAGGCATCCATCATGATAGCCATTGATACACTTGTTCTCCATGAATTTGCCCAATCCTTTCTTAAAGCTGTCAAGGCTGACAGCTGTCAACACTTCTTCTGGCAGGGAGTTCCATAGACCATGGATCCTCTGGGTGAAAAAGGACTGTATATAAACATCCCCCCATTCTTTTCCCTGCAAATGTTGCAGAGCGATTTTATTGAGACTTTTAAGTGCCAGTTACTAAGAAAAGGGTGGGTTTGGGGATCTTGCAGCTATTCCTCTCTCTGTGACAGCCTCTGTTCTTCTGCGGCAGCCACAAAGGAATTTTACGAGGAATCCAGCCTCGGCCACGTTTTGTGTACTATTCGCACGCGCACTTGCACACTCCATTTAGGAGGAAGAGGGAAAGGCCGTGGAGTCCCACCACCACGTTCTGACCGAGCAGGTGGGCATCTGAACCGCAGCAGATTCCCGTCTGGTCCATGGGCTACAGTGAAATCTGTACAACATCAATAGTTCTGGAGATAAGGGAAATTTGCCTAACAGAATTGCCTATGGGGCGAATCCAAATACCGGCAGTCACGATTAGGGATCACTCTGTTTTCAATGCATTCTTATGGGAAATTTGTATAAAGGAAAATTTGCTTAATATAATTTCATTTGGAATGAATTAATTCCTTTATACAAGGGACCACTGTATTTTCTTCCCGGGGAGCCGGAGGAAGCCACGGGCAATGCATCACGCTGAAGAGAGGCAGCATCAACAGTTGCATCAACAGAACCATAGATCAAGTCCAGAACTCTAGATCAAGGGAAGTGATAGGGCCACTCTATTCTGCTCTGGTCAGACCCCTCCTGGAGGACTGTGTCCAGTTCTGTGCACCTCAATTTAAAAAGGATGTTGACAACCTCGAGCGGGTGGAGAGGAGGACGACCAGGATGGTTGAGGGTCTGGAGGAAATGTCTTATGAGGAATGGCTTAAGGAACTGGGAATGTTTAGCTTTTCTAAAAGAAGGCTGAGAGGGGATATGATAGCTATGTTCAAATATTTGAAAGGATGTCATATCGAAGAGGGGGTTAGATTGTTTTCCTTGGCTTCAGAGACTAGGACTCAGAGAAATGGTTTCTAACTACAGGAAAAGAGATTCCATGTGAAGATTAGGAAGAACTTCATGACGGTTAGAGCTGTTCGGCAGTGGAATATATGCTGCCCCAAAGGAGGGTGGTGGAGTCTCCTTCTTGGGAGGTCTTTAAGCAGAGGCTGGATGGCCGTCTGTCGGGAGTCTTGTGATGGGGGTTCCTGCCTGGCAGAGGGTTGGACTAGATGGCCCTTGAGATCTCCCCCAACGCTATGATTCTATGAGCACTAGGTACGGTTCTGTCCAGGAAATCATGCTTTACGGAAGCTGCGTCTGCGCAGTGAATCCACGGCTCATTTCACCCCCGCCCCGCCACCGGCGGTCAGGAGAGACTGCGCTTCCACACGCGACCGAGAGAGGGCGAAGCTCGGCGTTTGCGCAGTGAGGCGCTCCTGAGCGGAAGCGCTGAGGCTGAAGGGGGAGGGGGTAAAAAGAGTGGAACCCGAATCTGCGCCTGCGCGCTCGGGGTCCGCTCTAGGAGGACTCTTAACCCGGCCCGCTGGTGGGTGGGGCGGCGCGCGCATGCGTAGTGGGCTCTCCGGCGGGCCGGAGCCATGGGAGCGGCGGCGGCGGCTGAGGCGGACCGGACTCTTTTCGTGGGGAACCTGGACCCTAAAGTCACCGAGGAGCTGCTCTTCGAGCTCTTCCACCAGGTACCCGGCGGGGCCGGCCGGCCTCGGAAGGAAGAGGAGGAGGAGGAGGAGGACGCCTCAGGCCGGCCTACCTGGCCGGGAGCGCCCAAAGGCGGCGGCGGCGGCGGCGGCGGCACTCTGCCCATGCTCAGAGGCCGCCCGGTCGGTCTCCCGGAGGAGCGAGAGGGGGAATCTTCCCCAGGGCGGGGTGGGGTGTGTGTGGGGTGCGCAACGGATAATAGGGCCGGGATAGGAGGCTGCTCATGGGACAACAGGACCCACAATCCCCCGTCGCGTGTCGTCCGATAAAGGGCCCTTTGATCCACAAAAGTAACTTTTCCAAATCCAGAGAGAGTTTGGCAGGTCGTGCCCCCCCCACGCCCGCCGCCCGGGGTTCCTGTTTTGATAACTTGTTGACTTCTTCTTCTCAGGGCTGAAAAGGAAGCTGTCGGGGGATGATGGGAATGGTAGTCTGAGAAAAGATTTGTATTTACTTAGTTAGGTATAAGCAATGTTGTTTATCCCCGCCTTTCTCCTTACAAGGATGCCGACGGCTTAGAATTGTTAGCAAGACAATAATTACAACTAAAAACATTGAGTATGCAGGTGCTTTTAGTTTCACTTTCTTTTGCCTGGCTCCTGTTCCAGCCATTTCCTTTCCTTTCAGAGATGACCCACCTGCGCCCCCCCCATGTTAAATAAAAAACAATCAAAAGGGCTAAATCTTAGTGAAACCAAAACCACTTTTCTACCCTTAAAGGCAGAATGTCTTATGTTATGATTGTTGGGTTGTGTTTTATTATCGTTTTATTTTCTTAAATAGGTATTAAAGGCTCCATCTTTTAAAATAATAAAAAATAAGGCTCTACAGCTGGAAGCCGGTTGACAAGACAGGCTGCCCAAAGGGGCCAGAGGCTTGAAACTCTTCCTTTGAGTTTCCACAGGCTTAACTAAGTTGAACCTAAGCAAGAGCCTTGCCCTCTTGGGACCAGCTGTTCTAGGTAGGACACAGTCCTGTGGGGTAGCTAGAAAGGTCATCTCTTTGTTTCAGCTAGTACTTCCATTTATCCAGTTATTGTGAGGGTAGTCAACTTTAGTTGACAGTTGTCTCCTTGAGAGAGACCACCTTGATCTTCACTATATATCCCCACCCCAGGGATTTTGCTGGGCCTACAGGTGTGTTTGTCTTTTGCTGAACCAAACCATGTCCTTAGCAAGAAATTGTTTTGAAGGCTGGTCATTTCACCCCCAGATGTTGGGTGGAGGACTCGGCCTTCCATGAAGGTGGCATCCCTTGAATGCTTTACGCTTTGACTTGTCATATCCTGACAAGAATCTGGCCCTTCCAGAATTGCAGCCCCCCCCCTTGTATCAGAAGTATACTGCCTCTGCATATTGTTTGCCAAGGACCACAAGATGGAGAGCTCAGATGTTTTTCTGTCCTGCTGGATGATGGGGTAGGTGTTTATTCCAATCCATTGGACTTCTGCTTCATTCATTTGGCCATGTGAGTTAATAGCTGACTCCTGCTCTCCAGGGTTTATTTCGGAGAATTTAAACTGTAATAGATGACCTATTGAAGAAGAGAACAGTTGCAGTGAATTTCCTTTGATTGGTGACACTTTGCCATCCTTAGAATTCAAGCAAACACTGTGCTTTTTTAAAGGTTTATGTTGGGAGAGAGGTAAGTGTAATTCAGGAAAAAGTTGTCCCATAATTCAGTCTAACATTTTGTCTCTTGATCTGCAGGCTGGCCCTGTCATTAAAGTGAAGATTCCCAAGGACCGGGATGGGAAAGCAAAGCAGTTTGCCTTTGTGAATTTTAAACATGAAGAATCTGTTCCCTACAGCATGAATCTACTCAATGGGATCAAGCTTTTTGGGCGACCTCTCAAAATTCAGTACCGATCAGGTATCCACGAATCATTTACCACTTTTTGGATGAACTACAGAAGGGGTTGTGGGGACTAGCCCAAATGTTGCAGTTGGAGTAGGACAAGGAGTATTACAGACCATTGGTGTGAGGAAAATGAGTTAAGCAAAGGACGTGTAAGAAGCACACGCAGCTTCAAATGTCTACACGAATGCACAGAGCATGGGAAAGAAACAGGAGGAACTGGAACCCCTAATACAGCAAAATAAAAATGACACAATTGGCATCACTGAAATCTGGTGGGATGAGACTTATGTTTGGAATGTAGTTACTGGAAGGTATAACATGTTTCAAAGGAACAGATCTAGTAGGAGAGGAGGAGGTGTAGCTTTATATGTTAAGGATGTTTATACTGCTGAAGAAATCTAGGATATACACCTTGGAAGGCAGGTTGAGAGTGTTTGGGTGAGAATTAAGGGGGAGAAAATGGGAGGGATGTCACTGGCGGTTGTATATTATAGACCCCCAAGCCAGCTGAAGGAGTGGATGATGCCTTCTGTGAGCAGATGGCCTTACAGTCAAAAGGCAGAGATGTCGTACTAATGGGAGATTTTAACTATCCTGATATATCTTGGCAGTCCAACTCAGCTAAGAATGCAAGGATACAAATGCAAGAATACAAATTTCTTACTGCACTTAAAGACAGTTTCATGCTCCAGATGGTGGAGGAGGTAACAAGAGGAACAGCCATTTTAGATCTGATCTTAACCAATAGGGAGGACCTTGTAAATGGGGTCAAAGTGATGGGATCTTTAAGTAAAAGTGACCGTGCCCTCTTGGAATTTGTTATACAGTTGGAAGGTAAAGCTAAGTATAGTCAGACAAGAATCCTGGACTTTAAGAAAGCCAAGTTTTGTAAACTTAGGGAATTATTGGCTGTGATTCCACGGACCAAAACACTGAAAGAGAAGGGAGGCGAAGATGGATGGGAGTTTCTTAAAAGTGAGATATTAAAGGCACAATCTAAAACTGTTCCAACAAGAAGAAAAAATAGGAGATGTTGAATTGAAAGAAACCACAATGGTTGACATCTAGATAAAAATCATGAATTGCACAGATATAGGATGGGGGATACTTGGCTGGAAAATAGTACCTGTGAAAGGGATCTAGGAGTCTTGGTGGACCCCAAATTGAACATGAGTCAGCAGTGTGATGCGGTGGCCAGGAAAACCAATGTGATTCTTGATTGTATCAACAGAACCATAGTGTCTAGATCAAGGAAAGTGAAACTACCACTCTATTCTGCTCTGGTCAGACCCCACCTGGAGTACTGTGTCCAGTTCTGTGTGCCTCAATTTAAAAAGGATGTTGACAACCTTGAGCAGGTGCAGAGGGGGGCGACCAGGATGGTTGAAAGTCTGGAGGAAATGTCTTATGAGGAATGGCTTAGGGAACTGGGAATGTTTAGCTTTTCTAAAAGAAGGCTGAGGGGGGATATGATAGCTATGTTTAAATATCTGAAAGGATGTCATATTGAAGAGGGAACAGGTTTGTTTTCCATGGCTTCAGAGACTAGGATTCAGGGCAGTGGTTTCAAACTACAGGAAAAGAGATTCCATTTGAAGAACTTCATGACAATTAGAGCTGTTCGGCAGTGGAATATACTGCCACAAAGGGTGGCGGTGTCTCCTTCTTTGGAGGTTTTTAAGCAGAGGCTGGATGGCCATCTGTTGGAAATACTGTGATTGGGTTCCTGCATGGCAGGCAGTTGGACTAGATGGCCCTTGAGGTCTCTTCCAACTCTATGATATTATGATTGACCAAAGAACTTTCAACTCGCAAAGTAGAAAGAAATCGTTTACAGGAAATTGAAAAATGGGTAATATTCCAAAGAGGAATTTAGGCAAATAGCTAATACAGTGGTACCTTGTATAACGTAATTAATTCGTTCCAAATGAAATTACGTTATACAAATTTTCCGTTGTACAAACTGCAATTTCCCATAGGAATGCATTGAAAACATATTTAATCCGTTCCAATGCATAGCCAAGACTAAGGTTACCAGAGAGGTTGAGCTGCTGCAGGAGCCGGTGCGAATCATCCTCTTCGTCATTGTTGTCGCCTGCAGACAACAAGGGGTGAGGATGATGGTGGTGGTGGTGGTAGTGCTGGTGCTTCTTTCACCCCACCCGGGCGACTTCACAACTGGCCCTGCCCCACACAGCTGCTTGGCCACCTGCAGGCTGCCTCTGGGTGTTTCCCTCGTGGGTGGTAGTGGTGGGGGAGCTGGTGGCGGCAGCAGCACCAGCGACGGCGAGGGCCACCTCGTGGTGAGGCGTCTGGGCCAGCCGCTTTCCTTCCGCCTCCTGGAGGAGCGGGCACCGCTGAGAGCCGAGGCGAGGAGGGTGGGGGGAATGGGGAGGGGAGGGGAGTGCAGAAGGAGAAATCCCGTTGCCCCAAGCCGGGGGGTGTTTGCAGGCGCCGATGGAAGGTCCCGCCCTGGATTCGCCTCCTGCCTTGTCCCTGCTCTCAGCAAAGCCGTGCTTCAGCTGGTGAGCGCTGGCTTTGCTCCAAGTTCTGAGCAAGGTCTCCCCCCCCCTTTGGAAGGCTTCCTGCTCTGAGGTTTCCTGTTCCCAGCAAAGCCGCGCTGCAGCTGGGGTGCGCGCTGCATTTGCTCCAAGTACGGAGGAGGTTTTTTTTTTTTTAAAGGAGGCTTCCCGCTCTCAGCAAAGCCGCTTTGCAGCTGGGGTGTGCGCTGGCTTTCCTCCAAGTTGTTGCTCTCGCCACCAGGCCACAAATGGTGCCGCCCTCCGGGCCCGACTCCCTTTGAATGTTGCGCCCGGGCGGTCCTTGGCGCATGCGGGCAGCGGCGGTACAGCTAAAGCAGGGTGGAAGCGGGGGCAGCAAAGTGAGTTGTTCTCCAAACTTTTTACGTTGTACGGGTTTTCCGTTATACAAACCCTCCATTATACAAGGTACCACTGTATATGCAGGGGAATGGTAAAAAAAGCTAAAGCGCAGAATGAACTTAGACTTGTCAAAGAAATTAAAGATAGCAAATAGGGTTTCTTTTTATTTATGTCTGCAGCAAAAGGAAAAATAAGGAAATGATAGGCTCTCTGCCTGGCCAAGTAACTAGTTATTAACAAGAGACAGGGACAAGGCAGAACTACTCAACACCTTTGCCTCAGTTTTCTCCAAAAAAGAAAAAGTTCCCTTGGCACAAAAAGTAGAGGAGGTAGGACTGGAATTACAACATACAATAGGTAGAGAGGTAGTACAGGAACACCTGGAAAAATTAAATGAATTTAAGTCTCCTGAGCCAGATGAATTGCTCCCAAGGATATTAAAAGAACTGGCAGAAATAATTTCAGAACCATTGGCAATAATATTTGAGAAGTCCTGGAGAACAGGGGAAGTCCCCATAGGTTGGAGGAGGGCGAATGTTTTCCCAATCTGCAATAAAGCGGGGGGGAAAGAGGAATCAGAATCAGAGAGTTGGAAGAGACCTCAAGGGCCATGTAGTTCAACCCCCGCCATGCAGGAACCCCAATCACAGTGCTCCTGACATATGGCTATCCAGGCTCTGCTTTAAAACCTCCAAAGAAGGAGACTCCACCACCCTCTGGCAGCATATTGCACTGCCGAACAGAGTTTCTCTTCAGCTTGGAGAGATGTGACCAGTGGGGTGCCCCAGAGTTCTGTTCTGGGTCCGGTGCTATTCAGTATCTTTATTAATGACTTGGAGGAAGGAATAGAGAGCAATTTGTTTGGAGTCCTGTGATGGAGGTTCCTGCATGGCAGGGGGTTGGACTGGACGGCCCTCGAGGTCTCTTCCAACTCTATGATTCTATGATCTGAGGCGAGAGAGAGTTTTGCACCTTTTTCTCATGTTAAATGTTCTGGTGTGAAAACTTGCTGGCAGTGTATAGTTTGGCTGACGGTACAATCACACTAATTTAATTTGTCACAGAGCCTGTAAGCGGATCACGAGATGACAGCATGAATGGCACATGTGTGTGTTGATTTGGCTTATTAGTTGTTTTAAAGAAGGCTTCCCTCTCAGTTGTCATGGGGAACTGGTTGCCACCTTCCTCAGTGTTGTGGGTCTGTAATGAAATATGTAATGCGAGAATGGGGACTGTTGGGGAAGATGCTGAAGCGAACTTCACAAGGCTGCCTGTGTAATTTGGCCAGGCGGTAGAGGAGGGGTGATACGGTTTTGTAAAGTGTATCATCCTGTTTAGTGGGAGCAAAGCTGTATGTGTTCTGAATTTCTGTAATCAGAAAAAAATCAAACTGTGTATAGTTGGAAGCAAGTAGTTCATCATGTCTCTCTGTTCTTGGGCTTCCCTTGCTCTTGTACTGTAATTCTGAAGCCGAGTAGTGGTCTGGACTTGTAGCTGACTCCATTGAACTGCTAAAGTGCCCTTTTTAAATAAAGGGAGTTTAGTTTTTCTCCCCCCACCCCACTTGTATTGTTGAAAAGACTTTTCACTTGAGGAAATTTTGTTGGCCTCTGATACAGACTATCTACTACTTAGGGTGAAGGATTCTTGGTGTTGCAGTGTGATTGCATCTTCAGCCCCGTGGGGATTCCAGGAGGCTGCAACACTTGCTTTGGAAATCTGTTTGTATGTCTTGGCTGTTCTCTGGAGTGATACCTCAAGATCCAACAAACAATGCACCATGGTTTCCATCTGTTGCAACTTGTGTCTCTTTCCTAAGGTGTGAGATATTTGTTTAACTTATTCTTTTTTTTAAAAAAAATTCTTTTATCTGTAGGGAGCAGTCATGCCTCTCAAGACAGCAGTTCGGCCTATTCCCAGCACGCGTCTGCTAACGGGAGCCCCTCCAGCGTTCAGCCACTGCCACCTACCATGGGAAGCAACAGGTGGATATTATTTGCACAGCAAGGGTGGGCAAAGCACTGTTCCTCCAATGTGGATGTTGGTGTTTCTAGTTGTTGGCCGTGCTGGCCCAGGTGGTTTAATATTGCTCTCGTAAATGACGGGCAAATGAGTTTCAACATTAGTAAGTGCAGAGTGATGCACGTTGGGGCAAGAAAACCCAATTACATTTATAAACTGAAGGGGCTCAGAACTCTTTGCAACAAACCACTAAAAGGGCCTTGGTGTCCTGGTGGACAGCTCAATGAAGGTGTCAACCCAATGCATCATAGCAGTGAAAAAAGCAAGCTCAATGCTAGGGATCCTTAGGAAGGGTATAGAAAATAAGCCAGTGAGTGTCATTTCGCCTCTTTATAAATCTATAGTGAGGCCCCATCTGGAGTCTTGTGTATATACAGTTCTGGTCACCATACCTCCAGAAGAATATGGAACTGGAAAAAGTGAAGAGGAGGGCAACCAGAATGATTAGGGGACTGGAACACCTTTCTTACCATCTGGAGCAACAGCGGCTGGGCCTCTTCACTCTTGACCAGTGGCGCCTAAGAGGTGACCTGATTGAAGTTCATAAAATCATACACAATGTAGACAAAGTAGATAACGAAAAACTGTTTTCCCTATCACACAACACTAGAACTAGGGGGCACTCCATGAAACTTTTGGGTGCTAGGTCTCAAACAAATAAGAGGAAGTACTTTTTCACCCAGAGGATCACTGGTATGTGGAACTCCCTGCCAGAAGAAGGGGTGAGAACTGTCAGCCTTGACAGCTTTAAGAAAGGATTAGAACAGTTCATGGAGAACCAAGGGTATCAATGGCTATCATGATGGATGCCTAAGGACAACCTCCAGGTTGGAGAGAGAGGCAGGGAATCTCTCAATGCCATTTCCAGGAAATTGCAAACAGGTGGAGACTTCTGCTTGGGAATACCCTGAAGCAATGGTGAGCCGCTGTATTAAACAGAATGCTGGACTGGATGGGCTGTGGCCTGTTCCAGCAAGTCTGTTCTTATAAAAACACCCAGGGGTATGCAATTTGGCCATGCTGGTTTTTAAGAAATGCATTTAGGACTGCAGAGTATTAAGATATGAGTCCCACTGATGGCACTGAGGTTTATTTCTGACTCTGCATTCAAAGGCTTCTGTTACTGCTCCTTTTAACCACTTTACATTTTTAGGTGGACATGATCTACATTATTAAATGTTAAATGAGATTATTATTAAAAAGTAGCAGCAGCATCTGTTTCTAGTGCAGCTGCATAAATTAGGTGCTATTAAGAAAACTTTGACATGATACATCTAAAATCTTTTTTCTGAACCTGTCTTGTCGAAAGCTATGAATATTTTTTCAGAATTTATTAAATTGAGATGCAGTGTTGGAGTACATTAAGAGAAACAATTACTAGAATCCTCTTGGGGCCTCTGCTGTCTGCTGCTATATTGTTTTGACAAATGTGTCAGTTATAAAATAGACGATTAAGTGGAAGCAGATTGCTTGCTTGTATTCTGGTTTGTATTTTTAAAGAGGTGTGTTGATTCAAACTCATTTCATTGATAAAGCAGACTCAGAGGAATTGTTTCGCACATTGAACGAAAAACTGGCTGTAAACTTTTGTTGGTTTACAACAAAAGAAGCATGTTGCTTAATCTTGAACAGTTCCCTGTTCCTTAGCCTACCTTACCTTGCCGTATAGATAGGAGGCTAAATGGCAGAGGAGGAGGATAGCTCCATTCACTCTCATAAGAACGTAAGGAGAGCCATGTTGGATCAGATCAAGTGCCCCTCTAGTCCAGCTTCCTGTGTCTCACAGTGGCCTCACCAAATGCCTCTGAAAGTGCATGAGACTAGATACCTGTCTTCTGATACCATTCCCCTGCATCTGGCTTTTTAAGTACCCTGTTTTATTAAGCCTGGAGATTACACATCTCCATCATGGTTTGTAATGTGATGGACTTTTCCTCCAGGAATCTGTCCAATTCTCTTTTGATGGCACCCAGGCCAGATGTCATCACCACATCCTGTGGCAGGGAGTTCCACAGACTAACAACGCACTTGGTCAAAATGTATTTTCTTTTATCTGTTATCACTCTCACAACCCTCAAGTTCTGGTACTTTTTGAGAGAGAAGAATGTCCCTCTATCCACTTGACTCATGCCCTGCATAATTTTGTACATCTCAATCATATCCCCCCTCAGGCACCTTTTTTGCTGTAGCCTTTCCTCATAAGGGAGGTGCCCCAGCCCAGTAATCATTTTAGTTGCTCTCTTTTGCACCTTTTCCAGTTCCACTATGTCTTTTTTGAGATGCGGTGAGCAGAATTGTACACAATACTCCAGGTGTGGCCTTACTATTGTTTTGTATAATGGCATTATAATGTTGGCTGTTTTTTTTTTCAGTCCCCTTTTTGATGCTCCCCAGCATGGAATTGGCCTTCTTCACCGCTGCCACACATTGGGTAGACACCTTCATTGAGCTGTCCACCAACACCAAGATCTCTTTCTTGATCCATCACGGATAACTCAGAACCCTTTAGTTGATAAAGTTTTGGGGGTTTGCCCCAATATGCATTACTTTACATTTTCCTACATTGAAACACATTTGTCATTTCGCAGCCCATTCCCTCAGTTTGGAGAGATCCTTCTGGAGCTCTTCACAATCTTCTCTGGACTGCACCCCACAGAAAAGTTTCTTTCTCCCTCTCCTGTGTTTCTTGGAGGATGGGTGGGATAAATAATAGTAATGGTGATTATTATGATGATCAACCCTTTAGTTGATAAAGTTGATAAATTTAGGCAACAAACATAATAATATTTACTTGTGCTTGACACAGAGCAGTGCAGCAGCAACATAGATAAAATGTCAGTATTGATATAAAGGGTTGCAGAGTTAGGCTAACAGAAAGACAATGGCAATGAATAGAGTAAAAACTCATATATTCATATATACATCAAAATATACACAGCATAACAACCAAGCATTATATACAATATAGAAAACAGACAAACAGAGTGTGGGGTAAACTGTTCTCACCATAACAGTCCCCAAGTAACAAATGGCAAGCTAGTGCTTTTTATACTCATTCAGCACTCATAAGATCTGATGCAATCACTAATTAAACAATCTGATGCAATCTGATCTAACCATTACAAATCATGATGTTATAATCAGTTCCACCTGCACTTCATCACTTAACATGCCTGTGATTACTAGTTTCTAACACTTGTGAATTAACATCATGACACTGCAGAATCTAACTGCCTCCATTTTACAATTCTCTTTACACATTCTGTTAAATATACATAACATGTTTTATCAACTTTTACATATCTTGACACCCCTCCTATATTTAACAGATTTCAACTCCTAGCCTTTTCTTAAAACATACATGTTTATCTTTACACAAAGGCTTTGTAAATATGTCAGCATAATTATCAACACTTGTACAATATTCCAATACAATCAAATGTTGTTCTATGCAGTCCTTGACATTCTGGTAACGGATCCCAATGTGCTTGCTTCTGGATCCAACCTTCTGATTCTGTGTTAATTGGATACACGAAAAAGAATCATTATATACTTTGACTGGTAGTTTTACATTTACATTTACATCCTTTAACAACTGTACTACCCAGGTTAACTCACAACACAAGTCACTCACAGCCCCATACTCCGCCTCCGTAGAAGAACACGAAATGTACCTTTGTCTTCGGGCTTTCCAGACAATTAGTGAGTTACCTAAAAATATGGCATATCCAGACACTGACCTCCTTTCTGGACTTGAACCCCAGTCAGCATCTGCATAGCTAATCAGATCAAGTTTATCACATATGGATATTTTCAACTTTTCTTGCATTGTTCCCTTAAGATATCTCAAAACATGCTTTATACCTTTCCAATGCTTCATCAACAAATACTATCAATATCAAAAAACCTTTTTGTGTACAAGCAACCTATTTCTCTTGCAAAATGTTCTTTGCTCTCTGGCGCTATCCACTGGTGCATCCACTTGCCGTTCCTTTAGAGACATATGCTCTTTGTCCATGGCCCATCATCCACTGCTTCCTTTCTTCTCCAGGCATCAGCAGCACATTTTCATAATTCTGTGGCTCATGGGATACATAATTCACAACAAACCTTTCAGGTGGCACTCCTTTGTTGGATCTTGTAGATTTTCTGAGCAACACTGGCTCCTCATCTTCCACTTTTTCATCATGCAATGATGTAGACTCCCCTCCATCACTGGCAATCTCATCTTTCACTTTTCCATCATGCAATGATGTAGACTCCCCTCCATCACTGGCAACCTTCTTAATCTCAGTGTGGGGACAAATGCTTGGCAAAAACACTTCATTATTAGCATGTAGCTCTTCCCAATTTCTCTGTTCACAGAATGTTGCAGACCTGCTAATATAAACTTTTCCATGACTGTCACAAAAACGCCAGGATTTTGCAGCAGGTTGAAAACCAATAAACATAAGCTTTCTTGACTTTGGACTGTTTTTGTGTCTATACCTCTTTGGAATCAATACCCAGGCTTCAGAGCCAAATAAATGAATATATTTGATTGTAGGTTTCTTACCATGTAGCAGAGTATAAGGAACTTCATTGACAGCTGAACTCCACACTCTATTAGACACATAATTTGCATATTTCATTGCCTCAGCCCAGTAACCTCTGGGAAGTTTTGCATCAGTCAATATTGCATTCATTATGTTTTGAAGAATTCCATTCTTCCTCTCAGCTAATCCATGCTCAGCAGAAGCTGCAGGGTTAGTCAATCTGTGTTTCACCCCTTTCTTTTCTAAATAGTCAACAAACTGCTTTGCTAAAAATTCGCTGCCTCTGTCACTTTGTACAGCTAAAATTTTCTGCTTGTACTGTCTTTCTGCCATCTGAAACCATTTCCTAAATACAGCACTCACTTCACTTTTGTGCTTTATTATGTAAACCCAAGAATAACGTGAATAATCATCTGTTATCACAAGGCAGAACCTGGCACCACCAAATGAATTCGCCATGGGTCCAATCACATCAATATGTACCAGCTGTAGAGGTTGATGTGACTTTCTCAAACTCTTTCTTGATATGGGAGCAGACTTCACCTTTGTGCCTTTACAAACATGGCAATCTAAAAACTTTTTACAGCTTTGCACTGACCCATGTTCCACATGTTGCAGAGTTTTCCTAATGCTTTCAAAACTTAGGTGCCCTAATGTTCTATGCATCAGATGTATGCATTTGTCATGTAGAGGCTTATTTTCAACCATATTCAAAGATTTTTCAGAAGTGCTTATCATAAACAAATTGTTTTGGAGCCGTCCAGTTGCTATTGTTTTCCCATTCTTTACAATCTTGCAACTACTCTCACTGAACTGTACATGAAAACCTTGTTTTACGCACTTGGTCAAAATGTATTTTCTTTTATCTGTTATCACTCTCACAACCCTCAAGTTCTGGTATTTTTTGAGAGAGAAGAATGTCCCTCTATCCACTTGACTCATGCCCTGCATAATTTTGTACGTCTCAATCATATCCCCCCTCAGGCACCTTTTTTGCTGTAGCCTTTCCTCATAAGGGAGGTGCCCCAGCCCAGTAATCATTTTAGTTGCTCTCTTTTGCACCTTTTCCAGTTCCACTAATGTCTTTTTTGAGATGCGGTGAGCAGAATTGTACACAATATTCCAGGTGTGGCCTTACTATTGTTTTGTATAATGGCATTATAATGTTGGCTGTTTTTTTTTTCAGTCCCCTTTTTGATGCTCCCCAGCATGGAATTGGCCTTCTTCACCGCTGCCTCACATTGGGTAGACACCTTCATTGAGCTGTCCACCAACACACCAAGATCTCTTTCTTGATCCATCACGGATAACTCAGAACCCTTTAGTTGATAAAGTTTTGGGGGTTTGCCCCAATATGCATTACTTTACATTTTCCTACATTGAAACACATTTGTCATTTCGCAGCCCATTCCCTCAGTTTGGAGAGATCCTTCTGGAGCTCTTCACAATCTTCTCTGGACTGCACCCCACAGAAAAGTTTCTTTCTCCCTCTCCTGTGTTTCTTGGAGGATGGGTGGGATAAATCATAGTAATGGTGATTATTATGATGACAGTGCTTACTGTGATCTGCTTATCATTTTGGAAAACAGAAGCAAGCATATAGATATGCAGTCTATAAAGAAAAACAAAAGATCAGGGTTTGGAATGGTGTTAATTAGAAAAATGTCTTTGAAAGATAGGCTTGGGTTCTGGCTGGAGTCTTCACCAGGTTGAGTGTTGTGTTTCCTGTTTATCCTAGCGAGAGATTCAAGCCATAGGATATGAATTTAAACTGAATTTAAAGGAGCCCTGTGGCGCAGTTGTTAAATGCCTGTACTGCAGGCAAAACTGTTCACAACCTGGGGTTCAATCCCAGGTAGCAGGCTCACGGTTGACCCAGGCTTCCATCCTTCTGAGGTCGGTAAAATAAGTCCCTAGCTTGCGGGGGGTGTTTTTTTCATCATCTCTGGCAGCCCTCTCTAGAAATGGAAAAAGACATCTGATTTGTATACACCCCATCCACAGCAAAATATCCTGTCCGTATGTCCAGCTGCTTTTTCTAAAGTATGCACTCTTTAACTTCCAGTGCAGCAGTTCCAAAATCCAACAGACAATATCATTAGAATTCTTTCTTTCTTCCACTACTTCAAGGTTTGCCCTGTCCAGCTCATGAGGAGTTCAGCAGGACTGAGAAATAACCCTTTTTAAGATATGCTAGTGGGCCAGTCTTATTTTTCATTTTTGAATACTTTATTTTTAAAAAAAAAAACAGACTGGGAAAGAGGAACAGGGAAATTGTGTACAAATACTTTAATTCCTATGAAAGGCATATAGTGCACAAGTATAGCTCACTGGTAACAGCACCTTGAGCTGTGCATGATCTTTGGATGGCCTTTGTTTGTTTAAACTTGGCTTTGCAGGTATGAGAGGAACATGGATAACATGTCAGCAGGGTTGCCAACTATCCAGAGGTCCTTTCTCCTCTCCAGACAACCTCCAGAGACAAGCGGTGGTGAGTATCCTTTGCTCCATAGTCTGTGGGAAATCATTGCAGAGGAAGCAGGACAGGGTGGGACAGCTCACAGTCACCTAGAGTGCTTCTGGTCATCGGTGTCTGTTGGGTGTGTTGTATCCAGGCTTGGACGTTTGTGCACAGATGTGTTCTGATCTAGTGAAGGCAGCCTTCTTGTGCGTGCATGTACAACATTGCCTCAAAAGGCGGAGGCCGGCATGAGGGATGAACAGCTTTCCTTGCAGATTGTGGCAGGAAACGGCACCATCCCTCACTGCTTGGATTGTGATTGTCTGCAAGCCACTTGGCTGCTTCCCATTGGGTCATTGTCTCCCCTCCTGGAACACCATCTGTGCTTGATAAGCACTTGCTTGAATTAGCAGATTTTTCGTCCTCCACTTAACGAGTGCTACAAATTAGGCTTGCAGAACCTCCCAGCGCAAACAGATGTTTGTGACCTGAGGCCGGACATGGAGTTCTGAATGGCTATGAGGGGCCCCTTTCCCATTTGCAGGAAGCAAGCTGGCCTTTCTGTAGAGGAAAGAGTCTTTAGTGCTTGCCAGATTGGCAGAAACAGCTCCCTCTCCCTCTCTGTGCAAGCGGAGGGTGACCAGGATGGTTGAAGGTCTGGAGGAAATGTCTTTTGAGGAACGGCTTAGGGAACTGGGAATGTTTAGCCTTTCAAAAAGAAGGCTGAGGGGGGATATGATAGCTACTGTATGTTTAAATATTTGAAAGGATGTAATATTGAAGAGGGAACAGGTTTGTTTTCTGTGGCTTCAGAGACTAGGACTCTGGGCAGTGGTTTCAAACTACAGGAAAAGAGATTCCATTTGAACATTAGGAAGAACTTCATGACAGAGCTGTTCGGCAGTGAAATAATCTGCTGCCCCAAAGGAGGGTGGTGGAGTCTCCTTCTTTGGAGGTTTTTAAGCAGAGGCTGGATGGCCATCTGACGGAAATTCTGTGATGGGGTTCCTGCATGGCAGGTGGTTGGACTGGATGGCCCTTGAGGTCTCTTCCAACTCTTATGATTTTATGATCTACCACTCTGACTCCCCTGTCTCCTGCCAGCAGTCTGTAAAACGGATATTCCTGGAAAGTGAGAACATAAGAACATAAGAACATAAGAAGAGCCATGCTGGATCAGGCCAAAGGCCCATCTAGTCCAGCTTCCTGTATCTCACAGCGGCCCCACCAGATGCGTTTGGGAGCGCATGAGACTAGATATCTGTCTCCTGAGACCACTCCCCTGCATCTGGCCCTTGAAGTACCCTGGTTTAAAGCCTAGAGATTACACATCTCCATCATGGTTTGTAACCTGTGATGGACTTTTCCTCCAGGAATCTGTCCAATCCCCTTTTGAAGGCATCCAGGCCAGATGCCATCACCACATCCTGTGGCAGGGAGTTCCATAGACTTACAACGCGCTGGGTGAAAAAATACTTTCTTTTGTCAGTTCTTACTCTCCCAGCACTCAATTTGAGTGTATGTCCCCTAGTTCTAGTATTTTGAGAGAGGGGTTTTTTAATGGGCTTCCTCTAGGCCTGTTGACTCAAGGCATGGTGCTTCTCTGCTTTCTCCTTTGTCACATTCCAAGAGGCTTCCTGACACTTTGTTCTCGTGTATCTTCAAGAGGATGGTGAATTTCTTATTGGATGCCAAGCCGGGTCTTGCACTCGCCAGGCTTTGCCAAAGCAGGTGTGCTGGCTTGGCAGCCACCTGATAGAGCAAGGGTAGGAGTGTAGTTGTTCCCCAACCTCCCACCCCACGTCCTTGTCTGTCTTCCCATCCTTTCTTTGTTTTGGGAGGCAATCTGTGGGGGTGGGTCACATTCCCTTCCAATTTTAACAGTGTCCACTGGGATTTTAAAATGGGTGAATCACTTTTGAGCTTGTTGTCACCCACCCTCTCCAAACCTTCCCAGACGTTTTGCAGCTGGACTGAATACTTGATCAACAGGAGAAATGGAGGTTGTCCTTGAGAAGGCTGATCCTGACAAGCTGTTCCCCTCCCCCCCCTTTGTCACTGCATGTCCTTTTCCAAACAAGGAGCCCTTTTCTCGTTCCAGATGAACAACCTTATGTGGCAGCAGTCGCCGTACAGTGGAAGGCCTGGCTCCCTGCATTCAGAGCCCTTGGGTTTCGCTTCTCCAGGGCACTTGCCGAGCTATACCTTTCCCCCGCCATCGGCCTCGTCCCTCCTGTGGCACCCAGAGACCCGCAAAAGTCGGGTCAGCTCCCACCCCTATCAGGCTGACGGTCGGCATTATCCTCGGGAGCAGCAGCAGCAGCAGCAGCAGCAGCAGCAGCGGCCCGGTGACGGCGGCTCAGAGCATCATTTCAGGGCAAGTCGAGACGAGTACGGCCAGGAGGACAGGAGCTACCGAGGCTGGAGCCACGATTATGACAGCCGGAGGGAGAACCACCGTGAGGGCAAGTGGCGCCCCTCCCGACATTAGCCAGTGTTTTGAATGGATTTTACATAAATGCCCTTGACGAAAACAGGGCAGCCGTTTCCCTTTTAAAGAGAACTGATTTTTACAAAGAGCTTCTATGCGGTCTGGAGGAAGTCTTTATATAATGTCACCTGTATTTTCAGAGAAGTGGCTTTCTTTCAGTTGTATTAACTTTTCTTCCCCTCCCCTCGGGCAAAAAAAGTGTGACTGTTTTAAACAAACAAAAAAAATCATTGGGGTTTATTTTATGAGGGGAGGAAAGATGTGCCATTTTGGTTGTATTTTAAAATGAACATTGGTATTTTTGTAGTGTCTTGATCAGGAGACAATGGTTCTGCTTTTGAAGAAAGAGCACCACAGAGGAGAAACTGGAGGCCTGTGAACAGGATCAGTGACAAGTGTTTTGCTACTGGAATGACCATTGCTTTTGAGTATTTGTATTAAAGGAATACCAATCCTGATTCTATTAATGAGGGGGAATTACCTTGCTGGATCAGTGGCTAATTTGTCATGAAGGATAAGTTGCTCTTTTCCAGCTGCTTTCACTGGGTTTTTATACAAAGAGAGCCAGCAGTATTGTAAAGACTTTCCAGCCATTTAAGTGATTAAAATCTCAGGAAATCCTTGCATGCCTCGATGTGAGGGTTCGGCTGGGAATGTGTGGGAGGTAGCAGAACAAGGACCAGGAGGCTCTTCATCTTGCTTCCAACGAAATAAACTTTTATTCATGTCATAGACAGGCATATTATCTTGAACAGCAATAACGGTTTCAACTTGAACAAACGGTGAACTCCGTAACAATCCCGCAGGGATAAACATTTGTGAGGCTTCCTCCCCATCTAGGAAAGGGTTGGTCCTTACTTGAGGTCCAGATGCCCCTTCGGGATGATAGGCCCATAACAGGGAGTCCCGCAACAATGGTGTTTGACCCCGCTGTGACGTGTCTCCCATCCCCGTCCAGGAATCCATACCGAGACTGCTCCTCCACCTCGGGTCACCGTCCCTGCTCCGGCCCCGCGGGCCAATCCACTTGCTGGGCCAGGAGGGTTGGGCAAGGGAAGGATTGCCCCAATTGACTCATCCCTCACAGTTTGGGTTGCCTGGTCTCGCTGACGCCCCCGTGATCCTGGGGTCCTTCTCTGTCCTTTCATCCCTCTTATTCTCCTCAGACTGTCCCCTCACCCCCTGCTGTCTTTTCTTTTCCCTCTCTCCCTCCTGACATCTCCTCTCCCATTCATCTGGGCTCACATCTGTAATCCAATAACCCTCCAGCGGGAGTAACAGGGGCAGGGAAAAAAACCTACAGAGAAACTTAACTAAAAAGGTTGCCAAATGCCTCCTTAAAAAGGTAAGTTTTCAAAGCCTTTTTAAAGGCGGGCAGGGACTCTGCTAGGCACAACTCACTGGGGAGATGGTTCCACAGCGCGGGGCCCACCACAGAGAAGGTGCGGTCACGCGTACGTGATTTCCGTACCTCTCTGGGTGTGGCCACCCTCAGTGAGCGCGCCTGCGCCATTCTCGTGGGCCTGGTCCCAGTTGATTAAATTAAAAACATGTAAGTTAAATGTTCAATTCCGGTTATATCCCCGTCTTTCATAACTAGTGCTTTGCAAATGTTTTGCTTTATAGGGCAGACATTAGCAAAAGAGCAAGTTCATCTTGTATCAGTTTTTGATACAGCACTACCCTGATGATTTCTCCTCTATTCTGGGAGAGCTCAACTAAAAACAAAGGGAAAGTTGGTAACAAATATATACACAACGAACCTATATTTGAGAGTTTACAGAGGCAGGATATGTATTTATAGAGAATGAATAATATTTGCAACACTTTTGTAAGTTTAGTATTGGTGATAGTTGGCTGTCTTTAACCTTACTTATCTCAGTAAGGCTCATGAATAAGTTTTCCATTTCAGACCCTTTGGAATGTATAAAGGCTGCAGAATAGAAATCCCAGGTAAACTGGGCTCTGTATATTAACATATTGCCCATGTAGGTTTTGGGGTTTTTCTGCCTCTTGCCAGGTTCCCTATTTCTCATTCATTCATTCATTCATTCATTTCTATACGGCGCCGATTTTCCCAAAGGAAATGTGTATTGTATTATTGGTTTGATTTTTATTCTCTGCTCCGATTTTAACGTTTGTTTTGTGTTGATTTCTATGTAAACCGCCCAGAGTTCCTTTGGGAAAATCAGCACGGTATAGAAATATAAAAATAAATAAAAACAATTAAACGACATGTTAATTAAAATACATATAAATAATTTAAAAAACAAGTAAACATTAGAGCTTTCTTAACTCGAAGAAGGTTGCGGGGGAGGAACATCTGCCAGCTCAGCCTGCAAGGCGAAGAGGAGAGAGAGAGAGAGGAAAAAAACGGGTCTTCCGTGCTTTAGGCCGCACGTGCGCCTGCGCGGAGGCAAGCCCCCAGCGACTACATCCCCCAGCGGGCTTTGCGCGGCCCCTGGGCAGGGCGGGCCGCCCGGGCGGCATCTCCGGGGCCGAACTACCACTCCCGGCGTCCCTCGGACCCTGGGGCGGTGGGGTTGGCCAGGCGGGGCCGGGCGGGGCCGCCTGGGAGTGGTAGTTCCGGGGGGGCCTTTATTTTCCCTCCCTCCCTCCCTCCCCTCCTCCTCCTCCTCCTCCCGGGATGGGCGGGGGCGGCCCTTGGCCAGGGCTGCTGCGGCGGGCGGGTCAGCAGCTGGCCGGGCGGAGGGCGCCGGGGGTCTCCTGGGGGGGGGGGCGCCGGGGGTCGGGCGCCGAGGGCGAGCCGCCATGGCCGCGGAGGGAGGCGGAGGCGCCGAGGCCGCCGGGCAGAGGATGGTCTGGGTGGACCTGGAGGTAAGCGCCGGGAATCCCAGAAGAACGAGAACCAGGCGGGGTAGGGGCTGGGGCGCCATCCCATCCCATAATAGCCTGCCCTCAGGACAGCCGGGGCAGCAGCCTTGGGGTGCGTACGGGTGGACGAGGGAGGCCTGCATCCCATAATACCCCTGCCACGTGTTTCCCCGAGTGAGCGAGGGCCATCCGTCCATCCCATAATACAGTATTTCCCCTCCCCTCAGGACCGCTGTCGAAGCAGCCTCGGGATGCCTATGGGCGGACAAGGGAGGCCTCCCTCCCATACCGAATACCACCGGCCACAGGTTTCCTGGAGTGATGTTGGGGCATCCATCCCATAATATATATCCCCCCCCGCGGTACAGTAGCCGTACTGTGTTGAGATGCATATGGGTGGGGTTCCATCCCATAATGTACCTGACATATTTTTCCTAGAGGGGAAAGCAGGGAGGGGGATCCATCCATCCCATAATATATGCCCCCCCAGGAGAAGTGGTGAAGATCAAGACATCATTTGTAGCACCTGAGAGGGGCTGGCCTTGCCCAACAAGGGTGATATACGGAGCCCCCCCCCCGTCCATCCCATAATATGTTCTCTGGAGAGGTGCCACACTTTGATGCCCTCTCCCCTCCATGACCTGCGTCTCCCACCCACCCTGGAAGAATCCGGCAACACCCTCTCCAGAGCCTAGAGAAGTTACTTTCTCAGACTTAGCCCTCCCCCTGTACCTTTCCCATCCTCTGTACCCTTCCCAAAATTGTCCCATAGGGTTGTTTTTAGAATGTGGGGTGGAGGAACGACAACACATCCCATCATTTTGGGGAGGGGGCATGCCACTCATCCGGTGCCCACACCTAGCGGATGATTCTTCCTTTTTGGCCGTTGTGGGCAGATGACCGGGCTGGACATTGAGAAGGACCAGATCCTGGAGATGGCCTGCCTCATCACCGATTCGGATTTGAACGTCCTTGCGGAAGTAAGTGGCCCTTTTGCTGTGCTTTGCTTTGATCCCGGTGGTGTGTGTGTGTGTGTGTGTGTGTGTGTGTGTGTGTGTGTGTGTGTGTGTGTGTGTGTGTGTGTGTGTGTGTGTGTGTGTGTGTTTGTTTTTTTGTTTTTTGTTTTTTTGTTTGTTGTGTGTGTGTATCAGGCTTCCAGGAATGACATGGCTGGGAATTCTTTGCAGGCAGCTTTGGCTGATGAGGGGGGAAAACAACAACTGTTGTGCATATGGAATTTCCAGATGTGTTCCACCTGGGAAAGAGCTGTCCGCCCTTCTCTGGAAACCTGCCTGGATTAAGGCTCCTTCATGTTCTTGTTTGGTCTAAAAGTCTGTCCATGTTTAGGTAATTAATCATTTCAATTGTAACTACCTACTATGGTGGATCGCACAGCTGCACACCTTCCTCACACACACACACACACCCCAGGTAACAAAAGACATCAGCATATTACCCCATGACTAGCCACACTGCACTGGCTGCCAGTCTGTTTCCACATTGACTTCAAGGTTCTAATGTTGACACACAAAGCCCTAAACGGTTTAGGACCTCACTATCTGTTAGAACGGCTTCTACCTCACAATTCATTCCTCCCAGGCAGGTCAACTGAGGGTGCCGATGCCAAGGGAAGCCCGTAAAATAGCCACTAGGAATTGGGCTTTCTCGATTGCAGCACCTCACTTATGGAACCAGCTCCTCTCAGATTTCTGCCTGGCTCCCAAGCTGCAGGTCTGTCAAAGACAACTGAAGAACTGGCTATTCAGAATGACTTTCCCTGGCTGTTGATCACCACTGCTGCTGATCTGCTCTTGAAATCTTAATCTGCCTCTGTTTTGTCTTTTAGCTTATCTTTGCTTTTTATTGTTGTTTTGTAATTTTTGACTTAATCATGGTTGATTACAGTGATGGCGAACCTATGGCACGGGTGCCAAAGGTGGCCCTCGGAGCCCTTTCTGTGGGCACCCGACATTGACCCTTCATAGCTACCTGTATACAGGTTAAATTACTGTATTGGCACTTTGCAAAAAAAAATTACTGGGTTTTGAATTGCAGTTTGGGCACTCGGTCTCTAAAAGGTTTGCCATCACTGGTTTATTATGTTTGTTTTATGTTTATGTCAAAACTTCATAAACTGCCCAGAGTGGCATAGGTTTTGAGTAGAGATAGTTTCAGCCACACTTATAAATGTCCTTGACTTAACACACCGGTGCTTCTTTTGAGAGTTCTAAACACAACATGTTACTTTATGATTGTTTCATTATTTTATGGGCCTTGGGGCGCAGTGGTTAAATTTTGCTCACGACCTGGGGTTCAATCCCAGGTAGCAGACTCAAGATTCGCTCAGCCTTCTATCCTTCTGAGGTCAGTAAAATTGAGTACCCCTCTTGCTGGGAGCAGGGCCAATATGTAGCCTGCATAATTAAATTGTAAATTGCCCAGAGGGTGCTTTAAGCACTATGTGCATAATCAGCACACTTTGCTTTTGTAAGATTACAGGTCTGTAGGCATAATGGATAAAGGAATCCACGTAGAGACCCATGTAGCCTGGGCTGATGTCCTGTGGAATGAGTGTTGCTGTCACTGAAACAAATGGGGCACTTGGCAATTCCCATTTTCTTTGCATATATTTCCAAGCAGTTGAGGGCATCTCAGTGCAAGGATAATCTAAGGCAATGAAAATGCAACAGTGCTGGGTAAGAATGTTCAGAACAGCTTGTGACTGAAAGGAACCTTTTTGCCCCAAGAGAGGCTGTTCTGTTGTGGAGCTGATTGTGCACCATGTTTGCCTGAGCAAGGCTTTACTTGCCTTCTGCTCTTTTTATTGAAACAACTGGAAACATAAACAACAACTGGAACTGTGTTTTCACCGGTGTAATAGCACCAGTGGTGCAATTTTCAGTGGCAAATGACCACAGCTTTAAGAAATCAGAGTCGGGCTTTCGTCTCGCATGCCGAGTAGAACAGGAAGTCCGAACTTGGAGTAGAACAGGAAGTCCGTATGTCAACTTCTTAAGTGGTGTCACACTAGTAGGCGAGATAGGTAGGATGCCAGCCATAGGGGACAGGTTGTCCCAACTCACCTGGAGCTGTCCAGGGTGCTGTTTGCATTTCACCTCGGCGGGTGAAGTCTCCGGCTTGGACTGTGACAGCAGAGGAGTGACGCTTTGTGTGTGGCTAGCAATTCTTCTCAGTTTCCTTCTTTTTGCAGCCAGGGTGGTCTGTGATGAGGTGAAAGGAGAGATGGGCCAGCAGAAATCACAAGATGCTTTGTTTTTGAATCATACACAATTAGCATGTGCAATTTGGTGGTTGGAATGGATCCTACTTACTTCCTCTTTCTTTGGTTTTCTAACAGGGGCCGAACCTGATAATAAACCAGCCAGATGAACTTCTGGATGGCATGTCTGAATGGTGCAAAGAGCATCACGGCAAGGTAACAGGCCCTCCTATTTTCCTAAAGGGGGCAGCTCTGCCACTCACACACTTTAAGGAGGGAATGCTTTTTACTCCCCGTCCCCCAATAATTCTGCATCCAGACTGTCTAATTTTAATCATCCTAGATGTCAATGCTCCCCTATTTAAATCCCCATCTGTTTCATATCGCTGCCTTGCTGCCCAGAGACCTTTGGGTACTGGGCGGCATATAAGCTAAATAAATAAATAAATCTGGTGTTGCTTTTGAACACCAGTTTCTCTATTCTTCCATTTTTCCCCATTAATTGACTTGCTTGCTTAATCAATTATTAAGGGGGGGGGTTCTTCCTTTCTGGAGCTCAGGACCAAGGTAGAGACCCTAAAAATACAGGTAGACTTGGCTGAGTTTTATTAAAGAATCCCTGGTCAGGAGAAAGAGGATAGACTGGTTCTGGAGCTCAGATTGTTTAAAGGAAAGCAAGAGGTTCAGATTGGACAAAAGGTGACACTTCTGTTTGCAAGTTGCGCTTCGTGACATAGTGGTTAAATGCCTGTACTGCAGCTAAAACTGCTCATGACCTGGGATTCAGTGCCAGGTAGCAGCTGGCTCATGGTTGACTCAGCTTTCCATCTTTCCCAGGTTGGTAAAATGAGTACCCAGCTTGCTGGGGGGGGGGGATGTATAGCCTGCATAATTAAAATGTAAACTGCCCAGAGACTACTTGAATTGGTATGGGGCAGTATATAAGCAGAACACTTTGCTTTGCTTTGCTTTGATGTAATTTGTCTCGGGAACAGCAGCAGATCCATTAGCCTCTTTTGTTTGTTCCTATTTTATTTGGTTGCCTTTTGTGCAGGCCATAAATCTAGACTGTAGACCCTTAGACAGCAGAGTGTGTGGTTGCCTGTACCCAACCTGATGGACATAAATCCTTACATCACATGAGAACAGGCAGTCTGAATGTCTTGCTTAAGTTTGGCCCTGCCTCTCTGCAGTGGCCAGCCGGGGCACCAGCGGACGTCCACTCGGCATGACCTGCAAAAGTCAAAAGAAGACCAATCTTTTGTTTTCCTTTGTTCTTGCAGTCTGGCCTTACGAAAGCCGTGAGAGAGAGCACCATCTCCTTGCGTCAAGCAGAGTATGAGTTTCTGTCTTTCGTCCGGCAGCAGACGCCACCAGGGCTCTGCCCTCTTGCAGGTGAGAGGCGTCCTCTGTTAGCCAAAGTTTTAAATAGTTTTAAAAACTTAAATAGTTGTTTTTTTAAAAAAAAGTTATATGGGCTCAAAACATTAATGCTGTCTCCCAAGCACGTCTTTCTGCTGAGGGTGCTTGGGGGAGTTAGGGAGCCGAGACGGAGGGTGTGAGGAGTTGTGAGCCCTTAGAAAATTGCAAATTCCTCTAGGAGTTTTCTCGAGGAAAAATGCTGTCCAGGAGTTCATCTGGCTGGTTTATGAGCAGGTGTGATCTCTGTCAGAAACCTCTAGGAGAATTCTTCTGTGAACCAATTGCAAGCTGTGTCATCTCGCATCTTCCTCAGCCTGACACACTCTAGGTGTCTTTCTCTTACCACCAACTACCACAGACACTGGCCATCCCTTTAATCAGTTGCAATAAATCATTACATGTAGTAGGGGGAACTGTGGGGAGGTCTGTCTGTCTGTCTGTCTTTTACCCCTGCCTTTTTCATTGAAAAGGACCCAAGGAACTTTGCAACACTGAAAGGCAATCCTTAAAGTTGAGAACAATGAATATGCAATGGTGGTTAATGTCATTAAAAGACCATGTTGAAAGCTAAGAACGGTGAGTGCAAAGAGGCATCTGACATCAACTAGACACAGCACAGGTGGCTAGTTCCTGAGGGAAGGCTCCCCTGAAGAGGAACCTCTTTGTGTGCTTGTGGAAGAACAGCAAAGACGGGGTCGGCCTGGCCTCCAGTGACAGTTCCAGAGTCTGGGGTCAGCAAGAGTGAAGGCTCTCACCTGCTTGTGGCCCCTGCTAAGAAAGCTTTATTGCCTCTTTCCCTCACATGAGGACACACACACACACACACACACACACACACACACACACACAGAGAGAGAGAGAGAGAGAGAGAGAGAGAGAGAGAGAGAGAGAGAGAGAGAGCAGCTGAAGGCATTTAGAGGGCCTGGTGCGACAGTTGCAGGGTGTGGGATGGTTTACCCGGCAGGCAGCAGCCCCGCAGGCCAACTGAGAAGCCTACAAGGGGATACGAACTTTGACCGCATCCACGTAATCCATGCTTTCCCATCCTTTTTAGGAAACTCTGTTCATGCAGACAAGAAGTTCCTGGACAAGCACATGCCCCAGTTCACGAACCACCTCCATTACCGGATCGTTGACGTGAGCACTATCAAAGAACTCTGCAGGTAGCTAACCTTCTGGGGTCTTCACAAGGTAGTGCAAGGGGCGGTGGGGTGGAGGCCTCTGGAAGTCCACATGGAAAGGTTGGGAGTTCAGGTTGACTCACCACAAAGGAAAAGAGGTGGGAGATCCAGGAGGCGGAGAGCTTCCAAGGAATGGGAAGGGATTTTCAGTAGTATATCCCCAGGAGAAGAGCTATAAGCAAACTTGATACAGTTTTATAAGATGGTGCACATTCTGCAGTCACACAGACTCTCTCTGTATCTATATTTTAGCATATAAAACCATGGAAGGGGCCATCAAGTCCAAACCCCTACATTGGCTACAGCCAATGATATCTAGGCTACAGTAAATGAATGTCTGGTATGAAATGTATATCTCATCTGATATTATATCTCACACCTCATTCTGCTGCTATATATGTCTGAAGAAGTGCACATGTGCACGAAATGTTACATTAAAATATGAAAGTTAGTTTTTAAAGGTGCCACATGTTTGTGTGTTTTGTTTTGTTTTTCTTTGATTTTTGCCTGAAAGTACTCAAGGTGGAATCCAAATCAAAGCAGATCTGACAGAGTGTGGCCCAGTTTTCTCCCTCCACCCTGGAGTGCTCACCACCTTCTAGGATAATGTTGTAGCACTCTAACAGTTAAGATATTTTTCCTGATATTCAGCCAAAATCTGGCTTGCAGTAATTTGAGCCCATTGTTTATGTGGATAGGTTTTTTTTTAAAGAGAAAGAGATTTCTCTGTTATGTTTGATAGTAGAGCCTGTACTTTTTTTAGTTTGTCTTAGTTCATACATACAGTGGTCCCCGGCCCTTTCGCGGTTCACATACTGCGGTCCCGCTATATCGCAGGACCGAAGGACCCCGAAAGGGCTTGAGGGAAAGGGGGGCAGATGAGAGCCTTTTCTAAAGATCATGCACCACTGGCCCACACTCCCCTTGGGGGTGCATGCGAGCGGCACGTGATGTTTAAAGGGCTTTCGGCTGTGGAGCCAAGCGCTTGGCTCCATGGCCGAGAACCCTTTTAGAATTGTGCCCACCCACCTGACCTGCATCCGCATATCGCGGATTTTCAATGATCACGTTGGGTGGGTCCCTAACCCCCGCAATAGGCGGGGGGTTACTGTATTAAATTTTGATCTAGTAGCACACCAGGTATTTCTGTCTCCTTTTCTGCTGGTGATTTCCTCATTGGTGCGGCTCTGGCTCCTTCTTCTAGAAATATTACTTTAGATTTTTGATCTTCAATGTTAAATTTGTTTGTTTGTCTGTCTATTTATTTTTACAGACGCTGGTATCCAGAAGACTATGAATTTGCACCAAAGAAGGCAGCTTCTCACCGGTAAATTTTATCCTTAGGGTTTTTTGGAAAGGTCGCTTTTTTGATATATAGGAGTCCCTTCAGAAGTTGTTGCGTTTCCCAGCCCTCCTCCTCCTGTCTCTTCTTTTTGGGGGTGGGTAGTTGGAGAGGATGAGTTGTGTAGTTACTGGAAGCCTCCGAATGTGTCGATTCATCTGTTCAATATCTCAGAGACCTACCCCCTGCCACATTTATCACTGCCAAGGGCCGACCCTGTCCCGCCCCCCCCCCAAATGGGACATGAACCTCTTGCTAAGATTCCAAAATGGAACAGTGAACTTTGAAAAAATCCAAGAAGCCTGGTATCTAAAAGAGGGATTGTCTCCTGGTGAGAAGCAGCAGAGAGTTGAAAGATAATATTGAAACTGGCATACAGAGCAGACCCAGAGTTGCCCCGTGTATCAACAGTGTTTTTGTCTCCAAACTACACAGAGGCAAACCTTTTCAGATTATTTCAAGCCAGCTTAGATCTGTATTTAGAACCGAGCCCCGTATGATGGTGTTTTCTTTTTAAAATACATTGGTCTCTCCTGGATTTATTTTTAGAGCCCTTGATGATATCAGGGAGAGCATTAAAGAGCTCCAGTTCTACAGAAGCAGGATCTTCAAAAAGAAAACGGAAGAAAAAAAGAGGAAACTGGTGGATAATGGTGACAACGAAAAGCCATCCAGTTGACCTGGTAGACTGGCCACTTCACAAGAAGGCACAAGATGCCCGGAGGGCCTCCGGAGTCTCCCTGTTTGAGGCTGGGAAAGGGAGCAGCTCCTTCCTCCCCCTTGGGTCTCCTCCCACGGTGGGCAGCGACTGAGGACGAGAAAGGATGGGCCTCCCATGTTGCAGCCGAGGGTCTGTTGTTTAGTTCCACAATAACTTTTCTAGTTTGAGAATCCTTTTTCTTTGGTTTTAGAGATCTTTTTCTTTCCAGAATAAAAATCAGTTTTTCCGAAAGAGGTCTGGCTCTGGCTTTTTTCTATGCATTTCCCTGGGCAGATCCATCCCCCTTTTAGAGAAAATAAATGGAGGCTGGATGTTGCTCCCTGTGTGATCCGTGGCTGAGTGACTCCTGTGCACCTCTGTAGTGTGCAATGGATCCCTCGTTTTAAATGTATCACATTTAAACGGTCACAACCTGCCCTAGGAATCCAGGGTTATTACCAGTGTGTCACTTTTGTCACTTTTATTCACTTTTTAAAAATCCACTCACTTTTGTCAGAAATATTGGCACTATTGTCACTATTTCAGAGCTCAAGGAGCCCCCAAGGTGTCCCCCCCCCAAAGAGGAGGTGAAAACACAACCCCCTCAAAAATGGCCGGCTAGGCATCATTGGGCGCCACCGTCTTTGCTTGGGCCTGCTCCTGGCCCTTTTCCGATTGGCTGGCTCAGAGCAGGAAGTTCAAATTGACCCTGCATAGCCGAAAAGAGAGCCACTGCGGCTAGGAGGATCAGCAGCAGGAGCAAGAAGAAATATCAAAGTGAGGGGGGTATCTCTTTCTCAGTGGGGGGGGGACACCAAGGAGGGGGTCTTCTAGTGGCAGGTGGGAGGGATCCGGGGTGTGCATACTGTGGCCTAATGGCTGCAATTGGAACGAAGTGAGGGTGGGAATAGGTTTCCCTTGCTTGGATTGCATTATATTGCTTTGCTCCGAGTTACGTGGGTTTGCATTAAGTGACATAGGAATCACATTGCTCTGTCACGTAATGCGATTTGGTTGAATTGTTTGGCATTTTGTCCCCCCCCCCTTTTTTGGGGGATCTACATTGAATTCCATTCATTTTAATAGCTGCACTGGGTTACATGGGTTTTCATTAAGTTACCTTGGATTGTGCTGAATTAAATTGGTTTGCCCTGAATTCTGTTGGTTTTCATTGCTTTGCACATGGGTTTGCAATAAGTTGCTAGGATTGTGCTCAATCACATTCCTTTGCATTACATTTCACTGCCCCCGCAGTCGGGAAATGTCATCCGGCCTCTGACTCAAAAAGGTTGCCTACCCCTGTCTAAAAACTAGGTGCGTTTTATAACAATCTCGCTAATCCTGCCAGTGAGTTTTGAAATGGTGGCGAAAACTGTACTAAGGTAAAGGTAAAGGTCCCCCCCCCTGCACATGCATGCTATTCATGTCCGACTCTAGGGGCGGTACTCATCTCCGTATTCAAGCCAAAGAGCCAGTGTTATGCAAGTCCATGGCTGCAAGGAAACACTTTTGCCTTCCCGCTTTTTATAGCAGTACCTATTTATCTACTTCCATTTACATGCTTTCAAACTGCTGGGTTGGCAGGAGCTGGGATTAACAGCGGGAGCTTACTCCGCTGTGTGGCACCCGGGATTCGAAACACCGAGCTGCTGACTTTGCAGCCAACACTTTTGGAGTCTTAGTCTGCTGAGCCACCACACCAGTGAGCTCTGAAATGGTGGCAAAAACTGTGCCACATCACTTTAACCTAAATTAACCTAAATGGAGTTGAGAAAAGTCACTTTTAGGCCACTTAATGTGTCAAACAGCCACTGTTGTTGTTGTTCAGTCGTTCAGTTGTGTCCGACTCTTCGTGACCCCATGGACCAGAGCTCGCCAGGCCTTCCTATCTTCCACTGCCTCCCGGAGTTTTGTCAAATCCATATTGGTTGCATCGATGACACCGTCCAACCATCTCATTCTCTGCCCTCCCCTTTTCCTTTTGCCTTCAATCTTCAGGGACTTTTCCAAGGAGTCCTCTCTCCTCATGAGGTGGCCAAAGTACTGGAGCCTCAGCTTCAAAATCTGTCATTCCAGTGAACATTCAGGGTTGATTTCTTTCAGGATAGATAGGTTTGATCTCCTTGCAGTCCAGGGGACTCTCAAGACTCTCCTCTAACACCACAGCTCAAAAGCATCGATTCTGCGGCTATCAGCCTTCTTTATAGTCCAGCTTTCACTTCCATACATCACTACTGGAAAAACCATAGCTTTGACTATCCTGACCTTAGTTGGCAAAGTGATGTCTCTGCTCTTTTAGGATGCTATCTAGGTTTGCCATTGCTTTCCTCCCAAGAAGCAGGCGTCTTTTTATTTCGTTGCTGCAGTCGCCATCTGCAGTGATCAAGGAGCCCAAGAAAATAAACTCTGTCATTGCCTCCATTTCTTCCCCTTCTATTTGCCAGGAGGTGATGGGACCGGTGGCCATGATCTTAGTTTTTTTGATGTTGAGCTTCAGCCCATTTTTTTCACTCTCTTCTTAGACCCTCATTAAGAGGTACTTTAATTCCTCCTCACTTTCTGCTATCAGAGTAGTATCATCTGTGTATCCGAGGTTGTTCATATTTCTTCCGGCAATCTTAAATCTGGCTTGTGATTCATCCAGACCTGCCTTTTGCATGATGTACTCTGCATATAAGTTAAATAGGCAAGGTGACAGTATACAGCCTTGTCGTATTCCTTTCCCAATTTTAAACCAGTCAGTTGTTCCATATCCAGTTCTGACGGTTCCTGCTTGTCCCACATATAGATTTCTTAGGAGGCAGATAAGGTGGTCAGGCACTCCCATTCCTTTAAGAACTTGCCATAGTTTGTTGTGGTCCACACAGTCAAAGGCTTTGGCATAGTCGATGAAGCAGAAGTAGATGTTTTTCTGGAACTCTCTGGCTTTCTCCATAATCCAGCGCATGTTGGCGATTTGATCTCTAGTTCCTCTGCCCCTTTGAAATCCAGCTTGCACTTCTGGAAGTTCTCTTTCCACATACTGCTGAAGCCTGCCTTGTAGAATTTTGAGCATAACCTTGCTAGCATGTGAAATGAGTGCAATTGTGCGATAGTTGGAGCATTCTTTGGTGTTGCCTTTCTTTGTGATTGGGATGTAGACCGATCTTTTCCAGTCCTCTGGCCACTGCTGAGTTTTCCAAATTTGCTGGCATATCGTGTGCAGCACCTTTACAGCATCCTCTTTTAAGATTTTAAAGAGTTTAATTGGAATGTTGTCACCTCCACTGGCATTGTTTGCAATGCTTTCTAAGGCCCACTTGACTTCACTTTCCAGGATGTCTGGCTCCAGGTCAGCAGCTACGCTATCTTGGTTATCAGGGACATCCAGATCTTTCTGATATAATTCCTCTGTATATTCTTGCCATCTCTTCTTGATCTCTTCTGCTTCTGTTAGGTCCCTACCATTTTTGTCCTTTATCATATCCATCTTTGCATGAAATGCCCCTTTAATATCTCCAATTTTCTTGAATAGATCTCTGGTTTTTCCTTTTCTGTTGTTTTCCTCTATTTCTTTGCACTGTTTGTTCAAGAAGGCCGTTCTGTCTCTCCTTGCTATTATTTGGAAGTCTGCATTCAATTTTCTGTATCTTTCCCTTTCTCCCTTGCATTTTGCATCCCTTCTCTCCTCCGCTATTTGTAGGTCCTCGTTGGACAATGCTTTTTTGCATTTTCTTTTATTTGGAATAATTTTCATTGCAGCCTCCTGTACAATGTTACAAGCCTCCATCCATAGTTCTTCAGGTGTTCTGTCCACCAAATCTAGTTCCTTAAATCTCTTCTTCACTTCCACTGTGTATTCATAAGGGATTTGATTTAGATTATACCTGACTGGCCCAGTGGTCTTCCCTACTTTCTTCAGTTTAAGTTTGCATTTTGAAATAAGAAGCTGATTATCTGAGCCACAGTCAGCACCAGGTCTTGTTTTTGCTGCTCCTCCATCTTTGGCTGCAGAGAACATAATCAATCTGATTCCGGTATTGTCCATCTGGTGATGTCCATGTGTAGAGTCGCCTTTTGTGTTGTTGGAAAAGAGTGTTTGCAATGACCAGCTTGTTCTCTTGACAAAACTCAATTAGCCTTTGCCCTGCTTCATTTGGAACTCCAAGGCCAAACTTGCCAGTTATTCCTTTTGTCATTTGACTCCCTACTTTAGCATTCTAATCCCCTATGATGAGAAGTACATCTTTCTTTGGTGTTAGTTCTAGAAGTTGTTGTAAGTCTTCATAAAATTGGTCAATCTCAGACTCTTCAGCACCGGTAGTTGGTGCATAAATTTGGATTACTGTGATGTTGAAAGGACTGCCTTGGAATCGTACCGAAATCATTCTATCATTTTTAGGTTGTATCCCAGCATTGCTTTTCTCACTCTATTGTTGACTATGAGGGCTACTCCATTTCTTCTATGGGATTCTTGTCCACAGTAGTAGATGTGATAGTCATCTGAACTGAATTCACCCATTCCTGTCCATTTAAGTTCACTGATACCCAAGATGTCAATGTTTATTCTTTCTATCTCATGTTTGACCACATCCAGCTTACCCTGGTTCATAGATCTCACATTCCATGTTCCTATGCAGTATATTTCTTTGCAGCATTGGACTCTCCTTTCTCTTCCAGGCACGTCTGCAGCTGAGTGTCCTTTCGGCTTTGGCCCAGCCACTTCATTAGCTCTGGAGCGACTTGTCCTTGTCCTCCACTCTTCCTCAGTAGCATGTTGGACGCCTTCCAACCTGAGGGACTCATCTTCCAGCATCATATCTTTTAGCCTTTTGTTTCTGTCCATGGAATGTTCTTGGCAGGGATACTGGGGTGGCTTGCCAGTTCCTACCCCAGGAAGTCTTATTACAGGCCTCATTGTCACCAGTGTAATTAGCCTTACAATGATGAAAGCACAGTTCAGCCTGTTTTATTTTTGTAGCCTCACTGATCAACTGGGACACAAAAGTAGAAATGTGCCCCATTTATAAGATATTCTAGACTGAGGCAACAAAAAGCCACTATATTGCCACTATTTCTGTCTTTAAAATTTCACTTTTCTCCTTTTTTTGACCCTGTAGGAATCTCTATTGGCACTTTTGTTTAGGATAAATGCAGCTTCTTTTTAAGCATTGCGAGGATTTCATCTGCAGGGTACCCTTTGAATGCCAGATAATTGTCTATGACCAGAAACGGGGGCTCTGAGCCTATGCCCGTGGCACTAGAAGTGGCAGGGGCAGGTAAGGCTGTCTCTCGGCCGTGAATCGGAAAAACAGACCACAAACAGATTTGCTTCTCACAGGATTCGTGTGTGTGTGTGTGTGTGTGTGTGTGTGTGTGTGTGTGTGTGTGTGTGTGTGTGTGTGTGTGTGTGTGTGTGTGTGTGTGTGTGTGTGTGTGTGTGTCAGAGAGAGAGAGAGAGAGAGAGAGAGAGAGAGAGAGAGAGAGAGAGAGAGAGCATGCCTGGAGGGAAGGGTCCACATGCATGGTAAAGAATGACAGATGGAGAATGAAGAGCTCCACATTTGGGTGGCAGAAGAAGCACAGAAATTGTGATTTTGCAAATCTGCAGTGTGAATTTCATTAGTCTGTTGGGAAATGTAGATATCACTGTTCGAGGTGCGAGAATAATTGCTTAAGGCAGCTTAGGAAAAACAAATCAATCAGTTGGAATAACATTAAAAATCAATATTAAAAACAAAAAGCCAAACAGCAAGGCATCCATTAAAGGAAAGCCAGGGAGCTCAGATGCGAGAGAAAAATGAGTTTCCAACATATGGATTAAAATAAATGAGTCCTGGGGAGTGCGAGACCCTCCAGACATTTTTGAATTTATTTATTTATTTATTGGATTTCTGTCCTGTTGTCTAGCTGCCAAGCTACTGAAATTTAACTCTCTCTCTCTGCGTTGCATACTTGGGGGACCGAGCACAAGTCAGCCATGGTCACCACCTTCCCAACACAGTATCTGCCCACTCTTTCCTGCAGGATCTGTTCCAGAGCTTTGAACCCATGAGAAATACAGCGCTGTGCCCAGTCCAGCTCCCCCCCTCCCATGTGCTGTGTGGCCTGCATACTGTAATTAAACTGTAAACCGCCCAGAGACGACTTGAAGGGGTTTGGGGCATTATATGAGCAGAACATTTTGCTTTGCTTTAACTCCCATCTGCCTGCAAACCTGGTGGTGGAGGAGGATGGGAGCTGGTGTTGAGCAGGAAGGCTACACCTGTTTTCCTGAAATAAAAAGCACAAGTGTTCTGCTTATATGCTGCCCTATAGCGCTTCAAGCACTCTCTGGGCGGTTTACAACTGTGTAGGCTACACATTCCCCACCCCACCCGCAATCTGGGTACTTGTTTTACTGACCTGGGAAGGATGGAAGGCTGAGTCAACCATGAGCCAGCTACCTGGGATTGAACCCAAGGCCATGAGCACAGTTTTAGCTTCAGTACAATAAATAGATGGATGGTTGACTTTATTTTACTCTTAAGGGACAGATCACAGAATCATAGAAGAGTGAAGTTGGAAGGAGCCTACAAGGCCATCAAGTGCAACCCTCTGCTCATTGCAAGAGCCTCCAAGACAGCCATCCGTGACCTTTCAAACTTTAGCATCGCCCTGAACTGCATCTCTTCTTTGTAATATGAGCCCATCCTAAAGGATTGGGAGAGAGCGGAAGAGACCTCAAAGCCTAAATAAAAAGAGTGTAGTCAATAAAAGAGGAATCTGCACCTCTCTTTCTCTTCTAGCATGTTCTCATCCTTGCAACTGTAGTTACTGTTCGCAAAGTCTTGATCTTCATGCCTCTCATAAACGTAGGAAAGAAGGTAAAACCGTCGAGGCGGGAATGAACGGAGAGAGGGGTGCTCCTGACTGCCAGCAGATGGCGCTCGTTCCATTTGTCACAGGCTTCTGCCAAAATTACCTTTTGTTCCCAAACCTTTTCGACCTGCTGAAGCTTACTGGCCGCTGCCAATGGCTCCCGAAATACTTTGAGTGTTTTGGGGGGGGGGGAGAAGGGAGGAAGGAGACCTGGCCTTCTGCAGATTTTTGCAGTAACTCTGTCTGGGTTTGGCAATGCCCTGGGGCACCCCGGTGCACTGCAATATAGCATGTTTTGCTGGAGAAGGGAAGTGCAAATTAGCAACTGTGTCCTTCTGGGACGCACAGATATGCAAAGAAAAGCAAGTATAAGACTTTGAAAAAAATATTGCTGCTGCTTTAGCTATTCATTGACATCCAGCCTCCCCTTTAAACTCAGCACCACAACTAATGATCGGTGGACGATACACCTATTCAATCACAAAGTGCCAGTGTCTAAAATCAAAAATACAGCTATTGAAAGCCACAAATTGCAGAGGTCTGCTGAAGAAAAGCAAAAGCAAAACTAGACTATGGGTGATACCTTCATAGGCTGCTAGAACATGGCAAGGGATGTAATTTGCCAGGAGAGAGTTCTTAAAAGTTCCCTGGGTAAGATGGACGCCAGGCTTCTCCTTGGAAGGCACAGGGCAGCATGGTCCGATGGGGCTGGACTTTACAGGCCAGTTCAAACAAGGAGCAGCATGGTGTGGGCACCTCCCTCTTGCTTACAACCATCGTCTCTCTATTGGCTCTTAGAAGCATAGAGCTCCTGATTGGCCAGAGGTGGGATAGAAGCAGGAGGTTAATGCAAAAAAACCCAACAAAAAACTCTCCACTAGGGGGTGGGGAAGAAAGTTTTTTGGGGAGAATTTTAAAAATGTCCCACTAGGTAGAAAAGCAGGAAGCAATAGAAAGAAACCTGTCGAGCGCATGTTATTCTCTAAAAAGCTTGCACAAATTTCTGAGTTACTACCCGAAGGCAAAGATGTCCACCCAAAGGGCAACCCAAGGTCAATGGACAAGCTGGTCATGGATGGAAGCCACCACCAAAAGGGGCCTACACCTCTGGGTGGCTTTAGGCAAGGTTTTGGAGTTGCCCATTGGCACCTGGAAAGCAGCACAATGCATCAGGAGCGGGGGGGGGGGTTATGAGAAACCTCAGAAAAGGCCTTGGATGTCCTGAATGGGCAGTAAGATTAATTTGGCTTGGGTTCCACTGAACTCTCTTCAAATGCAGAAGACATGGTTGGTGGAAACGTGTGTCATTAGAGAGGAGACCTGGACTCCATTTTGACAGCCTTCCACAGAAGGTTGGATAATTATTTGGAAGGCATAGAAGGCATCAGGATTTGCAGTTTGATACTGCTGCCTTCAAGTGGGCCAAAGATCATGTAGAATTGAGAAGACAGTTGTCCAATTTACCTGGGAGTCCCTCCATGGGTATTCCAAGCAATTTCCTTTTGGGTAAACACACACAGGATTGTGCTGCCAGGTTAGGGTTCAATCCATGACTTTAGATGTCTCCACCGTACTTGTGCATGTCTGACGGCATTGTCGGTCTGCTTGCTTGTTTATTCGCTTCAGACAACTCCCCCTGCAAATGTGACCAAATACAGACAGCTTCTGAAAGCCTCCTTCTGCCACCCAAAGCCACTTGGTCCACTGTTCTGTGGTCAACAGAGCGAAGGTTTGAATCCTCCTGAGGGAACCAGCTGTGTGCAATGCCTTTTGCATCCTAGCATTGGTCCCTGGTGACCCAAGTTTTATCATGGAGTCTGACCATTCAAAATTTAGATTTGCATTGCAAAGGTTTGCGGAGTTTCCAACTGTTACAAGCTTCATTCCACTCTCTTGTTGTGGAAGCTCATTTCTGACTTTGGAATACTGCAGGTCCGTAAAGCATAATTCGATGCCCTTATTCCCCAAGGGACTCCTCTTCCCTTCTCAGATATGTCAGTCTGATGGCCGGCACCTTGTTCCACCCAGTCTAGCTCAAATATGACCAGCAAGTAAATGAGCCTCAAAGGTTTTACTGCAGCCAAAACCTTAGCTCAGATGAAAGGAAAATTAGCGAGCTGAACCAAAGCCATTTTTTCCCAGGCACGTAACGTTTATCCAGTGGGAAATTAGAATTCTCAGCTAGGCTACTGTGCCTCTGTTAGATTGGCCGGTTGGGGGAGGAAATGTAGGCTGCCAAAGGGCCTGGCTTGGCACCAAAGTCACCCCCTGCCTTCCGACAGTAGAATTGTCCACTCGCTGCATGCTGGGGGATTTCTCCAACCATACACTTTCCTGAAGAGTTAATTCTCCGCTGTCAGAGGGTGCCAATTGCTCTCTTGGATGCTGCTCAGAGAGCCACTGGTGGGGCTCCCATCGTTCTGGGGTGCAGGTGAGGCTGCTAAATTGCCTGCAAGCCTGCCAGGATGTTCCATCAAACCCTCTGCCCAGGTAGGGTTGTTGCTGCCTTTTCCAGCCAAAATTCTGTCACTTCTTATGAATGTTGCCATTATAGGGTGTCCCAGGCCTGTCATCAATCTCAAACCTCTGGCATCCCCTGAAGGGCTAGAAGGCCTCCTGCCACTAAGGCAGGCATCTGTGACTCAGTGGTACATGCAAAAGGTAGGAGGATGGGTTGTGTGTGTGTGTGTGTGTTGGGTGGAGAGTATATTTTATGCACATCACTTGAGGGCTTTTTAGACAAACTTGGGTGGGTAGCTAGACAGCCAAACATTTGACTTGCTGTGGCGCCTTTCTTCCAAGTTTTGATTGGGCACCCTTCCTCTGCAACCCAGTCGAATTATAACCGTGCAATACATGATGGGCATTTGCTTTGAAGAATGAAGACTGAGATCGTGTGCATACATAAGTGGAAGTAAGAAGATGCTCTAGAATTCATCATCCGGAGGTTACGCAAGTTGTAGGCTTGGAAGGCAAAACTCTTCCGAGCTCCACACACAGGTTTTCCACCAGGTTTCCAGTTTCTTTTGGTCAGGCAGGAAGGTGTGCATCTCAAATGGGCTCGGCTTTATTCCAGAGGAGGCTGGTGACCCCTTCTTTCATGTGGTGGAGAAAGACCTTGCAAACCCTTCTCTCTCTCTCAAGGTCAGCAACACAATCAATTCTCCAGGGGTTTCAACCATCAAATTCCACTTGGAGGAAAGCTAAAATGCTGGGGGCTTTTTGGTTTCAAAGGTGTGTGTGTGTGTGTGTGTGTGTGTGTGTGTGTGTGTGTGTGTGTGTGTGTGTGTGTGTGTGTGTGTGTGTGTGTGTGTGTGTGTGTGTGTGTGTGTGTGTTTAATTAAAATATTTCTGTGCTCCCTGGGAAGCTCAGAGGTTTAGGTATCTGGTTGCAAAGCCAGACATTGGGGGTTTAATTCTCCACCGTGCCTCCAAGAGCCAGCCTAATATAGCTTTGGGCAAGCTGCACAGGCTCAAGATGCCCCAAGAAGAAGGGAATGGAAAACCACTTCTGGTATCCACAGGGGATTGATTCCCAGGTCCCCCGCCCCAGATGTTGAAAACATGCGGAAGCATTGAAGGCTATGATTTGCATGGTCTCTGGCTCATGTAATTATGCATTTCTGGGGTTTCTTTCTTTAGTATTTTCAGCCAGCATATAAGTAAATCAGTCTATACTGACCTTGCAGGTAGTGAGGTCCTGTTGTATTCTCTACCTGGGAAGACCCTGAAAAGGGTTGCCCCAAGTATGAACTGACTTGACTGCACATGATTATTATTCCTTGAAGTCACAACATGACTGAAAAAGAAGTGCCAGCAGGGAAAAAAACACACATGTGGAAACACAAGTTAAGCAAATTAAGATAACACAGGAAGGGATTGGCAGGCCGTTGAAGGCAGAGGCCATGGAAGCGCTCGGTCAACTTGATTTTCTTTTTCCTGCCACAGGTAAGAGTGATGACTTTTAAAGGGATTAGACCAACAAACAAAGGCGAGGACCGTCCACCACTGGCAGTAGGAGCCTTGGGTGATCTCTCTGTTGGACCTCCGCCTCCAGAGACGGCAGCTGCTTGGCAGCCAGCAGGGGGATGGGCTGACTGCTTGGTTCAAACTTCATTCATAGGCTTTCTAGAGGCATTTAATTACTCACTGTAGGTTGTAGGATGCTGGGCTTCAGCAGAGTGTATTCTTGGCCAAGAATAAACCACCCTAAATCCCCCAGATGTTTGGGCCAGTTTCATATCGTCTGCGCTCCAACTGGTTCTAAAAGGCCATGAAGTTGAGGGTGTTGCCTTACTTGTTTGTGTCTTTACATTGCTATCCGACCCAGCTATTGGCAGAGCTACTACTTGGGGTGACTAAGAGATGAACACCAGAACAATAGTTATTATTTGCTCCATTTGTATACTGCCCATCTGGCTGCAAAGGCCATTCTGGGCAGTTCACAGTGAAATAAAACAGTAATAACATTAAAGAAAGGCAACATAAACATCATGATAATATAAAAAGAATGTACAATAAACATATACTGATCATTAAAATTATGACTAAATGCAACCTAATAAAACTGCATAATAAAAATACAAGCAACATTTTTAAAAAAGCTAGATAACTTCTGTTGAAGTTGTACTCTAGGGTTTTGTCTTGGCTCCGTCACGTTGTATCTGTAGGTGACAAGCTGGATATGGCCTTTCCCCTCTGGCTCACCAAAACTCCTCCCCTCTCCTTCCTTGATCTCTTCCTGGCATGTGTAGAAGGGGCAGATCGGCCTTCTCTCATGGGTTTAGGTGGCATAGGTAGCCCAGCACAGGCGGTCCGTTGGCTGATGATGGTTGGAGTGAAAAGAAAATTTTAGAAAAATCTACCAGTAGGGAGTGAGGGATCACCACCAGTTTGGCCCTTCCATTTGCGTGTTTAGTTCCATTTTCTTTTCAAGGCTCAAAGTTGTTTTTCTTCTGCCTTGCACAATAAAAGTCAATCTCCGTACTCTTTGCTACCTGCAGCAAAGATCTCGGAACTTCCCAAACTAAGCATTACCTGAAGTATGACCTATATCTTAAAAGAGCAGTTTTCTTGGGATTTTTTCTAGCAAATGAAAAAGCAGGGAAGAAGGGGGGAAGCCCCCACTATAATGTTTAATTAGCCTTAGCCCTCAGGCATAATTAAACTTGGTAGCAAGCCAAGAATCTCCTTGAGACCTGGTTTTAGATGCTGGGTTTGTTTCTTTAATGTGCTCTGCCTTCAAAGATCCAAGGCACACAACTTTCTGAAACATTCAAAGACACTCCATAATTATGTCTTAATCAGCTACTAAAGGATTCCCCTGTTTTATCTGCAGCTACAAAATCATTGCCCCAATGAACATTCCTCTGTCAATTCCGGGTTGCTTCGGAAGGACAGGCTCATTTGATCCTTTACAGAAGAGACGCCCAACCCTGTTCTTGAGGTTCAGCCTGAACAGCTCCCAGGGTCATGCCATTGTTCAGATCTGACACAGAGAACTCTCTGCCAAGGAGGTTTCTAGAGGATACCAGGATGAAGGTGTGGCATTGAAGTAGAAGGGCCTGGAAGCGGAGGATTCTGCTTTCTTGGGAGCTCTCCAAGGTCCTGAATCCTGGGACCTTGAATGACCCAGCGCCTTTAAACGCCTGTCAGGTTCCAGTGAAATCCTGGAGCAGATCCATGTCCACCATCTCTGACCATGACACCCAATAAACCTGGATGTGTTCGCCCTCCACCACAACACATCCTCAGATTTGTGTCTTTGCCTGGAGACCCAGAGAAGCAGGTATTGAAACCTCAGCCAGTGGCATGAGACCTGGCAACCTTCTTTACAAATGTTTCCATTAGCTCTGCTTCCCACCGCTTCAGACCATTTCCATATCCCGCCCCCCAATCAAACTATCCACCAGCATCACCATAATTATGTGTTGGTGTCCTATCCCTGTTTTGTGTCGAGCTGTGGCGTGGAGGTAGGCACCAAGCAGGGAGTTCAGCAAGGTTAGTCCATCTCCCAAGAGCACAATCCCCTTAATGATGAACATGGGAACTAATTAAAAAACGGCTCTGCGTTGAGCCTCATCCACACGTCCTTTTCTTAATGATGTGTAACTGATGCCAGCCTCCATTAAAGTTATGGATCCCAGTTTTCAGCAGGGATGGCTTTGCAGTGCATAGGGGTCCCAGGCTGCATTTTCAGAAGTTTACTCAGGGATTTATTTCCATGGGATGGGGGGGTAGCTGTGTTGCTGTGTAGTGTCTTTCAACAAAACCGACAACATATCCTGTGACACCTTGAAGTCAAATAATTCTTTTTTGGCCTCCGGTTTCACGGATTGCAGCATGCTTCCCTCAGCTCCATGGGAAGATATGGCTACTCACAGCAGGAGGACAAAGATGTTACAACACAGCAGAAATGCAAACTGGTTCAATGTGATACTTGTCATCATAGAAATCATTTAGCATTCCTTGGGAGGTGACAAGTGGGCACCTTCATGCAAGTGACCAAGAATTTTTAAAACTAGTTATTAGTGCTTAGGCAACAACTTTTCTCCATCATGCATCTGCTTTCCTTCTTATCTAGACTTGAAGCCATGCATCCTCCATCTTTGGATGACTCTTCAGGACCACCGTTAAGGCGTTCACCTGTCACCTCCGAAGAACTGTTAAAATAGCCCTTAAAGATCACCATAAAACCATCATCATCCTGGATATTTCGTGCTCACTTCCACCCTACTTATGGAGGCTACACTCCAGGCTTCTGAAGGAGTGGACCACAGGCTATGGAAGCTCCTGACAAATAGAATATTCTAGTCCATTCAAGACATGGTCATTTTTGCAGTGGACCTCAAAGAGCACCACATAACACTTCCCTTACACCCATCCCTTACACCTTGGCCCAGCAATCCTGGTGTTGTCTGCTCTACAGAACTTGGGAAAGTTGCATTTTTGGATTCCAGCTTCCAGAATCCTGCAGCCACCATGGCCACAGGTGGGGAGGGCCTGCAATATGGATGCCTTTGCTAGGCGAGGCAGCTGGACCTGTCCTTTCCCACTCCCTCCCTCGCGCAAACAGCACAGAGAGGCATCTTTATTGCTAATTCATTAAAAACACATAAAGAAAAATCTAACAGCAGATTAGTTTATGAGGGCAGTTTTTACAAGTGCTCTGCAATTAGAGTATGTAGAAAACAATTACTTCCTGGTAAAAGTCTCCACTTAATTGTTTGCCTTACTCACCCTTGTACTGGATCCGCAATCATGGAGCTCCCTTTTAAACACCACACAGGCACACTTCCTCCACCTCTGATCATCAGTCCACCCTGTGACTCTTGGCTATCCTGTATCTGCACCACTCATATCCCTCTCTTTTTTATAGGGGATTTTGGCTAGCAAAGATGTTTGGTGAAATCACTTCTTTCTGCCTGTCACTCTGGAGATCTTTCACCAGTAAGAGCAGCATGCCTTGGAAAAATGACTTTGCTGTACTACCACAACTGGCTAAATTAGGGGCATCCAGAAGAGATGGCCTTCCCCAGCCTGCCGAGGCCAATGGCTGGAATGCTGATGCTTAGTGTAGTGAATGTCACACCTTGAGCTGCCTCTCTGAACCCATGTGGATTTGTTGAGTCAAGTTCTTGCCACATTCCAGTGATTCAAGAGGCCTGTTCTAGTTGTAACTTACTCCACCAAGCAATGGGGTTTCAGCCAATGGTCTCCAAAATAGAGGAGTCTTGTGTTGCCCTGAGAAACCTTGCCACAGCAGGTGCTTAGTTAGTCACCCTGAGAGAACCAAGTCCCTGTGTAGGTCCACCATCTTGGCCTTGTCTGTTGTTGGCCCTCAGTGGACCGAGAGCTCTCCAGAGCTCTCTATGATACTTCCCACAACATTGCTTTTTCTTGCATTTCTGGAGGCTGGGGGTGGTGAGGGAAACTGGCCTTAGTTTGGTTTATGGCAAGCAGAACTTTGCTTCCTTCGCCTTCCCAGAATTCATGTACTTAAGTTGGAAACCCATGTGTTTGAGGGAGAAAGTTCCTAATAACGATATTCCATCAATAGAAGCTGGACACCATTCATGTTTTAGAGACATGATTCAGGCAGACATGCCATGACTCCACAGCCAGGCTCCTAAATAAAGCTTGATGGCCAAACCCAAAAAGAAGGGGAGTTGAATCTGCAACTCAGTGGAGTTATGGTTGCAAATTCAATTCCCCTTCTTTTTGCGATTGGCCCTCAAGCTTTATTTAGGAGCATGGTTGCAGAGTTTTTGGAACTTAATGAGTTCTTTTTCTAAACCATGCTGGCGAGTTTGGCTGGATCCTTGGATATGTCTAGTTGTGTTCACAAAAGCTGGTCCTCACTGGAGGCAGCTCTCTTGCTGGACCAGGTTGTTGCTCTTTGTTAACAAGGTATTCAGAACACAGCTGGCCTTACTTTTTATTGTTGTTGTTGCTTTGTCCAGAAACACCACACACACACACACACACACACACACACACATTGTGCTTCAGCCTGGGATTCCTATGTCAGATCGCATTGAGATGTCAGTGGATGAAGTGAAGATTCAGATTGGCAGGAGGCAAGGACTTGCCGGTGGCAGGATAACGAGGGACAAGAAAGCAGATGAGAAGAGGTTGCCTTGGTGGCCTGCAAGGTCCTGAGTGCACGTAGGGCCCTGCAAAGCTTCAATCACTGCTAACACCTCCTGGCATCTGAGCAGGGGGGAAGACTCTCTCCTGGGTCACCAACAAATCCGCATCCTTCCCTAATGTGACATTCTGATAAGATGGCTTGCATTGCTGGTGCATTTTGGTCGGATTGAGAGGGCCTTGAAATCTCTCCTGTGCAAACAAGTCAACATACTTCCTCATGCATCAATGCTCACATCCCCTGTTTGAATTGACGGCTGCTCCATGCTCCACATGAGTTTCTGTGCAGATTCCTAGTAAGTAGTGACTTATGGTTAATTATCCTTTCCACCATTGGCAATGGACATAGTTAGGGTGCTGGACCTGGACTGCAGGGGTCCTCTCTCTTGGGCGTGAAACACACTGGGTGTCCTAGGACTGGTTACATTCATTCAGCCTGACACTCCCCAACAAAGTTGTGTGAATAAAAAGAGAAGGAGAAGGAAAGTTACATGCACCACTATGAGCTCACTGGAGTGACATGAAATTGTACTAGCAGTGTGAGTTAGTAGCTTGAGTTCCTGGTTGATGTCTCAGGGGCATGCTCTGCTACCCCATATCTTCAAGTAGCGGGGCAATGGTTGCTTCTATCAGCCATAATGCTGGGAGGGGCCTCGTTGTCTACCCGACCGGTTGGTGTCACGTGTGTGCAGCCTATTGGGCTGTTTGCCGGGGCAGTAGGTTAGATTAGGCCTTGCCACATGGTGAGAGGCCTCTTTTTCTATCCAGCCGTCTTCAAGTAGAGGGGCAAATTTCAGAGGCATGATCAGATCTGAAGGGGGAAAATTGGCTTTATTGTGTGTGGCTTCAGCCCCTGCAGACCCCCTCCTGCTCATTCCCAACTGGCATTATGGCTCACCAGCAGATTGCGGAAGCATTTGCCTGGGAACCATGCACGTAGTGGCAGAAACCCTGTCTGTGAAAGGTCCACAGCACCAACACAGGATAAAATTTTGGAGGAAAAACTTCTATCCCACCAGCATTGCCTGAGGTGTCATGAAAAGGACAAGAATCCATTTGCACAGGACACTTGGACACTCCGTCCAGTGAGAGGTGGAGGCTGCCGCTGTGTGTTTGGGAGGGAAGCGAAATATATATATATATTTCCCCTTATATTTATTTCACATAATATGAACAAACAAATTCAGCAATGTTAAGAGCCACTTTAGAATATTAACACAAACCAGAGTCTATGGTGAACAATACCTGTCCACTTATTGCTAATACAAAGGTATTGGTGATTCCACACTTGAACAGCCATCTACAGAACTTTCAGATTTTGGTGCAATTATCTAAACGTCTTTATGTCTATTTTGCCCCTTGTTCATTTGTCTGCTTTTGGGCCCAATTATATATAATCTTCCAGCTCTCCTTTACAAAATGTCTTGGGTGGTCTCGCAACGCCTCTGAGAGCATATCCAGTTCTGCAATGTCCAGTAACTTTTTCAGGAGTTCAACCTTAGTTGGTATTTCACTTTTTTTCCATTTCTGGGCCCAGAACAGTCTAGCTGCCGTATATATGTACAAGAGAATATATTTTATTTTTTTGTCAATAATCTCTGGCATTATATTCAGCAACAACGTTTCTGGTCTAAAGTTCAATTTAGTTTGTACAATTTCTTGTGCCACTTTCCAAGTCTGTCGCCAGAACTTCTGAGCTTTGTCGCATGACCACCATGCGTGATAGTAAGTCCCTGGGTTCTTTCTGCATTTCCAACAAACATTATTTGACCCTTTTGACATTTTGGCTAGTTTTACCGGAGTGAGATGCCACCTGTGAAACATTTTAAATATATTTTCTTTAAGACTAACAGGTTTAATTAATTTGTGACTATCTTTCCACATTTTAGTCCAGTCATCAATAGCGATATTATATTTAAAATTTTGAGCCCATTTAATCATTCCCTCCTTCACCCTTTCATCCTCCAGTTCATATTCTAATAAGTACGTGTACATTTTTTTGATGATTCCCTCATTTGTATAAATCCACAGTTCATCCACCTGTGTTCTCCCTTCAAAGAAACCCATACATTTATCTTTTTTTTATCTTGATTCCAGTTTTGCCATTGACCACCAATCTGTTGCTAAACCCAATTTCTCCAATTCTGTTTTATCTTTCATCTCCTTCTCTTTAGTCACCAATTCTTGGTTAAGTAAGTAGTAACCCCTTTGGGTTTATTGGTTTTAACGTGAAGGCCTCTCTATAGGTGCTACCCACTCAGGATTTTTTTATAAGTTTGCGTTTGAAACTTTTGCCAGACTAAGGAAAGTGCTTTCCTTATTATATGGTTTGAAAAATGTGTCTGCTCCTTGATTCCCCCGTACCACAGATATGTGTGCCAACCCATTCTTAAATCATGGCCTTCTAGTTTTAATATTCTTTGGTTTCCAAGTGTTATCCACTCTTTTATCCAAACCAAGGCGCAGGCTTTATAATATAGTAACCAGTTTGGCTGCTTCCGGGGCTGCCAAGGAGGGAAGCGAAATATATTTTGATGGACTATAAATTGCAAATGGTATTTGAGAAATCTCTTTCTGATCTGGCCCTGCTTGATAGGCCCCCATGGCTCCCAACCCTCCTCAGTTCTGTGTTATTCACTCTTGAGTTGATAACAAATATTTTATGTGTGCTTCTTGTTTGTTTATGACCTGAGCTGCCATGAAATTCTCACTGTAAATGAAATGCGACACGGCCATCTTGCAGTCGGTTGACATGCATTTAATACATATGTAAATCCATCGCTTTGGACAGTGTGTCACATAAATATTGTTAACGGAATGTTAGGATCTGTTTACCTCACATTTCTTCATTTCCCCCCTAGTTTATTTTTTCCTTTCCATTCCTTTCCTTCTGGAAGGAATGAGCTGAAACCTACTGCTAAGCTTTTAGCAAGTTTCCTGGATACAAATGAGCTGTCTTGCTCAAGCAAGGCGGTAAGAAAAGAAGAGATGGAAAGACAGAGAAAAGGAATATTATGAAAAAGTGAGGGCGACCTCTTCCATTCTGTGCTTCAACTCTCTCCTAATAAAGGGCACACAGATCAGGGCTGAACCACCCCAGGTTCTTTTGGGAACATGGCAACCTGATCCTTATCTTATTTGAGCAATTATCTGTGCACATCCCATTCAAGTGAAAAACCCCACTACTGTGAATGGGGAAAGAGAAACAGCAACACTCATAGACTGAATGGTTCAGGCAGGACAGAGGAACAACCATGGCAGTCTGCATGGTTGCACCCTCTGCTTTATTTTCATTTCTCTCTCTCTCTCTCTCTCTCTCTCTCTCTCTCTCTCTCTCTCTCTCTCTCTCTCTCTCTCTCTCTCTCTCTCTCTCTCTCTTCCTTTTCCTCCAGACACCTGAAAAACTCCTACTTGGCTTCCTGAGACAGCCACTGGGAAGGGAATGAGTGAGTCACTTTAAAAGGGCAATGGGCACAGCTTTCTTCATTCTTAAAAGGGCAACACACTTTCCATCCTTTCTCTTTTGACCTTCCCTTCCTGTTTCCTGGAGCTGGAATCAGTGGCACTGCAAGGATACTGACTTTGGCGATACCATTAATGACTTTTCAATAGAATAGCTGCTGGTGACTGGAAACGAGAAATCCGTAGCTATCTAATACAAGTGCCACAGCACTTCTCTTGTTGCTGGAATTACACAAATCAGCTTGCTTTGCCTAGTGGTTGGCCTCCAGGATTTAAAACCAGGATTACTTTGACGCCTGCTTGCACAAACAAAGGTGCCTTAATCACCTCTTTGAAATATTCCCATGCATTCACCTGTACTTATGGGCTCCCTATAAGGTCTCTTTGTAGCCCAGGTGAAACAGTATGCTTTCTTTTATCCTCTTTTGACTATTTTCTTTAAACCCCCCACTCCTAATTACAATGTGTGAGTACCATATTTCGTATGAAGAATCAGTGTGGGGTGTTGTTCTGCCCTGAGGGCAATTGACAGCTCTATGCTGTACCACGTGGTCACCCTGGAATTGCAAATATACCATCCCTGATCTGCTCTGTTGTTGACACTTTCATCCCAACTCATGCCATTCTCACATTAAGTAACAATTTACTTTTCCAAAACTATAACTAGAAGCATGGGTGGTTAACCATTTAGCACAATAAGCATGTGCTTAGGGGTATCAAGGGAAGAGGGGGCACCACATACATTCTCTATAGCGGAATTTACCATGCTCCATGGGCCATATGGTGCAACACTGAAAATGGTGCCGCTAAACCAGGATCTGCAAAAAGGGCCCCAACATTAAATGAAATATATATATACAGAGATATACAATAATAACAAAAGCACTCAGGGTGCATAACCTTCCACCAAGGGTTATGAAGAGGACACCAGCATGGTTAACGAGTGGAGTTAGAGAGGCTCTAAAGCACAAGGAGAGGTCCTTCTGTAAATGGAAATCCTCCCCAAATGAGAAAAATAAAAAGGAACACAAACTCTGGCAAAAGAAATGTAAGAAGATGATAAGGGAGACAAAGATTTTGAGGAACGCATGGCTAGCAATATAAAGGGTAATAATAAAAGCTTCTTTAAATATGTTAGAAGTAGAAAACGTGCCAGAGAACCAGTTGGCCCTCTGGATGGTGAGGGAGGAAAAGGGGAGGTTAATGAGGACTTGGACATTGCAGAGAAATTGAATGACTTCTTTGCGTCTGTCTTCACGACAGAGGACCTTGAGCGGATTCCGCTGCCTGAGCCGCCCCTCTTGACTAAAGAATTAAATCAAATACAGGTTAAAAGAGAGGAGGTTTTAGGACTAATCGATAAATTGAGGTTTAACAAGTCACCGGGCCCAGATGGCATCCACCCAAGGGTTATTAGGGAACTGAGAAATGAAATTGCAGATCTCTTAACGGTTATATGCAACTTGTCTCTTAAAACTGCCACAGTGCCGGAGGACTGGAGGATGGCAGATGTCACACCAATTTTTAAAAAAGGAAGGAGGAGGGACCCAGGAAACTACAGGCCAGTTAGCCTTACATCTGTCCCAGGGAAGATGGTGGAAAGCCTCATCCAAGAGAAAATCTTAAAACACATAAAAGAACAAACCTTGCTGAGAGAAAATCAGCATGGCTTCTGTAAGGGTAAATCTTGTCTGACAAACCTTTTAGAGTTTTTTGAAAAGGTCAACAGGCACGTGGATTTGGGTGAACCGGTGGATATAGTCTATCTGGATTTTCAAAAGGCTTTTGACACAGTCCCTCACCAAAAGCTGTTGAGAAAATTGCACAATCAGGGGATAAGAGGGAAGGTCCTCTTATGGATTGAGAACTGGTTGAGATCCTGGAAACAAAGAGTAGGTGTCAATGGGAAACTTTCACAATGGAGAGAAGTGAAAAGCGGTGTGCCCCAGGGCTTGGTCCTGGGACCGGTGCTTTTCAATCTGTTCATAAATGACCTGGAGACAGGGATAAACAGTGAGGTGGCCAAGTTTGCCGATGACACAAAACTTTTCCGTGTGGTAAAAACCAGAGAAGATTGTGAAGAGCTCCAGAAGGATCTCTCCAAACTGGGGGAATGGGCTGAGAAATGGCAAATGCGTTTTAATGTAACCAAATGTAAAGTAATGCATATTGGGGCAAAAAATCCAAACTTCATCTATCAACTCATGGGCTCTGAGTTATCCGTGACGGATCAGGAAAGAGATCTTGGTGTGTTGGTGGACAGCTCCATGAAGGTGTCTCCCCAATGTGTGGCAGCGGTGAAGAAGGCCAATTCCATGCTAGGGATTATCAAAAAGGGGATTGAAAATAAAACAGCCAACATTATAATGCCATTATACAAAACAATAGTAAGGCCCCACCTGGAGTATTGTGTACAATTCTGGTCACCGCATCTCAAGAAAGACATAGTGGAACTGGAAAAGGTGCAGAAGAGAGTGACTAAAATGATTACTGGGCTGGGGCACCTCCCTTATGAAGAAAGGCTAAAACATTTGGGCCTCTTTAGTCTGGAAAAAAGGTGCTTGAGGGGGGATATGATTGAGACATACAAAATAATGCAGGGTATGAGTAAAGTGGATAGAGGGAAGCTCTTCTCTCTCTCCCAAAATACCAGAACTAGGGGACATACACTCAAATTGAAGGCTGGGAGAGTAAGAACTGACAAAAGAAAATATTTTTTCACCCAGCGCGTTGTAAATCTATGGAACTCCCTGCCACAGGATGTGGTGATGGCATCTGGCCTGGATGCCTTCAAAAGGGGATTGGACAGATTCCTGGAGGAAAAGTCCATCACAGGTTACAAACCATGATGGAGAAACCAGGGTACTTCAAGGGCCAGATGCAGGGGAGTGGTATCAGAAGACAGATATCTAGTCTCATGCGCTCCCAAACGCATCTTGTGGGGCCGCTGTGAGATACAGGAAGCTGGACTAAATGGGCCTTTGGCCTGATCCAGCATGGCTCTTCTTATGTTCTTATGTTCTTATGAATTGCCTGGTGTTTGCAAGCTCAGGCCCTGGCCTGAGCAGCAGCTATTAGGCCACTGACTGATGATGCCCACCTGGAAGCCTGGAGGGAAGGCCTATTTAAGGAGTGGTTCTCCCTCCCAGACTTTCCCTTAGCAACACAAGTGTCTTCTCATCTTGTGCTTTGCCCTGTTTGTACAGTCTTGTTCCAGGTTCCAGGCAGCTCACTGCTTTGTGGGCGCTGGGCTTGTGTGGCACCACCAGATCCCAGTGCAGAACAAGGAACTCCTTTGCTGGTGGAATCCATCGAGGGTCAGCTACTTCATTCTGGGCCAGTAGCTCAGGAAACCTGTCCACATATGCTCCAGGTAATAAACCACAGCAAGCAGATCTGCTTTAATGTAACCCAGATGCCCCGGTTCCCCCTTGTTTTGGGGCTCTCCTAGTTGCGAGCTCATAACATGTTGGTGGACTGGGTGCAACGGGAATTGCACTTGAAGGTTCCCTGCCCCCAGAAGGATTCTTCTACCATTCTGGCAGCCACAAGTCTTGAATCGGACCCTGTCTTGCCTCCAGCGTATCAAGCTTTGTGGATGTATTTGTCGGAAAGGGGACTGACATGTTACCTCTGCATCGGCCCTATAATTGAGCCATTCATCTGATACCTGGGGCACCCCTACCTGTGGGCCGAGTTTACCCCATGTCAGAACCCGAATTAGAAGCTTTGAGGGGTTTCCTAGACAAGAACCTTCTACCTGGGTTCATACACCCTTCCAAATCTTCCAAATCTCCCTTGTCAGCACCCATGATCTTTGTGAAGAAGAAGGGAGGGGAGCTCTGTCCTTTTAATGATTATCAGGCATAAAACAAGACATGATCTGGGATCAGTAACCCCTTGCTTCTAAACTCTGAGCTTTTAGACCAGCTAAAAGGGATGAAGTGTTACACCAAGCTGGACCTCCATGGGACGTATAATTTGGTGTGCATCTATAAAGGAGATGAGTGGAAAACAGCATTTCACACCAATATGGCCAATATGAACATTTGCTAATGCCATTTGGGCGCACGAACATGCCCAGTGTATTTTAGCAGATGATGAATGACATTTTCCATGATCTGCTGGATCGTTGGGTCATCATTTATTTAGATGACATCCTGATCTATTCCACTGATTCAGCCCAGCATGTTCAGGATGTTCGTCAGTTCTTGCAGCCCCTCTGAGAACATGGATGGTATGTTAAGTTGGAAAAGTGCTTATTTGACATCCAGGATGGTGAGTTCCTGGTGCATATTATCTCCCCCCCCACCAGGGGATTCGGCTGGACCCTAAGAAAGTAGTGGCTGTGTTGTCCTGGCGGCAACTGCCAGGACTTGCAATGGTTCCTTGGGATCGCTAGCCACTAAGACGATATTGCCACCCCTTTGAACTGCCTCCTTCAGCCCAAAGAGCCTTTCCGGTGGACTCCAGCAGCAGAACAGGATTTCTTCACCTTGAAGACCAGCTTCGTCTCATAACTCCTGCTCTGTTATCCTGACCCACAGCTACCCTTGATCGTGGGGGTCTGACACATCTAGTATGGCTCTGTGAGCAGTTCTGTCTCAATAGGATGATCTCTCCCAAACCCCACGTCCCTGCGCCTATTACTTGTGGCAGTTGAAACCTGCTGAGAGGAACACTGGTAGCACCCATCTTGGGTTTTTTTACAGGAAGCAGAGAAAAACTTTGCCAACACAAGGGACAGGGGTAATCTAAATCAGGACGAGGGCATTTCACAAATGCCGGAGACAGACACTTGGAAGAATGTCACAGTCAGAAAGGGAAGAACTAGGAAAAAGACAGGAAGTTTGCAGATGCAAAATAGATTCCAACCTCTTTCCCTTATGTACCAGGAGAAGGAACTGCACCAAGAGCAGCCTCAAGACCTTGCACAAAGGAATCAGAATCCAACAGCGCACCAGGGGGCATCTACCAAGCCTCAGAGGAGGCGAGTGGTGGTGGTTGGGGATTCCTTGCTTAGAGGAACAGAAGCGGTCATCTGCAGGCCTGACAAAATGAACAGGGAGGTCTGCTGTCTCCCTGGAGCCAAGATTCAGGATGTAACGGAGAGACTAACGAGACTCATTAAGCCCTCTGATTCTAACCCCTTTCTCTTGGTCCATGTAGGAACTAATGATACTTCAAAACACAGCTTTCAGGATATCGCAAAGCGTACAAAGAAATGGGTAGGAAGCTGAAGGACCTGGGTGGGCAGGTGGTAATCTCATCTCTCCTCCCTGTAGAAGGATCTGGCCCACAAAGGGAAAGAACAATAGTGGAAGTGAACAATTGGCTTTGGAGATGGTGCCAGCAGGAACGATTCGGATTCTTGGACCATGGTTTGCTTTTTCATTCAGATGGGATATTGGGCCAGGATGGGGTGCACCTCACCACTGCTGGTAAGAATCTTTTTGCCAAGAGGATTGCAGATTTAATAAGGAGAGCTTTAAACTGAGTTTGCAGGGGGAGGGAGAAAATTCTCTTAACGGTAGAGATCCATAAGGGGTTGTGGAGATTAGCTCAAATGTTGCAATAGGAGCAGGACAAGAAGTAGTGCAGACCATCAGTGCAAGGAAAAACAAGTTAAGCAAAGGACATGTAAGAAGCACACACAGCCTCAAATGTCTCTACACCAATGCACAGAGCATGGGGAACAAACAAGAGGAGCTGGAACTCCTAATACAGCAAAATAGATATGACATAATTGGCATCACTGAAACATGGTGGGATGAGACATATGATTGGAATGTAGTCATTGGAGGGTATAACCTGTTTCAAAGGAACAGACCGAGTAAGAAAGGAGGAGGTGTAGGTTTATATATTAAGGACATTTATACTGCTGAAGAAATACAAGATAAACAGCAGAGGAACCATGTTGAGAGTATTTGGGTGAAAAGCAGGGGTGAAAAAACTAGGAGGGATGTCACTGTGGGGGTATATTATAGACCCCAAAGCAGCCGGAGGAGTGGGATGATGCCTTCTGTGAGCAGATGGCCACACAGTCAAAAGGGAGTGATGTAGTACTAATGGGAGATTTTAACTATCCTGATATATGCTGGCAGTCCAACTCAGCTAAGAATGCAAGGTGTAAAAAATTTCTGACTGCCCTTGCTGACAATTTCATGGTCCAGAAGGTAGAGGAGGCAACAAGAGGCAAAACCATTTTAGATGGTGGGATCATTAGGTAAAAGTGACCATGCCCTCTTGGAATTTGTTATACAGTTGGAAGGTGAAGCTAAGCATAGTCAGACAAGAATCCTGGACTTTAAGAAAGCCAATTTTTGTAAACTTAGGGAATTATTGGCTGTGATTCCATGGACCGACGCACTGAAAGAGAAGGGAGTCCAAGATGGATGAGAGTTCCTTAAAAGCGAGATATTAAAAGCACAATTTAAAACTGTTCCAACAAGAAGAAAAAATGAGAGAAGTCTTAAGAAACCGCAATGGTTGACTAAAGAACTTTCAACTCAGCTAACTATAAAGAAAAACAAGTACAGTGGACCCTTGTATAACAAACAGCTTGTATAACATAAAATCTGTACAACATAAAAATCTGGAGATAGGGGAAATTTGCTTAACATAATCGCCTATGGGGAAAATCTGTACAACATAAAAATGGGATTACTCCATTTTCAATGCATTCCTATGGGAATTTGTATAAAGGAAAATTTGCTTAACATAATTTCATTTGGAACAGATTAATTCCTTTATACAAGGTACCACTGTACAAGGAATGGAAAAATCGGAAATGCACCAAAGAGGAATATAAGCAAACAGCTAATATATGCAGGGGGATGGTAAAAAAAGCTAAAGCGCAAAACAAACTTAGACTTGCCAGAGAGCTTAAAGATAGTAAAAAGGGTTTATTTAGTTATGTCCGCAGCAAAAGGAAAAATAAGGAAATGATAGGCTCTCTGTGTGGCTATAATAACCAGTAACTAACAGGAGACAAGGAAAAGGCAGAACTACTCAACACCTTCTTTGCCTCTGTTTTCTCCAAAAAGGAAGAAAGAGATCTGCTGGGACAAAGACTAGATGAGGTAGGATGAAAATTGCAACATAGAATAGGTAGAGAGCTGGTACAGGAACACCTGGAAGCATTAAATGAATTTAAGTCTCCTGGGCCAGATGAATTACACCCAAGGATATTAAAAGAACTGGCGGAAGTAATTTCAGAACCATTGGCAATAATCTTTGAGAAGTCCTGGAGAACAGGGAAAGTCCCCATCGATTGGAGGAGGGCTAATGTTTTCCCCATCTTCAAAAAGGGGAAGAAAGAGGACCCAAATAATTACCACCCAGTCAGCTTGACTTCAATTCCTGGAAAGATCCTAGAGCAGATTATTAAACAGTCAGTCTGCAATTATTTAACAAACAATGCTGTCATTACAAGAAGTCAACATGAGTTTATTAAAAACAAGTCATGCCAGACTAATTTGATCCCTTTCTTTGATAGAATTACAGGCCTGGTGGATGAGGGGAATGCTGTGGATATTGCTTATCTGGACTTTAGTAAGGCCTTTGATAAGGTTCCCCATGATATTCTTGCTAAGAAGTTAGTAGAAAGTGGGATAGATAGTGCTACTGTTAGGTGGATTTGTAATTGGTTGACTGATCGCACCCAAAGGGTGATCATAAATGGCCTCTCTTCAGCTTGGAGAGACGTGACCAGTGGGGTGCCCCAGGGTTCTGTTCTGGGTCCAGTGCTGTTCAATATCTTTATTAATGACTTGGAGGAAGGAATAGAGAGGATGCTAATTAAATTTGCAGATGATACCATATTGGGAGGGGTTGCTAATTCCCTAGAACAGGCATGCACAAACTTCGGCCCTGCAGATGTTTTGGACCACAACTCCCACAGTCCTTTGCCATTGGAAATAAAGACTTGGAATTCTGAGAGTTGTGGTCCAAAACATCTCCAGAGCTGAAGTTTGGCTATGCCTGTCCTAGAGGATAGTATGAAAATTCAAAAAGACCTTGACAGATTAGAGTGCTGGGCCAAAGCTAATGGAATGGATTTCAACAGAGGGAAATGTAGGGTGCTACATCTAGGTAAAAAGAATGAATTGCACAGATATAGGATGGGGGATACTTGGCTGGAGAATAGTACTTGTGAAAGGGATCTGGGAGTCTTGGTGGACCACAAATTGAACATGAGTCAGCAGTGTGATGCGGCGGCCAGGAAAGCCAATGCAATTCTTGGTTGCATCAACAGAACCATCGTGTCTAGATCAAGGGAAGTGATAGTACCACTCTATTCTGCTCTGGTCAGACCCCACCTGGAGTACTGTGTCCAGTTCTGTGTGCCTCAATTTAAAAAGGATGTTGACAACCTCAAGCGGGTGCAGAGGAGGGCGACCAGGATGGTTGAGGGTCTGGAGGAAATGTCTTATGAGGAACGGCTTAGGGAACTGGGAATGTTTAGCCTTTCAAAAAGAAGGCTGAGGGGGATATGATAGCTATGTTTAAATATTTGAAAGGATGTGATATTGAAGAGGGAACAGGTTTGTTTTCCATGGCTTCAGAGACTAGCACTTGAGGCAATGGTTTCAAACTACAGGAAAAGAGATTCCATTTGAACATTAGGAAGAACTTCATGACAGTTAGAGCTGTTCGGCAGTGGAACATGCTGCCACAAAGGGTGGTGGAGTCTCCTTCCGTGGAGGTTTTTAAGCAGAGGTTGGATGGCCATCTGTTAGAAATATTGTGATGGGGTTCCTGCATGGCAGGGGGTTGGACTAGATGGCCCTTGAGATCTCTTCCAACTCTATGCTTCTATGATTCTATAACCCACATCCTAGACTGGCAGAGGAGATTTGTGAATCCCAAGCCCGTGATCCCTGGACTCAGCAACATCTTTGGGAAGTCCAGAACAGAACCCTTGGGGAGTTCTCTGCACAGCAAGGGCTACTGTTAAATTGAGGTTCTCTGTATGTTCCTGCTGGCCTTCTTCAAACCCAGGTGTTGCGTCTCTCACATTATTCCTTTCCTGCTGGACATTTCAGGCTATACAAGACCCTGCCTCTCCTCACGCGGGAGTTCTGGTGGCCGCATGTTCATGGTGACATTGCCCGATACGTGGGCCCCTGCAACATTTGCAGTTGGCCCAGGGATGTTGTGACCAAACCCTCAGGTCTATTACAGCCTCTACCCACACTCTCCGCCCCCTGGAACACCGTCTCCTTAGATTTCATCACGCATCTTCCCCGCTCTAGAGGGTTTACCTGCATCCTGGTCATTGTGGACATATTCACCAAAATGGCCCACTTTGTTCGTTGTCCCAAGCATCCCACCACATCAGAAACAGCCCAGCATTACTGTGGAGTCACGACGAAAAAATAAAAATTTGTAAATGTTTGGACCGGTTCCGAGACCCGCCAGAACCGCCCAACTGGTCCTCACACCGTCACAAGCACAACACTTTTTCCTGCGTTCAAAAACTCCAAACCGTTCCCGAGATATCGGGCAAAATACAAGCCGCCTCTTGCCGCGGCTGAGAAACCTTGCGAGCCGAGGAATTGGCAAGTGGAAGCCTCAAATTCGCACCTACTTTAAAAGTTTACTTTGTATCTGGCCTCCTGCGGCAGTTAATCACTGCAGGGACTCTGTAAAACAGCAGGGGAGCGAGATAACCTCTCCTGCGCGCTTTGTCCAATCAGCGTCCTCGTCCCATCAATCACTGTCAAATTAAATACGGCTGGAGAAGGGCGCAGTGGGGAACCCCTAATCCGTTGAATTGGCTAGGTAGACCGCCCCTCCAAAAAGAACCGAAATGATTTCCCCGGGACGAATCCACCTTCCGTACCGTTACATAGTTCCATGAGTGTTGTGCCTCCCCTCCGTCGGGTGTTCTCTATGGCGGTAGACCAACCCTTCCTGGGGGAAGGTAAGCCAGAGACTGACCCATCTCACTATTCCCAACCGAGGCACAGTTCCATGAGATTTATGTCTCTCCCCGGCTAGGCTTCTCTATGGCGGTAGCCCAACCCCCCGTTCCTTCTTCTCCCTTTCTGTCTCAATGCTTTCCTATGGAGACTTCTCCATTCCAGCACTCTTCTATGGAGGTAGCCCACTACCCCTTTTCGAAAAACCGACAAGCCCCTGGCTGAGACTCCACAACCCTTTCATGGCTTATTAACCCTTTCCTACCCTTCCTCTTCGACTTGTCTTTTGCTCCTTTTCCCCTAATTCCCCAGCCTTGTCACCTAACTCCTCTCTGCCTTCTTTTAACCCTTGTCATGCCACTCTGCTTTCACCCTTCCTCTGCCCCTCCTTTCCATTTTCCAAGCCCCAAAAAGCTGCAGCCAGAGACACAACTTAGGCGGGATAGATCCCAAGTTGAGAGATTATCTACTCTCTGCTCTGGCTAGCGAGGAGAATGACTATCAACCATCATTCTCATGGATCAGGGACTTCCCTACCATCTAAGACCTAGTCCCACTGCCCCTGCCTGGCATAAGTTCTCAACCCAAAAGGGTGCCTTTTTTCCTTCTTCCCCCCTTCCTTTCCTTTTCTCTTCTGCTCTTCTCTTCTTTTTGTCTCCTATTACCCACCCATCCATCTACCCTGCGTGTGCTTACACGTGTGCCTACCCTATTCTCTAATCTCTACACTCTACCATCTGGGGCAAGGGGAAATGGTGGCATGAAGAAAGAAGACCATTCATCATGGCGACTTTGCAAGGCTGGCAGAATCATCCAGAAGACTCCATTGTTTCCAGGATTTCCAGCACGTACACCTGCAGCTGCTTCTTGGAGGGTCAACATTCTTGTCACACAAACCCAGCTGTTATCAGCTCCTGGGGAAGCATCCCATTGTTACTTATGTTCTTATGTTCTTATGTTCTTATGACTGTCCAGACCCCCAGGTAATCCCATCGGTTCTTCCTGCCCCCAATTGACTCTGACAATGATCTCCTCTCACCCACTATTGATTCACTGATTCTTTCAGTTTGCCTACACCCAGAGGACAATACATTGTTTCCCTTCCCCATTGTGTTATCTGGATGGTTTAATCAAAGAACACTTGGACTTATTAACATCTGCATGGGCACCTGGTTCCGGCCAGCCAGGGACCACCCAGAACCACCCCCGGCCAACCCCTGGATCATCCTGATTGGGTCATTTGAAACCACCCTCGGCCAATCTCTGAACTGGCGCCACCCAGGGAGAGGGAGGGGGGTAAAATCAATAAAAGTGGGAATTCTTCATGTGTTCAGGGTCGGACATCTTAGCCTGGTTGGAAGGCGGGTGTCCACCTACTGCTTTTATTGGTTCCAATAAACTCAGTACTTCCTCGGATTTCTCTTGTGTTGGATGCTTTATTGGTCTTTGTGGGATCCAGCGAACTTCAGTGGGATTAGCCCTCTGAAATACATTTTTAACTCCATTTAAAACGCAACATTACCTGCAACACCTCTTCAGACTCCATAGTCTACCCACGCAACTCATTTCAGACCATGACCCACAGTTCACATCCCAGTTCTGGCAAGTGCTGCATAAGGTGCTAGGAACACAAGTCCACCTGTCATCGGCCTACCACCCACAGTTGGATGGCCAGACTGAGAGTACCAATGCTACCTTAGAGCAATACCTACACTGCTATACATACCACGAGCAAGATGATTGGGCAGATTTGTTGGCAATAGCCAAATTTGCGTATAATAACCCTGTGCATTCCTCTTCCCGACAGACTCCATTCCTGGCCAACTACAGGTTATCATCCTCAATACATATCCTTCTGTCTACCCCTGCACCAGCCACGGGCACATACATTCAAGAACTCCATGGCATCCAGGAGCTATTATGGGAGCAACTCAAATATGCCAAGGAAGCATGTAAGGAGGTGGCAGACAAAAGGGGACAGGAGGGGCTACCATTAAGACCAGGCACCCAGGTTTGGCTCTCGGTACCTGAGACATCCTGGATGATCCTGAAAACTGGACCCTGAGTTCATTGGTCCCTACCCCATCCTAGAACAAATCAACCTGGTTGCTTTCCGCCCGCAACTCCCTGCTTCACTTTGCATCCACCCAGTGTCCCACCAATCCCTCCTGGTTCCAGCTGCAGACCCTGACCCCAACCGACTACCAGCTCCCAAACCTCCTCCACCAGTTTTAGTGGAAGGAGAAGTATATAAACACCAGATGCTGCACTCCTGAATGCACTGAGGAGGGTTGCAAGGGTGGACCCCCTGTTCTAGGATAAAGCTGGCGACAGGAGGGAGAAAGCTTCATAGAAGCAACGGGTCACCTCGGCCCATCCACGCTCCTGCTTGCTTGTGTCCTTGAACCCTGCTTGTCTGGCTCCTTGATTTCAGACTGTTCCCTTGACAACAGCTTGCTCTCTGCTCCTGGACTTGGTGTCTTGTTCCCACGTACATTCCTGTTGTGACCTCAGACAGTAATAAGGACTCTGTTTTTCTCTTGACAAAGGACTGAACTCTGTTTGTTTCCCTAGCTTCTAACCTTCGGCAACTTATAGGACTCTCTCTCTCTCTCTCTCTCTCTCTCTCTCTCTCTCTCTCTCTCTCTCTCTGTGTGTGTGTGTGTGTGTGTGTGTGTGTGTGTGTGTGTGCTTGGTGTGGGGGGCTTTGACACAGATATATATTAGGGGGTCACCAAAACTTTCAAGTGCTTAGGGCCTCTAAAGGCCTTAATCTGGCTCTAACAAGCAGTGACCCAGGTATACCCTTAACTCTAGAATGAGGAAAAGGAACAAATTACTTGAGAAAGTAACATTCCAGGCTGTGAGTCTTTCTCATCCAGCACCCTGTCAAATCCTGGTTGGTTTCTGTACTCCAAGGAGGTGTATTGCTATGTAATCAATTAAACAGCCCTAGATACTTTTGTTTCCCCACCATTGCCCCTAAAGGGTGTTGATCTACTTTCCATTGCTGGCTGTGTTACAGCTCTGTTGTCTACCATGAGCTGACATGAGGGAGAATCGGAGCTTAGAAAAGCATACATCCCTTCAGTGGGCTGTACACTAATAATGAAGATTTTAAGCATGGATGTCCCCTGCTTGCCAGCCAGCTCGCATGTCTTTAAAAGACTCCATTGGCCAGATCCTGAGAGGAAATGGTTCTTTGAGAGGCTGTGGATGGCCACAACCTGGGAGTGGTGAGAAAATGCAATGAGCTCTCATCGGAGCCGAATCCGAAACCTTGGGGCCTTTTGTTTTCTATTGTTGGTGTTGATGATATCCTTTTACTGGAGTAATTCACCCACACTGACAGATAAGCTTTTAGTGTGGTGAAATCTTGGTGACACTTTAAGTGCCCCAAATGACAATACAAGGACGTGAACATTTATCCCACACACACTCCATACGACTCTCCTGTCAAAAGCCCACGCATTGCCCGGGAACAGAGGTTCTTACGGTTGATGGGCAAGTTGCCACCCACTCCGTGGGGCTATCATGATGATACCTTCCGCAAAAGTGGTTGTCAGCTCTGTCAAGACTTCACCTGTGGGGGTGCCCGGGGGGTGGTGGAACAGTGCCGTCTCCTCCCTCTTTCCCTCCTTCTGCTGTCCCTCTTGGTAGGGGAGAGCTGATGTGACTTTCAAATCTGGGCTCCCTGTTGCACCCTCCTCACTTCCTCTCCACGAGTTCTCCTCGTCCGCTTAAAATGATGGCAAGAGGCCTGGCAGGAAGTGGGAGAGTGTGATCCCCTTCACACAATAGATTCCCTGAAGGCCCTTCTTCAAAATCCCCAATTTATCTGGTCATTAGATCTAATTAAAATCCTAAGACTTGAAGGCCTGGGGAGTGGGTATTGCTTTTTCTCACCAATTAAAATGGGAGAGATTAAACAATGCCCTCAATGCTTTGTCCTTGCCATGGTTAAGTGTGTGGAGGAAAGGGGTGTGAGTGAGTCAACAGCTGCCTAAAAGGAAGGGGAGGAAGAGCGAGACTCTTGACCCCTCCCTCCCCCAAGTAGCATTTTGGGGGGCTGAAAGAGAAGCGGTGTGGAATCCCCGTCAGTGGATTTTTCTCAAAGGACTGCTGCTCATCATGGCAAGAAATACTGAATATATCATGAAAGACAGGGTGTCGCTGAACCCGTTCAAGATAACAATATCATAGCAACGACTAATTATGGCTCCCAGGATACACTTTGTATATACAGAAAAGGATGTTCCTGTCTTAAGCATACGATTCGGAGACCCAAGATATGCCTTTGGTTCTTGAACAGCTTTGGTACTTAACATGAGCAAAATCTGTGACAAGCTGAGATATCATGGTGATGTTGGGGCCAGCTGCATCCCTATCAGAACATCTTACGCTGAGAAGCAGGTGGTTTCCTGGTGATCTATTCCTTTATGCCAAATAGGCCTAGGAACAGAGAGATTTGCATGCACAGGCAGTTCTGAATCTCTGGCAGGTTGGTTTCCTAGGAATAGTCATCAGAGAGACTCAGGCATTCGACAGAGCCTGGATGGTAATGATGATAGTTTGAATACAGTTCCTTGGACTCTGTTTTCACCATGGATTTGTAGCCCTTCTCCCAAAATGTTTCCAAGCTCTACAAAGGATGCCAATCAAAACTGAGTTGGATGCTCATGGAAATACCCTCAAGAAGGTTCCCAGGGGGCGGGTGGGGAAGGGATCCTAAGCATCGTCCATCAGTTCTTGAAAGCTGCCTGTTATCTGGTGTAGCTCAAGGAGGACGGATGCCCAGAATGGATTCAGATGAGAGGAGAATGTGTTAAAGAGTACCCACCACCCCCACATGCCCGAGGGGGAAGAGGAGGGAAGATGTAAGAGGAAGATCAGAGTTGGAAGACAAGGTACTGTTATTCCTAGGTTAGGGGAATCTGCCATCCAGAAGCAACCGATATAAGAGGATGCAAAAGGTGTGACCAGTGTTGGACAGAGCTTTCCCAGTCTAATTTCACATATTTCTCTCAAAATGCCTCCAATGCTTCTTGAAAGAGCCTCTGAAGAATCACCTCTGGGCTTTGTTTTGTTTACTGTTGAGAGGGAGCTGGCCATGAAAAGGTGTCTGTGCTGCCTTGCTTTCTAAGGATGACATGCCATCACACACCAGTTTCTGAGATCTTCTGAAGCGCCTTCTGCCTCCCCTTTGCTTGGACATGGATGACCATGGTCAACTCAAGGACAGAGGAAGCTTTTCTGTGCATGTGCCAACATATGCGTTATTGTGTTTGTTGCATGCCATGAAGTTGCTTCTGACCCTGACGACATTTCTTGTTTTTCAAGGTCTGTGAAACCTTCAGGGAGGAGCTTGCCTCTGCTGTTTCCTCCAGTGAGTTTTCATGGCTGATCTGGGAATTGAACCCAGGTCTCTCCTCTACTCCAGTGGTTCCCAACCTTGGGTCCTTGGATGTTCTTGGTCTAAAACTCCCAGAAGCCTCCACTGCTAGCTGTGCTGGCTAAAATTTCTGGGGACTGTCATCCAAGATCATCTGAGGACCCAAGGTTTATAGCCACGCTCTACTTCACAGTGACTCTCCTCACCATATATATATATCCTCACCTAACTCAAATGTCTTTGTGTGCATTTGTTGCTTTAGAAGCCTATCATGTTGAAAACACATGGGCTGGAGTGATTTACTGTGCTATTTCGTAGAATTCAGCGAGCCTCTGAATGTTTTTTGGCTGCTTGGGTAAATAAATTTCTCTTCCCATTTGCAGAGCTGCCTCACCTTTGGGTTAAAAGAGGAGGGGCTTGCGCTGACTTTCCCCACCATAAGGGATCACTCTCCCTTGACAACCCTACATCTCCATTGTGGGCTTTTGAGTGACAGACGAGGAGGCGAGGGGGAATAAACTGCCGGATGTCAGGGCAGTGTTTTATCGGTGGCACTGAAGGAGCTTTCAATGTCTGTTTGAGTCTTGTGTGGAGTGAGTGATGCCAAATGACAATCAAGTGTCAAGTGACAATGTGGAGGGAGCAGCCAAGGAAGAGAGGTGGGATGAGGAGCAGATGGAGAACCAGCCTGAACCTGGAGGAAGATAGAGACAAAGGCCACCAAGGGGAAGAAGTGGCAGAGGAATGTAGATGGTGAGGGTGCAGAAGCCCACATGAATGACACTTGTTCTCATCTTGTTGAAATGATAAAAATCATGCCCAATTTTGCATGTGTCCATCTAAATTAGCATATGCAATTGTATACATATCAGAGTCCTCCTTTGTCCCCCTGTGGGTGCTATCTAAGTGTCTACCCCAACTGGGAGTCAATGGCTGCCTTCTGCTCAGACCCTAAATGTTGAGGTTATCTGGCGTTCTTGCTGATAAGAGTGGGCAAACTTTTTGAGCACTGGGGAGAGTAACAGTTCTGAAAAGCCAGACGACAACAACAGTTAAACAACAGCAGTAGTTTGCTCTTGAGGACTGAGGGAGATCTGTTGGAAATACAAGGGAAGACCATGGCATTTGATCAGAAAAACCCTGGAGCTCCCTTTCATGCGAGGAGGTTGCTGCACAGCCTTCGAGGGGCCAAGGAAAAGAAGGTTGTGGTGTCAGCCTGAGAAGGAGCAAAGGAGGATGTGTGCTAATCCACATGTAGACCCGGAAGAGAAAAGATGGGGAACCACCACTCATTCTCTTCCCACTGAGGAACACTTGCTGCATCCATGGGTACTGTGTTCTACCACAAAGATCCATCCCAGGGGCATCTGGGAATGAGAGTCCGAATACCAAGAGGATCTAACGCAGCCATACCACTTGAGTCCCCTGTGGTGGATGATGGCACACTAGCACTGGTCCATCGTCTGCCAGGGTGGGCTGGGGCGGGGCAGCTTCTTTCATCTAAAGGGAGCAGAGAGAGTCGTTTTCTGTGGCCATTTCCAAGGGATCTGTCCTTATTACCCCCACCCCACCCCCAAAATGCCCTGGGGAGAGGCAGGAAGTGGCTCCATAAGCCCACTGCAGGCATTTGTCTCTGCTCTAGCAAGCCTGCGGACACATTCTTCTGAAAGGAGGCCTTTTCTTTAAAATGATGTTTTTAAACTTTTAGAGGAAAGGGTGTATAAATAAAAATAGGTGGAGGATGCTCTGAGGATTCATAAAAAACACACACATATTGTCTCTGCAATCAGTAAGCAGATTCCATGCATCACACTTGGCATATTCTCATTTTTTACTCCTTGCAAGAACTATGCAATGTCAAGAAAGCAATCTACTCGCTCCCAGAAGGAAGGATGGTTGGGAGACAGATGGATCAGATTATTTCCATCTAAGTCAGTTTTGCATGCATTCCTTCATAGGCCGACTCCATCCCACTTCTGCCTCAGTGTGTTTTTAAAGGGAGTAAAAGGGTATGTGGAAATTTATATGCATTTCAGGGCAACACCCGCATTGGTTTATGGCAAAAAATTGCATTACAGTCATTTTTATTTATTTTATTTGTTTATTTGATTTATATACTGCAACCATCTAGCAAAAAGCTACTCTGGGTGGTTTTATGCTAAAATATACAATTTTATTTTCATTTTATGCTAAAAAAAAAAAAGAGCCAATTTTTCCACACAGTTTAAAGGTGCAGACTAAGCGTAAAAGGGAATGGCAGGAGCCTCCCAGGGCAAGCAGGCCAGTCAGAGAGGCCTTCTGGATCACTTCATTTAATTAATTAATTAATTAATTAATTAATGATGATGATGATGATGATGATGATGATGATGATGATGATGATGATGATGATGATGATGATGAATAACACACAACACTGGCATTTGTATACCATTATATACCACAGTCACTATGTGTGGACTAAACATCCTATAAGGTGGACCAGTAGAAGCATCTTTCCACTGCAAGTTGGAAAGAGTTCATTCAGCGGCTTTCTCTACGGTGACTTGTGACTTGTTACTATAGTTACTACTTGCTATTATGAATAATTTGCTCTTTAATTGGATTTTACGAGCTCTGCTTAGAAATCACCCATCACCTCTTTTAGGGGTTATTGTTTCTCACACTGGGACTTGGTAGGCTTTTTGTGTGATTTGCTGTTTGAACCATTTCAGAGCTGCCTGACTCCCTTCGCTGGGAGAAACAAATCCATGGAATGGCAATGAAATGAATATCCCAGAGAACGGGAGGCTTGTCTGGTTCCAACTGCTTCTTCTGAGTTGCATCTCTCCATTTCCCTCTTATGTATTCAAGGACATTCCAGGAATGAGCAGATATTTTTTAAACAGGTGCAAGAAGTCCAAAGTTATCCTTAGAAGTTGCTCCGGTGCCAACAAGGTTTCTCTGCTTCCTCCTTTTCTTCAAGGGGACCATCTTGATGTGTGCTCTGTGTGCTCTGGGCGCCACCCTGGCACTGCTCTCTTCCCTTCTGCAGGGGGAGCTCGAACCTCACAAGAGCAGGCCTTCCGCCTCCATGCTCAACAGGCATGTTCATCACAGCACCTGGGGCTGCGGGTTGGGCAAATGACTTCTTTGGAAACCTTGGGATTGACACACGGTTGATCTCTCTCTCTCTCTCTCTCTCTCTCTCTCTCTCTCTCTCTCTCTCTCTCTCTCTCTGTGTGTGTGTGTGTGTGTGTGTGTGTGTGTGTGTGTGTGTGTGTGTGTGTGTGTGTGTGTGTGTGTTCCAGATGCCTTTTGCAAATATCAGGCATGGAAGTATAATGAATCATAAACCGGAAGCCCCGTATAATGAATCATCTTATGCAGTGTGTACGTGTGCGTGCGCATGCGTGTTGCTTATCAAAGGGAAATGTTAGATGCATCTCGCACAATGTACAAATCATCTAAAGATGAAAAAGAGAGAGGATAATAGATTCATAGAGATGGAAGAGACCTCAAGGGCCATCCAGTCCAACCCCCTCCCATGCAGGAACCCCCATCACAGTATTTGCGACAGGTGGCCATCCAGCCTCTGCTTAAAACCTCCAGAGAAGGAAACTTTACCACCCTCCGTGGCAGCATATTCCACTACCGAACAGCTCTGACTGCCATGAAGTTCTTCCTAATGTTCAAATGGAATCTGTTTTCCTGCACTTTGAGGCGATTGCCCTGAGTCTTAGTCTCTGAAGCCATGGAAAACAAGCCAGTCCCTTCCTCAATGTGACATCCTTTCAAATATTTAAACATAGCTATCATTTCCCATCTCAGCCTTCTTTTAGAAAGGCTAAACATTCCCAACTCGCTAAGCTCCTCCTCATAAGACATATGCTCCAGACCTTTAACCATCCTGGCCGCCCTCCTCTGGACTTGCTCATGATTGTCAACAACCTTTTATAATTGAGGCGCACAGAACTGGACACAGTACTCCATGTGGGGTCTGACCAGAGCAGAATAGAGACACTATCACTTCTCTTGATCTAGACACTATGCTTCTGTTGATGCAACCAAGAATCACATTGGCTTTCTTGGCTGCCGTATCACACTGCTGACTCATGTTCAGTTTGTGGTCCACCCAGACTCCCAAACTCCCCAGACTCAATCTGAAAAGGTCATTTTGGATTTTTATCCCATCATCTATGGAATTAGCAACCCTTCCCAATTTGGTATCATTTGCAAATTTAATCAGCATACTCTCTATCCCTTTGTCAGCTGTGAGCAAGCTTGATAATACGATATATAATCAATAATCATTATGTGAGCAAGCAATACACATGAACGTGCTTCCAGAAAGGGCAAATAAGATGTGACTTGGGCTGGGTAGCAAAGATACCTGGGCAGGGTGGCAGAGACACTGTGGTTTCCTGTTAATGGAAACAGGTGTTGCAAGAAGAAGCTCCAAAGCCAGCTGAAGCAAAACCCGGAAGAAGCAAAGACTTATGGACCCTAAAATGTCTAGGTGGGACCCAGCAAGTAGAGGGTGGTGCTGAGGTGTGGCCATGCAGAAAAGGGGTCTGAAACTGTATAAAAACCGCTGGAAATGTGTGTTCGAGGTCTTCTCTCATTGTGAGGGAGACCCCTTTTGTGTCTTCTGCAAAAGGCTGTCTGTTTCTGCACTTTGCTTTTGCTAAATAAACTCAGCGCTGAGAAATTCTCCTCTCTGTCTGACTTAGTCTCAATTCTTGGGAAATCTCAATCTTGCCTCATCTCAGTCTATGACTTAGCCTCATCTCTGAGCTCTCCTGACTTAGGCTATTTTTGAGCACTAAGACCACAATCTCACATTGGTGCATTGGCAAACGGGATCCGGCCATCGGACAACTCACTCCGAGCACCGGTTAGAACCGGTCCTCTGCCCGCTCGCCATTTTTGGGTGTGGCAGTTGCTCCGACCTTCCAGTCTCTGAACCCCTTCCTTCTCATTTTTTTCTGTTTTTGAGCACTGTTCCTGCTTGTTTTTTGTTTCCTTTTCAAGATTTTTTCATTTTTTCCCATTTTTTTCCTTTTTCCTTTTCTCCATTTCTCTTTTGAGATTTCCCTTGAGGCTTTGATTCCCTTCAATTTTTCCATTTTTTTTATTTTTTCTTCGTCGTTTGAGCAGCTGATTTTTGGTAAGTATGTCAAATCTCTTTTGCTGTTGCTTGAAGTAGTGGCTGGTCCAACTTCTGCTGAGTTGTGAGATAGTGCGGAATGGCCACAGGAGAGGTGGCCAACTGGGCAAATCAGAGAGAGAAGGATTTGCTCCGTGGGGTCTGATCAATCTCACAGGATCGGGAAAACATGCTAGGAAGCGGGGCGTTCGCTAGCTGTGCGGTTCTTGGATCCTTTAATGACGCTAGAGTAGGTGCTTTTCTCTTATTTCAGCTTTGACATATTTTTCAAAAATATTGGCCCTCCTACATGAAGATTTATGAACCCTCATTGAGGGTTTCTCACACCTTCATCCAAGTTATTAATGAAGATATTGAACAGCACTGGACCCAGAATAGAACCCTGGGGCACCTCACTGGTCAAGTCTCTCCAAGCTGAAGAGATACCATTTATGATCACCCTTTGGGTACAATCAGTCAACCAATTACAAATCCACCTAACAGTAGCACTATCTATTCCATATTCTGCTAACGTCTTTGCAAGTATGCCATGGGGGACCTTATTTCCCCATGGCATACTTGCAATGCATACTTGCCGTGGGAAACCTAACTTCAATAAGGTTGCCCATTGTATACTTGCAAAGAAATTGAAAGCTTGGCATTGGACTGTCCAGTGTCCAGAGAAACTTAGCCCTCGAAGATTAATTAAATAAAATCAACCTGGGCATTGGGGTGGCAGATCAGCTTCTGATGAGTAGAGGCAGCTAGGCAGAGAGCATGGGACAGAGCCAGACTTTTGGGCTAGTGGAAGAAGTCTTTCCTGCCCTCCACTCTCCACCTCAGCCTCCTCTATCCTGGAATCCTGGTGAGTAGGCTGAGGTGCACCACAGGAGGCAAAACATTTCTGTGGCAGAGAGGGTTAGGGTTAGGGTTAGGGTTAGGGTTAGGGTTAGGAAAGGAAGGGAGATCCTCTCCCCAGCCTCCCGTGTCTTCCCCAGGGAGAGGCACAGCACAGCCTTCCGGGTGGAGACCGAGAGACTCCTCCGCTCTCCTACTTTGGCCCTTAAATCTTCAGGATGAGGGTTCAGCCGATGGGCCCTTCTGTTCTCCTTGACAGGGGCTGGGCTCGATGACCCACAAGGTCCCTTCCCGTTCTGCAGCTCTAGGATGATGCCAACGCTGATATACCAGGAATGCAACGGGAACCCAGGGACTGTGGGCAGAGCTGATGGTGGCCAGGGGGAGGGGGAGGGGGAGGGGAGGGAGATGGGCAGAGATGCTTTCTATGGGTAGAGATGCTCCTTAGCAAGGTGTGGAGTAGATGAGGTCTGCTTGGCCTTCCTAGTACACTAGCTGAGGTGCTGTTGGGGAGGGAAAAGATGCCTCGGGGAAGAACAGCATTCTGCCTCGGAGGCAGCTTTCACCTGCACTGCCCGTCACACAATCACAGCAGCAACCCTAACTCTCACCCACCCAAGAAGAAAGAAATGGGGAATCACTTCCAAGTGTTCTCTACCTGGAAAACCCAAAAAGGAGTCACCCAAAGTAAAAACTGATTTGATGACTCATAGTTCTTATTGTGCCCAGAACTGTGATGGGAGCCATGCTGTTACAATTCTGTCTTCTGTTGTCTCTTAAGAACAAACTGCTTAGGATGCCACTGAGAGAACAAGAAGAGCGAGGAAAGCACGAGGCTTTCAGAAGGAGCCGGAGGAAGGGGAGATAATGTTGTTTTGTATTCCACAGGGTTCTGATTGGTGGGGGATATTAAAATGCAGAACTCTCAGGAACAAATGGGGCTATTAGAGGCCCACATCATCTTTATGGGTATAATCCCTCTGTTGAAATGGAATGAGGAGTTTGTACATACATACATACATACATACATACATACATACATACATACATACATACATACATACATACATACATACATACATACATACATAGTAAAACTATAGTGTTACACCCCCTGCCTATCAGAGAAAAAGGGAAAATGCAAGAAGGGAAAAAGGGACATTGTTTTCATGTGTTGAGTTTTGTCTGCTCTTGCTGTTCTGACATGCTTATCTCTTTCCTGCTGAGGGCCAGTTCATGTGAGGGAGTCCGCCTATAACAACAGCTAAGTTAAGTCCTTGTGCCAAGCTGGGAAAGATGGTAATTGTTGGAATGCCAACAGAAAGGCCCCTAGTCTCCAATGTAAGTCCTGCCATCAGATTGTGGGTGTGTGTGTGTGGGTGGGTGTGAGAGAGAGAGAGAGAGAGAGAGAGAACCACAGGTTTAACCCTATTCTTCCAAAGGGTCCTAATGAACCCATAAGAACTGCAAAGTGGCTCCCAGTTTCAGGAGGGAAAGTTCCTTTGGTGCCCGTAGGAGGAAAGGAACTTAGAAACTGAGGTGCTAAAACTCTCAGCCCTGTGCACAGTCCCTGTTCTTTTCCCACTTGCCTGGTCCCTCAAGATCCAGAATTAAACCTTGGGATCAGAAACCTGTTCACACCTTTGTGGGTTCTTTTAAAACCTATTTACTTTGCTGCTCGCTCTGACTCAAAAATATAGAGGCAGTCTTTAAAAATATGTTTATTAAAATACAAAAATAAGGAAAAGTAAGTAAAAAAATCTTAAAAATCTTAAAGAATTTAGAGAACTTAGATACACCAAGAAGAGTTCCAATAAAAAAGATCTATCCTACTGTAAGTAATTCTGACAAACTGATGTATAGCATCCATTGCTACAATCTAATAAGCTACCTAAAATTGCATTGCTAGCTTAATCATGGCTTCTCTCCCTTTCTCTTTCAAAAAAACATTATTCTTCACTCTCTCTAGTCTCCTCCTACATTCTCGATCCTCCTATAAGTATCACCCAATGAATGTCCATTAAGCTGCATATTCAAACATCTCTGTATTTCTTGACACACCTTCCTTACTCACAGAGCTCTCCTGGCTTCCAGATTGTTGTCTCTTCCAGAATTCTCTCTGCCAGCCTTGCCCTATAAGCGAATAGCAGCTGCAAGATTCCTTTTTTTTATGTCATTCAAAGCTTTATTCCGTTGATGACAAGTACAAGCATTCAAGTAGAGCAAGTAACAAATGATATGATTTGTGACATGATAACACTGCCAAACATCTTTTTTTCCAAAATGATATACTGTACTTTTTACACAATCAGTCCCTTTGGATTAATTACCTTATATGGACATCACGCCACATATACTGTGTTATGACATCAAATTTGCATTGGTCATATTGGCTCTGTTCTAAAACTTTGAATTCTGCTAACATTATCCTTCTAGGGACCTTGACTTTTTTTAAAATATAATTTTATTATTTTATAAAGAAAGTGAGATTGTTTTACATTGATAACAATCACAGAACCCAAACATCATTTATAAGGTTTTTAACACAATTATTAACTCTTGCCATCTTCTTAACAAAACATCATCTTCTCCTTTCAGGCGGCCGGAAAGTCTGTCCATTTCAATAGGCAAGTATAATTTCCAGCTGCAAGATTCCTGAAAAACAACTCGCTGCTCTTTGACTACAAGACTACTACATATCCCATGTACCTCTAATTTCCTCACAAGGCCCACCCAATCCAAAGAGGAGCTTTCTGTGTTGTGCTTAGGTCTGTGTGCTTTGGGGTTGTGTGTGTGTGTGTGTGTGTTTGTGTGTGAGAGAGAGAGAGAGAGAGAGAGAGAGAGAGAGAGAGAGAGAGAGAAATTGATCATCCGTATTATCTTCTTGATGATGATGATGATGATGATGATGATGATGACAGGAGCAACAATAACAACGACAAATCACTTTTAAACTGGACCCTATGGATCATGGACTCCAGCCCCTGTCAAGGGGACACAGTGAGGAATCAAACTTCTCTGGCTCCACAGCCAAGTATTCCAAAGCTATTCAGGAGTTCTCAGTCTTCACTGGTACTGGAGTAAGGAAAGGGTTAAAAGTCAAAGTCCTTCTGCTGACTCCATAAGAACATAAGATAAGAACAGCCTTTCTGGGACAGGCCCCAGCCCATCCAGTCCAGCATTCTGTCTTACACAGTGGCTCACCCTTGGCTTCAGGGTCTTATCAAGCAGATGTCTTCACCTGCTTACAGTTCCCTGCAAATGGCATTGAGAGTTATTCTGCCTATCTCTCCAACCTGGAGGTCATGATAGCATGGATACCCTTGTTCTCCATGAACTTTTCTACTCCTTTCTTAAAGCTGTCAAGGCTGACAGCTGTCACCACTTCTTCTGGTAGGGAGTTCCACTGATCCCTTGGGTGAAAAAGGACTTTCTCTTATTTGTTTGAGATCTACCACCCAAAAGTTTCATGGAGTGCCCCCTAGTTTCCCCCTAGCAATAGGGAAAACAGCTTTTCCTTATCTACTTTGTCCACAGTGTATGATTTTATAAACTTCAATCAGGTCACCTCTTACACCTCTGCACTTTTTCCATTTCCATAATATCCTTCTGGATGTATGGTGACCAGAACTGTACCCAGTCCTCCAGATGGGGCCTCACCATAGATTTATAAAGAGGCAAAATGACACTAGCTGACTTATTTTCTATACCCTTCCTAATGTTCCCTAGCATTAAATTTGCTTTTTTCAATGCTGTGGCACACTGGATTGACACCTTCCATCAGGACACCATAAGGTCCCTTTCCTGGTTTGTTGCAGAGATTTCAGACCCCATCAGTTTATAAATGTAAATGGGTTTTTTGGACCCCAACATGCATCACTGCACTCACTAATGTTGAAGTTCATTTACGACTGGTTTGCGACTTTCTATTCCTTCCTCCGTCATTAATAAAGATATTGAACAGCACTGGACCTGAACAGAACCCTGGGGCACCCCACTGGTCACGTCTCTCCAAGCTGAAGAGAGGCCATTTATGGTCACCCTTTGGGTGTGATCAGTCAACCAATTACAAATCCACATGACAGTAGCACTATCTATCTCACTTTGTACTAACTTCTTAGCAAGAATACCATGGGGAACCTTATCGAAGGGCTTAGTAAAGTCCAGATAAACTATATCCACAACATTCCCCTCACCCACTGATAATTCTATCAAAGAAAGAGATCAAATTAGTGTGGCATGACTTGTTTTTAAGAAACCTGTGTTGACTTCTTGTAATGACAGCATTGTTTGTTAAATAATTGCAGACTGACTGTTTAATAATCTGCTCTAGGATCTTTCCAAGAATTGAAGTCAAGCTGACTGGGTGGTAATTATTTGGGTCCTCTTTTTTTTCCCTTTTTGAAGATGGGGAAAATATTAGCCGTCCTCCAGTCGATGGGGACTACTCCTGTTCTCCAGGACTTCTCAAAGATTATCGCTAATGGTTCGGAAATTACTTCCGCCAGTTCTTTTAATATCCTTGGGTGTAATTCATCTGGCCCTGGAGACTTAAATTCATTTAATGTTTCCAGGTGTTCCTGTACCAGCTCTCTACCTATTCTGTTGCAATTCCCATCCTACCTCATCTACTCTTTGTCCCAGCAGATCTCTTTCTTCCTTTTTGGAGAAAACGGAGGCAAAGTAGGTGTTGAGTAGTTCTGACTTTTCCTTGTCTCCTGTTAGTAACTGGTTATTATCGCCACACAGAGAGCCTATCATTTCCTTATTTTTCCTTTTGCTGCGGACATAACTAAAGAAACCCTTTTTACTATCTTTAAGCTCTCTGGGAAGTCTAAGTTCGTTTTGCGCTTTAGTTTTTTTTTTTTACCATCCCCCTGCATATATTAGCTGTTTGCTTATATTCCTCTTTGGTGCATTTTCCATTTTTCCATTCCTTGTACTTGATTTTCTTTATAGTTAGTTGATTTTAAAGTTCTTTAGTAAACCATTGCGGTTTCCTTAGACCTCTCCCATTTTTTCTTCTTGTTGGAACAGTTTTAAATTGTGCCTTTAATATCTCGCTTTAAGGAACTCCCATCCATCTTGGACTCCCTTCTCTTTCAGTGTGTCGGTCCATGGATTTCTTAGAATTTAGTTTAGCAGGACATGCATGGACCTCCTCCCTGGTTATTTCTATCTGGCTTAAATCTTCGGTTTCTCTCCACCTCCCAAAGGCTACGTACATATTTTAAAAAGATGGATGTTTACTGCATTTATGCAATGGACTTCTTGTGTTGGTTGCTGCCTAACACATACTGTTTCCTCCATGTCTACATCAGGGTCATTGATGAGGTTCAACAGAGGGATGTGCAGGGTGGTGCATCTAGATAAAAAGAATGAATTGCACAGATATGGAATGCCCTCCCAAATGAGACTCGCCTGGCACCGACGTTGATAACATTTCGGCGCCAGGTAAAAACCTTACTGTTCCAGAAGTTTTTCAACTAATGATTGTGGGTCCTGATGGCAATTTTAGTGGTGTGTTTTTAATGTATCGTATTTATTGCATTTACCTGTTTTTATTGTTCTAATTTTATTGAAATTTTGATGTTTTAATTGTCCATTTTGATTGTGAGTGGCCCAGAGACCTTTGGGTAGTGGGCGGCATACAAGCTATATAAATAAATAAATAAATAAATAAATAAAATATAGGATGAGAGACACCTGGCTGGAAAATAGTACCTGTGAAAGGGATCTGGGAGTCTTGGGGGACCACAAATTGAAGATGAGTTGGCAGTGTGATGCAGCAGCCAAGAAAGCCAATGTGATTCTTGGTTGCATCAACAGAAGCTTCATGTCTAGATCAAGGGAAGTGATAGTACTGCTCTGTTCTGCTCTGGTCAGACCCCACCTGGAGTTCTGTGTCCAGTTCTGTGCACCTCAATTTAAAAAGGATGTTGACAACCTTGAGCGGGTGCAGAGGAGGGCAACCAGGATGGTTAAGGGTCTGGAGGAAATGTCTTATGAGCAATGGCTTAGGGAACTGGGAATGTTTAACCTTTCAAAAAGAAGACTGAGAGGGGATATGATACCTATGTTTAAATATTTGAAAGGATGTCATATTGAAGAGGGAACAGGTTTGTTTTCCATGGCTTCAGAGACGAGGACTCGGGGCAATTGTTTCAAACTGCAGGAAAGCAGATTCCATTTGAACATTAGGAAGAACTTCATGACTGTTAGAGCTGTTCGGCAGTGGAATATGCTACCACAAAGGGTGGAGGTGTCTCCTTCTTTGGAGGTTTGTAAACACAGGCTGGATGGCCATCTGTTGGAAGCACGATGATGGGGGTTCCTGCATGGCAGGGGGTTGGACTGGATGGCCCTTGAGGTCTCTTCCAACTCTAGGATTCCATGTTCTATGTTCCATGATGGATGTCAGGTAGGAGGTAGTAGCATCTTGGACAGCTCCTGCAGCTGTTGGAATAGAACCCAATTGGCTCCCAATGTTTAATCCTCCTTGGGTTTAAGGATCATCGGGACAGGCCCTTCTCTTGGTTCTATCACCTTCTCAGGGATGCTTGCCTAGTGGGGGCCTTCTCAGTGGTTGTCTCCAGGTTCTCCATTACTTGGGGGAACCATTGTGGCCCCCTGTGCAGAGGTCACTAAGGTTGGACAGGTCTTGAATCTGCTGCTTCCCTATATGTGAGTCAATTAACAAACACCCCTCACTATGTTTACTTGAATAAGTGGCTTGAAAAAAATCTAAGTCAGACTGAGGTCTCTTTAAGAAAACAAACAAGTAAACAAATGCATGCTTGCAAGCAACATTTCCAGCATGTTGAAGAGCTGGTTTTAATTGTTGCTTTCTGGTTGAGTTGATTGATGTGACAATATTGTTTTTGTGTTTTATATTGCTTTCCTGTTAAATTTTACTGTAGTGTTTTTTTATGGTGAACCATCCTGAGAACCTGTGCTGAATGGTGGCTTATAAAGCCAGTGAATAAATAAGAAGAAAAATTCAAATTAGGAGAACCAGCTTGGACATCCCCCTCCAATGTGAATGGCAGCTAGATTAACATAATAAGCTCTGGATGTACCTGATCTAAATACAAACCCTGATATGGAGGAAGACAAAGGAGCATGAGAGCTCTGCTCCTCGCCCTGTGAGCTAAGCAGAGAGCTGGATTTTGGCTCCCAGGATCCCAAGGCTAAGACTCTAAGTACTACAACACTTTCTGTATTAGCACTATATTGTGTAGCATCTCTGTCAGTTGGTCTATTGCCAGGCACAGCTGAAAGACCGATTTATCATCTATAAAGTCCTATAAAGCTTAGGTCCAGGCAATGAGGACCTAAATAACTTGAACACAAGTGAGATATGACCACCTTCACAACTACTTGAAAGGCTGTCATTACAGAGGAGAGGCAGGATCCTTTCTTGACCATTCTAGAATGCAAGAAACATCACAATGGACTCAAGTTACAGGAAGCCTGATTTAGGTTGACTATCCAGAAAAACCTCCTGCTGAAACAGTATGGCAATGGAACCAATGACCTCAAGATGTAGTGAGCATTCCAACCTTGGAGGCATTCAAGAGAAAATGGGACAACCAAGCATCAGATCTCCTTTAATTTGGATTCCTCCCTTGAGCAGGTGGTTGGACTTGATGACCTTAGAGGCCCCTTCCCACTCTGTTTTTCTAGGATTAATGAAAATGCACAAAATCCTATCCAGACTTTAGTGTGGATGATGAATGAGGTGAAATTCTCCAACTTCTCCAAAATGGGAAGGGGAGATTGAAAGAGAGCGCTTTCCACCTTCACCCACGAACGAGCGTGAAGAACCTGCCAAAGAACACAAAAGCTAGGAAACTTGTAGTTGCTCATCAACATGCCAGCTTAAATGTGAAGTCCCATGCAACCTCTCCTCTACCATGGTGGACTGGTGGGCTCAGTCCAGAGCTAGTTGAGAATCCTGAGCTGCTAGGAATATGTGCCCAGCTGCAGTCTGGATAGTTCTTGACATGGAACAGCTGCATCAGAGATCTCAAGCAGGGATGAAGACTTGAGTCGCAGGACTAACGCTACACTGATGATGACTCAACTCAGATTCGGCTCATTTTCTTTTTTCAATGACTCAGACACGACTCACAACTTGGAACCCATTCCACCACTGTCATTTTTTCTGGGGGTGGGGGGAGGTAAAGGTTCTACCAAAGACTCTGACTTACACTGGCGGTGCAGGCTTCAAAGACTTGCCAATGTCCCCGATGGGTAGCCCCAAGTACAGCAGACTGAGTGAATCAACTCCTGCAGGAGCAGTTAACCCCATTGTAGTAGCGTGGGTTTTAGTGATTTCAGCAGTGATTTCAGCTCTTAGACAAAGCAGGCTGGAGACAGCTTCTAGTGTAACAGCTCTTTATTCAGGGAGAGAACAAGACTGGGGACTGGGGAGAGGGAGCTACATTTATAGGAGCCAGGACTGGCTAGGAAAAGATACATTTTGGAGGGAACAATTACAACCAATCACAAAGCTGCCTTTTGGCGGAGACCAATAGGATTGAGGATCCAAATGCAGCAACTTGAATAAACCAATAGGCCTGTTCCCTTTGGAACAGGAACAGAAACCAATAGGAATACAGATCAATACACAACACCCCCCTGGTGGGCACAGCACACGTAATCCTTTGGATATTGTGGGGCCCTGCGACTTCTAATTGATCTCCTGACTACGGGTGTTGCAGGGGCTTGAGTAGGCAGTGTCTGTGGTGGAGAGTCTACTGTAATAGCTTCGTCTGACACGGAGGGGGTTTCAGACAACTCAGTGTCCCTGATCTGTTCCTCAGCACCATGAGGACTTGCAGGAGCAGATTCATTTGCTGAAACCACTGGTACCTGCACTCCTGGGGCATCTCCACTCTGATCTTGCAGCTGTGACTCATTCATGGGGGTAGTGTCACTCTCGAGCTGCAATTCTCCCACACCTGTATCAACTCTACTGGGCGCTCTGCACCTCAGTTGGTCCACGTGCCTACGCCAGACCCTGCCATCTTCAATGGTCACGTAATAAGAGACTGGCCCAGATGCTCTGGTGATCACCCCTGGCACCCACAGGGGACCTCTGGCATAATTTCTCACCCAGACCAAATCTTCAGGAGCAAAATACCTTGTAGAGTCGCTCTCTGCCTGTGGAGGTGCTCTAGCATTGCGGTTCGGCATTTTGTCTGGGTGGACATAGTCCAGCACCGTTACCAGCCTTCTACCTAGGAGCAGCTCTGCTGGCGACTTGCCCGTAGTAGTACACGGCGTCGCATGCTGCAAGAACAACATTCGAGCAATGCGCGTTGACCAGTCACCCTCCATCAAGCGTGCAATAGATCCTTTGGCTGTCTGCACCATGCGCTCAGCCTGCCCATTGGATGAGGAATGAAAAGGAGCTGAGGTGACCCCTCTTATGAAATTATCAGCCAGAAATGCCCTGAATTCTTGGGATACAAAGGCTTCTCCATTGTCTGATACAATGGTCTCGGGCAACCTGTGGGTTGCGAACAGCTGTCTCAACACTTTGATGACCACAGCTGACGACATGCTGGGAACCATAGCCACCTCTAACCATTTAGAATACGCATCAACGATAACAAAAAAAAACCTTTCCTTGGAATGGCCCAGCAAAATCTAAGTGCAGCTGGCTCCAGGGATTCCTGGTCTGCTCCCACCAGTGGACTGGTGCTCTGGCCACTTCTGGGTGCACTTCCTGACATGCCTTGCACGTCCGTACCCATTGTTCAACATCTCGGTCCATCCCAGGCCACCATACATAGCACCGGGCCAGCGACTTCATCCTGACTATTCCGGGATGCCCCATGTGCAGTGTATCCAGAACCCTGTTTCTCAGTGGCGCTGGGATGATCACCCTGTCTCCCCACAGGAGATAGCCCTTATGCAGGGATAGCTCATGTTGCCTTGTTGCGTATGGTCTAAATTTTTCTTCATGCGGGCCACCTGGCCATTCCCTCCCCACCCAAATGAGCACACGGGAGAGAGCGGTATCTTTCCTCGTTCTCTCAGCTATTTCAGTGGCAGTTACAGGGACCCCCGGAAGTGTTTCCAGCATCATCACTCGTTCCACTGGGGCAGGATCCGCATCACTCACACCACGAAGGGGCAAGCGACTTAGTGCATCAGCGTGGCACAACCTTTTCCCTGGAACATGGGTCAGGGTGTATTGGAACCCATTCAGGAATATAGACCATTACAACATTCTAGGGGAGAGAATCTGCGGTGTCTGTTTGTTCGGGTTGAACAATCCTAACAGAGGCTTGTGGTCAGTTTAAAGGAAGAAGTGGCGACTGTATAAATAGGCATGAAACTTTTTAATCCCTGCCACTATTGCCAGGGCTTCCTTGTCAATTTGTGCGTAGTTGCGCTCCGTTGGCGACAACGTACGAGAATAGAACGAGATGGGCTTTTCTGACCCATCCGCTTCCCTATGGCTCAGCACAGCTCCCAGCCCATACTGAGAGGCATCACATGCCAGGAGAACAGGTTTTGACTAGTCATAATGAGCGAGGATGCTCCTGCTAGTTAGCATGCCCCGCAAGGTGTTAAAAGCCTTCTGCTGTGCCTGAGCCCAACGCCACACACTCTTTTTCTTCAATAGTTTGTGCAACGGTTCCGCTATTGAAGCTTTCTGAGGTAGGAATGAATGATAAAAGTTAATAAGTCCCAAGAATGACTGTAACTCCGTCTTGTTCCGTGGGCATGGTGCCTCAGTAATGGCTTTGATTTTAGAGTCAGTGGGGTGGATGCCTGTTGCATCAATTTTAAACCCCAAGAAATCCACAGATGGCACCCCAAAACTGCATTTTTCCTTTTTTAGCTTCAGCCCCACTTCTTTAAATTTGAGTAACACAGCACGGATATGCCCAACTAGTTCCTGGAGGTCTTTCCCAGCAATCAGAACATCATCAAAAAATGGCAAGACCCCTGGCAGACCCCTTAACAGGCGCTCCATTAGCCCTTGAAAAATCCCTGGGGCCACACAAACTCCAAACTGTAATCTGTTTACTCGGAAAGCCCCTTTGTGTGTTAGGATAGTCTGTGCTTCCGCAGATTGTGGAGTCACTGGCAGCTGCTGGTAAGCTAGTGCCAGGTCAAGTTTGGTGAAATTCCCCCCCCCCCAGCTAGTTTTGCCAGCAGCTGTGAGATGACTGGAATGGGGTGTGAATTTCCTCTGAGTGCCTTGTTGATACTACATTTGTAATCTGCACAAAATCTCACTTCCCCATTTGCCTTAAGGGGTGTGACGATAGGAGTCTCCCACTTAGAAGAGTCCACAGGTGAAAGAACTCCCTGTTTGACCAATTTGTCCAGTTCCGCCTCAATCTTGAGTTGCAGCGCAAATGGCACTCGCCTTGGCTTGAGTCGTATTGGGGCCACCCTGGGGTCCAGCTCAAAGTCAATTGGAGGCCCTTTATAACCCAGTTTTCCACTGAAGAGTTCAGCAAATTCCTGGCCTAACGCCTTGCCGAACTCTGGGGAAGTTTGGACTGAATTGAGCCCTGATATACACAGTCCCAAGGCGGGAAACCAGTCAGTACCCAGGAGACTGGGGCGACTCCCCTTTGCAATCACCAATTTAAGCACGGCCTGTTTCTCCCGGAATTGTACCCCCACCACCCACATTCCTAGAATGTGGATGCGGCCAGCCGTGTATGATTGCAAGGTTGCTGGGAATGGTTCCAGAGAGGGGAACTTACCCCCAGGGAAGAGCCCCCTTGCAGTCTGGTCTGAAACAATGGGGAATCCAGATCCGGAATCCACCTCCATGTCGCATGGTTGACCTTCAATCTTCACTCTGACGGATGTTTTGCCTTCCGCCAGGAACTGCACAGTCTCTCAGATGATCTCTGTGAGATAATTGCAGTTGTCCAGGAGATGAGTCGTGGTGGATGATCTGCGACGCGTTGATCTAGGTGATCCTGTTGTTTCAGCTGCCACCGACCTACAGGCCCTGGCGATGTGTCCTGACTTTCCGCATGCCCTGCACGTAGCATCACGAAAACGGCAGCTTTTCCGCTCATGGTTTCCGCCACAGCCTGGGCAAGCGCCTCGGCGATCTTTGGGCCGTGCATCAGCCTGACGCACCAACTCGACACCATGGACTGGGCTCTGGCTTGGGCTAGCCTCTGGTTCATCCATGGCATCGGCAGCCTCTACCCGCAGCTTTGGGCTTTTTTGCTGCTGAGCCCCCCAACAAATCGATTCAAGAGAGTGTCTTCAAGAATTGGGAAGCCACAATACTGAGCAAGCTCCCGGAGTCCTGCCAGGAATGCAGCCACAGATTCTCTGGCTTGCTGCTGCCTTTTCTGGAACTCCATCCGCCAGGCCATCTTGGTTTTGGTAGGTGCCAAGTGGCTTGTCAGCTGGGCGAAAATGCTTGTGAGTGATGTCTCACTCAACTTTTGTGGGGCGAGCAGTGCCTTGGCCAACATGAAGGTCTCACGCCCACAGCAACTCAGGAACATGGCCCTTCTTTTGCTGGCACCAGTGATTCCTTGAGCCACCACGAATAACTCGAAGCATTCAACATAGTCCTCCCAAGTATGGGGCTCCGATGGCTGGAAGGGCTCCAATACCCGTGGACTTTCCATTCTCCAGGCAGGCAGGGTCGTCTTCTAAGCTGGCTGGTGAGTCTTATTCTCCACTGCGATCCGGACTCTGAGTCAGTGTGATGATCCTCTGCTTCTCAGCATTCCGGATCCCATCCTCGTCGCCAGTGTAGTAACGTGGGTTTTAGTGATTTCAGCAGTGATTTCAGCTCTTAGACAAAGCAGGCTGGAGACAGCTTCTAGTGTAACAGCTCTTTATTCAGGGAGATAACAAGACTGGGGACTGGGGAGAGGGAGCTACTTTTATAGGAGCCAGGACTGGCTAGGAAAAGATACATTTTGGAGGGAACAATTACAACCAATCACAAAGCTGCCTTTTGGCACAGACCAATAGGATTGAGGATCCAAATGCAGCAACTTGAATAAACCAATAGGCCTGTTCCCTTTGGAACAGGAACAGAAACCAATAGGAATACAGATCAATACACAACACCCATGGGTGGCCTCCATGAAGTACCAGTCAGCCTTTGGCCTGACGAAGCAAAGCCTTGATTGGGAACCGCACCGTGCTTGGATTTCCCACAAAGCATGTGCTGAGAACAATACTATGGTAAGGGGAGGCAGGATGGGCGGGGGTGGAACTGTCCCCCACCCGTCTCTCTTTATTTATCTCATATTCACAAGCCTTCAATATTTCATGAGCCCTCGGTAGTTAATAATGGATGGGAACATGTTTACAGAGAGAGATTTCTCAGTGTAGATATAAGAGGGCCCCTCCCAGGACCTGTTTTTCGCTCCTGCTTACATTTCCCCACTGACTGCTGGCTTTCCGAGCGATCCAGCCTGGCCATCTGTGGGAGCTTCAGGGAACGCTTGCCTTATGCAAAGGGAAAGGAGAGGCAGAGATGGGCTTCAGATGTGGGGTGTGTGCTTTGGAAATGAAACCCCTCCCACTAGGCAAACCTGGGCCATTATGCGCTGAACCCATCAACCTCCGACTCCTCCCACCTTGGCTTGTGAACGACTTGGCATCAGATGATCCACCTGCTTCTTTTCCGATTTCTGTCTCTCACCAGGGGCTGAAACTTGTTGTGTTTGAAGCCATGAGCTTGTCGTCCATTGCTTAAGAGGAAAAAAAGGACTTCTACCCAAGTTCGGAGCCTACGCTGATGGCGTGAAGCCTAGGAAACCCAGGTTTTATTCATCTTGCTCTATACCAGGGTTGTGGGAGGACAAGGTGCACAAATGTGGGATAGGTGAAGCCTGGTCTGGCAGTAGTGTCTGGGGGAAAGAACTCAGAGGTTTTTAGTACACACCCAGCTAAACACGAACTGACAGGGTTATGTGGCAGCCAAAAAAGTTCAATGCAATTCAAGACACATTCAGAGTAGTTTAGTACAGGGATCATAAAAAGCAGTAAGGCCACAATATTCTGCTTCCAACAGATCATGACTGGGATAGTGTGTCCAGTCTTGGGCACTGTGGTTTAAGACAGCTGTCAATGTGAACAGTTGGAAGTTGTGGATACATTTCCCCTGGAGATTTTTTTTTAAATGAGGGGTTATCTGATAACTGGCTTCAGATATCTGAAGGACTGTCACATGAAAGACTGAGTCAGATTGTTTTTCCTGCTCTTTTTGGGGGGGGGCGGGGGTAGGAATCGGGAGACTCAAATTCTAAGAAAAGGGGTTGCAGCTAAACATTAGGTAAGACCTCTTTGATTGCAAAGTGGATTACTCAGAAGGTGGTGGCCTCTCCTTTGTTCAAGGCTTTTAAAAGAGTGCAGAGGGTCCTCTGTTGAGGATGCTTTTCCCGTCAGCTTCCAGGCAGGTGGCCCCAGGGTCCCTTGTAACTATGATTCATGGTTCCATCTTTCTTGATTCACCAGACGTGACATTTTTAAAAGCTTCAAGATTTCCAACTTTCTGGGGAAACTTTGACTTGACTCAAGTCCCTGCTGCCGCCTTCTCTCGTTCCTTCCTCCCAAGTGAAGGGTGCCGGGAGGAGAGCTAGAGATCTGGCCTGAAGTAGGATTTTAACCCATCACTTGCAGTCTTGAATGAGGCATCTCCAGAAGCAGGTAAAGAAACTGGAATATGTTTCTAGGCAAAATAACATGGTTTCAGGCACAGGTTATAGGCATTGCACAGGAAGATTAGAGCAACTGAGCATTTTTAATCTCTAGAAGGCAAGTACGCGACAGAAGGGAAAAGATGCCTTCTTTCAAATGGAAGGAGAAGGACCTAGATTTGCCCTTCACGGTCTCAGCAAGTAAGTCTAGAACTAACAAATTAAAAAATAAGGCAGGGCAGATTTCAACTAATTATTGGGAACAACCTCTTAATGATATGGAAAGATTGGCAGTGTAATCTCTTTCCAAGCAAGGAGACCCATGTGGGCCACTATCTCATGGGGAGCCTAAACAAATCTGTGTTGTGATGTTCCAGCCCAGAGAATCCTGCTTGAGGCAGGTTGGAATAGACCTCTTCCCCACAAGGTTTCCTCCCAACTAGAGTTGAGGGATCAGCAGTGGACCATTCCTTGAGGGCAGACCCACGGAAAGGCCCTTGTGATGTAACTGTGGATGGATGCTGAAGCAACACTGAAAAAATGCTCTGTGTGAGAATGATGATGAAGAGATCCCTTCTGAAGTTGATTTATGGCATGAGGATGAAGCCCAAAAACAGGACCGGCAGCATCTCATTCCCTGGGCCAGAAGAACGGGCTTCGAAATGTGAGCCTCTGCCAAAACCTGAGCCATGGCAACCTTGCTGTAGGATTTATGATGATGCACACATAATTGGCATTGGCCTCATCTCTATGGCCGAGTGACCCAAGCCGTATCTGACAGTTATTGACATGCCCTTAATTCTGAGGGGAGGGAATGTGCCAGTCGCCCTTCCATTCCCATTTCTGTGGCAGGTCTCTAGGACGGCCCTTCTGCCCTCCACACATTGAGGAGGGTCATGCAAGTGACAACCGAGGAGGCAGGCCTTGAATGGACGGCAATTGTAATGACTGGACAGGCCTCTCCCGTAAAGTTGAACCAGATTATTTGAAGGGGAAAAGCTTGTTTCATTTGAGACACAAGACTGCATGCTGCTTTTGGGGACATTTCTTCCTGGATCCCAAGGTCTGCTTGCAGGGCTGTTGCTTCTGACGTTTCTCTGCACCATGCAACCGTGGGAGCTGCTCTCATGCTGCATCTGAGCTCATATTTCTATCTCCCCCCCTCCCTCCCTCCCTCCCTCCTCTCCTTGCTGTCTTCTGCCTTTGGTGATGAGGTGACAAACTGGGAAGGCCTCGGCAAGAGAAACAGCTGAGCAGGGCTATCCATTTCAGGAACTGCACCTCTCAGCAACTCACGATTTATCTCTGGGCCTCTCTGAGATGAATGCATCATCCCTGACATTCAGTTTGGCTCTCTGGTCCTGCTGCACCTGCACTCGCTCTGCCCATGGAATGTGCTCTTGCAGTTCTCGGCTGAGCTAGTCCTCAAGGGTCATGGGGTGCCTTGTGGCAGAAGAATCCTCCCTTCCCCTTGAGACAATATTAACCTCTTTCCTCCATAGAGATGAACACAGGGGGGAGTCTTCTGCAGAGTCTGACTCTGGGCCAGGACCGTCTGTTCTGAGTGGACGATCCATGGCCCTTGGGTGGATTTCCTAGCCTCACCTGAAGGTTCTTGGTGCTCCCAGTGATCGCCCACAAACGTCATAGAAGAGTGAAGTGGGAAAGAGGACCATGAAGCCATCCAGTCCAACCCCCTGCTCCACACAGGAATACAAGTCAAAGGATAAGTGCCAGGTTCCCCTCCCAAATTTCTCTTAAAGGCCTCCAGGGTTGGAGCACTCACCATCTCTCGAGGTCACTGTTTCCATTGGCATACTACTCTAACAGTTAGTAAGCTTTTCCTGATATTCAGCCAAAAGCTGGGTTCTCTTAACTTGAGCCTGTTATTGCACATCTTGCCCAATCCTGCTTAGCTTCTGAAATTAGAAGAGATCATGTACCTGCAGGGTGATGAAAAATAGGCCTGGGCACTGGTGTCTTCTTGTGACTGGTCCTTTCTACATGGTTGAGAGCTTCCACATGCCAAGGGTCTGAGGTGCTCCCCAGGGCAATTCTGGGTAGGACCAGAGAAGAATCCTGCCAGACAAGGCCACTCATGCTCAACTCCATGGATCAATGATCTAACTCTGTGCCAGATGTTTTCCTCTGATCCTATGCACTTAGGATTGCTTTGGGGAGCCTCCACCATGTTTGGAGGCCTTGCCCTTCTTTTTACCAGCTGCTGGCTTGCAAACAGTGTGTGTGTTGGGGTGGTGGTGCAGGAAGCAGGAAAGCTGAGTAGTACACATCTGACCAGTGACCACTTCTTCCCTGGAAAGAAAACACCTCACAGCAGTGCTTCCTTTTCTTTTTAAGCCCTTCTCACCTGTGGAAACTCTATTCTTCTTAGAGACAGACACAATCTAGGCACAGTGTTTTGCTCGCAATTATCCCCCGATACACAGACGTATCCTGCCCTTGCATCTACGGAGTGCTGTGTGAGGTGCACTCTAATTGCCCTCCTTCGCCTTACCTGGGGCACATCTTAATACATAATTGCATAGCATTATGCAGAGAACTGTGTGACAATCACTTTGGATAATCACACAGAGCAAAGGTTTCTGCCAGGCTCCTCCGGCATATAAGAGATACTTCAGCGGTGCTCTTATTTCCCACCCCAGGAACTCAATCTTCTTTTGCAGGGACGCTTCCAGGAAAACACAGGCTTGGCCACAGGCTGATGGGTGACATCTCGAGAAGAACAGGGTTTGCAAAGGGACATTTTTTATTTATTTATTGCAGAAACAAGAGATGCAGCAAATCAGGAGGATTCAGAGATGCTTCCCTCCAACTGGAAAACCATGAGCTAGTAAGGGATGCTCGGGACTCTGACAAATCCTAAAGGATTTCCCCCTTCAGGGCTCAACAATCCTGAAGTGGCAACCCAAGCTCCACATGCCAGTTTAGATGATGACAGCAACAATGACAATAATGACAATGACGACAGCAAACAGCAGCAGCAATAATAATAATAATAATAATAATAATAATAATAATAATAATAATAATAATAATAATAATAATAATAATAATAATAATAATCAAACAAACAAACAAACAAACAAACAAACCATCTTTCAAGAGCAAAGCTGGAAGGGACCCTGGTGGATCATCAAATCCGCCCCCTGTCGAGTCACCGTGGGGAATCAAACTCCTGACCTCTGGCTCCTCTTCCAACTGGTTACCAGTGGCTAGGCTGGTTGAGGATAATGGGAGTTGTTAGTGGTACACACTTGAAGAATGTCTGTGAAGATTCTCAGTATTCCAAGTGAGTTTATCTGGAAGTTGAGTCATGGCAACTAGACTTCTTTTCTTGAAAGATTGAAATGTTTCGCTGCTCATCCAAACAGCTTCGTCAGTCTGAGGAAAGCTAGTTGTGAGTCCTTCATTTTATAGTTCACTTTGACCTCATGCCACCCTGGTCAAAGTGAACTATCTTATGAAATAGGCTCATAAGATGAACAATGGCCTGTATAGGCTCATTAGGTGGACAGTAGTCTCAAGAGGCTTATTAGGTGGACAATGGCCTACCTTTACAACCTTCCCAACATCCATAAAGTGTGAATCCTTAGCTATGGCCTTGCTGGTGGAGATGTGAAGTATTTTGATTTTATAGCTGAGCTCCTTGTCCTCTGAAGATGCCGGCCACAGAGTCTGGTGAAACATCAGGAAGAAAAACTTCCAGAACACAGCCAAACAGCCTGAAAAATTCACAACAGCTATCAGATCCCAGCCATGACAGCTTTCAAGAATACATATTTTTGATTTGTCTGGGGATTGTTGAAATCACTGCCTGACAAGTAGCAGACTGTGCCTGAGCCCCCCCACCTCTGTTGAGAGAGGGTTTTTCAATACTCACATAAATGGCTTCCCTGACTCCTCTCTCAAACCACCTCTCTTCTCTGTCTAATATGTGTACATCCTCATCTTTGAATGAGTGCCCTTTGCTCCTTTTGTGTTTTGATGTCGGGTCCTTTGGGTGGACAAGTCTCTGCCTTAGTGGGTTTGTGGGTTTGAAGTAAACAAGGATGTGGTGTTTGCCAACCCCCCTTTTAAGTTTTTCAGGCACTCGTGCATTTCTTGCAAAGCAGAAATTTGAGAACCCATGATAACTCCCCAGGAGCATAAGCTGAAGGACGCCTCTCGAAGCCATACCACTGGCGAAGATGAGTATCACGATTTGGGGGGGGGGGCTCAGAGAGGGTACCACTTGTGGGGGATCCAGATGAAAGAACGTAGACGTGAGTCCAGTTGTCTGACCAGCGGAGTGATGATGATGTTGCCCCTTGGCATTCGGCACATTTTATTACATATCATTTACATTCCACAGTATGCACAGCATCAGTGATTGGTTACAAGAGAAACATTACATACGTTACATATGCTCGTTGGCTAGGGTTGCCTATTGACTGCCTCATGAACAGAGCATGCCTTGCCCAGTTATTGATTACCATAACCCATGTCCTAGCTGTTTGCAGATGGAGGTGAGTTAATGAGACAGAGGAAGGTGAATTAATGAGAAAGGTGAGTTAATGAAAAGGAGACAATAGATGAAGGGAAGACAAAAATAGGCAGAGGGAAATGAAAAGCAAACGGGAAGTATCCCAGTAACCAGGAGTTAAAAAGTGGAGATGAGCAGGCAGCGCCAAGTCAAGAATAAACAGGCTGGTAAATTAAAGGCAAATAATAGGTGACCCAGGCTGGGTTAGATTCCAAGGTCTTGAGTCTGGAGCATGTGGATTTAGGCAGGAGGAATACCATGAGGTGGGCTTTCCCACTCATGAAATGGAAATGCCTCCTAGGCTGAATCCCAACTATCAGACCCCCACAGTAGGGAATGACCAGGTTCTTCCGTTGGGTCTGAGTCTCAGGCTGATCCCTTGTTCTTCTGGGATCTTTGTTGAACACTGCTTTGTTGAAGGCCCATTTTGGATATCCACAGGCCTTAAGTGCTGTCTTCAGGTGCCTGTCTTCCTTCTTCTTGGCTTCTGTGGAGGTGGGGATGCTCTTGGCTCTATGGTTTAGGGTCCTGATGACTCCTAATTTGTGTTGTAATGGATGGTGGGAGTCAAACAGTAAGTACTGATCTGTATGGGTGGGTTTCCTGTAAACTTCTGCTCCCAGGCCATGGTCGGGTCTGATGATGACTGCACAATCCAGGAAAGCCAGCCTGTTGTCTTGGTGTCTTCCCTAGTTGGTCAACTGCATTGATGTGGTCTTTAAAGGCCTGTACTTCCTGAGTCTTGATTCCCCCCCACACACACACCCGTGACTACATGCCTGAACCAGTGGGATGGTGTTGTCCCTGGGAAGATGTTGAGTGCCTTCCTCTCGACTTCTTCCATGTATAGGTTAGCAACAATGGGTGACACTGGGAAACCTATGACACAACCATGCTTCTGTCTGTAGAAGTCCCTTCTGTACATGAAATACATGGTGTTCAGGCACAGATCCAGGAGCAGGCATATCTGGTCTGGGTTGAGAGTGCCTCTGGAGTAGAGGGTGCTGTCTTTTCTTAGTCTCTTCTTTACAGTTGTTATGGCATTGATTGTGGAAATGCTGGTAAAGAGAGATATAACATCAAAGAATACTATTGGTTTTGTGTGTATCCAGTTTCAGCTCCCTGACTTTAGAAACAAACTCCTCTGAATTGTGCATATGGTGATCCATCAGTTCAACCAGTGGGGCTAGGATAGTCGCCAGGTATTTTGCAATGTTGTAAGTCACTGAATTTATACTACTGACAATGGACCTGAGAGGGACTCCTTGCTTGTGGCTCTTGGGAAGTTGATAAAAGCAGGGGACGGTCTCTCTATGATATAACTGATGGTAAGTCACCCTGTCAGTTGTATTATCCTTCTCCAAGTGTTTGATGCATTCTGTTACTTTTTTCTTGTAATTGCTGGTGGAGTCTCTTTTTTAGCTTTTCATATGTGTGTTGGTCATCTAAATGTGAGATAACCTTTTCATGGTAGTCCACAGTATTGAGGACAACAGTGTACTTTCCTTTGTCTGCAAGCAGAATGGTGATGTTCTCATCCCTGCTGAGGGATGTCAGAGCACTTCTCTCCTGGCTGGTGAGGTTGGATGGTGGTGGTTGAGCACTGGAGAGTGCGGCAGAAACTTTTAGCCTGAGTTGTTCAGCAATATAGTTGTTGTTGTTGTTGTTCAGTCGTTCAGTCGTGTCCGACTCTTTGTGCCCCCATGGACCAGAGCTTGCCAGGCTTTCCTATCTTCCACTGCCTCCCGGAGTTTTGTCAAATCCATATTGGATTTGACAATCCAATATGACACCGTCCAACCATCTCATTCTCTGCTGTCCTCTTTTCCTTTTGCCTTCAATCTTTCCCAACATCAGGGACTTTTCCAAGGAGTCTTCTCTCCTCATGAGGTGGCCAAAGTACTGGAGCCTCAGCTTCAAAATCTGTCCTTCCAGTGAACATTCAGGGTTGATTTCTTTCAGGATGGATTGGTTTGATATCCTTGCAGTCCAGGGGACTCTCAAGACTTTCCTCCAGCACCTCAGCTCAAAAGCATCAATTCTGCGGCGATCAGCCTTCTTTATAGTCCAGCTTTAACTTCCATACATCACTACTGGAAAAACCATAGCTTTGACTATCCTGACCTTAGTTGGCAAAGTGATGTCTCTGCTCTTTAGGATGCTATCTAGGTTTGCCATTGCTTTCCACCCAAGAAGCAGGCATCTTTTTATTCCGTTGCTGGAGTCGCCATCTGCAGTGATCAAGGAGCCCAAGAAAATAAACTTTGTCATATATAGTATATGCGATCAAATGCAATGAGGAGTGTGCAGACCTCTACATTGGAGAAATTAAACCGCCATTGAACAGGATGACAGCCCAACATAGGAGGGGCAACAGCTCAGGACCAGAATCAGCAGTACACCTCCAGTTGAAGGACAAAAGTCACTCATTCAAATATTTATTTATTTATTTATTTATTTATTTATTTATTTATTTATTTATTTATTTATTTATTTTTATATTTCTATACCACAACCGATTTTCCCCATGGGAAGTCTGGGTGGTTTTCATAGAACAACACATATAATAAACCAAGTATTAAAAATACAATAATACAAAGAAGACAAAGAAATAACTGGGCAAGAGGTACAGACTATGTAACAACAAAATTACCTCAAACACGGGGAGCACAAAACACTCATTAACGGTTGCCAAAAGCATCCTTAAAAAGCCAAGCTTTCACTGCCTTTTTAAAGGATGCTAGGGATGCAGGCTGGCAAATCTCACTTGGCAATTTATTCCAGATAGCCTGGCCAGCCACCGAGAAGGCCAGATTGCACGTAGCAACCTTACAAGCCTTCCTGGGAGTGGCTACCCGGAGCGAGTGTGTTGCCAACAAAATTAAGGTTAAAAATGCTTTTCTAGATGTTCTCTTATACTGTATTAATGGAACGAAAAAAAAAAACTTATCCAACCTTACTCCTTTTAGGTTGATATCACTCTCATGGTTCTAGATGTTTTGTACTTCAAAACCTAGCCCCAAGGAAGGTTCAGCAATTTATCAGCTCTTCTAGACTATGGAAACTATTTATTGCTATAGGGTCTGCCTCAACCTACACCGTGTAAGCTGAATCATGACCAATAAAAAAAGATGAGGATGTACACATATTAGGCAGAGAAGAGAGGTGGTTTGAGAGAGAGGTCAGGGAAGCCATTCATGTCAGTATTGAAAACCCCTCTCTCAACAGAGGTGGGGGGGATCAGGCACAGTCTAGCTGCTACTAATCAGGCAGTGATTTCAACAATACCAAGACAAATAAAAATACTTCACACCTCCACCATCAAGGACATAGCTAACGACCTATACTTTTTGGGTTTCAGCACCTTAGGCCATTGTCTACTTAATGGCCTATTGAGCTACCTAAGGAGCCTATTCAGGCCATTGTTCTTCTTATGAGCCTATTTCAGACCAGAGTGACATGAGATCAAAGTGACCTATAAAATGGAGGACTCGCAACTAGCTTTCTTCAGACTGACAAAGTTGTTTGGATGAGCAGCGAAACGTTTCAGTCTTTCAATAAAATAAGCCCAGTTGCCATGGCTTCTGGACCCTTGGAGAATGGAAGATGGGGAAAGGCTGCCTTTCTAGAACCACATCATTTGTTTTTACTCATTTCAGTTTGGGTACAGGTCTTAAAAGCATTAGGGATATGCTTAGACCTGTTTTGGGTGTTTGCAAAAGTATGGGGCAAACAGTGACTCTCAAAGTGAGAGATGGACCTGCTTTCTTTTGTTGTTGTTTTCTGATTGTGCAACCCTCCCCATTGTGGTTCTCTGATCAAGAGATTCTTTGTCACCAGACTTCCCCCACCACTTAGGGTCTCTTTGTTGAGTGGCAACCCCCCCCCCCCGCCGCCACCGCCCACAGTTACATCAGGAATGCAAGCTCATGGATCAGGTCTCAACACCTGTGATGGCTTCAAGAGGGAGCAAATGTCATTTAGAATGAGGAAAAATGCTTCATGGACCAGACATGGCAGGCCAGAGCTCCAAACACTCCAAGGAGGCAAAACTAGAAGAAAGAGGCATAAAACTCCAGGCCTGGTGGCCACCTCAACGCCTGGGGCTTTTGCTTGAGATTTTACCCCAGTCCGGCTGCCAGCTTGCCAGGAGATTTCCTGTGTTGCCTCTGCTGCCGTTGGCAACATTGTGCTCATTCAGCAACCAAGTTTAACTACTGGGTTGCACCTCCTCAATTTGCTCCTGTTCTTCCAGAGCATTTGTCATCCTGAGGAATGATAGTGTCAACCAAACTAAAGAAGAAATGGGACTCTCTCTGTCTCTGTCTCTGTCTCTGTCTCTGTCTCTGTCTCTGTCTCTGTCTCTGTCTCTCTCTCTCTCTCTCTCTCTCTCTGTGTGTGTGTGTGTGTGTGTGTGTGTGTGTGTGTGTGTGTGTGTGTGTGTGTGTGTGTGTGTGTGTGTGTGTGTGTGTGTGTGTGTGTGTGTGTGTGTGTGTCTTCCAGAACACAGTAGAGGTATGGTGGTTTTCAAGGACATTTTCCAGCACTCTTATGTCTTGGGTGCATGGATAAACTTTCTTATTTTTCACCATCTTGGCAAGCTTCCCCTGACCGTGCATTTCAAAGAGACAGGGGAAGCATTCTTTAGCAAGGCTGTTCAATGTGCCAAGTACCTAGTGTGGTGTAGTGCATAAAGTGGCAGATGTGGGTGCGGTTGACACAGATTCAAACTCACTGGTGAAAGAAGAACTCTTAAAATAACAATTGTCATGAGCTGCCAAGTCAGTTCCAACTTAGGGTGCTTGTGCAGCTTGGCCAAAGCCACCCAAGCTGGCTCTACTCGCAGGAGCCACAGAGGGGAATTGAAGTCCCAAACTCTGGCTCCACAGGCAGATAGCTAAACCACCGAGCTCTCCAGCCAGCTCAAACAGAACCACCTCTGAAATCCCTCCCTTGCATCAGGGGTGCTGTGAGTTGGTTCTGACTTCACAGCATATAATAAATGACATCTACATGCCAAGCTATTCATGAGGGGCAAACAGGCTTTGCAAGAGAAGAATTCCTTAAATGAGGTCCAACTCTGGTGGTCACAGCAGGAACTTTCCACACCTCCTATCCCTTGAAAATTTTATTTTGCTTTCTTATGTGGGTGATCATGAATGGACGCCAGCTGTAAATGGATACTTGCCATGCATATTTTGTCCAAAGGCCTCAGCAGACGAGGCTGACCAAAGGCAAGCTTGCCTTGGGAAAAATATGTGAGTCAACCCAGTGACAAAACATGACTGCCCAAAAAACATGAGTATCAGATGGAAAAACATAAAAAGGAAGCATCAGAAGACAGTAGGTGAAAGAAAGGAAGAAAAAAAAAAGGGGGGGGGCTACAGAAATAATAATAAAGTAATTAAATTTTCCCTTGTAAAGTACACAGAAGTTGTTACTAGTATATGCTGGGGCCTGTCCCTTAGTTAAACAACTTCATGAAAGACGGGTTTTTCTAATCAATTGTTAAGGGCCGTCATTGAGGGCTGTTGATGGCCCCAAATGTGTTTGCAGTGGGAAGGCCATCACATTCTCTCTTGTGGCCTTCACCCTAATACTCAGAGCTCGAAGAAGTTACTAGTAGCTGTCATGCTGGGAAAGTGATGATCTGGGTTCTAGTCCCCATTAGGTCATGGACCTCCCTGGGTCAGTCTTTCTGGAAAGGTCTCTCTCGCTAGTTCCAAGGGGCTGGTGGGAAGGGGGGCCAATGTGACCCACGTGTGCCTTTTCCAAAGAGATCTGGTTCCTGTTGGGGAAAGAACTGGAGCGGCAGACGGAACCTTCTTGCATTTGATGCCAGCGAGGCAATCTCTTCCATCCTTATTTTCTATATTTTCTGAAAAATAAGCCTGCCACCTCACCCACCCCCATGTGTCTGTCAGTTTTTCATGATGGAGAAAAAAAGAGAGCCTTTTATTTTCTTTTTTGAAAACTCTGGCTTCTGTAGCAAGAAGACAGCCTCAGCGTTGGGCCTCTGGTTTTATTTCCTCAATGACAAAAAGCGAGAGACCTGAGAGTACACATTCTGAATCCAGATGGTGTGCGGAAAAGTCCCTGTATTTCCAGAAAAGAAATTTTTCTCGCTGCCATGGGGATGACCAGAAGATATGAGCATCAGGCCTCGGGGGCATTGCTTGAACGTTTTTGGTTTACTGACTGTCATCCCGGAGGCGGGAAAGTACATAAATATGTACAGTACCTTTATTTCTGCTCAAGAGGCCCCGTTAAGAGAAAAATGCAACAGTTCAGAAGGGGCTGCAGTGAGGTATTGTGTGTGATATATTTTTATCCTCAGAGCAAAAGCTGGTAAAACAACTGTAATAAAAGGTGCCTCTGGTGGCCGAGATGAGTGGGTGGAAGGCGAGAACTTGACGACAAAAGCCCTTTCTGAGGACACGTGGATGGATGGACTTGCCGTGATTGTTGATGCCCCCATGTTGCCACTGGGAAAAAGTCAGGGCCATCAATCAAATCAAACCTGGTAATAGCCTCCCCGTTTGGATTCTGGCTGCAGCCAAAAAGGGAATATTTGGAAACTGCTTCTTCAACACACATAGCACATCAAGGCCCTCCTCCCAGGCATCCCAAGAGGATAGGATGAAAATCCAACATTACCTTGACAGATTAGAGTGCTAGGCCAAAGTTAATGGAATGGGTTTCAACAGAGGGAAATGCTGCATCTAAGTAAAAACAAATGAATTACACAGATATACGATAGGAGACACCTGGCTGGAGAATAGGACACTACGTGTGAAAGGGGTCTGGGAGTCTGGGTGAACCACAAGTTGAACATGAGTCAGCAGTGTGACGCAGTGGCCAAGAAAGCCAATGCAATCCTTGGTTGCATCAACAGAGGCATAGTGTCTAGATCAAAGCAGGTGATAGTGCCACTCTATTCTGCTCTGGTCAGACCCCACCTGGAGAACTGTGTACAGTTCTGTGCACCTTAATTTAAAAAGGATGTTGACAACCTTGAATGGGTCCAGAGGAGGGTGACCAAGATGACTGAGAGTCTGGAAGAAATATCTTACGAGGAACAGCTTAGGGAGCTGGTAGAGATGGGCACGAATTGAAAAAATGATGTTTTGGTTTTTCATTTTTTGTTGTGGGTCCCATTTGGGTTCTTGTTTGTTTTTCATGAATTTTTTGGAAAAAAAATCATTTAGTTTTTTCATTTTTCGTTTTTCATTGTTACCTGCTTTTTGCACAATTTAAAGCATTTCTGTGTGCGGGCGTCCCCCAATGGCGCAGTCCAGAGGGAAAATACTAACAAAATGATGCTGGCAGAGACACAGTATAGACTAGATATGCAGGGAAGCTGCAAAGGCAGCGGCAGGCATTGCCCAGGGCATAAGGCAGCCACAGAGTGACTGCACTGCGGGGCAGGGGAGGGTATTCACCGAGAGGTACGCACACACTCAGGGAGGCTGCAAGAGAAATCTCTTCTTTCTCTCCCCTAAGAGCCAGTCTGCAGCCAGCAGGAACACAGAGACACACACACCTGGCTGGCTGGCCTAAAGTAATGAGTCGCAGAGACAGCAATCCCACCCTAACTCCCACTGCAGACTGCAAGGAGGACGGGGGCTGCCAAAGCTTTTTATGCCCTCTGTGGCTGCCACACCTACCCAGTCTGCAACCTGGACATGCTTTTGGTTGAAATTGTCCAAGAATTTACATGATCCCATCACATGGCTTGCATCAATTTTGTGGCTGGAATCCATTTTGTGTCATCCTTAAAGGGAAAAGAAAAAAATACACCGTGATCGGAGAAAGACAAAAACAAACGTTTTAAGGAGCCCAACCCCCTGGTAGGTAATAATTTTAAATAATTATCGCTGTGTTTTTACGGATGTCCAGGGTGTTTTAATACCCCAAAAATCAATATTAGGCATCTGAGAGCCATTTTGGGTCAATGTTCCCTAACTCCTATTAAAGGAAAAAAATACAGCGATCTGAGAAAAGACATAAATGCACATTTTAAGGACCCTAACCCCCCTGGTAGGTATTATTAGGCAGAATAAATAATTATTGCTGGATTTTTACAGATATCCAGGACATTTTTAACATTTAAAAACAGCTGATTGCATTGTGTGTCACCATTAACGAAAACGAAACATAACAAACCTAATTTTCTTGGTTCTGTTCGGTTTGTTCCAATTTTATCACAATTTTTGTTATTCGTTTCGTTATGTAACGAAATGAATAAATAACGGAATGAATTTTTTTTCATTTCGTGCCCTTCTCTAGGAGCTGGGAATGTTTAGCCTTACAAAAAGAAGGCTGGGGGGGTATGATAGCTATTTTTAAATATTTGAAAGGATGTCATATTGAAGAGGGAACAGGCTTGTTTTCCATGGCTTCAGAGACTAGGACTTGGGGGCAATGGTTTCAAACTACAGGAAAAGAGATTCCATTTGAACATTAGGAAGAACTTCATGATGGTTAGAGCTGTTCGGCAGTGGAATATGCTGCCACAAAGGGTGGCAGAATCTCCTTCTTTGAAGGTTTTAAAGCAAAGGCTGGATGGCCATCTGTCAGAAATACTGTGATGGAGGTTCCTGCATGGCAGGGGGTTGGACTGAATGGCCCTTGAGGTCTCTTCCAAATCTATGATTCTATTAGTCTCTCTTTTTTATCTTCAGATTATTTGTTACTTGTACATTGTGCAAGATGTATCTAACAACATTTCCCTTTGATAAGCAACAGAGAGGGGGGGGAGAGAGAGCGAGCATAAAATGATTGGCTGATTTTTAAGAAAGCGGAAAGCATCCCATCCTAGGCTTCAGAACTTCACAAGGAATGTGACTATTATTTTTATTTTTGGCAATTTTGCATGGTTTGGGCAAATATGCAAATTGGGCCACTGTGTGCATAATTTTGTGCAAAAATCACCTCCTTGCCAGCGTGAAGTTCTATTCAGATCTATTGAGCATGTGAGAAAATTCCTCTCCATCCTTACTGGCAAGGCCTGGAGTGATTCACTTAACTAAAATACATTTATGATTATTCTAAATTTTAGCATTTGTATTGTAGTTTATCTGTTTTGTTGTGCATTTATGTGGTTTTGTATGTATTTTGATATGGTCTAAAATGGCTAATCAATAAACTAAACTTGAAACTTGACACCTGACTGGCAAGGCAGAGAACAAAGCACTCCCTTATCTTGACATGCAAGGCTGAGCCAAGTGAAGATTTACATTTACAATGTTTCCAGTCACCATGTATGGGTGTGAAAGCGGGAAAGTGAAGAAAGCCGAGAGGAAAAATAATGGATTGGTTTGGAACGTGGTGCTGGAGGAGAGCTTCCCAGACCACCTGGGCAGCCAGGAACACAAACCAGTGGGTCCGAGATCACATCAAGCCTGATCTGTCTCTCTTTCTCTGGTGGCTCAAATGATGAAACTGAGGCTGTCCTACTCTGGACACACCAAGAGAAGGCAGGACAATAGTTTTGGGAAAGAGGGAAGGTGGAAGGAAGAGAGGAAAACCCCAAATGTGAGATGGGCCAGCTCCATAAAAGAAGCCACAGCCTTGAGTTTATCAGAGCCGTTGTAGGGTGGCTAAGTGGAATGTGTTTTGTGATGCTGTCCCTTCAAGAAAACGGGAGAAGGAAATATTCCCCACCAAAAACAGGAAAATGGTCCCATGGCTGCTAATCCCAAATGTTTCATTAGCACCTCTGAATTGGATCCTTCTTTTCTGCCTGTCCAGCCAGCCCCATCTTTATTGACTAACGTGCCTTCCCCTGGAAAGGGAATCATTTCCCCAAGACCGAACGTCCCGCTGGAATGGCTGCTTCTCTGGAGGGGCCCCACCTGAGGAGGTTTCAGTTATCTCTGCCAGACAACGTGTGTTGGGGGGAGAGGACAGAAGCCCAAGCCCGCCGTGAAAAGCATCCTTGATGTGCCGGGAGCGGCTGCGAGGCAAGCGCAGGTGATCATCAAAGCTGCCGATAGAGCCAGCACCTCTGTCAGGGCTGACAGGCACATCATTACAGCTGCAGCCCAGCCCACCCCATCCCCCGCCGTCCTCCATCCGACTTCTTGATCAAAATCCTGGCTGAAACTTATCTGACCAGACATGTGTGCAACTGAAGAGTCTCAGGAGTCACTCGTCTCACTGCCTTGTGAATTATTTGCACATAGGAATGACAAATGAGAGGCGGCAGGAGGAGAGCATGGGGTGGGTGTCGGAGAAAGAGGCAGTGGCGGTTGGGTGGGAGGCAGAGAGGGTGGCTGAGATGCGCAAACAGCAGAGTGGCACAGATGGCTAGTCAGGACATCTGACAGGACTTTGCTCGAGTCGATGATCAGAAGAGAGCGGGAAGTTGACTTGTGAGGCTGCTGGTCCCTGTGGGCATGTCTACTCATCTGGCCGGCCAGCTGGCCGGCTGGCTGGCTGGCTGGCTGGCTGGGGTTCCCAGCAGCAGGAGCCAGGCTCATTCCCTCTTACGCCCTCTTCCTCAGTGCAGCCTGTTCCACTGTCAAACTGCCACTACTCCCTGGAGTCAAGTATCTTCCTAATGTTTAGTCAACATCTCTTTCCCTGTGATTTCAATCGGTTGGTCCAGGCTGTCTGGGGCAGCTGAAATCAACCTTGTTGCATCTTCTTTATGACAATCCTTTGGATAGTTGAGGGTAGCTCCTATTTCAGTTCTCTAAATATACTCAACTCACTCAGCCATCCTTCATTCTCTTGGTTTCCAAACTCTTTAATGTCTTGGCCACCCATCTTAGGAGTTACAGGAGCATGTTAGATTTCCAGAATATAATTAAATTGTGAACTGGATAGATGGAGATGATGTTGAGATGATGGTGTGCCCTAAGAGGTGTGACTGGGACAAGTTAAGACTGAAGGGAATTTGAATTTTGTAAGCCTCCCACAACAGTATGTAAAATGCTCCCTGAAATTGTGCACACATCACAGAAGAGTTTCTCTGCCACTGCTCCCAGACTGTGGCACTCCCTCCCACTGGAGGCCAGCCTGGCCTCTTGTTTGTTACCCTTCCTCAAGCAGGCAAAGACCTTTCGCTTCAGGCAAGCTTTCCCTGAATGACTGGCAGTTTGAGGAGGATTTTGCTGCTTTGAATGTGCGTTGGCATTGTTTTTGTTTTGTAGTAATGGTTTTCATTTGATTGTCTTAGTATTTGTATACTCATTTTGTTCCCTTTACATACTGTCTTTTAATCGTGTGAGCCTCCTTGGGTCCTTCTTAAGGAGAAAGGCAAGGTATGAATATTTTAAATAGGTTAATAAAATAATAAGGCAAATAATTAGCAAACAATTGCTTTGCTTTAGAACTGATTTCCCACTTGTGTGTGATTATTTTGATAACATGGTTCCTGACTTAACACCCTTGAAGTACAGAATTCGTTCCCTGCCACCCCCTCTTTATGAAGGTAACTACATTCTAGCCTCATCCTGCTGTGAACATAGACACAGGTCCAAGCTCTGGGTAGTGTATGTGTGTGTATACCTGTATGACTGTGTGAACCATCTAACTGTTGCAACAGACTGCCATACCCTGCAGGTAGTTCACCTCCTGACCAGTCCCTATCCATCCTTATCCATCCCTCAGAACTAAGAATGCCCTGATCTTGGAGTGGCTGCTCAGTTACCAGTTTCAGATCTGCCTACTGTGTTTCGCTAATGGCCTCCATGGATCTTGATTTCAAGCATGTGTCTGCCTCTGACCTCCCATCCTTGTTTCCCAGCCTGCAACTTGACCCCTCTGTGTGTTCTGGACCACACGAGCCCAGTCTTTCTTTGTAAGGATCCACCCCCCACCAGCTCAATGGCTCTCCGCTAGCAAATCCAGAGTCCTCGTTTCTTGAGACATCCTATGAGGAAGTTCTCAGCACAAGAGGATTTGCCATTGGCCAAGTAATCCACACTAATGATCACCCGAGCAAGCTGCAGCATGAAATCCCACCTGAGGAAGCAGGCTAGACAAAACCAGGCCAAGGAGGCACATCAGGCAAGTCTGTTGTCTTTTGGGTGCTCATTCAGCAAAATAACTTAAATTTGGATCAAGGCTCCTAAATGTGCCTGTTTGCATAACCCCTGGCCATCCAGGCTGGAATATTCTGGGAGTCGCAACCTGAAAGCAACATCTCTGAATTCCATTCAATTCAGCCTCTCCACCCCTTCTTGCAGTGGACCCTCTTGCCAAGAACGCCACCCATCACCACAAGGCCAGGGTTGCCCTTTTCTCCTCCTCCTTTTGGGCTGTTCTTTCCTGCTTCTCTTTCCTCCCAGATTGTGCACAATTTGTGCCTGAGGAATTATTCCAATGATAGTGGCTTCCATTGCTTTTTTGAGACTTGGGGAAAGGCATTCTACAACCCAGAATGTTGTTTTGTCTCACGGGTCACAAGAGAGGCCGATTTCCATTCTTGAGGCAAAAAATCCCATGGTGGATGGGTGCCCAGTTTTCTAGGTCCTCATCTGAATGACTCATTCAGTCTTTGCTCTCTCTCTCTCTCTCTCTCTCTCTCTCTCTCTCTCTCTCTCTCTCTGTGTGTGTGTGTGTGTGTGTGAGAGAGAGAGAGAGAGAATGTGTTTAATGGCCACGTGGCCTGCAGGGGTTGTGATATAATTCTTCCTTCTCATTCCTCCATCCATCCTTGAGAATCAAATTCATTCTCTTTTATGAAGAATTAACTTGTTGCAGCTTATTTATGAAGAGTGGCAGGCAGTGATGGCAGAACAGAGCTTTAATATGTCCCCGATAAAGTCCTGTAGTTACTCCTAAAAGAGTGCATGGTAATGCCTCATATTAAAATTCACCCTTTCTATCGACATAACGAAATGTCTCCCTGCCATCTCTCAGAAATGCCCTTCAAAAAGCGGAGGAAGAGTCTCTTTGCCTTATTGGAAGGGAGGATCGGAGCTGTACAGGTGGCAGTTTCAGACTAGACATGGACACGACTTGGCGAAATTGTCGTTTCCGTTTTCGGTTATCGTTTCCGTTACGTAACGGAAACGGTAACGATAATTAAGCCGTCAGAATTCGAACTCGAACCGAAAAAAGAAAAATTTGGTCGGGTTTTTCGTTTCCGTTTGTGGCATCACGGCGATTGCGCGATGCGAAGCACAGAAAAAGTTTTAAAAGTTTTTTTAAAAAAACCCGACTCCCGGCCAAAAAAGCAGACGAAAATATGCCTGCCTGAGGCTTTGCCACCTACCAGAGGGGTGATTTCTGGGGGGTCCCCGGCCTCCCCCCCCTCTTCTCCTGTCCTGGCCTGCTTGCATCAGGCTGGGGGGGGGGTGTTAATCCTCGTCGTCTGTCTCGCTGCATGCCATGTGGTGGTGGGGGTCCAAAATGGCGACCGCAATTTCTCTTTTGAAATCGTGGTCAAAAAACACACCAAATCACCACAGAAACATGTGAAATTTATTTATTTTAAATGCCTGAATTTTTATAGTCGCAGCAGTGGTTTTTTTTATAGCAATAAAACATCGTATTGATTTTATTTTATTTTATTTTATTTTTATTTTTTTAGACCTGCCCATTTGGGCTGGGCATGGGATGGGACCATGCAAATGTTTTGAACCATTCCACCAATGGTATCGCCAGGTTTTTAACTGACACTTCTGGATGCCGAGGCACCTTCCAGAAATCGCAGTTGGGTGTATGGGTGTGGTTGAGGGAGGAGGACTGGCTGCTGGTGCTGGTGTGATCCGATCAAGATTGAGGAGGGAGGCTGGAGGCTTTAGGATTTAAGTTAGGCAGGCAGGGAGGGAATTGAATTTAGAAAATAATTTATTTGATTCCCTGCAGCTTTGTCTGCTGAAGGGAATAGCAGTTTATTCTTTATTTCTTCTCTGGCAGTTTGAGGATTTTTTTCTGATATTGGATAAAGGGGGAGGTTCGACTGGGAGTGGGAGGTGTGGATTTATTTTAAAAATATATTATATACTACCATTTATTTTCTATTTTCCCAACTTCAATTTGCTTGCACACACAAACATTTGGGGTGCAAGCCAAGAACAGAACCTCTATCCTTCCTAAGTGATATCCTAACTGCCCACTCACCCGCCCGCGGCTGCCGCCCACCCATGGCCCCCCGCCACCGCCACCCGCCCGCACCTCCCCCCGCCTCCCACCCCACCCGCCGCCTAGGGCGCAAAAACACCTAGCGCCGGCCCTGATTGAGGGACGCCCCTATGCCCTGGGAAGTCAAATCGCGCTAAATCGCGGTGGAAACGACAAACGACAAACGGAAACGACAAATTTTTGAAAAATTTTGCGACAAACGGAAACGAGCCGAAACGGACCCGTTCCAACAAACGAAAACTCGAAACGTCATTTTTTTCTGGTCGTGCCCATGTCTATTTCAGACAAACAAGAGATGGCACCGGCAGGTGTTGGCAGGTCCTGCATATGCCTTGTGTTTGAGTGGAGAGATCTGACTGACAGCTAGGACCTGTCATGTCACCTTGCGTCTTCAGTCAAATTTGACGAATGTTCATTCGCACAGATAAAGCAATGATTTCTCCTTTTGAAAGAGACAGAGAGGGAAAGGAGAGGGTGATTTCCCAATCCAACTTTTATTAATAGCAGCCACAAAGTCTACTAAGAAAACAAAGGCTCTGGTTGTGTGTCTTTCAAAAAGATTTTTCAATCTACAGGTGTTGAATTGAATCACTGTCTTTGGCAGTGGGGATTGGATCGGAAAAGGCGTTTTTCATCTCATTTCCATCCAAGAGGAAGTTGTCACCCGAAAGGCAAAATTCAGAACATGATTCATGGCTACATTTTCACTTCCTCTCGCACCTGTGCAGAGACAGCAAATTTCTGGAGCCCTGGAGTGAGACTCTGGCTGAACAGAAGATGTAGAAACAAGGATGCATTGCTGGTGGCCATTGGAAGGACACCAGTGACCATGGTGGAAGGAAGATTGGAGTTCTGTGACCAAGCCATGATGCCTAGTGGGGATACCAGCTTTGGAGCCAATTCCCTCTGATGTTTTTCCTGAAACTGATTGGGGGTTTCCAAGGTGATGGATGAATTTCAGACACAAGGTCCATGCCTCAACATGGCACCTCCAAGACCGAGATATTTCATCAGCCATGTTTCTTCTGGGCTGAAGCCTGGCTCTTCTGATGCATTACCCACTTCCTCTTGTGACATTGGGAGGTACTAGGCTTTTCCCAGGGTAAGACTATTGGAAACCTTCTCTTGCTACAGCAATTGAGTCCTGCAGTTCATTACACACACAGGCTCCTCTCCTAGTTGGCCAGAAGCTCGGCACTAAACAGATTGAAACAACCTCTTCCTTCTCCCTCTGCCTGGCTCTTTCTTTCAGTTGCCTTCGCTGCAGTGAAAACTCCTCTGCTCCAGCTGCTGCCACCACCACCAAAGAAGAAACTCTTGTACTTTTGTAGTCAGGAAGACTCTAGGGAGTCTCCATCCATCCGTACAATGCAAACTTAACAAACCTAACACCGACGACGTTGCAAGCTGACCTTGGGGACTTCTTTCCTTTCTTCCTTCTCTTATTTTCTCTCAATGCCATTTCATTTTCCTTCCTTCTTTTTTCTTTTTTCTTTTTCTTTTTCTTTTTCTTTCTTTTTCTGATGGCATTGTTCCTGACTAAAGTCTTCATAGAGTAAGGAGTGAAGTTCTTGGAATGACCTAGGTTTCTCTCTCTCTCTCTCTCTCTCTCTCTCTCTCTCTCTCTCTCTCTCTCTCTCTCTCTCTGATTTTTGCACAAACATAACCCAAATATCACTTTGTTGCAGGGACAGGCAGAGGCTCCAGCACTAGATGGGTTATTTGTATATGGAATCAATTTGCCCCTCCTTTTGGACTTTCTGCACAAGCACTCCTTTTGTTTCATTCATTTGCTTATTTGTTTGTTTGTTAGATAATGGCACTTCCAGGGTTCTGTTCTGGGCCTGGTTCAATTCAATATCTTTATTAATGACTCGGAGGAAGGAATAGAGTAGGCTGATCAAAGTTGCAGATGATACCAAATTGGGCGGGGTTGCTATTTCCCTAGAGGATAAGATGAAAATCCAAAAGGACCTCAACAGATTAGAGTCCTGGGCCAAAGCTAATGGAATGGGGTTCAACAGAGGGAAATGTAGGGCGGTGCATCTGGTTAGAAAGAATGAATTGCACAGATATAGGATGTGAGACACCTGGCTGGAAAATAGTACCTGTGAAAGGGATTTGGGAATCGTGGGGGGACACCATAAATTGAACATGAGTCAGCAGTATGGTGTGGTGGCCAAGAAAGCCAACACGATTCTTGGTTGCATCAACAGAGTCATAGAAGAGGCTGGATGGCCATATGTCAGGGGTACTTTGCCGGGGGTTCCTGCATTAATGGAAAAATGGGAAATGCACCAAAGAGGAATATAAACAAACAGCTAATATATGCAGGGGGATGGTAAAAAAAAGCTAAAGCACAAAATGAACTTAGACTTGCCAGGAAGATTAAAGATAGTAAAAAGGGTTTCTTTAGTTATGTCCGCAGCAAAAGGAAAAATAAGGAAATGATAGGCTCTCTGCGTGGCAATGATAACCAGTTACTTACAGGAGACAAGGAAAAGGCAGAACTACTCAACACCTTTTTTGCCTCTGTTTTCTCCAAAAAGGAAGAAAGAGATCCACTGGGACAAAGAGTAGATGAGGTAGGATGGAAATTGTAACATAGAATAGGTAGGGAGGTAGTACAGGAACATCTGGAAACATTAAATGAATTTAAGTCTCCTGGGCCAGATGAATTACACCCAAGGATATTAAAAGAACTGGAAGAAGTAATTTCAGAACCATTGGCAATAATCTTTGAGAAGTCCTGGAAGACAGGAGAAGTCCCCATCGATTGGAGGAGGGCTAATGTTGTCCCCATCTTCAAAAGGGGAAAAAAAGAGGACCCAAATAATTACCCCCCAGTCAGCTTGACTTCAATTCCCGGAAAGATCCTAGAACAGATTATTAAGCAGTCAGTCTGCAATTATCTAACAAACAATGCTGTCATTACAAGAAGTCAACACGGGTTTCTTAAAAACAAGTCATGCCAGACTAATTTGTTCTCTTTCTTTGATAGAATTACAGGCCTGGTGGATGAGGGGAAAGCTGTGGATATTGCTTATCTGGACTTTAGCAAGGCCTTCGATAAGGTTTCCCATGGTATTCTTGCTAAGAAGTTAGTAGGAAGTGGGATAGATAGTGCTACTGTTAGGTGGATTTGTAATTGGTTGACTGATCGCTCCCAAAGGGTGATCATAAATGGCCTCTCATCAGCTTGGAGAGACGTGACCAGTGGGGTGCCCCAGGGTTCTGTTCTGGGTCCAGTGCTGTTCAATATCTTTATTAATGACTTGGAGGAAGGAATAGAGAGTATGCTAATTAAATTTGCAGATGATACCAAATTGGGAGGGGTTGCTAATTCCCTAGAGGATCGGATGAAAATCCAAAAGGGCCTTGACAGACTAGATTGCTGGGCCAAAGCTAATGGAATGGATTTCAACAGAGGGAAATGTAGGGTGCTACATCTAGGTAAAAAGAATGAATTGCACAGATATAGGATGGGGGACACTTGGCTAGAGAATAGTACCTGTGAAAGGGATTTGGGGGTCTTGGTGGACCACAAATTGAACATGAGCCAGCAGTGTGATGCGGCAGCCAGGAAAGCCAATGCGATTCTTGGTTGCATCAACAGAACCATAGTGTCTAGATCAAGGGAAGTGATAGTGCCACTCTATTCTGCTCTGGTCAGACCCCACCTGGAGTACTGTGTCCAGTTCTGTGCACCTCAATTTAAAAAGGATGTTGACAACCTCGAGCGGGTGCAGAGGAGGGCGACCAGGATGGTTGAGGATCTGGAGGAGATGCCTTGTGCGGAACGGCTTAGGGAACGGGGAATGTTTAGCCTTTCAAAAAGAAGACTGAGAGGGGATATGATAGCTATGTTTAAATATTTGAAAGGATGTCATATTGAAGAGGGAAGAGGTTTGTTTTCCATGGCTTCAGAGAGTAAGACTCGGGGCAATGGTTTCAAACTACAGAAAAAGAGATTCCATTTGAACATTCGGAAGAACTTCATGACAGTTAGAGCTGTTCGGCAGTGGAATATGCTGCCGCAGAGGGTCTTGGAGTCTCCTTCTTTGGTGGTTTTTAAGCAGAGGCTGGATGGCCATCTGTCGGAAATATTGTGAAGGGGTTCCTGCATGGCAGGGAGTTGGAGTAGATGGCCCATGAGGTCTCTTCCAACTCTATGATTCTATGATTCTATGATTCTATGAATCAAAGAATCTAAGAATCATAGAATCATAGAGTTGGAAGAGACCTCAAAGGTCATCCAGTCCAACCCCCTGCCATGCAGGAACCCCCATTACAGGATTCCTGGTAGATGGCCATCCAGCCTCTACTTAAAAACTTCCAAAGAAGGAGACTCCACCACCCTCCTTTGTCGCAGCATATTCCACTGCCTGACAGCTCTAACAGCTCTGACATGGTCCCTGAGGTCTCTTCAAACTCCATGATTCTGTGATTCTATGATCTAATCTCAGATCTGCCCATCGCAAACTAGATTTCCTTGCTAATAACTCTGACCCCTTTTGGTTTCTTGTTCGTTCTTAAGGAAAATTTCATTTCCTTCTGAAGAAGAGGTGGGAGAGCTTTCATGCGGCAGTAAGGAAAAATTAAATACCCACCACCTTCTCCCTAATAATATAAAGCACAAACAACAATATGAAACAAAGCTGCTAATTAAACTCTCTTGGAATCCATTTCCAGTTTTCATGTGTTGTGACAATACACACAGCAGAGTCCAAAGGCAACTATTAAATGTATATCTTGCAGATAAAACAAAAAAACAATCTGATAGCGGAATTGCCTTGTTATAGCATTTGAGGTAGGGAACAGGGACATCAAAGCAAACAGAGTGGGTTGTGATTTCATAAAGTCACTTTTTCATCCAAATCACATGCACCAAGGGGAAGCCAAGAGGGTTGGGTGTGTGTGTTGGTGGTTTCCAAAGATGTGGGTTTGAATTGTCCTTGGCTTGACCTGCCCTGTTTGATTACCTTCTTGACCTGGATCTTATGGAGGTGAAAGAGGTTTGCAAAGCAAATTAGCTTCTTTGCCACTGTATGTCTAGTATTCATGCTTCCAAGTGAATGGGCCAAGACATGCTTGGAAAGGTTGATTTTTTTGTGCTGGAGGACTACAGTTCCCATGATCCCCCACGCAGCATCATCATCTAGCTGGAAGGCCCAGTTTGTCCAAGGAAGCAGATTTCCCAAGGGGAGAGCTGTGTTCTTGATAGGGCATTCTTGGTGAGCAATGGAGTTGTCCTCTTTGAAGTCTCTGGTTAAATGTGCAGGATCTGTTTTGACCTTTGGTACAGAGGCAGAGTGCCATGGAGGTCCACTGTAGATCTCTGCTCCACAGGAACCAATGAACTGCCTCCAAAAAGCCCATCAAGAAGTCTGAAGGTGCTACCTCTATGGCTGGGCATCACCTGAACACAGACCCTGAATTGCTCTATCTTTGAGGATAGCGAATGTCTTCATCTACTGAACATGTTGGGTCAGTGGTTCTCAAATTTCGGTTTCTGAGCATTTTTGGACCACCACTCCCTGGCACCCTGGGAATAACAGAACCTCTTGTACCCTAGGTTCAGGTGCACCAGCACATGCAATCCTCGCACACACACACACACACACACACACACACACACACACACACACACACACACACCCATGAAGCCACGTCATCCACTTTTGATATGCTTGAAGTGCTAGGACAATATCTAGTCAGAACACTGCTTTTGCTTTGTCATTCGGAAGAAAGACCCTTCTGGTTAAGAAAGGCTGCTTTCACACAACCACGAAAATCCACTGCAAAGTGCTCACAGATGCGGAGCATAAAAACGTTTTCCCAAGAGCAGCGGACTTTTTAAAAAACAAAGTGTGACCACGCCCACTTAAGCACAACCCAGCACATTTTACAAGTACCTCATGTCAAGGTAGTAAAATCCTTGTCGCTGTTCCGATGTGGATTTTAAACCATTACTTGAGTCTGTGGGAAGACGGAAAATCCACACCAAAACCTTTTTGCCCCCGTTATGGTGTCTTTGCGGCGTTTCTCAGTCGTGGGATCAGAACGGTTGCGGATTTTCAAAATGCGACCATGGGAGCATCAACCACATGACCACTTCAGGGGGGTGATCTGGATCAAGTTTACCATGGATTTTAGTGGTCATGTGAAAGCAGCCAAAGTCCCACAAAATCATTCTCAAATACTTGGAATCAGCCCTTGGTTCTTCTGCCCCTTTAAGAACGTAGGTCTCTGCAACCATCAACACCTCTCCATCTCCCCCTCACACACCTCTGGAATCCCTGGGAACATATCTCCCAAAGAACCCGATTGAGAAGAGAAGGTGGGGGGGAGGGGAGGCTTGCTTTCGTCAAAACCCACAAACCCTGTAATTAGCTTGCACCCTGTGATTTCTACAAAGCAGATCTCACATTTAAAATTTGAAAGGTACTCATCAAAAAATCAACGAGGAAGCTATAAATACAGCTTTTTATGAACTGAGAAGACATCTCCGCCCCATCATGGGCCGGAAGCCACTCCATCATCCAACAGCCACAGAAGAAGAAGGAGTATGGACAAACAGGGATTGCCTCCTGACTAGACATGGGCACGGAGCGGCGAAATTTTCGTTTCCGTTACTGTTTCTTTCGGTTCCGTACATAACGGAAACGGTAACGGTGATTAAGCCATTACCACTCGAACTGGAACTGAAAAAAGAAAAATTAGGTCGGGTTTTTCGTTTCCGTTTGTGGCATCGTGGCGATCGCGCGATGCCAAGCAAGCTCAGAAAAAGTATTTAAAAGTAAAACAAAACAAAACCCGACTCCCTCCCGGCCGAAAAAGCAGGTGAAAATATGCCTGCCTGAGGCTTTGCCAATTGCCACCTACCAGAGGGGTGGTTTCTGGGGGTGGGCAAGACCTCCCCCTCCTCTCCTGTCTTGGGCTGCTGGCACCAGGCTGGGGGAGGCATCATCCTCATCGCCATGCCATGCGGTGGGGGGGTCCAAAATGGCGACCACAATTTTTCTTTGTAAATCGTGGTCAAAAAACATACCAAATGACCACCAAAACATGTGAAATTTATTTATTTTTAATGCCTGATTTTTAATAGCAGCAGCAGTGGGTTTTTTATAGCAATAAAACGCCACATTGATTTTATTTTATTTTATTTTATTTTTTATTTTTTTAGACCTGCCCATGTGGGCTGGGCATGGGATGGGACCATGCAATTTTTTTGAACAATTCCACCAATGGCATGGCCAGGTTTTGACTGACACTTCTGGATGTGCCAGAGGGCATAAAAAGCCGAGGCACCTTCCAGAAGTCGCAGTCGGGTCTTGGATGTGGTTGAGGGAGGACTGTGCTGTGCTAGTGGACTATTCGAGGAGGGAGGCCTGTGGAGGCTTTAGGCTTTAGGCAGGCAGGCAGGGAGGGAATTGATTTTTTATTAGAAAAATTTCTTTGATTCCCTGCAGCTTTGGCGAAGGGAAGCAGTTAGGGTTTTGTATTTTTCCTCTTCTCTGGCTGTTTGTGGGGAGAGGAGGATATTTCTTGGATAAAGGGGGAGGGTCGACTGGGAGTGGGAGGTGTGGATTTATTTTAAAATATATATACTACCATACCATTTATTTTCTATTTTTCCCAACTTCAATTTGCTTGCACACACACATTTGGGGTGCAAGGGAAGAACAGAAGTTGAACCTCTATCCTCCTAAGTGGAGAATATTTCACAATATTATTTAATTTACTAATTACTTATTTCATTGTTTGTTTTTAAACTGGTTCTGCTGTGTGTGTGCCCTTGAACACAGAGACACATCCCATTTAAGTGGGACAGAAGAATTCAGAGAATTATTTTCAGTTTACCTGACTACAAATACTAAACTATATTGTTTTTATTTACACCCCAATATCTTTTTGGGAGGCTGCTGCTTCTGCTGATATCAGCCTTACAATATTATATTGATTCATTACTCCAGTGTTTGTTTGTTGTTTACATACATACACCTGTTGTGCTGGGTGTGCACTTGAACACACAGGCAGGCACATTGCACTTCAGTGCATCAAGTTGAATTCAGAAAATTATTTTCACTTTATTCCCTGAGTGACTGCAACTAAACTATATTCATTGTTTTTGTTTACACCGACATATCTCTTTTGGGAGGCCGCTGCTTGATATCAGCCTTACAATATTATATTATTGATTCATTACTCCAGTGTTTGTTTGTTGCTTACATACATACACCTGTTGTGCTGGGTGTGCAATTGAACAGACAGGCAGGCACATTGCACTTCAGTGCATCAAGTTGAATTCAGAAATTAGAAACTTAGACCAAGAGGCCGCGGCTTGATATCAGCCTTACAATATTATATTATTGATTCATTAGCAGGGCAACATTGAATGCAGTGCATCAAGTTGTAGAAATTAGAAAAAAGAACACAGTGTGAGAGTAAGCTTGTGGGTGAAAAGGATAAGTTGATTAGAATAGTTTGTTACTTATTGTTGTTGTTCAGTCGTTCAGTCGTGTCCGACTCTTCGTGACCCCATGGACCAGAGCTCACCAGGCCTTCCTATCCTCCACTGCCTCCCGGAGTTTTGTCAAATTCATTTTGGTTGCATCGATGACACTGTCCAACCATCTCATTCTCTGTCGTCCTCTTTTCCTTTTGCCTTCGATTTTTCCCAGCATCAGGGACTTTTCCAGGGAGTCCTCTCTTCTCATGAGGTGGCCAAAGTACTGGAGCCTCAGCTTCAAAATCTGTCCTTCCAGTGAACATTCGGGGTTGATTTCTTTCAGAATGGATAGGTTTCATCTCTTTGCAGTCCAGGGGACTCTCAAGACTCTCCTCCAGCACCACAGCTCAAAAGCACCAATTCTGCGGCGATCAGCCTTCTTTATAGTCCAGCTCTCACTTCCATACATCACTACTGGAAAAACCATAGCTTTAACCATCCTGACCTTAGTTGGCAAACTGATGTCTCTGCTCTTTAGTATGCTATCTAGGTTTGCCATTGCTTTCCTCCCAAGAAGCAGGTGTCTTTTTATTTCATTGCTGCAGTCGCCATCTGAAGTGATCAAGGAGCCCAAGAAAATAAACTCTGTCATTGCCTCCATTTCTTCCCCTTCTATTTGCCAGGAGGTGATGGGACCAGTGGCCATGATCTTAGTTTTTTTGATGTTGAGCTTCAGCCCATTTTTTCCACTCTCCTCTTTCACCCTCATTAAGAGGTTCTTTAATTCTTCCTCACTCTCTGCTATTAGAGTAGTATCATCTGCGTATCTGAGGTTGTTGATATTTCGTCCGGCAATCTTAATTCCGGCTTGTGATTCATCCAGACCGGCCTTTCTCATGATGTACTCTGCATATAAGTTAAATAGGCAAGGTGACAGTATACAGCCTTGTCGTACCCCTTTCCCAATTCTAAACCGGTCAGTTGTTCCATATCCAGTTCTGATGGTTGCTGCTTGTCCCACATATAGATTTCTTAGGAGACAGATAAGGTGGTCAGGCACTCCCATTCCTTTAAGGACTTTCCATAGTTTGTTGTGGTCTACACAGTCGAAGGCTTTGGCATAGTCAATGAAGCAGAAGTAGATGTTTTTCTGGAACTCTCTGGCTTTCTCCATAATCCAGCGCATGTTGGCGATTTGATCTCTAGTTCCTCTGCCCCTTCGAAATCCAGCTTGTAGTTCTGGAAGTTCTCTTTCCACATACTGCTGAAGCCTGCCTTGTAGAATTTTGAGCATAACCTTGCTAGCATGTGAAATGAGTGCAATTGTGCGATAGTTGGAGCATTCTTTGGCATTTCCTTTCTTTGGGATTGGGATGTAGACCGATCTTTTCCAGTCCTCTGGCCACTGCTGGGTTTTCCAAATTTGCTGGCATATCTTATGCAGCACCTTTACAGCATCCTCTTTTAAGATTTTAAAGAGTTCAATTGGAATGCCGTCACCTCCACTGGCCTTGTTGTTTGCAATGCTTTCTAAGGCCCACTTGACTTCACTTTCCAGGATGTCTGGCTCCAAGTCAGCAATTACGCTATCTTGGTTATCAGGGACATCCAGATCTTTCCGATATAATTCTTCTGTATATTCTTGCCATCTCTTCTTGATCTCTTCTGCTTCAGTTAGGTCCCTACCATTTTTGTCCTTTATCATATCCATCTTTGCACGAAATACCCCTTTAATATCTCCAATTTTCTTGAACAGATCTCTGGTTTTTCCTTTTCTGTTGTTTTCCTCTATTTCTTTGCACTGTTCATTCAAGAAGGCCGCCCTGTCTCTCCTTGCTATTCTTTGGAAGTCTGCATTCAGTTTTCTGTATCTTTCCCTTTCTCCCTTGCATTTTGCGTCCCTTCTCTCCTCCGCTATTTGTAGGGCCTCGTTGGACAACCACTTTGCTTTCTTGCATTTTCTTTTCTTTGGAATATTTTTCATTGCAGCCTCCTGTACAATGTTGCAAGCCTCCATCCATAGTTCTTCAGGTGTTCTGTCCACCAAATCTAGTTCCTTGAATCTATTCTTCACTTCCACTGTATATTCATATGGGATTTGACTTAGGTTATACCTAACTGGCCCAGTGATCTTCCCTACTTTCTTCAGTTTAAGTTTGAATTTTGAAATAAGAAGCTGATGATCTGAGCCACAGTCAGCACCAGGTCTTGTTTTTGCTGACTGTATAGAGCTCCTCCATCTTTGGCTGCAGAGAACATAGTCAATCTGATTCCGGTATTGTCCATCTGGTGATGTCCATGTGTAGAGTCGCCTTTTGTGTTGTTGGAAAAGAGTGTTTGCAATGACCAGCTTGTTCTCTTGACAAAACTCAATTAGCCTTTGCCCTGCTTCATTTGGAACTCCAAGGCCAAACTTGCCAGTTATTCCTTTTATCACTTGACTCCCTACTTTAGCATTCCAATCCCCTATGATGAGAAGAACATCTTTCTTTGGTGTCAGTTCTAGAAGTTCTTGTAAGTCTTCGTAAAATTGGTCAATCTCAGACTCTTCAGCACCGGTAGTTGGTGTTACTTATACTTAACACAAATAGAAAAAGAAAACATATTTCTAATACTTTTTGATTAATAAAAAAATGAGGAGGGGTGGCAGAGACATAGGGAAGGGAAGGGGTACCCCCACTAAAATAAATAGGGGCACATTTCTGAAGGAAGGCACAGGAAGTAGTAGTGCAGATAGTGATATTGCTGCCACTCCCTCTCCAAGCAGCAGCTGCACAACCAGCACGACTGTACCATCTTCTGTCACTGAGGGAAGCATGGATGACTGCATGCGAGCCCCAACGCCACCAGGCTTTGACATGGACACACACCCCCGTTTATCAGGAGGAAGATGAGGACTTGGAATCAGAAACGGGCTCTTGCATCTACAGATTCTGGATTCTGAGGACCTGTTGGCAGGAAAAGACGAAAGGCAGGCTTCAGGCAGTGATGGAAGGAGCAGCCATCTTTCCACCCAGAGTACCACCAGTGACAGCAGCAGTCAATTGTCCCAGCAGGGTACAATCCACACCACCACTAGCACAGCAGCGGCAGGCAGTAACAGAGGGGGAAGTACTTTCCATAAGCCTTGCGGGTCTCTCTGGGAGCATTTTGATAACAGCCCGGAAGACTCGAGGCTTGCGGTGTGCAAGAAATGTGGGGTGGTCATGCGCAGGGGTATGACCCCAAACACCTCTCCTCAAGTGCCTTGCATAGCCACCTGATGCGAAGGCACCCTGGGACTCTGCCTGGGACACTGTCAGGCCCTGGTTCCTCAGGGAGGAAGAGAGGGGAAGCAGGCATGGGGACGGACTCCAGAGACAGCTCCACTGGGAACAGGCAGGCCACTCTGCAGGAAGTGGTGCCGCTGTGTGGGAGTTTTGTCAGCCAACGAAATAGGGCCAAGGCACAGGAGACCACCACTCGCGTGGTTGGTGAAATGGTGGCCATGAACAGGTTGCCCCTCTCCTTTGTGGAGTCATCAGGCTTCAGGCACCTGATGAAGCACGTGGCTCCATAGTCCAAGCCTCCATCCCGTCGTACCTTCAGCAGGCGGGTGATTCCCTCCCTTTTTGAGTCCGTCAGGGACATGGTCCGGGCCCTGCTGCAGGTGGCCAGAGGAAGGAAGATCCACTTCACTTCTGACCTCTGGACCGGTGGGCACCACGGATACCTCTCTCTGACGGCTCATTGGTGGCAACCCAAGGAGGTCCTTGACACCAGGGCATCCCAAGAACAGCTGCAGGGGGAGCCACAAGGGAACACCCCAAGAGGGTACAGGGTGGTGCTTCTCCAGGCACAAAGCATGGAGGACAGTGCCAAAGGCATCCACATTGCTGAGGTCCTCAAGACAGCACTGCGAGAGTGGGCACCTGAGGGGGAGGTCAATCGCGGATTCATGGTTACTGATGCAGGCCGTAACATGATCAACGTGGTTGATAGGGCAGGGCTACATGGCATTGTGTGCGCAGCACACAAACTGCACCTAGTGGTGGGTGATGCCATTGGGCTGGGAGCACCAAAGGACTCCTTGGATGAGGGGACCCTGGAGACCAAGGCCTTGCTGGACAAATGCAGGAAAATAGTCAGGCACTTCTCACGCTGCGTCAAGGCATCCAGGATGATGCGTGAGAGGCAGACGGAGACGGGCCAACCAGAGCACGTCCTGATCCAGGACGTGACCACCCGGTGGAACTCCATCTACGAAATGGTCAAGCACCTGGTGGAGCAGAGGCAAGTGGTGGAATACATCATGTCAACCAGCCCTGTCCTGCCTGAGGGAAGGGTGTTGGACATTGGTGCTACCGAGTGGCTCGCCCTCTCCCAGATGGTGGGTATCCTGCAGCCTTTTGAGGAGACCACCCACGTCCTCAGCAACTACAACGCCAGCCTGGGCCACGTACTCCTCCTGGTAAATGCCCTTCGCCAACGCCTAGAGGCCAGTATCCGGGACGAACCCGATCTTCTCCCAAAGAGCAGGGCCTTCGCAGACAGGCTGCTGACCGGCGTGGATACCCGCCTTAGCCCACTGAGGAGGGAAAAGGTGTACCAGATGGCATGCCTGTGCGACCCTCGCGTCAAGGGTTCCCTGGCAGGCAGCACTGCCGACCTAAACTCCTGGAAGACGGAGCTATGCCGTCAGGTCCGCAGGGCTGCCTCAAATCACAAGCACAAAAACCTTTATTGGCATACATTAATATAAAACAGACTTTTGCTTGGACAGTCACTATTAAGTTTTGGCTACGTATTCATTTTCACCCTGATTCCAACTCCCTTGTATACGAACTATTAAGAGACCCTTATGTCTCAAAATGGTATCAATTTATCCAGTCCAAAATTCATCGCATTGGAATCGACCTAGACCCCTTAATCAACTGTGAAGAATCCCAAATCCTCAAAATCATCCATCAAAGAATCTGGGATATAGAGTGTCAAACCATTTCATCAGGGCTCAATCCAACGTGTTCTCCTCACTTTTATGGGTTGATGCCAACTCCAGGACTAGGAGCAAATTATATGAAACATCTAATTAATCCTTGCCTGCATCGTGCTTTTATGCTCACCAAATTGAACATCCTTCCCTCAGCAGTTCTTTCATGAAGATACTACAACGTTGAGAACAGACTCTGTAAACTATGTTTACTGGAACCTGACTCAACCTCTCATATCCTTCTCTCCTGCCCCTCCCACCACAAGCTTCGCCTTTGCCTTCTGACCCCTTATATTTCTAATTTCTCTGGTTCCCCGGAGAGTATAACAAAGCGTCTTCTTGAGGACAACTTTCTGGAATTAACAGCCTCAGTGACTGAATACTTGGCCACTGCTTTATATATTAGTAAATAGTCTGGGGCCAAGGCCTGCTATTAACCCAATCTTTTAATCATTTTAACCTATTTATTTATTTCCTACCTCATCTGCCTCAAATCAGGCCCAGGCGTTCCTGAGGGCCAACGGAAGCCAGACCGATGCAGAAGAAGAATCCCCACAAGGGTCCTCTTCCTCCTGTACTGCAGGAGCGTACACCCAGAGACCAGGTTCTGTACCAGCAGCTAACTACCTGGCCTCTGCCCTAGCCATGGCAGTCTCCTCCTCAGTGGAGGCAAGGGAGGAAGAAGAACCAGACCCCGCTCTGACCATGGTGAGGGAGTACATGGCCGAGCCCCTCCAATCCCTCACCTTGAACCCACTCCACTACTGGGCCAGAAAGGCAGACATCTGGCCCGCTCTTTCAACTCTGGCATTGGACCTCTTGTCCATCCCATCCACCAGTGTCCAGAGTAAGTGTGTCTTCTCCCACATGGGAGATGTCCTCAGGCTGCGCCGCTCTCGTCTGGACCGGAGACCGTGGAAAGGTTGACTTTCATCTGCTTCAACCTTTCCACGTTGGGATTACCCCAACACTCCAAGACCTAGGCCCACAGTCATTCTTCCACCGGTTCCTTCCAAACAGGCCTCCCTTGCTCTAACATGCACTACCAGAGCAACACTTATGCCTGCCTGCCTGCAATTATGCCTGCCTCCCAGCTTGGCTTCCTCCCTGCAAGCCCAACTTCCTGCCAGCCTGCCTGCCAGCCTGCTTGCCTACCAGCCTACCTGCCTGGCTGGCCCTGTGCCTTCCTGCCTTCCTGCCTTCCTGCCTTCCTGCCTGCCTTCCTGCATTCCCACTCAATTTGAAGGGTTCGATTACTGCCCAATTTTTCTAGCCCTTGCCTGGCTCCAAACCAGGGAGGACCACTCAATGTTTATAATTTTGAACCGCACAAGACTGTTGGGGTTGCAGCTGTGCAACTTCCCCTAACCCCCTAACCCTAACCCAATCTAAATAATGCCTGTATGCCTCCCATCCTAACATTCCACCAGCACAACACAGTTATGCCTGGCTGTCTGCTCTGTGTCTATATGACTGTCTGCCCTGCCTGAATGCTTCGCCTGCCTGCCTGCCTTCCACCTTTGTCTGCCTGAATGCACATAATTCTGCGGCATGTATGGATGTAATAAGGGCTACATAATAGCCAAGTTTTTATAGGAATTCCCTGGTCTTTGTAGCAGCCCAGGACTATTTTTTTCTAGGGTCAGTGTTGGCCCAATATTTCCCCGTTGGCCATGGCTGGTCTGAGTGTAGTACACCCCAATACCTGCCTTCCTCGATGCATTCCTCCCTTCCCTGGGGTTTTGGAGCCACTCTGCTTACTAAGTGGTCAGGATGCACTTTACAACAACCTACCTCAAAGACTGATTAGCAAGGGCCTAGCTCTCCTTACAGCCTTAAAGAAATAGCCCTGTTCTCCTGCATCCACTCTGTCTCCTGGGTTGACAAAACTCGGTCTCCTGGGGTGGAGAAACTCTGCCTCCAAAGGCAGAAACAATCCTCCCTTCTGGCACTTTGGCTTTGTGCCTTCCCTAGCCTGGGTGGGTACCCTGCAAGCCTGCCTTCCTACGTGTAAGCCAGACTGCCTGCTTCCCTGCCTGCCTGGCTGCCTGCTCGCCCCTCTGCCTACCTGCCTGCCTGTCAGGATCCCAGGACTCCCGGCTTGGAGGAGGCCTTCCAGGTGCTTCTCCTTCAGCCTATCAGCAGTTCAGTGCTTCAAGTTCAGCCTCCAAGCCGACATGCACCCTGTCGACCACTCTCCTTGACTTCCCCAGGCAGCAACCCCGGCCGCCCCCACTTCTAGACGGAACATCATTTGAGGAGACCAACTTTAACAGGCACAGTCATCATCAACTATTTTTTTTTAGATTTGGGGTACTCTGTCCTCCAACATGGGGGGGTTCACTCCCACCAGTTACAGTCCAGGTTGGGAAATCCCTTTGCAGAAGGAGGGGAGATTCCTTCCAACTAGCATTCCGGCTTCCAAAGGCGGAAGAAACAATCCCTCCCTAACATTTGCACTCTGGCTTCGTGGCTTTCCTGGGTGGGCTGTGTCTCCACTGGGTAGGCAAAACTCTGGCCTTGTGGCCTCCCAAACTCTGGCCTTGTGGCCTCCCAAACTCTGGCCTTGTGGCCTCCAAAACTCTGGGTTTGTGCCCTCCAAAACTCTGGCTTCGTGGCTTTCCTGGGTGGACTGTCACGAATCAGGCTCAGCTGCCTGCACCCCAACCGTTCAAGGCAGTAGGTCCAACCCTGCCACCACCTGTCCTTCCTGCTGTCTGAATGGCTGCCTTTGCCAATCAGTTCTTGAAAAACCAGTGGTCCCTTTTTACCTGGCAGTCCCGTGGGGGGGGGTCCTTTTCTTCCCAGCTGGCCCTTCTTGCAATTAGGGCCCAAATGAAAAAAATTACAGGGTTAGGGTTAGGGTTAGGGTTAGGGTTAGGGCACTGCCAGTGACACGACAGGGAAGCCGGACGGGGTGGAGGGCAGCGGAGTGTCGCTGCCTTGGAGATGGACGCAATCTGGTTGTGGTCAAGGAGAGAGAAGGTCTACTCTAGTGGCTTCTTTGCCGCATGCGTGGACTCTGTGTCTCCATTGGGTTGGTGGAAGTGGTCTCCTTCCTGGAACCTTCTATTTCTCTTTCTAGTCCCCATTTCTATTTATCTTTCTATTTGTATATCTATTCCCATATCTATTTCTATTTCAACAAATACCCTATCCTCTAGTACCCTATCTATCCTATAGTACCCGATTATCCTCCATCTTTCTATTTCTCTTTCTCATCCCTGGAACCTTCGCTGAGAGATAAAAGTACCAGGCTGGAAACAATACTTCCCCGTTGTTCCCTGCCATTCTGGCTTCTTTTTCCAGTTCCGGTTTTCAGGGAGGCACAGCGTTTGTGCTCTGTTCCTTGTCCTCACTTGGTTTTTATTTGTCTTATACTAATTATTTCTGTATTACTTATCTTGGAACACTATTACATTATTATTACTGCTCTACTAATCTTTTGGAGCACTATGGGAGAAAAGCTGCTGCAGAGAAATCAGGCAAGTTGAGAGCTGACCTTGAAGACTTCAAGCTCCCCCGTTGTAGTTTTTGGCAGCGGAAGAAAGGAGGACTTTAAGAACTCACAAGGCCATAAAGCAAGATTTATTGTCTTTCAACCTGAACAACTTCAACAATTTTAACAACTTTAAGAAATATACAGGAGAAACACAGGAGAGAGAGAGCCTCAATGCCGTGGAATATAGCTACTCCCTGGTGGTCACAGTGAGTCAGAAAACCAAATTTGACTGGCTTTTTTTTTACCCCATTCTTCTCCATTCTATCTCTATTTTAACAACTCCGGAAATGGTGGCGCACATAGTTGCTGCAGCCCAGTGCTTTCCATGTCGGTATTTTGTGTGTGTTTTTGTGTATGAGTTGTTTTTTATTTTGTGTACATTTTGTTCAGCGGACAAACTTTACAATCGGCAAGACCTTCTCAAGATAGGAGTGTGCTACAAGCAGAGTGTTACAGCTGAGTTTCTTAGATTACACAACATCCTAGAGAGCATAGCAAGAACCCCCGGTTCTCCATGGATTGTTATCCCTATGGGGAGGATGGGGAGGCGGCGTAAAGAGAGGAAGCGGAAGCGAGGTTGCAGAGCTGGAGTGTTGACTAGACTACGGAAACAACCACATAAACCACCACTTCCCAGTCTCTATCTTACAAATGCAAGATCCTTGGCAAATAAGATGGATGAACTGAGGCTTCAGATTGTAAGTAATAAAATCATGAAGGATAGCTGCATTTTGTTAATTACAGAGACGTGGCTCCACCAAGGCATTGCAGACTCAGTGGTTGGGTTGTCAGGTTACACGGCACAGCGTCACGACAGAACAAAGGACTCTGGTAAAAGTAGAGGAGGAGGTCTCTCTGTGTGTGTTAACAATAACTGGTGCACAAATACAGTGATCGTGGACAGACACTGCTCTCCAGATCTGGAGTACATGACTGTCAAATGTAGGCCCTTTTATCTACCAAGAGAGTTCTCTGTTGTCATGATTACAGCAGTTTATATTCCACCGGACGCAAACAGTAACTCAGCCATTGGACTCTTATATGATAGTATTAACCATCAACAGAGCACACACCCAAACGCGGTACACATTTATAGCAGGGGATTTTAATCATGTGGATTTGAAAACAGCACTCCCCAAACTGTATCAACATGTCAAGTGTGCTACTAGAGAATCTAACACACTGGACAAGGTATATTCAAATATCAGGTTGGGCTACAGAGCTAGACCATTAGCACATTTGGGCCAATCTGATCACATGTCCTTGTTTTTGGTTCCTGCATACGTCCCCATCAGGAAAACTGCTCCTGCCACTATAAAGACTGTGAGAAGCTGGTCAATTGGTGCATCTCAGCAGCTTCAGGACTGCTTTGACAGGACTAGCTGGGATGTTTTTGAACATCAAGATTTGGAGATTTTCACAGACAGTGTTATGTGTTACATTAGGAACTGCATAGACACTGTTATGGTGAACAAACGTATCCGGATCTACCCAAATTGGAAGCCCTGGATGACTCAGAAAGTCCAGAGACTATTGAAAGAAAGGGAGATAGGGCTTCTTACAGTATGGCCCGAGCAAACCTGAAGAGAGGAATTAGAGAGGCCAAACTGGACTACAAGAACAGGATTGAGCAGCATCTGGACAGTAATAACAACAGGAAAGTGTGGCAAGGAGTCTTACGAACTACAAGACAAACAACGGAGTTGTAGCGGGCAATGCAGCATTGGCAGAAGAGTTAAACATCTTTTTTGGCCATTTTGAGGTGGAAGCACCAAAGGAAGCTGCACTACAGTCCCCAGTCCACAGCAGCTTTATCCTTAAAGTAGAGGAGTATGAGGTGAGGCGTATGCTGCGGGCGATCAACCCGAAGAAGGCTGCTGGACCCGATGGCATTCCTGGATGTGTGTTGAAAGACTGTGCAGATCAACTAGCTGGAGTCTTTACCAAGATCTTTAATCAGTCTCTGGCTCAATCTAGGGTTCCATCTTGTTTGAAGTCCTCCACCATAGTTCCTGTACCTAAAAAAATCTTATATCTCCAGTCTTAATGATTATCGACCAGTTGCACTTACTCCAGTGCTGATGAAATGTTTTGAAAAACTGGTCCGGAATTACATCACATCACTTCTCCCCCAGAGTTTTGATCCCCACCAGTTTGCATATTGTGCAAATAAATCTGCAGAGGATGCTTTAGCTACAGTCCTTCATGCTGCATTGTCACATCTGGAACAGCGGGGAAGCTATGCAAGACTGCTTTTTGTGGACTTTAGCTCAGCATTTAATACCATCCTCCCTCACAGACTGGTGGTTAAATTAGGAGATTTGGGATTTCCACATTCTATATGTATGTGGATAAATAGTTTTTTGTCCGGATGTAGTCAGAGGGTTAGAGTAGGTCAAAGTACATCTACGGATCTGAGTCTTAGTACTGGCTCTCTACTGCTCTTTACTCTTTATACTTATGATTGTATTCCCGCCTATCATAACAACATTATAGTTAAGTTTGCGGATAACATCACGGTAGTGGGGCTTATCACAGCAGGAGATGAGTCTGCTTATAGGGATGAGGTGGAGCGGTTGATTGAGTGGTGCAGAGAGAATAACTTGCTTCTGAACACATTTAAAACTAAGGAGCTCATAATAGAAGAAGAAAACATATCTTCAACCACTATTCATCAGTGGGGACTGTGTAGAAAGGGTGACCGACTTCCGTTTGTTGGGAGTCAATATTGAGGAGAATTAACCTGGAGTGTAAACACCTCTGAGCTGCTGAAAAAGGCCCAACAGAGACTGTACTTTCTGAGAGTTCTCAGAAAGAATAACATCACTCAGAGACTATTGGTGTCTTTTTATCATTGTGTAGTAGAAAGTGTACTGATATACTGCATATGTGTGTGGTATGCCAGTTGCACGGTGGCTCAGAGGAAATCGCTCCAGAGGGTTATCAATATGGCACAGAAGATCATCGGATGCCCACTCCTCACATTGGAGGAATTACACAGCTCCCGCTGTCTTAAGAAAGCTCAGAATATTGTAGGAGATATTTCTCATCCTGGACACTCTCTGTTTGTACCATTAACATCAGGCAGAAGGTATAGATCTATTAGAACAAGGACAGAAAGATTCAGAAATAGTTTTTACCCAATAGCAGTAACCATGTTAATTCTGTTAAAAATTAACTTGACGGGTAATATTAGTGTTGAATGTGTTACACATATATTGTATGGGGGATTGTGTATGGCTGTTGTTGTTTTTTAAATTGTAGTTTTTATGGATTGGGTATGAATGTTGCCAAGTGAAAGAGTGTAGGGCTGTGTGTGTATGTTCCACTGGGTTGGTGGAAGTGGTCTCCTGGGTAGTGAAAACTGGCGTCCAAAGTAGGGGCTGAAAGAATCCCTCCCCGTTGTTCCCCGCCGTTCTGGCTTCGTGGCTTCTTTGCTGCGTCAGTGGACTCTGTCTCCACTGGGTTAGTGGAACTGGTCTCCTCCCTGAAAGCTTTGTTGAGAGAGAAAAGTACCAGGCCGGAAACAATCCCTCCCCGTTGTTCCCCGCCATTCTGGCTTCTTTGCTGCGTGCGTGGACTCTGTCTTCACTGGTTTGGTGGAACTGGTCTCCTGGGTAGTAAAAACTGGCCTCCAAAGTAGGGGCTGAAAGAAGCCCTCCCCATTGTTCCCCACCGTTCTGGGTTCATGGCTTTGCCGCATGCGTGCGTGGACTCTGAGTCTCCACTGGGTTGGTGGAAGTGGTCTCCTGGGTAGTGAAAACTGGCCTCCAAAGTAGGCGGCTGAAAGAATCCCTCCCCGTTGTTCCCCGCCGTTCTGGCTTCGTGGCTTTTCCGCGTGCATGCGTGGACTCTGTGTCTTCACTGGGTTGGTGGAAGTGGTCTCCTGGGTAGTGAAAACTAGCCTCCAAAGTAGGCAGCTGAAAGAATCCCTCCCCGTTGTTCACCGCCATTCTGGCTTCATGGCTTCTTTGCTGCGTGCGTGGACTCTGTCTCCACTGGGTTAGTGGAACTGGTCTCCTCCCTTAAAGCTTTGTTGAGAGAGAAAAGTACCAGGCCAGAAACAATCCCTCCCCGTTGTTCCCTGCCGTTCTGGCTTCTTTGCTGCGTGCATGGACTCTGTCTCCACTGGGTTGGTGGAAGTGGTCTCCTGGGTAGTGAAAACTAGCATCCAAAGTAGGGGCTGAAAGAATCCCTCCCCGTTGTTCCCCACCGTTCTGGTTTTGTGGCTTTTCCGTGTGCATGCGTGGACTCTGTGTCTCCATTGGGTTGGTGGAAGTAGTCTCCTGGGTAGTGAAAACTGGCCTCCAAAGTAGGCAGCTGAAAGAATCCCTCCCCATTGTTCACTGCCGTTCTGGCTTCATGGCTTCTTTGCTGCGTGCGTGGACTCTGTCTCCACTGGGTTAGTGGAACTGGTCTCCTCCCTGAAAGCTTTGTTGAGAGAGAAAAGTACCAGGCCGGAAACAATCCCTCCCCTTTCTTCCCTGCCGTTCTGGCTTCTTTGATGCGTGCATGGACTCTGTCTCCACTGGGTTGGTGGAAGTGGCCTCCTGGGTAGTGAAAACTGGCCTCCAAAGTAGACGGCTGAAAGAATCCCTCCCCGTTGTTCCCCGCCGTTCTGGCTTCGTGGCTTTTCCGTGTGCATGCATGGACTCTGTGTCTCCACTGGGTTGGTGGAAGTGGTCTCCTGGGTAGTGAAAACTGGCCTCCAAAGTAGGGGCTGAAAGAATCCCTCCCCATTGTTCCCCACCATTCTGGCTTCGTGGCTTTGCCGCATGCGTCTGTGGACTCTGTTTCTCCACTGGGTTGGTGGAAGTGGTCTCCTGGGTAGTGAAAACTGGCCTCCAAAGTAGGCGGCTGAAAGAATCCCTCCCTGTTGTTCCCCGCTGTTCTGGCTTCGTGGCTTCTTTGCCGTGTGCGTGTGTGGACTCTGTGTCTCCACTGGGTTGGTGGAAGTGGTCTCCTGGGTAGTGAATACTGGCCTCCAAAGTAGGGGATGAAAGAATCCCTCCACGTTGTTCCCCGCCATTCTGGCTTCGTGGCTTTGCCGCATGTGTGCGTGGACTCTGTCTCCACTGGGTTAGTGGAAATGGTCTCCTCCCTGAAAGCTTTGTTGAGAGAGAAAAGTACCAGGCTGAAAACAATCCCTCCCCATTGCGTATCGTCCTGCGATCCACCTCGACCCGTCCTGTTCGGCAGGTGCGAGCGCATTCGCTGCGGGTTGCCACCCCACGAGAGGCCCGGAAGACGATTACTCAGAACCGGGCCTTCTCAGTGGCAGCCCGTTCCTTATGGAATTCCATCCCCAGCGAAGTGCGCTCTGCAGAGTCCCTGCAGGCCTTTCGGAAAGTTCTAAAAACTTTTTTGTTTCGAGAGGCCTTCAGCGATCCTTAGTTTTTTTTTTTCCTCCCGCCATCGTTATCGTTCTTGTTATTAAGCTCTGATTTGTTTTAGGAGCCTTTAATTTTAATTTATTTTGTTAGGATGTGTCCCTCTGCACGCTGAGATGCAGTAGGTTTTTATATGGTATGTTGTCCCATTATTATATGTTATTTTGCTTTATATGTGATGTTTCTATGTATTTTATTGTATTCGATTCGGCATTAATTGCCCTTGTTAGCCGCTTAGAGTACTACATGTAGTAGATAAGCGGGATATAAATACAAAAATAAATAAATAAATAAATAAATTGTTCCCCGCCATTCTGGCTTCGTGGCTTCTTTTCCGCGTGCATGCAAGGGCTCTATGTCTCCACTGGGTTGGTGGAAGTGGTCTCCTGGGTAGTGAAAACTGGCCTCCAAAGTAGGCAGCTGAAAGAATCCCTCCCCGTTGTTCACCGCCGTTCTGGCTTCATGGCTTCTTTGCTGCGTGCGTGGACTCTGTCTCCACTGGGTTAGTGGAACTGGTCTCCTCCCTGAAAGCTTTGTGGAGAGAGAAAAGTACCAGGCCGGAAACAATCCCTCCCCGTTGTTCCCTGCCGTTCTGGCTTCTTTGCTGCGTGCATGGACTCTGTCTCCACTGGTTTGGTGGAACTGGTCTCCTGGGTAGTCAAAACTGGCCTCCAAATTAGGTGGCTGAAATAATCCCTCCCTGTTGTTCCCCGCCGTTCTGGCTTCGTGGCTTCTTTGCCATGTGCGTGCGTGGACTCTGTTTCTCCACTGGGTTGGTGGAAGTGGTCCCCTGGGTAGTGAAAACTGGACTCCAAAGTAGGGGCTGAAAGAATCCCTCCCCATTGTTCCCCGCCGTTTTGGCTTCGTGGCTTTTCCATGTGCATGCGTGGACTCTGTGTCTTCACTGAGTTCGTGGAAGTGGTCTCCTGGGTAGTGAAAACCAGCATCCAAAGTAGGGGCTGAAAGAATCCCTCCCCGTTGTTCCCCACCGTTCTGGCTTCGTGGCTTTTCCATGTGCATGCGTGGACTCTGTGTCTCCATTGGGTTGGTGGAAGTAGTCTCCTGGGTAGTGAAAACTGGCCTCCAAAGTAGGCAGCTGAAAGAATCCCTCCCCGTTGTTTACCGCCGTTCTGGCTTCATGGCTTCTTTGCTGCGTGCGTGGACTCTGTCTACACTGGGTTAGTGGAACTGGTCTCCTCCCTGAAAGCTTTCTTGAGAGAGAAAAGTACCAGGCCGGAAACAATCCCTCCCCGTTGTTCCCTGCCGTTCTGGCTTCTTTGATGCGTGCTTTGATGCGTTCTGGCTTCCCTAACCCAGTGGAGACATAGTCCACGCATGCAGCAAAGAAGCCATGAAGCCGGAACGGCAGGGAACAACGGGGAGGGATTCTTTCAGCCCCTACTTTGGAGGCCAGTTTTCATTACCCAGGAGACCACTTCCACCAACCCAGTGGAGACACAGAGTCCACGCACGCATGCGGCAAAGAAGCCATGAAGCCAGAACGGCGGGGAACAACGGGGAGGGATTCTTTCAGCCCCTAGTTTGAAGGCTAGTTTTCACTACCCAGGAGACCACTTCCACCAACCCAGTGAAGACAGAGTCCACGGACGCAGCAAAGAAGCCAGAATGGCGGGGAACAACGGGGAGGGATTGTTTCCGGCCTGGTACTTTTCTCTCTCAACAAAGCTTTCAGGGAGGAGACCAGTTCCACTAACCCAGTGTAGACAGAGTCCACGCACGCAGCAAAGAAGCCATGAAGCCAGAACGGCGGTGAACAACGGGGAGGGATTCTTTCAGCTGCCTACTTTGGAGGCCAGTTTTCACTACCCAGGAGACTACTTCCACCAACCCAATGGAGACACAGATGCACATGGAAAAGCCACGAAGCCACGAAGCCAGAAGCCACGAAGCCAAAACGGTGGGGAACAACGGGGAGGGATTCTTTCAGCCCCTACTTTGGATGCTAGTTTTCACTACCCAGGAGACCACTTCCACGAACTCAGTGAAGACACAGAGTCCACGCATGCAAATGGAAAAGCCACAAAGCCAAAACGGCGGGGAACAATGGGGAGGGATTATTTCAGCCCCTACTTTGGAGGCCAGTTTTCACTACCCAGGAGACCACTTCCACCAACCCAGTGGAGAAACAGAGTCCACGCACGCACATGGCAAAGAAGCCACGAAGCCAGAACGGCGGGGAACAACAGGGAGGGATTATTTCAGCCACCTAATTTGGAGGCCAGTTTTGACTACCCAGGAGACCAGTTCCACCAAACCAGTGGAGACAGAGTCCATGCATGCAGCAAAGAAGCCAGAACGGCAGGGAACAACGGGGAGGGATTGTTTCCGGCCTGGTACTTTTCTCTCTCAAGAAAGCTTTCAGGGAGGAGACCAGTTCCACTAACCCAGTGGAAGCCAGAACGGAACCGGAAACAATCCCTCCCCCGTTGTTCCCTGCCGTTCTGGCTTCTTCGTGGCTTCTTTGCCGTGGGCGTGCGTGGACTCTGTGTCTCCACTGGGTTGGTGGAAGTGGTCTCCTGGGTAGTCAAAACTGGCCTCCAAAGTAGGGGCTGAAAGAATCCCTCCCCATTGTTCCCCGCCGTTCTGGCTTCGTGGCTTTTCCATGTGCATGCGTGGACTCTGTGTCTCCACTGGGTTGGTGGAAGTGGTCTGCTGGGTAGTGAAAATTGGCCTCCAAAGTAGGGGCTGAAAGAATCCCTCCCCGTTGTTCCCTGACATTCTGGCTTCATGGCTTCTTTGCCGCGTGCGTACGTGGACTCTGTTTCTCCACTGGGTTGGTGAAAGTGTTCTGCTGGGTAGTGAAAACTGGCCTCCAAAATAGGGGCTGAAAGAATCCCTCCCCGTTGTTCCCTGCCGTTCTGGCTTCGTGGCTTTTCCGCGTGCATGCGTGGACTCTGTGTCTTCACAGGGTTGCTGGACGTGGTTTCTTGGGTAGTGAAAACTGGCCTCCAAAGTAGGCGGCTGAAAGAATCCCTCCCCGTTGTTCCCCACCGTTCTGGCTTCGTGGCTTCTTTGCTGCGTGCGTGGACTCTGTCTCCACTGGGTTAGTGGAACTGGTCTCCTCCCTGAAAGCTTTGTTGAGAGAGAAAATTACCAGGCCGGAAACAATCCCTCCCCGTTGTTCCCCGCCATTCTGGCTTCTTTGCTGCGTCCGTGGACTCTGTCTTCACTGGGTTGGTGGAAGTGGTCTCCAGGGTAGTGAAAACTAGCCTTCAAAGTAGGGGCTGAAAGAATCCCTCCCCGTTGTTCCCCGCCGTTCTGGCTTCATGGCTTCTTTGCCGCATGCGTGCGTGGACTCTGTGTCTCCACTGGGTTGGTGGAAGTGGTCTCCTGGGTAATGAAAACTGGCCTCCAAAGTAGGGGCTGAAAGAATCCCTCCCCGTTGTTCCCTGCCGTTCCGGCTTCATGGCTTCTTTGCTGCATGTGTGGACTCTGTCTCCACTGGGTTAGGGAACTGGTCTCCTCCCTGAAAGCTTTGTTGAGAGAGAAAAGTACCAGGCCGGAAACAATCCCTCCCCGTTGTTCCCCGCCATTCTGGCTTCTTTGCTGCGTCTGTGGACTCTGTCTTCACTGGGTTGGTGGAAGTGGTCTCCTGGGTAGTCAAAACTGGCCTCCAAATTAGGTGGCTGAAATAATCCCTCCCTGTTATTCCCCGCCATTCTGGCTTCGTGGCTTCTTTGCCGTGTGTGTGTGTGGACTCTGTGTCTCCACTGGGTTGGTGGAAATGGTTTCCTGGGTAGTGAAAACTGGCCTCCAAAGTAGGGGCTGAAAGAATCCCTCCCCATTGTTCCCCGCCGTTCTGGCTTCGTGGCTTTGCCGCATGCCTCTGTGGACTCTGTGTCTCCACTGGGTTGGTGGAAGTGGTCTCCTGGGTAGTGAAAACTGGCCTCCAAAGTAGGCGGCTGAAAGAATCCCTCCCCATTGTTCCCCACTGTTCTGGCTTCTTTGCTGCATGCATGGACTCTGTCTCCACTGGTGTGGTGGAAGTGGTCTCCTGGGTAGTGAAAACTGGCCTCCAAAGTAGGGGCTGAAAGAATCCCTCCCCATTGTTCCCTGCCGTTCTGGCTTCATGGCTTCTTTGCCGCGTGCGTGCGTGGACTCTGTGTCTCCACTGGGTTGGTGGAAGTGGTCTCCTGGGTAATGAAAACTGGCCTCCAAAGTAGGGGCTGAAAGAATCCCTCCCCGTTGTTCCCCGCCGTTCTGGCTTCATGGCTTCTTTGCTGCGTGCGTGGACTCTGTCTCCACTCAGGTAGTGGAACTGGTCTCCTCCCTGAAAGCTTTGTTGAGAGAGAAAAGTACCAGGCCGGAAACAATCCCTCCCCGTTGTTGCCTGCCATTATGGCTTCTCTGCTGCGTGCATCGACACTGTCTCCACTGGTTTGGTGGAACTGGTCTCCTGGGTAGTCAAAACTGGCCTCCAAATTAGGTGGCTGAAATAATCCCTCCCTGTTATTCCCCGCCATTCTGGCTTCGTGGCTTCTTTGCCGTGTGTGTGTGTGGACTCTGTGTCTCCACTGGGTTGGTGGAAGTGGTTTCCTGGGTAGTGAAAACTGGCCTCCAAAGTAGGGGCTGAAAGAATCCCTCCCCATTGTTCCCCGCCGTTCTGGCTTCGTGGCTTTGCCGCATGCCTCTGTGGACTCTGTGTCTCCACTGGGTTGGTGGAAGTGGTCTCCTGGGTAGTGAAAACTGGCCTCCAAAGTAGGCGGCTGAAAGAATCCCTCCCCATTGTTCCCCACTGTTCTGGCTTCTTTGCTGCGTGCATGGACTCTGTCTCCACTGGTGTGGTGGAAGTGGTGTCCTGGGTAGTGAAAACTGGCCTCCAAAGTAGGGGCAGAAAGAATCCCTCCCCATTGTTCCCTGCCGTTCTGGCTTCATGGCTTCTTTGCCGCGTGCGTGCGTGGACTCTGTGTCTCCACTGGGTTGGTGGAAGTGGTCTCCTGGGTAATGAAAACTGGCCTCCAAAGTAGGGGCTGAAAGAATCCCTCCCCGTTGTTCCCCGCCGTTCTGGCTTCATGGCTTCTTTGCTGCGTGCGTGGACTCTGTCTCCACTCAGGTAGTGGAACTGGTCTCCTCCCTGAAAGCTTTGTTGAGAGAGAAAAGTACCAGGACGGAAACAATCCCTCCCCATTGTTCCCCGCTGTTCTGGCTTCTTTGCTGCGTGCATCGACACTGTCTCCACTGGTTTGGTGGAACTTGTCTCCTGGGTAGTCAAAACTGGCCTCCAAATTAGGTGGCTGAAATAATCCCTCCCTGTTATTCCCCGCCATTCTGGCTTCGTGGCTTCTTTGCCTTGTGTGTGTGTGGACTCTGTGTCTCCACTGGGTTGGTGGAAGTGGTTTCCTGGGTAGTGAAAACTGGCCTCCAAAGTCGGGGCTGAAAGAATCCCTCCCCATTGTTCCCCGCCGTTCTGTCTTCGTGGCTTTGCCGCATGCCTCTGTGGACTCTGTGTCTCCACTGGGTTGGTGGAAGTGGTCTCCTGGGTAGTGAAAACTGGCCTCCAAAGTAGGCGGCTGAAAGAATCCCTCCCTGTTGTTCCCCGCCATTCTGGCTTCGTGGCTTTTCCGCGTGCATGCGTGGACTCTGTATCTTCACTGGGTTGGTGGAAGTGGTCTCCTGGGTAGTGAAAACTGGCCTCCAAAGTAGGGGCTGAAAGAATCCCTCCCCGTTGTTCCCCACCGTTCTGGCTTCATGGCTTTTCCGTGTGCATGCGTGGACTCTGTGTCTCCAGTGGAATGGTGGAAGTAGTCTCCTGGTTTGAAAAACTGGCCTCCAAAGTAGGAGGCTGAAAGAATCCCTCCCCATTGTTCCCCACTGTTCTGGCTTCTTTGCTGCGTGCATGGACTCTGTCTCCACTGGTGTGGTGGAAGTGGTCTCCTGGGTAGTGAAAAGTGGCCTCCAAAGTAGGGGCTGAAAGAATCCCTCCCCATTGTTCCCCGCCGTTCTGGCTTCGTGGCTTTTCCATGTGCATGCGTGGACTCTGTGTCTCCACTCAGGTAGTGGAACTGTTCTCCTCCCTGAAAGCTTTGTTGAGAGAGAAAAGTACCAGGACGGAAACAATCCCTCCCCATTGTTCCCCGCTGTTCTGGCTTCTTTGCTGCGTGCATCGACACTGTCTCCAGTGGTTTGGTGGAACTGGTCTCCTGGGTAGTCAAAACTGGCCTCCAAATTAGGTGGCTGAAATAATCCCTTCCCGTTGTTCCCCACCGTTCTGGCTTCGTGGCTTCTTTGCCATCTGCGTGCGTGGACTCTGTGTCTCCACTGGGTTGGAGGAAGTGGTCTCCTGGGTAGTGAAAACTGGCCTCCAAAGTAGGGGCTGAAAGAATCCCTCCCCGTTGTCTGTGTCTCCACTGGGTTGGTGGAAGTGGTCTCCTGGGTAGTGAAAACTAGCCTCCAATGTAGGGGCTGAAAAAATCCCTCCCTGTTGTTCCCCGCCGTTCTGGCTTCGTCGCTTTTCCGCATGCATGCGTGGACTCTGTGTCTCCACTGGGTTGGTGGAAGTGGTCTCCTGGGTAGTGAAAACTGGCCTCCAAAGTAGGCGGCTGAAAGAATCCCTCCCCATTGTTCCCTGCCCTTCCGACTTGATTGCTTCTTTGCTGCATGCGTGGACTCTGTCTCCACGGGGTTAGGGAACTGGTCTCCTCCCTGAAAGCTTTGTTGAGAGAGAAAAGTACCAGGCTGGAAACAATCCCTCCCCGTTGTTGCCTGCCATTCTGGCTTCTTTGCTGCGTGTAAGGACTCTGTCTCCACTGGTTTGGTGGAACTTGTCTCCTGGGTAGTCAAAACTGGCCTCCAAATTAGGTGGCTGAAATAATCCCTCCCTGTTATTCCCCGCCATTCTGGCTTCGTGGCTTCTTTGCCGTGTGTGTGTGTGGACTCTGTGTCTCCACTGGGTTGGTGGAAGTGGTTTCCTGGGTAGTGAAAACTGGCCTCCAAAGTAGGGGCTGAAAGAATCCCTCCCCATTGTTCCCCGCCGTTCTGGCTTCGTGGCTTTGCCGCATGCCTCTGTGGACTCTGTATCTTCACTGGGTTGGTGGAAGTGGTCTTCTGGGTAGTGAAAACTGGCCTCCAAAGTAGGGGCTGAAAGAATCCCTCCCCGTTGTTCCCCACCATTCTGGCTTCATGGCTTTTCCGTGTGCATGCGTGGACTCTGTGTCTCCACTGGAATGGTGGAAGTAGTCTTCTGGTTTGAAAACTGGACTCCAAAGTAGGAGGCTGAAAGAATCCCTCCCCATTGTTCCCCACTGTTCTGGCTTCTTTGCTTTTGCGTGCATGGACTCTGTCTCCACTGGAATGGTGGAAGTGGTGTCCTGGGTTTGAAAACTGGCCTCCAAAGTAGGGGGCTGAAAGAATCCCTCCCCATTGTTCCCTGCCGTTCTGGCTTCTGGCTTCTTTTGCGTGCGTGCATGGACTCTGTTTCTCCACTGGGTTGGTGGAAGTGGTCTCCTGGGTAGTGAAAACTGGCCTCCAAAGTAGGGGCTGAAAGAATCCCTCCCTGTTGTTCCCCTGCCGTTCTGGCTTCATGGCTTCTTTCCGCATGCATGCGTGGACTCTGTTTCTCCACTGGGTTGGTGGAAGTGGTCTCCTGGGTAGTGAAAACTGGCCTCCAATGTAGGCGGCTGAAAGAATCCCTCCCCATTGTTCCCTGCCCTTCTGTCTTGATTGCTTCTTTGCTGCATGCGTGGACTGGACTCCACTGTCTCCAGTGGTCTCCTGGGTAGGAACTGGTCTCCTCCCTGAAAGCTTTGTTCCCTGCCCTTCCGTCTTGAAAAGTGGACCAGGCTGGAAACAATCCTCCCTGAAAGCTTTGTTGCCAGGCTGAAACAATCCCTCCCGTTGTTGCCTGCCATTCTTCTTTGCTGCGTGCAAGGACTCTGTCTCCACTGGTTTGGTGGAACTTGTCTCCTGGGTAGTCAAAACTGGCCTCCAAATTAGGTGGCTGAAATAATCCCTCCCTGTTATTCCCCGCCATTCTGGCTTCGTGGCTTCTTTGCCGTGTGTGTGTGTGGACTCTGTGTCTCCACTGGGTTGGTGGAAGTGGTTTCCTGGGTAGTGAAAACTGGCCTCCAAAGTAGGGGCTGAAAGAATCCCTCCCCATTGTTCCCCGCCGTTCTGGCTTCGTGGCTTTGCCGCATGCCTCTGTGGACTCTGTATCTTCACTGGGTTGGTGGAAGTGGTCTTCTGGGTAGTGAAAACTGGCCTCCAAAGTAGGGGCTGAAAGAATCCCTCCCCGTTGTTCCCCACCGTTCTGGCTTCATGGCTTTTCCGTGTGCATTCGTGGACTCTGTGTCTCCACTGGAATGGTGGAAGTAGTCTCCTGGTTTGAAAAACTGGACTCCAAAGTAGGAGGCTGAAAGAATCCCTCCCCATTGTTCCCCACTGTTCTGGCTTCTTTGCTGCGTGCATGGACTCTGTCTCCACTGGTGTGGTGGAAGTGGTGTCCTGGGTAGTGAAAACTGGCCTCCAAAGTAGGGGCTGAAAAAATCCCTCCCCATTGTTCCCTGCCGTTCTGGCTTCATGGCTTCTTTGCCGCGTGCGTGCGTGGACTCTGTTTCTCCACTGGGTTGGTGGAAGTGGTCTCCTGGGTAGTGAAAACTAGCCTTCAAAGTAGGGGCTGAAAGAATCCCTCCCCGTTGTTCCCCGCCGTTCTGACTTCATGGCTTCTTTGCCGCATGCGTGCGTGGACTCTGTGTCTCCACTGGGTTGGTGGAAGTGGTCTCCTGGGTAATGAAAACTAGCCTCCAAAGTAGGGGCTGAAAGAATCCCTCCCCGTTGTTCCCCGCTGTTCTGGCTTCATGGCTTCTTTGCCGCATGCGTGGACTCTGTCTCCACTCAGGTAGTGGAACTGGTCTCCTCCCTGAAAGCTTTGTTGAGAGAGAAAAGTACCAGGACGGAAACAATCCCTCCCCATTGTTCCCCGCTGTTCTGGCTTCTTTGCTGCGTGCATCGACACTTTCTCCACTGGTTTGGTGGAACTGGTCTCCTGGGTAGTCAAAACTGGCCTCCAAATTAGGTGGCTGAAATAATCCCTCCCTGTTATTCCCTGCCATTCTGGCTTCGTGGCTTCTTTGCCTTGTGTGTGTGTGGACTCTGTGTCTCCACTGGGTTGGTGGAAGTGGTTTCCTGGGTAGTGAAACAGGCCTCCAAAGTAGGGGCTGAAAGAATCCCTCCCCATTGTTCCCCGCCGTTCTGGCTTCGTGGCTTTGCCGCATGCCTCTGTGGACTCTGTGTCTCCACTGGGTTGGTGGAAGTGGTCTCCTGGGTAGTGAAAACTGGCCTCCAAAGTAGGCGGCTGAAAGAATCCCTCCCTGTTGTTCCCCGCCATTCTGGCTTCGTGGCTTTTCCGCGTGCATGCGTGGACTCTGTATCTTCACTGGGTTGGTGGAAGTGGTCTTCTGGGTAGTGAAAACTGGCCTCCAAAGTAGGGGCTGAAAGAATCCCTCCCCGTTGTTCCCTGCCGTTCTGGCTTCATGGCTTCTTTGCTGCGTGCGTGGACTCTGTCTCCACTGGAATGGTGGAAGTACTCTCCTGGTTTGAAAAACTGGCCTCCAAAGTAGGAGGCTGAAAGAATCCCTCCCCATTGATCCCCACTGTTCTGGCTTCTTTGCTGCATGCATGGACTCTGTCTCCACTGGTGTGGTGGAAGTGGTCTCCTGGGTAGTGAAAACTGGCCTCCAAAGTAGGGGCTGAAAGAATCCCTCCCCATTGTTCCCTGCCGTTCTGGCTTCATGGCTTCTTTGCTGCGTGCGTGGACTCTGTCTCCACTGGGTTAGTGGAACTGGTCTCCTCCCTGAAAGCTTTGTTGAGAGAGAAAATTACCAGGCTGGAAACAATCCCTCCCCGTTGTTCCCTGCCGTTCTGGCTTCTTTGCTGCGTGCATGGACTCTGTCTCCACTGGTTTGGTGGAACTGGTCTCCTGGGTAGTCAAAACTGGCCTCCATATTAGGTGGCTGAAATAATCCCTCCCTGTTGTTCCCCGCCGTTCTGGCTTCGTGGCTTCTTTGCCGTGTGTGTGCGTGGACTCTGTGTCTCCACTGGGTTGGTGGAAGTGGTCTCCTGGGTAGTGAAAACTGGCCTCCAAAGTAGGGGCTGAAAGAATCCCTCCCCATTGTTCCCCACCGTTCTGGCTTCATGGCTTTTTCATGTGCATGCGTGGACTCTGTGTCTCCACTGGGTTGGTGGAAGTGGTCTGCTGGGTAGTGAAAACTGGCCTCCAAAGTAGGGGCTGAAATAATCCCTCCCCATTGTTCCCTGCCGTTCTGGCTTCATGGCTTCTTTGCCGCGTGCATGCGTGGACTCTGTGTCTTCACAGGGTTGGTGGAAGTGGTCTCCTGGGTAGTGAAAACTGGCCTCCAAAGTAGGCGGCTGAAAGAATCCCTCCCCGTTGTTCCCCACCGTTCTGGCTTCGTGGCTTTTCCGTGTGCATGCGTGGACTCTGTGTCTCCACTGGGTTGGTGGAAGTGGTCTGCTGGGTAGTGAAAACTGGCCTCCAAAGTAGGGGCTGAAATAATCCCTCCCCATTGTTCCCTGCCGTTCTGGCTTCATGGCTTCTTTGCCGCGTGCATGCGTGGACTCTGTGTCTTCACAGGGTTGGTGGAAGTGGTCTCCTGGGTAGTGAAAACTGGCCTCCAAAGTAGGAGGCTGAAAGAATCCCTCCCCGTTTTTCCCCGCCATTCTGGCTTCGTGGCTTCTTTGCTGCGTGCGTGGACTCTGTCTCCACTGGGTTAGTGGAACTGGTCTCCTCCCTGAAAGCTTTGTTGAGAGAGAAAAGTACCTGGCCGGAAACAATCCCTCCCCATTGTTCCCCGCTGTTCTGGCTTCTTTGCTGCGTGCGTGGACTCTGTCTCCACTGGTTTGGTGGAAGTGGTTTTCTGGGTAGTGAAAACTGGCCTCCAAAGTAAGGGTTGAAAGAATCCCTCCCCATTGTTCCCTGCCGTTCTGGCTTCGTGGCTTCTTTGCCGCGTGCGTGCGTGGACTCTGTGTCTTCACTGGGTTGGTGGAAGTGTTCTCCTGGGTAGTGAAAACTGGCCTCCAAAGTATGGGCTGAAAAAATCCCTCCCCATTGTTCCCCGCCGTTCTGGCTTTGTGGCTTCTTTGCCGCGTGCGTGCATGGACTCTGTGTCTCCACTGGGTTGGTAGAAGTGGTCTCCTGGGTAGTGAAAACTGGCCTCCAAAGTAGAGGCTGAAAGAATCCCTCCCCATTGTTCCCCGCTGTTCTGGCTTCTTTGCTGCATGCGTGGACTCTGTTTCTCCACTGGGTTGGTGGAAGTGGTCTCCTGGGTAGTGAAAACTGGCCTCCAATGTAGGGGCTGAAAGATTCTCTCCTCATTGTTCCCCGCCGTTCTGGCTTCGTGGCTTTGCTGTAAGCAGACAAGAGCAGCAGAAGGTGGGCCCACATGTCCTCCGGATCATGCTGAGCGGGAGGGAAGCCTCCACCCGCAGCCCCCTGAGACAACACCGAGACCATTTCCATGAGCGAACCGGGCTCCTCGGGACACTCCAACTGGCGATGATTCCCTGAGAGATTCACAGGAACTCATCCGGATGAGTGTGTGTGTGTGTGGGGGGAAGCATCTGAATCTCTGACCACTAGTTGACCAGGGTGACATTTGCTTGACAGCTTTACAAGGAGTGTCATGGGGAGGGGACATTGAGAGGAGTAGAGTAGACCCTCATCCAGATTTGGGGGAGGAACGGAATACTGTGTCTCCTGCTGCCTCTGAGAGGTGGAGGGGAAATGGGATGGATTAAAGGCTTCAATTCAAAACAAAACAAAACAAAAGGATAACAGGCAGCCAGACCAAGTAGGGTGGCTGCCGGTTCAGTCAGGGTTGACCAAGGGAAAAAAAGAATATTGCATTCTGCCCACTTTGCTTTATTGCATAGGATGCTGTCTTATGCTATGATATATTTATTAAATATCTTATTCATCACCCAGTTTAAAGTGTTTTCCGCCTGCTCTGGGTGATTGCGGGACTCCCCCATGCTCTGGGAAGTCAAATCACGTTAAATCACGGTAGAAACGACAAACGACAAACGAAACTTCGAACCGAAAAATTTTCGAAAAATTTTGCGATAAACGGAAACAGAATGAAACGGACCCGTTCCGACAAACGAAAAATCAAAACGTCATTTTTTCTGGCCGTGACCCTTGCCCCCCCCGCCGCCTCTCTTTCTCATTCTCATTCCTTTGCTTTGAGATAACTGATCCTCTCATCAGGAAGGAGGCCCACACCAGAAGCCATCGCCACCACCTTCAGCTCCATCTCTGGGAGGTGTGAGCATTGCTTTCATCTCCTGTCTGCCAGCCTGTCCCTGCCCACCAGCCTCTTTGGGTCCCCCTTTTGAGCTGAGATTTGATGCCATAGTTCCCTTGGTGCTTCTACTGGCCCCATAAATCAATGGAGCTGCTCAAGCCAGCCAGTCCGTTTGATCACCTACTTTCTATTGAAGGCCTCGACAAGATGGCCAGATGTGGCAGCAAGATGAGGACTTTGGAGCAGGAAACACACCTGATTTACATTCAACAGGCAACAGGAGCAGTGAGGTTTTATGCTTTCTCTTGATGCTTCTGAGGAATTCCTAGTTGAGCCGAGATTCAGCAGAGCCTTTCCTCTGTTTTCTGTGTTGAGGTGTCTGAAATGGAATCTGGAGAAAGCTCTGCAGACCAAGCCCTCCAAGGACCTGAGAGCTTCTCCAGCTTCAGGGATGAACTGGCCTCACCAAACTTTGTCCATTGCCTGAGCCTAATGCTACACCGTAGGGCCGTTTTGGTCCAGTTATCCCACCCCTGTCTCTGGGAGACTCTTCTCTCCATCAGAACCCATTGGATGGCTTGGGCTCCTGGGAGGTGCAAATATGGGAGGGCTCCAAGGCTCTGAGTCCACTCCCTTGCCCTGCACATGGTCAACAGTTCTATCCCTGGCATCTGCAATTAGGAAGACTGAAGAATCTGCTGCCAACCTAGCCAAAATTGGTCTTCTTCTGCTGTTCCACTATGTGATGCCAAGCCCCCCTGCCTGTTTTCTGTGCCTTATAGATGAAGCTCTCCTTTGATTTCCTCCAACTTGACAGCAAGTTAGCGTGGCCTCTTAGGGATCCAGGTCATTGAAGCTGTCCAAGAACTGCTGGATAACTCAGTGGTTGAGGTCTCTGGTTCAATCCCAGGTAGCCGGCTCATGGATGACTCTGCCTTCCATCCTTCTGAGGTCGGTAAAATGAGTACCCAGCCTGCATAATTAAATTGTAAACTGCCCAGAGAGTGCTGTAAGCACTATGGGGCGGAACATAAGCAGGGCACTTGGCTTTTGCTTTGGTTTGCTCTGGCTGCAGAACCAGAGGTTGGGAGTTCTTTTCTGGCAGAGCAGCAGAGAGGAAGGAGCTGGTCAGAGGAGCACACGGCCAAAGGGCAGAGCTAACTTCTTCTTTTTGCAGGAGCAAGGGGCGGAGTTTTAGCTTTAAATAGCTGCTACCAGCAGTCTCTCAGTCCTTTTCTGGCAGAGCAGCAGAGAGGAAGGAGCTGGTCAGAGGAGCACACGGCCAAAGGGCAGAGCTAACTTCTTCTTTTTGCAGGAGCAAGGGGCGGAGTTTTAGCTTTAAATAGCTGCTACCAGCAGTCTCTCAGTCCTTTTCTGGCAGAGCAGCAGAGAGGAAGGAGCTGGTCAGAGGAGCACACGGCCAAAGGGCAGAGCTAACTTCTTCTTTTTGCAGGAGCAAGGGGCGGAGTTTTAGCTTTAAATAGCTGCTACCAGCAGTCTCTCAGTCCTTTTCTGGCAGAGCAGCAGAGTGGAAGGAGCTGGTCAGAGGAGCACACGGCCAAAGGGCAGAGCTAACTTCTTCTTTTTGCAGGAGCAAGGGGTGGAGTTTTAGCTTTAAATAGCTGCTACCAGCAGCCCCTCAGTCCTTTTCTGGCAGAGCAGCAGAGAGGAAGGAGCTGGTCAGAGGAGCACATGGCCAAAGGGCAGAGCTAACTTCTTCTTTTTGCAGGAGCAAGGGGCGGAGTTTTAGTTTTAAATACCTGCTACCAGCAGCCCCTCAGTCCTTTTCTGGCAGAGCAGCAGAGAGGAAGGAGCTGGTCAGAGGAGCACACGGCCAAAGGGCAGAGCTAACTTCTTCTTTTTGCAGGAGCAAGGGGCGGAGTTTTAGCTTTAAATAGCTGCTACCAGCAGCCCCTCAGTCCTTTTCTGGCAGAGCAGCAGAGAGGAAGGAGCTGGTCAGAGGAGCACATGGCCAAAGGGCAGAGCTAACTTCTTCTTTTTGCAGGAGCAAGGGGCGGAGTTTTAGTTTTAAATACCTGCTACCAGCAGCCCTCAGTCCTTTTCTGGCAGAGAGCAGCAGAGAGGAAGGAGCTGGTCAGAGGAGCACACGGCCAAAGGGCAGAGCTAACTTCTTCTTTTTGCAGGAGCAAGGGGCGGAGTTTTAGCTTTAAATAGCTGCTACCAGCAGCCCCTCAGTCCATTTCTGGCAGAGCAGCAGAGAGGAAGGAGCTGGTCAGAGGAGCACACGGCCAAAGGGCAGAGCTAACTTCTTCTTTTTGCAGGAGCAAGGGGCGGAGTTTTAGCTTTAAATAGCTGCTACCAGCAGCACAAAACTGGGTTTAATTGAGTTCCCAAGCCAAGCAACTCCTCAGGAGGTCCTACACTTCCTGACGTGCTTGCAGTTGGAGTAGAGGTGCTTTAGCGGCCCCTACACTGTTAGATTTTGATTAAACAATAAAAGAAGTAAAGAGTCTTACTAGATTTAAAAAAAAAGTGCAAGTTTACATTTTTGAGACCTTGAATACATTTTATTGTAATCGTTAAAATGGAGTTAGAGGGAGCAGCTGTAGTTACCTGCAGTACTTGTGCCATGTTTGTTATCTTGACAGAGCATGTGCAGAACTACATCTGCTGCAAGTGCAAGCTGGTAGCGCTATTGGAAGAGAAGGTCCAGCAGCTAGAGGCTCACATAGTGGACCAGCAACATATTAAGGAGCTTGAGCAGTTCCTGGACAGAGCGGAAGAGACTATCCAGGTCCAAGAAGAGACAGGGCACACTTCAGAGGAGGAAGTCACTCCCCCAACTGAGGAGGTGGATGGGTGGAGGAATGTGACTCAAAGGAGTAGAAGGCCAAGGCTTCGCTCAGAGAGTCTCATCTTGCACAATCAATTTGAAGCTCTTTCCCTCAGCACACCTCATGAGGCACACATAGAGAAAGAAGTGGTTCCACCGGAAGATCTCTCCCTCATCACTATTGATGAGATACAAGATCAGGTACATGTTGATGAGCAGGCTGCAGTAGAGAAGCTCATTGTGCTAGGGGATTCTATCATTAGAAATACGGAGGGATGGATTCGTGAGGAGCATGATAACCGGATGGTCACTTGCCTGCCGGGTGCAAAGGTTGCAGACATCACCAGAAATATAGATAGCTTGTTAGAGAGAACTGGGAAGGAGCCAGTGGTCATGGTACACATCGGTACCAATGATGTCGGGAAGGCCAAGCGGTCAGTCTTGGAAGCCAAATTCAGGTTGCTAGGTAGAAGATTGAAGTCCAGGGCTTCCAAGGTAGCATTTTCAGAAGTGCTACCTGTTCCTCGTGCAGGTCCCGCCAAGCAGGCAGAACTCAGAAGCCTCAATGCGTGGATGAGGCGATGGTGTCGAGAGGAGGGCTTTAGATTTGTCAGGAACTGGAGAACATTTTGGGACAAGCCAAACCTGTTCAGGAGGGATGGGTTGCACTTGAATCATGATGGGACCAGATTGCTGGCACTCAACCTTAAAAAGGCAGCAGAGCAGCTTTTAAACTGATAACTGGGGGAAAGCCGACAGGAGCTGTGAGGCATCCGGTTCGGAACACCTCATCCTCGGGGAATGAGGTTGGAGAGGGTAGAGAATCACATAGAGATGACGTAGCAAGTATTAACACTGGCAGAATAGCGGAATGTGACAGTTCGTCTACTGAAAATAAAAGCTGTGGGGGGAGAAGAACAAGGCAGCAGCTGTTGCGGGACCCACTGTACAAGTGCTTCTACGCCAATGCTCAAAGCCTCCGAGCAAAGATGGGAGAACTTGAACATCTGGCAGCTAGGGATAACATTGATATAATAGCCATAACAGAAACCTGGTGGAATGTGGAGAACCAGTGGGACACAGCAATCCCAGGCTATAAACTCTACAGAAGGGATAGAGAGGGGCGGGTTGGAGGAGGAGCGGCCATCTATGTCAAAGAAGGCGTAAAATCCAGCAGAATGGAGATTGACAGAGGGTCTGACTCCACCATAGAATCACTGTGGGTTAAACTACCAGGTCCAAAGAGTGATGTGATAGTTGGAGTATTCTATCGTCCACCAGATCAAAAACTTGAGGGGGAGCTTGAAATGAGGAGAGAAATCATGGAGGTGGCTAAGAGGGATAGGATAGTAATCATGGGGGACTTTAATTATCCCCACATTGACTGGGCCAATGCGAGCTCTGGGCAAGAAAGAGAAACTGGTTTTCTCGACTTGCTGAATGACTGTGCCTTAGAGTAACTTGTCATGGAGCCCACCCGAGAACAGGCAACTCTAGATCTAATATTGTGTGATACTCAGGACCTCGTCAGGGATGTGAATGTCACTGAGCCTCTGGGGAACAGTGACCATGCTGCAATTACCTTTGCCATGCATGTCGGAGGAAGAGTGTCAACCAAATCAGACATAAAAACCCTTGATTTTCGAAGGGCAAACTTCCCTCAGATGAGGAAACTAGTTAGAGAGAAACTGAAGGGGAGGGTTAGAAGAATCCAATCTCTTCAGAGTGCATGGAGCCTGTTTAAAACAACAATAATAGAGGCCCAGCACAAGTGCATACCACAAAGAAAGAAGAGCTCATTTAAGTCCAAGAGGACACCGGCATGGTTAACGAGTGGAGTTAGAGAGGCTCTAAAGCACAAGGAGAGGTCCTTCTGTAAATGGAAATCCTCCCCAAATGAGGAAAATAAAAAGGAACACAAACTCTGGCAAAAGAAATGTAAAAAGATGATAAGGGAGGCAAAGAAAGACTTTGAGGAACACATGGCTAACAATATAAAGGGTAATAATAAAAGCTTCTTTAAATATGTTAGAAGTACAAAACCTGCCAGAGAACCAATTGGGCCTCTGGACGGTGAGGGAGGAAAAGGGGAGGTTAAGGAGGACTTGGACATTGCAGAGAAATTGAACGAGTTCTTTGCGTCTGTCTTCACGACAGAGGACCTTGAGCGGATTCCGCTGCCTGAGCCGCCCCTCTTGACTAAAGAATTAAATCAAATACAGGTTAAAAGAGAGGAGGTTTTAGGACTAATTGATAAATTGAGGATTAACAAGTCACCGAGCCCAGATGGCATCCACCCAAGGGTTATTAGGGAACTGAGAAATGAAATGGCAGATCTCTTAACTGTTATATGCAACTTGTCTCTTAAAACGGCCACAGTGCCAGAGGACTGGAGGATAGCAGATGTCACACCAATTTTTAAAAAAGGAAGGAGGGGGGACCCAGGAAACTACAGGCCGGTTAGCCTTACATCTGTCCCAGGGAAGATGGTGGAAGGCCTCATCCAAGAGAAAATCTTAAAACACATAAAAGAACAAACCTTGCTGAGAGAAAATCAGCATGGCTTCTGTAAGGGTAAATCTTGTCTTACAAACCTTTTAGAATTTTTTGAAAAGGTCAACAGGCACATGGATTTGGGTGAACCGGTGGATATAGTCTATCTGGATTTTCAAAAGGCTTTTGACACAGTCCCTCACCAAAGGCTGCTGAGAAAATTGCATAGTCAGGGGATAAGAGGGCAGGTCCTCTTATGGACTGAGAACTAGTTGAGATCCTGGAAACAAAGAGTAGGTGTCAATGGGAAATTTTCAAAATGGAGAGAAGTGAAAAGCGGTGTGCCCCAGGGCTCGGTCCTGGGACCGGTGCTTTTCAATCTGTTCATAAATGACCTGAAGACAGGGATAAACAGTGAGGTGGCCAAGTTTGCAGATGACACAAAACTTTTCCGTGTGGTAAAAACCAGAGAAGATTGTGAAGAGCTCCAGAAGGATCTCTCCAAACTGGGGGAGTGGGCTGAGAAATGGCAAATGCGTTTTAATGTAACCAAATGTAAAGTAATGCATATTGGGGCAAAAAATCCAAACTTCATCTATCAACTCATGGGCTCTGAGTTATCCGTGACGGATCAGGAAAGAGATCTTGGTGTGTTGGTGGACAGCTCCATGAAGGTGTCTCCCCAATGTGTGGCAGCGGTGAAGAAGGCCAATTCCATGCTAGGGATTATCAAAAAGGGGATTGAAAATAAAACAGCCAACATTATAATGCCATTATACAAAACAATAGTAAGGCCCCACCTGGAGTATTGTGTACAATTCTGGTCACCACATCTCAAGAAAGACATAGTAGAACTGGAAAAGGTGCTGAAGAGAGCGACTAAAATGATTACTGGGCTGGGGCACCTCCCTTATGAAGAAAGGCTAAAACATTTGGGCCTCTTTAGTCTGGAAAAAAGGCGCTTGAGGGGGGATATGATTGAGACATAGAAAATAATGCAGGGTATGAGTAAAGTGGATAGAGGGAAGCTCTTCTCTCTCTCCCAAAATGCCAGAACTAGGGGACATACACTCAAATTGAGTGCTGGGAGAGTAAGAACTGACAAAAGGAAATATTTTTTCACTCAGCGCGTTGTAAGTCTATGGAACTCCCTGCCACAGGATGTGGTGATGGCATCTGGCCTGGATGCCTTCAAAAGGGGATTGGACAGATTCCTAGAGGAAATGTCCATCACGGGTTACAAACCATGATGGAGATGTGTAATCTCTAGGCTTTAAACCAGGGCACTTCAAGGGCCAGATGCAGGGGAGTGGTATCAGGAGACAGATATCTAGTCTCATGCGCTCCCAAACGCATCTGGTGGGGCCGCTGTGAGTTACAGGAAGCTGGACTCGATGGGCCTTTGGCCTGATCCAGCATGGCTCTTCTTATGTTCTTATGTTCTTATGAGTTCAATTCCCCACTGGGCCACCTTTGGAGTCACTGGTCTTGCTGATCCAGAGAGCCCCTTTCAGCTCTGCTGTTCAAAGGTTATGATTATTATTATTATCATCATCATCCACTGCCAGAGACATGTCGTCTTTCTAGTACATAATCAGCCAGGGCAGAGCCTCCCTCCGAAGAGGGCCTGTGGATTCTGTTAGAATTGTAAACATTGTTTCTCAACTTGCATTGGCACCTACAATCCATACATTTTCTGCAAGCCAGAACCTGCACTTTTTAAGTGTGTGTCCTCAGATGGCCAGCCCTGCTGTGAATGAGGACTTCCTCTACAGAAAGAAACTATCTTTGGAGCGATACAGTAGCCCAGCAGGGCATGGCTGTGGGCAGGTAAAAGGCACATTGGACGTGTCCCACAGCGGAACCTGTTGTGTTCTCTGAGGCAACTGCTAGGGTGGAAGCAAGTGGAGAGCTTGCTTGTTGGAATTATGAGGAAGGCCTGGAAAGAGGCCCTTAGTCAGAGAAACAGGGAGCCATGCAACCATGGTGCTGATGAGGTTCACGAGCTAGCTGAATTTGTTGTTTCTATGTGATTAATTTTTGCTGCTGGCTTGCAGTTGTTTGCAGTGATAGGCTTAATTAACTGCTAGGGCACCTCTGGCTTAGTGTGTGGATGTGGACATGTAAAAAGGCAACTGGCAACACTTATTTACACACACATTATTGAGACTGGCACCATCATACCAGGATCCAAAGCCCCCCTTGAATGCAAAAGGGCCTGGACATTAATTGTTTTCCATCGTATTCATAGAAACATGCGTACAGATTTAAGCTGCAAGCATACATCTCTGACTCTGGGTGCAACATCAGATGTCCTGAGTTCCAAATATAACTCTCTCTCTCTCTCTCTCTCTCTCTGTGTGTGTGTGTGTGAGAGAGAGAGAGAGAGAGAGAGAGAGAGAGAGAGAGTGTGTGTGTAAACAGCACTTCTACACACAAAGAGCAGATGGTCTCCTTTGTGAATGGAACACCTGTATCTATGGAGTCTCTCCAGATGTGTGGAAACATTCATTTTCTTACATTTTCCTAAATCGAAATGTACAAATCACTTATGTGGATCTGAGGAATGAAATGTTTTTCTTTCAAAAAAAATAAGCTGCATTGTATTCTTTTTAAGGAGAAAGGTAGCCTAAACAATTTTAAATTAATTAATTAATTAAAATTGGGAGGGACACATTTTTGAATCCTGTGTAGACCATCTAGGTAACCCCATGCAGGTTTCATTTCTTCTTGAAAAAGGGGAATCTTTCTGGGATTCACCCAGTTTGTGGCTCCTTCTGCTGCCACTGAGCAGCTCTTGCTGAGCCAGTGGCAGTGCCTACTAAGGTAAGCTTGCTACGGCCCAGGCAGGGGCCAGAGCATGCTGCTTCGGGGCCTTTTTCCTGCTAGTTATTTATAGGATGGAGCATCTACTTGCCATCTAGGAAGGGAGAGGAGGCAGAAGATGCCACCAGCTTTGCTGCCCACAGGGAGTAATGGCTGCCATTGTCAGTTCGGCAACAGCAAGAGAGGCAGAGAAGAGCTGTTGAGTTTCACATGTAGTCCATAGGCTCCTTGACTTGGGGGTATGATCACACAGGGAGGTAGACCACAATTTGGATGGCTTACAGAGCACTCCAGTGCCACCTATTCCTTGGCAATCCCACAAATGCCACCCCACCTAATCCTGATTCATGCCCAAGCTGAAACACTGATCTAGCTATAGGATTTCTACTTTTGGGAGCCTGGCTGGAGGGACCTGTTGGAAGGGTCACTTTAAGGGAAATTATTCCTGTTAAGGGGACCCTTTCCAGTATGGTCAAAGGCATGCCTTTTCTTCCATCTGACTGCACCTCTGAGTGCACCAAGAATTTCAAGCAGCTTGGGTTCACGTCTGGGATGGATTTAGTATTAAGAGCAGCCATCCATGTAACCTGTTCTTATACCTTCTCCCCAAGAACACATTTCAGAAGCTAAGCAGGGTGATACCTGGCTAGTCCTGAGGCAAATGACCACCTGGGACCATGTGGGGAATCCAAAGAAGGCTGGGAATAAAATGTCCCTGAGCTACTGTCAGAGCTAACAGTCAGAGCTGATGATCTTGGGGCAAGAATGGTGGTTCCCAAGCCGGGGTCCCCAGAGGTTCTTGGACTACAGTTCCCAGAAATCCTGGCTAGCACAGCTCACAATGAAGGCTTGTGGGAGTTTTTGTCCAGGAACCTTTGGGGCCCCAAGGTCGGGAACCCCTGAGCTAGAAGGGACACAGATGTGAGTCAGATGAAGGGATCTCCCACGTTCCTACATAAGCGAAGCACTGACTCATGTTATCTTTAGAGGTAAGATGTCTTGCTTTCCTGTTGCACCGAGCAAAGCTTTCATCAAATTGGGATGTGCAACCAGGAGCACTTAATTGAACAACTCTGTGTTTAAAAGTGTCTCTCACCCTCTGTCCTGGTTGCGGTGCCTTCAGAAGATGAGATGATAGAGCGTGCTTGGAGGAAAAAAAGGCTGTTTGGTTCAGATCTTTCCAGTGTAATGTTCACAAAGTGTAATCGTTACCGAACAGCACTGGAGATGTGGAACAACATGACATTTTTGAATATCAAAAAGGAAACGGAGGGTGGGGAAGGAAGGGGCCCCATCAACATTTGCTCTGATCTAAGAAGGATCTTTTGGCTTGAAAATCTTAATTGAAAAGCAACTTGAAAGCCTTTTACAAGGACAGCCAAGAAGAAAGAAAGAAAGAAAGAAAGAAAGAAAGAAAGAAAGAAAGAAAGAAAGAAAGAAAGAAAGAAAGAAAGAAAGAAAGAAAGAAGGGAGGGGGGAAGCTGCTGGTGATTGCTCCAAATAATGCCATGTAAGGAAAGGGGGCGAAAAAATGCAGGATTTAAATGGCAGAGTTTCCTTCTGGGTGCCCTCATTAAAAATAAATAAACTATTGTGTACGGTGGCGAGACAGGCAAATCTTGTGGATTTGTCTGCAGATGTGTGTGTTTCTTCCCGAGCAACAGACAAGAGCTCGGAAACCAGGATACCTGTCAAATGCCAGAGATGTGTCAGACCTGAAGGCATCAATGCCGGGAGATGATCTGCCATCTCTCCTTTAATTGGTGTATTTCTGTGCAGTCTCTGGAGAAAGAGGGAGGGAAGGAGGAGAATCTTGTTACAGCAGCCGGCGGACGCCCTGTAGTCGTCGCCTGTAGACATGGGCACGGAGCGGCGGAAATCTTGTTTCCGTTTTCGGTTCTCGTTATCGTTAGGTAACGGAAACGGTAACGAGAATTACTCCGCTCTAGCTCAAAGCCGACCCGAAAAAAACAAAAATTGGGTCTGGGTTGTTGTTGTCGTTAGTGGCATCGCGGCGATCGCGCGATGCCATTGCCAACAGAAAAAAGTTTTTAAAAGTAAAAAAAAAACCCGATTCCCGGCCAAAAAAGGAGGCGAAAATATGCCTGCCTGAGGACACCTACCAGAGGGGTGGTTTCTGGGGGGGGTCCTCCTGTCCTGGGCTGCTTGCACCAGGCTGGGGGGGGGGGTCGGTCATCTTCGTCGTCTCTGACTGTGCCATGCAGTGGGGGGGGGGATCCAAAATGGCGACCACAATTTTTATTTTTAAATTGTGGTCCAAAAACCCACCAAAGCACAACAGAAACAAGTGAAAATTAGGTATTTTAAATGCCTGTTTTTTATAGTAGCAGCAGTGAGTTTTTCTTGCAATAAAACGTCTCCATTTATTTTATTTTATTTTATTTTTATTTCTATTTTTTTACACCTGCGCAATGATGGGCTGGCCATGGGATGGGACCATGCAAATTTTTGACCCATTCCACCAATCGCATGGCCAGGTTTTGACTGACACTTCTGATGTGCCAGAGGGCATAAAAAGCCGAGGCACATTCCAGAAGTCGCAGTCTGTTATCGGATGTGGTTGAGGGTGGAGGAGGGCTGCTGCTGCGTGCTGGCTACTGCTATTCGAATTTGGAGGGAGGCTGGAGGCTTTAGATTTAACTTAGGCAGGCAGGGAGGGAATTGAATTTTGAAAATAGTTCCTTTGATTCTCTAGTCTGCACTCAGCTTTGTCTGTGCTGAATAGCACAGTTTATTCTCCCCCCCCCCCCGGCAGTTTGTGAGGATTTTTTTCTTTTATTGGGTAAAGGGGGAGTTTCGACTGGGAGTGGGAGGAGGTGTGGATTTATTTCAAAAATATACAATATACTCTACCTTTTATTTTCTATTTTCCCAACTTCAATTTGCTTGCTTGCACAGCACACACACACATTTGGGGTGCAAGCCAAGAGCACCTCTATCTAGTGGAGATTATTTTACATTTACTTTACATTACATTACAATATTATTTATTAGTTTCCTATTACTTACTTCATTGTTTGTTTTTTATACTTGTTTGTGAGTGCCCTGTGCAGTTCAACAACACAGGCCCATTCCATTTAAGTGGATCAGAAGAATTTTGGCTTTTTTGGCATTCCCTGAAGTTGAACAAGAACAACTAGAAAACGATATTGTGCTTGTTGATTTACAAGACAACCCTACATCTTCCTTGTTGGAGGCTGCCCACTGATTCATATCAGCCTTATATTACCACCAGATTTTGGGTTCCATCCTTATATTACTCCAACACTGTTTACGTTGTTTGTTTATAATTTGAACATTCCTTCCCTGGCTGAACTACTACCAGAAAACTACTGTGCTGTGCTTCTTGTTGAATTACAAGACAGCCCTATATCAGTCCCTCCTTGTTTGGAGGCTGCCTGAGTGCCCACTGCACCCTGATTTCCAGATTTGGGGTTCCATCCTTATATTACTACACTGTTTGTTTGCTGCTTTGTTTACTATAACATTCCCTGGCTTGAAAAACTGACAGAAAACTATACTGTGCTTGTTGATTTATCAGCCTTATTTCCATATTTTGGATTCCATCATCATTCATTTCTCCATTGTTTATTTGTTTCTATATACTGTTCTGTTGTTCTGTCTGTGGAGTTCAACAACACACGCCCATTCCATTCAAGTGGATCAGGAGAAGTGTGATATTGATATTAATTTTCATTTTAATCCCTGAATAACTACTAGAAGAATAGTAAGCATTTAACAACAATATTGGGTTTGTTTCATTACATCCCAAATATCTCTATTGGGAGGCATAGTACACTGCCACTACTCGTGTGGAGCCACCTGTCCAGAGACTGCTGCTGCTGACTGTCTTACAATATTATTTATTCATTACTGGAGCTCATTGTTTGTTTGTTGTGTTGTGTGCACTTGATCACACCGGCAGGGAGCCAGGCACATTCCATTTCAGTGCATCCATCAAGTTTTGAATTCTGAATTTAGAAAATTATATATACCATTACCAAATTACCAAGGGCAAGCAGGACAACATTTAAGCTTGTACAAAAGAACACAGTGTGTGAGAGTAAGCTTGGTATAAGTTGATTGCTAGAATAGTTTTTCAATTAATAAAATAGATTCAGACAATCTATTTCTAATACTTTTGACTTTGAGTAACGAAAAAAATGAGGAGGGGTGGCACAGCCAGAGGGAAGGGGAGGGGGACCCCCACTAAAATAAATAGGGGCACATTTCTGAAGGAAGGCACAGGAAGTAGCGCAGATAGTGATATTGCTGGCACTCCCTCTCCAAGCACCAGCTCCACAACCAGCACGACCCTACCATTTTCTGTCACTGAAGGAAGCATGGATGACTGCATGCGAGCCCCAACGCCACCATGGCTCAGCATGGAGGACACCCCCCCTTTATCAGGAAGAAGACCGAGGACTCGGAAATGGCATCAGAATCAGAAACGGGCTCTTTGCATCTAAATCTGCTAGTTTCTGAGGACCTGTTGGCAGGAACACACGAAAGGCAGGCTTCAGGCAGTGATGGAAGGAGCAGCCCTCTTTCCACCCTGAGTAGCATCAGTCACAGCAATAGTCTACTTTCCAGGCAGGGAACAAGCCACACCACCAGCAGCACAGCAGCGGCAGGCAGTAGCAGAGGGGGCAGTAGTTTCCATAAGCCTCGCAGGTCTCTCTGGGAACATTTTGAAAACAGCCCGGAAGACTTGAGGCTGGCGGTGTGCAAGAAATGCGGGGTGGTGGTGCGCAGGGGAAATGACCCCAAACACCTCTCCTCAAGTGGCTTGCACAGCCACCTCATGCAAAAGCACCCTGGGACTCTGCCTGGAACAATGTCAGGCCCCGATTCTCAGGGAGAAAGAGAGGGGAAGAAGGCATGGGGAAGGACAGAGACACCTCCTCTGAGACTGGGAAGAGGCAGGCCACTCTTCAGGAAGTGGTGCCGCTGTGTGGGAGTTTTGTCAGCCAGCGAAATAGGGCCAAGGCACAGGAGACCACCACTCGCGTGGTTGGTGAAATGGTGGCCATGAACGGGTTGCCCTTCTCCTTTGTGGAGTCATCAGGCTTCAGGCACCTAATGAAGCACGTGGCTCCATTGTACGAGCCTCCATCCCGGCGTACCTTCAGCAGGCAGGTTATTCCCTCCCTTTATGAGTCCATCAGGGACGTGGTCCGGGCCCTGCTGCAGGCGGCCAAAGGAAGGAAGATCCACTTCACTTCTGACCTCTGGACCGGTGGGCACCACGGATACCTCTCTCTGACGGCTCATTGGTGGCAACCCAAGGAGGTCCTTGACACCAGGGCATCCCAAGAACAGCCGCAGGGGGAGCCACAAGGGAGCACCCCAAGAGGGTACAGGGTGGTGCTTCTCCAGGCACAAAGCATGGAGGGCAGTGCCAAAGGCATCCACATTGCTGAGGTCCTCAAGACGGCACTGCGAGAGTGGGCACCCGAGGGGGAGGTCAATCGCAGATTCATGGTTACTGACGCAGGCCATAACATGATCAACGCGGTTGAAAGGGCAGGGTTCCAGGGCATCGTGTGCGCAGCACACAAACTACATCTAGTGGTGGGCGATGCCATTGGGCTGGGAGCACCGAAAGACTCCTGGGATGAGGGGACCCTGGAGACCAAGGCCTTGCTGGACAAGTGCCGGAAAATCTTCGGGCACTTCTCACACAGCGTCAAGGCATAGAGGATGATGCGTGAGAGGCAGGCGGAGACGGGCCAAACAGAGCACGTCCTGATCCAGGACATGCCCACCCGGTGGAACTCCACCTACGAAATGGTCAAGCGCCTGGTGGAGCAGAGGCAAGTGGTGGAATACGTCATTTCCCACACTCCCGTCCTGCCTGGGGGAATGGTGTTGGACATTGGTGTTACCGAGTGGCTCACCCTCTCCCAGATGGAGGGTATCCTGCAGCCTTTTGAGGAGACCACCCACGTCCTCAGCAACTACAACGCCAGCCTGGGCCACGTACTCCCCCTGGTAAATGCCCTTCGCCAACGCTTAGAGGCCAGTATCCGGGACGAACCCAATCTTCTCCCAAAGAGCAGGGCCTTGGCAGACGGGCTGCTGACCGGCGTGGATACCCGCCTTAGCCCACTGAGGAGGGAAAAGGTGTACCAGACGGCATGCCTGTGCAACCTCGCGTCAAGGGTTCCCTGGCAGGCAGCGCTGCCGACCTAAAGTCCTGGAAGGCAGAGCTATGCCGTCAAGTCTGCAGCGCTGCCTCAAATCAGGCCCAGGCGTTCCCGAGGGCGCACGGAAGCCAAGGCGATCCAGAAGAGGAATCCTCGCAAGGATCCTCTTCCTCCTCTACTCCAGGAGCGTACACCCAGAGACCAGGTTCCGTACCAGCAGCCAACTACCTGGCCTCTGCCCTAGCCATGGCAGTCTCCTTCTCAGTGGAGGCAAGGGAGGAAGAAGAACCGGACCCCGCTCTGACCATGGTGAGGGAGTACAAGGCCGAACCCCTCCAACCCTTCACCTTGGACCCACTCCACTACTGGGCCAGAAAGGCAGACATCTGGCCCGCTCTTTCGACTGGCGTTGGAACTCTTGTCCATCCCACCCACCAGTGTCCAGAGTGAGCATGTCTTCTCCCACATGGGAGATGTCCTGAGGCCGCGCCTCTCTCGTCTGGACCCAGAGACCGTGGAAAGGTTGACTTTCATCCGCTTCAACCTTTCCATATTGGGATTACCCCAACACTCCAAGACCTAGGTCTAAAGTCGTTCTGCCATGGGTTCCTTCAAAACTGGTCTCCCTTGCTCTGACATCCACCACCAGAGCAACACTTATACCTGCCTGCCTGCAATTACGCCTGCCTCCCAGCTTGGCTTTTCCCCTGCAAGCCTAACTTCCTGCCTGCAAGCCTGCCTGCCTGCCTACAAGCCTACCTGTATGGCTGGCCCTGTCCCTACCTGCCTAAGTGCTTGCTTGTCTGCCTGTCTGCCTATCTGCCTGCCTGCCTGCCTGCCTGCCTGCCTGCCTTCCTGTATTCCCACTTGAAGGGTTCGATGACTACCCAATTTTTCCAGCCCTTGCCTGGCTCAAAACCAGCGAGGACCACTCAATGTGTCATTTGGAAGGGTCTGTGTTGGCCCAAGTCTTCCAGCCCTTCCCTGGCTCAAAACCAGCGAGGACCTCTCAATGTTTATAATTTTGAACCAGACAATACTTTTGGGTTTGCAGCTGTGGAACTTCCCCTAACCCTAACCCTAACCCAATGTAAACAATGCCTGTGTGCCTCCCATCCTAACATTCCACCACCGCGACACAGTTATGCCTGGCTGTCTGCTCTGTCTATATGACTGCCTGCCTTGCCTGAATGCTTCGCCTGCCTGCCTGACTGCCACCCTTTTCTGCCTAAATGCCTGTAATTCTGCTGCATGTATGGATGTTATAAGGGCTACATAATTAGCCCAGGTTTTATAGGGCTACCCTGGTCTTTGTAGCAGCCCAGGACTATTTTTTCCTAGGGTCAGTGTGGGCCCAACATTTCCCGATTGGCCATGGCTGGTCTGACTTGAGTATAGTACACCCTAATACCTGCCTTCCTCGATGTGTTCCTCCCTTCCCTGGGGTTTTGGAGCCACTACGCTTACAAAGTGGTCAGGATGCACTTTACAACAAACCTACCTCAGTGACTGATTGGCAGGGGCCTAGCTCTCCTCCTTACAGCCTTAAAGAAATAGCCCTGTTCTCCTGCTTCCACTCTTGTCTCCTGGGTTGACGAAACTCGGTCTCCTGGTTTGGAGAAACTTGGCCTCCAAAAGCAGAAACAATCCTCCCTTCTGGCACTTGGGCTTTGTGCTTTCCCTAGCCTGGGAAAGTCTGGACCCAGAGACCGTGGAAAGGTTGACTTTCATCCGCTTCAACCTTTCCATATTGGGATTACCCCAACACTCCAAGACCTAGGTCTAAAGTCGTTCTGCCATGGGTTCCTTCAAAACTGGTCTCCCTTGCTCTGACATCCACCACCAGAGCAACACTTATACCTGCCTGCCTGCAATTACGCCTGCCTCCCAGCTTGGCTTTTCCCCTGCAAGCCTAACTTCCTGCCTGCAAGCCTGCCTGCCTGCCTACAAGCCTACCTGTATGGCTGGCCCTGTCCCTACCTGCCTAAGTGCTTGCTTGTCTGCCTGTCTGCCTATCTGCCTGCCTGCCTGCCTGCCTGCCTGCCTGCCTGCCTGCCTTCCTGTATTCCCACTTGAAGGGTTCGATGACTACCCAATTTTTCCAGCCCTTGCCTGGCTCAAAACCAGCGAGGACCACTCAATGTGTCATTTGGAAGGGTCTGTGTTGGCCCAAGTCTTCCAGCCCTTCCCTGGCTCAAAACCAGCGAGGACCTCTCAATGTTTATAATTTTGAACCAGACAATACTTTGGGTTTGCAGCTGTGGAACTTCCCCTAACCCTAACCCTAACCCAATGTAAACAATGCCTGTGTGCCTCCCATCCTAACATTCCACCACCGCGACACAGTTATGCCTGGCTGTCTGCTCTGTCTATATGACTGCCTGCCTTGCCTGAATGCTTCGCCTGCCTGCCTTACTGCCACCCTTTTCTGCCTAAATGCCTGTAATTCTGCTGCATGTATGGATGTTATAAGGGCTACATAATTAGCCCAGGTTTTATAGGGCTACCCTGGTCTTTGTAGCAGCCCAGGACTATTTTTTCCTAGGGTCAGTGTGGGCCCAACATTTCCCGATTGGCCATGGCTGGTCTGACTTGAGTATAGTACACCCTAATACCTGCCTTCCTCGATGTGTTCCTCCCTTCCCTGGGGTTTTGGAGCCACTACGCTTACAAAGTGGTCAGGATGCACTTTACAACAAACCTACCTCAGTGACTGATTGGCAGGGGCCTAGCTCTCCTCCTTACAGCCTTAAAGAAATAGCCCTGTTCTCCTGCTTCCACTCTTGTCTCCTGGGTTGACGAAACTCGGTCTCCTGGTTTGGAGAAACTTGGCCTCCAAAAGCAGAAACAATCCTCCCTTCTGGCACTTGGGCTTTGTGCTTTCCCTAGCCTGGGTGGGTACCCTGCCTACAAGCCTGTCTTCCTCCTACGTGTAAGCCAGACTGCCTGGTTCCCTGCCTGCCCGCCCCTCTGCCTACCAGCCTGCCTGTCAGGATCCCGGGCCGGGACACCACGGCTTGGAGGATGCCTTCCAGGTGCTTCTCCTTCAGCCTCCACTACTCTTCACTCTGGGCTGCAAAACACTGTGATCCACTAAGAGGGACATTTTATTTGTGTGCTGGAAAACAGCTGTGACTAGGCAAAAGTCTGCCTTGCTGTCCTTGTGGCCTCCACTCCTCAGGCCATGTGGTCTCATACTCAGTCAGGCCTTTTGGCCTGCCCTACTCTGTCCTCTGGGCTGCAAAACACTGTGACTCAATAAGAATGACATTTTACTGGTGTAATACTGGCAGCTTTGTGGCATACTAGCACACAGCTGGGACTTTGTGGCCTTTTGACCTCCCCTACTCAGGCCCTGTGGCCTCAAAGTCAGAGTCAGGCTATGTGGCCTCTGCTATTCTGTCCTCTGGGCTGCAAAACACTGTGACTCACTAAGAACGACATTTTACTTGCACACTCAGGCCATTCAGCTCCTTTTTATACTGGAGATGGCAATGAGCCTCCCCTACTCAGGCCTTGTGGTCTCAGACTCAGGCCTTTTGGGCTCCCCTACTCTGTCCTCTGGGCTGCAAGACACTGTGACCCACTAAGAAGGACACATTTTACTTGTGTACTGGAAAACAGCCGTGATTAGGCAAGAATCTGCCGTGCTGGCCTTGTGGCTGCCCTTACTCTGGCCTTACGTCCTCAGGTACTCTGGCCTTGTTGCCGCCCTTACTCTGGCCTTGTGGCCTCAGGTACTCTGGCGTTGTGGCCTCCTGTACTCAGGCTCTGTGGTCTCATACTCTGGCCTTGTGGACGCCCTTACTCTGGCCTTGTGGACGCCCATACTCCTTGTATAGCTTAGTGGGCTGTAAAACTTAGGGTTCTGCCTAATCCGAGCTGTGTGTCCGTACGCCAGTAAGCTGTCCTTAGGAAGTCAGAGCAACCCAGAGCCCACTATCCCCTAACCCTACCCCTAACCCTAACCTGTACGCCAGTACGCTTCCCTTCTTAGTGGGTCAGAGGCACCCAGAGGTGCCTCCCAGAGCCCACTATCCCTACCTAACCCTAACCCTAACCCCTAACCCTAACCTGTACGCCAGTACGGTTCCCTTCTTAGTGGGTCAGAGGCACCCAGAGGTCCCTCCCAGAGCCAACTATCCCTACCTAACCCTAACCCTACCCCTACCCCTACCCTTAACCTGTATGCCAGTATGGTTCCCTTCTCAGTGGGTCAGAGGCACCCAGAGGTGCCTCCCAGAGCCCACTATCCCTACCTACCCCTACCCCTAACCTGTACGCCAGTACCCTTCCCTTCTTAGTGGGTCAGAGGCACCCAGAGGTGCAGCCCATAGCCCACAAACCCTAACCCTAACCCTAACCCTAACCCTAACCCTAACCCTAACCCTAAACCAGATGCCACTACCAGACTGAATCTCTAACCACTAGATGACCAGGGTTGCATTTGCTTAATTGCTTGGCTTTACAAGGAGTGACAGATGGGGAGGACATTGAGAGGAGTAGAGTAGTAGACCCTCATCCAGATTTGGGGGAGGAATGGAATACTGTGTCTCCTGCTGCCTCTGAGAGGTGGAGGGGAGATGGGATGGATAAAAGCTTCAAAGCAAAACAACAAAAAGTATAACAGGCAGCCAGACCAAGTAGGGTGGCCGGTTCAGTTAGCGTTGACCAAGAGAGAAAAAAGAATATTGCATTCTGCCCACATTGTTTGCTTTATTTTGCATAGGATGCAGTCTTATGCAACAATATATTTATTAAATATATTATTCATCACCCAGTTTAAAATGTTTTCCGCCTGCTCTGGGTCATCGCGGGACGCCCCTATGCTCTGGGAAGTCAAATCGCGCTAAATCGCGGTGGAAACGACAAACGACAAACGGAAACGACAAATTTTTGAAATTTTTTGCGACAAACGGAAACGACCCGAAACGGACCCGTTCCGACAAATGACAACTCGAAACGTCATTTTTTCTGGTCATGCCCATCTCTAGTCACCTGGCTTTGAATAATGGGCCATTTTAGTTTTGCCTGGCTTCGCTTGAAGAGATGCTCACCCCATCAAGAGAAGGGCTGCCTTCCACTGGCATGCCACCCTCTCCCAAAGCCCACAGCGCTTGGATGCCTTGGAGATGTTTCCAAGGGCATTGCCATGAAAAGGCACAGGGAGGGCTCCTGCAGAGCCTGGGAAACAAGAAGGGGGTCTTGGAGCATCTTGAAGGCTAGCACATTTCAGGGGTGGCAGGACCATTGCATGTGTGGAAGTGGCTTGCAGAGTGCTACAGGCCCCATCGTGGCCACACCTAAAAGGCAGTCAAAAGCGTTTGCTTGAAAATTTGCCAAGGCAACTGTCGCAGTCAAGGCCCACTTTTCTCCTGTGTGTGTGTGCGTGTGTGTGTTGGGGGACAGCTGAGGTGCAAGAAGAAGGGGTCCGTCAACACTAGGCAGAGGCGTCATCTGCAGTCGGAGTCCTTCTACGCAAAGAAGGTCAATCCTACATCCTGGCGTGGCCTGAGCACTATTTGCTAATACAGTAGGTCTCCCTATCTGCAGTATCAGCATTCCATTATCTACTGCCTGAAAATACTAATTAAAAACTCTCAGAAATACTGTACTTATTTGTATGCCTTTCCAGGATGTAGTTACCAGAACTGGCTGTTAGAGAGAGCCAGAGACCATGTAATACAGTGATTCTCAACCTGTGGGCCCCCAGATGTTCCTGGACTGCAACTCCCAGAAATCCTGGTCAACTCAGCTAGTGATGAAGACATCTCGGAGTTGCAGTCCAGTAACATCTGGGGATCCACAGTTTGAGAACCACTGATGTAATGCATAGCATTCTATTCTCCACTTTTCAGCATTGGCAGGGGGCATGGAATACAGCCCTGTGGTTACTGTAGTCCTATTTTACTACATTGCTCCTTGGGAAAGGAATGCTCCTCCACTTGACAATAGCCTGAGTCCACTGGCAAACGCATCTAAGAGAAACTTCTAGCAGACATTTCTTAGGGATGAGAACTGCAACACCATGAAGACACTTCTTCTGAATCAGGGAGGGTTCTCCTTTGCTGGAGGTTCCCAAGCAGAGGTCGACTGGCTGGCCTCCACAAGTGCTACAGTTGTGTCATTCCTGTGGGAAACAACCTTTGTTGAGCAAGAGTTAGACTAGATGGTCCCTAGAGCTTAGAGCAGTTGATGGTTTGGCTATAGCTCTGCAACTCCCTTTCCAGAAGCTGCAATCCAGAAGGCAAACCTCCCAAGATTATTGGCTGTATAATTATCCCATAAAATGATTGGTTGGTTGGTTGGTTGGTTGGTTGGTTGGTAGTTAAGATCTCAAGGTGGGGAAAGCCCAAATTCCTATTTATCTTTGTGACTCAAGATGGTCTTATCTTTTGGGACTTCTTGTGAAAAGACGAAAAGTACATCCAGCACTGACTGGTGGTTCAAAGCTTGGAGAAATGGACTGCCATTTCTTTTCTTTTTAAAAAATTAGAAGCACCAAAGGGGTTGCTAAGATTTAAACATAAAAAAACAACCCATTGTTCTGGGCTTGTAATGGGGGTGTCATTTATTCTTTTAGGGATGTGAATTTCAATGCAGAGGACAGGTGGAGGTGTCAAAGTGACCTAGAAAAGAAAAAGAAGAAAAAGGTGAAGTGGACAATGTGAAAGTTCTCCACTGTGTCAGACTGGGGCATCTGAAATTGGCCCAAATGAAGAATTCAAGTCTTCTTGAGAAAACCAGCTTCAAGGAACTGGTCTGGGATGATCCTTGTCTAAGAGGAATCCAGTGTTTTCATTTCACTTTCATAAAGAGAGTCTCTGATTTCATTCTGTTCAGCTTCGCTGTCAAGGAAAGGATAGAGAGAAACAATTTTCTGGGGCCCTGAAATTTTCTTTGAGTCACTTTTCTCTGATGTGCGACATTGCTCATGTTGTGTGTGTGTGTGTGTGTGTGTGTGTGTGTGTGTGTGTGTGTGTGTGTGTGTGTGTGTGTGTGTGTGAGAGAGAGAGAGAGAGAGAGAGAGAGAGAGAGAGAGAGAGAGAGAGAGAGAGAGAGAGAACGAGACTCAGATAAGATAAGTATTGATTGGAGGAAGAAGGGAGCCTCTGGGCATCTTCTCCTCCCACCCCAGTATTTCCAACCTGCTCGTCTGGGATTCAGATCAAAGCGAGAGCTGTTCCTAACCAGGAGCAATTGTTTCAACATGCTGGCAATATGCATGATATGTTAGCCAAAGCTGGCAGGAGGGAGCTCAGGGGAGGAGGGGGGGAGTCCTCTTGAGGAAGGGAGCAAGTCGCTCAGATGGCGCATGGCGGCGGTGCCTCTTGAGATCAGCAGAGCGCACCGCCCACACAGTGGTTGCTGCGGTGCTCAGACTGCGAGGAGCACAGTTTGCCTGGCTGGGGGTTATTCATTTTGGTCTTCAACTGGAATGAATCCCCCAGGTGGCACAGCTCAGTCAGTTGGAGCATCTTGCAAGCTGCAGCCTGAAAGATAAACTCTTGCAAATTCTGTTGGGGAGGCTTTTGAATTTGGCTTTTCTTAAAACCAGGGTGTCAGATGGGTGGTCAGCCTGCTTCAAAGCTTGTCAGTGTCACCCACCCTAGGGCTTGTGGGTGCTGCCAGCACCATCCCAAGCCCCCTCCATTCGGGGACAGTTAGGCTCATCCCAAAAATCTCCTTGCTCTTCCTCCCATGCACCATCAGTCCCTGCCTTTACATGCCATTCTTTCCCCTTGGAGAAGGGAGTTTTCAAGGGAGTATGTGTTTTGCAGGCAGTTCCTCTTAGTTGCCCTATTTCCACCTTGCTAGCCAAAAGAGTCTGCTTGAAAGGAAGGGCAAATTACTCTTTCATTATTAGCCCCCCCCCTGTGAAAATGTTGATGACAAAGTTGATGACCTTGGTGGTCTCAGAACAGTGAGATTGGCTTTTGGTGTCCTGAGTAAAAAGGACTGTGGAACTCCCTGCCACAGGATGTGATGATGGCATCTGGATGGATGGAGATGTGTAATCTCCAGGCTTAAAAGCAGATGCAGGGGAGTGGTATCAGGAGGAGACAGATATCTAGCCTCGTGCACTCCGATGCATTTGGTGGGGCCACTGTGAGATACAGGAAGCTGGGCTAGGTGGGCCTTCGGCCTGATCCAGCATGGCTCTTCTTATGTTCTTATGTTCTTAAGTAGAGATGGGCATGAACTGGAAAAAATGGAGGTTTGCTGTGATTCGTAATTCATCAAGGTTGATGGATTAGGAAATGCGAATTTATGAATAATTTGGATGAATTAACACATTGATGTTTGGTTTGTCTCAAATTGATTTGTTGGGTTGTCTCACCCCCCCCAAAGCGCCCTAAAATCCAAAAAGTTCCCCCCAAAAGCAAAAAAGGTCAAAATGTTTGACAAAGCAGTGATTTTTGCCAAATAGTGTGATTTGTTTTTTTGATTCGTGCCCATCTTGAGTCTTAAGAACAAAAAGTGGAGTGCTACCTGGAATATTCAAGAATGAATTTATACAGCTAACTGGTTGGGGTTATTTCTACTCTGAGCACAATAGTCTCTCATCAAGAATGGAAGAGGTAGGAAGTTCAGATGAAGATGGACTCAATATATATGTAGGCAGAAACAAAAGGCTAAAGCAACATGCATTTCTTCCATTCTTCCACCTTTGTGAGGACATCCAATGCATCTATGTGTCTTTTCATCTCTCAGTACCTTTCTGAGTAGTCACTTTGCCCCCGTTAGATAAAGCCATGTATTTGCTGCACAAATCCTCACAACTATATTGAGTCTTAATGGATGGGGGAATGAAAATCTGGAATTGATTAGCTGTTAATTACTTTTCAGAACATCTGTTATGATCATTTGTTTCATTCCATCTGTTTTAGAATTGTGAGATGCACTGTGCGATGCACCTCCTGCAGATGCCACATCCATTCAATATGGGGAGGCTAAGCAGCCTGGCAGTAGACCGTCCCGCTGCCGCTGAAGGCCCTGGCCAGCTGGGAAGGCTGAGCAGCCCAGCAGTAGAGCACCCCACCCCTGCTGAAGGCTCGGGCCAGCCCGAGAGGGCGAGCAGCCTTGCGGTATGCCACACTGCCACTGCTGCCGCCACCACTGAAGGCCCCCACCAGCATGAGAGCCCAGTAGGAGGGGTAAGTAGGGGCCCCGGAACAGGAGGAGGGGGTGGACTGCCTTGGAAGGGGATTTCCAAAGGGGTTTTTTGGGGGGGGGCAGAATCATATGAAATGAAACAAAAGGAAATCTGAGGGGGGGGAGATTGAAATGGAATGGAACGAAATGCAATTATTCCATTTCGTTGGGCCCATCTCTACCCGTAACCAACTGAATTTGGGCTCTTCCATGTGTTTCCAGGGAAACCACCGGGTGGAACAAAGAGCCCAAGCCCAAGGAGAAGTACCCCCTCCATGGACCCCATGGGGGAAATTCCGCACCTTGTTGGGTTTAAAATGTCACATATGGAAAGAAGAAGCATTATTAAAAGTAACCAGGTGTTGAACCTTTTTTGGTGGGGAAGGATTAATTACCTTGGTTTATCTCCTTAAACGTGTGGACTAAAATTCAAACAGACCCACTGCACACCCATAAAGAATGAGAACCACCATAATCATCCACCAGTCCATAGCACGGGAGTTGCTGGTGATGTAACGTCTGCTCATTCAGTTGCACTGATTAATAGATTGAAAATCAGGGCAACCTCCTAAAGTTATATTCTCTTATCCCAGCAACTCTAATAACTTTTGTTCTCATTTGTGGATACACTCACCCCTGCTGGGGTGTTTGGCAATGAGGACTGGAAATTTCCATGGTGCTCTTTGGTGATCTTGTCACACAAGGTTTTGGAACAAATGTGGTGTTAAAGGGGAACAAATGAAAGGAGCAGTTTTCATCTGGAGGATGCAGCAGAACTTTGATGGTACAGACAAACAAAAACAGCTTCCTTTTCGGTAAGGATTAGTATTATAGTTGTTGTCTTCTCCTTACTTTTATGGAGTCCAGCCAGCTCTTTGTGGGGTTTAATGCCCCCACTTCTAAGCTATAATTTTTGATTGGGAGAAGAAGAAGAAAGACATTTCTAAAGCATTGACTTGTTGATCAAAACTGCGGTGATAAATGAGGTCTAGTCCACAAAGAAATCTGGTGCGGGGCTTTCATCATTTCCCTGATCAAAGCAGCAACAAGGCTGGCAGGGAGGTGATGTGGTAGACCTCCTAAAGCCATTGGTTGGCAAAGAGCCAAGTGCCCTTCCCAAACAACGGGGCAGGCTCACCATTGGCGGAAGGGGAGGGGCTTCTCACAGCCGCCAAGAAGCCTCCAGGAAAGCTCCAAAGGCAACTCCTTCACAGAGGTTTCCAGCCAGACGTTTGAGCCATCAGGGAAGCTTGGGCAAGGAGCCAGGTGGTATTGGCTTCCATGTTGCAACAACATCTGATGCTCAGAACCCCAAGGGCTGCCCTGGGAGTGTTGGTGTTGTGAGGAAGCTGAATGCTCTGAAGGAGGATCAAAGACCATCTCAAGCGAAGAGGAAGCACTTATGAAGGACCTGGCGGCCACTTGACAAAAACTGAGCCAACAGGAAGAGGGAAGCATCACAAGGTGAAGTCAGACCTGAAAATATCAGCCTACAGGCAAGGAAAGCATCTAGGAGAGCAAGGCCCAGCAAGGGCCAAGTCCCCTGAATGACCAAGCATCACTTCCAATAGGAGAGACAGATATGGCTCTTAGATACCAGTTGCTGGACAGTGTCAGGAGGTGTGTGTGTGCGTGTGTGCGTGTGTGTATGATTTATTTATTTGTCCCTCAACCTTTCTCCTTAAAAGGACTGTGGGTGGCCTGTGTCACCAAAAGCTAAAAACAGTAAGTATGCAAATGTTTAAAAGCAATTAAGCAAGGCTTAGGTGAGCATGGGATGGAGGAAGCAATTTTGCTTTCACATCTTTCCAGCGCTTGTTGCCTGGACATTTGGGAATGCACCTCCTGAGGACTGCTGCTGGATAGCTTGGTGGCTGAGGCCTCTGGCTGTGGAGCCAGATGTTGGGAGTTCAATTCCTCCCTGGGATTCCTGGAGGGGGGGGCTGGACACTATGATTCATGGGGTCCCAGCCCTGCATTTATTTATTTATTTATTTATTTATTTATTTATTTGTTTGTTTGTTTGTTTGTTTGTTGTTAACCACACAGCTAACTACACTGGATTTTGTATTACCAATCACTAGTCGAATTATGTGAGCAGATCCCAGTAAGGCAGCTTTCTGCAGCTGACTGATGGTGACTTTGGCTGCTTTTACACAACCCCTAAAATCTGAGGCAAAGGGCTCCCAGATGCGGAGCTTAAAATTGTTTTCCCACCAGCTGCAGACTTAAAAAATTAAGTACGACCACGCCCAAATAAGTGTGCCCCAGCACATTTTATAAGTACCTGGTCTACAGAGGTAAAAAAATCTCCGATGTGGATTATAAAGCTGTGGATGTCAGGCTCTTCTCGCCTTCTGTTTGTTTTTGTTGTCCTCTCGCCCCTTTATCAGCCTGGAATCCCTATGGGGCTGCTCCGATGGCAGATGGAGGTGAGTGGACGTGAGCCTGCATTCTTTTCTCCCTTTTTTTCTCCCTCCCTTCACCGCAGACAGGAGCATTGGAGTGCATAAGGGTGGAAACACAGGAAGCAGAACAAACCCCCACGATCTCTGGTCCAAATTTAAGTTGCCAGTGGATTTTAGAGGTTGTGTAAAAGCGCCCTTTGTCAACTCCAATTTCTTCTAAATACTTCCTTAGCTCTTTAGGCACTGCACCCAGTGTGCCGATTACCACTGGGACCAAAGGTTTATGCCAGAGTCTCTGAAGTTCAATTTTCAGATCCTGATATCGGGTAATTTTTATCAAGTTGTTTCTCGGTGACTCTACTATCACCTGGTATAGCTAGCAACCTCAATGATCCACACTTTTTTCTTCTCCACAATCACAATATCCAGGGTATTATGCTCCAAAACCCTGTCTGTCTGTATTCGGAAGTCCCAAAGTAATTTTGCATGCTCACTTTCAGTAGTTGTCATCGTCGTGGTGGTGGTAGTAGTAGAAGAAGAAGAAGAAGAGAAGAAGAAGAAGAAGGGGGGAGGAGGAAGAGGAGGAGGAGGAAGAGGAGGAGGAGGAGGAGGAAGTGATGTCCTTTGGTCTGCCTGCTATCCTTGGGGTCTTCCTATTTCTCCAGGTGGCAATGACCAGTTTGCCTTCCGCCCATCTTGAGTTTGACTGAGGTCTTCGGTGAGGCTAGAGTAAACTGAACGCACCTGGGAACATCTAGGGTCACCCTCTTCATGGTTAACTGTGTCCCTTTCCCCCTTTGGGCCTCTGCCATTCCTTGTGACACCAGAGCTGTCTCTCTCTCTTTCAGCCTCTCACATTGGAAGAGACAGAAGGGCTGCCGTCCTGCCATCGCCTGCTTATTCCCCCACCCCACTCGCACCCCCGCTGCTCAGTGGCTGATCTTTTTCCTCCTTGCCTTTTCTCATTACCTTTCTCACTTTTTCTTTTTAAAAAGAGACTTAAAAAAACAGGTCATGTGCTGCTGGAAATAGCTTTCCTTGAAAAACTAAAACAGACAAACTAAAACCCAGGCAACCACAGATTTCTTCTCCATTCTCAGCAATGATATTTTATATGAAAACAAGTCCTTTGAGTGTTTGGCACCCTCACGCAAAGCTGTGGTGAGCCATATTCTTTGGCTCAAGGCACTGGAATTTAGGAGAAAATACTTCCCTTTCATCTATTCAAATAAATCTTTTCTTCTTCATACTTGTAAATCTGATAGTTGCCAATTTTGGCCATGGAAACATATCCATTCAGAAAGCAAGGCGTTAGTTCCTTAAAAATACCCATAACATTTAAACTAGATCTTTCAAGCTATTTCTCTCCTTCCCCCTTTTGTACCTTAGGCTGTGTATATTTCAGCAGTTCTCTGGCTTTTCTGCAGAGAGGGAAAATGTTTATATTGCTTAGGTTGAGCTCTGTGCAATGCTTTCTCTGCCCAGATATAAAAGATGTAATGAATTTTTGTTTATTTTGTGTGTGCGTGTGTGTGTGTGTGTTTGTGCTTAAAGGGACAATCTAGCTTTGTGATCTTTGTGTATGTGTGTGAATGCACATTCTCCATTTTATTCCCAGCAGTGTGCCCCAGCTTTATCCTTGTAGATTTAAGACATAGAGGGGAAGCAATAATATCCCCCTCCTACCCCACAGCCAAAAGCATAGACGTATGAACAAACAAAGAACAAAAACATTCTTGCAGCACACATTTGTGATACTGGAGGTGCAACACAGCTGCCTGTCTCATAGTGTCAAACTCATGGCTGCCCATTGAGGAAAGGGAGGCTACTAGTAACTGCTCCTGGGCCACCAGTTCTCTGGCAAGACCCACCCCATGATCCTCCTTGGCATAATTACCATATCCATGCCTCTGGTCTGCCATCACCCAAACAATTTCTGCCAACATGGCCACAGACACTGATGGAAAAGTGCTGGGGAAATGGGGCAAGCATGCCGTGCGTAAAGGGCCCAAATTTTGAGCTTCCATCACCAGGTGTTCCCCTCCGGAACCCAAAGGGGCTGACGAGCATCAGGGCCACGGCCTAGCTTTGGGTGACACCTGCTCACAGCTCTCGGCCTTTCCAAAAGGATGAGGCCATCTCAAGGCCAGACTTTCCAGTCTGTCACCCTCCAGTTATCATGATAAGCCTCCTTGAAGAGTGGGGTTTAAAATGAATAGCCAGGAATATTCTGGAGGATAAAACAGAACCAAAGGAAGGAGGCTGGAAGCAAGGTGGCCAAACTGGCCATGGCCAGCTTGACTGACGTCAGGACAGTGGTTGTTCATCTGACTCATATCCCATCCCAGACTAAGGAGGCTAGGAATTCCATAGGAACAACTTTGTCCTGGTTTAACTTTGTGTCAGCTTTGTGGCTGTGTTCATGATGAAGTGGAGGAAATCGGGATCTGGTGCAACTTAGATTCTCCATTAGGCACAGGCCCTCCTCCGATCCTTTGTCAGGATCTTCTGCTAGCAGATCTAAATAATAATGAGTTTAGACCTTTAGAGGTAGAAGGGGTCCAGCCCTTGTCAAGAAGGCACGGCAGGGAATCAAACTCCCCACCTCTGGCTCTGCAGCCCACAGTCCTGTCTGGGGATTCTTCTTTAGGCAGATCCATCAGAACAGAGCCTGTGGTGCAACATTTCAGTCTGCAGAAGAGCCTTGTGCTTGACCCCTCCCCTCTATGCCAAGGACCGTGTTAAGATTGCATCACAAGTGACATACAAAAGCCTCAGTTACTCTCGCAAATCTCTACCACCAACTGCCTCCTTCTGGCTTTCTCCCAACTACAAATGCCTCATCTTCTCCGACAAATGCAGCACCTTCTCTTTTAGGATGCAGGAAACTATCTGGAAGTTTGGGGCCATGCCATCTTTAGCTCATCCCGCTGTGCCTGCTCCATTCATCACAGCACATATGGCAGGAAGAATTACCCCGCTGTTCAGAGACCTCAGTGCTCTGGCGATCCCAGCATCAGCAGTAATGAAGCTTCGGTGCTCCAGTGAGAGAAACTTAATGTAATAACAACATTACATTCAGCAAACAAATGTTTGGGATGTTGAGTTTAAAAGAGAAAACACAAAGCACCAGACAGTAAACAGAACCCCCTCTGCTGGGAAGTAAATTTAATGGCGGCACACAGCAGATTGGTGCGTACACCCCCTTTACCCCAATGAATTGTGCCTTGAAAGGCTTTGTAACCAGCACAGGTTTCCTGATAACTGATGGAAATATGAAGGCAATGCCACGTGCTAGTAATGAAGTTTCTGGGGAGCCCATGTGTTAGCAGGTTGCAGTAAATTCAACAAAAGCTCCTATGGTACCTTGAAGACCAACCTGCTTATTTTGGTGCCAGTTTTCGCAAAATGCTGGCCACTAGTTCCTCAGCTACAAGGAGGACATGTGTCTGAAGACTTAGGCTACAAGAAATCAAAACTCACGGCAAAAAAAATGTGTTGCTTTTGAAGTGCCCCAAGGCTCTCGGCTGTCCAAATGGAAGTTACAGGCTTTGTTATTCAAACAGGAGATGTCTTACTATAAGGAATTGCCAGTTTGGTTCACTATTGAGATTACTTGGTGGGAAGAAAAGCATCTTCTAGACCAGGGCTGTTCAACTTTGAACAGGCCAAGGTCTACTTTTTCCAGCCCAAAGTGCCTGAGGGCTACTACACTACAACCTCTGCTTACGAATTTTATCCATTCTGAGCACATGCTCATAAGTAAAAACTTTTGTAAGTAGAGCAGTTGTTTCCAACAGGAATGCATTGAAAACCAATTAATCTGTTCTGGAGGGAACAGATTTCATGACCCTTGAATTGCCCTGCTTGGTTGAGACAGTGGGCTGGCAGACCCAAAACGTTGTTAGGGCAGTGGTGCTTGTTCGGATGGGGGAGGGAGGGGTGGAGAACTTATCCCCTCACTTTTTTTATTGACAGCCGACGGGCTGCTTTGAACCCTTCACGGGCTACCAGTAGCCCACGGTCTACATGTTGGGCAGGCCTGTTCTAGACCCATCTCAACAGAAATTAAAGAGATGCCCGGAGCACATCTGATTTTGCCTGATCTCCAAAGCTAAGCAGTGCCTGCTGGCCTGGCTACTACTTGGATGGGCAACCACCAGGGAATACCAGGTGCTGTAGGTGCCTGGAGTAGGAACTGGCAAGCCACTCCAATATTACTGCCAAGAAAAACTCCATGGATATGGGTTCACAAAGAGTCGGTCATGATTATAATGACACAACTCACCACATATCTATCTATCTATCTATCTATCAAAGAACATAAGAAGAGCCATCGTGGATCATGCCAAAGGCCCATCTAGTCCAGCTTCTTGTATCTCACAGTGGCCACACCAGATGCATCTAGAAGCACACAAGACTAGATATCTGTCTCCTGATACCACTCCCCTGCATCTGGTCCTTGAAGTACCACTGTTATTGTCAAGCCCCACACACAGAATACACAGCAAGCCAAGTTCAGTTCTTTGCCAGGAACTTTAGTTGTAATCCAGATAACGAACAAAGTACAGTCCGAATCAAAGCCAAAATACCTTACAAAGCAAAATGCCAAGTTCAAGGGTACAGGAAAACGTCGTAGTCAGAAAGCCGGTCCAAGGTCAGGAAACAGAGAACGCCGTAATCAGAAAGCCAGTCCAAGGTCAGGAAACAGAGTCTGGATACACACAGGAACGTGGTGACAAGGTAAGTGACGCATTGCTCCCACAGAGGTTTCAGGGTAAACTTGCTAGCTTTATCCTAAACCAGGGAACACACCCATATCTCTGGCAAGGCTCCTGCTAGAACTCAGGGCTTTCAGATCTAATTCTACGCCTATCATTAAAGATCCTTTCCCTGGCTCTCCTATTAGTTCTTAGCAGGATCCTGTTCCTAGCCCTCATAGGAGGAGGAGATGTGCCCTCAGCTGTGTCCTCAGACTCAGCTGCCTGCTGAGTTGAACTGCAAGGCTCCTCCTGCTGTTCTTCAGCATTTAACCCTTCACATTCAGGTTCTATGACAGGCAGGGTCCTGGCAGTTATAAGCTTGGAGATGATACATCTCTATCATGGTTTGTAACCTGTAATGGACTTTTCCTCCAGGAATCTGTCCAGTCCCTTTTTGAAGGCATCCAGGCCAGATGCTATCACCACATCCACAGACTAACAACACAGTGGGTGAAGAAAAATTTTCTTTTGCCTGCTCTTACTCTTCCAGCCCTCAATTTGAGTGGATGTCCCCAAGGTCTGGTATTTTGTGAGAGGGGGAAGAACGTCCCTCTATCCACTTTACTCATGCCCTGCATTATTTTGCACATCTCAATCATATCCCCCCTCAGGTACCTTTTTTCCTAACTAAAGAGCCCCAAATGTTTTAGCCTTTCCTCATAAGGGAGGTGCCCCAGCCCAGTAATCATTTTAGTCGCTCTCTTCTGCACCTTTTCCAGTTCCACTATGTCTTTCTTGAGATGCGGTGACCAGAATTGTACACAATACTCCAGGTGGGGCCTTACTATTGTTTTTTATAATGGCATTATAATGTTGGCTGTTTTATTTTCAGTCCCATTTTTGATAATCCCTAGCATGGAATTAGCCTTCTTCACTGCTGCCACACATTGGGGAGACACCTTCATGGAGCTGTCCACTAACACACCAAGATTTCTTTCCTGATCCGTCACGGATAACTCAGAGCCCATGAGTTGATAGATGAAGTTTGGATTTTTTGCCCCAATATGCATTACTTTACATTTGGTTACATTAAAACGCATTTGCCATTTCTCAGCCCACTCCCCCAGTTTGGAGAGATCCTTCTGGAGCTCTTCACAATCTTCTCTGGTTTTTACCACACGGAAAAGTTTTGTGTCATCTGCAAACTTGGCCACCTCACTGTTTATCCCTGTCTCCAGGTCATTTATGAACAGATTGAAAAGCACCGGTCCCAGGACCGAGCCCTGGGGCACACCGCTTTTCACTTCTCTCCATTGTGAAAATTTCCCATTGACACCTACTCTTTGTTTCCGGGATCTCAACCAGTTCTCAATCCATAAGAGGACCTGCCCTCTTATCCCCTGACTATGCAATTTTCTCAGCAGCCTTTGGTGAGGGACTGTGTCAAAAGCCTTTTGAAAATCCAGATAGACTATATCCACCGGTTCTCCCAAATCCATGTGCCTGTTGACCTTTTCAAAAAATTCTAAAAGGTTTGTAAGACAAGATTTACCCTTACAGAAGCCATGCTGATTTTCTCTCAGCAAGGTTTGTTCTTTTATGTGTTTTAAGATTTTCTCTTGGATGAGGCCTTCCACCATCTTCCCTGGGACAGATGTAAGGCTAACCGGCCTGTAGTTTCCTGGGTCCCCCCTCCTTCCTTTTTTAAAAATTGGTGTGACATCTGCTATCCTCCAGTCCTCCGGCACTGTGGCCGTTTTAAGAGACAAGTTGCATATAACCGTTAAGAGATCTGCCATTTCATTTCTCAGTTCCCTAATAACCCTTGGGTGGATGGCATCTGGGCCCGGTGACTTGTTAATCCTCAATTTATCAATTAGTCCTAAAACCTCCTCTCTTTTAACCTGTATTTGATTTAATTCTTTAGTCAAGAGGGGCGGCTCAGGCAGCGGAATCCGCTCAAGGTCCTCTGTCATGAAGACAGATGCAAAGAACTCGTTCAATTTCTCTGCAAGGTCCAAGTCCTCCTTAACCTCCCCTTTTCCTCCCTCACCATCCAGAGGCCCAATTGGTTCTCTGGCAGGTTTTCTACTTCTAACATATTTAAAGAAGCTTTTATTATTACCCTTTATATTGCTAGCCATGTGTTCCTCAAAGTCTTTCTTTGCCTCCCTTATCATCTTTTTACATTTCTTTTGCCAGATTTTGTGTTCCTTTTTATTTTCCTCGTTTGGGGAGGATTTCCATTTACAGAAGGACCTCTCCTTGTGCTTTAGAGCCTCTCTAACTCCACTCGTTAACCATGCCGGTGTCCTCTTGGACTTAAATGAGCTCTTCTTTCTTTGTGGTATGCACTTGTGCTGGGCCTCTATTATTGTTGTTTTAAACAGGCTCCATGCACTCTGAAGAAATTGGATTCTTCTAACCCTCCCCTTCAGTTTCTCTCTAACTAGTTTCCTCATCTGAGGGAAGTTTGTCCTTCGAAAATCAAGGGTTTTTATGTCTGATTTGGTTGACATTCTTCCTCCGACATGCATGGCAAAGGTAATTGCAGCATGGTCACTGTTCCCCAGAGGCTCAGTGACATTCACATCCCTGACGAGGTCCTGAGTATCACACAATATTAGATCTAGAGTTGCCTGTTCTCGGGTGGGCTCCATGACAAGTTGCTCTAAGGCACAGTCATTCAGCAAGTTGAGAAACCCAGTTTCTCTTTCTTGCCCAGAGCTCGCATTGGCCCAGTCAATGTGGGGATAATTAAAGTCCCCCATGATTACTATCCTATCCCTCTTAGCCACCTCCATGATTTCTCTCCTCATTTCAAGCTCCCCCTCAAGTTTTTGATCTGGTGGACGATAGAATACTCCAACTATCACATCACTCTTTGGACCTGGTAGTTTAACCCACAGTGATTCTATGGTGGAGTCAGACCCTCTGTCAATCTCCATTCTGCTGGATTTTACGCCTTCTTTGACATAGATGGCCACTCCTCCTCCAACCCGCCCCTCTCTATCCGTTCTATAGAGTTTATAGCCTGGGATTGCTGTGTCCCACTGGTTCTCCACATTCCACCAGGTTTCTGTTATGGCTATTATATCAGTGTTATCCCTAGCTGCCAGATGTTCAAGTTCTCCCATCTTTGCCCGGAGGCTTTGAGCATTGGCGTAGAAGCACTTGTACAGTGGGTCCCGCAACAGCTGCTGCCTTGTTCTTCTCCCCCCACAGCTTTTATTTTCAGTAGACGAACTGTCACATTCCGCTATTCTGCCAGTGTTAATACTTGCTACGTCATCTCTATGTGATTCTCTACCCTCTCCAACCTCATTCCCCGAGGATGAGGTGTTCCGAACCGGATGCCACACAGCTCCTGTCGGCTTTTCCCCCAGTTATCAGTTTAAAAGCTGCTCTGCTGCCTTTTTGAGGTTGAGTGCCAGCAATCTGGTCCCATCATGATTCAAGTGCAACCCATCCCTCCTGAACAGGTTTGGCTTGTCCCAAAATTTTCTCCAGTTCCTGACAAATCTAAAGCCCTCCTCTCGACACCATCGCCTCATCCACGCATTGAGGCTTCTGAGTTCTGCCTGCCTGGCAGGACCTGCACGAGGAACAGGTAGCACTTCTGAAAATGCTACCTTGGAAGCCCTGGACTTCAATCTTCTACCTAGCAACCTGAATTTGGCTTCCAAGACTGACCGCTTGGCCTTCCCGACATCATTGGTACCGACGTGTACCATGACCACTGGCTCCTTCCCAGTTCTCTCTAACAAGCTATCTATATTTCTGGTGATGTCTGCAACCTTTGCACCCAGCAGGCAAGTGACCATCCGGTTATCATGCTCCTCACAAATCCATCCTTCCGTATTTCTAATGATAGAATCCCCTAGCACAATGAGCTTCTCTCCTGCAGCCTGCTCATCAACATGTACCTGATCTTGTATCTCATCAATAGTGATGAGGGAGAGATCCTCCGGTGGAACCACTTCTTCCTCTATGTGTGCCTCATGAGGTGTGCTGAGGGAAAGAGCTTCAAATTGATTGTGCAAGATGAGACTCTCTGAGCGATGCCTTGGCCTTCTACTCCTTTGAGTCACATTCCTCCACCCATCCACCTCCTGAGTTGGGGGAGTGACTTCCTCCTCTGAAGTGTGCCCTGTCTCTTCTTGGACCTGGATAGTCTCTTCCGCTCTGTCCAGGAACTCCTCAAGCTCCTTAATATGTTGCTGGTCCACTATGCGAGCCTCTAGCTGCTGGACCTTCTCTTCCAATAGTGCTACCAGCTTGCACTTGCAGCAAGTGTAGTTCTGCACACACTTTGTCAAGATGACAAACATGGCACAAGTACTGCAGGTAACTAGAGCTGTGTCCTCCAACTCCATTTGCAATAATATGGGTCTCAAAAATGTACACTTATGCTACCTTTCTATCTAGTAAGACTATTTTTCTTCCTTTGTTTATTCAAAATCTAACAGTGTATGGGCCGCTAAAGCACCTATACCCCAACTGGAAGAACCTCAGAAATGTTCCAGTGCTAACTTGCTCCTGTTTGTAGGATCTCCTTAGCAGTAGCTCTGCTTGGGAACACAAACACACCCAAAAGAAATTAGTATGGTCGAACCTTTTTTAAAAAAAGTTTTCATGTGCTTTCAGGTGCATGCCACTGAGAGCAGGTATTTAAAAGTAAAACTGCACCCCCTCAATCGCTGTACGCACAGGAAGAAGTCAAAAGCTCCACCCCCCTTGGCTGTGTGCTCACCATGTGCTGGCTCTGTTGTTTGCAAGTCTCCTCTCTCTGCTGCTGCTCTGCAAGGAAAGAATCTATCTATCTATCTATCTATCTATCTATCTATCTATCTATCTATCTATCTATCTATCTATCTATCATCTATCTATCAGCTGTCTAGATGCTAAACACATCCAATCTCATCTGATTTTGGAAGCTAAGCAGGATCAGCCCTGGTGAGTACTTGGACGGGAGACCACCAGTGAATGCCAGGTGCTGTAGGCACCTGGAGTAGGAACTGGCAAGCCACGCTAGTATTCCTGCCAAGAAAAACTCCATGGACATGGGGTCACGAAGAGTCGGTCATTACTGCAATGACACAACAGCAACAACAACAAGAAGAAGAAGAACAAGAACAACAGCAAGATGGTAGAGGTACAGAGCTGGAAGGGACCCTGTGGATCATCCAGTCCAGCCCTTGTCAAGAAGGCACAGCAGGGAATTGAACTCCCAACCTCTGGCTCTGGAGCCAGAGACCTAAACCCCAGGGCTATCCAATGGTTCAGGCATCCTTTCCCAGTAAGATGTCCCTGGTTGCAGTCACAGATAACCCTTGCAGAAAAAGGGGGAGGAAAGGAGTGTGGCCATGTGGATATCCCATCCTCTCTCTGCAGCGTGTAATAGTGTCTAACATGGCTGCTTACCAGACACATTCTGTGAGGGGAGTGTCAGAGATTCATCACTGTTCTGCTGCCAATGCAGGGCTCATTTCCAAAAGTGGAGCATGAGTTGTGAATATGTGCACACAGACTATCTTGCCTTCCATGCTTTTTCATATATGCCAAAACAAATGTGTGTTGTTATTTTTATAGTAGCCTAAAGGTATCACCTGTTCCACTTTTGTATTTTTCAAAATCTTGGTCACACCCAGGTCTGTTTGTCTTGAGTACTCAAAAGTGCTGCCGTGGCCATAAAGGACCTGAACCAGCATCTGGGGGCAATAAGGTGATGGATGAGGACCATTAAACAGAAAAGCAGAGGTTGTTTTGGAAGATGGTGCTCATGCCAGGAACTGGCTTCTAGAACCAGTTGGATAAGTTAAAGAAAGAAAGAAAGAAAGAAAGAAAGAAAGAAAGAAAGAAAGAAAGAAAGAAAGAAAGAAAGAAAGAAAGAAAGAAAGAAAGAGAATAGCCTGGGAATGAGCTGTCCCTTGATCCAGCATTGTTTTCTGAGACCCAGAATGCCCCAGAGTCCATGAGTACCTTTAATTATAAAACACCTGTTTGTATGCATGGAAATCCAGTGTTTTGGTGATTTTCCACTCCCTAAAACAAAGCATGACACTTCATAGTTTAAAAACAGATGCCTACACTGCATGCTGCATAGGGACACAGATGGCTTATTGACGGCTGTTGACTAGGTTTTGGCTGGTTACCAGTCTAGAGCATTTCTGGATGTGGACATTGTGGTTACAATGGTCCTCCCTTGGGTGAGGTATTTGTTAGATTACTTGTTGCAACAAAGAAGAATCTGAGAGTCCGCATGTCGTCTCAGGGGAAAAAACGCCCCCCCCCCAATTGAGCATCTTTCCTTCTTTATTGAGGGTCCAGGTTAATCAGACCCAGGATTGCTGAGCAAGAGGTTCTCAAGACATCCTGTTTTACTCAGAGGTTTGTCATGTCTACATTTTCCATGGCAGACTCGGTTCAGGAGGTCCCCTTCCATCTTTATCTCTGTGGGATGTATTCTTAAGCTTTACAGGGATTTGCCTGTTTGGTTTTTCCTCTGATCTGGGTTTGCCCAACAACCAGGTGAAAGTCCACTAGGCATTCCCTCTGTTCTGCTCTCAAAGCAGTAACCTCTTATAATTACTGGAACTCATTGTACACGGGGCTACCCTTGAAGATGGATTAAAACTGCAGACGACTAAAAAGAGACAGAGGTATTGCACCGCTAGATCTGTATTGGCTGCCTAATTGCTCTGGATCCAATGTGATGCTCTGATAGGCTTATCTTTAATGCCTTAAACAGGCCTAGGGAATCTGCTCTCTCAATATCATCCTGCCTGTGGCTTATGTGGTGTAGGAGATGATGGTCTTCCCGAGATACCTCAGGCGTAAGGGCTGGAATCCAGTAGTAATCACAACTAGGGTAGTGGTCCCATTGAATCTGGTGGGATTTAGAGAGTCAACACCTGTGTAAGTGTCATTCAGTGGGCCTACTTGGATTATACCTTACTACTGGTTTTTGGCCATTGAAGAGGAAAGCAAAGCAAAAGCAAAGTGTTCTGCTTATATACCGCCCCATACCACTACAAGTAGTCTCTGGGCGGTTTACAATTTTAATTACAGTGTGCAGGCTACACATTGCCCTCCCCCCCAGCGAGCTGGGTACTCATTTTACCGACCTCGGAAGGATGGAAGGCTGAGTGAACCTTGAGCCTGCTACCGGGGATTGAACCCAGGTCATGAGCACAGTTTTACCTGCAGTACAGGCATTTAACCACTGCGCCACGAGGGTCTTGGGGAAGTACTGAGAGGACCGATGAAGCTGTTTGGATGAGCAGCGAAACGTTTCTCTCTCTCAAAAAAGAAGTCCAGTAGCCATGACTCAACGTCCAGATCTCTGGAAGAGCTTTGAAATACCACCATTTTGGGGCATAAAATTTCCAGATAGCCTTGGTCAATATGGGCTGGGTTCATGATTAGCGACATGGTGGATAGCTCAAGACCAGCATCTGGACAGGATGGAGATGCTGTCGTTATGGAGAGAGCTATGACCAGTTTCTTTATTCTATGCCAGAATCTCATGGACAGGATGGAAGCAGCGGTCCCTCCCAACTCTGCAGTTCTAATTATTGTCATTCTAGAACTTCTGGATACCTCTGTGGTTTAGGTCTCAGGCTGCAGAGGCAGAGGCTGGGAGTTCGATCTCCCCCCCTCCCCGGAGCCTCCTTGAGAGGGGCTGGTCTGGATGATCCAGAGGGTCCCTTCCAGCTCCGTAGTTCTTAACCGCCCAGAGTGGCTTTTATGCCAGATGGTGCAGTATATGTCAAATAAATAAATAAATAAATAAATAAATAAATAAGATGATATGAATAACACCTCATGCGTGCAAAGCAACCTGGTGGACAGATAGGCAACTGGCATTTCAGAGATGCTGAACCTCCTGAGAACATCTTCCTGTGTGTGTATATACATATTTTGAAACAGCCACAACTTTGTTCTGAGCATCAGAAAAGCTAGGTGGTTGCCGGCTGGGATGGGCGCAAGCAACCACAGGACTTTTGATTTCAACTGATCCTCTGATCTGCTTTCATAATCTGAAGGGAACTTCCTATCTAAAGAGTGGCATCTGTTGCCAAGTCCGATCAGTGCCTGAATTCTCTTGGATGTAATTAGATCAGAAAACAGATAGGCGAGTGGCTAGGGTAGCCTTTGGGGAAAGCAGTGGTCTCTGAAAAGAATTATGGTAATCAGGCAGGCCTCCTTTGCCGCTGCATCTGCTCCGCTCTTATTCTGGATAAAATTAATAAGGCTAAAAAGAAGATCTGATCATCATAACAATCTGGTCTTCACAGTAGGGGGATTTTTAATTTTTTCTTTTTTAGTTTCTTTTTTTTTTTTAATGAAAGAGCCGGGCTGCAGCTTGTTGAAAACACTTAAAATAATTAGTCACAGGGCTACTCACTTTCATCCCTTTCTAATAATAATAATGGTTATTAATGTTTACAAATTAGAGCACTGCCATCAGGATAGAAGGACAGGAGAAGCTGCAATCCAAGGAGGGCCGAGAGAACTTGCTGAAGGAGGGGAAACTCTTCAAACCGAGGGATTTGCATCTTAGCTTGATGATTTATATTTATTTCGGAATGGTGGGCAGGCAGGCAGGCAGGCAGGTGGGGATGGAGGAAGGAAGAAAAATGAATTGACTCACATCTGGCTTTAAAAAGGTAATAGACATCTCTGGCATACTGGACATTTTGCTTTGAATGTATGGGGTGTAATAAGAATGTTTAAAATTGGGACATTTCAGCACCAAGAAAGAGAAATAGGTGTCCTGACAAGATCCTAGAACAAATTATTAAGAAGACAGTCTGTAATTATTTAACAAGCAATGCTGTCATTATGAGAAGTCAACATGGGTTTCTTAAAAACAAGTCATGCCAGGCTAATTTGATCTCTTTCTTTGGTAGAATTACAGGACTGGTGAATAAGGGGAACCCTGTGGATATGGCTTATCTAGATTTCAGTAAGGCCTTCAATAAGGTTCTCCATGGTATGCTTACAAAGAAGTTAGTAGAATGTGGGATAGATAGTGCTACTGTTAGGCAGATTTGTAATTGGTTGACTACTTGCACCCAAAGGGTGATCATAAATGGCTTCTCATCCGATTGGAGGGATGTGACTAGTCGGGGTACCCCAGGGTTCTGTTCTGGGTCCAGTGCTATTCAATATCTTTATTAATGACTTGGATGAAGGAATCAATAATATGCTGATTAAATTTTCAGTGGTGGCACTCCAGATGTTTTATATCACAACTCCCAGAATTCCAAGCCTGTATTGCCAATGACAAGGGACTGTGGGAGTTGTGCTACAAAACATCTGGCGTGCCAAAGGTTCACCACCAATGCCCTAGAGGAGAGGATGAAAATCCAAAATGACCTTGACAGATTAGAGTCCTGGGCCAAAGCTAATGGAATGGGTTTTAACAGAGAGAAATCTAGGGTGTTGCAAATGGTAAAAAAAAATGAATTGCACAGATATGGGATGGGAGACACCTGGCTGGAGAATAGTACATGTGAAAGGAATTTGGGAGTCTTGGCGGACCACAAATTGAACATGAGTCAGCAGTGTGATGTGGCGGCCAAGAAAGCCAATGCAATTCTTGGTTGCATCAACAGAAGCATAGTGTCTATTCTGCTCTGGTCAGACCCCACCTGGAGCACTGTGTCCAGTTCTGTCCTCAATCTAAAAAGGATGTTGACAACCTCGAGCAGGGACAGAGGAGGGCAACCAGGACAGTTGAGGGTCTGGAAGAAATGTCTTATGAGGAGCGGCTTAGGGAGCTGGGAATGTTTAGCCTTAACAAAAAATAAGACTGAGATGGGATATGATATCTATGTTTAACTATTTGAGAGGATGTCATATTGAAGAGGGGACTGGTTTGTCCTCCATGGCTTCAGAGACTAGGACGTGGGGCAATGGTCTCAAATTAAAGGAAAAGAGATTCAATTTAAACATTAGGAATAACTTCCTGGCTGTTTCAGCTGTTTGGCAGTGGAAGATGCTGCCACAAAGGAGGTTGGTGGAGTCTCCTTCTTTGGAGATTTCTAAGCAGAGGCTGGAGGGCCATCTGTCGGAAATACTGTGATGGGGGGTCCTTCATGACAGGGGGTTGGACTGGATGACCCTTGAGGTCTCTTCCAACTCTGATTCTATGGTAGCCTGAATTTGAGAGCAACAAGAAAAACCCTTTAAATGAGTGGTTCCCGATTGCAAGTCCTCTGATGGGGACTAAGCTACAGGTGATACTACTAGGTAATATCGCTTTAATTCATTCTGGTTCAAATAGGCAAGCCTAGTGGGCTTACTAAATTTTACCCCAGTTCAAGAATGAAGCTCATGTGTCCTCTACATCAACCCTTTTCTCCCCCCCCCCATACCAACAGGTATGTCTCAGTGGAGCCAAATGGAGATGAGGTGTGTGTGTGTGTGTGTGTGTGTGTGTGTGTGTGTGTGTGTGTGTGTGTGTGTGTGTGTGAGAGAGAGAGAGAGAGAGAGAGAGAGAGAGAGAGAGAGAGAGTGAGTGACTGAGTGAGTGAGTGAGTGAGAGAGAGAGAGAGAGAGAGAGAGAGAGAGAGAGAGAGAGAGAGAGAGTGAGTGACTGAGTGAGTGAGTGAGAGAGAGAGAGAGAGAGAGAGAGAGAGAGAGAGAGAGAGAGAGAGAGAGAGAGAGAGAGAGAGAGAGAGAGAGAATCGGGTGTGAAGCCCAATGCTGAAACAGCTTTTACAACTGCCCTCCGACTTCCTGCCTCTAAAAAGACTACTTGCCTGGTGTACATCAACTAGCCAAGAACTTTGATAATAACCTCCTGGAAAAGCACATCCATTGCATTCTTGAACATTTGGGACCTGCTTTGAAGAAGAGTGTGGTGCACTTGAAAGTTTGCAATGCTTTTTTGTTTTTATTACCCTATAAGGACATCGCCTGTAGCGTAGTTTTTGCATTTGTGTTTTGTGATGGCCACAAAGCTCACCTCCCCCCTTTTCCTTTTGCTTTGGTGGGGACTAAAATTCCCAGAAGCCTCTGCCACTAGCTGTGGTGGCCAGGATTTCTGAGAGTTGCAGTCCAAGAGCATCTGGGTGGCCAAGGTTGAGAGCTGCTGCTTTAAATGAAATGCAAGGTGCCTCTCCATGGATTGTTTCACTGAGCACCTCTTTTGCTTTCAGAACACCCCATGTCAGAACCCTTTCACATCCTGAATAGCTGCTGCAAGTTCATGTAGACAAGATGGGAAGTGCCTGGATCTATTCAGACATCTTCTGGCTGGCCCATCCAAGGAAAGTGAAAAGTGAAGCCGAAAACATATGGAGGGAAAGCTTGAGGACTGAGGACTATTCATGGAAGTCTTACAGTCTTCCCCCTTTTCCCCACTTTGTCAACTTGTGGATGCAAGATAAATTCAGACTCACTTCTGAGGAGCTCCAACAGCAGCTGCTACCTGTCAAACTTGCAGGGCATCATGGCTACCTGAGAGAAAAAGAAGTCTATTTACTGTTAATTTCAGCATCCTCCTGATTATGTTCCTTTAATAGCTTGATCAGATGAACCACGTTTCCACTTGTGTGAATGAAATGAACTGATCCGGGAGACTTCAGTACACCTCCTAGAGTAATGTTTGTTTGAAATGAGTAGAAATCTGATTAAAATGTATAAACGATGCTTGGCTACACATTTAATTTAGCTTTAATGAGGCCTTTAAGGTATTTTAATTCGAATTCAAATTATTATTTAAAGCAAGAGAAAATTGACAGGTTTGTCTCTTTGGGTGGCAAAAATAGCTGGAGATTAAAAGTCTGTTGGAAAACTACAGGTAGATCCAGGAGGAGATGGAAAACAAGAAACAGCAAACCTTGATATGGGGAAGCTGGGTGGAGAAGCTGGACAATCTTCTAGGCCTGATGGAAGACCCATCTTAAATGGCCAGGCACCCCCTCCTCTCAGTATCTGCAAAAGCTCATCAGAGGTCCATCGAGAAAATGGTCACTGGAGCTCCACTGCCCACCTTCATGCCAACACATCTCTTCAGCAGAGGAGCTCCAGTGACCATCTTCGCTATGGTCCTCTTATTTATTTATTTATTTATTTATTTATTTATTTATTTATTTATTTATTTATTTATTTATTTAAGGGCTTATATACTGCCCGTCTTCCAGAGAGGAACTCTGGGCGGTTTACAACAAAAACAAAATAGTAAACAAGTTAAATACAACATCGTTATAAAATAATAAAGTCAGTTTAAAACACATACATAAACAGAATGGCATGGAGACAATGGTGGACAAAAATCAAAGGAAAAAAAAGTTAACAGTCACCGAACGCCTCCCGGAAAAGCAAGGTCTTTAAAGCTTTTTTGAAGGCTGGCAGGGACTGTGCAAGGTTCAACTCACTTGGGAAATGATTCCATAGCATAGGACCAGCTACAGAGAAGGCTTGGCTATGGGTGGATGTTTTCCGAGCCTCCCTGGGCATGGCCACCCGCAGCGAGTGCACCTGTGACACTCTAGTTGGTCGGGCCGAATTTGACCACTGGGAGATTCTCTCTGCCAGGTAATCAGGTCCCAGGCCATGGAGGGTTTTATAAATTAAAGCCAATACCTTGAATCTAATTTGGGACGCAACGCGTAACCAATGCAGGTGAGCCAGTACTGGGGTGATGTGGTCATATCAACGCACACCCGCCACCAGTCTGGCTGCTGCATTTTGCACCCGTTGAAGTCGCCAAACCAGAGTCAAGGGCAACCCCATGTAGAGAGTGTTGCAGTAATCTACTCTTGAGATCACCAGTGCTTGCACAACAGTTCTCAGGGAGTCCCCGTTAAGGTATGGATGAATCTGGGCAATTTGTCGAAGATGGAAAAAAGCAGTCCTGGACACGGCGGCCACCTGGGCCTCCATAGTAAGAGCCAGGTCCAGGACCATGCCCAGATTCCAGACACTGTCCACCAGTTGGAGGGAAACACCCTCCAGACTGGGGAGAGGGCCTCCATAGCTGGAAGGGGAGGTCCCAAAGAACATAACCTCAATCTTCTCGGGATTGAGTTTGAGTCTGTTGGTCTTGGTCCATGCCATGACTGCATCCAGGCACTGGTCGAGGGTCTGAACAGCCTCAACTGCAGAGGTGGAAAAGGAGAGATAGAGCTGTGTGTCATCAGCATACTGTTGGCTGCAGACTCCAAATCTCCTTATGACCTCAGCCAGCGGCCTCACATAGATGTTGAACAGCATGGGAAAGAGGGACAACCCCTGTAGAACCCCACAAGGGAGTATCCACAGGACAGACAACTCCAAATCTCCTTATGACCTCAGCCAGTGGCCTCACATAGGTATTGAACAGCATGGGAGAGAGGGACAACCCCTGCGGAACCCCACAAGGGAGTATCCACGGGGCAGACAAACCAACTCTTGCTTGTTGGTTTAACAAGGAATAGGCTCATGGCCACTGGTGATCCCAAGGAGAAGCTTAATGATTGGGACTGACACTTTCAGAATGGCTTGGCCAACTGGCCCAGAGCAGGATTCAAAAAAACTCAACTTCTTTACAAACTGTGATCTCGATGGTGCCATTCTATGTCATCACTGAATAATGCAGCTGGTCATTTGAATAGTGCAGCTAGTCTGCTCCGCTCTGTCCAAGAACAGCTCAAGCTTCTTAATTTGTTGCTGGTTAGATATGTGGGCCTCCAGCTGCTGGACCTTCTCTTCTAGTAGTGCAACCACCTTGCACTTGCTGCAAGTGTAGTCATCCTCCATATGCTTTGACAAGATGACAAACATGGCACAAGTGTTGCAGGTAACTACAGCTGCTCCCTTAGACTCCATTTCAATGAGTGCACTATTCTGAGCCAGCGCTCACTTCCTCCTGTTCATTTGGCTCTCTCAGCAGCAGCTCTACTTGGTAACACGCGCAGGTTCAAAAATTTGTTGCTTTTTAAGTGTCAAGTTCTCGATGCAAGTGGTAATGGCAGAGAATCAAAGAGGTGTGAGATGGAGGACCAGGCTAGTAGAAGGCTTTAAAAACCATTGCAAAGGTAAAAAATGCCAAGGCCAAAAAGAACAAGAAAACCACCCGTAGCTCTGGCTGAAAACTTTTGTGTTCCGGATGGGGAGGAGGGAAGAGTCCTCATAAAAAGCCAACCCATCTCCATCATGTTCCCATTGCTTCCAAACATTTGTGATGCCTTCCTTTGGGCCATGTGGGTTGCTTGACATCAAGGCTGAGGCCACGGGCACTGCAGGCTGGAATCTTCCACCTGCCCCCACTTCCCCATGCTCCTTTGCAACCCTACCAATGGCCTCCATTTCGTCGGACTCCAGCATCAATTCCGAGTCAAAGGAGCTTTTGCAACATTTCAGGCTTGTTTTAAAAGCAACTTAGTGGGGGAAGAAGATGTTAACAGCAAGGTCGGGGAAGGTCAGGTAAGCAGAGTGCTTCATGCGTTGCTATGGAGTTTGTTGAATTAGATAGAGAACAAGGAGAAGCTGGTTAAGTGAGCTGACCCCAGCTATCTGGGCACTGCCCTCTCTGACAAATGGGCACACATGGGGATCTCTAATCCTGTGGCAGTAGGCAGGGACTGACTCTCCTCCACCCCCATCCTAAATCCAATCCGGTTCTCTTTGTGTCTCTCCATCTCCCTGGCAGGCTTTTGCCTGAGGCAAGGCAAAAGGACAACCCTGTCCATGGTGCTGGAAAAAAAAACACTCAGAGGCAAAACACGATTTCTTAGTTCTTTTGCTAACATCAGAACACCCCCACCGCCTGCCTTGTGATCCATTATGCATAGCAACAAATCCCCCCCTCCCCTTTATCCAACATGTGCCCAATGCAAGCCCAAGCAACCCCGGCTTCTGTTCACTGCCAAATCTCTGATACTCTGAATGGCCCTGGGTTTGTCCTCTGGGGGCCACCCTTCTTCAGCAGGCTAATGGACTTATCGTCCCAGGAAGGACCTGGTTTCACAGTTTTGTAACCTTTTCCTGCTTCCACTGTGACATCTTTCCCCTGATCTTTTTCAGCTCTGTGTCCCACAGAGCCTGCTGCTGAGGAATGCACCGGTGTGGCTTCACATACAGCTCTTTGCCATCTTTGCAAAGGGTCTCTCTGCTCTCCCACCATCACTTATTTATGTCAGCATCTTTTCAGGGAGCTTGGGATGTTTTCCTTGACGGATCCCTTTAGAATAAGATATCAGAGAATTTGTTGGCAAGGAGCAACTCTGAAATGAAAGCAAGCTTGTCGGAGAGCAGACTGCTTTGCAGCCTCAGCAATTAGCCCATTTGGGTCGGAGAAGACAGTGGATGAAGGTAGCCTGGCCTGCCTTCCATTTACATTCATGTCCCCTTCCACTCTAGTGGGGCTTTCCAACAGCAAAATCTGTGTGTGTGTGTGTGTGTGTGTGTGTGTGTGTGTGTGTGTGTGTGTGTGTGTGTGTGTGTGTGTGTGTGTGTGTGTGTGTGTGTGTGTGTGTGTGTGTGAGTGAGTGAGTGTGTGTGTGTGATAGGATGTACACATACCTAATAATAACATCAACACCTTTGTTTCTTGTGTCTTTTGCTTGTTCCATAAAACTCTTTGCACAGTGTGCATTTTGTTATCTTCCTACCCTACCTGATGTCATTTATCTAGCAAATTCTGGAAGCAGTAGCTCAAGTAAGAGCATTTCAAAAGGTCTGATGAACAGAATGATTTCTCCAAGTGGCCAGGTCATGAGCTTCCAGGAGCTTCCTGTAATCAAAGGAAAACAGAAGCAGTTTGGCTCTTCTCCTTCATTGTTTGCTTCAGGACCCAGGCTACAGAAGATATATGGCCTCTGCATAGAGCGACTCTATGTTATTAGCAGTGAAACAAATAGAGGTGGCTGATTAAAGCCCTTAAATGGCTTTAACTCTGCTGGTGGCTTTCTATGTGTCCCATAGCAATGATTTCCACCATTTAATTAAGTGTACAGCTGTGCTTTGATGACTTGTAGAAGAGATCGACAGAGAAAGTCCATCTCTTACAAACAGAACACTCGTCCCACCTGCAAAACATAGAATCAGAGAATAATGGAGTTGGAAGGGGCCTCAAAGGCCATTAAGTCCAATCCCCTGCTCAGTGCAAGAATCCACATCAAAGCAGACATGCCAGATGGTTGTCTAAATTTCTCTTGAAGGCCTCTGGTAATGGAATACTCACCGTCTCCCAAGGTCTTTGGTTCCATTGTTGTACTCTTCTAATAGTCAAGAGTTTTTTTCCTGATATTCAGCCAAAATCTGACTTCCTGTAACTTGAGTCCATTATTACATGGCCAGCCCTCTGTAATGATTGAGATCAGATCTTCCTCTTGAGTCCTGATGAGGAGTGCTGAAGTATACACTGAAGTCATCATCATCTTTTTCCTTGCGTTGAGCTCTTTGGATGCAAGGATGTGTATAAGCCTTTAAATGCAGAAATGAGCCTCCTTGGCTGCTCTGTTCCTTTTTTGCTTTAATGTGTTAAGTTGCATCCCACAAACATCATGAGCAGTTCATGAGTGCTGGGGGCGGGGGGGGGAGAACCCACACATATGCAAAAGAGCTATAGAAATGATCTTTCTGATTCTGGTTCCTATTCTGCAGTGCCATCCCCACCAACAAGCAGCTTTTCACAGAATGCTTCCTGCATCCCAGACAGCGAGATACATTTTCTTTGTGACTCTGCAGAAAAGTGAATACCTGGAAAAGGTGAGAGTTGAGCCTTTGCATTACAGCCCAAAGAAGCAGGCCAGCAGGGGGTGACCACCTGAGTTGGAGGGTGTGAACCACTGCACACCAAGCCCTTGATTCAGTGCATCAGAGGAAGGAAGAAGAAAAATGAATAAAGTTCAATGCAGAGGGTGAAGTTCCTACATATGATGAATGGAAGCAGACAAACAACAGTCATGTTGGCACTGCTATTGTGAAGCCCCATGACAGCCTCACTCACATCCCCTCTTTGTCTCATAGAATCATGGAGTGGGAAGGGACCTCTAAGGCCATGCAGTCCAATCTCCTGCTCAAGACAGGAGTATATCTCAGATGACATCTTCTAGGTCCAAATTTCTCTTGAAGTTCCTCTGAGAAAGCTGGGTGTTGTTGCTTCTTAAGTGCATTAAATAAGTTTTTTGTCATGGCAAGGAAGCCTTGGCTTTGTGGACCTCTCAACATCTTCCCAGACATGTGTGTGATCCAAGCAGAGGAGAGTGAGATGAAAGAAGTGCTGTGTTGACTGGCAGAACTTGTCAAGCACCACAGGTTAGAAAACATGGCCTCCAAAGGGATGCCTAGGAGCTCCAGTCTCCTCCCTTAGACCAGAAGAGGGCCTGCACTGCACAGTTATGCCAGTTTGATTTTGTCTGATGGGGAGGTTGGATTTTTAGTTTGACCTGGAATTCTCTGCTAGAGAGTATGGCTGTCCTCACTTCAACTATGCCAAGAGAATATTAAGCACTCACCCAAGGAGAGGTCTTGGCACCCCATAGGAGGGAGCCATGGGAGTGAAAGGGGTACCAGACTGCTGTAACTGTGTGATGGAGAGGCATACCAAGTGTAAGATGCCTGCCCTGTCTCCTGCTGAACTCTAAGTGTAAAGAGGAGAAGTGGAGCTATGGTGCCTCCACATGACGCAAAGCCCTTTGGCAGCCTGAAAGGGGTCCCTAACCTTTCAGAAAAAACTCCAAGAAAAGTATTCCTCCTGTGAACAAGTCTGAGGTCCTTGGCCACGTATCACTTCAGAGCAAGAGACTGTGGCAGTTCTTTTCAAAGAATTGAGACAAGGAAATCTAGGAAAGTATGGAGGAGTTGCCAGTGTTCCTCCCTTAGGAAGAAATCAGAGGTGAAACCAAGATATGCAATGAGCAGGGTGCCCATAGCCAACAGGTTCTTGAGCAGAAGAAACCAATATCGACATCATGACTAGCAATAATTATGTGGTATCCAATCAACTCTGATGTATAGCAATCCTTTCTAGAGTTTACTGGGAACAGCATAAAGAGGAATGCTTTACATGTCCCTTCTTCTGGGGTGGCCCTGGGACTGTGCAGCTCGCCCAAGCAGGCCATGCTTGGTTGGCTTTTTCCCCAGGAGACACCATGTGGAATTGACCTCCCAGGCTCTATGACTCTGCAGGGATGTATGCGACTCACTGATCTACCCAGCCAGCCTGATCTCATTGCTGGCTAGCATTAAAAGAGCTGAAACACTACGGAGTTCACTTAGGCACCAATTGTTCATCTTACTTCCTACCATTTACTAACCTCAGCTCACTCTGACAGGAGATGACAAGGCTGCTCTCTGTTTACTTAGAAGAACTGCTGTAATAAAGCAGTGCTTTGAACTAGGCCTGAACATCCTGTACAAATGCAACGGGTTATCGTTGACGGTGTGCCCTTTTACTTTGCAGTTTGTAAAAGGAAGTTTGGAGACAATGAGACCTCTTAAATTATATGAAGGACAAAGAGACAGAGAGAGGGAGGCGAGAGAGACAGGTTGAGAGGGAGGGAGGGAGACAGAGAAAAAGAATCTCATTGTGTACTTCTGACAGAGTTGGAAGAAAGAGAAGGGGGAAGGGAAACCAGAGCCAGCTAAAAAGCTACTGCTATGCATATTAAAGAATGACATTATCAAATGGAACAGACAAGATATGTATATAATGCATAAGCAGCATTTGCTTCTTCTCCAAACAACTCATAGATCACCAGAACATTCTCCCAAGTAGAGCTGTAAGAAGAATAGGAGGTAGCATCAGGAGAGACAGGCCTGCCAACTAGAAGCAGGGAAAGGATTCCTTATCGGTGGACCTTGATGATGGCAATGTGGTTGAGGTTTTTTTGCCTTCCAAGGGAAGAGGGAAAAGTGGTTGATGGAGGGAGTTCATTCGACAGAGGAAGAAGAGCTTTCCTCATTACAGAGCAGTCACAAAGTGTTTGTGCAACGTTTCTATTTAGGCAAAGTCCCAGAATCTCCCTGACTTCCAAGGAGAGGAATCAAGTTCTGAGATGCAGGAGTTATACTAAGTGGCTTGACAGACCCAGAAGATGGATTTGCCAAATGTGACTATTTTGTTCATGTTGATACATTAAAAATATAATTGTACATTACATTATATAGATCATTGGTCCACCAAGCCCAGTACTATAGCCTGTTTGATTGGGACTACTGGCTCTCCAAGCTTTTAGGGTAGGGTTCTTGCCTAGCCTTACCAAAAGTCCTTGAGGATTTCCCATCCAAGTCTAAGCAGGTTTGACTCTGCTTTACCTCTGGAATCAGGTTGGACCATGGATCCAAGGCAGTGTTATCAACATGACAAGTGTGGTTCTGTGCAAGTGGGAAAAGCAGGGATAAGCACAACTGCTCCTTCCCTTTGCACTGTACTCTTCCTAGAGTCCTCCATGTCCCTAGACTTGGCTGGCTACAGGAGAAACATCACGTAGGTGTGGATGAGGTCTGTTCAACTCAGAGCCATGGGTTCTTCTGGGTTCTAAATCAAGTTGACAGCCCTCCACACTCCATCCCATGCCACTAGGCTTGAGGATGCCTGGATCTCTTTCCTTGCAGCACAGTAAGGAAAATGGTCCACAAATTAAACTCTTGACAACAATAACGTGGGTGTGCTTTTTCGCATGCCAAGGCAGCCACTGGGCTGACCTCGGTTGATCACCAGGGCCTGAGTGTTACTCATAAATCTGCCAAGCGAATGCCCTCCCTCTATTAAAGAGGGACCATTTAAAAAAAGTAGTAAGTGAGTGCCAGGTTCATTTCTTTCCTCATTTAACACATTAAAAAGGTATTACTACTACAAACCGGAAATCTTAATGAGTGTCTGTTGAAGCCAGGGATAATACTTTAGATTAAATTTGCAGAGAGATGATTAACATGTGCTATGTACACTGCTTATTGTTCATAAACAAGGCAAAACATATTTTCACTTATGATAAGCCATGGGACACCCTTAATGGAGTGAGCCATTTGGAAAAAAAAGGATTAGAAAGAAAGGAGGAGAATGAGAACACCAGAGGAGAATAATACAAGCTTAGAGTATGTGACACAAGGTGTTCTTGGCCCATAAGCTTTGCCAAACACAGGTTTCGTTATACACAAAAGTGCTTCTTCAGGACTCCCTTCACTCTTGAAAGATACTATGGAGAAAGCTAGTAATCCAATACAAGCCATGAAAGGTACCCTTCGGACAGGCTAGATTCATATTTTGGGTTGTTTGCCCATATTTCCAGTTGGGTTTGTTGGAGAAAGAGTCAACATAAGGATATGTAAGAATTTCAAAATCCAGGTAGGATCATGGTGGTGTCCGTGGTGGCTTGCGAACAGTAGGATGATCAAAGCTGCTCCAAACTGCCTCCTTCAGAAAGCACATTCAAACAAAAGTACTAGTACTTAAAATACTAGTTTTAAGGTCCTTCCTTTGTATCAACAACCGACAACTCAAGGAAGGTAATTCTGTTAGCCTTCCTGACTGTGTTTAAAACTGTTGGGGTTAAAAACTGTAAACTAAAGACTCTGAGACAAAAGTGACGTACAGTATATAAAAAATAAACTTTATCTGTTTCTCTCAGGGAAAGGGGTAAATGGGATATTCCTAATAAAACAACAAAACACTAGCAGTACATACAAAAACATACCAAACAAAGTAACATAGGATAAGGTGACAGCAGCTCAGGCGACGCCCAGGATCCTTAGGCAAACATGCATAGTCTGCCTCGCTCTGACAATTGGCATGGAGAGAGAGGAATAGAGTCAGCAACAGGCTGCAGCAGCTAGCAAGAGCTAAAAGCTAAAGTGCCATGCTTCTGAGCAAGGTGAAGCTATTCCTTTTGTAGGAGCCATACTAATTAAAGGGATATAACTCACAGCCTTACAGTTCCAAATGAGGTTCAGCTGACCTTAACCCTATAATGTCTGAATATAGATGTTGACATATCCCAACAAAAAATCCCCACTGAGATTCATCATCCTCTGAGATAATCCATTTTTCTATTGAATCATAGCTATCATCTGGTAGTTCCTCTTATAATTTAGTTGGAATTGCCTTTCTTGCAATCTGAATCCACTGGCCTGGATCCTACCCTCTGGAGCAGCATCTTCCAGATGACTGCCCTTCACATCTGTCATATCGCCTTTTCTACACTCTACACACCCAACTCCTTCAACTGTTCCTGACAGGGACTAGCATCTAGAGCCTTCACCATTTTGGTTGGCCTTCTAGGGATGAATCACACCATGTTGTATCATTCATAGGGTGTTGTGCCCAGGCAGAGATACAATGCTTGCATCTCATTTTAGATCAGGACACTTGAAGCATAATAACTATTCATAAGAAAGTCAGCTCAAGGTTACTGTGAATTCTCTGTCGTTAAGTTAGTTAAAATGACAAAACATCTATTTTATTTACTGTATTTATTTTGAGCATTTTTACCCCGCCTTTCTCCTTGGGAAAGGACCCAAGGCGTCTTACATTAATGAGGGACAGTATACAGCCTAGTACATTTAAGACATACTCAAATTTAAAAACAGGGAATTGAAGGGCATCTTACAGCATTAAGTGGCAATGTTAAAGCTAAAAGAGAATGTGAGTAGTTAAAGAAAGGAATAAAATTCCATTATAAGGGATGGAACTAACATTGAAAACACAGGTGTATTTATGGAATTGGTCAATGTAATCATGTAAGGTAGATCATCTAAAGTTATAAGGGATGGGAATGAAACATTGAAAACAAATTGTTAATTCAATCACACAATGAGAGATATAAACACAAAGTTATAAGTGATTATAAGTGATTATAACTTTGTGTTTACACTACAAAGTCTGTGTAGTCATATATGGTAGATTCATATAAAGACACATAATAGGTAGTCCATCTTTCAGGGAAAGCTTACCCAAAGAGAAAGGTCTTTGCCTGTTTCCAGAAAGGCAGCAGAGATGGGGCAGTCCTGGCCTCCAGTGGGAGGGAGTTCCAAAGTTTGGGAGCAGCAACAGAAAAGGCCCTTTCATGTGTTCTTATGAGATGCACCTGTGAAGGCGGTGGGATGGAGAGAAGGGCCTCTTCTGATGACTTTAGCATGTGAGCTAGTTCATACTATAATATTTGATCTTTGAGGTAGCTAGGACCCAGGTCGTACACTACATTGTAGGTCAAGGTCAGAACCTTGAATTTTGCCCAATAGCTGATCAGCATCCAGTGGAGCTGCTTTACGTGTAATGTGATCTCTGTACCTCAACCCAGTCATCAATCTGGCTGTTGCATTTTGGACCCATTGTAGTTTCCTGAGACTTTTCATTGCTATTCCCACATAGAATGCATTACAGTAGTCTAGGCAGGACATCACTAGAACATGTGTCACTGTGGCCAGAGCAGGTTTCTCAAAAAAAAAAAAAAAAAAAAAAAAGGGGGGGGGAGACATAACTGGAGTACTATCTTTAGTTGTGCAAATGCACTCCTGGCCACAGCTGTGACCTGGGAATCTAGGCTCAAGGATGATGGAAGGTAAAGCTAAGCATAGTCAGACAAGAATCCTGGACTTCTAAGAAAGCAAGTTTTTGTAACCTTAGGGAATTATTGGCTGTGATTCAATGGCCTGAAACACTGAGAGAGAAGGGAGTCCAAGATGGATGGGAGTTCCTTAAAAGTGAGATACTAAAGGCACAATCTACAACTGTTCCAACAAGAAGGAAAAATGGGAGATGTCTACAGAAACTGCAGTGGTTTACTAAATAACTTTCAACAGCTAAGTATAAAGGAAAACAAGTACAGGAAATGGAATAACGGGGAATGCACCAAAGAAGAATATAAGCAAATAGGTAATATATGCAGAGGGATAGTAAAAAAAAGCTAAAGTGCAAAATCAATTTAAACTTGCCAGAGAGATTAAATATAGTAAAAATGGTTTCTTTAGTTTAGAAAAAAAAAGAGTTCTGTTTGGTGCAAAGAGTAGATGAGGGGGGAATGGGAATTGCAACATAGAATACGTAGAGAGGTAGCACAGGAACACTTGGAAACATTAAATGAATTTGTCTCCTGGGCCAGATGAACTACACCCAGGGATATTAAAAGAACTGGCAGAAGTAATTTCAGAACCATTGGCAATAATATTTGAGAAGTCCTGGAGAACAGGGGAAGTCCCCATAGATCGGAGGAGGGTGTATATTGTGCCTATCTTCAAAAAGGGGGGAAAGGAGGACCCAAATAATTACCGCCCAGTCAGCTTGAATTCAACTACTGGAAAGATCCTAGAGCAGATTATTAAGCAGACAGTCTGTAATTATTTAACTAGCAATGCGGTCATTACTGTAAATAGCCTTATGTCCTTTTCCAAGGAAAAAGGCGGGGTAAAAGTACTCTAAAATAAATACATAATTATGAAAAGTCAACACAGGTTTCTTAAAAACAAGTCATGCCAGACTAATTTGATCTCTTTCTTTGATAGGATCACAGACCTGGTGGATGAGGTAAACACTGTGGATATTGCTTATCTAGATTTCAGTAAGGCCTTTGATAAGGTTCCCCATGGTATACTTACAAAGAAGTTAATAGAATGTGGGATAGATAGGTGGATTTGTAATTGGTTGACTGATTGCATGCAAAGGGAAATCATAAATGGCTTCTCTTTAACTTGGAGAGAAGTGACCAGTGGGGTGCCCCAGGGTTCTGTTCTGGGTCCAGTGCTATTCAATATGGCTTGGAGGAAGGAATAGGGGGTAGGCTGATCAAATTTGCAAATGATACCAAATTGGGTGGGGTTGCTAATTCCCTAGAGCAGGGCTGTCCAACTTTAAACAGGCCGAGGTCTACTTTTTCTGGCCCAAAGTGCCTGAGGGCTACTATACTAATACCTCTACTTACAAATTTTGTCCATCCCAAGCACATGCTCGTCTGGAATGGATTAATTGATTTTCAATGCATTCCTATGGGAAGGCTGACCATACACATGCTTCCCTTGCACCCACTCGATCATCAGGCCAGTGGGGGGGGGAGCAGGGGACCACGGCATGGCCCTTGAACTGTCCCGCTTGGTTATGACAGTGGGCTGGCAGACCCAGAACTTTGCTGGGGCAGTGGTGGTCTTTGGGATGGGGGAGGGTGGGGTGGAGAACTTATCCCCTCACTTTTTTATTGGTGGCCGGCGGGCTACCTTTGAACCCTTCGCAGGCCTGCCCTAGAGGATAGAATGAAAATCCAAAAGGACCTTGACAGATTAGTGTTTTGGGCCAAAGCCAAAGCTAATGGAATGGGTTTTAACAGAGAGAAGGTTAAAAAAAAAAAGAATTGTACAGATATAGAATTGGAGACACCTGGCTGAAAAATAGTACCTGTGAAAGGGATCTGGGAGTCTGGGTGGAGCACAAACTGAACATGAGTCAGCAGTGTGATGGGGCAGCCAAGAAAGCCAACATGATTCTTGGTTGCATCAACAGAAGCATAGTGTCTAGATCAAGGCAAGTGATAGCACCACTCTATTCTGCTCTGGTCAGACCCCACCTGGAGTACTGTGTCCAGTTCTGTGCACCTCAATTTAAAAAGGATGTTGACAGCCTTGAATGGGTTCAGAGGAGGGTGACCAAGATGGTTGAAGGTCTGGAAGAAATGTCTTACGAGGAGTGGCTTAGGGAACTGGGAATGTTTAGCCTTACAAAAAGAAGGCTGAGAGGGGATATGATAGCTATGTTTAAATATTTGAAAGGATGTCATATTGAAGAGGTAACAGGTTTGTTTCCCATGCCTTCAGAGACTGGGACTCCGGGCAGTGGTTTTAAACTACAGGAAAAGAGATTCCATTTGAACATTAGGAAGAACTTCATGACAGTTAGAGCTGTTTGGCAGTGGACTGTGCTGCCATAAAGGAAGGTGGTGGTGTCTCCTTCTTTGGAGGTTTTTAAACAGAGGCTGGATGGGCTGGATGGGCATATGTTGGGAGTTATCCCTATCCCTTGTTCTCTGTTTCAAATGACGAGAGGCATCTGTCTTGTCTGAGTTTAGTTTCAGTTTGTTCCTCCTCATCTAGTTCATTACTGAAGCTAAACACTAATCTAAAGTTGAAATAGCTTCCCTGGAATCCAGAGGTGATGAGAGGTAGAGCTGGGTATCATCAGCATAGTGGTAGCACTTAACCCCCAAACTCCAGATAATCTCCCCAGTGGTTTCATATAAATGTTAAATAACATAGGAGACAGAATAGAACCCTGAGGGACTCCACAGGTCAGCGGCCTAATACCACTTTCTGTGTTTTCTCCCTAAACATATCTGAGTGATATGAATGAGAGGACAGGATTCACTGGGACATACTTGTTAGGAAAAGTGGAAGGCAGTAGCAAAAGAGGGAAACCCAACATGGGATGCATTGATTCAACAAAGAAATCTATAACTGCCCAGAGTGACCTCGCTGCCAGATGGGTGGTATAAAAATCTAATAAATATATAAAATAAATAAATAACCAGTTTACAAGACATGGGCATTGCCTGCTCATGATGGGACCTCTTGAAAGTCATAATATCCCTGTAAGCTAACAATGACTTCATCATAGCACATAGAAACAAATACAAGTAGAACCCAAACACACAACTTTGTTGCACTCATACTGAAGTAAGAGAAGGTGAATTCTAAAATGAGGGAATTGAGATGGAGAAGTGGGCCATCGGAATCATTTGATGCGAAGCTTAGTTCCTCTGTTGTAAAATTCAAATGGGAAATTGCAGCTGTAACTTCTTGAATCTTGTGAGGGTTTTGTGTTGTCAGGTCAGAACTGACTTATAGCAACCCTAATGGGGCATTCAAAGTAAGTGAGACATTTGAGGGGTTTGTTTTACCATTGCCCGAGTGAGTTTCCAAGGCCAAATTCTCTGGAGTCCTAATTCCTTGCTCTATCTCAGGGGTCCTCAACCTAAGGCCCTGGGGCTGGATGCGGCCCCCCAAGGTCCTGAATCCGGCCCCTGGGACCAATTGTAACCCCCACCTACCCCCTGTTTTGTGAGCAAGCCAGCCTCCGCAGCTGCTTTGGACGGTGATCCGGCCCCCAGTGGTGTCTGGGTGGTGGTAGACCGGCCCGCTGGTTGAAAACTTTGAGGACCCCTGCTCTATCTACTACATTGTGCTGGAACCTGTACTCATGTAAAAATAAGCTTGCTTTATACAATTCCTTCCACCCTACAGCAGTCCTTTGGTCCTATATTTGTACATTCACGGAGGCATTTATGGACCTATCTGTTTGCCTCTAGAGCCAAGACTTCTCTTCGATGTTACATGTTTGTAAAACTCCACCTTCCTAGGGAACCTTATTTGTACAACGCCTGCATCTCACCTTCAAAATAGATTTGTCAGTTGGCTCGACAGCTGTGACAGCACCAAAGCTAACTCCTTGGATTTAGGAAAGTACAAAAACAGCTGAGGGCAAAAGCTCACAAGTCAGCTTAAAGCTGTGAATCTCCTCTCCTTTTGCGCCTTCTCCCAAATGCTATTTCCAAAGGGTCGGGAGTGGCAGTGGTGGTGGAGGAGGAATGAGCCGGGGGAAAGTACTGCACTGATGGTGCAGTGCAGGTGATGAAATGGGCCCACCCCACCAAGAATCTGCTGCTCTTACTTAGTCAAGTCTTCTGGAAGCATGGTTCCTCCATTTTTCCTCCTCCTGGAGCACACGTTCGTTTTTGTTGAGTATTAGCGTGGATTACGTGGGTTCAGACACGTTGAAATATTGGAATATAATCCGCCTTTCAATGATAGGGCCCAGTTTGATGCTTACATCTGCTTTCAGAATGGCCAGGGTCCTCCAACACACAAGGAAATATGATAAAAAGCTTTCTGCATTGAGACACAAGGAGTGGACATTCATCCACATGTTCAAGTCATCATGACCTGTGAGGAGAAGACACAATGGGATTTTACAGCACCATGGAGAGCTCCTTTTGAGCCACTGGTGGGGACCAGGCTGAAGTTTTTAGGTGTAGATATATCCCAGTGGGGTGTAGTAGACAGAATGGTGGATTAGGATTTAGGAGGCCTGGGGACTCAGTGGGGGCTTGGAACTGGTAACACCACTCCTTAAAGGTCTCCTTTACTTTGAAAGTCTTGTTAGGATTACTCTAAATTGGTTTTGACTTTTTGGCTCATAAAGACTTCCTTAATCAGACTCCATCATGCTCTCTCCATGAAAGGTGCAAGGCTTTAAAGGGGCTGATCTTGTGCGTGGTGCTTGAGTTCGCCAACTGGCTCCCAGCACTATGTGGCTTTTTGAGGTACATCTCTTAATCCCTGGCTCTGTGTGAGTTTGGGGACTGGAGGTGGTTGTCCCTGACCCTTCTTATTAGACTCCAATTCTTCTTAGCCTTGTCCACTCAACCAAATACATGAGATGATGTGAAAAGCTACTTTTTTGAACTGCACTGCTCTGCTCCAGGGTCAGAGCAACGAGGCTGTGAAAGTGATCAGCAGAAAATATCAAGAGCAAACAAAGCAAACTGGGAAATTCTACCAATTTGCACTGTTCCAGAGTATTCGATCTTCTATGCCACCTAAGTTAATGTTTGAAAAATTTACTCTTTGAACTATGGCTCCCAGTATTCCCAAGCTGGCATGAATGGGACCTTTGCTAAGCTGTGGTCCTAGCTGGAAGGGAAGATGTGTCCTTATACTAATACAATAGTGCTGAAGCTCAGATCCAAGTTTCCTTTGCAAAATCAGGGTAAAGAAAGGGCAGGCAAAGGGGGCTTCAGAATGAGGCAGAAGTGGCAGGATGAGACCCATCAGGAAAAGAGGGCAGGGCTGTTGAAAAAGCCTTGGTTCTAGCAGTCACCAGCCTTGCCTACAGGAAACTGCCAGAATCCAGAATGTGATCCCTTTGGATGATCTTGGCATACAAAGAAGCTCATACAAAGATGTGCCCTGAGTAGCAGTGTGGTCTGAGCGAGCAACTTTTCAGCATCAACTTCACCTGTTGTAAGGTGTTAGTTGTGTACCTTGCAAGCTCTGTCATTGCAGCTGAGATAACAGGGGTGTCAGCCAAAACAGACAGGGCTTGAAGAGCGGGGAAATCTCTCACTCAAATGATCCTCCTGCCCTAGATTTATCTCAATGAAATGGCTCTGGCTCCTTCGCCGTGATCTGCTGAGGAAGGCAGAATGAGCCAGAAATGAGCTAGGTCTTTATTTATCCTTTTGAGTGGACAGAGGACACCAGCTGGAACCTCCTGCTGCTGGTGAAACAGCTTCCTGACTTTAGAGTCATGAATTTAACTGTATTGATCTCGCCAAGAGGAGGAAGAATGGATAGAGTCTTTGGCCCATTTCTGAGCTCTTGGCTCCCCTTGTTCTTCTCTGCTGCCCCTCCCTCAAAAAGATTATAGAAAACAAAGGAAGAAAGCCAGGAGGTGGGTGGGTGTCCAGAGGATAGAAACGGCCTCTTTGAAGCTGAACTTGTAATGAAGAGTCGTAATGGAAAAAGTCACCATAAATAATTGGAACAGTTCCAAGACTCTTCGGAACTGCCCGCGCCTGGCCCACACCATGATAAGCACTACACTTCAAACCCGGTCCGAAAATTCCACTCCGTTCCCGAGATAGTGGGAGAAATACATCTACTGCTGTTTCTGCAGGCTGGAGGCATTGCTAGCGAAATCAGGAAGCTTGGGTGGCGGGAAACGCTACTTTGTATCCAATTTGTCAGTTTACGCTGATACAAGATAACCGTGGCAGTTCATTTCCGCGGAGAGTCTATAAAACAGCAGGGGTGCTAAAAGAATAACTTCCTGCACGCTTTAGCCAATCAGCGCCCCCCATCCGTCAATGTCTCGTTAATTATGAGCTGGAAGGGGGAGCTTAACACGGATAAGATTGTGATAGATTATAGAGTAGACCACTACAACGAATTAGTTCCATGGTCCTTGGACCACGAAAATTCGAAACTCCCAACCGACCCTGAGTTCCAGGGAGGCGGCTGAGATCTAGCTACACCAGCGGCATGAATCCACCTTTCTCTACCTGCTTCACTGTTCCACGAACCCGGCTTGAGTTAAGATATAGCACCGGTCTCTGTTTCTTAGCCGTGTCTCCGTTCCAGGGGAATTCTGCCTTCAGTCACCAATCATTTTCTATGACGGTAGACTGTTCCCATGCTTTTCTATAGTGGTAGACCATCCCGCACTGCCAAATCAAATGAATAGGGTTCTCTCCTTTTGTGGAAACCTTTGGAGACTTATTTCTTCTGTTCCAAAGGTTTCCACCGAGGGATAGCCAAAACCCCTCACTGGTAAATTTAGTTAACCCTTTCCCAGCCAAATTGGATCTTATTCTTTGAACTTTTAAGGCAGCCAGATACGCAGCCCAGGAAAATTTTCCTGAACTGATGGTTTATTTCCACCATGCTCTTGGCTCATTGGGGGGGGGATGATCAAGAACGATAATCTCCAAACCCCAGAGATGTCCCTTTCCCCCAAAAGCTTACCTCCATCATCTCCCTCTGCCTATACTGGCCCTGGCCTCTGACCCCAGCCAACCAACCCCCCTCCCCCTCTCTGCCCTACTCTCTCTCTCTCTCTCTCTCTCTCTCTCTCTCTCTCTCCCCTTTTCTCTCCTCCCTTTAACCCACTCTCCCTGAGTGTGCTTACAACATGTTCCTGCGCTATCCTATGTCTCCTGGACCTACACCATCTTGGGCAGGGACTCATGGCAAGGGAAAAGGACATCATGGCAACTCCACACGAAGGCTGCATCTTCCAGAGTGGACTCCATTGGTCTTCCTAGATTCCAGCACGTCGCACCGCAGCTGCACCCCGGATTATCTCCAGCCAGAAGCTTCCCATTGTTCCAACTCCACACCCATCAGGAACTGTCTGACAGCCCCAGGGCTAATCCTATTGACTCTCCGGTCCCTCCATTGACTCACTGATTTCCCCAAGTTTACCCAGACCCCCAGACAATACCCAGTTTCCTCCTTTCCATTGTCACACCCCTGATGGCTCATTAAAGGACAGATTTGGCCCAACCACACCTGGGCAGGGGTCCAGTTCCAGATTATCAGGAATGCCCCAGGACCTCCTAGGACCTCCCTTGGACCGGTCCCTGGGCTACACCTATTGGACATTCTCGAAGACTGCCCCTGCCCACCCCCAGGGAGGCGTGCACCTTGGGGGGAGGGAAAGGGGAAGTTATAAAATGTTTTCCATCTTTGTCTTTGGGGCAGAACATCTCTGCACTGTCCTGGTGGGTTGTTCACCTGCTGCCTTTTATTGGGCTCAATAAAACCAGTATTTTCCTTTGGATCTCTCTCCTCTTGGACTCCTTATTGGGTATTTTGGGTTCCAGCAGAACTTAGCGGGACTAGCCTTGCTAAAATCTCAACAGTAAGGTGACTGCAACTGATCACCGGTGAGTGGTTTTATTTTTAACCCGCAGACCTGTGTCAGGGATAGGTCCATCTGGAGCAGATCCCAGAGAAGCTAGTTTTCTAGACTTGTAGACTTCTTCAGATCACAGTCAGTGGCCTAACTAGGGAGGGCTTTTTTGGGGGGGTGGGGTAGGGGAAAAGGCACTTTATGTACACATTCTGTGTTTCCAGTATGAGTGGCTTGGGCCTCTTGTATTTTAAGGTGCTTGCAGATCCATTGACAGGCTCCAGCCCATCAGTCTTTTGTATTTGTCACAATCACACTGAGTTTTGCAGGATTTCACCAGGGTGTCCTTGCGATACAGAGAAGGGGAGGGAGCATGAAGGAAGAGGAAGAGATGAATGCCCAGCCAAACTCCGTGCTCTCTAAGAAAACTCATTGGCAGCAGGGGTGGGGAGAAATAAAATTCTCAGTGGAAGACCAGATAATCTGGTCCTCTGCAATCCAGAGCAGATTCTGGAGGAGGATTTCAGAATGAAGGCCAAAGCCACTGAGCTGAAACGTGGACAAAGCCAAGGACACCAGCTTTGGGGGTCCTTTTCCTGCACCTTCCAGGGCAGCCTTCACAGGTCACAGGTGGGGAAGGCAAGTTGGAGAGACTCTAGACCAGAGAGAAACACACATGCACACCCGCCTTGCTGTGCTCACTGTGTCAGAACTTGGAGGGACAAGGAGGGACATGAGCAGCAAACAGGAGGCAGGAAAGAGTGAAGGCAACTGTGCGGGGTGTCGGGGGAGAGGCAAGGGCAGGAAAGGGCAGCCCTGTGTCTATCGCAACGTGCCCCAGGGCCTCATCTTTTGACAACTCCTGCCCACATGACAGCCCCCTTTCCAATGTGTCAGCTTCAGGATGCTTTTTCTGATTGACCCCAGATATAGGAGCCAGGCCACGGGGGACCTGGAACGCCACTCCAATCAGCCAGGCAGCTCTTCAGCCTCTGGAAATGTGTCTGTCCAAATTCGTGGACAGGAAAGGATGCCCACCCAGTTCTAGAAATGGGAGTGGGGTTGGGGGCAGGCAGAGGATCTTGTGGGACCCTGGAGAGGAGAGGGTGGCGGAAGGGTTTCCCTTCCTTCCTTAAGCCTGCAGGGAGACCTGAAGACAACTGGGGTGGCTGCCTTCCTCTGCTGATCCACACCCAAAATAAATCTGTCATGTTATTTCCAGGTCAAAAGGAAAACCAAAAGCAACACTCCACTCTGTTATTTCCAAGAGACTCACTTGAACTTCCTGGGAAACGGGGTCTTGGCGAGGCAGCCGGGGGGGAGGGGCAGAATCCATGGCTTACCTTTGGTTTCATTGGCTCACTGTTTGGAAGGAGCAGGAAGCCGAGATCACCAGCTCTTGCTCAGTGTGGGCTTTACAAAACAAGAATAACAGCTTTGTTTGGCTGTGTGTTGTGGCTTTCCAAATCATTTGGTCACTCCTGTGCCCCCAAACGCTTTCTCCCACATCTTTTACTTTATGCAGGCAGCTGCGATGATCCGTGCTGGCCAACCAGTTTTCCTTTCACCCTCCATCAGGATCAGGTCTTGTGTGAGGCCAGTTGGTCTGAACTGCACAATCCGGCCACTCTACTGAAAGCTACACCCCCGGGTTACCTTGCCGCTATTACAGGAGCCGAGAGTTGAAAGAACACGCCAAGGTTCAAAGGTACGGAGAAAAGGCTTTAATTTGCTGCAGCGAGGCGCCCAGCCGAATTCAGTCGGAAAACTGGGGCCCCAAACAAAGAAACTCTACAGACTTTATAGAAAAACATTCTCCTAGCACCCCTCCTTTATCAGAATAAACAAGGATGCACCTGGGTGCCGTAAATCGTCCGCGAAACAACAAAGAAACTTCAAAAGATACATAGTTATCACATCGTTACAAATCAATTGTCAAGGGAAAACACACACAGGATACTATTAATTTTGCCCGTTGGCGCCACCTGTCATGCAATTCTCGGAACTCTGAACTTCTCAGCCAGAAGTGTTTGACAGCTCTTGCAATATATTGATATTTTTGAAGGCTCCTGGCTTATCTCTCTTGAGCGGACCTCTCTACCAGTGGTCTTCCCACATAGATAAGTGTTTACCCAGCAGTTTTATGGCCTGGTATCTCATGACACAGGCTTGGGGGAGAGTGTGGTGCTTTGTGTTACAGTTCAGTGGAGGGAAAGGGGGTGAATTAAAGGACACAGAACTGGATTATAGATAGAACCAAAGTACTGCCATTTTATCTACAATGGCAGCTTATAGACTATAGACTGTATTAAAAACCATTTCTATCACTACGATTGCTGTTTTGCTTCCAGCGACTGCAAACCTGAATGCTTAAGCTCAACAGGACCCAGAGAAGCCAAAGTGGCAGTGGAAAGAAGAAGTGACTTTGGAATCCCCCAGTTCTGGGGAGAAGGCCCAGAAGTTTTGACTATACAACTGCCAGGTTGTTACTTCCAAGAAATATGAAAGCAAGGGGGTGAGACACAGTCTTTCCCCCTTAAAACAGAATGGTCATGTGTGCGGATGGATTTTACTATTATTAGGACCTGATTGGATGCTGTTTGTTCCTTTTAAAAACTTCTCTCTTGCAACCGAGCAAACGTTGGGGGACAATTTTATCGGGGTGCCAAAGGCCCAGGATAAGGGCATGTTTATCTCACCCTTGCTGCATCTCAGGCAAGCTTGAGGCTCTTTCAGGTGAGGAGTTCCTCTCGGAGAGATCTCCTCCATTCTGGCTGGTAATTGCTGCCAGGATCGTTTTCGCCTCCCCTCCCCCACCCCACGTCTCCCAGGCCCCTCCTTGTAACCTTGCTCAATCCGTAATTTTTTGCACAAGACAACCGGCAGCATCCGTCCCCACCCCATGCAACCACCACAAATGCCTCAAATGGCTCTTGAGAAGAAATATAATTTACTTTTTAATCTGGTTCGGAAATTTGCCAGCAAAAATTTCCCGAGACGAGCATGGCCATTTATTACTGTTTATCATAGCGACTGGATTCTTGCTGCTGATTGGGATAATGTAGCTGAGGGGAGAGGCGGCAGAGCGGTAGGTGGGGGGGGGAGAGGAATCTTTTGATGCATTATTTATTTGATACAATCTTCCCCCTGATAAAATCGGGACACGGAGGACAAAGCAACAACCTTAACAATTTCAGCTGCATAATGTGGAATATTGTCTGTATTTCTTTCTTTCTTTCTTTCATCTTCATTCTGTCTCTTGGCTTGTTTGGTAACAAAGGACATATTCCAGGGTTGGGGTGGAGGAGGTGGCCCCTGCCTCATCCTCTTTCCCCCTCCATATGGATGTCAGGAAGATGTACTTCACTCTCCTTTCCAGGCCATGATTCTTATGCCATGCATTCTGGGAGCCATACAACACTCACTCACCTACAGGAACACACTAACACCCCATGGCTGCTGTAGGAAGTTGGGGCTTTTACAACCTTGCATGATGCCTGTAGTTTCTTTTGGGGCTGGGAGGGACCTTTCATGGCTGCCAGTCTACCCAGCACTCATTGCCGAGCTAGGCTGGAATAACGAGGCCACACACGATTGTCTTGGTTAAACAGGGCCACAATTGATTAACTCGAACAGAACTTTAATTTTATTCAACTAAACAGTAACTTGGAGGGTCTGTGACGTAGCGCAATAATGATGACGTCATTCTTTCAGGTCCTCTGCAAAATTTAGGTGCGGTCTGTTATGTTGCCGCAAGGGGGATGCCATGAGTATCTTTGAGCATCCCCAACTTGCCAAAATGTTGGCAGCCCTCTTGATCACATGTGGGTTATTATTTAATTTGTACCTATGTGCTACCTAATCTAATTTATTAAATGAGGGCTGCCCAGGACCTTGAAGCAATTAATTCGAATGCGGGACTGTTTTATCAATATTACATATTGCGCTACCTGCCAAACTGTGACCGGGATTATTAACCCCCTTCTCCAGCATGTGTCTGGTGGGATGGGCGAAAACACGCCGCCACTCACGGCCAATCAGAGTGGCAGTCAAAAATTCCCATCCGGCCCCGAAGCGACCAGCAAAGCATCACCATCACATCAAAAAGTGGAGGGAGGGCGGGAGATCGGCAGCTCAGAAAGGCAGGCAGTATTGGAGTGCAGCGGAGCTTTTAAATGCTGCGCTCCTGGGCGTAAGCTACGCCACGAGCGTAGCCAATCACCGCCTGCCACCAGCCAGCCGGCAAAGCTGTCCCCTGCGCCACACGAGGTGGTGCGGGGCAGCCATTGCCGAGCTAGGCTAGAATAACGAGGCCACACACGATTGTCTTGGTTAAACAGGGCCACAATTTATTAACTCAAACAGAACTTTAATTTTATTCAACTAAACAGTAACTTGGAGGGTCTGTGACGTAGCGCAATAATGATGACGTCATTCTTTCACGTCCTCTGCAAAATTTAGGTGCGGTCTGTTATGTTGCCGCAAGGGGGATGCCATGAGTATCTTTGAGCATCCCCCAACTTGCCAAAATGTTGGCAGCCCTCTTGATCACATGTGGGTTATTATTTAATTTGTTACCTATGTGCTACCTAATCTAATTTATTAAATGAGGGCTGCCCAGGACCTTGAAGTCGAATGCGGGACTGTTTTATCAATATTACATATTGCGCTACCCGCCACGAAGAAATGCACTGCTGTCTCTTCACCCCAAACGGCTGAACAACTCAGCGCACAGACCCTCCTTGATGTCCGAGAGGAAGATCTCGAGGCCCTTATCAGATAAGTGAACACCGTCAGGCCTAAATAAACTCAGGTCTCGGGCCGTAATGGCCGGGTGCCAAACAACTGTGCCCATCTCGGAGGTAACAACATGTGCGATTTCCCTGTTCACACCCTTACGGGCTTTGTGCATTTTTTGTGGGTGATGGTGAGCACCCCAGACCCAATCTAGGAATAATCGCCGACCAAATAATACGGGTATCGGGCCGCCTGGTTCGAAACACTCTCAGGTCATCGATGACCTTGAGGATAAATGACTTGCCCGACATACGAGTCAAGTCATTGCCTCCAAGGTGGATCACCACAATGGAAGGCGCGGGGTCTTGAGGTTTGGAGAGAGCCATCGGTAAAAATGCATTCCAGCACATACCCCGCCTCCCCTTCCAAACCAGGTCAGCCCATTCCCCCAGGCCGAGATCGCGGCCACGTCCAGACTTAATGGCGAACTTGGTGGCCCAGTAAACAAAACTGTGGCCATACAGGGTAATCCGCGGGCGCCTTCGCTCGATGAGATCTGTAACGACAAAACAAAACAACTGGCCCGCGCTCACGGGTCCATTAACAGGCGAACATAGGCCTGAAATCGCTTGGACCTCCACCGCCCAATACGCTGTATGCCGGCGGGATCTACGCCGATGGCTGCTGCGGTGGAGGCGGCCCCTATGCGAAACGAGTGGGTACCAAAGTGTAAGCCCTGCAAGCCAGCAAGCTGGAGTGCCTTCCTTGAAATATTCCAGAATTGGTAGCGGGTTAATGGCGAGCCATCCCTATGCTGAAACAAATATCCCTGGCGACTGCCCATTGGGTGAGCGTACCTCTGGAGGGCCAATATGGGGCAAATTTGAGGCACCGAGCACCTATGCAGGTGTATGATGATGCCCCGACCCTGCTGGTCCGTTTTGGATCTGCGAATGCGCAGGTGAACCTGATCCGTCTCAAGGGCCATATCGGACCACAGTAAGGCCGTACCCGAAACATCGGTTTTGGAAAAGGCAACCAGCTCGCTGACTCGCAGGGCTGCAAAGAATGCGACCAACGTGGCCGCCTGGAACAGGGCGACCTCAAAACTATCTACACAAACCTGTGGCCACGCCTCAGCCAGCCTGGACAGCAGAAGGGGAGAAATGGGTGTCCTATTGTCCCGAGGCCTACCCCGCTCCCTGGACCACCCTTCAATCATTTTGGCTATTCGGAACTGGCAGTCAGGAGCCTCCAGTCCTTGCGCCTTGGCATAATAATAGAGGGCCGACATTTTGCCCTGGATGGTACGTGGGGCTAATCCCTTAAAATGTAAGTGTACTGCAAACTGAACGAGCTGGTCAGCCGCGGAATAAGCCCGATGGGTGCTCGGTGCCAACGCCAATCCCATCGCCCTATTGGCCTCTACCCGCCAAGCCTCCATACCTCTGTTGGGAGCCGGTCGGGGTCCGAACCGCTCCATCTGTTGGCATGACAGAGCGTCAGCAATATTGTTCTGGACGCCCGGCACATGGAGCGCACGAAAAAAGATGTTGAATTGGAGACAGCGAAGGGTAAGAGCGCGAACCAGGCGCATCACCCTCTTTGATTTGGACGTCAAATTGTTGATGATATGCACAACAGCCAGGTTGTCACACTGAAATTGGATTGCCGAATTGGCCCATAGGTCAGACCAAAGGAAGAGTGCTCCAACAATGGGGAACAACTCTAAGAAGGTGAGGTCTCGTGTCAGGCCAGCCTGATGCCATTCCTGTGGCCATGAACCGGAGCACCAGCAGCCCTGGAAAAATAGCCCAAAGCCTAACGATCCGGATGCGTCCATCTGCAGCTGTAAATTTGCTGCAGCGGTTGCCTCCGAACGCCAGAAGTATACCCCATTGAATTTGGATAAGAATTCAATCCAGAGGTCCAGGTCCTCCCTGATAGCAGCCGAAATGCGGCGTCTATGATGGGGGCTACGGAGGCCTGCAATGCTATCACACAGCCGACGCAGGAATGGCCGCCCGGGGGCGACCACCCTGCAGGCAAAATTCAAATGCCCGATGAGCTGTTGCAGTTCGTGAAGAGTGGCCTTCTTACGTGCCCTCATCAGTGTAATGCGGCTGTGGAGGTCCTGGAGTTTGTTTTGGGGCAAGCGGCAGGTCTGGTCTACGGTATCCAGCTCAATGCCCAGGAAAGTTAACACCGTCGCCGGGCCCTCCGTTTTATCATCAGCAAGGGGCAACCCGATTTCAGTCGCCATGGTTTTAAATGAGGCCATGAGCCGGCTGCACCGATTGGTGCCTGCCACCCCCGCAAATAGGAAATCGTCTAGATAGTGAATGACGTGGGTGCCCCGGGTGCGTTGTCTGACGGCCCATTCGATAAAGGAACTGAAACGCTCAAAGGCGGCACAAGAAATCGAGCAGCCAAACGGCATGGCCCTATCCATGTAATACGCACCGTCAAATGCTAAGCCCAAAAGTTCACAATCGTCGGGGTGTACAGGCAGTAAACGGAAAGCTGACTTAACGTCACACTTTCCCATTTCAGCCCCAATACCGCAGCCGCGCACCATTCTAACGGCCGAATCAAAAGAAGTGTAGTGAACACTAGACAATTCCTGGGGGATACTATCGTTGACAGACTGGCCAGCCGGATACGAGAGGTGATGAATCAAACGATATTCACCAGGGGCTTTTTTTGGAACGACGCCCAATGGGGACACTCGAAACCTGGGAGTGGGCGGCTGTGCAAAGGGACCTAAGATACGGCCGGCCCGCAGTTCAGCAGCAATTTTTTCCCGTACGATGTCCTCCATGCCAATCACTGATTTGAGGTTGGGGGCCATGTAGGGTCTTCTCTCCCCCTGGGCAGGAATCCGGAATCCAAACTGGAACCCTTCAATCAGATAGCAAGCGTCCGCTTGCGAGGGGTAGCTACGTAGCCACGCCCTCAGAACCTGAATCTTTATGGGGCTAGGTCCCTTTTGGGGGCAGATTAGGGCCGGGCTGTTGTCGCTTTCCCCCGGGGTCCCTACCCCCATCACTCCCAGGCTTTCCCCTTGGACAAGTGGAGGCGGGGTGGTTTTCCCCGCAGGTGGAGCATAGGTGGCGAAATTTGCATTGCCGGCGCCCACAGGAACCCCTGCTGCTGTAGTCGAAGCAGACCAGCCGGGGTTGAACCGACTGACCCGCCTGGGCACGGGAGTTGCCTGCAGTGCCAGAACGCAAAATGGGGTGGCCACTGTCGAAGCGCTCTGAGCGGTTGGAGCTGATCACCCTTAACCAGAGGTAGCTATGGGGTCTATCCCAGCGCAAAGCGGGGTCCTTAGCGATACGCTTACGGAACCCCTCATCATACATTAACCAGGCCGTATTAGGGAAATCAGGTCGAGCCCTATTTATTAGGTCTAAGTAATGCCAGAGGTCAGCTCCTTTTTTTGGGGGGGGTGCCTTTGAATAGATGCCCGCGTACATCACGAAAGCGTTGAGCCAATTATTCCAGGAACGGTCCGGCTTGCGTCTCCAGATCCGTTCCTTCTCCTTGTCGTCCAATTTCTCTAGGTCTTTCGTGTCTATCTCTCTATTTAACAAGTCAAAGATATATATGTACTTGCCAGAGACTATCTTTTCGACCATAGCTTCCAAAAGATGGTCCCCCAATGGGAGGGACTCATCTCCTTCAGGTAGCTCATTGACACCTGGCCGCGTGGAGTCATCCTCCCCCGGTGACGGGGGCTCCGGTTGACGCGGCCGGGGTGCCCCCAGACCTTTAACGGTTTCGGCAGGCGCGGGCACTGACAGGTCTAGAACCGGGTCTGTTCGGGCAGCTACCTCAGCCCTGATCAGGGCACCACATACTGCGGGCTGGCTGTAGCGTGTGTGTGTTACGGGCATGGGAGGGTCGATCTGTGCCTGAGACTCCCTCACGCCACCCGGCCAAGGCCAGGTGACACGCCTAGGCGTGGACGTATAAGCTGGAATTGACTCACCAGAGTCCGTCCGCGTAGTGGATGTAACCGGAAGCAGGCTATGGGCGCCCACGGCCCTCGATAAGTCCATGGCCTGGTGCTGGACGTCCTCAATGGTGAGCATGGAAGTCGCACCAAGAGTTGAGGGCACAGCCGGCCGGCTAGATGTTTGAAGATCCTCAGCACTGGTTGAAGCCTCCGACGTCCTAGTAACAGGGGCTGCCGTGGCCAGGCCCGAAGGTCCGGACAATGCAGCCTCAAGGGAATTAATACGAGACCACATTAGGTCACCCATTAGTTTTAAAGCCGAACTGCCCTGGCCCGTTGCCTCCCCGGTGGCCTGCCCGCCCCCGTAGGATGAGGCCATGCCCCGCCGCTCAGCATTGTCACGCTCCAATTGGGACAATTTCCTCCAGGCTGCAGCTAGCCGCGACCACTCATCGTCTGACGATGTGGGCGAATCGGGGGGGGGGGCGAAGACCTAGGCTTCTTCTTCGGGGGGGGGGCTTGCCCTTGCCCTTGCTTGTGGCCTTCTTGGATGGCATGGTAAATGCCCGAATGGAATAAACCTGATGGCTGAGGCCTCACCTGATATGAGAAGGCCACCCAAAATGGCCGCCAGGAGCAGGGCCAGCCGGGCGCAAGGACCTGAGTCACTCCCGCAAATCCGGGGATGGCACCTGAAAAATTGGGTGTCGGCAAGTCGACCCAGGGTAGAGGGGTCGGATTGGGTCACAAACTGGACACGGATGGGCCCTATGGAGGCTGGGTGGGTATGGATTGAGATGAGCCCACCCAAAATGGCCGCCGCCGGATGGCTAAGGGACGCAGTGCCGGCCTAGTATCCAGCCACGAGGTAGTAGTGCCAGGCTATGAGACAGTCTAACTGGCAGGTCCGGTAGGGTCCGCTACCCCTGTTTCGTATTTTTTTTTGAAAGTGGATTTTTATTATTTGCAAACCCGGGAACCCTAAGGGGAGGCCGAGGCTCCAGTGGGCCGCAAGCCTGCGAGCCCGATTGATCAACCCGGACCTCAGCCGAGAGTAGGGCGGCAGCAGCCCCCGCCAGGGGCTAGACCCTAGAGGTCCGAAAACTCCCTGCTCTTTTTATTTATTTATTTATTTATTTTTGGCAACCCCACGGGGATTCAAACGGGCAGACCAGTCAAGCCCCCCCCACGCTCCAACCCCCTCCCCCCAGAAAGCCAGGGCTCGAGGAATTGCCGGGAGGCGAACCTGGGTCGGGCGATATCTCCCTGACCACCAGGTGATGCGCGCGGCAGCGCAGCAGCAGCAGCCGGGTCGGGAACGATCGCCCGACCGTCAGCTGTTGCGCGCAGCAGCGTAGCAGCAGCTACGAAGGAAGGAAAGGGGACGCCGGGGGGAGTCACTGGAGGCCCCCACCTGCCGTCCGAGGGGTGCCTCCCTCCCCCGCAACCACCGCAAGCTCACGGGAGCCTGGCGGGGGAGCCCTCCCCCTCCCCAGTTCCCCAGAAGGAAAAGAAAAAGGACTCAGCCCTGTCGATCCGGGAAGAGAGACGGAGATGGAGAGGTAGGCTGCCATCCTGAACGACCAGATCGGCAGCTCAGAAAGGCAGGCGGTGTTGGAGCGCAGTGGAGCTTTTAAATGCTGCGCTCCCGGGCGTAAGCTACGCCACGAGCGTAGCCAATCACCGCCTGCCACCAGCCAGCCGGCAAAGCTGTCCCCTGCACCACACGAGGTGGTGCGGGGCAGCCACAGTCATTCCTTTCCACCTTTGAATCTAAGAATATCCATGCTCCATTAGTCAGTTGCAGTCTGTTTGTTTGCTTCTTTGCTGTTGATCTGTTCACAATTATAAGTGATGGAACATTTTTATCTCTCCCTTAACTGTCTCAGACTGACTAATGGAGACTGTAAGTGCCAATTAGTGAGAGTAAGAGAGTGAGCTATCGGGTGCACTCAAAGTGTTTCTTTTCTGTATATTCTATTTGAAGTATGAGGCAGGAGAAATGTTTACCCCAAATTCAAAACTCTGAAGCTTAGGGGTTGAGAGGCTCATAGTTCAGTGGCAGCTCTCAGACATCACCGTCTCAATGCCCTACATCACCCCTTAAAGATCTTTGGTGACAAACATCAGGAAATAGTCTTGTAAGGAAATATTGAGCATCTGTAGTTACAGGTCAGACCAGCAGTCTGGTCCATTGGAAGGGAAGCAAACCCTCTGAGAATCAGAAATTAGAAAAAAGAAAGTTGTGTTCAATTATTTCTGGAACCCAATGACGGGTGAGAAAAGACCTCCTAATAATTAGTTTGCAACATACAGAGGAACTGCAGAGCTGGAAGGGACTCTCTGGGTCACTGGGTCCAGCCCTTCTGGAGGAGGCCCAGTGGGGAATGGAACTCCCAACTTCTGGCTCCGCCGCAGCTAGGTGCCCTGGACCGCTGGGCTATCCTGCAGTTCTTGTGACCCCCTTCCTTCCGAGCTCTGAAAGAGGGACACTGTTGAACTGGATAAGCTGCTAAAGGTCAGTTGGGTTGGAAGCCAAGTGTTTGCATCTGCAGTGAGCCTCTCAGGACAGGGACCACCTGAGATCATCCAGAGGGAGCATGCTACTCCAGTGGCCTTGGACAAAGTTCATGGTGTTCTCAGGGCACTCCCAAAAGGAGAGGCAGGGAAACCATCTCTGAGTATTTGCAACCTAAAAAACCTTGGATGGGTCACTGGAAGGGTCTTGACTTGATGGGGACTAGTTCATTGTTGTTGGCCTTGGTGCATATCCAGTATGCTGTGGATCTGAGCCACCCCATGTATTAACTTCCCCATGATCAATCATAGCCATGGAGAAGATAAGGAGCCAGGGGTCGGGAGGAATGAGGAGACACTGAGATCCATTCTGGAGGTAAAGAAATTGGGCAGGATGATGCATCCCTCCACCACAAAAATACAACAGAGGCTACAGTCAGCAAAGAACAAAATGGAACCCACTCGCCACTGCAGGAGTATACCGGATACCTTGTAGTTGTGCCCAGGTATATATTGGGCCCACAAAGCGCAGCATCCAGACCAGAATCAAGGAACATGAAAGACACTGCCAGCTGAAACAACCAGAAAAAAACAGCAGTATCTGAACACAGCCTGAAACAAACTGGACATGAAATCCTCTTCCAGGACACAGAGGTACTGGACAACACTAACAATCACTATGTCAGACTACATTTGTTGTTGTTCAGTCGTTCAGTCGTGTCCGACTCTTCGTGACCCCATGGACCAGAGCTTGCCAGGCCTTCCTATCCTCCACTGCCTCCCGGAGTTTTGTCAAATTCATTTTGGTTGCATCGATGACACCGTCCAACCATCTTATTCTCTGTCGTCCTCTTTTCCTTTTGCCTTCAATTTTTCCCAGCATCAGGGACTTTTCCAGGGAGTCCTCTCTTCTCATGAGGTGGCCAAAGTACTGGAGCCTCAGCTTCAAAATCTGTCCTTCCAGTGAACATTCAGGGTTGATTTCTTTCAGAATTGATAGGTTTGATCTCTTTGCAGTCCAGGGGACTCTCAAGACTCTCCTCCAGCACCACAGCTCAAAAGCATCAATTCTGCGGCGATCAGCCTTCTTTATAGTCCAGCTCTCACTTCCATACATCACTACTGGAAAAACCATAGCTTTAACCATCCTGACCTTAGTTGGCAAAGTGATGTCTCTGCTCTTTTAGGATGCTATCTAGGTTTGCCATTGCTTTCCTCCCAAGAAGCAGGCGTCTTTTTATTTCGTTGCCGCAGTCGCCATCTGCAGTGATCAAGGAGCCCAAGAAAATGAACTCTGTCATTGCCTCCATTTCTTCCCCTTCTATTTGCCAGGAGGTGATGGGACCAGTGGCCATGATCTTAGTTTTTTTGATGTTGAGCTTCAGCCCATTTTTTTTCACTCTCCTCTTTCACCCTCATTAAGAGGTTCTTTAATTCTTCCTCACTCTCTGCTATTAGAGTAGTATCATCTGCGTATCTGAGGTTGTTGATATTTCTTCTGGCAATCTTAATTCCGGTTTGTGATTCATCCAGACCGGCCTTTCTCATGATGTACTCTGCATATAAGTTAAATAGGCAAGGTGACAGTATACAGCCTTGTCGTACTCCTTTCCCAATTCTAAACCAGTCAGTTGTTCCATATCCAGTTCTGATGGTTGCTGCTTGTCCCACATATAGATTTCTTAGGAGACAGATAAGGTGGTCAGGCACTCCCATTCCTTTAAGGACTTGCCATAGTTTGTTGTGGTCTACACAGTCAAAGGCTTTGGCATAGTCAATGAAGCAGAAGTAGATGTTTTTCTGGAACTCTCTGGCTTTCTCCATAATCCAGCGCATGTTGGCGATTTGATCTCTAGTTCCTCTGCCCCTTCGAAATCCAGCTTGTAGTTCTGGAAGTTCTCTTTCCACATACTGCTGAAGCCTGCCTTGTAGAATTTTGAGCATAACCTTGCTAGCGTGTGAAATGACTGCAATTGTGCGATAGTTGGAGCATTCTTTGGCGTTTCCCTTCTTTGGGATTGGGATGTAGACCAATCTTTTCCAGTCCTCTGGCCACTGCTGGGTTTTCCAAATTTGCTGGCATATCTTATGCAGCACCTTTACAGCATCCTCTTTTAAGATTTTAAAGAGTTCAATTGGTATGCCGTCACCTCCACTGGCCTTGTTGTTTGCAATGCTTTCTAAGGCCCACTTGACTTCACTTTCCAGGATGTCTGGCTCCAGGTCAGCAATTACGCTATCTTGGTTATCAGGGACAACCAGATCTTTCCGATATAATTATTCTGTATATTCTTGCCATCTCTTCTTGATCTCTTCTGCTTCAGTTAGGTTCCTACCATTTTTGTCCTTTATCATATCCATCTTTGCATGAAATACCCCTTTAATATCTCCACTTTTATTGAACAGATCTCTGGTTTTTCCTTTTCTGTTGTTTTCCTCTATTTCTTTGCACTGTTCATTCAAGAAGGCCGCCCTGTCTCTCCTTGCTATTCTTTGGAAGTCTGCATTCAATTTTCTGTATCTTTCCCTTTCTCCCTTGCATTTTGCATCCCTTCTCTCCTCCGCTATTTGTAGGACAACCACTTTGCTTTCTTGCATTTTCTTTTCTTTGGAATATTTTTCATTGCAGCCTCCTGTACAATGTTACAAGCCTCCATCCATAATTCTTCAGGTGTTCTGTCCACCAAATCTAGTTCCTTGAATCTATTCTTCACTTCCACTGTGTATTCATATGGGATTTGACTTAGGTTATACCTGACTGGCCCAGTGATCTTCCCTACTTTCTTCAGTTTAAGTTTGAATTTTGAAATAAGAAGCTGATGATCTGAGCCACAGTCAGTACCAGGTCTTGTTTTTGCTGACTGTATAGAGCTCCTCCATCTTTGGCTGCAGAGAACATAGTCAATCTGATTCTGGTATTGTCCATCTGGTGATGTCCATGTGTAGAGTCGCCTTTTGTGTTGTTGGAAAAGAGTGTTTGCAATGACCAGCTTGTTCTCTTGACAAAACTCAATTAGCCTTTGCCCTGCTTCATTTGGAACTCCAAGGCCAAACTTGCCAGTTATTCCTTTTATCACTTGACTCCCTACTTTAGCATTCAAATCCCCTATGATGAGAAGAACATCTTTCTTTGGTGTCAGTTCTAGAAGTTCTTGTAAGTCTTCATAAAATTGGTCAATCTCAGACTCTTCAGCACTGGTAGTTGGTAGATAAACTTGGATTACTGTGGTGTTCAAAGGGCTGCCTTGGAATCGTACCGAGATCATTCTATCATTTTTTTAGGTTGTATCCCAGCACTGCTTTTCTCACTCTATTGTTGACTATGAAGGCTACTCCATTTCTTCTATGGGATTCTTGCCCACAGTAGTAGATTTGATAGTCATCTGAACTGAATTCACCCATTCCTGTCCATTTAAGTTCACTGATGCTCAGGATGTCAATGTTTATTCTTTCCATCTCACGTTTGACCACATCCAGCTTACCCTGGTTCATAGATCTCACATTCCAGGTTCCTATGCAGTATGTCTCTTTGCAACATTGGACTCTCCTTTCTCTTCCAGGCACGTCTGCAGCTGAGCGTCCTTTCGGCTTTGGCCCAGCCACCTCATTAGCTCTGGAGCTACTTGTACTTGTCCTCCGCTCTTCCTCAGTAGCATGTTGGACACCTTCCGACCTGAGGGGCTCATCTTCCAGCGTCATATCTTTTAGCCTTTTGTTTCTGACCATGGGATGTTCTTGGCAGGGATACCAGGGTGGCTTGCCAGTTCCTACCCCAGGAATTCTTATTACAGGCCTCATTGTCACCAGTGTAATTAGCCTTACAATGATGAAAGCACAGTTCAGCCTGTTACATAGGGGAAGCCATTAAAATCAACAAACAAAAGCAGAGTCAACAACAACAAAAGAAGAAAGTCTGAAAATTGAAAAAGCCTGGCTTCCAGTACTGAAAACTACAGTCTGCAAAGGGTGACTCCCACCCAGGCACAAAAAGCACCAGTTCACACAATAGAACAACTAACGTCGTCCATCAACCACAGGGAAGGATCCCTTCTACCCCCCGATTGCAGTGAAAGTTCTTAATCCCTCCATCACAATACAATGTCTAACACAATGAAAAAAGGAGGAGATGTAGCTTTATATATTAAGAACATATATACTGAGGAAATACAGGATATACAAGAGGGAAAGCAGGTTGAGAGTATTTGGGTGAGAATTAAGGGTGAGAAAAATGAAAGAGATGTCATTGTGGGGGTATATTATAGACCTCCAAGCCAGCCGGAGGAGTGGGATGATGCCTTCTGTGAGCAGATGGCCACACAGTCAAAAGGGAGAGATGTAGTACTAATGGGAGATTTTAACTATCCTGATATATGCTGGCAGTCCAACTCAGCTAGGAATGCAAGGTCCAACAAATTCCTGACTGCCCTTGCTGACAATTTCATGGTCCAGAAGGTAGAGGAGGCAACAAGAGGACCAGCCATTTTAGAACTGGTCTTAACCAGTTTAACTGGTGGAATCTTTACGTGAAAGTGACCATGCCCTCTTGGAATTCATTATACAGTTGGAAGGTGAAGCTAACCATAGTGATACAAGAATCCTGGGCTTTAAGGAAGCCATTTTTGTAAACTTAGAGAATTATTGGCTGTGATTCCATGGACTGACACACTGAAAGAGAAGGGATGGGAGTTCCTTAAAAGTGAGATATTAAAGGCACAATCTAAAACTGTTCGAACAAGAAGGTAAAATGGGAGATGTCTAAAGAAACCACAATCTTTGACTAAAGAACTTTCAACTCAGCTAAGTATAGGAAATGGAAAAATGGGGAATGCACCAAAGAAGAATATAAGCAAACAGCTAATATATGCAGGGTGATGGTAAGAAAATGCTAAACTGCAAAATGTACTTAGACTTGCCAGAGAGATTAAAGATAGTAAAAAGGATTTATTTAGTTATCTCTGCAGCAAAAGGAAAAATAAGGAAATGGTAGGCTCTCTGCGTGGTGATGATAACCAGTTACTAACAGGAGGCAAGGAAAAGGCAGAACTACTCAACACCTTTGCCTCCGTTTTCTGCAAAAAGGAAGAAAGAGATCCGCTGGGACAAAGACTAGATGAGGTAGGATGGGAATTGCAACACAGAATAGGTAAAGAGGTAGTACAGAAACACCTGGAAACATTAAATGAATTTAAGTCTCCTGGGCCAGATGAATTACACCCAAGAATATTGGCAACAATATTTGAGAAGTCCTGTAGAACACGAGAAGTCCCCATAGATTGGAGGTGGGCAAATGTTGTCCCTATCTTCAAAGGGGGGGGGAGGACCCAAATAATTAAGCAGACAGTCTGTAATTATTTAAGTAGAAATCCTGTCATGAGAAATCAACACGGATTTCTTAAAAACAAGTCATGCCAGACCAATTTGATCTCTTTCTTTGATAGAATTACAGGCCTGGTGGAGGAGGGGAACACTGTGGATATTGCTTATCTAGATTTCAGTAAGGCCTTTGATAGGGTTCCCCATGGTATACTTGCAAATAAGTTAGTAGAATGTGGGATAGATAGTGCTACTGTTAGGTGGATTTGTAATTGGTTGACTGATCACAACCAAAGGGTGTTAATTAATGGCTTCTCTTCAGCTTGGAGAGACCTGACCAGTGGGGTGCCCCAGGGTTCTTTTCTGGGTTCAATGCTATTCAATATGGCTTGGAGGTAGGAATAGAGAGTAGGCTGATGAAAATTGCAGATGATACTAAATTGGGTGGGGTTGCTAATTCCTTAGAGGACAGGATGAAAATCCAAAATGACCTTGACAAATTAGAGTCCTGGGCCAAAGCTAATGGAATGGGTTGCAACAGAGGAAAATGTAGTTTGCTGCATCTAGGTAAAAAGAATGATTTGCACAGATATAGGGTGGGAGATACCTGGCTGGAAAATAGTACCTGTGAAAGGGATCTGGGAGTCTTGGTGGACCACAAAACGAACATGAGTCAGCAGTGTGATAAGAACATAAGAACACACGAACATAAGAACATAAGAAGAGCCATGCTGGATCAGGCCAAAGGCCCATCTAGTCCATCTTCCTGTATCTCACAATGGCCCTACCAGATGTGTCTGGGAGCGCACGAGACTAACAACGCGCTGGGTGAAAAAATATTTTCTTTTATCTGTTCTTACTCTCTCAGCCTTCAATTTGAGTGGATGTCCCCTAGTTCTGGTATTTTGTGAGAGGGAGAAGAGCATCATTATTTTGTATGTCTCAATGATATCCCCCCCTCAGGCGTCTTTTTTCCAGACTCAAGAGCCCCAAATATTTTAGCCTTTCCTCATAAGTGAGGTGCCCCAGCCCAGTAATCATTTTAATTGCTCTCTTTTGCACCTTTTCCAGTTCCACTATGTCTATTTTTAGATGCAGTGACTAGAATTGTACACAATACTCCAGGTGCGGCCTTACTATTGTTTTGTATAATGTCATTATAATGTTGGCTGTTTTATTTTCAATCCCCTTTTTGATAATCCCTAGCATGGAATTGGCCTTCACTACTGCCACACATTGGGTAGACACCTTCATGGAGCTGTCCACCAACACACCAAAATCTGTTTCCTGATCTGTAATGGATAGCTCAGAGTCCATGAGTTGATAGATAAAGTTTGGATTTTTTGACCCAATATGCATTACTTTACATTTTGCTACACTGAAACGCATTTGCCATTTTGCAGCCGATTCCCCCAGTTTAGAGAGATCCTTCTGGAGCTCTTCATAATCTTCTCTGGTTTTTACCACACGGAAAAGTTTCATGTCATCCGCAAACTTGGCCACCTCACTGCTTATCCCTGTCTCCAGGTCATTTATGAACAGATTGAAAAGCACTGGTCCCAAGACAGATCCCTGTGGCACACCGCTTTTCACCTCTCTCCATTGTGAAAAGTTTCCATTGACACCTACTCTGAGTTTCCTGGATCTCAACCAGTTCTCAGTTCATAAAAGGACCTGCTCTTTTATCCCCTGACTGTGCAATTTTCTCAGCAGCCTTTGGTGAAGGACTGTGTCAATTTTCTCGCAGTGTTTGGATGAGGGACCATGTCAAAAGTCTTCTTAAAATCAAGATAGACAATATCCACCGGGTCACCCAAATCCACATGCCTGTTAACCTTTTCAAAGAATTCTAAAAGGTTTTTCAGGCAAGACTTACCCTTACAGAAGCCATGCTGGTTTTCCCTCAGCAAGGTTTGTTCTTCTATAGGTTTTAAGATTTTCTCTTGGTTGAGGCTTTCCACCATTTTCCCTGGGACAGATGTAAGGCTAACCGTCCTGTAGTTTCCCGGGGTCCCCCTCCTTCCTTTTTAAAAAATTGTATCTCATCTGCTATCCTCCAGTCCTCCGGCACTGTGGCCGTTTTAAGAGACAAGTTGCATATTGCCGTTAAGAGATCTGCAATTTCATTTCTCAGTTCCCTTGGGTGGATACCATCTGGGCCCAGTAACTTGTTGATCTTCAGTTTATCAATTAGTCCTAAAACATCCTCTCTTTTAACCTGTATTTGATTTAATTCTTTAGTCAGGAGGGGCCATTCAGGCAGCAGAATCTGCCCAAGGTCTTCTCTCATGAATACAAATGCAAAGAACTCATTTAATTTCTCTGCAATTTCCAAGTCCTCATTAACCTCCCCTTTACATCCCACACCATCTAGAGGGCCAACTGGTTCTCTGGCAGGTTTTCTACTTCTAACGTATTTAAATAAGCTTTTATTATTTCCCTGTATATTGCTAGCCATGCATTCCTCAAAGTTTTTCTTTGCCTCTCTTATCATCTTCTTACATTTATTTTGCCAGAGTTTGTGTTCCTTTTTATTTTCCTCATTTGGGGAGGATTTCCATTTACAGAAAGACCTCTCCCTGTGCTTTAGAGCCTCTCTAACTCCACTCGTTAACCAAGCCGGCGCCTTCTTGGACTTTGATGAACTCTTCTTTCTTTTTGGTATGCACTTGTGCTGAGCCTCTATTACCGTTGTTTTAACAGGCTCCTTGCACTTTGGAGAGATTGGATTCTTTTTACCTTCCCTTTCAGTTTCTTTCTAACTAGTTTCCTCATCTGAGGGAAGTTTCCCCTTTGGAAATCAAGGGTTGCGGTGGCCAAGAAAGCCAACACCAACGATTCTTGGTTGCATCAACAGAAGCATAGTTTCTAGATCAAGGGAAGTGATAGTACCACTCTATTCTCCTCTGGTCAGATCTTATCTGGAGTACTGTGTCCATTTCTGTACACCTCAATTTAAAAAGGATGTTGACAATCTTGTACAGGTCCGGAGGAGGGCAATCAAGATGACTGAGGTTCTGGAAGAAATGTCTTATGAGAATTGGCTTAGGTGAAAGGTTCACCTCGGGTTGCCTTGCCGCTATTACGGGAGTCGAGAGTTGAAAGAACACACCAAGGTTCAAAAGGCACAGAGAAAAAGCTTTAATTCACTGCAGTGAGGCACCCAGCCGAATTCAGTCGGAAAACTGGGGCATTGAACAAAGGAACTTTACAGACTTTATAGAAAAACATTCTCCCAGTACCCCTCCTTTAACAGAATAAACAAGGATGCACCTGGACGCTGTAAATTGCCCGCGAAACCACAAAGAAACCACAAAGGATACATGGTTATCACATAGTTACAAATCAATTGTCAAAGGAAACACACAGGATACTATTAATTTTGCTCGTTGGCGCCACCTGTCATGCAATTCTCGGAACTCTGAGCTTCGCAGCCAGAAGTGTTTGACAGCTCTGGCGATATATCGATATTTTGAAGGATGTCTGGCTTATCTCTGGCGTGGAACCCCTTTACCAGTGGTCTTCCCACATAGATAAGTGTTTATCCATCAACTTTATGGCCTGGTATCTCCTGACACAGGCATGGGGAGGAATGTGGTGCTTTGAGTCACAGTTCAGTGAAGGGAAAGGGGGTGAATAAAGGGACACAGAGCTTAATTTGAAATAGAACCAAAGTACTGCCATTTTATCTACAATGGCAGTTTATAGACTACAGACCATATTAAAAACCCACTTCTATCATAGGTAGCTGGTAATGTTTAGCCTTATAAAAAGAAGGCTGAGAAGGGATATGATAGCTATGTTTAAATAGTTGAAAGGTTGTCACATTGTAGAAGGGACTGGTTTGTTTTCCATGACTTCATAGACTAGGACGTGGGGCAATGGTCTCAAACTACAGGAAAAGATATTCAATTTAAACATTTGGAAGAACTTCATGGCAGTTAGAGCTGTTCAGCAGTGGAATATGTTGCCACAAAGGACGGTGGTGGAGTCTCCTTCTTTGGAGGTTTTTAAGTAAAGGCTCGATAGCCATCTGTCAGGAGCTCTGTGATGGGGGTTCCTGCATGGCAGGGGGTTGGACTAGATGGCCCTTGAGGTCTCTTCCAACTCTATGATTCTATGATTCTACCTATTCTTCTACATATGACAAGTTTTCCCTTTCCCACATTTAAAAGTCCCACAATTTTACTCTCTCTCTACCCCAGAGTGCAAAGAGAATTCCTAGTTCTCTGAGCTCCTTGCCCTCTGAAGATGACGGCCAGAGTCTGGCGAAACATCAGGAAGGAAAACTTCCAGAACATGGCCAAACAGCCTGGAAAAACTCGTAACAGCGATCAGATCCCAGCTATGAAAGTCTTCGAGAATACAGATCCCCTTTGATGTGCCACAGCAGACTTCGACATTCAGGACGGCCAAAAAAATATATATGAAAAGATGGTTCCCAAGATGCCTGCATATCGCTCATCAATTTGTATGTGTGAATGACTCACCCGCAAGATTAATCTGACTCTCGAGAGAAAAAACATTAATTTCACCCACTCAGTGCTTATTTTGAAAAGAGAGGTCACAAATGCTTGGCAGCCAAGTCTTTACTAGAGCAATTATAGGGCAAAAGATCAAACACAAGAGTAAAACCAGCTCTTAAAAATAAGTCAACCCCAAAATCATTTGAATATGCAAACCAAGATGCTAGCATTGTGGTTTCGAATCTGAACCTTGACTCAACCTGCTCTTATTATATATATATATATACAAATTGCCACTGGCCCACCATTCTAGCTATGTCAAAGCCACTGTGTATTTAAATACCACTAACTATTATTTTTATTTAGTTGCAATAGAGTGTACATTTTTCAAACACCAGAGGTGTATGTGTATTTTTAAAGGAAAGGTGACTTAATAGTTCTTTACTGACATGATGTGTCTTGCATTCTTGTGGTTGTACGGCTACATATTTGGATATGATTCTGACTTCCAGTCTCCCCAGGTTGGCTACATGGACGTGTTTGCTAGAAAGCTGTTTGTTTATTTCAAATATTTATCAAGCACTCTTCATGAAAAATGAATACAGGGTAAGTTCACAACGATGCAACAGCTTTAAAAAAGCAACAGGGAAGTAAAAATAACAGCTAAATGTTTATGGATGTGTCTGTTTATCCTGAAAGGATGGATGGAATAAAATAGTTATTCTGTGGGGTAACATCATTGGTCCCACGCAAATGCAACATGTCAAAATAGGCCTTGGATTGTCTGTTGATTATACGCCAGTCTCCTATTGGTGGCCCCGTCCAGAACACTTGAAGCCTGGCAGGCCTGTTCCAGCTTTACAAGTCACATGATTCTAAGTCACGAGCCATTTGATTCACTGTGGGCAGACAATTATCCTTTACTCCCCCCCTCTACTTTCTCCCTCTCTAGCTGCTGGATAGCTCAGTGGTTTAAAGCATCTGGCTTTGGAGCCAGAGGCTGGGAGTTCGATTCCCCCCATGGGGCCTCCTTGGCAGGGGCTGGACTGGATGACCCACAGGGTCCCTTCCAGCTCCTCTGCTCTTCAAAGGTTGCTGTTCTTGTTGTTATTTGTCAGCAGGAAGGTCATTTAAAAACACCTTACCATGCATGGTTTTACCTAGAAAACATATGCAAAGCTCCTTTAATGGTGGAAAGTCAGCAGCGAAACCTATTTGTAAGACTGGACCTAATGTCTGTTTCTGCAGAAGGGTAGGATGCTGCTCTGACATATGTTCATCATCCCTTTACATGGAATAATCTATATTTGAGGCACCGGGTACCCCTTTTCCCGAGAAGTATCTTTTCTAGCATCTGCATTATCCCATGACTGTTACGGAAAGCTGTGGCGTGTCATTTGATTTATTCCTCTAAAAAAGTAATTTTCCAATTGTTTTTGTAGCCATATAAATGTTGTGATGTTCCTAGATTACAAACAAAGGATGATGGAAATTCCCAGGGATGCATCCCCTCCCCCACTTTCCTACACAATAAATAAATCACCTCTCTTGCTTCCATGGTGACTCATTGCCACCGGGGACCACGGCTGCCCCAATCAAGCCCAGCCCTTGAAGTTTATGCAGGAAAACTTTCTCTCTCGCTCACTCTTCTTCCCTTTCAGGATGATGCCTCCTGCGGGAAGTGTAAATATAGAAAAAAATGACAACGTGTGCATTAATGCTCGTTAGAATGTCATCATTATATTCTGCAAAGTGTCTGCTGAGGGCCTCCCTAAAGGGCACTTAGAAGCCAAGCAGCTGCTCCACATTTGTTCCAGCTCACGTCTTGAGGAAAATGACATTGAGATAAATAGAGTGCGGGAGAGACAGGAGCGCAGGCGTGAACAGGAAGGGAAGCTCAGAGTGATGCCCAAGAGGGAAAGGGTGGTGGGCTAGAATCTCAGCCCCATATTGGCCTGAAGTCATGGGGTTACATCTGTCTCCTCACCAACAGGGGCTGGGAGGAGATGGAGGCTGCCTGGAATGGTACAGGACCGAGCGACTGAGTGGGAATCTAAATCCAACCATCACCATGGCCTCAAGAACATGCATCCTGAGACCTTTTTTTTAAGTACAGTGGACCCTTGTATAACAAACAGCTTGTATAACATAAAATTTGTACAACATAAAAAATTCCGGAGATAGGGGAAATTTGCTTAACATAATCGCCTATGGGGAGAATCTGTACAACATAAAAATGAGATTACTCCATTTTCAATGCATTCCTATGGGAAATTTGTATGAAGGAAAATTTGCTTAACATAATTTCATTTGGAATGAATTAATTCCTTTATACAAGGTACCACTGTACAGCGGTACCTTTTATAAGGGAATTAATTCATTCCAAATGAAATTATGTTAAGCAAATTTTCCTTCATACAAATTTCCCATAGGAATGCATTGAAAACAGAGTAATCCCTAATTGCAACCATTTTTATGTTGCACAGATTCGCCCCATAGATGATTTTGATGAGCAATTTCCCCCTATCTCTGGAAATGTTTATGTCGTACAGAGTTTATGTTATACAAACCATTTGTTATACAAGGGTCCAATGTATAAACAAATGCTTGCCTTCTCATCCTCCAACTCAAAAATATGTAATTGTGTGAAGAATCTTCACAACCTCTATTGCTGTTATGTGCCATCAAGTTGGAACCGACTTATGGCAACCCTAATAGAGTTATCAGGGTAAGAGGGATACTGAAGAAGTCATTTTACCACCTCTGCTCCCCCAGTGAGTTCCTGTGGCTGAGTGCAGATGGGAATCCAGGTCTCCTGAGTCTTTGTCCACTTTGCAGCCCTGGTTGGGGCCAAATGTTTCCTTTTTCTAGATGGAATGAAGTATTTCTCTGTAACCTAAATAAATCTCATGGCTTGTTTGTTTTATTTCTGATGTCCAACGTCCTGTTTATTGTCCACCCTTGAGGCAAGGGCTGTAGGGTTGAAGGTGTGCAGGTTAGGAACTTATGATGGCTAGGGGCAGCTTGCGTTTACACACTGTGGCATTGATATGCACAATACACCCCAGAAGATGAGTACGCAGTATCTTGTTGCCCCCATTCATTGCAGGGGCACTCTAAGCACCCACACTCTTGGTCTGATCTGTCAGGTTCTTGTGGGCAATGAAGCTGACAAGATACACAAGGTAAAACATTCATTGCAGGAACCATTGTCAGCACTTTTAGGGTTATTTGAAGCTCTTAAAAATCTGTTTTCTTACAAGCTCTGAATCAACATTCAAGACTTTAAAAAAGAAGACGTGATCTAACATGATGGCTGTAAAGCTCCTTGAGGAGGGAGAGAACATCCTTTTCACTCAGAGGAGTTCCCATCTCCGATTGCATCTCAGGCTCAGCGCGTATCGCCTGCCATGTGCCTTTGCAGGACTGATTCCCTCCTCCTGATTGCATTTCTCATGAAGGCCTTGGTATGAATACACAGAGCTGGCTCAAGGGCACTAAGAAAAAGCAGGGTGAAAGGCAGGCCTGGATTCTGCCTCCCCACCTAGGAGCCACTCACTCAACTCCTCCAACCCTTTCTTCCAAGCAAACCATGGGACTGTGACCTGTCCATTGTCTTGGCCGAGATAGACCTTTTTGTACTTCTCTAGTCTTGTTCTGCACACAACAAGACTAGAGATTTCAGACATTTGTGAGATCCACCTGCATTTGGTATGCATAACCTAATGCATGATTTTCAAAGTGGGGGCAAATGGGAAAACAAAACAAAACAAAACCTAAATATGCAACACACCAATGAGGACATTTGTAAGTTAGGTAACATGCACAAATCAATGCACAGATTAGGGTTAAGAATTGTCTATGAATTTTACTGAGGGCATTAAAGCCAAAACAAACGTTCACAAACTGACAGGAAGCAAGTATGGTATTTGGAACTCAAGTGGGATTCAGAAAGAAAAAAGAAGTCACATTTGAGAAGATTTTAACATCTTCTATACAGAAATCCCAAAATGAGCTTCCTGATGTCTTGGGTTGTCGCCAAGTTCTCCAGTGTCAATAAGTGGCTATGTTTGATTGGTAGTGTTGCAGCATCGCCATGCTCATGCTGGGCTCCCAAACTGGCTGGGATTGTTCCATGGGGACCCTTCCAGGGTAGATTTTGCCCTCCTGGAAATATTTAAGACTTCTTTTAAAAGAACTAGTTTTCTCTTGAAAAGCAAAAAGGAAGGGGGGAACCAGCAGATAGGCAAACATTCAGCACAGCCTTTTAAATGACACAGCCTTTTCTCTCTCCTGCTTCTGGCAACCTGTCGCAAAGAGAATGAAAATCAAAGCCGCCTCTCTTTATTTGCACTTTGCCTAGCATCCCCCTCCGGTCCCTCCCCCCCCTTCTTCCTTATCTGCTGAGGACTGTCTAGCTGGAAGGAATAGTCTCCTTATGCCATTGGCTGTCAACTTTAGCTTAATCACTTGTTCGTCACTGAAGTCAAATATAGTTTATTAAAAATGTATGTCTCACTCAACCCAATTGCCCCTCGGCACTCGTCAGACCTTGATGTCTTCCGTGAAACACCGAGAAGCATTGGCAGAGCTTGTTAGGTGCCTACTGGATTCAGCCTCACAAAGCGCCACCATTTGCTGCTCAGAGGGATGATCAAGTGCAGAGCCTGCCAGGAGGGGTGGGGTAGGGACCCATGTCCGGCCGAGGGAGAGTGTGGCCTTGGCAAGGCACAGGGACGGTGTGTGAAGGATAACATAAACATAAGAACATAAGAACATAAGAATTGCTATGATGGATCAGGCCATAGGCCCATCTAGTCCAGCTTACTGTATCTCACAGTGGCCCCACCAAATGTGTCTGGGAGTGCATGAGACTAGATCTCTGTCTCCTGATACCACTCCCCTGCATCTGGTCCTTGAGGTACCCCGGTTTTAAGCTTGGGCATGATACATCTCCCTCAGGGTTTGTAACCTGGGATGGACTTTTCCTCCAGGAATCTGTCCAATCCCCCTTTGAAGGCATCCAGGCCAGATGCCTGTGTTAGGGAGTTCCACAGACTAACAATGCGCTGGGTGAAAAAATATTTTCTTTTGTCTGTTCTTACTCTCCCAGCCCTCAATTTGAGTGGATGTCCCCTAGTTCTGGTATTTTTGAGAGGGAGAAGACCATCCCTCTCTCCACTTTACTCATGCCCTGCATTATTTTGTATGTTTCAATCATATCGCCCCCTGGCACCTTTTTTCCAGACTAAAGAGCCCCAAATGTTTTAGCCTTTCCTCATAAGGGAGGTGCCCCAGCCATGCAAAGTGGTTGCATCATGCAGTGAAGGACCCCTTTTTCTGGGAAAGAAGGCTGGGGTGAGGGACTAAGTTATATTGCAAACATATTTTGGGATTTCCTTCCAAATGTTATTTGGGCAAGAACTGTTTGTACCATTCGCTTGCCAGTCTGGAGACGACTATTGTTCTTGTTGTCGCTGCTGCTGTCAGCATTTAAGTAAAATAATGTGTACCTCTGGCCTGTATACCTAAGCCACTGGTCTCTCGAAATTGTCATTGTTGACATCATTCCCTTTCTGTTCAATAAAGGTGCAGAGTTCAAATTTGGGAGTTCAATTCCCTGCTGTGCCTTCTCCTGCAAATAGAACCAGTGTGGGCAGTTTTGGGCAAGCTGCACATTCCCAGATGATTCTCCAAGAAGAAGATAACGGGAAACCTCTATCTAGGAAAGCCCTGAAAAGGGACATCATCCATCAGAATTGGCTTGGCAGCACATGATGATGATTTAAGTGGAAGGGAGGTGTTGGAAGACTGGCAGCCCTGAAGAACGGGAGGGAGGGAGAAGTGTTATGGTCCCACTCTTGTGTAAAAAGAATTGAACGATCATTGTCTTTTAAGGAAGTTGAAATGCCAGCCAATTCATGAAACATAAGTAGTCCTGGTTAGTTCTTCAGTGGATGGTCACCAGGAAAGATGAGTGATCTCCAGGGCTAAGAGAGACCCTTGCCGACCCTACCAGCTACTGTTGCCAGCTAGTATTGACAACTCTAGGTGCAGCAAGGGTCTTATTCAGTGTTCTACTGTTACCTTGTTGGACCCAACAAGGAAAAGGGTAGTAGTTCATGCTGAAGGCTGAAGGCTGAGGCTTAATACCCATGGTCACTGGGGAAACTGAGGAAAAACATCTCCCCAAAACCCAAGACGGGTGCTGCCAGGGCCAAGGGCTGGACTTGTTTGAAGGCAGCAATCTTTTTTTTTTTGTTTCATTTTGTTTTTCCTGCAAACTTGTTCACACTGGAGGAATAAAAAAGGCATTCCCAGGACTGTTGTAGCTTCTCATTGCAGTGAAGAAAAGATCAATGCCTTCCATCCAGATTTAGCCACAGGGCCTTCAAGGAAACAACACGCTCCACATCTGTGGTGGGAGAAGCTGAGCCAAAGGGATGGGAAAGAGCCGAGAGAGAAAGACAGACAGACAGACGGACAGAAAGAGAAACCCAGGAGCTGGGTGGAAGGCTACCAGTTGGAGAAACATCTGTCAGAGATTGGCTCGGATTAACCTCTCTCTCTCTCTCTCTCTCTCTCTCTCTCTCTCTCTCTCTCTCTCTTACCTCCAAGTGGGAGTGACACGCAGTAGCTTATTCTCCTGCTGCCATTCACTTGGTTTGATGGCTCTGAAGTAGAACAAAGGCAAGAAAGGGAGTGAGTAGATAAAGACACAGTTGAAAATGTGAGAAGTCACGAGGAAGTGTCATCAAAGACCCTTGAGGAAGGAGCGGCTACTCTGGACCCAACAGGTACCATGAAAGCATGCTCTGACAGTGTTGGTAGCCATTGCTGCTCACAAGAGGCTGCACATCTGAATGTTTGCTCACACAATAGACACACGGGCACTCACACCCATGACACACAAACCCATGCCTGCCTCTTTTTTGCTGTTTCATTAGGGAGCCCTTGGTATGATTGCCTTCTGAGTAATTTCTCTTGAGAAGCCATCAGATTCACATTAAACAGCAGGAAGCAGAAGATCGCAAGGGAATTCTCTCACAAGCAGGGAAGCTGCAGCTGTCATCCGGGATGCCACTGGCCGTGTGTCATAGCAGCCACCTGTCGAGGGAGCCAGCCCTCAAACGGGGGTGCGGAAAAGGAAGGGAGTCTGCAGACTGATTATCTGGTGGAAGATTCTCAACGCCGTGCCCACCCCGCGGCAATCATTTTATTGTATACAAAAGTAGGTCACAAAGCGTATGCATGGAGCCACATCTAGCTGATATCATTGGCTAACCAGATATAAAGTAAAACAATAGCACTTGTATTCCTAGAGCATGCGCAGAGTAAAGCATGACATAGGAATCTTTGGTATGGCAAGCCTTGCTGATAATGGTAGCTGCAAACTAGCTTATGAAACCTTTAACCTGTTAACTCCTGGTTTCCTACAGCCACCAATATGCAAACTCGCTCCTCCCAATATCTAACTTGCCATCGTGAAAAAGGCAAGTATTAAACTGCAGGCCAAGTTGATTACAGAAGCGTACCTTTCCAGTACAAGGAGATACCTGTACAACACTCCTCCTTTCCCAGATGAAGGAGATTTTGTAGGCACACCGAACAGGATAAATTCCTGATGCCCAGATCAGAAGGCCTCATCACCAGTACACATTGTGGAAGTTATGTTTCCTTATATGTGTCCCTGTTGTCTCATTGGGATATTTAGGGATGTAAGAAACCCAGGCGGACATTGGACCCCTTGAAATGTCACTATGCAATATGGACAACTCAGCCTGGCAGACATGAGGAAACACTGGCTTATGGCCACCAAGTGGTGCTACTTGACTTTTGGGAGGAAGCTTGCAGTGGAAGTCACAGTGTGAACACTCGGATCAAAATATTTCTAGTGAGTTACATTATCTTCACCTCCACCCTCTGATTATGGTTCAACACATAATGATGGTCACCGCATCTCAAGAAAGACATAGTGGAACTGGAAAAGGTGCAGAAGAGAGCGACTAAAATGATTACTGGGCTGGGGCACCTCCCTTATGAAGAAAGGCTAAAACATTTGGGCCTCTTTAGTCTGGAAAAAAGGCGATTGAGGAGGGATATGATTGAGACATACAAAATAATGCAGGGTATGAGTAAAGTGGATAGAGGGAAGCTCTTCTCTCTCCCCCAAAATACCAGAACAAGGGGACATATACTCAAATTGAAGGCTGGGAGAGTAAGAACTGACAAAAGAAAATATTTTTTCACCCAGCGCGTTGTAAGTCTTTGGAACTCCCTGCCACAGGATGTGGTGATGGCATCTGGCCTGGAAGCCTTCAAAAGGGGATTGGACAGATTCCTGGAGGAAAAGTCCATCACAGGCTACAAACCAAGATGGAGAAACCAGGGTACTTCAAGGGCCAGATGCAGGGGAGTGGTATCAGGAGACAGATATCTAGTCTCATGCGCTCCCAAACACATCTGGTGGGGCCGCTGTGAGATACAGGAAGCTGGACTAGATGGGCCTTTGGCCTGATCCAGCATGGCTCTTCTTATGTTTATGTTCTTATGATGACAGGAAAACCAATTTCCAACCCCATCATAAGAACATAAGAGCCATGCTGGATCAGGCCAAAGGCCCATCTAGTCCAGCTTCCTGTATCTCACAGTGGCCCCACCAGATGCATTTGGAAGTGCATGAGACTAGATATCTGTCTCCTGATACTACTCCCCTGCATCTGGCCCTCGAAGTACCCTGGTTTTAAGCCTGGAGATTACACATCTCCATCACGGTTTGTAACCTGTGATGGAGTTTTCCACCAGGAATCTGTCCAATCCCTTTTGAAAGCATCCAGGCCAGATGCCATCACCACATCCTGCGGCAGGGAGTTCCATAGACTAACAATGCGCTGGGTGAAAAAATATTTTCTTTTGTCAGTTCTTACTCTCCCAGCCCACAATTTGAGTGTATGTTCTCTAGTTCTGGTATTTTGTGAGAGGGAGAAGAGCTTCCCTCTATCCACTTGACTCATGCCCTGCATTATTTTGTACATCTCAATCATATTCCCCCCCTCAGACGCCTTTTTTCCAGAATAAAGAGCCCCAAATATTTTAGCCTTTCCTCATAAGGGAGATGCCCCAGCCCAGTAATCATTTTAGTCGCTCTCTTCTGCACCTTTTCCAGTTCCACTATGTCTTTCTTGAGATGCGGTGACCAGAATGGTACACAATACTCCAGGTGGGGCCTTACTATTGTTTTGTATAATGGCATTATAATGTTGGCTATTTTATTTTCAATCCCCTTTTTTGATAATCCCTAGCATGGAATTGGCCTTCTTCACTGCTGCCACACATTGGGGAGACACCTTCATGGAGCTGTCCACCAACACACCAAGATCTCTTTCCTGATCCGTCACGGATAACTCAGAGCCCATGAGTTGACAGATAAAGTTTGGATTTTTTGCCCCAATATGCACTACTTTACATTTGTCTACATTAAACCGCATTTGCCATTTCTCAGCCCATTCCCCCAGTTTGGAGAGATCCTTCTGGAGCTCTTCACAATCTTCTCTGGTTTTTACCACACGGAAAAGTTTTGTGTCGTCTGCAAACTTGGCTACCTCGCTGTTTACCCCTGTCTCCAGGTCATTTATGAACAGATTGAAAACCACCTGGGGCACACCGCTTTTCATTTCTCTCCATTGTGAAAATTTCCCATTGACACCTACTCTTTGTTTCCTGGATCTCAACCAGTACTCAATCCATAAGAGGACCTGCCCTCTTATCCCCTGACTGTGCAATTTTCTCAGCAGCCTTTGGTGAGGGACTGTGTCAAAAGCCTTTTGAAAATCCAGATAGACTATGTCCACCGGTTCACCCAAATCCACATGCCTGCTGACCTTTTCAAAAAATTCTAAAAGCTTTGTCAGACAAGATTTACCCATACAGAAGCCATGCTGATTTTCTCTCAGCAAGGTTTGTTCTTCTATGTGTTTTAGGATTTTCTCTTGGATGAGGCTTTCCACCATCTTTCCTGGGACAGATGTAAGGCTAACTGGCCTGTACTTTCCTGGGTCCCCCCCTCCTTCCTTTTTTAAAAATTGGTGTGACATCTGCTATCCTCCAGTCCTCTGGCACTGTGGCCGTTTTAAGAGACAAGTTGCATATAACCGTTAAGAGATCTGCAATTTCATTTCTCAGTTCCCTAATAACCCTTGGGTGGATGCCATCTGGGCCCGGTGACTTGTTAATCATGGCACCTGCCGTGGGTGCAAGCAATGCTTTTTGAGAAAAAGAGGTAGTTGAGACTCTTAATACAAATTACAGAGAGCTTGAAGGAAGAGAGGAGTTGATTGTCTCATTCTTGGCCAAAGGTGAGAAATCCTGTGTGGTTCCAAAATTTCCCTGGTTTGCTGTCATGTTGCATTGGGGCAGCTTACGGAGGGATTTAGAAAGTGTTGTTTCCACCTTTACTGTTGCCTCAAGACCTTGTGAGGACCATTGGCCAACCAAAGCTCAGAACATTCAAGGAGAGGGACAGGAGGGCATTTTATCACCAGGCTGAAAGGTCCAGACCTCCCAAAGCATCTAGCATCAGTCCAAGACTCTGAGTGCAGGAGAAAGGTAGGATGTGTCTTTGCAGAAGCACCATAAATAAATGTTCAGAGGCAGCCAGGATCAGATCTTAATCCCGCCTTGCACAAATCTTGCCCAGCTATGTTGACTTTAGCCTAATCCTTTAATGTGTAAAGCAATTCCATTCTTGTTTGAAGAGACCGCCTAGCCTCTGGAGGTAGGAAAGGGGCCATGAATGACAGATGCCAGGCAATGCACAGTCTTTGAGCTCTCTAAGGGCCTTTTTACACGACCCCTAAGATCCGCTGGCCACTTAAATTCGGACCAGAGATCTTAGGGGTTCGTCGCTCTTCCTCTGTCCCCACCCCCCTCCGCACTTCCTGGTTGCTGGCTGCGTGAGGGAGGGAGAAAAAGAGAAAGAAAAGCATGCCGCTCACCTTGTCTCTGTAAAAGTAGCTCTTAAAGGGGCGGGAGCCAAAAAGCAGCAAACAGAAGTGAGGAGAGCCCCGCACTCACTATCGTTGCACCGCATCAAAGATTTTTCACCTCCAAAGAGAAGGTACAAGAAAAGTGTGCTGGGTCGCGCTAAAGTGGGCGGGGTCGCACTTAATTGTCTGCAAACTCCAGAGCTGGTGGGGAAACATTTTTAAGCTCCGGAGCTTGCAGCCATTTGCAGCGGAGTTTAGGGGTCGTGTATAAACGCCCTAAGAGGATGACCCCTTGAAAAGGCACAGGGCTCCCTCTCCTCTGTGGCATAGCTCTTCTGTAGAATCACTTTTTTTCCAGCATCAAATCCAGCAAAATTTAACAGGAATCAAAGCATGCAGGCAAATCTACCTCAGTCCCTTGCAGTGCACGTGGCAGTAATTAGATGAAAGCCATTCTAATCCTTTATTTTCTTTCTTACGATGTCACTCATCTCAGTAACAAAAACTGTAGCTTATAGAGATGGGCATCTTACAAAAAAGTGTTTGGTCATTTTGTAAGCTTTTGAAATGTTATGAAACGGGAAACAGAGTTTTGTTACGAAATGAAACGAAACACTTCTTTTCCCTTTGAAAATAAAACATTTCATTACTCTGTAAAATGGCTCCCTTGTAAAAAGCTAGCCACCAAATTTGGTGCCTCTAGGACCCAGGGGAGACATTTTATAATTAATCATTTCATTATGAAAATTTTACAAAAAATTGTTTAAAAGTCAAACAAAATGAACTGGTAGTAGAAACAAAACAAAACAAAACTCTGTTTTTCTGTTTCATGCCCATCTCTAGTGGCTTACATTTATTTAGAAGTAGGATGTAGGCTAACTACAGCCCACATCTGAATAACTTACGAAATCAGGCTGATTCAGACTTATTTGCATGATGTTGGGATCCAATGGGAAAAGCCAAATTCAGTGAGGGGCACTTATAAAAAATCACCCTGTTTTCATCTAATCCAAGCAGCTTTGCCCTCTTTCTATTTTCTATTTTCTTTTTCTTTTTTGCAAAAGCACACCACCTTTAAAACTGTTTGGTATACACACCTCTGACATGCATTATTTGGAATATGGCAGGTTTACTTTTCAGGGGTTTACCATGACCACAAATCTCACATACAATTCATAATTACTTTGAAAAAGAGTTAAAGCCCATTTGGTTTTCTGGTGTGAATCAAGGGGAGGTCCCTGATCCAAATTTACTCTTGGATTCAGATCTAGGACAAAAATGAAATCAGGTCGGGTGTAACATCTGAACCGAAATCCACTCTGAAACCTGGAACTGCCTTCAGTACCAAAGAAAGGAAGCTCTGCAGAGCCCTCTTTTTAACTACAGAGGCATAAGGATACACAGTGTATCCCAGGATGATGATAATGAGGATTGGCATTGATGAGGGAGGTGGATGATGGATAACTCTGTTCAGGAGCCCCATCTTGATGAGTTTATTTTCCAGCCACCAGTTTCCAGAAGAGATGCCTTTTCTGCTATCCAAAGGAAGTTCTGAAATATGTATGCATTCTGAAAAAGAAAACTAATGAGCAGCGAGATACTGTGCAATGGCCCTCAAGATTTAGGAAACTTTTAGGGACAGGAGAGTAAGCTATAGAAACTCTGAAACCAAGAAGCAAACAAAGAAAGTTCACTGGACCTTGGCTCCCTCTCTGCTTCTCAGTCTGAATAGGATCCTTGATTCCCTGGAAGAGTTCGGGGAATGCTCTGTGCCATGAACAGGCAGGCAGCCTCACCCCTATGTGGCAATAAGGTGCCAAGCAGAGAAAAGGCCGCCCAGCAGGGACTCCTTGTCTCGAGTCTCAGTACGGTCCATGATTTCTATGAGTGGATATTAAGCAAGTGCTTTTGCTGTCCATGGTTCTGATCTGGAAGGCCTGTCACATCCTGGGAGGAAGAGGCCATCAAGAGAGAGCTCCAGGTGAAAACAACCTGCTTTGAGAGACAGAAGTGGAATGTAAGAAAGGGAAGGTGCCTGGGGTGGGTGATTGGGAGATTATAATCCAAAAGAGGGACCCAGGGTCGGACTCTCTTTAGGGAAAACTAATTCTGACAAGAGCATCAGAGCTTTTTCATTCTATGAGCACTTGGTTCTAAATTTTTGGGGAACATAACCAACTTGAGCTTCCTGTCTTAAAAACTAGCATCATTGTTGCCAAAGGGTCATGTGGACAAATTAAGAATGATCCATTTACACCTGTTTAGATAAATGTTTTTGTACAGCTGCCTTTCCCTCTGCCTTGTCCAAGGGTCACTGCACATGGGTACTATCCATCATCGTTGGAACAGGATTGGAAACAATCAGTTGGAGGAGCAAGTCATGGAGAGGCATCTTACAATGGCATTATGATTGCTATCAAATTCCTTATTTCCAGTCCAGAAATGCAGGAACCACCCAGGGGCAATATAGTCTCCTTCTACTGTTGGCATGGTTGAGAAGGCCAGGTAGGTAGCAGAAAATTGTTCTCATAGGAACTCACCCATCACATTATGTCTTCCATTGGGGTCCTTCCAGGTGTTGGTGTTCTGCGGTGACAGCTTTGACTCTAGGCAATCTTTAGGGTTCCTTCCAAACTGCTATGGCAATGCCTTAGCCAAAGAGACAATTTCCTTTGCTTCTCTTTCACATCAATGTCCTTCTCTCTCTCTCCTCTGGACTCCACTTTCTTCTCCCTCCCCTGCATTAAGATGTGGACCCCCTCTCTCAAAAGGCAATAAATCTTTCTCATTCAAATGGTAGAATCATTAAAAGCAGCCCAGGAGGAAGAAATAATAAGGTGCCACTTTACAGCCTAAATAAAACTCAGAAAGAGGCAGTCCATAATATGAATTTCAGGCTTTGGCTGCAGATAATTCATGCATCATTTTCAGATAAGAAACAAGAATGGTGCTGCGTCAGCACCTTGACTGAAAAATAACTTTTTGTATTATTTTATGCCTTTCAGTAATGGCCCTGGTTGCCATATATCACCTGCCAGTAACTCAACCTTTCTTCCTCCCCACCTGCCTTGCAATATCCTCTGTGAACTGCCTCACCTGTAACATGAGAAAAGGAGACAGGGGGAAGAAAAGGGGGTCACCAAAGGAAGCTGTAATAAAGTTGCAATTTCTCTGAGATGCACAACAAGGTCAGGAATCATCAGCAACAGCTTGAAGGGATTTTCGAGGGGGGATTTGCAATGTTTCCATATAACAGTTCTTTCCAGATTTTATGTCCTCCAAACAGTCCCCGTTCGACACCGAATGGTGCCATCTATACACTGAAACAATGGCCACCAAGAGCTGCTGCACATCATTGCAATTTGATTTGGTCACTGTGTGCAGTGGTTCACATTAGAGGTGGGCATGAAACTGAAAAACAGTGTTTCATCTCATTTCATTCCTGTAGTAGTTTTGTTTAGAGATGGGCACAAAATGAGAAATGACACGCTGTTTCGTTGTGTTGTAAGGTTATGAAATGTTTTGAAATGAAATGAAACACCATTTTTCCTCTAGAATGAAACAATTCATTCTAGAAGAAATGGCAGGGGAGCTTCCTCAAACTATTCCCTGTAAGCCCCTGAAATTTGGAAAAGTTTGGGGTTCAGGGAGCTGAGTTATGACGCTCCAAATGGGGTCCGGGTAGTTAATTGAGAGAGTCTATGGTGCACGTGCCAGCAATTTAACCACCAGCTTAACTCCTATTAACTCCTAAATTGCTAGAATGCCTGCTGCCCACTCTCTCAATTGAATCACAGTTTGGGCACTCGGTCTCCAAAAGGTTCACCATCACTGACTTAGGTAAAGGAAATGAATTGTTAAGAGAAATTAATCCTAGCCAACTGAGGTATTTTCACCTACTGTGTTGAATAACATCCAAGTTTCTAGTAGTATAAACTACTCGGTGTAGGGTCCCCACTGCTAAAGGGCTACAAAAGCAGACATGGCTGCATTGGCACCCATCAAATTCCATTAGCTGTTGGAAATAATCACCATGTGCCATCAAGTCAATTCTGATTTATGGTGACACTTTCCAGGATTTTCCCAGTAGAGAATACTCAAGAGGATGTTGACCCTTCCCTTCTTCTGTTGGCACCCCAGGACTGAGCCACTTGCCCAGAGCCACCCAGGCTGGCTCTACTCTCAGGAGGTAGAGTGAGGAATTGAACTCCCAACCTCTGGCTCTTCAACCAGATACCTAAAAAAGGAACTATCCAGTGCACAACCCATAAGACTCCAGGCAGAGAGGGCTACCCCACCAGTCAAAAAGCAAGCAAACAATAGCTCCGAATGTCATTCACACCATCAACTCTTCCATTTTCTAAACAAACCACCAGGACTTTTTCCCCCTCTTGGTTTTGCTCTCCTTACTTTCTTTGGAAATAAACCTGATTTTATTGAGTGATGGAGAGCAAAGGTTGGGAAAAGACCAGCCCTTGCTCCTCCCACTCCCCACCCCCAGCTGAGAGAACTCGGAGGAGTGGTTTCCTTATAAGACTGTGACCTCTGGCCCCATTGATGCATCGAGAGACGAAGACCACCGGGGCTGACATGTGACGATGGACTGCCACACACCAAGAGGGAGAGTTTGCTTGGACGTTGCCAAGTCCCTTTTATCTTTTGAAGGTGGGTGAGTAATGGGTCTTGGCGAGCCCTCCGTTCCACCACTTGTCACTATCAGACTGGCCGGTAGTTTCTGCATATTCTGTGTGACAAAAGAGACGGCCATCATAGCTTGTCAAAACTATTTCCCGTCTTCCTTTAGAAATCATTAGGATGAAACCAGATGCGTATGGTGTCGTCCTTGCATTCAAGTGGACTTCAAGACCAGGAGGAGGGGGGGCTTGATCTTTGTTCCTGACCATGCCAAATTATGCAGCAGCTTTCAGGTCCCTCATTATGACATCCTAGTTAAGGTGGGTCCTTAACTGATAAGCGAATGTACAACCTGAGAGGTACAAAGAAGGAGACAGAAAAGGCGCTTTCAAAATCCCTCATCTAGTGAAAGTTTAATTTGCTTTGGAAAGGAATCAAGATGCTTAGTAGGTGTTCAGACCCAAAGGTCCCAGGCTTATTTGAATGTAACACAGATTCAGGGCCATCTCTTTGTCAATGATTCTTCTCCTGCTACTTCCATGGCTTTTTCACTCACAATAGAGCGTAATTCAAGACAGCCTTTTGACCCAATTAACTCCATCCCAACCTCCAATGCTTCTGATAAAATGAGGATCTGGCTTGTTCCCTTTCAGTTTCAAAAAATGTGGTGCGTGCCATTGTAGATGGGCACTTTCATTATGTACTCGCACTGCAGACAGGTCCTGCCACAGTATCACTAGCGGCAGTGCCAGAGTCGTGAGGCGATTAAGGAAATGTCAGTTGATTAATTGCATGAGTTTCATGTGTCAACATATGCATCCATTTCCTTACAAATAAAAATAATCATTCAGCCCTCCTAATAAGAATGCACTCCTTGCTGTGGCAGCTCTCTTTGCATGAGGGGCAAAAGTAGATGCCTCTCTTGCCATTCTTCTTGCCCTCTTCACAACTTACACGGGTCTCTCTCTCTCTCTCTCTCTCTCTCTCTCTCTCTCTCTCTCTCTCTCTCTCTCTCTCTGTGTGTGTGTGTGTGTGTGTGTGTGTGTGTGTGTGTGTGTGCGTGCGTGCGTGCGTGCGTGCATAGGTCTGTCTTTCCTGATGAATTGAGAGCACCCTCTTCATCAATTGTAATCTTCCAAAATTGGTTAATATGCTCACATAATCCCATTGGAGCTTTTCTGACGAATGGTCCTCGTTGCCCAGGCAGAGCAGGGAGGTTGTATTTTGACTCTTCAGGATGGCATTTGCTGCCTGGCCTCCCTCCCTCCTCTCTGTCTAACTAAACCAGCCATCTATTATTTATGTGTAGCCTAATTAAGGGTTGTGAGTGGCTTGATCTTTGTTTACTTAAGTCCTACTGCAGAAGATTGCCAAGAGTAAATGAAATTAACTCCAGGCAGGGGGGGGGAGGGAGGGAGGGAGGGAGGGCGGCAGAGAGGGAGAGGAGGAGGGGAGGGGAGGAGGGGAATTGCAAAACCATTTAGGGAAGGACGAGTGGGGTGTGTGGAGTCTCTGCCTTTGCCACCATCTGAGATGGTGACCACGGCCATGGCCTGCCTTTGATCCCCACCCACCAGGCTGCCAATTCAAGATTATCTAATAAAGACCCAGATCAAGTAGACCCAAATGAAAGGCACTGGAGTCTGAAAGCAACTAATCAAATTGGATTAGCTCTTTTCAGCCTCTCATTTTACTTTCCACTTGTAAAACTGTGGCTCCATTCTTGTTTAGATACTGAATTTGTTCGTTTAATGAAGCACAGAGATGGGGGGGGAGGGGGGATAATTGTTTTTTTTTTTTTTTCAGAACAGCAGAGACCCAATTTGGAAATTAGATATTTTGCTGGCGGGTCTGGGCCCCTTTGTCTTCCTTCAAAGCCAGCTTCAGCACTGGGGGTCGGAGGAGAGTGTGCCCTCTGGGTCATGGCATCCAAAATATTCCAGGAGGAATACTGCCTAAGATTTGACACAAACCTTGGAAATGGCCCTGAGAGTTCCTCTCTCTCTCTCTCCCTCCCTCTCTCCCTCCCTCCCCTCCCCCCCCCCCCCCTTGCCTTGTTTATTAATCATTGGTGCAACTCCACTATCCAGCCTGGACATAACCTGTAGTCTTCCAAGCAGCCAGTATGGATACTGCGGAAGGCTGTCCATGTGGCTAGGAGATTCAGGAGACATGAAAAGCAAAGAACATTTCCAAGCTCTGCTTCAATGATAGCAAAATGGATTGTGATGTGAAATGCAATTCCCAGGATGTTCATGCTTAAGCCAGCCTTGCCAATTTTCTCTAGGACTTATATATCCTTATCCTTATTAAAGAGGGAACTGGTTTGTTTTCCATGGCTTCAGAGACTGGGACTTGGAGTAATGGTTTCAAACTACAGGAAAAGATATTCCATTTGAACATTAGGAAGAACTTCATGATGGTTAGAGCTGTTCGGCAGTGGAATCTGCTGCCCCAAAGGAGGGTGGTGGGGTCTCCTTCTTTGGAGGTTTTTAAGCAGAGGATGGGTGGCCGTCTGTCGGGAATCCTGTGATGAGGGTTCCTGCATGGCAGCGGGTTGGACTGGATGGCCCTTGAGGTCTCTTTCACCTCTATGATTCTATGACTCTATGATCTGTCATTCTCTCCAAAGAATTGAGGCTCTTCAGATTCATCCTGGCAGCTACTCCAAGACCAGGGTGAGGCTAAGAGAAAGTGACCAGGCCAAGGTCATCAACTGATCTCTGAGACAGCAACGAGGTTGATGGTCAAGGTCGTGGCAATCTCTCATGCAGGAACCAGTGGGCCTCTCCTTTGTGTGGCTCAGGGGACCATGGTGCTCATGTCCCCGGGGGTTGTAATTGAGCACAGTCCTCAACCATGCTGTCCAGGAATGATGGAATTGTACTCCAACCAATCTGGAATCTGGAAGTTGAATCCTGGCAGCTAGACTTCTTTTCTTGTGGGATCAAAATGTTTCACTGCTCATCCAAGTAGCTTTGCCAGTCAAAGGAAAGTTGGTGTGAGGCCTCCAATTTATAGTTCACCTTGGTTTCACATTACCCTGGTCTGAATAGGCTTGTTAGGTGGACAATGGCCGACTCCCAGCTACAGCTCAGGCTTCTCTACTCGCCTGTTGTTCTGAGTGAGAGATCAGCCAAGTGGGCAGGGCAGAAGAGCCTGAGCTGTTGCTTGAAGTGGAGGAATCCATTGAGAACCTGCCAGAAGCTAGCACACCAGGCTAGGGTGGTTGATGTTGAGACTGAGGAGGTGGAAGAGGAGAGCAGCAGCACCTGTGCTACTGCCTTCAGGAACCGAGACAGACCAGTTTGTGCCCATCTCAAAGAGGGATTGTTAAATATCTTTCTAAGCCAGTGGAAAGGATACGTAGTTCTTCAAAGGTGTTTTCACTACAGTTGCAAGGAGTGCCATGGGTCACATTATAGCCATCTCTGGAGGACTACATGTTCTCCTACTCCGGCTCTAAGAGGAGGAAGATCCCTCCATGGGTGCAAACAAGCTTCAGACTTGCAAGACTGGCATGCACGGATGCTTCCTCACAAATGGTGGGCTGGCACACATCAGCCCTCTTTGCTTCTCTAAACGTATCACTTTCTGACAGCTTGGGAGGAGATCATCACAAAAGCAGTGTGGCCTTCAAAGCAGCCTGCTCGTCTCTTTGTACTAAACACTGCACAAATTGGTTTATTTGTGCCTGTTTTAAATATAAATATTGCGAGACTGTGGTGTGTTGGGTTTTCTTTCCTCCTCCCTTCCCTCCTCCCCCCTCATCTCTTTCTTGTTTTAAAAAAGAAAGACATAATGTGGTGGACCGGTGGTGCATTTTATGAAACCTCTAATGAATTCTGCAAAGGAGAATATCGTTACCCATATGGGGTGCATGAAAGGGAAGCAGATGAGAAGGAATTTGATTCCTCTGACTGTGTCTTCTCCTTCCTCCTCCTCCTCCTCCTCTCTCTTTTGGCAGATTATTCAAAGCAAAGACAAATATTTTATCAGGGAGTTGTAGAAATAAGCATGATTATAGCTTAAGGGTTTGAATGGATTTCGGGAATATTTTCCATGTGCAATTAATATGGGATTGTAGCAGAAGGAGAGCATTGCCACAGACTTCATGCTGTAGCTGCTTTGGGAAAAAGAGTTTTAGCTACATTCATTGGTAGGTGGATGCTTTTATAAGCTGGGGAATTTTTTTTTTTAAAAAAATGGTCAAATGGGTCCGGTCTAGTCAAATGTGAACCATTGGATGAACCACAATGGATGTGAACCATTCCATGCTGACAGTTCAATTGCTAGTCTTTTCCAGGTCAAAACAGGTACTAAATGAACTCTTTCAATCATTGGCGCAGTAGTATGAAGCAATGCTGGGGACAAACACATAGGCACATGCCTGGTTTTCAATCTTTGTCTCCTCTTAGTCTCAATGACCTCTTCCGAGAACATTTTATTCTACCCCTTTTTCTGTTCTTTCATTCAGGCTCATGCCTTAATGACAGCTCAAGCACGGGCCTTCTACAAACAAAGTCAGCTTTCTCTTAGGGTCACCAGTAGGATATTAATCAGGCAGCTATTTATCAAAGGTCCTTTGGTGCCCTGTACTTAAGGTAAGCTGCAAAGACAATTAGTTATTGCATGAAAGTACATTAATTTGAGCTCAGGAAGAGATTGTGGGGTGCAGTCTTGTGACTCCAGAGTAGATGGAGTTAGCCCTGCCCCTGGAGGTTTATTCCTGGTACAGGGGCAGCCTTGCAGCTATTTAGCAAATCCTTCTTGCTATCCAGAATGGGTCACTATGGAGTTTCCCATTTGTTTCACAAATCTAGAAGACCTTGACCAAATGAGCGTGGTTTTGTGCTAGCATTTTTCATCACAACAGGTGTATTTCATAGGAAATGTAAATGGGAGGCACTGTTTTTGAACTTCACAAGACAAATTGTGGACCAGGTTAATGGGCACCAGGTACTTAAATCACTGGGCAGCCATCCGTTAGGTTAGCAACTTTCAAAACAGGCTGGACCCGAAACAATGTCTGGATGTGGAGCCATTTGTTTTGGATGTTGCTTCCATGAATGATGCACTAAGGCCATTTTCTGCCTTATCATAAATTCCGCAAACTCATGAACTTTGCAATCTCTCAAGCTCGGCACTATCTGGGAACCACTTATCTTGTGCTGAAAGCAATATAAAAACAGATGGCAAAGACTGCATTGAGTGATAAATCAATGGCACTCCTGCCACTTTGGTCTGCAGACATGTTGGGGACTTCCAAGTTGAGGCAAAACACATTCAGCTAGTGGAAGGCTGGGGTTGATAGTGTGGGAAGGAGTGAGCTGAATCTCAAAGGTACAATGCTACCCCCCAAATCCCTAAAACCAACTGCAAGACTTTATTTGGCTGCATTTTACAAGAGGTGACCAGGGAAATTGAGTTCCCATCTCATGGGGATTGATAAAGGTTCTGCTTGAGAATGGGAGCCTTCTGGAGATTCCAGTTCAAATTAGGACATAAACCCTATCTTATTTTGTCCCCCTGTAGAAAACTAGAAGAAGGATTTTAATTTTTGCTGTGAAATAAAATGGGCATATTATTGGCTGGTTGCTTGGTGGAGTGAGTTTCCTCATGGATATTTTGCCCATTTGGAAGATTCATTTTGGGGTGTTTTAGAAAAGGCAAGTGTTGGGAAATGTGCTAGGTTGTTGCCTTCCTGCAGGAACCAGCAAAGAGAGTAGGACTGGATCCACTTCCTCATCTTAGTACTGTAGAGTCAGAAGGGATGTCTACCCCCCCCCCAGATCATCAAGTGCAGTCCCCATCAAAGAGACATGGGGAGGAATCAAACTCCCAATCTCTGGCTCCATAGTCAGATGCCTAAATTGCTGAGCTGCCTTGCCATTGGTTGGATACAACTTTTGAGAGCACATAAGGAATTCCTAGCAGGTGTTGTGTGTTAGGTCAAGATGGTTTGCCTCTCTGAGGCCTGAGCAGACACCAAGCTTGTTCACATCTCTGTGAGCCACATTCCCTGGGGATTACTCAGAGGCTCATGACAAGTTTTGTCTGGTTCCTTTCTCTTTAAATATCTGCAGTCCTCCTCTCTGGTCCACACCTCCTCTCTAGTCCAACGGTGTAGAACAGAAGCACGGGCTTCCATTTCATTCATTTTTCTAGTTTGACACATTTTTTTCTTTCTATAGTAGATGGAGAGAAAGCATTACTGCATTACATAATGCCTGCACAACCAAAGATGGGCAAGTGGTGGGAAGGGAATATGGGCTCTGGGTTTAGATTGTATCTAAGATTCCCATAGAGGATGTGGTGGCTCAGCAGGCTAGAGCAGTGGAACCATCAGCGGCAAAGTCAGGAGCTCAGCAGTTCAAATCCCAGGTGCCACGCAGCAGAGTGAGTTCTCGTTGTTAACCCCAGCTCTTGCCAACCTAGTAGTCTGAAAGCATGTAAGTGCCAGCAGATAAATAGGTAGTGCCATAAACAGAGAGAAGGTAAACAGTGTTCCGTGCACAGAAATATGTTCGCTATGCCGGCCATGTGGCCACGGACTTGCACAACACTGGCTCTTTGGCTTAGAAACGGAGATGAGTGCTGCCCCTAGAGTCGGACATGACTAGCACACATTGCAGGGGGAATCTTTACTTTTATTTTAAGATTCAGCTCATATCCAAATTGGGTGGGTTTGGGGGAAAAACAAATAAGCAAAAAATACTCACTTCATTTCAGAACAGTTCAGAGGGCATCCAATTTGACTTTCATCCAACTCTTGTTTTGATGTGCTGTTCTTGTAAGCTTTTGCTGTTGACGATCACTGGAAATCAACAAATGACTAAACCTCCCTCTCTGCCTCTGAATTGTATGCCAGTTTCAGATGCAGTAGGGCTCTTATAGTGGATGAGGGCTGCCAAATGACACACAAATGGATTAAAGAGTTGTTCTATTTCTTTTTATATTACAGGAACACACACTTTCCTGTCCACAGCTAATAGCAACTCAACAGTTATAAGAGCAGCCCATGGCACCAGTCTTTCTTTCTTTCTTTCTTTCTTTCTTTCTTTCTTTCTTTCTTTCTTTCTTTCTTCCTTCCTTCCTTCCTTCCTTCCTTCCACCCACCCACTTCTCTGCCTGCTGTCTCAAAATCATGGAAGCCACTCCAGTTGCAGAATGCGAAATGCATTCTCCAGTTTGGACCTTTACCAGTTCCTTTGAAAGAAAGACCACTTAAGAGGTTCTGTGGAAGCCTCCTGTAAATGACGATAACTGTGAATAATATTTTTAATCAAATGCTTTTAAAATCAGGACTCTGAGCAGAAATTAACATCAGAAAATAAGTTCTGCTTGTTGCCTTGCAGCCTATTCTTCCCCGTCTTCTTGCCCCCGTGTGGATGCTGAGGCAGGGAAACTTGCCAGATGCCATAGTCTCAAAGAAAGATGGTGTCCTCTGGGCCTGGAGGAGAAGGCAAGGAATCCATTTCAGAAGAAGCATTTACCGTAGGCAAGCGGAAGGCCAGTGTTCCACAGAGGGTACTGAGTCTCCTCTAAGTTTAAAAATGCACGTCAGAGATCAGGGTGGTGCATGAACGCTTCACCTTAAAGTCCTTCCCTGACTTGGATTTTTATCCCAGGCTCAAATTGGGTGGATCCCAAATCCAGATCCAGATAAAAGGGGAATGATAAGACACAGCTACGGAAAGAAGGGAAGAATGGCACAGATCTGCCTGTGTCTGCAACACCCATTGAATGGATGGGGCACATGTTTCTTCAGATTTTTTTAAAAGCAAATGTGGAAACTACCTAGTGACACTGAAACCTGTTAAACTTACTCCTCTCTTTAGTGTCCATTATAGATCCAAATTTTGACACATCTGTACAACCCCAACCCCACCCCACCCCCAAAAGGCATTGTGTCATTCTGGTTGTATAATTTAATGCCCTCACAAATGTTCAAGCGAATTTGGAGCCAGATCTCAAAGCAGCCCCCCCACCCCCGGGGACCAAACAGAGCACTTTGGGAAGCTTCAGACCAGCTTAAAAACTGGATGGAAAGAGCCATAGGCAGCCTTCATAGAGACTGAGACACACCACAGTTTGCATGTCTTGGAAGGAACAGATTCTCCCAGCAGAGAGATGCAAAAAATAAAATATATTCTGCTACTGCTGGATGACTCGTCTCATTAATAACTTGCTAACATTCCACCATATGTCGTGTTTTTATCACTTGACTCAGATCATTATGACTTCATTTCAGAGGGGGCCAGAGTAAATGAAAACCCATTCTAAAGGTTATTTAACTATTAAAACAACTATTAATTAAAGTTTGCCAAGTTTTAGGAGCTCAGAGAATAAAGAGACACTAAGTAAATAACGGTTATTATTTAATACAGAGGTAGTGATTGAAATGTTCCACGTTGGAGCCATATTTCCAGGAAAGGCAGGGAGAGGATCAGCCCTCTGCCTCTATATTTTCCAGGCAGGTGGATGGCCGGTGAGTCCCCACAGAGATGCCTGAGAATCACTGGTGAGTATCTCTGCTCATTAAATTAGGAGTGTGAATGAATGAGTTGAACTAAGAATAGCAATCACCGTTATTAATGCTGCTGTTGCAGCCTCCCTGTTGCACATTCCTGTGTAGCATTGCACCCAAATGGAGAAGTCCATGGCTCAGCAATAGGGACAGTGGTGGCCATTTACAATGCTTACCTTCAGCCCAAGGGAAGAGACATCAATGCTTCACCTCCAAGTCCCCCCCACCAGCTTAAATATTCTTTCAAGCTAGAAACATAGGAAGCTACTTGGCAACATCAGAGTTATGGTTGATCTAGCCCAGCATCATCAGCTCTGACTGATAGCCATGGCTCTCCTGAGCTTCAGAAAAGATTCTTTTCTAGCTCTGGAGATCCCAGATCTTCCCTGATGGTCCCCCAGCCACAGACAAACCAACCCTGAGACCAAAATCACATGAGATTGGGTGTATTCAGGGTGGTACGAAAAAGAACCCCAATCCACCTTGTCTCTCATGTACTGTACTGTATTACACTATTGTGGTCTGGTTTCTGTAGAAGGAAGGGGATCTTATTCCCTCCCCGCTCCCCCTGTTTACACTGCTGTATCTGGAGGAGAATCCAAACAGGTGACAGGACCTGGAGAAAGATCTCATGACCCCGTTATCTCTTCCATCACTAGCAGAAACTCCCAGAATGCTCCTACAGAATATCTCAATACAGGAGGAGCCCTTTATCCAAAGGAATCAAGATCACTTACAGTCTGGAAATACTAAAAAGATTAAAAGCAAAATCCTAGAAATATACATTTTTCTCAGTGCCATTGCCAGAATTGGCCATCAGAGGAAGACAGAATCCATGCTAATTATAGCATTCTCTATTAAAACACTGTAGTGTTCTCCATAACCCATGTTTCCCAGCATCTGCAAGGTGGGGAGAGGTCTTGGAATTGATCCCCCGCTGATATGAGGGTCTTGCTGTATTGAAAGAATCTTTTCAGTACTGCCTTTCCTATTCTATCACACAGACCAATCTGCAAGCTACAGGAAGTGAGGAAAACCTTTGATATTCTCAACACTTAAGAATTCCCTCTCCAGATGGTGGGTTATTTGTAATAAATAGTTTGGCCCCATTGCATGAAATTGTTGTTGTTTTGTCTTTGCAGTCGTGACCGACTCTTCGTGGCCCCATGTCCATGGAGTTTTCTTGGCAGGAATAATGGAGTGGCTTGCCAGTTCCTACTCCAGGCACCTACAGCACCTGGTATTCCCTAGTGGTCTCCCATCCAAGTACTAGCCAGGCCCGGCCCGGCCCTGCTTAGCTTACGAGATCAGGCGAGATCGGATGTGCTCAGGGCATCTTCTCCTAAATTCCTTTTGCATGCATAACTGCTGTGTCAATTCACAATGTCTTCCGCATCTGGCTGTTTCACCTTTCATCTTGGCACTGTGCATTAAAAAGTAACCAAGGAGCGGTTTGGAAGGTTCAAGACATCATCAAGCCCCTGCTGGAAGCAAATATGACTTTCAGATAACAGCACCCTGAAACAACAAACACCCAGTCCAGTTGGAAAGTTGTTTCCCAAAATTCCTACAAAGTTACACAACTACAGAGATGTGAAGCAGAGAAAAGGAGAAGAAAGGGCAAAGCAAGTCGGTTATGACTCAAGTTTTTGCTTTTGGAGGAACAAATGAAAACAAATGAATATGGAACAGAGAATCCAAGCAGTAAATCGGGGACAAGACGGCCTGGCTGGCAACATTTCTTAAAAAACAAACCAAGAAAATAAGAGGGGTCTGTGTAACCACCACACAGAGACAATAATCGCTAATCAAGTCAAAGTTTCATTCTAATCAGTTCAGTTGTTAAGGAGAGGGAGGAAAGAGGAACAGCAACATCTAGCTTTGAAGAATTACCATTCATTACTGCCTCCACGCTTGACGATGGCAGAGTCGGCGCTGGTTGTCAGCCTCATTACGGCCCTTGTTTGTCTTGAGTTTCAAGACAGGGCCCTATTTTTCACTGAAAGCAGGGACCAAAAAAGAAAACAATTACAACCCCCCAAGCTCTTTCACCAAAGGAGAGCGCCAAAGACCAAGGAGAAACTTGAAACCATCTTCTGCCTGACCCAGTGGGAGCTGTTCCCTTGGTCAGCAGCTGAAGGGGTTGGCCTGACCCCAGATTCACAAGCAGAACTATGTTGTTGGGGTCCAGGGATGAAAACTCCCCAAATGCCTCCTCCACATTGGCCAATTGAGATACCTTAACAAGGATTTCCAAAGCTCCACAGAGGTCCTCACTTCCAGACGAGGACAAGAAAAGTAGACATGGGAGTGGGTAGGGAGAGTACTGTTAATGTTTTCCATAAACCATGCCAAAAGGAAGGAAGGAAGGAAGGAAGGAAGGAAGGAAGGAAGGAAGGAAGGAAGGAAGGAAGGAAGGAAGGAAGGAAGGAAGAATGTTGAGTCCACAGCAGGCTATTCCTGCTGTATGCTCCTGGGCCTCAGAATTCCCAATAAAGAGTCCAGCAGGAGAGAGATCCAAGAAAAATACTGGTTTTGTTGAGCCCAATAAAAGTCAGTAGGCGAACACCCCACCAGGACAGCGCGAGAATGTTCAGCCCCGTAGACAATGGTGGTTACAATTTTATACCTTCCCCCTCTCACTCCCACAAGGTGCATGCCTCCCCGGGGTGGGCAAAGGGGTGGTCTTTGAGAATGTCCAAAGGGAGCAGTCTAGGGGCCTGTCCAGGGGAGGTCCTGGGCATTCCTGTTGTCTTGGAACAAGACCCCTGCCCAGGTGTGGTTGGGCCATATCTGTCATTTAATGGGCCATCAGGGGGTGATAATAGAAAGGAAGAAGCTGGGCGTTATCCAAGGGTCTGGGTAATCTCTGGGTAATCAACAGGTCAATGGGGGAGCTGGGAAGTCAATAGAAAGAGTCAGACACAGTCCCTGATAAATGTGGAAGTGAAACAATAGGGAGCCTCCAGGCTGAAGTTAATCTGGAGTTAATCTGTGGTACATGCTGGAACTCATGTCGATAGTTAGAGTCTGTTCTGGAAGATGCAGCCTCTTCACAAAGTCACCATGTCTTCTTTCTCCCTTGCCATAAGCCTCTGCCCAAGATGAAGGTCCAAGGGGGTGCAGGACAGTGTAGGAACATGTTCTCAAGCAGACCCAGGGAGAGCGGGTTGGGGAGAGAGAGAGAGAGAGAGAGAGAGAGAGAAGGGGGGAAGGGGGGGTTAGGCCTGGGGGCCTGCCTTGGCATGAAAACCATAACTATGCCCTAGACGTGGAGGGTGTCTCTGAGTGTAAGGATGGCCGTCCATGAGTGCCATCCCATGAGTTTATGAACACAGAAGATGCAGACTGTGACCCAAGGGGAGTTATACCTAGGGCATGTGACTGGCTGTTTTAAATGTCCAGAAAATGAATATTTGTCTGGCCAGATAAGGGTTGACCCAGTCTGAATTGTCAGAGACCTGGTCATGCTGCAGTCAGAGTGAAAAGTGAACAGACAGAGGTTTTTTTTCTCGACAGCGGAGCCTCCTGGCTGTGAAGCAAGCCACAAGGGTGTTTTTCCCCCTAATATCTCCAGAACGGAATGGTCTTTTGGATCGGTTTTCTTGCGTTCTGATTATGATGGTGTAGGGCGATCATCGGTGGCCTTGGGGAGCCCCGGAACCAGTCCAACTTTATAATTCTATGTTTTTCATTTCCATTGTGACTATCAAGAAAGAAAGAAAGAAAGAAAGAAAGAAAGAAAGAAAGAAAGAAAGAAAGAAAGAAAGAAAGAAAAATAAAAATAAAAGTAAGTAGTATCCTTCTGCTTGGAGAAGCAAAGCACACACAGGAAGGACATCAGGAGGCTCTGCTCTGCTGGAGAGTGGTTTCAAAGGGCAGGGCCACTTTGCCTAAGCGGGCGAGATAAGGCAGACTATTTTCATGCTTCTCACAGACTGGGATGGGAGGGGGGAGCTCTGTTTAAAACAGGGCTTCCCCCCAGGAGGAAGCCTCCTTCCTGGAGATCACCCTGCCCACCCCCTCCCACCCCTTGGTTATTAGTAGACATGGGCACGACTTGGCGAAATTCTCGTTTCCGTTTCCATTCCTCGTTTCCGTTACGCAACGGAAATGGTAACGACAATTACTCCGCCAGAACTCGAACTTGAACCGAAAAAAGAAAAATTGGGTCTAATTTGTCGTTGTCGTTCCTGGCATTGCAGCGATCGCACGATGCCAAGCGGCACAGAAAAAAGTTTTAAAAATAAAAAAACCCGATTCCCGGCTAAAAAAGCAGGCGAAAATATGCCTGCCTGAGTGAAGGCACCTACCAGAGGGGTGGTTTATGGGGGGGGGGTCCCCGGCCTCCCCCCCTCTCCTGTCCTGGGCTGCTCTGGTGGGGGGCATCCTCGTCATCTCGCCAACTCGCCATGCCATGCGGTGCGGGCGGGGGATCCAAAATGGGGCGACCGCAATATTTATTTTGAAATCGTGGTCCAAAAACACACCAAAGCACCACAAAAACATGCGAAAATAGCTATTTTAAAACTGCCTGAATTTTTACAGTAGCAGCAGTGGGTTTTTCTTGCAACAAAACGTCTCCATTGATTTTATTTTATTTTATTTTTATTTTTATTTTTTTACACCTGCGCAATGATGGGCTGGCCATGGGAGTGGACCATGCAAATTTTGGAGCCATTCCACCAATTGCATGGCCACTTGGCCAGGTTTTTTTTTTTTTTTTTTTTTTTTTTTTTGTATTTATTTTCTGGGTAAGGGACATTACAAGGAACAAATTAGGAATTAGGTATGTTGGAAAAGGGATTAAAAAGAAAGGGTATGGGTAAGGGAAAATAGGGGGTGAGGTTTGGCAAGGCACATTACACTTCTTCAGTTTCATATTTCAGTTATACATATCAATTAGGGCGTATCTACAAACAAAAACATGTTTCAAATACTAACATAATTATCTTTTTTTCTTTAACCACAAATAAAACTTCCCCCAACTTTCCTGATGTTTCTGTTTCCGTGGTGCTCCTAACCACTTGGCCAGGTTTTGACCGAGACTTCTGGGATGTGCCAGTCGGGCATAAAAAGCTCACTAACCCTAGCCCGAACCCGAACCCTAACCCTAACCCTAACCCATACGCCAGTACACTGTCCTTCTTAGTGGGTCAGAGAGGCACCCAGAGGTGCACCCCACTAACTCACCCTAACCTTACCCGTAACCCTAAGCCTAGCCCTTGCGCTAACCCTAACCCTAAGCCAGATCTGTGTACTTGCATTGCACTACAGCAAGTACACTTCCCTTCTTAGTGAGCCAGAGGGCGCCCATAGGGGTCTTCTCTCACTTTGTTCCTCCCCATCCCTAGCCCAAGTGCACCGTATGCCAGTGAGTCACAGTAGAGGCACCCCAAAGAAAGAGAGGTGCCTCTGCCTGCCACTGCAACTTGGTATGCATATCCAATTGGCTATGCGTACCCTTTTGTAACGGGCCAGAGGAGGCACCCACCCCAGAGAGGTGCCTCCAGGAGCCTGCTTTCCATTCATAGCGGGCCAGAGGAGGCACCCACCCCAGAGAGGTGCCTCCAGGAGCCCGCTTTCCCTTCATAGCGAGCCAGAGGAGGCACCCACCCCAGAAAGGTGCCTCCAGGAGCCCGCTAGCCCCCCCAAACCAGTACTAACAACAGACGAAACAACAAATTTTTGAGAAATTTTGCGACAAACGGAAACGAGCCAACAACTCGAAACGTCATTTTTCCTGGTCGTGCCCATCTATAGTTATTAGTACTAGTGTGAAACTGGTCACTTTAAAGGGCCGGATAGAAATTTTTGACTCAGTCCCAAGATTGGCCATGCAGGAGCTGGGACTTTTCGCCTATCCCACACTAGTGCTGGGTGGTGCATTGTTAGCTTCTCACAGGAGTCGGTCACACTGGCAAGCAGTGTGGAAATCTCAGGCATTTGGTGAGTCCTAAGTAAAATTCCAGTGCTAGTCCATCCAACCTCAGGACGCTGCAGCTCTGGAGGTTACAGTGTCAGAGGAAGGATGCACTGGGATTTCTCCCTGGGCCAAGAGCTGGCAGTAGTGGGGCTTGCGGACCTGGGGGATAGTACTTGAACTTACCAGCCACGGATGTGCTGTCGTAGGGATGGTGGAACCAATGGGTAGTGGACTCGCCCAGACATTGCCAGTTGGTCGGGTCCCAGGAGTCCCCTTGGTCCCAACTATCAGTCCAAGCTACATCAGGCCCCACTTCGAGTTATTGTTTAAATAAAGTGTGGCCTGGGATTAATCCCATTTATAAGCCTCTTGATTTTGCTGTGCTTGGGCAACATTCCATGGGTTAACAATGCTCAATTTCCAGGCTTCCGAGCAGCAGCTGTCCTACTTTTATGCAAACTTTGTGCAAGTTCTGTACGGAATTTATGCAAACTTTGCCCAACGAGGAGGCATTGTTACAAACACATCGTCATTGGGATGAGGATTATTTCCCTAACCTGCATGAGTAATAACAGCAACAAAACCAGCTTAAACTGATGGGTGACATACCATCCTCAGGGGGTGAACAAGCAAGTGGCCAAGGCTTAATCCGGATGCTCCCATTGATTAGCTCCAGGTGTGTGATAGAACCATGGTCCTCAACCAGTGGGACACAAATGTAACCTAGGTGAGACACAAGGGTCTTCATAGCCATCTATAAGAACTGGCCCACTTTCAGCCCCAGCGGCCTCCTTCCAGTGCAGTATGCTCATTTCAACCAGCAATAAAATGTATATTGATTCTGTTTGTTATATTGGCAGCCTTCCTCCTGATCATGTAATTTCTTCCAGTAATGATATTGCCATGTTGTATCTATTATCTTTGCAGTGTTTATAGCAGTAAAAAAAGCATGCACAACAGTATTGTTACAATTTTCACCGGTGAACACAATTATTGCTTTGATTTCTATTGGCTCCCAACAATACTACTGTAGTGCTTTTACAATCTTAACAATTGATCAGAAATCATAAATAGAAAGAGATTTGTGTCCTTCTGTGGGGAAGTGAATGTTTTGCTTCTGCCACCTCAATAACCACACGCTTGGATACAAGATGCAAAATATAAAGGTTTGAGGACACGAGATGTTGCGGGACATAGTCACTGGCCTTGGGCAGGGAGTCAGGATAAGGTGCTTCTTCTACATGGATTGTCCAAAAATGGGTGTCTTATTCCCAGAGCTGACCGAACAGCCCTCTGGAAAGGAGCTCCTGTTCCTGGTTAATTGCTATTGGGAGAGCTTCTCATGAAACTATTGATCACGAGTTGTCACCATTGCTGTTAATGAATCAACATTGAACTTCCTTCTCAGTGTCCCTTGAAGTGGGAAACAGAAGTGTTTTCTCTGGTATAAGTGTGTATGCACATGAACAGTAATGCGCCATGCAGCATCTTTTTCTCTTCATTATTGCAATGGCTTAGGTATGTTCTGAATGATCAACGACACAAGCGGAGCAATTATGTTTTCCTCTATCTTCACATGTGCACACAACCCCTTTTAAATCTGCCATTGACTGACAGTTGAAGAACACGTGACTGTGTCGTATGGAAGGCAAAATAGCGCCATCAGTAAGATATGATAGAGTGGGGCTGTGAGGTGAGGTGCAGCTCGAACAGCCAATCCCAATATGAAATCTAAAGCGTCACACTTGTGTCTCTATTTCCTTCCAATTGGACGAAGTCCATGTTGTTCTCTGGAATGGCTCCTCAAGAGGCAATGGCCACACCAAAGGAGGGGCCAGTTGTTTGACTGCTGTAAAGCTGCAAGCACAGTATCCATAGTATAAAGAAAAGGACCCAGTGAGGTTTGGTAATGCATGTCCTCCATCCTGCTGTCCATAATTTCAGAACCTATCAAACGTAGAAGGCACCATAGCCGTCTTCCTCAGTCATAAGTGAGATGCTGTCAGAGTCACAAAAGAAGATTTGGTTGCCTTACAGTGATGTAGCTGGCAAGTTACTCTTTTTGAGTTGAGACTCCAGTTCCCAGGATCCCCAGGCAGAAGAGTGAGCAAATGGTCCCATCCCCCCCCAACACACACACACACACACACAAGCTATGATCCTCTAATGCAGACTTGAACACTTGGCAACATCTCCTTCTTCCTAGACCTCCAAGGACATTTTTCCTTTCTTTTGCTACAGCTCTTTCACTGACGTGGCCTGGCTCTAAATGCCCCAATTTGCACACATTTATGCAGACTAAAGTTCCTTCCCATTTTCCCTGCCTCCCCCTTTGCCAAAAATTTACAAAACCCAGATCCCAGTGGTTGGAGAGAACATTCATTTTCAAAACGTAGTGTGATTTACAAGAAAGAAAAGAAGTGATTATGCCCTCTATGATTTAACTTCTCAATGTTTTACTGTTGGAATAAATTGTGATCCAGGAAGTTGCTTTGGAATTATTAATTTATCTGAGGGAGCAGAAATGCCATGAATCTTATCCACTGATCACTAATTCCATTGGTGTGTCTTGTGAACATTATAGAATCATAGAATCCTCAGAGGCCATCCAGTCCAACCCCCTGCCATGCAGGAACCTCCATCACAGTATTTCTGACAGATGTCCATCCAGACTCTGCTTAAAAACCTCCAAAGAAGGAGACTCCACCACCCTCCTTTGTGGCATCATCTTCCACTGCCGAACAGCTCTAACTGTCATGAAGTTCTTCCTGGTGTTCAAATGGAATCTCTTTTCCTGTAGTTTGAGACCATTGCCCTGCGTCCTAGTCTCTGAAGCCATGGAAAACAAACCTGTTCCCTCTTTGAATATTTCAAATATTTAAACATAGCATTTCTTCCAGACCTTCAACCATCATGGTCGCCCTCCTCTGTACCCGCTCGAGGTTGTCAATATCCTTCTTAAACTGAGGAGTGCAGAACTGGACACAGGACTCTAGCTGGGGTTTGACCAAATCACAACAGAGTGGTTCTCAGAGTGGTACTATCACTTCTGTTGATGCAACCAAAAATCGCCTTGGCTTTCCTGGCCGCCGCGTCACACTGCTGACTCATGTTCAATTTGTGGTCCACCCAGACTCCCAGATCCCTTTCACAGACAATATTCTCCAGCCAGGTGTCTCCCATCCTATATCTGTGCAGGACCCTACTATATCTGTGCAGGTCCCATCCTATATCTGTGCAGGACCCTACATTTCCCTCTGTTGAAACCCATTCCATTAGCTTTGGCCCAGGGCTCTAATCTGTCAAGGTTCTTTTGGATTTTGAACCTATCCTCTAGGGAATTAGCAACCCAACCCCATTTTGGTATCATCTGCAAATTGGGTCAGCCTACTCTCTATTCCTTCCTCCAAGACATTAATAAAGATATTGAATGGAACCAGACCCAGAACAGAACCCTGGGGCACCCCACTGGTCACATATGTCCAAGATGAAGAGAAGCCATTCATGATCACATTTTGGGTGCAATCAGTCAACCAATTACAAATCCATGTAACCGTGGCACTATTTATCCCACATTCTACTAACATCTTTGCAAGTATATCATGAGGAACCTTATCAAAGGCTTTACTAAAATCTAGATAAGCAATATCTACATTGTTTCCCCTCATCACCAGGCCTGTTCCCAAGTGTTCCTGTACTATCTATTCTATGTTGCAATTCTCCTCCTACCTCATCTACTCTTAGTGCCAAGGGAACTTTTTGGAGAAAACTGAGGCAAAGAAGATATTGAGTTGTTCTGCCTTTTCCTTGTCTCCTGTTAGTAATTGGTTATCATCACCATGCAGAGAGCCTATCATTTCCTTATTTTTGCTGCGGACATAACTAAAGAAACCCTTTTTACTATCCTTAATCTCTCTGGCAAGTCTAAGTTCATTCTGCGCTTTAGCTTTTTTTTACCATCCCCCTGCATATATTAGCTATTTGCTTATATTCCTATTTCGTGCATTCCCCATTTTTCCATTTGTTTTTCTTTACAGTTAGCTGAGTTGAAAGTTCTTTAGTCAACCATTGCAGTTTCTTTAGACCTCTCCCATTTTTTCTTCTTGTTGGAACAGTTTTAGATTGTGCCTTTAATATCTCGCTTTTAAGGAACTCCCATCCATCTTGGACTCCCTTCTCTTTCAGTGTTTCGGTCCATGGAATCACAGCCAATAATTCCCTAAGTTTACAAAAATTGGCTTTCTTAAAGTCCAGGATTCTTGTCTGGCTATGCTTATTTTTACCTTCCAACTGTATAACAAATTCCAAGAGGACATGGTCACTTTTATCTTAAGATCCCATCACTTTGACCCCATTTATGAGGTCCTCCTTATTGGTTAAGACCAGATCTAAAATGTCTGCTCCTCTTGTTGCCTCCTCTACCTTCTGGACCATCAAGGAATCTGTTGGACCTTGCATTCTTAGCTGAGTTGGACTGCCAAAATATATCAGGATAGTTAAAATCTCCCATTAGTACTACATCTCTCCCTTTTGACTGTGTGGCCATCTGCTCACAGAAAGCATCATTCCACTCCTCTGGATGACTTGGGGAATCTGTAATATATCCCCACAGTGACATCTCTCTCATTTTCTCACCCTTAATTCTCACCCAAATACTTTCAACCTGCTTTCCCTGTTGTATATCTTGTATTTCTTCAGCAGTATATATGTCCTTAACATATAAAGCCACACCTCTTTTCTTACTAGGTCTGTTCCTTTGAAACAGGTTATACCCTCCAATAACTACATTCTAATCATAAGTCTCTGTGCATTGGTGTAGAGACATTTGAGGCTGTGTGTGTTTCTTACAAGCCCTTTGCTTAACCTGTTTTTCCTCATATTGATGGTCTGTAATACACCTTGTCCTGCTCCTACTTCAACATTTAGGCTATTCCCCACAACTCCTTCTGGATCTCTACCTTTAAGAAAAAAATTTCTCTTCCCCTGAGAACTCAGTTTAAAGCTCTCATCAAATTTTCAAGCGTCCTGGCAAAAAGATTCCTTTCACCAGTGGTGAGATGCACCCCATCCTCGCCCAATAGCCTATCTGAATGAAATATCACACCGTGGTCCAAGAATCCAAATTGTTCCTGCCGGCACCATCTCCGAAGCCAGTTGTTCACCTCCATTATTGTTCTTTCCCTTCGTGAGCCATATCCTTCCACAGGCAGGAGAGACAAAATTACCACCTGCCCACCCAGGTCCTTCAGCTTCCTACCCATCTCTTCATATGCCTTTGTGATCTCCCAAAAGCTGCATTTTGAAGTATCATTAGTTTCTACATGAACCAAAAGAATGGGGTTAGAATCAGTGGGCTTGATGAGTCTTGTCAGACTCTCTGTTGCATCCCAAATCTTGGCTCCGGGGAGACAGCTGACCTCTCGATACATATTGTCAGGCCTACAGATGACCATTTCTGTTCATCTAAGCAAGGAGTCTCCAACCACCGCCACTCGCCTCCTTTGAGGCTTGGTAGGTGCCCCTTGCTGTGCTTTTGGATTCGGATTCCTCTGTGCAAGGTCTTCAGGCTGACCTTGCTGTTCTTGGTGCAGTTCCTTTTCCTGGTGGAAGGGGAAGTGTAACTGGGGGCACTGCCATGGGGTGGGAAAAGAGAGTGCCTCATACCACCGAGAAGGCATGCTCTGGAACAGGATCCAAGACTGTGATTGGACAGGCAGGAGTCATCGCTCTTGCTCTCTCCAATTCTGGATCTCAGACCAATATTTTTTTTTCACTCCTCCTTAACCTTCTGTTTCTATGCATGTGAAATTAACTGAAATACCAGACTGGGAAATTTGCAGTTCAGCCAAGCACCTGGGTCATTTCTTTGGTCTGGTGAGTTATGACAGAAGCCAAATTGAGCTGAAATGAGACAGAGGAACACCCCTGCTCCTTTCAGTGCCATTGTTTTCTTTAGGTGCCACTCGTGGGATGATGTGTGAAGCCACCATCTGATCAATACTGATGTTGTAGTTTAATTGATTAAATTTAGTAATTATGAAAATTTATGAAACCTTTCAGTCCCCCTTGTGACTGGTAACTCATAAATAATCAAATATTGAGAACTGAGTAACCAATGGAATGGCCTATGGAGAAGACTAAAGCATATAAAATGTGTGCTTGATAGAATAACTGGCAGATAGGGCTCCAATGAGTGTTAGGGCTAGGGTTAGGGAAACAGGCTAGGGACTGGTTAGGGTTCAAATAGGGTCTATTTAATAACTTGTGAACATATGAGTAACGTGTTATAATAGTTTAATAAAGGCTATAACTAAGAATTATAGCCTTTATTATACATGTTGCTGTTCTTGGTAATTATACACCTTAAGTATAAGTTAAGGTGATGATTCTAAGTCTATTTAAAGGAAACATTTTCAATATGTTTTTCATTTATCTATGTGTAAACAAGAGACCAATCCATCTGCTTGAATTTTAAAACCTGGTGTCAGACTCTTAATGCTTAAATATTTAAATTGTATTAATGGTGGTAGCATGTAAACCCAGGTTTGCAACACCCCTTATTTAAATATTCCATTAAACAAATGAAAGCTCATGACTAAAAATGACAAGTGTCAACAAAATAACAAAGAATATAAATAAGTGTCACAGCTGAGAAAAAAAATCAGGGTACCTGTGAACAAAAAAGTCATCCCAGGTGAGGTTGATGATGATGATTCTGAGATTTCAAAGGCATTCCCCACTCTGCATATTAATATGTCTTCGCTTATTCACTGTGCTCATAGTCATGTTAAATATGGAAAATAATGGAGTGCCAAAGTCCAATTGCCCTTTAGAAAGGATCCTCCAGTAGCAAGGCTGCCCATTGTGAGAACAGCTGGAGAGCTCCATGGCTTTTGGACCCCTGGCGGCAGAGCCAGAAGTTGGGAGTTCAATATCCCCCATGGAGCCTCCCTGGCAGGGACTGGATTCAATTCACAGGGTGCCTTCCAGCTCTGCAGTTCAAAAGGAGACAAGGAAAAAGCAGAACTACTCAACACCTTCTTTGCCTCCATTTTCTCCAAAAAGGAAGAAAGAGATCTGCTGGGAAAAAGAGTAGATGAGGTAGGATGGGAATTGCAACATAAAATAGGTAGAGAGCTTGTACTGGAACACCTGGAATCTTCAAAAACTGGGGGAAAGAGGACCCAAATAATTACCGCCCAGTCAGCTTGACTTCAATTCCTGGAAAGATCCCAGAGCAGATTATTAAACAGTCAGTCTGCAATTATTTAACAAACAATGCTGTCATTACAATAAGTCAACACAAGTTTTTTAAAAACAAGTCATGCCAGACTAATTTGATCTCTTTCTTTGATAGAATTACAGGCCTAGTGGATGAAGGGAATGCTGTGGATATTGCTTATCTGGACTTTAATAAGGCCTTTGATAAGGTTCCCCATCATATTCTTGATAAGAAGTTAGTAGAAAGTGGGATAGATAGTGCTACTGTTAGGTGGATTGGTAATTGGTTGACTGATCGTACCCAAAGGGTGACCATAAATGGCCTCTCTTCAGCTTGGAGAGACATGATCAGTGGGGTGCCCCAGGGTTCTGTTCTGGGTCCATTGGTGGTCAATATCTTTATTAATGACTTGGAGGAAGGAATAGAGAGTATGCTAATTAAATTTGCAGATGATACCAATTTGGGAGGGGTTGCTAATTCCCTAGAGGATAGGATGAAAATCCAAAAAGATCTTGACAGATTAGAGTGCTGGGCCAAAACGAACGGAATGGATTTCAACAGAGGGAATTGTAGGGTGCTACATCTAGGTTAAAAAAATGAATTGCACAGATATAGGATGGGGGATACTTGGCTGGAGAATAGTACCTGTGAAAGGGATCTGGGAGTCTTGGTGGACCACAAATTGAACATGAGTCAGCAGTGTGATGCTGCGCCCACAAAAGCCAATGTGATTCTTGCTTGCATCATCAGAACCATAGTGTCTAGATCAAGGGAAGTGATAGCACCACTCTATTCTGCTCTGGTCAGACCCCACCTGGAGTACTGTGTCCAGTTCTGTGCACCTCAATTTAAAAAGGATGTTGACAACCCCAAGCGGGTGCAGAGGAGGGCAACCAGGATGGTTGAGGGTCTGGAGGCAATGGTTTCAAACTACAGGCAAAAAGATTCCATTTGAACATTAGGAAGAACTTCATGACAGTTAGAGCTGTTCAGCAGTGGAATATGCTGCCACAAATGGTGGTGGATGCCCTGGTGGATAGGTGGTATGAGGGTGCCACCAGGGCGGTGGACCGGATCGCCCCCAAGCGCCTCCTGTGCTGTAGAGACTGCTTCTCACCGTGGTATACGGCTGAGCTGCGGTTGATGAAACAAGAACGCAGGAGGCTTGAGGTCATTTGGAGGATGAATCGGACGGCAGAGAGTTGGGCTGCTCTTAAGCAGCTGACCGGCCGCTATGTTCGCGCGATCAGGGCGCTGGAACAGCTTTTGTCTCCCCGAGAATTGGCGAGGCCTCGAACCGGCAGGCTGAATTGTTCTGGGTGATTCGGGACCTCGCCATTCCCGGTCAGCTGAGGCCTCCTCCTAGTGAGTTCACTAGCGAGCAATTTGCAGCCCATTTTAGATCTAAAATAGAGGCCATCCCCTCCTATTTGCCCTCCGGCTGCACTAGTCCATCCCCGGATGTCCCTGGGGCCTCACCACCTCAGTCTCCTCTCCTGGATGAGTTTGGGCCGGTGTTTGCAGCGGTGGCCTCCAGAGTTATGGCTTGTTGCCGGCCAGCGGCTACCCCTTTTGACCCTTGCCCACTTTGGCTTATCAAATCTGCCAAAGGGAACATGCCTGAGTGGGTTTCGGACATTGCCACGGCCTCCTTTAGGGAGGGATTGTTCCCTTCCCGGCTGAAGGAGACTGTGGTGAAGCCCACTCTGAAAAAGATTGGCATGGCATGGGATGATTTATCCAGCTATCGTCCGATTGCCATTGTTCCCTTTCTGGGCAAGGTTGTTGAGAGGGTGGCCACCGTCCGGTTCCAGTTGTACCTGGAGGAAAATCGTATCCTGGATTCCTTCCAGTCTGGGTTCAGGCCACTTCGGGGGACCGAGACTGCCCTGGTCACTCTGCAGGATGACCTCTTCAGGGAAGCTGACAGGGGCTGCCCCTCCCTGTTGGTTCTCCTTGATCTGTCAGCTGCCTTTGATACCGTCGACCATGGTCACCTGCTGGTCCGGCTCGCTGAGGCGGGAATTGGGGGCGTGGCTTTGTCCTGGCTCTGTTACTTCTTTGGCTGTCGGTCTCAGCGGGTTCAGCTGGGTGATGACTTGTTGGCTCCTTGGACTCTCCCTTGTGGGGTGCCCCAGGGGTCGGCAATCTCTCCCATGCTGTTCAGTGTTTACATGAGGCTGCTGGTGGAGGTCATCAGGAGATTTGAAGTTTGCTGTCATCAGTATGCTGATGACATGCAGCTCTATATCTCCTTTTCGTCTTCTGCAGTGGAGGCAGTCCGCTCCCTCGACCTGTGCCTGGAGGCGGTCCTGGAATGGACCAGGACTAACCGGCTCAGGCTGAATCTGGAGAAGATGGAGGTTCTGTTCATTGGGGCATCCTCGCCCAGGTACAATGGCCCCCTCCCTAGTCTGGGGTGGAGTTTCCCTCCAGCCTACAGACAGGGCCAGGAATCTGGGCGTGGTCCTGGACCCGGCCCTCTCCCTGGAAGCCGAGGTTATGGCTGTCTCCAGGGCCGCTTTTATCCACCTCCGTAGGATCACCCAGATCCATCCGTACCTCGACAAGTCATCCCTGAGGACAGTTGTGCAGGCCCTAGTGATTTCGAGGATCGACTATTGCAATGCCCTCCACGTGGGGTTGCCCTTGACCCTTGTCCGGAGACTCCAGCGGGTGCAGAATGCAGCTGCCAGGCTGGTGGTGGGCGCTCGTAGATTCGAGTACATCACCCCAGTTCTGGTCCGCTTGCATTGGCTACCCGTTGCCCTCCGGATCAGGTTCAAGGTCCTGGTTTTGACTTCCAAAGCCCTCCACAGCTTGGGACCAGAGTACCTGGCGGAGCGTATCTCTCAGAGATCAACTGGGACCAGACCCACGAGGATGGCGCAGGCACGCTCACTGAGGGTGGCCCACACCCAGAGAGGTGCGTAAATTGTGTACGCGTGACCGCACCTTCTCTGTGGTGGGCCCCACGTTGTGGAACCATCTCCCCAGTGAGCTGCGCCTTGCAGAGTCCCTGCCCGCCTTTAAAAGGGCTTTGAAAACCTACCTGTTTAAGGAGGCTTTTGGTGACCTTCTTACCAAAGTTTCTGGGTTTTGTTTGTTTGTTTGTTTGTTTTTTGCCGCTTGCGTCATCCTTGTTGGGTTTGCCCTCCTCCTCTTCTTATTGGTATTGTTTTTATCTCTTTCGCTTTGTTTTATTTTTAGCCGCCCAGAGTTCCTATTTGGAAGATGGGTGGGATATAAGTGCAATAAATAAATAAATAAATAAATAAATAAATAAATAAATAAATAAATAAATAAATAATGGAGTCTCCTTCTTTGGAGGTTTTAAAGCAGAGGCTGGATGGCCATCTGTCGGAAATATTGTGATGGGGTTCTTGCATGGCAGGGGGTTGGACTAGATGGCCCTTGAGGTCTCTTCCAACTCTAGGATTCTATGATTCTATGATTCTGATTTGTTTCCCCATCCCTGAAATAAACAAAGGTCAGAGTGATTTTACATTGTGTTAGATGCCAAGGAACTGTGTGCCATTTTAAAGCGTTGCTAATTGGGACTGGAGATCTGGCAAAACCAAGACTACATGGTACTAATTCAACCTATAGTTTTGTTTGCCTGTGGCCAAGATGCATCTTAACTGAAAAGGTACACAGCCAGTTCAATGTCCGCGTGCTCTTGATTGTTTTGGTTGCCACCTATCCCCGCCCCCCCGCCCGCACTCCAAAAGGTCTGCGCAAATGATAATGTGGAGTTGTTGCTGAGTATGGTCTACCCAAAGGAGGCCATTCTGATAGATTGGTTTGGACACTCCATCCATACTAAGTGCTACAAATGAGGTGTAGGTTTCATCTGAGCCACGTGAAGTCCTGACTCGGAAAGAATGAGCAAAACTCACTATCCCTTTGGGTACCACTATTAGGACTCACCCTCTCTATTGAAACCCATGGAGGACTTGCAAGCCCGTGTTTGCCTGCAGACCTGACAGGCAGCTCATCTGTTGCTTGTGAAGTGTTTTTAATTAACAGAGCCCAATTCATTCCAAGACTGGTCAAGTCCTCCCTGAAGATACACAATAGAGCAACCAGTGTTTTCACAGGAATTAAACTTATCATACAATAGACGGAAATATGCAAGCTTTGTGCATGCTATTACCGGTAGACCTCTCTTTGCATACAATTGAATAAATTACCTTTTGTTATGAAACATTAATCCTCTTTGCTAAATGGAATCATTCCCACCTCATAGCCATTTGCATGCTTTGGATTGCCCTCAGAGGAGGCTCACAGCCCCCCCCCGTCTACTTGACTTAATTGGCCAAGCAATGAGAGAATGGACATGCCACCAGGCTTGGAGAGGGATGGGAGGTCAAGGTGTCACCCGTGCCATTGAAAGGTCACCCAAGGTCACCCAGTCAGAGGTGCTAGAGATGGGAAAGCCACCAGAGTGGTAGTTGCCAGTTCTTAAACAAACATTAAAACATATTAACACTAAACTATGTAATTATATACACTTCTCCCTTGAATTGCAAGATCTGAGCAGCATGGCTATGCAAGGTTTTTTAAATAAATAAATAAATAAATACATACATACATACATACATACATACATACATACATACATACATACATACAGTTCTGCTATTCATCTCCAGGAAGTGTCCTGAGAAAGATGGGTCTCGTGCTTAACCAGGGCCCGGTTGCTGGCAGTGTGGGGGTCCCCAGGCTGAACATGGTGGCCTAGCCGACCCCCTTTCTTGTCATGGTGGTTCCATGTGGCAGCCAAGAAGGGTACTGGGTAGAGATGGGCATGACTAGGGAAAATGACGTTTTCGAGTTGTCGTGTGTCGGAGGCAGTCCGTTTCGGCTCGTTTCCGTTTTTCGCGAAATTTCGCAAAAATTAGTCGGTTCGTTTTTTCATTTTTTCGTTGTCGTTAGTACTGGTTGGGGGGGGTAGTGGGCTCCTGGAGGGAGCTGCAGGAGTCAGCCAGAGCCACAAGTGACGGACTGGCAGACTCTTTGCACCCGCTGTGTCTCATGTACTTGCATGTAGTGCAATGCAAGTAGATCTGGCTTAGGGTTAAGACGGGTTAGCGCAAGGGCTAGGGTTAGGCTAGTTACGGGTGAGGTTAGGGTGAGTATTGGGGTGCACCTCTGGGTGCCTCTCTGACCCACTTAGAAGGACAGTGTACTGGTGTATGGGTTAGGCTTAGGCTTAGGGTTCGGGTTTGGGCTACGATTAGTGGGCTGTTTATGCCCGATTGGCACATCCCAGAAGTCTCTGTGGTCAACCTGGCCAAGTGGCCATGCGATTGGTGGAAAATTTGCATGGTCCACTCCCATGGGCGAGCCCATCATTGCAAATGTGCAGGTGTAAAAAAATAAAATAAAATAAAATAAAATAAAATAAAATAAAATAAAATAAAATAAAATCAATGGAGACTTTTTTTTGCAAGAAAAACCCACTGCTGCTACTGTAAAAATTCAAGCATTTAAAATAGCTAATTTTCGCATGTTTCTGTGGTGCTTTGGTGGGGTTTTGGGCAACAAAAAAAAACCCCACCACTGGATGCGCCTGGACCCCACCACTGGATGCGCCCCGCACTGGATGCGCCCTCCCAGCCTGGTACAGTCAGCAAAACCTGGCCATGCGATTGGTGGAATGGCTCCAAAACTTTGCATGGTCCACTCCCATGGGCGAGCCCATCATTGCGAATGTGCAGGTGTAAAAAAATAAAATAAAATAAAATAAAATAAATTCAACGGAGACTTTTTTTTTGCAAGAAAAACCCACTGCTGCTACTGTAAAAATTCAAGCATTTAAAATAGCTAATTTTCGCATGTTTCTGTGGTGCTTTGGTGGGGTTTTGGGCAACAATTTCAAAAAAAAATATTGCGGTCGCCATTTTGGATCCCCCGCACTGCATGGCAAATGGATGCGCCCTCCCAGCCTGGTACCAGCAGCGCAGCAGTAGCAATAGCCAAGGAGAGGGGGCGGGGAACCCCCCCCCCAAATAAAACACCCTTCTGGCCTGGTAGGTGCCCTCAGACAGTTTTCGCCTACTTTTAGGGCCGGGAATCGGGTTTTTTTTTAACTTTTAAAAACTTTTTTTCTGTGCCGCTTGGCATTGCGCGATCGCCGCGATGCAAGTAACAAGCACGACAAATCAGACCAAATTGTTCGTTCGTCGGTTTGAGCTCGAATTCTGGCAGAGTAATTCCCGTTTCCGTTTCCGTAGAGTAACGAATACGAGTAACGGAAACAGAAACGGGAATACCGCTAAGTCGTGCCCATCTCTAGTACTGGGTCATACTGGGAGGCTTATATGGGTCAGGGGAGGTGTGCCACTCAACTGTTTATGGTTTGTACTTATGCTTTGGGGATAGGCTTAAGAGTAATACACAGATTTCAAATGCTGCAAAGGTGCTGTGCCCCAACCTCAGCATTGTTGAAGGGAGGAATTGTGTATATATAAATATAAACACACACACACACACACACACACACACACACAAGATGATATAATGATGAAATAATGGCAAACATTATTCCTTAATACATTTGCAGTTTTCATCCAAATAATCCCAATAATGTGATTTGTAATTGCAAATGATGCAAGTGCATAACTGTGGGATCTCTGTGGTTCAGCTTCTTAAGGGTTTAATATTTTGCCACTTGCTTGGTTGTGTTAATGACCTATTCTTGGTTCCATTTGAATTAATATGTGTATATGCCCAGAAGGCTTAGGGTATCTGGTGTATTTTTTAAAAAATGTTCTAAAGAATAATTAATTTTTGTGGGAAGAAAATTCTAAGGACTGAAGAATCCCATTTAGACAAACAAAGTGAGAGGAAAGTGGTCTATTGTTACTTCACTGGTAAACAGCAGTAGAACTCTTGTTTAATCCAGTATGCCAGGCATGTCCAAACTTCGGCCCTCCTGATGTTTTGGACCAAAACTCCCAGAATTCCAAGCCTGTATTTCCAATGGCAAAGGACTGTGGGACTTGTGGTCCAAAACATCTGGAGGGCCAAAGTTTGATGCACTCATCCCACATTTTCCATAAAGGAATGGGTGGGATTTGCATCTTTCAGTGCTGAGGGTATGCCGACACCCCAGAGAGGACTAATGTCTCATAATAATTAATTCAAGCATGCATTGCTGTGAACGTCCCAATAACAAGTGGGAAGCATCTGCACTCTCCTGGAGTGATATCTAAATATGACCAAAATCAAATTTAGGCACTTCACACATCCACTGGAAAGGCCATAGCTAACGACCCTTACTTAATGGTTGTTGGGAAAGGTTGCCTAGGTGGGACTTCTCACAACCTAGGCCACCTAAGGAGCCTATTCAGATCATGGTCCACTTATGAACTTAGTCAGGCTATTGTCCATCTAACGAGCCTATTCAGGCCTTTGTCCAAATTGTGAGCCTATTCAGACCAGGGGTGTGTGAAATCAAGGTGGGCTATAAAATGGAGGACTTGCTACTAACTTTCCTCAGACTGACAAAGCTGCTTGGATGAGTAGCGAAACATTTCAAACTCTCAAGAAAAGAAATCCAGTTGCCATGACTCAACTCCCAGAAAGGCATCATGCACGGACGTAGAATCATAGAATCATAGAATCCTAGAGTTGGAAGAGACCTCATGGGCCACCCAGTGTAACCCCCTGCCATGCAAGAACCTCCATCACAGGACGTCTGACAGATGGCCATCCAGCTTCTGCTTCAAAATCTCCAAAGAAGGAGACTCCACCACCCTCCTTTGGGGCAGCATCTTCCACTTCCCCATCCTGTAACCTATGCCGAGACCAATCCTGCAACCTGTGTCAGACTGGGCAAATGAAGAAGAGCCTACTGGGGCAGGAGGAAGACTCCACTTTCCCTCAACAGGAGAATGGCTGATGTCGACGTTAAGGACCCTTTCTTTCTCTTCTCTTGTTTATTTCAGGATGAAGTGGAATTCATTCTCATCTTCTTTTGTCATCCCGACACTAGGCCAGAAGGAAAAGGAGCACTTAATAAAACACACACACACCAAAAAAACAAAACAAAAAAACCACAAAAAAAACCACCACAACCCTCCAGTTTGGAGGTCTGAACTAGATGGCCTCCATCTGAAGGGTGGTTCCTTGATGTGACAGAAGACCTCTCATTCTCCCAGCACATGGCACATGCAAATCTGTTTTGTTTTGTGATGGGTCATGAATCTGGGAGTGAATTGAAGGAACTGTACGCCCAAGGGGGAAAAGATGTATCAGCAGGAAAACACCTTTTGTTTAACCTGTGATTTGAACCTTAAGTCCCAAGATCTTCTATAAGGCTGTCAGAACCTTCAGACACAAACAGGCAGGGGCATATCTGGGGGGGGGGAGAAGGGTACATCTGCCCCGGGTGCAGCTATCTGGGGGCACCTGGAGAGAGAGCAGCAGGAGGAAGCTGTGCACCCTCCCGCCACCCAGCAGTCCTCCTTTCCCCCAAGGCTTGGCGACAGCAACCCCTCCGCCACCGCGCGCCAGGCGGAGGGTGAAGCAGGCAGGCAGGCAGGAGCACGGTGGCTGTGGTGCCCTCCTTGTCCTCTTCCTCGCCTTGGTGGTAGAGGAGTAAGGTGCATGCACGTGTGTGAGCACCCACCCACCCCACGCCTGCAGGGTTCCCCCCCCCCGTTGGGTGTGATGTGGGGGCAGCGGCAGGAAGGGTGCCAAAACGAATGTTGTCTCCAGGCGCTCCAAATCCTGGCTACACCTCTGCACATGGGGCCACCTTTTTTATTGATGGCATCACCTTCAGAGGCTCATGTGGTCAGGCCAATGTGCAGGAGGCTTCACCAAGCAGGCTCTTGACTCCTTGATATGTATGGAAGTAGGCTGAGGGCCTTATATTAGGACAAGCCACTGAATACATATTTATTATACCACCAAAAATAAAGTAAATAAAACATGCACACAAACACACACATGCAAATACACAGACAGAATAGGACTGTGGTTCATCTTAAACTTGACTTAGTTTACAACCTCCAAATGTCTTAATCTGTCTTGGCCACACTCCACCAAAACGAATTTTTAAAAAATTATCATTTTGGACCTCATCCTTCATCCATTCTGCATCCCCACTTTGGAATCCGTTGAAGGCTTTGGTCCTGCTAGTTCACCTGCCAGCATCCACACCCTCAAAGTTCTCCAGTCTGGTTCTTAAAGACCTTCTGATGCTTTCCTTTCCAGGTTTGCCAACCATCAAGTTTGCCTCCTGGGGCCATAGCGTCTTTGTATTTGTATCTGTGCATACAAATTTCCAAGGGATGACTGTTGTGTTCCATACAACATATTGAGTTACCACATTTTCTGTCTTGCTGTAAAATGATGGAGGGAAATTGCTTTTCCTCCCTTTATTCCTCTTGCCGGGGAAAGCAGGGCTCAGCTGGCTTTGTGTTCTAGCTGTTGGGGACAGGTTCTTTATTAAGCACTTTTAAATTGTTCTAATGGTTTGATTGTTTTTCCACCTGAACTGTAAGCCATTCTAGGAATCTCCAAGGGATGGAAGAAGCAAAGTAAAAAGGCAGGGAGAGAGAGAGAGAAAGAGAGAAACCAGATCCACAGTAGTGCCAAGTATGAGGAAAGCACGGCTAAGCTCAGAGTCACAAACCCAACCATTGGCCTCATCTTTAAACAAATCGGGGGGGGGGGCGCGACCAGTTCCAAGTAACACCATGACCTGCAGGTATATACTTTGAGGAGGGCAACCAGGGGTGTTGCAAAACCTACATTTCAGAAGGTCTGAGGTTCATCGCCTAACAAATCCAGTTAAAATATGCACTTGCGTCTAGCTTGGCATGTATTCTTTCTTTCTCTGTATGCTTTGTTGGAAACTGCCCTGGGAGTGTGTTGCACTCTAGGGGCAGTCTATAAGTTTAGACAAACCCACAGACAAAGAAACAAACCAGGTGGCTAGTGATGGGAAGAGGAAAGGGTGAGTACTGTGTTAGATGCATTCACAAGTCCTTGAGAATATCCTTCACAATCCAGGGATCTAACCATATCTAGTTCGTACAACCTCGCATGCTGCCCGGGAGGGACCTTTCTGGACTGGAATTGCTGTCAATCTACCCAACACTAAACCAATTGTTTCCTCCTGTCTCTGGATTCAAAGAGGGAACCACCTCTTTTGTTCAGTGCTTCCCCCCCCCCCACCATTAAGTCTGCATTAAGTCTGTCCTTGAAAGCAGTCATGTTTACAGGTTTGCTGTTTGGTGTAGTCAACTACAAGCGGTGAAACCTCTGATTCTGTTTCCTACTAATGTCTCAGAATGGGTAATTAAGATTGCAAGTGAGTGTTGTTCTAGGGGCTATTCTGGGGGACTTGAAGCTATTCTGTTCTGCAAATACCTACACTTTGCTATGTAGCTAGAGGGATTTAACCAAACATTCAAAACTGTGCAACAGCCAGAGTCATGGGAGGACTTGCCTTTCTCTCTTAAGAGACAGACTAAGGCTCCAGACATTTTCCGTCAGCCCAGGGGGAAGGTATGGTTTGATTAGTTCGACCTCCAAATTGAGTGCTCTTCCCTTTCTGCAACGATGCCTCCCTCGCCCTTTACAAGCGACACCCTCCCTCCAGAACCCCATGCTGGATTTTCGACGGAAGGCTTTTGGCTTTCTCCCCCCCACACACACACACACTCCCTGGGCTCCTTTTCCCTCTGGTTCTGCAGCGCTTGTGCACCCCTGGCAAATGCGCAACAGCCCTCTACGGCAAGCCTGAACTGAAGCTATTAGAACGAAGACTCCGAGAAACCTCTGTAGAAGATGACAGCTCCTGACAAAATGAAAGGAGCATCTTGTTCAGATCTGCACTTAAAACAATCCAGAGGCCCATTAGTATTCCTCCTGCACAATCTAGATGGAGTAATAGCAACTCTATGAATAAAATTAAAATCAGGGAGCTTACACTTCAGGAGGGAGAGAGAGGGAGAGCTGCGCCCAAGTCCAGGCAGCATTACACTTTTTAATGATGGCTGAAGAAGCACTGAAGTGCTTGGACCATCCGTGAAAGCTGCCCCCCCGGGGGGGGGGAAGGGTGGTGTTGCTGGGAGCTTTTGGCTCTACCCAGCAGCCTTGGTTTCTCCTTTGGAGGAGGAGGAGGAGGAGGAGGTCGGAGGTGGGGGGGGGACACAATCAGGCTGCTGCTAAGGAGGGCGAAGCTGTTCTCTGCATTCTTTGCCTGCCGGATTTCCCTTTCTGGCCTCATCCCGCTCAAGAGTTCAGAGGCTTCGGTCTCTGGCTGTGGAGCCAGAGGAAGGGAGTTCGATTCCCCGATGGTGCCTTCAGGAAAAAGGACGAGCCTTCGTGGCCTCAGGCCAGCTGCAACTTTTCAGGGTGAACCCAGAAGGAGGGAAAGGTCAACTAGATCAGTGTACTCTTCATTTGGAAAACCCTGAAAAAGCTCTCCAAAAGGAAGAATTGACTTGGTGGCAGGTGGTGGCGGCAGTTATCATTTGCAACAGTGACAGCTGGCTGGAGAGCCCAGTGGTTTGGCTCTTTGGCTGTGGGGGCAGAGTTTGGGAGTTCGAATCTGCACGCTGCCTCCTGGGAGAAAGAGCCCGCCTGGGTGGCCGGGGGGGAGCGGGGGGGGTGGCAGCTGCACCGTCCCAGGGCAGCCCCAAGAAGAAGGCAATGAGGAACCACATCTGAGTATTTACTACCCGGGAAAAGGTTGTCCATATCCCAGCATTGACTTGGCAGCCCATGATTGGGGTTATCTTATGTTTCAGGGGCTGAGACGAAGCACTCAGAGAGGACAATGGGACTCAGAGAGGACAGTGGGAAAATGGAGGGATCGATGAGCTGGGGGAAGTATTGTTTTAGAGCGGATGACCCCTCCGGTTTTCTGTTACTATACATTGCTGTTTTCCAAAGGGAGTTACGGTGTAACTGAAATCTTTCCTCGAGTGAGGACAGAAAGAAACAATGCAGTGGGCACCTCCTTAGATCCAATGCCCGCCTATCCTGGCAGGAGTTTGCCTCAGCTCCACCCATTGTCAATTAGTCGATGGCTGTTCTGTGATTAGTCCTCAAGAGGTACGCATGGATTTCCTTTGCAAGCTTGATTCCCCAAGCATGGCTTTTTGATGGAACTGCATTCCTAGCCAGGGGTGAGGGTGGGGGAGGGGGTGGGGGTGGGAAACATAATGTTAGGAGTTGTGCCTTTCTCTCAATGTGGGATTTGTCCCTCAGCCTTGCCACAAACTGTTGAGGGGAACAGTACTAGAGCCTCCATTGAAGGCTTGACTTAAACCCTTTCCAGTTGGCCAAATGAGCAAAGCATTATCAGCTTCCTTTGGGGATCAGCTTCAGCTCACCCCTGTCCACCTTCCAGGCTGCAACTAGAATGTCCAAGAGAGAGGGGGAAGGGGGGAGGGAGAGAGAGAGAGAGAGCAGGCGAATCAGACATGAAGAAGTGACTTCCTTCTGAAGGAGTCATATTTGTTCGGAGATTAGGACATATATACTCCACTGTTGCATGGGGAAAATCAAAGCCGTTTACCATGATGGGATTTCACAGCCCAGCCAATAGTGAGCACAATAAATAAATAAAAATAAAAGCCAGGAGCAATAATAGAAGCAGGAGATTGCTCCATGCTTGACATTCAACAATCCCTTCCTTTTGAAAGAGCCTTCCGTAAGAGATGGGAACGCTGTAAGAAAGGACAATGCCGGTTGTAACAATGACTAGCGGCCAAAATCAATAGCATTCTTAACTGGTTTCGAATTTTAGGATGGAGTTCATTAACTCCAGAAGATCATTGAAGCGATAGTCCAACTCCGTGGGTCAATGGGATTGGAAGCACTGCCCGACTCGGCTGAATGCAGGCACTGGATTCCAATAGCTTCCGTTCCATCCCACACTCTAAATCATCACTTTGGGCTGAAAGACATGAGGTTCCACTTTCCAGGTGAGTCTCCCTTCATTACAGCATCTCCTTGTTGCCGTTTTTAACCTGTGCCCTTCCCGTGGGCCTCTTTCCCTTATGTCACATTCTGGCTGAATATCTGTTCAAAGGCATGCCCAAGCAGACAATTTGACCTCAACAGTGTACAGGTGTTGTTTTTGTTATTATTTGAGGTCACAGAACATGAGTGAAATGGAGGTTGCCGATGGGCTTCATAAGGATGGAGATGTCACTCCAGATTTTATTGTGAACTTTATTGGTTTAGCACATTGGATAGCTCCCAGAAGTTCTGGGTAAAACCTAGAATGTATTTATTTTCTTTAAAACCACAGTCACCACTAGCCACCACTCTCCAAAACAGCAAAAACAGACAAACTGGTCACAAATAATAATAAATGTAGGCAGACAAACTGGAACAAGTTCAGAGAAGGTCAAAGGGGATGTACAGTAATCAAGCTCTCTAAGGAAAAACCCAAAGATCTGGACATGTTTAGCTTTGAGGAGGGGGGGAGACTGTGAAGAGATAGGATAGCATTTTTAAAATAAAAGGCAATCCTACAAAGGGGGTGGGGGTGGAGGAAAGATCAATTTTCAGTAATCCCAAGAGCAGGACATTTAAAATGGGTTCAAGTTAGAGGAAGCTAGATTTAGGTTGAATATCAGGAAAATCTTCCTAACTGTTAGATCAGTATCCAATATTGGCAAACTGATTCATATTTGTGGGAAAAATCAGATTGGGTGGACTGCAAAGATGTTTTTTTAAAAAGAAAATTTTAAGTATTTGTTAGACCAATCCTTAAAGCCAGCTGTCTGAAAGTTGACCCATTTACTCCCTTCTTTAGCTTCTGTACTGCCTCCGAAGTTAATGCACATCAGTGCCAAAGCAATAAAAGGACAGCCATTTGGGTTTCCCGGCACAAATCAATGGGAAACTTCAGAAGGGTAATTTGGATCAAGACCCAAATCAGATCATTCTGGGCTAATCTGGGATCCATTCCAAAGATCCAGGTTGGCCTCCAAGGGGAATCGGGACTTTTGCCTTGCTCGCCATGTTCCTGTCAAATAATAGGCCCCCTTCCCTTGTTCTGGCTGGTGTAGGAAATGAGGCAGGAATGGGAAGGAAACTATATGGCTGTTTTTGTTTTGCTAAGAATAGCAATTTCTGCTCCTGAGCACAGTCTTTTGCTAAATGCTTCTCGTTCACTGAAGTGGTAAAATGTGACAATGTAATGGCCCTCGGTTGTCTATCAAGGGGTCTGCTTTCTTCCAGTAAGGAAAGAGAAGGAGAGAGAGAGACAGAGAGAGATTTTTAGCAGGGGACAATTGTGTGTGTAAAGAAAACTTAAGTGCCCTGAATAAGGGTCTCTGGATAGCATGGGAGTTTAATCGTCTATTACAGAGACTCGTGTTCTGATGCCTTCCTGCTCCATAAATATAGAGGGCGCAAGGGCAGGGAGGGGGTCTGCTTCTCTGGCGGCAATGCCGAGGACGAAGGAGCACTTCCCCTTCCGAGTCAGAAGACAACAGGAATCTGCCCGGAGGATGCAAGCCATGGAAAGGAAAAGAACCATAGTGTCTAGATCAGGGGTCCTCAAAGTTTTCAACCAGCGGGCCGGTCCACCACCACCCAGACACCACTGGGGGCCGGATCACAGTCCAAAAGCAGCTGCAGAGGCTGGCTTGCTCACAAAACAGGGGGTAGGTGGGGGGGTTGCAATTGGTCCCAGGGGCCGGATTCAGGACCTTGTGGGGCCGCATCCGGCCCCGGGGCCTTAGGTTGAGGACCCCTGGTCTAGATCAAGGGAGGTGATAGTACCATTCTCTTCTGCTCTGGTCAGACCCCACCTGGAGTACTGTGTCCAGTTCTGTGCACCTCAATTTAAAAAGGATGTTGACAAACTCCAGCGGGTGCAGAGGAGGGCGACCAGGATGGTTGAGGGTCTGGAAGAAATGTCTTATGAGGAACGGCTTAGGGAACTGGGAATGTTTAGCCTCTCTAAAAGAAGACTGAGAGGGGATATGATAGCTATGTTTAAATATTTGAAAGGATGTCATATTGAAGAGGGAGCAGGTTTGTTTCCCATGGCTTCAGAGACTAGGATTTGGGGCAGTGGTTTCAAACTACAGGAAAAGAAATTCCATTTGAACATTAGGAAGAACTTTGTGACAGTTAGAGCTGTTCGGCAGTGGAATATGCTGCCGCGGAGGGTGGTGGAGTCTCCTTCTTTGGTGGTTTTTAAGCAGAGGCTGGATGGCCATCTGTCGGAAATATTGTGAAGGGGTTCCTGCATGGCAGGGAGTTGGACTAGATGGCCCATGAGGTCTCTTCCAACTCTATGATTCTATGATTCTAGATTTCAGAGGCTGTGAAGACAGGCACAGCACAGCTTCCTCTGCTGTCCTTGCCTAGTAAGAAATGGGGGTGGGGGTGGGGGCATCCCTTTATATGCACCAGACAGCTTTGGGGAATCAAAGAATCAAAATTTGGAAATGTAATTTTCGGGGGGGTGGAAACCGGCCATGCAGCCAAGGGAGGGGGACTCTTGCTTTAGTGCCAAAAAGGAATTTTTCAAAACTCTTGTTTGGGATGGGCAGTTCCAAATTCAGAAGTCCATCTGGACAGCTTTTGCAACCCTCATCCACTTTCACCAGGGGGCAGAATCTGTTGCTTTCATTTCTCCTCCCTCATTATTGTCTCTCGTGATTAAGTGTATCCTTCATCCTCTCCAGAATGTTCTGTTCTATCCAGGCTGAAAACACTTGAACTAGAGAGGCCTCTTAGCACCACCAATTTCTAATACGTGCATGCGAACAAGGTGGAGGAATGGGTCTCATTTGCAACCTCCATCATCATGCGCAGCTCAACCCCTTGGTCAGCAGGGATGGGCTACAGGGCTCCATCATGATGGTCATCAAGTGGCCAAGTTTGATTCCACTGTCAACCTTGATGGAATGGTCTGTGGCTTGGACCAATTACTTTCTCATCCAGTTCTGGGAACCCCACAGGCAGCAAGGAAGAGAGGGAGGGAGGGAGGGAGGGAGAGGTTGGCTGGCAGGACTGCTTTTGAGGTGTGTCTGATCCTGAGATAAGCCCTGATCATCAAGTAAAAGGACAATTTATAGGTAAAGAAAATCCTGCATTCACACATAATACAGTAGCTCTCTGCCTTTGAGCAAAATCAAAGTGCAATGTTGTGGAAATACTTTTTTTCTTGGGCCACAGAGATGTTAGAACATAAGAACATAAGAAGAGCCATGCTGGATCAGGCCAAAGGCCCATCTAGTCCAGCTTCCTGTATCTCACAGTGGCCCCACCAGATGCTTTTGGAAGCGCATGAGACTAGATCTCTGTCTCCTGATGCCACTCCCCTGCATCTGGCCCTTGAACTACCCTGGTTTAAAGCCTAGAGATTACACATCTCCATCATGGTTTGTAACCCGTGATGGACTTTTCCTCTAGGAATCTGTCCAATCCCCTTTTGAAGGCATCCAGGCCAGATGCCATCACCACATCCTGTGGCAGGGAGTTCCATAGACTTACAACGCGCTGGGTGAAAAAATATTTTCTTTTGTCAGTTCTTACTCTCCCAGCACTCAATTTGAGTGTATGTCCCCTAGTTCTGGTATTTTGAGAGAGGGAGAAGAGCTTCCCTCTATCCACTTTACTCATACCCTGCATTATTTTGTATGTCTCAATCATATCCCCCCTCAGGCGCCTTTTTTCCAGACTAAAGAGCCCCAAATGTTTTAGCCTTTCGTCATAAGGGAGGTGCCCCAGCCCAGTAATCATTTTGGTCGCACTCTTCTGCACCTTTTCCAGTTCCACTATGTCTTTCTCGAGATGCGGTGACCAGAATTGTACACAATACTCCAGATGCGGCCTTACTATTGTTTTGTATAATGGCATTATAATGTTGGCTGTTTTATTTTCAATCCCCTTTTTGATAATCCCTAGCATGGAATTGGCCTTCTTCACCGCTGCCACACATTGGGTAGACACCTTCATGGAGCTGTCCACCAACACAGCAAGATCTCTTTCCTGATCTGTCACGGATAACTCAGAGCCCATGAGTTGATAGATAAAGTTTTGATTTTTCGCCCCAATATGCATTACTTTACATTTGGCTACATTAAAACGCATTTGCCATTTCTCAGCCCATTCCCCCAGTTTGGAGAGATCCTTCTGGAGCTCTTCACAATCTTCTCTGGTTTTTACCACACGGAAAAGTTTTGTGTCATCTGCAAACTTGGCCACCTCACTGCTTACCCCTGTCTCCAGGTCATTTATGAACAGATTGAAAAGCACCGGTCCCAGGACAGAGCCCTGGGGCACACCGCTTTTCACCTCTCTCCATTGTGAAAATTTCCCATTGACATCTACTCTTTGTTTCCTGGATCTCAACCAATTCTCAATCCATAAGAGGACCTGCCCTCTTATCCCCTGACTGTGCAATTTTCTCAGCAGCCTCTGGTGAGGGACTGTGTCAAAAGCCTTTTGAAAATCCAGATAGACTGTATCCACCGGTTCACCCAAATCTACATGCCTGTTGACCTTTTCAAAAAATTCTAAAAGATTTGTCAGACAAGACTTACCCTTGCAGAAGCCATGCTGATTTTCTCTCAGCAAGGTTTGTTCTCCTATGTGTTTTAAGATTTTCTCTTGGATGAGGCTTTCCACCATCTTCCCTGGGACAGATGTAAGGCTAACTGGCCTGTAGTTTCCCGGGTACCCCCTCCTTCCTTTTTTAAAAATTGGTGTGACATCTGCTATCCTCCAGTCCCACGGCACTGTGCCCGTTTTAAGAGTCAAGTTGCATATTACCGTTAAGAGATCTGCCATTTCATTTCTCAGTTCCCTAATAACCCTTGGGTGGATGCCATCTGGGCCCGGGACTTGTTAATCTTCAATTTATCAATTAGTCCTAAAACATCTTCTCTTTTATCCTGTATTTGATTTAATTCTTTAGTCAAGAGGGGCCGTTCAGGCAGCGGAATCTGCTCAAGGTCTTCTGTCGTGAAGACAGATGCAAAGAACTCATTTAATTTCTCTGCAATTTCCAAGTCCTCCTTAATCTCCCCTTTTCTTCCCTCACCATCCAGAGGGCCAACTGGTTCCCTGGCAGGTTTTCTACTTCTAACATATTTAAAGAAGCTTTTATTATTACCCTTTATATTGCTAGCCATGCGTTCCTCAAAATCTTTCTTTGCCTCTCTTATCATCTTCTTACATTTCTTTTGCCAGAGTTTGTGTTCCTTTTTATTTTCCTCATTTGGGGAGAATTTCCATTTACAGAAAGACCTCTCCTTGCGATTTAGAGCCTCTCTAACTCCACTCGTTAACCATGCTGGTGCCCTCTTGGACATAAATGAGCTCTTCTTTCTTTGTGTTACAGAAGTGGTCTTAAAGGCGGCATGAGCAAATGCTTCACAAATCTTCACCAGTGAATCATGGTACAAAATCAGGAATATGGAAAGTATACAGAAATCCAAAGCAGCAAAACCAAGAATAGCAAAACCTACAAGTTTAGCAATAAAACACTTAGGACAGAGAAAAAGAGATTATGTGTGTATGTTTATTTTTTAAATTGCTAACATTTGGTTTCTTGCTAAACAATGAGAATGTACTGGCAGGGGTAAGAAACTAAGGAGATTTAAAAAATAATAATCTTGTCTGCTTCCCCTCCCTTTCTATACTAATAAAAGAGAAGGCATCCTTTATGTTGATTGAAGCAGTGAAGAGGTGGTGGTAACTCCGATGTTAGCAGAGTAGTCAATCCATTGCATGTTTTCATTCAAACCTTAAAGGAGCTTTCCAAAGAGCTGAACCTGTCGGGGTGGGAGAAGGGGCGGATGAACAATTTTGGGCCAGGCCAATAGAATTCAGACTTGAATCTGAATCTATAGGCCCACTGACCTGACATCAACCAGGACGCAAGAAATCTGACCTGTTCCTGCTTTCTCTTCTCTCACACATTTCCACTTCTGGCAGAACAAAAGTAGAAATAAGATTTCACATAGCCAACATCCTGTTAATATGGAAAGTCGGGGGTAGCCTTTTCAATTCTCCAAGGCTATTTATGCAGCACCTTACTTAAACAGATTTAGACCTGGCCATCTTAATGGGGTCATTAATACCTGCCACTTTGTACAGCGGTGAAATTACGTGCTGGATTTTGCTATTTAATATTTCTGGCCAAGAAAGGCTATGCCAAAGTAGGAAAGGATGCTGTTCAGATCAGGCCCCTTATTATACCTTTAAAAGGCACAGTAAAGAGGAAAGGAAGCCAGACTCTACCCCAGTTACTTTTATTTATAAGCTGGAGTGTGAACATCTCTGTAGAAGCAAGGAAGTATTTCAGGCGAGGGGCTGGCTGTCCCTTGTGTCTCAAGCCCTTGGAGGAGCTTCCGAGAGGCCGTAGGATGGTGATACATATTCTGACTGCTCTGAAAGGAAGTGTGGGGGCTGACAAGCGTGACAATTTGTATGCAAAGAGTTGGAAACACTGCCAGGAGGGGCAGTTGCAGCTTAAGGTAACACTTTCAGATGTGGTAAAACAACACAAAGCGGCATGTAGGTCTGAGCCAGTAAGAAACCGTGTGTTCGGCCAACATTTTAATTTCTGTCTAAAGGACTCCTCTGACCTTGGTTTCTCATGGCTTGTTGGAATAGGGGATCAAAATATCTGTAGAGGTGGCTCACGTCCAAAGGAGATCCCTCCCCCTCATGAGTGTTGTCATATTTACCACAGTCCCCTCCAGCCATTCCAGATTGTGGCAGGACAGGAGCTGTGCACAAGGACCCCCTCCTTCTCCACCACTGAGCCCCTCTCCATCCACTGGAAAAGTCTGAAGGGAGACTGTAAGCCGGCATTGGGCTGAATGGGGTTACAATGTTCCATGCAGTCAAGAATTGTGGATCAGGACTTTGAGTTGTGATGAAGAGTCTGTAACGTAGTCAGCAGCCTCCTGTTGCAATCTCTGTGCTAGGAAGAAGATGGTTTCAACTTCCCTCTGCCATTTGCCAGTGGGTAGGGGGGCTGCCTAGATGCCCTAAGCACATCCGATCTCACTTGATTTTGGAAGCTAAGCAGGGTCGGCCCTGGTTAGTACTTGGATGGGCAACCAACAGGGAATATCAGGTGCTGTAGGCGCTTGGAGTAGGAACTGGCAAGCCACTCCAGTACTCCTGCCAAGAAAACTCCATGGACATGGAGTCACGTAGAGTCGGTCACGACTGTAATGACACAACACAACACAACACACACACACACACACACACACACACACACACACACACACACACACACATGGGAGGCTGTATATGGAGATGTAAGGGCCAATGCCAGAGATTTGTGATTCTGTAAACCTAAAGGGAGATTGTGGAATCCCCAGTTGGCCAGTACCACTCAGTGACTGGGCACAGCTCCCATTCTGAATTGCTTTTTTGCTCTTACAGGTATCAGTGCACAGCCTGACCTGGGAGGTTGTGTAGTGTTATGACTCAATACAGGATCCCTGACCGGCTCAGCCAGTCTAGAAAGAAGACTTGCGGTCTCAAATAATGGGAAAAAATAACACAGCAGTAGTAACAAATGACAGAGGAAACAGTGGGGCATAGGAAAAGGTGGATATTCTCACTTCTAAGATTTGTTCAGGGTTGGGCTGCCTTGAGGCCTACAGTCTTGACATCAAGATGGACCAACATATTGGTCAATATCTTAAGTGTTGCAAGTTTGTTTAAGGCCCAAGTGGGAGGTAGGTTGTATTGGGCTGGTTCTGTTTTGTTTCATTGAGTTTTGATTTATTTTCTCTCTCTTTTTGTATAAGTTGTTTTACGTTTTGTACGGTAGTTTTATAATTAAATAATGAAAAGAATGGACCAACATAAAATAACAATAAGGAAGTATAAAGGAGGAGATAGAAGACTTTTAAAGCTTTTAATACTTAACCCCTCTTTTTTCTAAGCATGTTTTTAAAACTTTTACATGTCATAGAATCACATAGGGCCATCCAGTCCAACCCCCTGCCATGCAGGAACCCCCGTCATAGTACTCCCGAGTCCCGACTTATTCCCATCCAACCTCTGCTTAAATAACTTCCAAAGAAGGAGATTCCACCACCCTCTGTGGCAGCATATTTATTTCATCAGTTTTAATTATCATCATACCATTAATTGTTTTTAACCTGCAATTCATTCTCCTCTTGTTGTTAACTTGTTTTACCATTCAGAGCCACCCTGGGGTCCCTCACTGTAGGAAAGGTGGCCTACAAGTGATACACATAAATAACATAGAATAAACTTGTGCTATGTACGTCTTTCCATCACAGAACTGTAATTAGTGAAACATATGTACTTATATGTAGATGATGCCTTTTGATTCCCAAGACCCTTGCTCTTGAGTAAGTGGGTTTGGTGATCAAGGATCAAGGATCAAGTCTGAGGGAGCAGCTGTAGTTACCTGTAACACTTGTGCCATGTTTGTCATCTTGACAAAACGCACAGAGAACTACACTTGCTGCAAGTGCAAGCTGGTTGCACTATTAGAAGAGACGGTCCAGCAGCTAGAGGCCTGCATATCGAACCAGCAACATATTAAGGAGCTTGAGCAGTTCTTGGACAGAGCGGAACAGACTATCCAAGTCCAAGAAGAGGCAGGGCACACTTCTGAGGATGTAATCACTTCCCCAACCCAGGAGGTAGATGTGTGGAGGAATGTGACTCAAAGGAGTAGAAGGCCAAGGGATCGCTCAGAGAGTCTCATATTGTACAATCAATTTGAGGCTCTTTCCCTCATCACACCTCATGAGGCACACACCGAGGAACAACTGGTTCCACCTGAGGATCTCTCCCTCATCACAATTGATGAGATACAGGATCAGGTACATGTAGAAGAACAAGCTGCAGGAGAGAAGCTCCTTCTGCTAGGGGATTCTATAATTAGAAATATGGAGGGATGGAATTGTGATGAGCATGATAACCGTATGGTCACTTGCCTGCCAGGTGCAAAGATTGCAGACATCACGAGAAATCTAGATAGCTTGTTAGAGAGAACGGGGAAGGAGACAGTGGTCATGATACATGTTGGTACCAATGATGTCGGGAAGGCCAAGTGGTCAGTCTTGGAAGCCAAGTTCAGGTTGTTAGGAAGAAGATTGAAGTCCAGGGCTTCCAAGGTAGCATTTTCAGAAGTGCTACCTGTTCCTCATGCAGGATCCACCAGGCAGGCAGAGCTCAGAAGCCTCAATGCGTGGATGAGGCGATGGTGTTGAGAGGAGGGCTTTAGATTTGTCAGGAACTGGAGAACATTTTGGGACAAGCCAAACCTGTTCAGGAGGGACAGGTTGCACTTGAATCATGATGGGATCAGATTGCTGGCATTCAACCTCAAAAAGGCTGCAGAGCAGCTTTTAAACTGATAACTGGGGGAAAGCCGAGAGGAGCTGAGTGGCATCCGGTTCAGAAAACCTCATCCACAGGGAATGAGGTTGGAAAGGGTAGAGAATCACATAGAGATGACATAGCAGGTATTAGTACTGGGAGAATAATGGAATGTGATCGTTTGTCTACTGAAAATAAAAGCTGTGGGGGGGGAGAACAAAGCAGCAGCTGTTGTTGCAGAACCCACTGTACAGGTGCTTCTACGCCAATGCTCGAAGCCTCCGACCAAAAATGGGAGAACTTGAACATTTGGCAGCTAGGGATAACATTGATATAATAGCCATAACAGAAACCTGGTGGAATGTAGAGAACCAGTGGGATACAGCAATCCCAGGCTATAAACTCTATAGAAGGGATAGAGAGGGGCGGGTTGGAGGGGTAGCCATCTACATTAAAGAAGGGGTAAAATCCAGCAGAATGGAGATGGACAGAGGGTCTGACTCCACCATAGAATCGCTGTGGGTTAAACTACCAGGTCCAAGGAGTGATGTGATAGTTGGGGTATGCTATCGCCCATCAGATCAAAAACTTGAGGGGGACCTCGAAATGAGGAGACAAATCATGGAGGTGTCTCAGAAGGATAGAATAGTAATCATGGGGGACTTCAATTATCCCCACATTGACTGGGCCAATGCGAGCTCTGGGCAAGAAAGAGAAACCGGGTTTCTTGACTTGCTGAATGACTGTGCCTTAGAGCAACTTGTCATGGAGCCCACCCGAGAACAGGCAACTCTGGATCTAATACTGTCTGATACTCAGGCCCTGGTCAGGGATGTGAATGTTACCGAGCCTCTGGGGAACAGTGACCATGCTGCAATCTCCTTTGCCATGCATGTTGGAGGAAGAGTGTCAAGCAAATCAGACATAAAAACCCTTGATTTTCGAAGGGCAAACTTCCCTCAGATGAGGAAACTAGTTAGAAAGAAATTGAAGGGGAAGGTTGGAAGAATCCAATCTCTTCAGAGTGCATGGAGCCTGTTTAAAACAACGGTAACAGAGGCCCAGCACAAGTGCATACCACAAAGAAAGAAGAGCTCCTCTAAGTCCAAGAGGGCACCGACATGGTTAACGAGTGGAATTAGAGAGGCTCTAAAGCGCAAGGAGAGGTCTTTCTGTAAATGGAAATCCTCCCTAAATGAGGAAAATAAAAAGGAACACAAACTCTGGCAAAAGAAATGTAAGATGATAAGAGAGGCAAAGAAAGATTTTGAGGAACGCATGGCTAGCAATATAAAGGGTAATAATAAAAGCTTCTTTAAATATGTTAGAAGTAGAAAACCGGCCAGAGAACCAATTGGCCCTCTGGATGGTGAGGGAGGAAAAGGGGAGGTTAAGGAGGACTTGGAAATTGCAGAGAAATTAAATGAGTTCTTTGCTTCTGTCTTCACGACAGAAGACCTTGAGCAGATTCCACTGCCTGAACGGCCCCTCTTGACTAAAGAATTAAATCAAATACAGGTTAAAAGAGAGGCTGCTTTAGGACTAATTGATAAATTCAAGATTAACAAGTCCCCGGGCCCAGATGGCATCCACCCAAGAGTTATTAGGGAACTGAGAAATGAAATGGCAGATCTCTTAACGGTAATATGCAACTTGTCTCTTAAAACAGGCACAGTGCAGTGGGACTGGAGGATAGCAGATGTCACACCAATTTTTAAAAAAGGAAGGAGGGGGGACCCAGGAAACTACAGGCCAGTTAGCCTTACATCTGTCCCAGGGAAGATGGTGGAAAGCCTCATCCAAGAGAAAATCTTAAAACACATAGGAGAACAAACCTTGCTGAGAGAAAATCAGCATGGCTTCTGCAAGGGTAAGTCTTGTCTGACAAATCTTTTAGAATTTTTTGAAAAGGTCAACAGGCATGTAGATTTGGGTGAACCGGTGGATATAGTATATCTGGATTTTCAAAAGGCTTTTGACACAGTCCCTCACCAGAGGCTGCTGAGAAAATTGCACAGTCAGGGGATAAGAGGGGAGGTCCTCTTATGGATTGAGAATTGGTTGAGATCCAGGAAACAAAGAGTAGGTGTCAATGGGAAATTTTCACAATGGAGAGAGGTGAAAAGCGGTGTGCCCCAGGGCTCTGTCCTGGGACCGGTGCTTTTCAATCTGTTCATAAATGACCTGGAGACAGGGGTAAGCAGTGAGGTGGCCAAGTTTGCAGATGACACAAAACTTTTCCATGTGTTAAAAACCAGAGAAGATTGTGAAGAGCTCCAGAAGGATCTCTCCAAACTGGGGGAATGGGCTACGAAATGGCAAATGCGTTTTAATGTAGCCAAATGTAAAGTAATGCATATTGGGGCAAAAAATCAAAACTTTATCTCAACTCATGGGCTCTGAGTTATCCGTGACAGATCAGGAAAGAGATCTTGGTGTGTTGGTGGACAGCTCCATGAAGGTGTCTCCCCAGTGTGTGGCAGCGGTGAGGAAGGCCAATTCCATGCTAGGGATTATCAAAAAGGGGATTGAAAATAAAACAGCCAATATTATAATGCCATTATACAAAACAATAGTAAGGCCGCACCTGGAGTATTGTGTACAGTTCTGGTCACCGCATCTCAAGAAAGACATAGTGGAACTGGAAAAGGTGCAGAAGAGAGTGACTAAAATGATTCCTCGGCTGGGGCACCTCCCTTATGAGGAAAGGCTAAAACATTTGGGGCTCTTTAGTCTGGAAAAAAGGCGCCTGAGGGGGGATATGATTGAGATGTACAAAATAATGCAGGGCATTAGTAAAGTGGATAGAGGGAAGCTCTTCTCCCTCTCACAAAATACCAGAACTAGGGGACATACACTCAAATTGAAGGCTGGGAGAGTAAGAACTGACAAAAGAAAATATTTTTCACCCAGCGCGTTGTAAGTCTATGGAACTCCCTGCCACAGGATGTGGTGATGGCATCTGGCCTGGATGCCTTCAAAAGGGGATTGGACAGATTCCTGGAGGAAAACTCCATCACAGGTTACAAACCATGATGGAGATGTGTCCCCTCCAGGCTTAAAACCGGGGTCCTTCAAGGGCCAGATGCAGGGGGAGTGGTAGCAGGAGACAGATATCTAGTCTCATGTGCTCCCAGATGCATCTGGTGGGGCCGCTGTGAGATACAGGAAGCTGGACTAGATGGGCCATTGGCCTGATCCAGCATGGCTCTTCTTATGTTCTTATGTTCTTATGTTAAGGACATTATCCTGTGGATTCTCTCTCTCTCTCTCTCTCTCTCTCTCTCTCTCTCTCTCTCTCTCTCTCTCTCTCTCTCAAAGGCTGTTTTGCTTTCTAATGGGGTAGCAAGGAGATGCATTAACTGGAGCTAATACATCTGGCAAGTTCATGCAAACTGGAGGCAATGACACACCATTGTCTTGGGGGGGAGGAAATATAAGCCCAGCGGGTGAGGTTGTGATTAAGCCCAGGGCGGCAGAAAAGCGAGCCAATGAAGGCATCTGGCAGGGAAATTGGCCAGAGAATGAGGACAAAGTGCGTGGGCAGGGAAGATGTGTGGGCCTTGTCAACATAGATCCGCCTCTCTTCCTGTTTACAGTAAGAGTTCGTTTTCTGTATTTATTGAAGTTGGCAGTGACTGTAAATGTAAGTGGTGGGTTCAGCAGCCAGAGGGAGACGAAGCGTCAGCAGAATTACAGGACACTCCCAGCTCTTTCTGTGCAACTTAGCAAGAGAAGCCCAAGGGGGGGGGGGAGAGAGAGAGAGAGAGAGAGAGAGAGAGAGAGAAATACAAATGCCAAGGCATAAAAGTGCAGGGACCAAACAGCGCTGTCTTTTCCCTGAGCTTGGTTGGCTGGTGGGAGTTAGGAAGAGGCTGAAATCCCCTCCTGCTGCACAGACAGAGCAGATGGATGGCAGGATTTGCATCTGGTTCCAGAGATGTACCCACCAAGGGATCATTTTTCTGCTAGCAGCTATTCCCTGCCAGTAGAGAAGGAGAGGAAGAGATGGACCAAAGGAAGAGATGCAAACCCAAAATTTCTCAAGCTGAAGGACAAAGCCACCCAAGTTGGGCTAGGGCCCTTCTTCTCAAACTTGGTGCCCACAGATGTTCTTGGGCTGTAGCTACCAGAAGCTTTCACCCCAAAAGTCTAAGAAAATTAGAGGACCCCAAGTTTGAGAATCACTAGGTTTGGGCAAGGATAGTCCTGATTTCCAGCATCCCTGCCCTGGAGAGGAACAGGGTGCAGCACAGCTTGAGTTGGCCCTCAGCCACCTTGGGCTAGATGGGGATTAAGGTGAAGTCTACCAGTCTTCTCACCACCATGTAATTGCCTGCTCTCCAAGAATAGGTAGGTTAGCAGTGAGTGGGACTCAAATACTAGTTTGGTGTGGCTGGGCTTAGAAACTTCAAGTAAATATGGTCCACAACCACTTGCATCCCTAATGGTTACATCCATACCTATACTAATTGCTACAAGAAGTATTGTGTCAGACTCATGCAAGCGCAAATGCATGATGGGGACATGTAGAGAAGTAGGGAAACCCTATCCCAAATCAGATGGTTCCTGCCCTCAAGCACAGGTAGCAGCATCTTAGACCTTTGCCAGTTAAGGGCAAAGACTTGAAAAGACTTGGAAGTAACTTCTGATGGAACAGGAATCAGGATTACAGAAACCCTGTACACGGGAACTCTGATAAGGCCATGTTCTTGAATGTGACTGATCTGTAAGTGCGATTGTCGGAATGTGACTACTGAGAATCTTGTAGATCTTTATCGTCAAGGGCCTGAACCTGATGGTTCATTTCATCTTGGGTAAACCCACTGACTCATTGCAAAGTGGTGAGTCAACGCTGGGCAAATCCCTTGGAACTCTTCTAGTGGGGATTCTCAGGCCAAGGGATCCAGGAAAAGGGTTAAGCAAATCCCCAGAAAAATACAAATAGCAAATCCCCACTGGTTCAACTGCCTTACCCCTCTGTGTTGCTCTTTCACCTATTTACACAAACACAACTCATCCCGGATAGTATTCAGCCCCGCCCCCATAGTGGCACAGCGACACAGCAGATGGATGGGGAGATGTCCGACCAATTTGCCTCTAAGGCCCTTACTTCACGAGGCGCGGCGCTCCGCAGCGATATTGCCTTTGATTTGAATTCGGAGGCAGTCACGTGGCGGTCACGTGTTCTCACTTCGCTCCCGCCCCTGTTTCTCAGTACTCACGAGCTGCAGTTTTAGGACCGATTCGAGCACAACCTCACGTGCTCCCTTCGCATTCGCATGCCACTTTTCAACGTTCGTTATTTCCCATCTGTCCTTTAAAAAAATTCCTACCGACGGCGTATCGATGCACTGATGCTGGACTGTCAGTTGCAATGGCTCTACTGATTTCAACTGTTTCCTGGCATCATTGGCAGCCCCCCCGCCCCCGCCCCCGCTACTCGGGGGGAGCCCCGCATGGCACAGCCGCCCGCACCTCCGCCGCTTGCACGCTGCCTGCCCCGGGTGCCCTGCTCTGGCCGGGCAAGGCGGCAGCGGCTTCTCCTGCTCCCGCCGCCGCCGCCGCTACTTGAGCGAGGAAGTAACAGCGCAAAGCGATGAAACGATATAGCAATGCATCGATATCCCTGTTTGAATGTTTTTTAAAAAAACTTGAAATAAAAGCCAAAAAACGAGACCACACGTCACATTGGGAGCGAAGCAAGGGCCGTTATTTCACGAAGTACTTCGCTTCGCAGCGGGATTGCCTTCGCTTTGAATGTGAAGCCGGTCACGTGGTCTCCCTTCGCCCCCACCCCTCTTTCTCTGTCCTCACCATGCGAAATTTTAGGATCGAATCCATTACTACCTCACGTGCTCCCTTCGCATTCGGAAGCTTACTTGCAACGTCCGGTTTCTGCTTTCTTTTATTTTTTAAAAAAAATTACCACGGCATATCGATGCATCAATACCCGGCTGTCATTTGCGGTCAGAGGCGCACAAGCCAGCGGTCAAGCCCGGCGCTCAAAGGCCCCTGCGGTTGTCCCGAGGACTTGTGGGCGGCCATCGTGTTTCCCTGAAGCAGAGCAGCTGGGTTGGTTTTTTGGGGGGGGGGGCGGGGCGGGGAGAGGCTTCTCTCAGCTTCATCGCCCTGTGTGCCCCGCCGCCGCTCTCTGGGTGGGCGCGCGCGGGGGTGTCTTGCAGCGGCGGCACCGACACCCCCTCCCCCTCCCTCTGTGCAGCCCTTCGCCATCCCTTGCCAGCGGAGGGGCTCTGCTCACGTCACCCGGGGGCGCTTGCCCCCCCTCTGTTGCCCCTGCCCCGTGTACAGAAGGCAAGATCAAAAGAACGCATCGGCATTTCGGAGAAAAAGTAAGTTAAAAAAAATAAATATATATATTAACTGGCCACACGTGACTTTGGATGCGAAGCGGGATGCGAAGCGAAGAAGATTCCCGGCCTCTGGCAGAGGAATATCTCACCCCGCTTGGAGCACGGTTTAGGGGGCATGGTCGGGGTGGCGCCGAATCCAAAGAGGAGGAGCGTGCGGACTGAAGCGATCGATTCGCACGGAAATTACGGCTCGCCGCGCAGCGAGAGGTTCGTGAAGTAACAGCCAAGATGCGAAGCGAAAAGATTCCCGGCAGCAGCCAGGGGCACCACTCGCCCCGGTTGGAGCACGGTTAAGGGGGAGTGGTCAGGGCGGCACCGAAGCTAAAATGGAGGGGCGTGCGGACTAAAACGATCGATTCGGACAGAAAAGAAGGCTAGCCGCGAAGCGAGCGGCTCGTGAAGTAACAGCCAGTCTGAATCACCACCCCTACAACCATCAAGCTATCCACTTTGCACCATGAGTGCTCCTGCAGATGCCCTTCTTCTGTCCTGAGTCAAATTGGAGATTTGTTTCCTGTCTGCTCCAGGAGTTTATGAGTCCCTTTGCACATCACAAATGCCACCCACCCTGCAGTCCTGGTTAATCAACAGATAAGTCAGTTCTGATTGTCAAATGAAGAAGAAGATGTTTTTAAAAACACACCCAAACACATTGTATTAATATTTAGCAGTTCACTTTACCAGAAGTTACCTGTTCCTTCAACAATGACTAATGTTTCTTTTCTCTGCCCCTATTGTTCTTGCCCAGAAATTTTTGCTAATTTTGCTTCTCTGAAATGAGGAGAACAGGTTTACACTGTAAAAGCACATGGTGTTTTCATGCTATCTGAACTTCAGTCCTCCACGTGATTCAAGCTTATTAACATGTTTTGCATAAAATTTGATTTTTTAAACAGGCAAAAGATAGTAGATATTGGACTGAAAGACACTTTTAACTGTAGCTTCTCAAAACAATCCAAACATTTTTAGACCCTAATATCTCTAGGCCTCTGGCCAAGATCTTCCCTAGGAATACCAGTGGTTAGTTGGTTGGTACCCTCTGTTGCCCCAAAAACATCAGCCATGTTTTACGTCAACTGCTACGCATGTGTGTAGAGCCTAAATTTCAGACATTTGCAAGTGAGAGGGAGCAGGTGGACAACCGAGGTCTTTCCACAGAAAAGCCAGGTCCAAGGAGAAGCCAAGTTGTCTCAGTGAGTAGGTGACTTCATAGGCTTGTTTGGAGAGGAGACCTATTAAGAGAAGAAAAGCCTTTCCGGACCTAATAGAGGAGCCACAGGGACGCTGGCATTGTGCCAATGGGAGCTATTAAGGTAAGCTGCCTTCTCTATCATGCTCATAATGATGGAGCGACCAAGGAGGGAAGCCCACTGCAGGGCCCCCAGGCAGTGAGGGTCTGCAGTCAAAGCTGCAGAGACCTCTGCGGAAGAATAAGCTGAATGGGTTGGCCTTGGGTGTGGACATCAGGGAAGTGATGCTGGGACAGGAGTGGCCCCTTCCCCTTGGAAGCCCTGGAGGTTGGCACGAGGACAGCCAGTGGCCCTTCCCTGGCCGGCCAAGGAGCCTCACGGTTTAAGGCTGAAGGATTGTCTTCCCAAGCATGTTTTTTAATTAACACAAAAATGTGTCATCATAAAAACAGAGCGGCAAACAGTGGCTCTCACTTACCCGAAAACCAGATTTATGGCCTCAATGTGAAGTGGTTAGGAAAGACATTTAAAAACAATTAGGCTCTCAGAGAGACAGATTCAAGCAGTTCTGACGACCCTCATTATGCTGAAGAACAGAAAAATAAGGACATTAGGCTCACCAGATTACTGGGTTATTTGTACTTTTTTGGGGGGAAATGATTAGTTTCTTTCAATAATGCTTTCTGCCAGCAGTGAGAGGGTGGGGACATGGGCCGTCTCACCACACACTCCTGCACAACACACGTACGCCAAGTCTCTGATGAAGGGTGCTCCCATGTGACCCATCAAATCTGATTTTAATGTATCATGATGCTATCAAAATGAATAAAAGGCAATTACAGCTTTTCTTCACCCCAGGAACAGATACTGCTGGCTGGTGAAGGAATCAGAAGGAGGAGAGTGGAGTTCTCAACTGGGCAGGGGAGACATCAAATCCATGTCCATCTTGGTCCAAATTGTTTGCTTTCCTGCGCTTGTGAACACAGCAGTCCGAATATGGGCTCTCTAAGTCACAGGGGTGTATCTTTCAAAGTGTTTAAACTCAGCACATAAAGTACACGTCTGCATTCCGTCAAGACTTCGGTCTACTCCTTTCATGAAAACCAAGCTCACCAAACCTGGAGCTTGACACACTTGCTCCCTTTCCAAAGAACTCCACGCCAACAGCATCTAGAACTGGGCAGCTTGGAAACCAGGAAGGGAGGTCAAGGTTGAGTGAAATAGAATTGCAACCTAGCTAGCAGATTCAGAGAGTGATCTGGTGGTGGAAAATCCCCTGCAAGCTCGATTTCCATGTTTGCTTCAAACCAGCTCCATGGAGTAGGACAGTGATGGCAAACCTTTTGGAGACCGAGTGCCCAAACTGCAATTCAAAACCCACTAATTTCTTTGCAAAGTGCCAATACAGTAATTTAACCTGTATACAGGTGGCTGTGAAGGGGTGATGCCGGGTGCCCACAGAAAGGGCTCCGAGTGCCACCTTTGGCACCCGTGCCATAGGTTTGCCATCACTGGAGAACAACATTTTTCTCATGGCTTTTTTCCAGTGGCCGGACACTGTGCTTTCCCCCTCAGGCTGTGGAAGTGAAGGAATATGTTCACCTCACACATTTTCTGGCAGCAGGAGTCCATGTCAGCTGCCGTGGTTCCTCCTACAGAGTCTTCAGGTTCCTATGCTGGGGAGAGCCTTCAAAATTTCCCACAGCATAGGCTTCATTCCTGGCCAGGGGACCAGTCTACAAAAAATTAAAATTAAAATTAAAATTAAAATGTTCCTTTTGGGGGGATCAAAGAATTACGGCCCGGGTCCCCCATCATTATACCGTTGCCCTTTTCATTGGTTAGAAACTCATCCCTTTTCAGCCCCAGAGTAAATACCTGCTGGAGAGGTGGGTTTTAGGTCACTCGGGTGCAGCTATCTCAGCTAGGGTGAGATCCTCATAATTGTGTTGAAACAGTAGAAACGGCTTCTTTGTTTGCATCTGTGAATGTAAATTAGCCTGTGCAATATTATGCAAATCAGAAGCCCTTTTGTCCACTTGTTGAGGAATGCAAGGCCTCCACTATACAGGGCGGCAGGCAGGTGAGGGCAACAGTGACTGCAGCGTGGGCGTCTGGGCTCTGTTGCGGGCATGGACTCGGTCTCTCCACCTTGGTATCTTTAGGGGTCCCTTGCCACCCCTGGCTGAGACACAGCGTGTTTGTGTTTGCTTGTCCACTGGCTCCTCATGGTTGTAGATTGATTGAAGAGCTGCTGGAGGGGTATTATACTAGCTGCAGAGGACAGAAGGTGGGAGTTCGATTCCCCACTGAGTCCCACTGGAGTAGAGCCAGCCTGGGCTTCCCTGGGCACTCAGCCCCATTGCCAGCCCCCCCGGGGGGGGGGGGACTGGGCTACCTCTTTGGAGTATTGCCTGCCGGAAAACCCTGACAAGGGTTTCCATGAGTCAGGTGTGCCTTGATAGCAGGTGATTATTATTTTGCTACAGGGGTATTATATCAGAGGGTCCTTTAACAGCAATGGGAAGCAGAAATGGGAAGCTAAGAGGAGTTAAAGACTGTGGAAATGAAGAACATTATTTATCTTTTAATAGTGTCATATTTTTTTCCTTTTCAGAAAAAAATCACTATAGAAATAGAATATAAAGAAAATGTTTTAATGCAGTATTAATATTCTGGCTTAAACCGAGTTGCTCTAAGAAATCTAGATGAGGGATTCAGCCTCCTGAGCGAACCTCTCCCTCTTAAGCACTCCACATATTGTTATGTATATTGGTAGCAGCGTGCAATTATTCCCATCCCAGTTTTAATGAAACATGGTAATCTAAGGGACAAACTAGAGGTGACAGATAGCAGGCAGGTATGTTTATTCAGGTGTCTGCCCAGTTCATGTATAATGCAAGAAGCATGGGACAGCTGATTTGCACCTCCAAGGGGAAGAAGAGGAGGAGGAGGAGGAGGAGGAGGAGGAGGAGGAGGAGGAGGGGGAGGAGGAGGAGGAGGAGGAGGAGGAGAAATTACTCCATCCCCTTCGCTTCTAGTCTCTTTCAGTATTTATTTATTTATGGTCAAATCAAGATTCCCCAGCCTGACCTGCTAACCACTGCACCTCACTGCCTTTCCCTCTGGGCCCTGGCCTCCCACTGCTGGCTCAGTTCCAACAAACATTCACAGGGAGGTGAAGGAGACAAGGGTACCCCTGCCCTGTTCACTCTCTCTTTGGATGATCTCAACACGTACTAATACACCGCCCACACCACACTTGGTAGGTCCTGGAGTGGAGTGGTGGCAACTGCTTTTCTTGTGGGGTCAAAACATTTTGCTACTGGGCTTGTTGGGCAGACAATAGCCTGTGAAAGAGCCATTTATTCAACCCTTCCCAACACCCATTAAACGTCGGTCGTTAGCAGTGGCCTTCCTGGTGCATGTATGAAGGGGTCTTGATTAGGGATGGACATGTCCCCACTCACATTGTGTTTGTTCAATTTCATATGGCTTTTTAAAACAAAATCATATGAAATGAAGCAATAAGGAAATGTTTCATTTCTCTGAGGGCTTGGCCTCACCCCTCCTCCTCCTCCCCCCCCTTCTGGGCTCCGGTGCGGCTCCGGCGGCATCACTAGGCAGCCCCGCACTGGATTGTCCGTGGCAACCAGGGGCAGCGCGTGCTGAGAAGCCTCCTCGCCACCTCGTGAGGCCGCCCTGCACTGGCGCTTACACTTTAAAAAAAAATGCTTCTCCAGCTACGCTCCCCATTGAGGGGAGGAGAAGCAGTGGGGCTTTTAAACTCTTTTTTTTTTTTTTTTTGCTACAGAAGCAAGTGCTTCTGCAGTGAAAAAAAACCTTTTATGCTCCCTGCTATGCTCCCCATTGGGGGAGAGAAGTGGTGGGACTTTTAAATTCATTGGCGGCAGCAGTGCCGGTGGCAGGCGCAGGGCCTCCCGCGACCTGCTCACTCTCTCCAGCCGGGGTCTTCAGCAGCAGCAGTGGCAGCGGTAGCAGCGAGCCCAGCAGGTGAGGGCCCATTTTATAGACTGAACAAAATGGTTCATTGTAGCAAAAAATGACTGTTTCGTTTCATCTTTAATGAAATGCTGCTTCATCATTTTGTTTAATTGCGTTTTAGTTCATTACATAATGAAATAATGAAACAACATTTCGTTTTTCATTTTGTGCCCATCCCTAGTCCTGATTCTTTTGGGAATAGATGAAAGGGCAGCATGATAAACAGGAGACAGATTGTGTCTAAATTCCTTCATCCCCTCTTGAGAACCTATTCAGACCAGGGTGGGGTGAAACCAAGGTGAACTATAAATTGGAAGCCTCCCACCAGCTTTTCTAAGCATGAAGAAGCTACTTGGTTGAGTAGCAAAATGTTTTGATCCCATAAAAAAGAAGTCCAGTTACCATGAGTCAATTCCCAGATCTCCTTACCTGGATGACTGAAAATCTCTCCAGACAACCTTTTGTATGAAACCAGGAGAGATGCGTGAAATATATATATATGGTTGGTATCATCATGTCTTATTAGGATGTAGGAGACTTTGGCAGGCTGTGAACTTTGCCCCTGAGACTTGTTGCCCATGACATGGGTCCACCTCCAGTTTGTTTGTTTATTTTTAGTTTTCAAACAAAAAACCTAGACTATGGGTAATACATTCATAGGCTGCTAGTAGAAAAATAACAAAAGTTGCTGAGCTTTCGAGAGCACAAGCCCTCTTTTTCAAGGCAGGTATAAAAGTCCAAACATGGCAAGGGATGTAATTTGCCAGAAGAGAGTTCTTAAAAGTTCCCTGGGCAAGATGGATGCCAGGCTTCTTCTTGGAAGGCACAGAGCATCAGGGTCCGATGGGGCTGGACTTTACAGGCCAGTTCAAACAAAGAGCTGCATGGTGTGGGCACCTCCCTCTTGCTTACCACCATCATCTCTATTGCCTCTTCGAAGCACAAGGCTCCTGGTTGGCCAGAGATGGGTTAGACAGCTCCAAACTCCTTTTTACTGCTATGGAACAAGATACCACAAAAAGAGCTGTCTCCACCATGAAGAAGGCAAAAGAAACATCTACAGCAGGCATGTCCAAACTTTGGCTTCTCTCTTCCTCTAATTTCACATTTTTCATGTGTCCTTCTATAGGCTTATTCTCTTCTTGTTTCACTTCCTCTGTTTTTCCTACAGGCTCCTCTGTCTTTTCCATAGACCAGTGGTGTCCAAACTGTGGCCCTCCAGATGTTTTGGACCACAACTCCCACAGTCCTTTGCCACTGGCAATACAGGCTTGGAATTCTGGGAGTTGTGGTCCAAAACATAAGGCAGGCCAAAGTTTGGACATGCCTGTTCTACAGCAACAGGACATTAACACTAGGTACTGTGATATCATTTTGGCTTCTATTGGGTCTTAATTGGATCTACCTAGTGGGACATTTTTTAAATTCTTTCCCCCCAAAAAACTCCCCCCCCGAGAGGGTTTTTTTTTTTTTTTGCATTAACCTCCTACTTCTAATCCATCTCTAGCCAACCAGGAGCTTTGTGCTTCGAAGAGCTGATAAAGATGATGGAGGTTCATGTTTGGACTTTTATACCTGCTTTGAAAAAGAGGGCTTGCTCTCGAAAGCTCAGCACCTATGAAGGTATCACCCACAGTCTAGTTTTGATTTTGTTTGTTTTAATGGCTGCACGCCTCCAAACTCCTTTTTACTGGACTGGGGGGGGGGGGCGACAGTTAAGGAATGACAACTTATAGCCGTGAGGGAACCCTGCCAAAGCGTCTGGAGCCATCTCAGTTGTGATCCACTTTCTCAGTACCAGCTAACTCCACATAGCACGGAGGTAAATATTTCTGTAGGGGAAAATTACTTGGTAAATTACAAGAATAAATCCATGCAGAATGACCCAATAAATAGCAAGTGTAGCATCCTGACTTTTTGCCTGAATCCCAAATGGCCTTTCTTATTCTTATTATTTTGGAGTCTCTGTCTCCAGGGGACTGGGGGCGGGGGGGCTTTGCCAACTTGAGAAAGAGACTGCATTAAATACATGCTTCTAATTTCTGTTTGCAGAGGTTTTGGTTCAGCTATGTGGCTTCTCCAGAGCAGGATGGGCAAAGTCTTTGAATCTAGAGACAGAGCTGAGTTTTTCAGGATCCTGGCAACGGGACTATATCCAGGATCACGCACCCGCTTGACCAGCCAGCTCTTTCCCCAGTTGCAAAGCAGAAAATAATGTGCATTTCAGGTAAAACCTTTCACACAGCCTCATCCATCGCAGTGAAGTGATGTTCCAATGCCAGGCAAAATTCTTAAAGGATAATTACAAAAGCAGCGAGGTAGGGTTCTAAACAGGGACAGGATACCCCCTCCCTCCAATTTCTCTGAGATGGCATTAGAGATAAGTGTTTCACACATCCTGGGCCTTGCCAGGCAAAATTCTTAAAGGATAATTACAAAAGCAGCGAGGTAGGATTCTAAATAGGGACAGTGTTGTGGTGTGGGGTTTAGTGATTTCAGCAGTGATTTCAGCTCTTAGACATAGCAGGCTGGAGACAGCTTCTAGTGTAACAGCTCTTTATTCAGGGAGAGAACAAGACTGGGGACTGGGGAGAGGGAGCTACATTTATAGGAACCAGGACTGGGTAGGAAAAGATACATTTTGGAGGGAACAATTACAACCAATCACAAAGCTGCCTTTTGGCAGAGACCAATAGGATTGAGGATCCAAATGCAGCAACTTGAATAAACCAATAGGCCTGTTCCCTTTGGAACAGGAAGGCAGTTACTTCAACAAAAGCAAGTACAGATAATAGGAACACAGATCAATACACAACACCCCTCCCCCACTGGTGGGCACAGCACACGTAATCCTTTAGATATTGTGGGGCCCTGCGACTTCTAATTGATCTCCTGACCACGGGTGTTGCAGGGGCTTGAGCCTTGTCTGTGGTGGAGAGTCTACTGTCGTAGCGTCGACTGACACGGAGGGGCTTTCAGACAACTCAGTGTCCCTGATCTGTTCCTTGGCACCATGAGGACTAGCAGGAGCAGATTCATTTGCTGAAGTCACTGATACCTGCACTCCTGGGGCATCTCCGCTCTGATCTTGCAGCTGTGACTCATTCATGGGGGTAGTGTCACTCTCGAGCTGCAATTCTCCCACACCTGTACCAACTCTACTGGGCGCTCTGCGCCTCAGTTGGTCCACGTGCCTACGCCAGACCCTGCCATCTTCAATGGTCACGTAATAAGAGACTGGCCCAGACGCTCTGGTGATCACCCCTGGCACCCACAGGGGACCTCTGGCATAATTTCTCACCCAGACCAAATCTTCAGGAGCAAAATACCTTGTTGAGTCGCTCTCTGCCTGTGGAGGTGCTCTAGCATTGCGGTTCGGCATTTTGTCTGGGTGGACATAGTCCAGCACCGTTACCAGCCTTCTACCTAGGAGCAGCTCTGCTGGCGACTTGCCCGTAGTAGTACACGGCGTCGCATGCTGCAAGAACAACATTCGAGCAATGCGCGTTGACCAGTCACCCTCCATCAAGCGTGCAATAGATCCTTTGGCTGTCTGCACCATGCGCTCAGCCTGCCCATTGGATGAGGAATGAAAAGGAGCTGAGATGACCCCTCTTATGAAATTATCAGCCAGAAATGCCCTGAATTCTTGGGATACAAAGGCTGCTCCATTGTCTGATACAATGGTCTCGGGCAACCTGTGAGTTGCGAACAGCTGTCTCAACACTTTGATGACCACAGCTGACGACATGCTGGGAACCATAGCCACCTCTAACCATTTAGAATACGCATCAACGATAACCAAAAAAAAACCTTTCCTTGGAATGGCCCAGCAAAATCTAAGTGCAGCCGGCTCCAGGGAGTCCGGGTCTGCTCCCACCAGTGGACTGGTGCTCTGACCACTTCTGGGTGCACTTCCTGACATGCCTTGCACGTCCGTACCCATTGTTCAACATCTCGGTCCATCCCAGGCCACCATACATAGCACCGGGCCAGCGACTTCATCCTGACTATTCCGGGATGCCCCATGTGCAGTGTATCCAGAACCCTGTTTCTCAGTGGCGCTGGGATGATCACCCTGTCTCCCCACAGGAGATAGCCCTTATGCAGGGATAGCTCATGTTGCCTTGTTGCGTATGGTCTAAATTTTTCTTCATGCGGGCCACCTGGCCATTCCCTCCCCACCCAAATGAGCACACGGGAGAGAGCGGTATCTTTCCTCGTTCTCTCAGCTATTTCAGTGGCAGTTACAGGGACCCCCGGAAGTGTTTCCAGCATCATCACTCGTTCCACTGGGGCAGGATCCGCATCACTCACACCACGAAGGGGCAAGCGACTTAGTGCATCAGCGTGGCACAACCTTTTCCCTGGAACATGGGTCAGGGTGTATTGGAACCCATTCAGGAATATAGACCATTACAACATTCTGGGGGAGAGAATCTGCGGTGTCTGTTTGTTCGGGTTGAACAATCCTAACAGAGGCTTGTGGTCAGTTTAAAGGAAGAAGTGGCGACCGTATAAATAGGCATGAAACTTTTTAATCCCTGCCACTATTGCCAGGGCTTCCTTGTCAATTTGTGCGTAGTTGCGCTCCGTTGGCGACAACGTACGAGAATAGAACGAGATGGGCTTTTCTGACCCATCCGCTTCCCTATGGCTCAGCACAGCTCCCAGCCCATACTGAGAGGCATCACATGCCAGGACAAGAGGTTTCGACTCGTCATAATGAGCAAGGATGCTCCTGCTAGTCAGCATGCCCCGCAAGGTGTCAAAAGCCTTCTGCTGTGCCTGAGCCCAATGCCACACACTCTTTTTCTTCAATAGTTTGTGCAACGGTTCCGCTATTGAAGCTTTCTGAGGTAGGAATGAAAAGTGAATAAGTCCTACGAATGACTGTAACTCCGTCTTGTTCCGTGGGCATGGTGCCTCAGTAATAATGGCTTTAATTTTAGAGTCAGAGGGGTGGATGCCCATTGCATCAATTTTAAACCCCAAGAAATCCACAGATGGCACCCCAAAACTGCATTTCTCCTTTTTTAGCTGCAGCCCCACCTCTTTAAATTTGAGTAACACAGCACGGATACGCCCAACTAGTTCCTGGGGGTCTTTCCCAGCAATCAGAACATCATCAAAAAATGGCAAGAACCCTGGCAGACCCTTTAACAGGCGCTCCATTAGTCCTTGAAAAATTCCTGGGGCCACACAAACTCCAAACTGTAATCTGTTTACTCGGAAAGCCCCTTTGTGTGTCACGATAGCCTGTGCTTCCGCAGATTGCGGAGTCACTGGCAGCTGCTGGTAAGCTTGTGCCAGGTCAAGTTTGGCGAAAAAATTTTCCCCAGCTAGTTTTGCCAATAGCTGTGAGATGACTGGAATGGGGTGTGAATTTCCCTTGAGTGCCTTGTTGATAGTACATTTGTAATCTGCACAAATTCTCACTTCTCCCACTTAGAAGAGTCCACAGGTGAAAGAACTCCCTGTTTGACCAATTTGTCCATTTCCGCCTCAAACTTGGGTTGCAGAGCAAATGGCACTCACCTTGGCTTGAGTCGGATTGGGGCCACTCTGGGGTCCAGCTCAAAGTCAATTGGAGGCCCTTTATAACAACCCAGTTTTCCACTGAAGAGTTTGGCAAATTCCTGGCCTAACGCCTTGCCCAACTCTGGGGATGTTTGGACTGAGTTGAGCCCTGATATACACAGTCCCAAGGCGGGAAACCAGCCAGTACCCAGGAGACTGGGGCAACTCCCCTTTGCAATCACCAATTTAAGCACGGCCTGTTTCTCCCGGAATTGTACCCTCACCGCACACATTCCTAGAATGTGGATGCAGCCAGCCGTGTATGATTGCAAGGTTGCTGGGAATAGTTCCAGAGAGGGGAACTTACCCCCAGGGAAGAGCCCCCTTTCAGTCTGGTCTGAAACAATGGTGAATCCAGATCCGGAATCCACCTCCATGTCGCATGGTTGACCTTCAATCTTCACTTTGACGGATGTTTTGCCTTGCGCCGGGAACTGCACGGTCTCTCCCTTGATCTCTGTGAGATAATTGCAGTCGTCCAGTTGATGAGTCGTGGTGGATGATCTGCGACGCGTTGATCTAGGTGATCCCTAGCTGCCACCGACCTACAGGCCCTGGTGATGTGTCCTGACTTTCCGCATGCCCTGCACATAGCATCATGAAAACGGCAGCTCTTCCGCTCATGGTTACTGCTACAGCCTGGGCAAGCGCCTCGGCGATCTTCTGCAGCCTCTACCCGCAGCTTCGTGGCCTTGCAACTGGCATTGAGCTCTTCCTGCTCATAATTCTCTGTGGCAGAGGCCTCTTTCAAGGCGGAGGCACGGGTGACATCTTCCTTTGCCACAATGCGCCTTCGGGCTTTTTTTGCTGCTGAGCCCCCCAACAAATCGATTCAAGAGAGTGTCTTCAACATTTCGGAAGCCACAGTGCTGAGCAAGCTTCCGGAGTCCTGCCAGGAATGCACCCACAGATTCTCTGGTTTGCTGCTGCCTTTTCTGGAACTCCATCCGCCAGGCCATCTTGGTTTTGGTAGGTGCCAAATGGCTTGTCAGCCGGGCGAAAATGTCTGTGAGTGATGTCTCACTCAGCTTTGCTGGGGCGAGCAGTGCCTTGGCCAACATGAAGGTCTCACGCCCACAGCAACTCAGGAACGTGGCCCTTCTTTTGCTGTCATCAGTGATTCCTTGAGCCACCACGAAGAACTCGAAGCATTCCACATAGTCCTCCCAAGTGTGGGGCTCGGATGGCTGGAAGGCCTCCAATACCCATGGACTTTCCATTCTCCAGGCGGGCAGGGTCGTCTTCTAAGCCGGCTGGTGAGTCTTGTTCTCCACTGCGATCCGGATTCTGAGTCAGCGTGATGATCCTCTGCTTCTCAGCATTCCGGATCCCACCTTCGTCGCCAGTGTTGTGACGTGGGGTTTAGTGATTTCAGCAGTGATTTCAGCTCTTAGACATAGCAGGCTGGAGACAGCTTCTAGTGTAACAGCTCTTTATTCAAGGAGAGAACAAGACTGGGGACTGGGGAGAGGGAGCTACATTTATAGGAGCCAGGACTGGGTAGGAAAAGATACATTTTGGAGGGAACAATTACAACCAATCACAAAGCTGCCTTTTGGCAGAGACCAATAGGATTGAGGATCCAAATGCAGCAACTTGAATAAACCAATAGGCCTGTTCCCTTTGGAACAGGAAGGCAGTTACTTCAACAAAAGCAAGTACAGATAATAGGAATACAGATCAATACACAACAGACAGGATACCCCCTCCCTCCAATTTCTCTGAGATGGCATTAGCTATAAAAGTGTTTCACACATCCTGGGCCTTGCAGTAAGGGGCACGAAATCTCGGCCTTGGTTTCATCTTGTTCCTCATAAACCAACTGGTGCCACTCACTGTTCTTGTCCCGGTTCTGTCTTTGGCCGTTACTTCACGAACCTCTCGCTGCGCGGCGAGCCGTAATTTCCGTGCGAATCGATCGCTTCAGTCCGCACGCTCCTCCTCTTTGGATTCGGCGCCACCCCAACCACGCCCCCTAAACCGTGCTCCAAGCGGGGCGAGAGATTCCCCTGCCGGAGGCCGGGAATCTTCTTCGCTTCGCATCCCGCTTCGCATCCAAAGTCACGTGTGGCCAGTTAATATATATATTTATTTATTTTTAACTTACTTTTTCTCCGAAATGCCGATGCATAGATATTTCGGTTAACCCGTTCTTTTGATCTTGCCTTCTGTACACGGGGCAGGGGCAACAGAGGGGGGGCAAGCGTCCCCGGGTGACGTGAGCAGAGCCCCTCCGCTGGCAAGGGATGGCGAAGGGCTGCGCAGAGGGAGGGGGAGGGGGTGTCGGTGCCGCCGCTGCAAGACACCCCCACGCGCGCCCACCCAGAGAGCGGCGGCGGGGCACACAGGGCGATGAAGCTGAGAGAAGCCTCTCCCCGCCCCGCCCCCCCAAAAAAACCAACCCAGCGCCGGGCTTGACCGCTGGCTTGTGCGCCTCTGACCGCAAATGACAGCCGGGTATTGATGCATCGATACGCCGTGGTAATTTTTTTAAAAAAATAAAAGAAAGCAGAAACCGGACGTTGAAAGTAAGCTTCCGAATGCGAAGGGAGCACATGAGGTAGTAATGAATTCCATCCTAAAATTTCGCATGGTGAGGACAGAGAAAGAGGGGTGGGGGCGAAGGGAGACCATGTGACCGGCTTCGCATTCAAAGCGAAGGCAATCCCGCTGCGAAGCGAAGTACTTCGTGAAGTAACGGCCTTTGTGGAGCTCCTTAGAAGAACTCCAGGACTGGAGGAGGCCCCATCAGGAAAGGTTTGGAAGGTTTTTGTGACCCCAGGAACAGTGAGAGGCAGGCAGGTCCAATGGTCAACTTCTTCCCATCATGATTCTCTATTCCTCTTAGAATCATAGACTCCTAGAATCAGAGAGTTGGAAGAGACCTCAAAGGCAATCCAGTCCAACCCCCTACCATGCAGGAACCCCCATCACAGTACTCCTGACAACACCCTTTCAAATATTTGAACATGCCCTCTCGAAGAAGAACTGGAGAAACATAATTCCGTGTGTACTACAGCTCGGATAATACACTACTGGGCATGGTTGTTCTGGCAGGGCATGGCTGGTAGGTGGAGTCCAGCAAGGCAACCCAGCCTCTGTTAATCATAAGAACATAAGAACATAAGAAGAGCCATGCTGGATCAGGCCAACGGCCCATTTAGTCCAGCTTCCTGTATCTCACAGATACAGGAAGCTGTATCTGCTGGAAGCACACCAGAGTAGATCTCTGTCTCCCGATACCACTCCCCTGCACCTGGCCCTTGAAGTACCCCTGTTTTAAGCCTGGAGATTCCACATCTCTCTTACGGTTTGTAACCTGTGATGGACTTTTCCTCCAGGAATCTGTCCAAATCCCCTTTTGAAGGCATCCAGGCCAAATGCCATCACCACATCCTGTGGCAGGAAGTTCCACAGACTAACAACGTGCTGGGTGAAAAAATATTTTCTTTTGTCTATTCTTACTCTCCCAGCCCAAAATTTGAGTGTATGTTCCCTAGTTCTGGTATTTTGTGAGAGGGAGAAGAGCTTCCCTCTATCCCGGGGGTCTGCAACCCGCGGCTCCGGATCCGCATGCGGCTCTTTGGAACATTTGCCGCGGCTCTGGGAGGGTTCAGAAATTTCAATACAAAGGCGCCGAATCTCACGAGGACAGCCCGTCCCACAAGGCGGCGCGAAGCCAAGCGCGGCCACACTCAGCGCGCTCCCTCTTCTTCAGAGCAAGAGAGAGAGAGAGGGAGGCGTGGTGGAAAGTGCCCGCCAAACGGCAGCCTTTTTTCTTTTTTTTTAACTTCAAGAAAACCTCCCAGATCTGGATTGTTGCCTCCCCCGAGAAAAAAAGACAGGAGGAGAAAACCCTCCTTCCTTCCTTCCCCCCTTCCCCTTCCTTTCTTGCTTGGGTGTTTGGTGGGAGGGGGAAGAAGCGTGTGTGTGTGTGTGTGTGTGTGTGTGTGTGTGTGTGTGTGTGTGTGTGTGTGTGTGTGTGTGTGTGTGTTGTGTGTGTGCAACGTGGAGGAAGAGAAACCCTCCTTCCTTCCCCCCTTCCCCTTCCTTTCTTGCTTGGGTGTTTGGTGGGAGGGGGAAGAAGCAACGTGTGTGTGTGTGTGTGTGTTGTGTGTGTGCAACATGGAGGAAGAGAAACCCTCCTTCCTTCCCCCCTTCCCCTTCCTTTCTTGCTTGGGTGTTTGGTGGGAGGGGGAAGCGTGCGTGTGTGTGTGTGTGTGTGTGTGTGTGTGTGTGTGTGTGTGTGTGTGTGTGTGTGTGTGTGTGTGTGTGTGTGTGTGTGTGTTGTGTGTGTGGTGGGGGCAGCGTTTAGATGGGACGGTTCAACGTGAAGGAAGAGAAAACCCTCCTTCCTTCCCCCCTTCCCCTTCCAAGCATTGCACATGTGCAGTTGGCATCTCTCTCTCTCTCTCTCTCCTTTTGCTTCACTACAGCCCCCCCCCAAAAAAAAAAAACTACGGCTTTGCACTAACTTGCTGGTATGAAGCTCCAAAAACGCGGGGGAGCAGGCGCGCGCGGGGGGCGTGTCTCCGCAAAAGAGAGAGAGAGAGAGATTAGAAATTCCCCTCCACTCCCTCCTGTACCATTTTTGGAAGATTTTTAACAACTGCCCCCCAAAAAGTGGAAGCGGTGTGGGCACAACGCACTCTGGCTGCGCTTCCCTCCTCCATGGAGGGTGGGGGCGAGAGGAGGAGGAGGAGGAGGGAGAGATGGAGTGTGTGTGTGGGGAGAGTCAGACCATGGCTGCAGGATCCGGGCAGAAGGCAGCGAGGGCGGAATGGGAACCTCAAGAAAGGCAGCGTGGGGAGGGGGCCAGGGCTAGTCTTCTCTCTCCCCACCCCCACCCCCGCCGCCCTGCTTCCTTTCCGGGTGCTGTTAGTTCTGGCCCAACAAGCAAAGGGTTGGTGGCGGCAGCAGCAGGGAGGGGGGAGCGGCGGCAGCGGCGGAGAGGCGAGAAGCAACGGATGAAGTCGGCTTTTCTTTTTCCTGCGTGAGATCAACTTGGCAGTCGAGGGACGCGGCGTGACAGCTAGTTCGAGCCCGCCCCCCCCCCCCGGGCCCGAGGAGGGGTCTCTCTTATTAGACTTCCAGCGGCTCCCTCCTGGAGTCAGCCGCTTTCGGCGGCGGGGTGGGGGCGCTGGGCTCAAGTTGTTCAGGGGCCCCTGGCCGCCCGGGGAGGCCAATGGCGCGCCACCTGGCTCGAGAAGCTGAGCCGAGCCGAGCGGAGCGCCTGTGCGCCTGCCTGCTTGTCTCGCTCACTCTCGCTCTCGCTCTCTCCGAAAGCCCACCAGCAGCTGCCTTCCGCTCCATTCCAACACACAGAATGTGCCTCCTGCGCGCCCGCCCAGCCTCCAGCCCGGCCCTCCCCAAGGCTGGCGGACACGCAGCCGCCCCAGTTGCGCGCCTCGATGGAAACCCTCGGGACAGGGTGGTGGGGTGGGGGGAGGCGGCAGCGGCTCGGGCTCACCCGCTTGCTCACTCTCCCGGCGCCCGAAGTGCCGAAGAAGCAACTTTCATTGGCTTCCTTCTCAGAAGCCCTTCGGGGGTGCCCGGAGGAGCCGCAGCCGCCAGCGCTCCTTCCCACCCCACCTGAGCCCGGCGCCGGGGCGCAGCGTGTCCGAGGAGCGTGCGAGGGAGTGTGTTGCTTGCGAGCGCCCAAAAACCAGGAGCGAGGGGAGGGGAAAATATATTTGCAGTGTTATATTTGTTTAAAATGTCGCAATGGTTTTGCGGCTCCCAGTTTTTTTTTCCCGTCGGAAACGGGTCCAAGTGGCTCTTTATGTCTTAAAGGTTGCAGAGCCCTGCTCTATCCACTTTACTCATGCCCTGCATTATTTTGTACGTCTCAATCATATCCCCCCTCAGGCGCCTTTTTCCAGACTAAAAAGCCCCAAATGCTGTAGCTTTTCCCCATAAGGGAGGTGCCCCAGCCCAGTAATCATTTTAGTCGCTCTCTTCTGTACCTTTTCCAGATCCACTATGTCTTTTTTGAGATGCGGTGACCAGAATTGTACACAATACTCCAGGTGCGGCCTTACTATTGTTTTGTATAATGGCATTATAATGTTGGCTGTTTTATTTTCAATCTCCTTTTTGACCATCTGTGGAATATCATTCCCCCATATTTCTGAGCCCCAAAATTGGCCAAGCACATAGACGCAACTGAAAGCCAGGGGAGGCCCGCTTGGCCTGTATTTCCCAGCGACCCCCAGGGCCAGCAGATACCGATGTGCTGATCTAGGCTCAAGAAGGCAGCAAAACAGGATGGCAAGAAGGCAGTAAACAGGATGGCAAGACCAGGGGCAAAACAGGATATCAGGACATCAGGGCCATCTGTTCTATCACCTTTGACCCCACAGATTCCTCCCCCTGGGTCTTCATCAATAACAAGCCAATATGGTCCCACAGATAGGCATGCTTTTCCTCCCACTGAAGGAATGAATTTCCCCTGCCATTATCTGCCATTGTGTATTTATTAATAAAGACCGATCCTCAGGCAGCTTCATCAGCTCACACACACATCACACACCCTCACACGCGCTCACCCACTCTCTCACACACCCACATATCCATACATGCAGCCCAGGGAGACACAGAGAGAAAATTCTGCCTGAGGATCAGATTGTTTCACCCTGAAGCTCTGTATCTGCGTGATTCGTAACTAGAGATGGGCACAACTTGGCGGAATTCCCGTTTCCGTTTCCGTTCCTCGTTTCCATTACGGAACAGAAACGGTAACGGGAATTACTCCGCCAGAACTCAAACTCGAACCAACTAAAGAATAATTGGGTCTGATTTGTCGTGGTCGTTCCTGGCATCGCGGCGATCCCGCGATGCCAAGCAGCACAGAAAAAAAGTTTTTAAAAGTAAAAAAAACAAAACCGATTCCCGGCCAAAAAGCAGGCGGAAATATGCCTGCCTGAGTGAGGGCTCAGGGCACCTACCAGAGGGGTGGTTGACCCCCCCTCTCCTGTCCTGGGCTGCTTTGGTGGTGGGGGAAATCCTCGTCGTAGTCGCTCGCAAGTCGCAACAAGCACCGGACTCGCCGCCGGCCGCCGCAATTCAAGCGGAAGCGGCACAGAAAAAAAGTTTTAAACTCCCCCCCCCATTCCCGGGCCAAAAAGCAGGCGAAAATATGTCTGCAGTGCAGAGTGCACCTACCAGAGGGGTGGTTTCTGGGGGGGGTCGCGGCCTCCCCCCTCTCCTGTCCTGGGCAGCCGGACTCGAGTCGCCATGCCATGCGGTGCGGGCGGGGGATCCAAAATGGGGCAGCGACCACAATTTTTTTTTGAAATCGTGGTCCAAAAACACACAAGCACCACACAGAAACATGCGAAAATTGCTATTTTAAAACTGCCAGAATTTTTACAGTAGCAGTGGGTTTTTCTTGCAACAAAATGTCTCCTCTTTCCTCTCTCCATTGATTTTATTTTATTTTATTTTATTTTATTTACACCTGCGCAATGATGGGCTGGCCATGGGAGTGACCAATGCCCATGCAAATTTTTGGAGCCATTCCACCAACCCCATGGCCACTTGGCTAGGTTGACCACAGAGACTTCTGGGATGTGCCAACCGGGCATAAAAAGCCCACTAACCGTAGTCCGAACCCGAACCCGAACCCTAAGCCTAACCCATACGCCAGTACACTGTCTTTCTAAGTGGGTCAGAGAGGCCCCCAGAGGTGCACCCCAATACTCACCCTAACCTCACCCGTAACTAGCCTAACCCTAGCCCTTGCGCTAACCCTGTTGCCTAAGCCAGATCTGTACTTGCATTGCACTACACGCAACAAGTACAATTCCCTTCTTAGTGAGACACAGTGGGTGCAGAGAGTCTGCCAGTTCGCCACTTGTGGCTCTGGGTGACTCCTGCAGGCTTGGCTCGGCCGGCAGCATGTGTGACATGCAAACCATGCCCCCGAGGCCTGACTGATGCAGGGAAGGCACCCCAAAAAGAGGGGTGCCTCTGCCAGTCTGCTGTGTCTCTGCGTGCAACTGGGTATGCAATCATATCCATATATGGCTATGCATGCATGCCCTTTTGCAGCAGGTGAGGAGAGGAGACCCCCATGTATGAGGGGTCTCCAGGAGCCTGCTTTCTCTAGCGGGTGAGGATAGGAGGCACCCCCCCCAAAAAAAGAGGTGCCTCCAGGAGCCCGCTACCCCCCCAAACCAGTTTAACGACAGACGAAAAAACGAAAAATGAAACGACAAATTTTTGCGAAGTTTCGCGAAAAACGGAAACGAGCCGACACAGGCCGCCTCCGACACACGACAACTCGAATACGTCATTTTCCCTAGTCGTGCCCATCTCTATTCGTAACACAACAATCATCCCTAGCATGGAATTGGACTTTTTCACCGCTGCCACACATTGGATAGACACCTTCATGGAGCTGTCCACCAACACACCAAGATCTCTTTCCTGATCTGTCGCGGATAACTCAGAGCCCATGAGTTGAGATAAAGTTTTGATTTTTTGCCCCAATATGCATTACTTTACATTTGGCTACATTAAAACGCATTTGCCATTTCGCAGCCCATTCCCCCAGTTTGGAGAGATCCTTCTGGAGCTCTTCACAATCTTCTCTGGTTTTTACCACATGGAAAAGTTTTGTGTCATCTGCAAACTTGGCCACCTCACTGCTTATCCCTGTCTCCAGGTCATTTATGAACAGATTGAAAAGCACCGGTCCCAGGACAGAGCCCTGGGGCACACCGCTTTTCACTTCTCTCCATTGTGAAAATTTCCCATTGACACCTACACTTTGTTTCCTGGATCTCAACCAGTTCTCAATCCATAAGAGGACCTGCCATCTTATCCCCTGACCGTGCAATTTTCTCAGCAACCTTTGGTGAGGGACTGTGTCAAAAGCCGGTTCAACCAAATTCACATGCCTATTGACCTTTTCAAAAACTTCTAAAAGATTTGTCAGACAAGGTTTACCCTTACAGAAGCCATGCTGATTTTCTCTCAGAAAGGTTTGTTCTATGTGTTTTAAGATTTTCTCTTGGATGAGGCTTTCCACCATCTTCCCTGGGTCAGATGTAAGGCTAACCGGCCTGTAGTTTCCAGGTCCCCCCTCCTTCCTTTTTTAAAAATTGGTGTGACATCCGCTATCCTCCAGTCCTCTGGCACTGTGGCCGTTTTAAGAGACAAGTTGCATATTACCGTTAAGAGATCTGCAATTTCGTTTCTCGGTTCCCTAATAACCCTTGGGTGGATGCCCTCTGGGCCCAGTGACTTGTTAATCTTCAATTTATCAATTAGTCCTAAAACATCCTCTCTTTTAACCTGTATTTGATTTAATTCTTTAGTCAAGAGGGGCTGTTCAGGCAGCGAAATCTGCTCAAGGTCTTGTCATGAAAACTGATGCAAAGAACTCATTTAATTTCTCTGCAATTTCCAAGTCCTCCTTAACCTCCCCTTTTCCTCCCTCACCATCCAGAGGGCCAACTGGTTCTCTGGTAGGTTTTCTACTTCTAACATATTTAAAGAAGCTTTTATTATTACCCTTTATATTGCTAGCCATGTGTTCCTCAAAGTCTTTCTTTGCCTCTCTTATCATCTTCTTACATTTCTTTTGCCAGAGTTTGTGTTCCTTTTTATTTTCCTCATTTGGGGAGGATTTCCATTTACAGAAAGACCTCTCCTTGCACTTTAGAGCCTCTCTAACTCCAATCGTTAACTATGCTGGTGCCCTCTTGGACTTAGAGGAGCTCTTCTTTCTTTGTGGTATACACTTGTGCTAGGCCTCTATTACCGTTGTTTTAAACAGGCTCCATGCACTCTGAAGAGCTTGGATTCTTTTAACCTTCCCCTTCAATTTCTTTCTAACTAGTTTCCTCATCTGAGGGAAGTTTGCCCTTCAGAATTCAAGAAAGGGAAGCAGGCTCTCCACCCAAGGGGGTTGACAACAACACACTCCTGTTGGACAACTCTGCACAGTGTGTGTGAACGTTCACAGTTTGGAGAGCAATAACCTTTGAGTTGCAGGGCTAGGAGGACCCTATGGATCATCCGGTCCTAGTCAAGGAGGCATGGTGGGGATTTGATCTGCCAACCTCTGGCTTTGCAGCCAAATGCCTAAACCACTGGGCTATCCAGCAACTGATGCCCATAAAGACAGACACAGAGAGACAGATGAGAGTCCACACATTTCCTGTGTCTTTCCCCTCATCACTGCTCCCATAGTGGCCCATCCTGGTAATAAATGCTACCGAATGACTTCGGACTGAAGCCATGGTCAACATGGCCAGATCCAAGTGCGCAGCAGTAAACTCTCTCATGCCATCTGTCAGATTTTATTCTAAAGAATGACTGAGACAAACATGGGGCAGTGTGAGGGTTCAGTTAGGAGGACTAATGGTTACAATGGAGAATTACAACTGGACTCTCTTGCTTCTTCAAAATGTAACAAACTTATTAAACTTGTAAAACAATATATTCTCAGATGTCTTTTCTTTAGTTTCTGTCATTGGCAACAGATAACTATTTGTAGTGATATCTCTGATAAACGGGATCTTGCTCATTACTTGCAGAGTGATGTAGTGCTCATCACTATCAGCCTGGCACAACGTGTTCCGTAACAGAGGTGTCGAACTAGCGACTGTTGGTTCTCCCACCCCCATCCAGGGATCCATCCCGCAGGTCCACTTTGTTTTTTCCCTGCTGATGATCCTTTGGATTGGTATGGAAAGTCTCTCCAATCAGGTGTCGGCAGCGGTAACCCAATATCTGTTTTCTTTACTTCACTCAGATCTACTTGGATTCCTCTTTGCACCACTATCTTAGTTCTCCTGTCAGTTTGTGTTCCCTCATCCTTCCTCCCTTCCGTAACGTTTTTTTCTCCTCCCGCTTTACTGGTATTTCTGCATCTGTTGGCCCTACCTGGGTTCCTAGCTCCCACCTTACTCCTTTTAACTCCCGCGCCTCTCCCTTCCTAGGTTTCCATTTGCCCTCTCCTGTGACCATCACGAAGAATCCACCTATCACAGGCTTTTCCTTCACCACAGACCTTCCCTCTACAGATTTCTCTTCTATTCCTTCTATTATCTCTCTGCTTCTCTCTTCCTCTAATTTCACATTCTTCATGTGTCCTTCTATAGGCTTATTCTCTTCTTGTTTCACTTCCTCTGTTTTTCCTACAGGCTCCTCTGTCTTTTCCATAGACCAGTGGTGTCCAAACTGTGGCCCTCCAGATGTTTTGGACCACAACTCCCACAATCCTTTGTCATTGGCAATACAGGCTTGGAATTCTGGGAGTTGTGGTCCAAAACATCTGGAGGGCTGAAGTATGAACACCCCGGCCATAGACAGAACCAAACACACCTCTCCTTCACAGGCGGGGAGTCCATTTACTGATGCAGATGGCTTCAGATGCTTAATCCACAGGACAAGAAGCCATTGTGGAGTAAAACTGATGCCAAAGGCAAATGGGAGCAGGTGGGAGGGGGTGGGAGTCGTAGGCTGTGTGTGTGTGTGAGAGAGGGGGAAAGGGAGAGAGAGCAAAAGACTGGGGCTATAACAGTGATCTATGGGGCATTGCGCATCTACACAGAGTCTTCCTCTTTCCAGAAGGGCTACCACCAGTAGTAATGAATCAATTCAATTAAAGCCATAAATTTCTTTTTCATCAGCTTAAAAAGGCATCCTGATTAATCAAGCAGTGCTTTTACAATGTGAGTTATGGGCCTGTTTTAAGTCCAAGCATTCTTCAAAAGCTGTGGGCAGCCAGGGTTCCATCTCTATGTCTCCCTCCTCCATTCTTACTCAGGATAAAGTATCTCCTAAGCTGGCTGTTGGTCCTTCAAGGAGATGTGTTTTCCCCTCCAAAACAGCCGGTCAATGTAACTTGCCCACGTATCTGCCTTTAGTCAGCTGTTTAATAGGCAAGCTGGTGGATCTGTCAGCCACTGGAGTGTTGGGACGAGGAAGGCACTGATTTATACAAAATCCAAACCTCTTCTGGCTCAGAGTCAAAACCACAATGCCAGCACAAAACCAGAAGAGGGTGGGGTGGGGAGATCCCTAAGCCATTTGCATACCTCAGTAGGATGGATGGGGCTAGGATTCAGTGCAGCTTCAACTGGATGTTGATGGATGTGTCAGAATTCTACTCTGAGATGAATAGGCAACTAATGAATTGACCATCACCACCATCATGGGCCTTCAAGTCAATACTATGGTGACCCTTTCCAGGATTTTCCAGGTAGAGAGTGCTCAAGAGTGGCTTCCCATTCCCTTCTTCTGGGGGGGGAGGGGGAAGGTGTCCTGGGACTGTGCAGCTTGCTCAAGGCTCCCTAGGCCGGCTCTTCTTCAAAGAGTCATCATGAGGGATTCAATCATCCAACCTCTGGCTCTGCAGCCAGATGCCTAAACCACAGAGCTCTCCAGCCAGTGGCTAACAGATTGTTTATTTATATGCACCCCCTCTTCCACTAACACTAGGTTCTGGAAGACACCGAGCTCCCTTTGTGCTCTCTTTGGCCTCTGGCTTGACTCCGCTTCAGCTGACTTCCCTTGATTGAGTCTCCCTGGGTGCCTCTCAGCTCCCCTCCCTTGACATAAAGGGGACTTGGCATCTTCTCACACCTGCCACGTGGCTGAGCACGGCCACATGTGTACCCCAGGAAGCAGAAAACCATTTTAACATCTCATTTATTTCATAGATGAGAGAGTAATTCCATCCTGAATGATTGTCCTGAACCAACAATTCGGATAGGTGGAATTTACGGTGCCTGCCAGAGAACAGCAAGCGTGTGAATATATATATATATTCACATCCCCCTCTCCTGTTAGCCTGAAGTGAAAAGCCATTAAATATGATTAAGGTTAAGAGATTGCTAAAATTACAAACAGCCGCCATTCAATTATTTTGCTCCATAAAATGCAACACAGATTGGTGTTATTTCCTCTGAAATGTGTTTTTAGGAAAATAGCATCACACAACGAATGTGGTTTGGTGTTGCAAGCCAGGAAACAGATCCTTCTTTTAATGTAAAGCTAAAAGCTTCATAATTCCACACGTGGGTTCATAACTTCATGTCTCCACAGCCCTGCTCAGTAGAGAGAAAGCAGGCTTGGGGGCACAGAGGGAAAAGAAAAGGTGAGCCCCTCCGTCCCATCGGAGCACTGCCCTGCCTAGTCATCTGTAAAGCCATTGGAAGCGTAGTGAGCACATCTGTTTCATTAAGAAATGACAAGAGAATGGAAAGAAATGACGTGGAAGAACCAGGTTAATTTTTTTTAAAGAAATGTACATCTTTTGAAACATTCTCCATTGGGACCACAGCTGGGGTGATGAGATTTATTGGGACATAGCACATGCTGATGAAACTAAATGCACAACATTGATTTTGAGAAAAGGCAAGGCGGGGAAAAGGATTATGGCTGTAAAGGGTCCTCGTCTCAGGCTCACGCCGTCTCCTGGGAGGGTGTAAGCCGTCTAGATCAGGATGGCCTAGCCTGGAGGGAAATGACCCTCATGTGCTGCAAGAGGCTGGCTAAGGTGCCCGGCAGCCTAGCCGAGCTCAAGCACATTTATGAGGGCCTTCCTCTCAAAAGCTAAGGGGCATCATTTTGGTATGGATTGACTCCACCCAGAGATAGATGGGTACCAAAAAGAATGACATTCATCTATGTGGAAAACAATGCATGAAATGTCTCCAGAGAGGTGCTTCTCAGCATGGACTTTGAAGTTTTTGTTTATTTCATTCATTTAAAATATTTTTCTCCCACCTTAAGAAGGACCCAGGGCAGCATGTATCATTAAAAGACAATATTTAAAGCTAAAAATAATAAGCACACATATTCTACAGAGAGAGATGCCAACGCAAGGTGGAAGAGACTCTAACGAAGTCTTTGACTGTGCCATTTGTAGGGATATTGGCAAGTCTTTGTGTCCAAATCCCAAGTCCCAAGTCAAAGTCTTTGAGTCTATTCTAAGTCCTAAATCCTCAGTATAAGTCTTTGGTATCAAATATATTATATAATAAATCCCAAATTTGGGTCTTTGATACAAAATCCTGAGTCCCAGGTCCTAAACTCCTAATCTGAGTCCCGATTAAAAACAAGTCTCTCTCTCTCTCTCTCTCTCTCTCTCTCTCTCTCTCTCTCTCTCTCTCACACACACACACACACACACACACACACACACACACACACACACACACACACACACAAGGAAAAAAGGAGGGGTGGGTTCAGAGTTGTGATTAGAATCCAAGTCTTTGAAAGAAAAAAACAAACCAGGTTGAGTCTTGAGTCACTGGAGTGACTTAATTCTGACTTGACAGCGAGTCCTACACCAAATGTCCCTGTCCCTGGTCATTTGCCTCTCCCCTACTAAATGACTTTAAAGCAGTAACAAAATCCAAAGCCCAGGTACAAAACAAAAAAAGAAGGGAAGGAATCAAATTGGTGCTGCCGACTGGGCTGCAAAAGGGCCACCAGGGAGGGCGCCACAATATGTAAACAGAGCCCAAGGCAGCCTTTCATGTCTCTTGGGCCTGGGCTCTCTGATTATCAGACAGCAAAATTCTACCCTGAAGCATTTGATTGCTTAAATATCTCTTTGCAAAGTGTTTATCTCTTTTGCATGGATTTTTCATCAAATGGCACTACAGCTCGCTCTCCTGGGGAACAGGCAGATCTGGAAAGATGCTGGCACCCTTTTCCTTGTATTGGGAAAGATTGTGAAAGATGCATTCTCTGAGAAATCAAGGAAAACTGACTATAAAAACTAGCCACCCGGCACATAAGCCCTTAAACCGAAACCTCAACCTAAATTGAGTGCAATGACAACCAAAAAAAATTGACTCATAGAATCATAGAGTTGGAAGAGACCTCAAGGGCCATCCAGTGCATCCCCCTGCCATGTGGGAACCCCCATCGCAGTGCTCCCGACAGATGACCATCCAGCCTCTGCTTAAAAATTTCCAAAGAAGGAGACTCCACTACCATCCTTTGCGGCAGCATCTTCCACTGCTGGACATCATATCCCCTCTTGGTCTTCTTTTTTTTTAAAGGCTAAATATTCCCAGCTCCCTAAGCCATTCCTCGTACAACATTTCTTCCAGACCTTTAACCATCCTGGTCACCCTCTTCTGGACCAGTTCAATGTTGCCAACATCATTTTCAAACTGAGGTGCACAGAACGGGACACAGGACTCCAGGTGGGGTCTGACCAGAGCAGAATACTGTAGAGTGGTACTATCACTTCCCTTGATCTAGATCAGTGGTTCTCAATGGGGGCGGTACCTGGAGGGTGCTGAGGGGCGGTGGGCAAGTTTTGGGTGGTAGGGGGGCAGTGGGCATGTTTTGGTTTTGTAACAGCTGTTCCCAACCTGGCTGTTAACCCCTGGCGGGCCATGCGCAGAAACGGGCTCCTTCCTGGGGAAAAGTTCAGTTCTCAAAGAGATTTCGGGGGAGGGGAGCCTCCAGGTGGCTTAGCTCTCTTCTTTTTCAGAGCAGGAAAAGGGCTATTTTCTGGCCGACTTGCAGCAGGATCTCCCCATTCTCTGTAATTAAATCCCTGCACCACTAACCTGATCCTTGCTTTTTTCCAGTCTCCTTTCAAAATTATCTCTGCTTAAAAATGCCAGTTGTTTGGATGAGCAGTGAAATATTTCACTCTCTCGAAAAAGAAGTCCAGTTGCCACAATTCAACTTCCAGATATTAGTACAGTAATTTTGAAACTATTTCTTAGCCTGGAGACTCCACCTCCTTTGTGGCAGCATATTCCACTGCCGAACAGCTCTAACTGTCTTGAAGTTCTTCCTAATGTTCAAATGGAATCTCTTTCCTGTAGGTTTGAAACCATTGTTTGAAACCATTGCCCTGCATCCTAGTCTCTGAAGCCATGGAAAACAAACTTGTTCCCTCTTCAATATGACATCCTTTCAAATATTTAAACATAGCTATCATATCCCCTCTCAGTCGTCTTTTAGAGATGCTAAACATTCCCAGTTCCCTAAGCCGTTCCTCATAAGACATTTCCTCCAGACTCTCAACCATCCTGGTAGCCCTCCTCTGCACCCGCTCGAGTTTGTCAACATCCTTTTCAAATTGAGGCGCACAGAACTGGACACAGTACTCCAGGTGGGGTCTGACAAGAGCAGAATAGAGTGGTACTATCATTTCCCTTGATCTAGACACTATGGTTCTGTTGATACAACCAAGAATCGAATTGGCTTTCCTGGCCGCCGCATCACACTGCTGACTCATGTTCAATTTGTGGTCCACCAAGACTCCCAGATCCCTTTCACAGGTACTATCCTCCAGCCAAGTATCCCCCATCTTATATTTGTGCAATTCATTTTTTTACCTAAATATAGTACCCTACATTTCCCTCTGTTGAAATCCATTTCGTTAGCACTCTATCTGTCAAGATCTTTTTGGATTTTCATCCTATCCTCTAGGGCAGTGCTCCCCAACCTTTTTGTCCCCGCGGACCGGGAAATTTTTGATAATTTTTCGGTGGCCCGAAGCTGGGGGTGGGGGTGGGGAGGGGGGGAGAATGCGAAAGGGGGGTCCGGCGGGGAGGCAAAAGGGGGGGTAAAAGCAAAGGATGGGAGGGAAGGAGGAGGGGGAGGCACGAGAGTGGCGGCGGCGGCAGCGGCACTCACCGGCTTGGGGCGTCGGGGGTGCCACTCCCCCCCACACACATGGGCGGGGTGGGTGGGGAACCCGGGCTCCTGGGCAGGCGGGCCCCCGCCTCCTCCTCCAGCGCCGGGAGCCGCGCGCGGGTCTCGCTGCTGGCGCCCCGCTTGCTCCTGCTCCTGCTGCCGCCGCTGCCGTGGGCCTCCACCTCCGCTGGGGAAAGCGAGTGGGGCGCCAGCAGCGCTTTCCCCGGCGGAGGAGGAGGCCCACGGCAGCGGCGGCAGCAGGAGCAGGAGCAAGCGCGGCGCCAGCAGCGAGACCCGCGTGCGGCTCCTGGCCCAGGCGCCCGCGCGCGGCACCCGCCCGGCCGCGCCAGGAAGCGCCCTCACAGCACCGACGAGCCGCCGCCGCCGCCTCCTGCTCCTGCTCCGGTTCCTCCTCCTCCTCCTCCTCCGCCGCCGCTGCCGCCGCCGAAGGAGCAGCAGCAGCAGCAGCGAGGGCAATTGCAGAGGGGTGGCGGCGGCAGGATGGGGGCGATTGCAGCGGCGGCGACGGGGATTGCGGGGGGTGGCTGCTGCTGCAATCGCCCCGTCCCGCCGCCGCCGCGCCACCCCTCCGCAATTGCCCTCGCTGCTGCTGCTGCTGCTCCTTCGGCGGCGGCGGCGGGAGGAGGAGGAGGAGGAGGACGCGCCGCCGCCGTGGCTGCTGCTGCTGCTGGTGGTGGTGGTGGAGGGTGAGGAGGAGGAGGGCGGAGGAGGAGGAGGATGCGCCACCGCCGGGCGGAGGAGGGAGGCAAAGACAAAGGCGGCGGCGGCGGCTCCTCCTGCGCTCCTCCAGCCTTCCTCCTCCACCGGCCGCCCACGGGAGAGAAGAGGAGGAGGAGGAGGGCGGCGGAGGAAAAGGGGAGGAGCCTCCCCGGCGTCCCCAGGCGGCCCGGTGCCGACCGGTCCACGGACCGGCACCGGTCCGCGGCCCGGGGGTTGGGGACCACCGCTCTAGGGAATTAGCAACCCCTCCCAATTTGGTATCATCAGCAAATTTAATTAGCGTACTCTCTATTCCTTCCTCCAAGTCATTAATAAAGATATTGAACAGCACTGGACCCAGAACAGAACACTGGGGCACCCCACTGGTCACGTATCTCCAAGCTGAAGAGAGGCCATTTATGGTCACCCTTTGGGTGCGATCAGTCAACCAATTACCAATCCACCTAACAGTAGCACTATCTATCCCATTTTCTACTACCTTCTTAGCAAGAATACCATGGGGAACCTTATCGAAGGCCTTACTAAAGTCCAGATAAGCAATATCCACAGCATTCCCCTCATCCACCAGGCCTGTAATTCTATCAAAGAAAGAGATTAAATTACTCTGGCATGACTTGTTTTTAAGAAACCCGTTTTTAAGAAATCTGCTCTAGGATCTTTCCAGGAATTGAAGTCAAGCTGACTGGGCAGTAATTATTTGGGTCCTCTTTTTTCCCCTTTTTGAAGATGGGGACAACATTAGCCCTCCTCCAATTGATGGGGACTTCCTCTGTTCTCCATGACTTCTCAAAGATTATTGCCAATGGTTCTGAAATTACTTCTGCCAGTTCTTTTAATATCCTTGGGTGCAATTCATCTGGCCCAGGAGACTTCAATTCATTTAATGTTTCTAGGTGTTCCAGTACACGCTCTCTACCTATTCTATGTTGCAACTCCCATCCTACCTCATCTACTCTTTGTCCCAGCGGATCTCTTTCTTCCTTTTTGGAGAAAACGGAGGCAAAGACGGTGTTGAGTAGTCCTGCCTTTTCCTTGTCTCCTGTTAGTAACTGGTTATCATTGCCACGCAGAGAGCCTATCATTTCCTTATTTTTCCTTTTGCTGCCGACATAACTAAAGAAACCCTTTTTACTATCTTTAATCTCTCTGGCAAGCCTAAGTTCATTTTGCGCTTTTGCTTTTTTTACCATCCCCCTGCATATATTAGCTGTTTGTTTATATTCCTCTTTGGTGCATTTCCCATTTTTCCATTCCTTGTACTTGTTTTTCTTTATAGTTAGCTGAGTTGTATTTGAACTTAAAATCAGTATGGTATGCAGCAGATGTGATTTGATGGCCTGTAGAAGTTTGAGGAATTCCACAGAAGATTATCTTGAGTGTGGCATAGAATTCTGTTCTTCAATTATTGTTATTTTTAAAACGTTCCATACAAACATTTACTTGTAGTAGTTAGGAAGATTTCCTGCCCTGCATTTAGAAGAAATACCAGATTGGTTGATTGATTGATTGAACATATATATGTATGTGCATATGTACACATATACAACATAGATAAATACATAAATACATACCTAAACACACACACACACACACACACACACACACTGCCCATTTGGTAGTAGGCCACTTATTATTAGTAACAGGTCACAGCCCATCCAGTCCAGCATTCTGTCTCACACAGTGGCTAATCATTTGCTTCATGGTATTCCCAAGCAGATGTCTTCACCTGCTTATGATTCCCTGCAAATGGCATTGAGAGATATCCTGCCTCTCTCTCCAACCTGGACGTTGTCCTTAGGCACCCAGAATGATAGCCATTAATACCCCTTGTTCTCCATGAACTTCTCTAATCCTTTCTTAAAGCTTTCAAGGCTGACAGCTGTCACCACTTCTTCTGGCAGGGAGTTCTGCAGACCAGTGATCCTCTGGGTGAAAAAGCACTTTCTCTTATTTGTTTGAGATCCAGCACCCAAAAGTTTCATGGAGTGACCCCTATTTCTAGTGTTGCATGATAGGGAAAATAGCTTTTCCTTATCTACTTTGTCCACACCGTGTATGATTTTATAAACTTCAATCAGGTCACCTCTTAGGCACCGTCGTTCAAGAGTGAAGAGGCCCAGCTGTTGCAGCCTCAGATGGTGAGGAAGGTGTTCCAATCCCCTAACCATTCTGGTTGCCTTCCTCTGCACTTTTTCCATTTCCATAATATCCTTCTGGAGGTATGGTGACCAGAACTTTACACAATACTCCAGATGGGTCCTCACCATAGATAGATAGATAGAAGGAGGCAAAATGACACTTGCTGACTTATTTTCTATACCCTTCCTAATGATCCCTAGCGTTGAGTTTGCTTTCTTTCACTGCTGCGGCATGCTGGGTAGACACCTTCATTGAGCTGTCCTGCAGGACACTAAGGTCCCTTTCCTGGTTTGTTGTGTACAGTTCTGACCCCATCAGTTTATAAATGTAATTGGATTTTATTGGGAAGGTTGGGAACCATTGCCTTATAAAGTTTACCACCTAAAAGAGGTGAAAAACAAAACAAACAAAAAAACCCCCACCAAAATGGCTGACGAGGCATTGCCATATTTGCTTTGCCCATGTGCTGTGAGCCAGCCAATTGGAAAATAAAACAAAAAATAAAACAATAAAACAGTGCATTAAAAGTAAATATATGTATTTACAGCATTTTGAAATAAACATCATTTAAGCATTTTTGCATTAATCGTTTTAATTTTAATAAAAGGAATGCAGTTACCTTCCAGGGCAAAAGGATCGCGTTAAATCAAACAAATTTGGAAATAACTTAAAAATTACTTTAAAGTTTGGCCTTTTATAACTCATTAACTCCCCCTTCCCCATACCCTAAATTACAGGATTTTCACAAAAGGGGGGGGGTGTTGAAATTTTTTCTGCTCCATAGGGGGCAGTAGCTTTAAAAAGGTTGAGAATCACTGATCTAGATACTATGCTTCTGTTGATGCAACCAAGAATCACAGTGGCTTTCTTCGCTGCTGTGTCGCACTGCGGACTCATGTTCAATTTGTGGTCCACCCATGTTTTAAGAAACCCGTGCTGACTTCTTGTAATGACAGCATTGCTTGTTAAATAATTACAGACTGCCTGCTTAATAATCTGCTCTAGACTCTTTCCAGAAATGGGCAGTAATTATTTGGGTGCTCTTTTTTCCTCTTCTTGAAAATGGGGACAACATTCGTCCTCTTCCAATCTATGGGAATTTCCCCTGTTCTCCAGGAATTCTCAAAGATTAATGCAAATGGTTCTGAAATACTTCTGACAGTTCTTTTAATATCCTGGGGTGTAATTCATCTGGCCCAGGACATTTAATGTTTCCAGGTGTTCTTGTACTACCTCTCTACCTATTCTATGTTGCAGTTATTTACCCTTTTTAGCCAATGGAACTTTTTTTTCCTTTTTGGAGAAAACTGAGGCAAAGAAAATGTTGAATAATTCAACCTTGTTCCTGTCTTCTGTTAGTAATTGGTCATAATTGCCATGCAGAGACCCTATCATGTCCTTATTTTTTGCTGCAGACATAACTAAAAACTAAACTAAAAAAAAACTTGTTGAATTTAAAATAAGTGTGAAATTAAATTTCAGCTAGGCTAGTCCTGCTGAGTTCTGCTGAACCCAGAGACCCAATGAAGAATCCAACAGGAGAGAGATCCCAGAGAAAATACTGCATTTATTAGGCCTAATAAAGTACAACAGGTGGACACAAGCCAAAGACAGAGCTAAGATGTCCAACCCCGAACACAAAGAGAACCACATTTTTATTAGTTCCCCCTCTTCCCTCCCCTGAGTGGCGCCGCCCAGGGGTGGGCAAGGGGACGGTCCTTCAGGTGGTCCAATCAGTGCAGTCCAGGGGCTGTCCAGAGGTGTTCCTGGGCAGTCAGGGGAAGCCCCCTGGCAGGCTGGAACCGGATACCTGCCCAGGTGTTGATGAGTCAAATGTGCCCTTTAATTAGGCCATCAGGGTATGACAAAGAAGAAGGGGGAATAGGGTATTGTTCTTGAGTCTAGGCAAACTTGGGAAATTGAAAAGTCAATAGAAGGTTGGGGAAGGTAAATATAGAAGTCAATAGGGAGACGGAAAGCTGATGAGATCATCCGGAGGTAGCCAGACAGTCCTTTGTGGATGCAAAGATGTGATAATGAAGGGCCCCCAGGCTGTGGCATAATCCGGAGAACATCTGTGGAAGACGTGCCAGGATCTCTGTGGAATATGGATTCTGCTTCTAGAAGATGTGACTTGCCTTGTGGTATCGCCATGATGTCTTTCTTCTTGTGCCATAACCCCCTTGCCCCAGTTTGCAGGTATAGGAGCCATTAGATAGAGTAGGGACATGTTTAAAGCACACCCAGGGAAGGAGTGGGAGGAAAGAGGGGAGAGACAGGAAGAGAAAGAGAGAGGAAGAGAGAGAGGGAGGGAGGGAGAGAGAGAGAGAGAGGGAGGGAGAGAGATGGGGGGCCACCTTGGGTCAAGGGTTTTGGGTCCATCTAGGCAGAGGCAGGAAAACCAAGTTTCTAAAGGTAAGGAGGTCCCTGGTCCTTAGGAATGATCATTCAGAATCATTCCCTTGCAAGCCAAGAGCATGAAGGAAACAATTCATCAGTCCAGGGAGAATTTTCTGAACTGTGTCTCTGGCTAAGAGTTTCAGTGTTGGGGAATAAGGGAAGAGGGGGGCAGGAAGGGGTTAACTGATATACTAGCAAGGGACATCTCTTATTCCTTGGCGGACCCCCTGTGTAAAGGATCTCGTCCTTTATCCACCAAAGGCTTCCTCAGAGTACCTTTGGGAATTAGTAAAAAATACTCAAACAGACTGTGTACTTTTAAAAATACACCAGCCAAACTGCCACCATTACTTCAAGGCTTTGGACTTAGTCTCTCCCACCTTTGGGCAAAAACCAAACCAGTTGTAAGATTATTATTTTTATTAAAAATAGATAGTTAAAGAATTATTGAAAATAAGTCAATTCAAAATACAGGTAATAGTTCAGTCTTTGGCAATCAAGCAAATAATAAATCTATCTGACTAATCTAAGTTACACTAGCCATTGTGGCCCTGTCTATGCGTAGCATATTCTATATTCAAACCTATGCAAGCATATTGAAGAAAAAACTCTCTATTGATTCTATTGTCTCTAATTTAAAGCATTCACATTCTCAGCAAATCACCCCCAACTTCATCCATCCTTTCCAACTCATTGTCCAATCATCTGGCTAGTTTTAATGATAGTCCATGTTGTACATGCGTTCCCATGTGATCATCTCACAGCGATTCCTTAATTAATTTCTGGTACTGTTGTTATGGCTTCATTCCTCTTGGATGGCACAACAAAGCTTCCATCTTGCTGGTTCCCAGTAGATAAGACACCTACAAATACTTGCTTACACAGAACATGGCAAAACATTCTCACATAGAAATAAAAACTGCTTGTTGCTGACTGCTGGTGTTCTAGCCTGAATGAGAAGACATGTAACTGAACCATATAGACTCCATCTTTGATCCTTTCTCCTTTCCTTCACACGCCCCCCCCTTATGTGCCTAAAAATCCTAAATATGCAATTTAGCATTTTTAGCAAAACAAAACTACTAGCTAACTAATCAAACAGCAGCAAAATATTGGCATGAGGTATACAGTGTATAGTATTATCTATTGAAAGATAAGAGGTATATGACTACATAGCAGCAATATCATGGATTATATGACTTTTGTTGAAGCAGGTTAAGGCATGTCTACATCAGGAAATAAAGAAAGAAAACATTGTTAGTAAAATCAGAAACAACAAAACATATGGCGAGGCCTAGACCATGCAGTCTAGTAGCTCTTCTTCCATGACCTCTTCAGGAGTGAGATCAATGCCATAATGCACCCTGGAAAGACTGTCAGCAACCTGATTCTGCCTCCCAGGTATGTGGACCGCCTCATACTGGAAATCTTGTAAGGCCAAGCTCCATCTCAGTAGACGTTGGTTGGTCGATTTCATGCGGGACAGCCACTTCAGTGCTTGATGATCTGTTTGTAAAACAAAACTGCGACCCCATAAGTAAGGTCGTAATTTGTTAAAAGCCCAAACAATAGCAAGGCATTCCTTCTCTGGAACAGAGTAGGCTCTCTCATGTTGCAGGAGCTTCTTGCTGAAAAAAGAAACAGGATGAAGTATACCATCGTCATCCTCCCCGTCCTTCGTCCCGCTTCCGTCTTCTGCTCCGCTGCCCTCATCACTCACGTCCGAGCCCGGTTGGTCTTCATCATCTGGAATTGTTGGCTGGCCCCCGGCACCTGTATCATCTGCCATTTCTGCCTCCAAAGACGAGGATGGCAAGGTGCTGTTTTCTGGTCTAACAGATCCAGACGACGTTACTATGTAAACAATTTCCCGTAGTGTGGGGCTAAAGAATTCTTCGGGAAACTCTTCAGCCATACACTAATCCCTCGCTATTTAAAAATAATAAACGGATTGCCATTTCATGAACTATTCCTGCCAGTTTTGCTTAAAAATCTCAAAGCGTGGCTTACAAAAATAACAGCAGCTGTGTTTCACTCTCAAAAAATCACAGCGTTACAGCTCGGCCGCTCCCCGGCGAACCGGCATTCTTCAGTAAGACAGATTTATGCCTCTTCTTGGCTATTAAACAATTAGCCAGGCCATAAATCAATTGTAAAGCAGTTAATTTCCCCCCTCCTTAAAACCGAAGGCAGGATCGCTTTACTGCTGCTCTCTTGGTCTCCTTTGGCTACCCTTGCCGTTTGAGACTTATGAGAAAAATCAAACTGTGCCCATGTGGGAGGTCGTCCCGTCGCTGCCCACCATGTAAAGGATCTCGTCCTGGATCCACCAAAGGCTTCCTCAGAGCACCTTTGGGAATTAGTAAAAAAATACTCAAACAGACTGTGTACTTTTAAAAATACACCAGCCAAACTGCCACCATTACTTCAAGGCTTTGGACTTAGTCTCTCCCACCTTTGGGCAAAAACCAAACCAGTTGTAAGATTATTATTTTTATTAAAAATAGATAGTTAAAGAATTATTGAAAATAATTCAATTCAAAATACAGGTAATAGTTCAGTCTTTGGCAATCAAGCAAATAATAAATCTATCTGACTAATCTAAGTTACACTAGCCATTGTGGCCCTGTCTATGCGTAGCATATTCTATATTCAAACCTATGCAAGCATATTGAAGAAAAAACTCTCTATTGATTCTATTGTCTCTAATTTAAAGCATTCACATTCTCAGCAAATCACCCCCCCCTTCATCCATCCTTTCCAACTCATTGTCCAATCATCTGGCTAGTTTTAATGATAGTCCATGTTGTACAGCGTTCCCATGCGATCATCTCACAACAATTCCTTAATTAATTTCTGGTACTGTTGTTATGGCTTCATTCCTCTTGGATGGCACAACAAAGCTTCCATCTTGCTGGTTCCCAGTAGATAAGACACCTGCAAATACTTGCTAACACAGAACATGGCAAAACATTCTCACACAGAAATAGAAACTGCTTGTTGCTGACTGCTGGTGTTCTAGCCTGAATGAGAAGACATTTAACTGAACCATATAGACTCCATCTTTGATCCTTTCTCCTTTCCTTCACACCCTGAAACCAAGAAAAATGGATTTCCAGGGGTTTCTGCAACAAGGGGAAACCATGTCCAGTTGGCTCTGTGGCGAGGGCCAGTCTACCACCATAAATAGATATAGTAAGCAGGGAAAAAGTGGAAAGGGGACCGGGCTATCGGCATAGAAATGAATGAGCGGGAGAAGGCATGAATTCTCTGGAACTGCAGCTCGGGTAAGAGGTAGTGAGAGGAGTCGCTACCCTAGGCTGCCTTATCCGAGTCTCTGGAGCTAAGAGTTGGGTAGGAGGGGTGGATTTGTACCGCTGGCGCTGCTGGGAGGCTGGCCGCCTCTCTGGAACTCAAAGCGGTTTGAGTTTTCGAATTTCCCTGGAAAGGGCTCTGGTTCTTTTATGTTGGGGTGGTCTACTCAGCCAATTCAACGTAATAGTGTTCCCCCTCGCGCGCCCCCGTCCGGCCATAATTAACAAGACACTGATTGATGGCGGGGGTGCTGATTGGTTAAGACGTGCAGACGGGCTTATCTTCGCACCCCTGCTGGTTTATGGAGTCTCCGCGGAAATGAACTGCTGTGGCTAACTAGATACCATGTAAACGGATCAATTAGGTGCAAATTGAAGCTTTCCGCTTGCCGAGCCCTTGTTCGCAAGGCCTCTTTGCCAGCAAAAGCGGCGGTTTTTAAATTCTTCCTGATATCTCGGGATCAGATTGGAATTTTGGGACTGGGTAAAGAGTGTCGTGCTTTTGACGGTGTGGGGCGTATTTGGGCGGTTCCGATGGGTCTCAGAACCGCTCCAATTATTTTCTATTAAATTTATTTTTCCATTATAACTCTTCAACCTTTTTACTATCTTTAATCTCTCTGGCAGGTATAAGTTCATTTTGCACTTTAGCTTTTTTTGCCAACCCTCTGCATATATTAGCTATTTGCTTATATTCCTCTCTTGTGCATTCCCCATTTTTCCATTTCCTGTACAGTATTTGTTTTTCTTTATACTTAGCTGATTTGGAAGTTCTTTAGTCAACCATTGTAGTTTCTTTCGACATCTGTTTTTTAAGAACATAAGAAGAGCCATGGTGGATCAGGCCAAAGGCCCATCTAGTCCAGCTTCCTGTATCTCACAGCGGCCCCACCCTTCTTGTTGGAACAGTTTTAGATCGTTCCTTTGATATCTCACTTTTAAGGAACTCCCAAAGTAAGCCTCCAAAGAGGCTACTTTATTTATTTTACGATTTATTTTATTTATATAGCTTGTATGCCGCCCACTACCCAAAGGTCTCTGCGTGGCTCACAGTCAAAATAAACAATTAAAACATCAAAATTACTATAAAATTAGAACAATAAAACAGACAAATACAATACAATAAAACACAGCACTAAAATTACCTACAATCATCAATTTAAAAAATTGGGGAGGAGTTTTCAGAAAGATTGGAAAATTCCTGAGAGCACATGGCTTTAGAGGTTTGGCTGTACTGCATCTTAATATTGGCTGTATCTTAGTAGTGGCTGTGGGGTGGGTGGGTGGGCGGTGGTGGATTGCCTGTCTGCCACCTTTTGCGACTCTTGGGTGTATGGCTGATGTGTTCCAGGACTGACACTCTGTGGGATGCTGGGGATAAGGATGCGGTCGATGGTCAGAGGTCTGGCCATGATTTGCATCTCCTTTACCCCCATATGGACACGAATATTAGAACTTATCCTGGGATGGTTGGCTATCTTCTGGATACTGTAATGTCAGCAGGAGATATGCTCCCCTTATATTTACCATCTTAGCAGTTGCATTTGGCCATGGACTAGTGTTTATTATAGTCCCACTTTTTGAAATTTATATTATTTGTGTGCTCTGCCCTTGCTTCCCCCCACCTTTAATTATTATTATTTAATAATAATGTTTTTAATGCTCCCCCCCTTTAATCATTATTATTACATTTTAACAGAGCGGACAGTGTGTCTTTGTTGTTGTGGGGGCTTAATTTGTTATTATTTGTCTGGGGGGACTTCTTCCTCTTAGTTTGATATTGTTAACTTGTTGTAAAACTGTTCTGCTGTTCTATTGTTTGGTGATACTGTATTGTTTATTATTATTATTTAATTGTTTATTATTATTTTTCCCCTTTCCCCCTTGGTCGCCATTGTTAGCAGGGACTGCAATTCCATTATTGTCTGGCCGTGGGAGGTACACTGGGAGCTGGGGGATTAGTCGGGTAAGAAGAACTAGGGCTGGGCAATTGCTGCCTGTCCCCCGTTCTGACCCCTCAGCTCACTGCCATTTCGTCAGCACCTCCAACCTGTCCTGCCTGTTGGTGAATGCCAGGTCAGTCCACAATAAAATCCCCATCCTTTATTATGTCATCATGGATGGGCAGGCTGACCCGGCTTGCTTTACGGAGACTTGGGTGGGGGCAGAGGGGGGCATCCCTCTCCCAGCTCTGCCCTCCCGGGTTTCAAGTCCAGCATGTGGGCAGGTCAGAGGGTTGGGTTGTGTGTGTGGCAGATCCGCTGCGTTGCTGTATCCTGGGTTAGAATGCCTTCATCTATTGGTGGGTCAGTGGGACAGGTTTGGTACCACGCTCCCTGCACCCCTGCACAATCTCTTCCAGAGCTCACTGAGTTCATCTCGGCAGCTTTGTTGACATCCCCTCACCTATTGGTGGTAGGGGACTTCAATGTGCCTGCCGAGGATGGGCTTTCAGGAGCGGTTCTGGATTTCATGGAGTCCATGGCCTCCATGAACCTGTCCCAGCATGTTGTTTGTTCCACCCATAGAGCAGGGCATACCTTGGACCTGTTTTTTTCTCCACGTTGGCAGATTACAATCTGAGGGTAGGAAACATTGTTCCCCAGCCTGTGATATGGACAGATCATCATCTGCTGTCTTTTCCCTTGTCGATCACTGCCCCACCCTGCGTGTAGCCTCAGCCACTTGTTTGGGTCCACCCCTGAAGGCTTCTAGACCTTGAACAGTTTCTCGAGGCCTTCCGGGAGCTTCCTGATGGTCTGACTGACGATCCGGTGGAAGCCCTGGTGGAGAGATGGTATGAGGATGCCACCTGGGCTGTTGACTGGACCACCCCTAAGTGTCTTCTTCACTGTGGAGCTCGCTCCTTGCCATGGTTCACGGCTGGGTTGAATGCGATGAAGCAACAACAAAGAAGGCTTGAGAGCAGATGGAGGAAGGACCAATAGACAACTAATCGGGCTGCAGTTTGTGCACTGACCAGGCATTATGTCCATCCTACGCCTCCCTGGGAATTGGTGTAGCCTCAAACCGCCAGGCGGAGTTGTTCCGGGTGGTTCAAGACCTCACCAATCCTGGTCAGTTTAGGCCTCCTCCTAGTGATTTCACTAGTGAGTGATTTGCAGCCTTCTTTAGAACTAAGATCAAGGCCATCTGAACCGGTCTAGACTCCGGTTGTTCTAGCCCCTCTTCGAGTATCCCAAGTGCCGCACCCCCTCGGTCTCCTTGTCTAGTTGAGTTTGAGCATTTCCTCAGTTGAGGCCTCCAGGGCACTGGCTCATTGTAGGCCAGTGGCCTCCCCCTTGCCCATCCTGGCTTATCAAATCTGCTGGAGGGAGCATGCCAGAGTAGACTTCCTTATTTCCACTGCATCCTTCAGGGAAGGGATTTTTCCCTCTCACCTGAAGGAGACAGTGGTCAAGCCCACTTTGGCATCGGACGATTTGGCCAACTACCGTCTGATTGCCAAAATTCCCTTCCTGGGCAAGGTGAGTGAGAGAGTGGCTGCCGTCCGGCCCCAGTCATTCCTGGAAGAAGAACATGTTGTTGATCCATTCCAGTCCAGGTTCAGGCCATGTCAGCAGAATGAGACCGCCTTGCAGATCCCTTAATGGTAATATGCAACTTGACTCTTAAAACGGCCACAGTGCCGGAGGACTGGAGGATAGCGGATATCACACCAATTTTTAAAAAGGAAGGAGGGGGGACCCAGGAAACTACAGGCCATTTAGCCTTACATCTCTCCCAGAGAAGATGGTGGAAAGCCTCATCCAAGAGAAAATCTTAAAACACATAGGAGAACAAACCTTGCTGAGAGAAAATCAGCATGGCTTCTGTAAGGGTAAATCTTGTCTGACAAACCTTTTAGAATTCTTTGAAAAGGTTAACAGGCATGTGGATTTGGGTGAACTGGTGGATATTGTCTACCTGGATTTTCAGAAGGCTTTTGACACAGTCCCTCACAAAAGGCTGCTGAATAAATTGCCCAGTCAGGGGATAAGAGGGCAGGTCCTCTTATGGATTGAGAACTGGTTGGCTCAGTTACTTTGTTTACCTGTTTGGATCAGTGCATATAACCCCAAAGTTGAAAGAATACAATCTATGCTTTTGCACTGTATTTTGGAGGTCCCCAGTTGTGTAGCTTATGCAGCCCTGTGCCTTGAAATAGGAGTAGGCCGTCTGGAAACTAATGCATGGACTCAGACTCTAAAGTACTGTCTTAGACTATATTTTTCTATAGATCAGCTAGGATACATGCACTATGTGTTGCTCAGCTCTCACCATAGCCAGTGGTGGCTTTTGTTCATCAAACAAACAAACAAACAAACAAAAAGGTCCATAGGCATCCTCCTTGAACACATCCTGATGCTAGGGCCAAAACAGGCCCTAAGAACTCTCACTCAGAGGCTATGTGACATAGAAAAGCAGGAACGTTTTTTGCAGGCAAACAGAATCTGCTCCCCTTTGTCATAAGGTGTTTTTCCATCATACAGCACCCCTGCAGAATACTTAACCTCTGCTCACCGCAGGTTTGCAGAGCTTTCATGCTGGCCAGGTTAAACCTGCTTCCTTCAGCACTTCTCCAGGGCAGGCTCAAGGGAATTCCACACCAAGAAAGAGTCTGTCCATGCAGAAAAAGAGTCCCCTGAATTCCTTCAGCATATGCTTTTACACTGCCCATTTTATAAACAAAACACAGATCCTTTGATCTGTGTTACTATTGTTGTGATTGATCTTATTTTCTGATGGAAGGAGGCGTTCGAAATCTGGCCCTCACTGGCAAAAGCTAAAAACAACAAGAACATACATTTCTGAAGTCTTTCTGACACCTTTGTAAATAGCTGTACACATTCCTCAGCCCACCCTGTCTCCCTCTGCAGGGACATCTTCAGAAAATGATAAAATGAAAAGAAATGTTTGCTCTTTTCCCTGAAACCTGAGATTCACTTGTTCCTCCCTCAGTTTCAGATACTTTCCCAGCCTTTGGGTTGCCTTTTTTTTGTGTGTCATGACTTCTGGTTTGCAAAAATTCACAGCTGAGAAACATCATTATGACTAATTACAGTTCCACAAAATAGTGTGACAGCTTGAGGATTCTCCATCAAGCTCTGTCGAGTGCAGGCTTTTACTCTCTTGGTTTGTCCTGTTTCCACCACCACCCGCCCACATAAAGTTGGGTATTAATAGTGTTCTAATGTATTAACAGTCCAGGTTACAAGGCAAACTCTCTGTGTTTCAGAAGCTGGTTCCCACCAACCCCAACCAACAAAGCCAATGGTTATTGGGAGGGCACCAGTTTGAGAAACCAGCTTGAGAAACCAGTTGTACATGATTGTCATCCTTTTGCCTGCTGTTTGAAGACTTCTCTATTCAACTCCATTGTGAAAGTGCTGTGTAGATGTCTATGTGGAACAGATGTGTCTCTTATCTCGGCTATGACATGTGGTGAAAATAAATTTTAACACCCCCCCCCAAAAAAAGAGTACAAGGTGGATGGGAATTCCTTAAAAGCGAGATATTAAAGACACAATCTAAAACTATTCCAACAAGAAGAAAAAATTAGAGATGTCTAAAGAAACCACAATGGTTTACTAAAGAACTTTCAACTCAGCTAACTATAAAGAAAAACAAGTACAAGAAATGGAAAAATGGGGAATGCACCAAAGAGAAATATAAGCAAATAGCTAATATATGCAGGAAGATGGTAAAAAAAGCTAAAGCACAAATGAACTTAGACTTGCCAGAGAGATTAAAGATAGTTATGTCTGCAGCAAAAGGAAAAATAAGGAAGTGACAAGCTCTCTGTGTGGCAATGATAACCAGTTACTAACAGGAGACAAGAAGAAGGCAGAACTACTCAACACCTTCTTTGCCTCAAAAGGAAAAATAGTTCCATTGGCAGAAAGAGTAGATGAGGTAGGACAGGAATTGCAACATAGTAGAGAGGTAGAACAGAAAAACCTGGAAACATTAAATGAATTTAAGTCTTCTGGACCAGATGAATTACACCCAAGGATATTAAAAGAACTCGTAGAAGTAATTTCAGATGCATTGGCAATAATCTTTGAGAAGTCCTGGACAACAGGAGGATTCCCCATCGGTTGGAGGAGGGTGAATGTTGTCCCCATCTTCAAAAGGGGGGGAAGAGGACCCAAATAATTGTTGTCCAGTCAACTTGACTTCAATTCCTGGCAAGATCCTAGAACAAATTATTACGCAGACAGTCTGTAATTATTTAACTAGCAATGCTGTAATTATGAGAAGTCAACACAGATTTCTTAAAAACAACTCATGACAGACCAATTTTATCTTTTTCTTTGCTATAATTACAAGCCTGGTGGATGAGGGAAACGCCGTGGATATTGGTTATCTAGATTTCAGTAAGGCCTTTGATAAGGTTCCCAAAGGTATACTTGAAAACAAGTTAGTAGAATGTGGGATAGATAGTGCCACGATTAGATGGATTTGATCAAATTTGCAGATAATACCAAATTGGGTGAGTTTGCTAATTCTCTAGATGATAGGATTAAAATCCAAAAGAACCTTGACAGATTAGAGTTCTGGGTCAAAGCTAATGGAATGGGGGTTCAACAGAGGGGAAATATAGGGTGGTGCATCTAGGTAAAAAGAATGAATTACACAGATATAGGATGGGAGACACTTGGCTGGAAAATAGTACCTGTGAAAGGGATCTGGGAATCTTGGTGGACTGCAAATTGAACATGAGTCAGCAGTGTGATGTAGTGGTCAAGAAAGCCAATGTGATTCTTGTTGCATCAACAGAATCATAGTGTCTAGATCAAGGAAAGTGATAGTACCACTCTATTCTGCTCTGATCAGACCCCATCTGGAGTACTGTGCCCACTTCTGTGCATCTGAAGTTAAAAAGGATGTTGACAATATTGAACAGGTCCAAAGGAGGGTGAGCAAGATGATTAAGGGTCTGGAAGAAAAGTCTTACGAGAAGTGGCTTAGGGAGATGGGAATGTTTAGCCTTACAAAAAAGAAGGCTGAGAGGGGATATGATAGCTATGTTTAAATATTTGAAAGGATGTCACATTGAAGAAGGCACTGGTTTGTTTTCCATGGCTTCAGAGACTGGGACATGGGGAAATGGTGTCAAACTACAGGAAAAGAGATTCAATTTAAACATTAGAAAGAATTTCATGACAGTTAGAGCTGTTCAGCAATGGAATATGCTGCCATGGAGAGTGGTGGAATCTCCTTCTTTGGAGGTTTAAAAGCAGGGGTGCCCAAACTTTTTGTAAGAAGGGCCAGATTTTGTGGCTGAGAATGTGTCAGGGGCCGGTTGCTCCCCTACCCTGCCACCCCACTGCAAGCCCCACCCACTAACCCATAAGCCCCACCCACTGACCCCTTGCAACCCCACCCACAGGAAGGAAGGCAGGGACCAAGGGAGGGAGGGAGGGAGGGAGGGAGGTGGAAACCAAGAGAGGAAGGAAAGAAGGTGGGGAACAAGAGAGAGAGGAAAGAAGGAAGGTAGGGACCAAAGGAAGCACAGGGAGTCGTGGCCATAGGTCGCCCCCTGGAAGAGGTGATCTGTGCAACCTTGCACCCCCCCAAGCTCCCCAGCGGTGGCAACGGCTTGCCTGCCAGCCCACCCCAAAGCTCCTTGGTGGTGGCAGAGGCCCGCTGGCCTGCCCACCCCCACACATTCCCCTGTGGTGCTGGTAGCGGCAGACTGCCCGTCCACCCAAGCTTCCCAGCGGTGTCAGTGTTGGCAGAATATTTTTTTTAAAAACAAACAAACAAACATGGAGCAAAGGAGAGGGCGGGAGGGGCGGGCTGGCCAGCCGTGGGCCACTCAGAATGGCCTGATGGGCCGGATTTGGCCCCCGGGCCGGACTTTGGGCAGGCCTGTTTTAAAGCAAAGGCTGGATGGCACTCTGTCAGGAGTATTGTGATTGGAGTTCATGCATGGCAGGGGGTTGGATTAGATGGCCCTTGAGGTCTTTTCCAACTCTATTATTCTGTGAAATTAGGAGTAACCTAATTTGCCCATTGCTCAACAAGTTTCAAGTAGAGATGGGCACAAAATAAACTTTTAGTTCCTTTCGTTATTCGTTATTCATTTTGCTACTGAAGAGTGGGTTTAGAATGAACCGAACTGAACCGAAAAAAATTGGTTTGGTTTGGTTCGGTTCCTTAATAGTGGCACCGGAGATGTCTCCTACCTAGTCCTTCAGTCTTCCTGGCTGCAGGGAGCGGCGACCGGGGGGGGGAGCTACAGCTGTAGTGCAGGCCATGTGGACGGCAGTAAAACATAAAATAAAAATACAATAATAAAATACAATAAAATAAATAGAGATGGGCACGACCAGGAAAAATGGCATTGCGAGTTGTCATTTGTCGGGACGGGCCTGTTTCGGGTCGTTTCCGTTTGTCGCGATAATTTTAAAAAAATTGTCATTTCCGTTTGTCGTTGTCGTTTGTGTTGGGGTTGGGGTTGGGGTTGGGGTAAGTGGGCTCTTGGAGGCACCTCTCTGGGTGCCTCTGACGTCTGACCCACTAAGAAGGGAAGGGAAGGGAAGGGAAGTGTTTCGCGTAGCCGCTGCGTACCGTACATTACGTTAGGGTTGGGGGGTAAGTGGCAGAGGCACTTCTCTGGGTGCCTCTGACTCACTAAGAAGGAAAGCATACTGGCGTACTGGCGTAGAGCTTAGGGGTAGGGTAGGGGTAGTGGGCTCTGGCTGGGAGGCACCTCTCTGGGTGCCTCTGTGACCCACTAAGAAGGGAAGCGTACTTGCGTATGGATCTGGGTTAGGGTTGGGGTTAGGGTAAGGGCTGGCTTAGGGTTATGGTTAAGGTTAGGGTGGGTTAGTGGGCTGCACCTCTGGGTGCCTCTGACCCACTAAGAAGGACAGTGTACTGGTGTATGGGTTAGGGTTAGGGTTAGGGTTAGGGTTAGGGTTAGTGGGCTTTTTATGCCCTCTGGCACATCCAGAAGTCTCAGTCAAAACCTGGCCATGCGATTGGTGGAATGGGTCCAAAAATTTGCATGGTCCCATCCCATGGCCAGCCCATCATTGCGCAGGTGTAAAAATATTAAAAATAAAAATAAAATAAAATAAAATCAATGGAGACGTTTTATTGCAAGAAAAACCCACTGCTGCTACTATAAAAAATCAGGCATTTAAAATACCTAATTTCCAAATGTTTCTGTGGTGCTTTGGTGGGTTTTTGGACCACGATTTAAAAATAAATATTGCGGTCGCCATTTTGGATCCCCCCCCACCGCATGGCAAATGGAGAAGACGAGGATGCCCCCCCAGCCTGGTACCAGCAGCCCAGGACAGGAGAGGGGGGGAAGGCCAGGGACCCCCCCCCCAGAAACCACCCCTCTCTGGTAGGTGCCCTCACTGAGGCAGGCAAATTTTTGACTGCTTTTTTGGCCGGGAATCGGGTTTTTTTTAAAAAAAAAAAACTTTTTTCTGTGCTGCTTGGCATCGCGCAATCGCCGCGATGCCATGAACGACAACGAAAAATCAGACCCAATTTTTCTTTTTCGGGTCGGGTGCGAGCTGGAGCGGAGTAATTCTCGTTACCGCTACCCGTTACGTAACGATAACGAGAACCGAAAACGGAAATGAGATTTTCGCCGCTCCGTGCCCATGTCTAAAAATAAATTAAAAAGGAGCACTGGCCCCAGGGGTGGCTGAGTTGGTACCCTAAAATAAAGAAAAATATTAAAAAATAAAACCAGTGCCGATTCAGACAGGGAAAATCTACAATTGACCAGTGCCATGTTTTACATCATTTAGTTAGTAAGTACGCATCAAACAGAAGTGGGGCTGTTTATGCTGCCTTCATAGACTTTAAATCTGCTTTTGATTTTATTTCTCGAGATAGACTGTGGCTAAAGCTAGAGACCATGAATATTGACAAACGATTACTTTTCTTAATGCGTCTCTTACATGAACATTCCTGTTTACAGGTCCTTTGCAATTCTAATGGGATTTTATCAAATCGGGTTCATGTTCGTAGGGGTGTACGGCAAGGATGCATTTTGGCTCACACCTTGTTTAACCTATATATTAATGGAATTGTCGAGAGCCTATCTAACATAGATTTTCATCCACCTAAACTGGCATCCCGCCCAGTCTCTATACTTTTGTATGCAGACGACGCAGTGCTTTTGTCAACTACGTGCGTCGGACTTAGAAGGCTTTTGAGATCTTTCTCCTCCTACTGTACACAAGAATGGTTAGAAATTAATTATACCAAAACCACAGTAATGGTTTTCAGTAGAAGAAGAATTAAGCACAAATGGTCTCTTAATGGTCATCAGATTGAACAAGTTCAGCAGTACAAGTACCTAGGCATAACATCCCAGTCGTCCGGTGCTTGGTCTGCACACATCAAGTATGCAGCAACAAGAGCACAAGGAAATGCTAAAGTCATAAGTAAGTTTCACAACACGACTGGAGGAAAACATGTTCCTTCAACTTTACAAGTTTTTAGGGCAAAAATCATCACCCAAATGCTCTACGGTTCACAGGTGTTCGGTTATGCTAACCTGAAACCCCTGGAGATCATTCAAACAAGATTTGTAAGAGCTATCTTGGGGGTTCCCTTATGTGTGCCCAATTTTTTGCTCCGCCTAGAGGCTGGACTCATTCCTATTGTAGCATTAACTAACTTTCTGATGGTCAAACACTGGCTCAAACTTACCTTCCTTTCGGATGGCCTAACCCCTCTGATCTTACTAGATAAATTCCAATCACAATGGAAAATACTAATATTAAAAGTGATAAATAATATAGGATATTCCCCCTGTGCTCTCCAAGCAATGGGTATAGTAAAGCCATTAATGAGGTGAAGATACGAATTAGAGACATAGCTTTACAGAATCATATTGCTCTGGTTCAGAAACCTGATTTCCTAAAGAAATCTGCATTCACTGTGTCTCCTTACCTGGACAGGATTGTATCCTCCTCCTCCAGGAGAGCTTTTACCTTGGCGCGGTTTAATGTCCTTCCCTCCAAGTTTTTGGAGGGGAGATATCAAGGGTTACCAAGATGCCCTAAGCACATCCGATCTCGCCTGATTTCGGAAGCTAAGCAGGGTCGGCCCTGGTTAGTACTTGGATGGGAGACCACTAGGGAATACCAGGTGCTGTAGGTGCCTGGAGAAGGAACTGGCAAGCCACTCCAGTATTCCTGCCAAGAAAACTCCATGGACATGGGGTCACAAAGAGTCGGTCACGACTGTAATGACACAACACACACACTAACAGACCGTAATTGTCCATGTACCAATGATCACCTGGAAACTGTGGAACATGTTCTCTTATTCTGTACTTTTTATCAAGACCTACGTAGAGAACTTATTTCCCCTATTATAGGCAAATTCCCTGGGAGGTCAATAGATTTTTACTTGCATCTGCTCCTTTCTGATAAATGTTATCAAATAACCAAGCAGGTTGCCAAATTCTGTGCAGTAGCACTAAGGGTTCGAAATCAGATTATAAATGGAGATAAAGAATATTAATACTTTGTCTTAATGGTTGCTAAATTTTAACTGGTACTTTTTATCTACCAATTTTATCTAACAATTTTATGCATTAATTAAAATTTTAACCTGTACTTTTTATCTACCAATTTTATCTACCAATTTTATGTACCAATTTTATGTACTCATTGAAATACTATCATGGAATACACATTGATGCTATGTATTTTGTCCAGTTTGGCCATTGGCCGTAAATAAAGAAAGAAAGAAAGAAAGAAAGAAAAATATTAAAAAATAAAACCAGTGCCGACCCGGCCCCAGGGGCCACGTGGTCAGCGCTTGAAAAAAATTAAAAAAGGAGCGCTGACTGGGCCTCAGGGGTGGTGGGATTGACACCCTAAAAATAAAGAAAAAATATAAAAAATAAAACCAGCGCAGACCCGGCCCCAGGAGCTGCACGGTCAGTGCTTGGGGGGGGGGGGAGAGAGGTGCTGGCCCAAACCAGCGCCTTTCAGCTGAGAGGTGCTGCCCCCAAGCCAGCACCTCAAAAAGCCCCTGCCACAGGGGTCTGGATCACCCCACTACCGCTGCCGCCACTGCCACCACCCGGTAAGGGTTATGTGTTGAATGTTGAAGATAATGATGTGGATGTGGATGATGAGGATGAGGATGCTGCCAGTCCAGTTTGTGCAGTAGTTGTCAGTGTCTGCTTTTTAATTTTTTTAAATGTTTTTCCCCACCCACGTGCTGTCAAATGGATTAAATTGCACAAAACGGCGAAAAACGAATAATGAATCAATGAACCAACAAAATGAATTTTTCAAAAAAAAAATCATTAAAAAGGAAACGAACCAAACCAAACCCTAAAATGAACCGAACCAAAACAAATCACCAGTTTTTCGGTTCGTGCCCATCTCTAGTTTCAAGGCTACCTTTTCAGATGGTTCGTACAATACAGTCTGATAGACCGGAACCCATATACCACCGCACAGGTAGTAAAGTTTTTTTCCTACAGTAGCTGCCATGCACAAGAGGGCAGAGATAATGTTGACTACCCACTCTCCCAATGCTCCTGTTCACCTGCAGTCCCTTCTACTGTTTTGTACTGTATGCCGTTTTATGTATGGCTCATAGGACCGCAATGAACTTTGATTGATTGATTGGGAAAGATGCATCAAAAAAGAAAATACTGTTTCTCTTCAGTGACAGAGCACACAGCCTGCCTAGCATCCCTCCTTTGCTTCATCCTTGCCCATGAGACCCAGAGAGTGGCAAAGAAGAGAAAAGTTCATGTGAAGCGGTGGTTCCAAAACAACCAGACTACAGCAGCACCTGGAAGCCAGCATGGGCATCCAGGGCTCGATTTGAGGTGAAACCAATCTACATTTGAAAATCCTCTTCTGTAAGCTGTGATTCAAAATTTTATTTCTTCAGGTTTTCTCTGAATAATCTTCTAATTAGGCATGTAAGGGTAGAAAATGCAGCATGCTTGATCATGCCAAATGCCTACCTAATCCAGGCATGCTCGAGCCCTAGACCTCTGGGAATCCAGCTTGCTTTCTCTTCCAATTGTGTTTTTAATTCGTGATTTGGAGTGTTCCTGAGGGTTGCCTTCTTCTATGGTGAAACTGTGGGGCATAAGTGTCCTTATGAGTGAATTAGAAATTGGAAGCCAGATATTTGGTTTATTAATAACAGACATGTGCCGTCAAGTCAATTTTGATTTATGGTAACCCTTTTCAGAAGAAGGCTGATTGGCGCAGAATTGACACTTTTGAGCTGTGGTGCTGGAGGAGACGTTTGAGAATCCCCTGGACTGCAAGGAGATCAAACCTATCCATCCTGAAAGAAATCAACCCTGAATGTCCACTGGAAGGGCAGAAATTGAAGCTGAGGCTCCAATACTTTGGCCACCTCATGAGGAGAGAGGACTCCTTGGAAAAGTCCCTGATGAAGATTGAAGGCAAAAGGAAAAGAGGATGGCAGAGAATGAGAGGGTTGGATGGTATTATCAATGCAACTAACATGGATTTGACCAAGCTCCCGGAGGCAGTGGAAGACAGGAGGGCCTGGCGTGCTCTAGTCTGTGGGGTCACAAGGAGTCGGACATGACTTAACAACTGAATAACAACAACAACAAATCCTTTCCAGAGTTTTTCAGGTGGAGAATATTCAGGTGTAGTTTCCCATTCTCTTCTTCTGGGTTTGCCCCAGGACTACCATGCAACTTGCCCAAGGCCACCCGGTCTGGGTATACCCACAGAAGGGAATCAAACTCCCATCTTCTGGCTCTGCAGCCAGATACCTAAACTATGGAGCTACCCAGCCAGCTACCCCATTTGTTAAACCACTAATATAACAGGTGCTCCGGGTCTGTTGGACTCACCTGAATGGAGGTCTCTGGATGGCCAGAAAGCTTACATTGTTGTGATATTTTTATGGCCCATTTAAAAATAAAACTTACCTAAACTGGACTTTGGCTTATGGATAAATGGTAGTTACTAAACGGAAACAACAGCAAATTCTACCTAGCACCACTTTCATTATGTGCAGATTATCTGTAACTGTTTCTCATCAATATACTGGGTTTCTCAGGATGCAGTTCAGCAAGTAAAGGCTTTCCTAGTGGCTTAGCAGAAGGAAGGGGCCCCATTTCTTCCTTGCGGTCTGTAGAACTCCCACTGAGCGGATGAAAAACATGGGTCTGGTGGCTGGCTTGATCACAATAGTACTGCAGTATGGATTTTAGCATTTGTGTAAAGGGGTCAAGACCTACCTCTGTTTTTGCTTGCAAGTTAACAAGGTTCACAATGTCTGTTACGAAGCAGGATGTGAACAACTGGACAGGATAGTTCCCCCCATTCTCTTTCAGCAGGCAATGTAATGAGCCTTGGCTAGTTATTTGGAATCATTTCAACAACACCCCCTTCAAAGATTCCACAGATACCCTGGGGTATTTCAGGCTTATCTGTCTGTGAAGATTCTCAGTCATCCAGGTGAGTTTATCTGGAAGTTGAGTCATGGCTAATGGACTTCTTTTTTGAGAGATAGAAACGTTTCGCTGTTCAGACCAATGAAGCTGTTTGGATGAACAGCAAAACGTTTCTATCTCTCAAAAAAGAAGTCCAGTAGCCATGACTCAGCTTCCAGATTCAGGCTTATCTGCGGTGACTCATAAGTGGTCTGATTTTTCTGCACTCCATGCTTTCCAAAGGGAGAAGTCCAAGCTGACAGGTGTCACTGGAAGGGTCACAATCCAGGTTAGCCAGCCTTCCACAGGAAAGCAAAAGAGCAATAAAGATATGTAAACGCTGCCACTTTGGAAACCGTCCCCAGGGGAGAAGCCCTCAATAAAAGAAAGATGCCCACGCCTGTTGCCCAGCAGATGTATCCACGCCAGCTTCTGGCATTTCTCTCTCCCCCCCCCACCCTCCATCCTCCCCCACCCCTATTTATCCTGGGGCTTCGCAGGCTTACGACAAAAGCCATTACCACAGGATTAGAGTTCAGTTTGATTCTCATCAAAAGCTCTGGTCACTGTGTATTTGCTTAACACCAGACCTTTCAGGCTCCATCAAATTTAACAAGCCTTGACAGATTTGGGATTAAACACAAAACACCAGACAAATCCACACTTTCATGGAGGGCCCCAGTGGTGCATGCGGTTGGGATAGGCTGAGTTTCTGGGAAGAAAAATGCAGCGGTGGGGGGGGGAGAACACTTGGGAAAGGGGGAGGTTGTCACCTCAAAGCCAAGTGCCAATTTCACCACAAAAAGCTGTAAAATATGGAGTCTCTTGGTGCCTCCCCCTCCATGGAATCATGGGAGGTCCTGTAGGGCATCTCCCATCGTCCTTGGTCTCAGCCCCCTCCGTTCTCTCTTCCATTTTGCAGGATCCTGCATGAAGGGTAGCCCAAAGCGCCCTGATGTCAGAGCTCATAAAAGTTCCTTTTGCAGAGCACAGCTCCCAGAAATTCTCCATCCAATGGAATTATATCAGCTATAGTCAGAAAGGAAGGAAGGAAGGAAGAAAGAAAGAAAGAAAGAAAGAAAGAAAGAAAGAAAGAAAGAAAGAAAGAAAGAAAGAAAGAAAGAAAGAAAGAAAGAAAGAAAGAAAGAAAGAAAGAAAGAAAGAAAGAAATTGACTCCTCCCAAGCCCTGGTGTATTGGGGATTTCTGAGACACAGGCCAAGCATAAGAGAAAGTTATGAGTAAAGACCGGCTCCTGGGTGGCTTGGTCCTCCACCAGTCCAGGATTGCCCTCCAATCTGGCAGCAGTGTTCCTCCAGGGCTCCAGGTCAAAGTGTTTTCTGACTGTACATGAATTAGTTGGGGATTCAAGGGAGGTGCTCAAACATCAAACCCCAGGCCTCCCTGGACACCTCCTGGCATTGCCTTCTAAGAGCAAGGCCCATTGGGCCAAAATTGGTCCATTATGGACATCAGGCTAGTTTGGAGGAAATCAGAGGATAAAAGTAGGAACGTGACTGCTTTACCTCTTCTGGGTTTCCGGGTACGGTGGGGGCAGTTTCAAAGTACTGGACATCCTAGCATTCCTACTAGTTGGCGATGAAAATATATACAGATTCCACACATCCTGGACATAACCTGTTTCAGTTGTTACTCTCAGGGTGATGTTTTAGGGCATTGAACACCAGGACAACTAGATATAAAGATAGTTTCTTTCCAAGTGCTATCAAACTGTCAAATAATTAATTTTTACTTTTCTTCTTCCTTTTTAAATAATAGGTTATATTGTATTGTTGTACTGTGTTTTTATTGTTGACTATATGATTCTTATATTTCCTTTTATATAGAGAGAGCATATTTTACCAAAACAAATTCTGGGTGTGTCCAACCACACTTGGTCAATAAAAGTATTCTGATTCTGATTCTGATTCTGAATGACACCTCTGCAGGAGGTTGGCCAGAAACACAAGACACATCTCATCTCACATAGTGGACAGATAGATCCAGGTATCTTTTCCCTGAATTGTGTTTTCATAGTAGGTTTATCATCCACCACCATCACCACCACCACCATCCTAGAACAGCACAGCTGGAAGGGACCCTCTGGATCATTGAGTCCAGTGTACCGGCATGTTGATTACTATTCGGTGGTTCAACTTCTCTCCTTCTTCTCAAGGTCAGTAGTTTTAGGTCTCTGTCAGAAAGAATGAAGCAGCTGCAGAAGGCTTTGTTCATAGGAACCAATTCTTGGGAAGTTAGAACTTTTTCTCCCTTCGCTCCATTTTCTGATGGATTTTCTAAAACAAAAAGACCCCCCCTTCTAATTACCAGCTCTTGAAGTATTACTTCCTCTTTTTCTCCAGCCATAAGCCACTCTGTTCTGCTACTAGAAATATCAGAATTCCTGATCACAACATTTTTGTTGTTTTGAGAAGAGAATTAACAAGGACTAGCCAGATGGTGAGTCAGCACATTCCAGTCCGGAAGCCCCAAAATCTCTTCGATTCCCACCCCAGTTTTGCCGTCGACAAATCCCCCCCTCCCTAAACTGAGTGCACTGGACTGGATTTAACATGGCTGAGCAGCACTGAAGCTGCAGTAGAAAGCACAAAGGCGGACCAACGCCAGCATGCCTTTTTAGCTGCCTCTTAAAATGGGCCTGGCTTTCACAACATGCGCCTTGTTTTGTGCTCTCCACACCCTCTGAAACTCTTTGGCGTTTCCTTTGTACAGAGAACAGGCAAGGAGGAATTAAGATGGATCCAAGCCATAAACGAGGTCAAGTTTAACAAAAACCATCGGACTAACAAAAACAGCATATTCCTCTAACAGAAGCCATTGCCTTTCCTTGCTTATTCTGTATGTCGTTGTTCTTCTTTTGTACTCAAAGGCCATTCTTGATCTGAGCCCCTAAGTGGCAGCCCACTTAGTCTGTGCATAAATCTGCTGCTGAGAACAGGAGGCAAGTCATCAATCAACGGGCAGATTGCACCACCACCACCTTTTTATCAGCTGAAAGTTAGTAGAAATGTCACCAGGAGCCAAACCCCTATCTTGGGTGATGAGTGTTGTGAGAAGCCTTTTCTTCCTACCTGCTCCTCTTCCATGAGATTCTGGGGGCTGTTTGCATTCCAAGGAGGGGGGGTGGGGACCCACATGGGTCAGTCATGTTCCTGGAGAACCCAGCGATGGCAAAGACATGCCAGCCCTCTGGGGGGTAAAAGAGACAATGTGTTTTAAGGAACCCCATTATAGCCTTTCATACTTATGGTCAGAGAGGGAGAGGGAGAGGGAGGGGGGAGGGAGGGAGAAGAAAACCCAGACTGGAGTCCCCACCTGATTAAGGCCCAGAGCACAGTAGCAGAGGGTGCCTTGATGGCTGGAACAATGAGGCTGGCTGGCTTTCCAGGCCCTGCAGGCAGCTGAAGTTCAGTCGCCACCACGGCCTCTCAGGCTGGAGTTTTCTGTTTGTAGCTCCACGGGGGCCTCATAGTTGATGAATGTTGGTTGTTGGTTGGCTTCTTCTGAATTTATTTTGCCCTCTTCATTCCACTCGTAAGGAAGAGGCCCTCTCCCCAGTGTTGATGACAATAATATGTCAGAGTGAACTGAGCCATGGAGGGCAGGTTGTGTTTAGCGTGACTATGGGTTACGTTTTCTCAAGTAAAAGGACTCTCTCTCTCAAGGGGGAAGATGGAATAAATAAATGTCTGTCCCCAGCTGTATTTAGGTGGTGGTCAATAAACACCCCTCACAAAGTGTTAAATTAATTAACAGCCCACAAGTGTTTGATTTCTTCCTAATTCCAACAAAGGTTACTGAATCTGTGCCTAGCTGAAAACTACAGGGCATAATAAGCAGTTGGTGCTGCCATGGAGGCATCCAGTCTCTAAATGACTCTTTTCTCAGCATGCCACATCCTTGGCTTGGGTGATAGATCTTGTTTAAGTTGACTTCACCATGGGGGTGGCGTGGAAGAGCAGGGCCCTTCTGCACCTCGGCAGCCGTCGTGATTTACCTGGGCAGCTTACCCTGAGCTACCGAGGTGGGAGCAGAATTAATAGCTGCACTTTGTCTTGCTCTCTCATCATCTTCTCTACCTGGCAAGCTCGGCACTCAGGCCAGCCCACCTCTTAAGCACCAAGAGACGACATAGGAATCAGCCAATAAATCTCTCTCGTCCATTCAAAGCTGGAGGGGTTCCTTCTGCAGTCCCTGGTTGAGTCCAGAAGAACATCCAGCCCATTTAACACATTGGAAAGAAGACAAAGGACTCTGTGATATAACCATCACACACACACACACACACACACACACACACACACACACACACACACACACACCGTTTTTATCATGGGCCAATAATGTGAAACCCCATCATATGCATTCACCCAGAGGTGCCATAAAGAAGGGATATATCTCCCATAAGAGAATGCAGGGGGACTTAAATGGATCCTGGTGATGACTCAGCCCTGGTGATTCAGCCAAGAAGGGGGGGGGATTGTGAGACCGTGTTAAAAGCAACAAGGCTCATTGGGTGGCTTGATCCGTGTAGGAAAGAAATGACCCAGGGAGCTTCCAGAAGGCCAGCTAAGGATTCAGGAGTAGACATTTTAGGCACGCAGAGGGAGGGGGGAGGAAAGGATGTGAACAAGTAAAATGATAGCTGTATACCTGGGAGACGCATTCATGGAGGCCTTTGACCCAAGAGGTACTGTATCCGTGCTATCCAGTTCCGCCACTCTGACCTTGCTTTAACTGCAGCGTCTCTTCCCTAGGGAATCCCAGAATTCATAGTTTTGTGAAATACGTGGAATTGTAATGCATGCAAGTGTACTAGAGAGGTCTACTAGAAGAGAACTCTAACTAGCTCAACAGGTGCAAATCCTTAGGCCAGCTTCACAAACTGTTAAAATGATATCAGATTGATGGTTTTGGTGCAGGTTTGCTTTAATGCAGGTGTGGAAAATGGGGAAAGGTGCATGAGGGATATTATATCAAATTTCCTCACTTTGTTCATGCTGTTGGCCCTCTTTGGGGTTCCTTTCAAGTTCCTCAGATATTCTGTTGTGAAGAAATGGTCAAATGAGTGTCGAGTCTTTCAGGGGCAGCCTTGAGTTGAGATTGCAAGTTCAGAGTTTCAGATGAAACACCAGGGAAAGCTGTTTCATTGGCAGGGGTCCGTTCCTTGGAAGGCAAGGAATATGTTTGATGAGCAAATCTCTGGAAGGACAGAGGTTTCATCTGCAGACTGGTGAAAAATCACACCAGCTAGTCTGATCTCAGAAGGCTGGGATCAAAACGGGAAGCAGAGCTGGGAAGAGTCACTTTCTAGATGGCATCTCAGGCGGTGGGAGATTTGGCCACTTCTGGCTGTTGAATTTCCCCCCCTCTTGCCCTGTTTTGGACCTTGAAATATAGTCTTCCAAGCTTTCCCTCAGAGGCTAGAATGGTGCCCAAAACTCAGGTATCCTGCAGAGCCTCCCCTCCCCCTCCTCCAATGTTGGATCTGAATTAAGATTATGATAATGCCTCACCACAGAGAAGGTTCTAGTTGAGGAAGGCCACGCCACCACAGAGGGACAAACTTTCTGGATTCTCCAGAAATAGGCAAACGTCAGCTCCTGTGCAAGATGGAATTTTCCAAGAGAATGTTGCTGGGTATCTTTTTTTATATATACAGTACATATATTGTGGATTTGCGATTTGCACAGATTATAAATTGGCACAAAACTCCTGTTTCTGAACACAGCCAGTGTCTTTTCTCTTTGTGGTGTGTATGCAATGAGACAGCCCTGCCCCCACCCACTCAGGGTAAGGCAACTGAGCAGGAAGATATTTTAAAAAACCTACCTATCTGATGCTACAAGGTCGGTTTCTTTTTATTACAAGGCTGTGTTTATTGCATTTTCCAGTACTGACCAGTTCACATTTTGCAGCATTGACCGGTCCATAGAAGTTGTGCAAGTGCATGTCTTAAGACCACCTTTCACTGTGGATGATAGCAAAGTTTTTCCTCTTTAGAATGTGAGAAAGAGTAAAGATTTTTTGTTGTTGTTAAATATTTCAAAGGCACTGTGACTGCTCTTGCACAACGGGACGACGGTGTTCAGAAGATATGAGGTGGTGCCGGTTGTTCTCCCCTCCCCCAGCACACGCAGGCTAGCTCCACCCGATGCATTGGCACAATTTGATGCACCCTCCTTATCGGTATGCCTTCAAAGACAATCCATGGATACCCCTGTGGGAGAAGAGAGGTAGGGACTGGGTGTGCGATTTAGTTTCCTTTTCCCCTCAACGCCCACCTCTGCTGCTGCTCAGTATACAGGAATCCGACATGTGTACAGAGGGCTAACAAGACTCCATTCTAAGAGAATTCAATTTCTCCGGAGGCAAAGCAGTTCCGTGTGGTCGGTTCCCTGACAAATGCTGTGCACGTGCCAACTGGGAGCTCCCTGCTTCAGATGCAGAGATAAGTTATGATTTATAGGTGAAATTATTTCTCACCTGGAAATCAGCTTGAGTCCTGCCAAGAAGTCACCACTTGATGCCACGCTGTGCCTAGGCCGGCGGCTGCCAGTGCTCAGAGCGTAGTGGGAGGTGGTTGGCTTGCCCAGCCGTTGGTGTCGGCCTCTACCTGGCGAGGGAGAGCTCAGACATGCTGCCTTCTTTAGTTGACATTTAGGGTTGCATTGCAGGGGGGAAAGCTGTTTCACAGAGGTTACAACACCTTGCAATAAGAGAAGAACAAGACAAGATGATCACTTCCAGGGAGAGTAATCTCTCCTATTTTTTTTAAAAAAAAGGATATTTAATAGGAAAAAGGTTTGTAGGTAGGTGGGGGCAAAGCTGATAGCAGATTGGGACAAAAGACAAATGGGAGCAAGTCAAGCATTGTCGAAACCAGAGCCAGGAAGTGGAGGGAGGGCACCACTTTCCTGTACAAACACCACTCCTATTTTCAGCTGGAAAATCCATGGTATCACCAGGCAAGCTTTCCACCAACTTAGGTGGCATTTCTTATTTATATATTTTAGAATATTTTTACCCCACCATTCTTCTTGGCAGCTTACAATAACGAGGAATAATATATAGTCCAGTACAATAAAAATAAAGTTTATTATTATTACAATTAAGACATGCTCAAGTATTGAGAACAGGGAGTTGAGGGACATCTTACAGCATTAATAGACTTTAAAGCTACATGAGAATGAGAGCAGTTAAAAAGAGAGTAAAGTTCCATGTAAAGTTATGAGTGATGGAAACTAACATTGAAAACACTGTCAATATGAACCCATAATGTTATAAGTAGTTATAAACACAAAGTCTATGTGATCCTGTATATTCATATTGATAGAGATGATTTTAATATGTTTTATAAGCTGTCATTGTAGATAAAATGACAGTATTCCAGCCACATTATTAATACAGCTGCATGTCCTTTAATTCACCCCTCTTCCCCTCACGAAACTGTTACACAAAGCACCACACTGTTCCCCAAGCCTGTGCCTGGAGATAACAGGCCATAAAAGTTACCGGACAAACACTTATCTTGTGGGAAGGTCAGCAGCAAAAGGGGCCCCCGTGCAAGATAAGCCAGACGTCCGTCGAAATATCGATGCATCGACAGAGCTGTCAAACGCCTTTCCGCGAAGCGGCAGAGAGTTCCGGGAACTGCATGACAGGGGGCGCTGCAGAACAAGATTAATGGTGTCCGGTGTGTGTTTCCCCCGATAATTGGCTGTAACAATGTGCTAACTATGTATCTTTTTGAAGTTTTCTTTGTTCTTTGTGGGCGATTTACAGCGCCCAGATGTATCCTTGTTTTTTCCTGATAAAGATGGGGCGTAGAAGAATGTTTCCTATAAAGACTGTATGATTTCTTTTGGTCAGTGCCCCAGTTTTCCGACTGCAATTCGGCTGGGTGCCTTGCTGCAGCAAATTAAAGCCTTTTCTCCGTGACTTGAACCTTGGCGTGTTTTTTTTTCAACCCTCGGCTCGGGTAATAGCGGTAAGGTAATCCGGGGTGAAGCTTTCATCTGGAGGGGGCACCTGGATTGCCCTCCCCTTTTTGAGCGAGAGGCCAACCCAAGCATGCCAAACAGCCAGCGGTGGACGAAGAGCTCCAGTGCACAACTTTCCACTTGAAAAGGGGAATTTTTTGTTCAACGTGGTGGCAGAGATGGCATTGCTCGGGGGGAAAACGCTGGCCGGCCGGAGAGGAACCTCTTAAGAGATTTGGTAAGATATGGGACCGGTCCAGTATGGGAAGAGAATTTGTCTCTAAGTTTTCTTAATTTTGGGGTTGAGCCCCTGATGTGTAAAAGGGTAACAGAACGACGGTTCTGAAGTTTTTGGGGAGGAGAAGGGCAGTGCGTGTCCTAACATCCCGTGTGAAATAAGGAAATTTATTTTGATGTGGACAGCGGGAAGGAGCTCTCAGCTGTCAAAAAAAAAAAAAAAAATAGACTAGCGGAAAAAAAGGTTCTTAATAGGTAGGGGGAACCAGACTAGGTGGGGAGGTGGTTTTGAAATGTGGGTGATTTGTGTGGCCACTGACCCAGTGAATGTGTGAATGTTTGGAATGGCTGGGGTTTAGAATTCCCTTTGGCCGAGTGACGTCCGGGCTGCGCAGTTCCTGTTACAGGCGACTGTACAGGTCGTAGCCAGTATTGAATGTTGTGTGTATGAAAATTGTTTAAAGATTTTAGGAGCGGGTCCAGTGGCTTTGTGTGGGAGAATATAGGAAAATAGTTTAAATAAAATCACTAAAAATCATGGGGCAGAACTCCAGCAAACCCTCAACTCCATTAGAGTGTTTCCTTTTGAACTGGCATACGGCCACCAAGAATTATGATTTTGGCATCAAAATGAAGAAGGAAAGGATGGAGACTTTATGCCAAATAGAATGGCCAATATTGCAGGTGGATTGGCCAGCTCAAGGGACTTTTAATGAGAGCATCATCAGGCAACTGTGGCTAAAAATTCTTAAGAACTGCCCCGAACACATTCCCTATATTGAGGTTTGGAAAGGAAATGTGAAGAAAAATCCCTCATGGATCCAATTTTGTAGAGAATTGCCACCGCAGGCCAAGTTGTTGGCTTTAAAGAAAAAAGAGGCAGCTTTAGAAAGCCATCCTGAAGATTATGATGTCTTCACCCCACCACCTCCTTATGTTACGGCCATTCCTCCAGGAAATCCAGTGGTCCCCCCTGCAGCATTACCTCCTCCAGGTCCAGCGCCCGCTTCCCCTCCTAAAGATGGTGATCTTCCCACACCTAAAGATCTTCCACAACCCGGACCTTCTGGTAAACTCCCAAAAGATGAGCCTGAACTAGGGAAAGGAACCCCTAAAATAGATGAAAAGGATGAGAAAGATGATGAGGAGAGTGAGGAGGAATTCCGTCACAGAATAAAAGGAAATGTTGAATGGGGCGAAGCGGACCATCAAAGAGTAGCCGATCTAATTAAGAAATACCGGGAATCAGTAATGGAAGTAGGAAATTTTGCATTAGAAGCGGCAGGAGAACGAAATTGGGCGAAGAGACAGTGATATCTTTTAAGGGCTTACGATGCAGCCAGGAGGCATGAGGAATTCCTTGAGAATAAGAGGATTGAGGAACAGGCAAAAGTCATGCCTCTAAGGCGAGTGTATGATCCCTTGCCCCAAAATCAACAGGGTTCCCGCACGTATTCGATGCAGCACGTCCCGTTTACCTCAAGTGACATTATAAATTGGAAAAACACAATGCCAAGTTTAGAAGATGACCCTGATAAGAACTTTGAAACTATGTCTAGTATTTTTAATGTGTATATGCCCACCTATGAGGACGTGCAACACCTAGTGAGAGGTTTATTTAATTCAGAAGAAACTCGGAAGATTTTCGAGGAGGCTAGGAAATCCCATATAGCTTTAGGGGACACCCCAGCCCAAGCAGAAGCCGCTGTTCCGACAAACACAGCGCCAGATTGGGATTACAATGCAGATGCAGGGAGCACTGCTTTAAGAAATTACCACACAGCAATACTTCAGGGCATTATAGCAGCTGGCAGAAAGAAAATTAATATGTCAAAGGTGAATGACATAGTTCAAAAGCAAGATGAATCACGGGGAGCTTTTCTGGACAGGTTATATCAGGCATTTAGAAGGTACACTCCCATTAACCCTGAGGATCCTGGAATGGAAAATATTGTGAAGACAGTTTTTGTAGCTCAATCTGCTCCTGACATTCGAAAAAGAATTCAGAAAGAGGCCAATTTTATGGGTCAAACGTTGCAGTGGATGCTTCAACTGGTGCAAACCAAATTTAATAACAGGGAGGAAGATCAAAGTTGCCCAAAAAGTAAAGGACAGACTAAAAAGGTGATGGCTTTGAATCAGGTCCCCGAATCCCATACTTTTAATGCTCCAGGGAACCGGCGTGGGCCACTATTAAAAAATCAATGTGCATTATGTGGACAGACTGGACATTGGCGTAAGGATTGTTACAGGAACCCTGAAAATCAAAGGCGAGGAGGTTTTAATCAGGGTCCACGCCGCCCCTGGCAGCCCCCGGCTTTTGAAAGATATTCAGCGCCTGCTTCATCCGGCTTTAATCAGCCAGGAAACCGACAGCCAGCGCCTGGCCCCTTTAATTATCAACAGCAGAGGAATTCCCAGGTTAATCCAGGACAAGCTAGCCAATTCCAGCCCGCGAGTCAAAATCAAGCATAGTCAGCTCAGGCTCAGCAAGCACCCCAAAGAGGGCAGGGTCCAGCCTGGACCCCACCATACCAGAACATGATGGTTCTGGAGGAGGAAGATTATTGAAAAAGACAGGGCTTTTGTTCCCATGAGCCCTTGGTCAGCGTTCAAACCGGGAACGAATTTGTCAAATTTCTTGTGGATACGGGAGCCAGTCATTCAGTGATTCCTCAGCTTGTAAAACCCATAGACAGGACTCTTTCAATTAGTGTAATTGGTGCTACGGGAAAGGCGCAGCGTGCCTATTTCATGCAGCCTGTGCAGTGCAAATTAGGGGGTCAGATCGTCCAGCACAAATTCCTACACATGCCAGATTGCCCTATCCCTTTAATGGGACGAGATTTACTGTTTAATTTAGGGGCTCAAATCACTTTCACTCCCAAGGGAGAAATTCATTTGACAACTGACAGCAAGGAACCAGAGGGAGAAATGTGCTTAGAATATCCCTTAAGAGAGAGGTGGCGTTTGATGGTGGTTCAAGAAGAGCCAACGCAGTTATCTCAAGATTTCCTGGACAAAGTTAACCCTGAGGTGTGGGCAGAAGATAATCCCCCAGGCATGGCACGAAACATTCCTCCCATAGTCGTTGAACTCAAGCCATTTGCAGGTCCAGTTTCAGTGCCACAATATCCCATTGGAAAGGTTGCAGCGGAAGGAATTTGGGTTCACCTTAAGAGGTTAATAGAGTATGGCATCCTTGTTCCGTGTCAGTCACAGTGGAATACCCCTTTGTTGCCGGTTCGAAAACCGGATGGGACATTTCGCCCGGTGCAAGATCTCCGTTTGGTGAATGAGGCCATCGAACCCCTTCATCAGAATGTCCCGAACCCTTACACAATTTTGAGCTTGATACCACCAGAAGCAGCTTATTTCACAGTTTTAGACTTGAAGGATGCATATTTTTGCTGCCGGTTAGCGCCACAGAGTCAGCACATCTTTGCTTTTCAATGGGAAGACCCCCAAATTGGCACAAAAACTCAATTCAGATGGACGCGTTTGCCACAGGGGTTCCGAAATTCGAGTACGTTATTTGGGGGCTGGCATCAGACCTTGCCAATTTCCCCAAAAACCCCAGCCAAATAGTCCTGCAATATGTAGATGACATTTTGGCGGGAGCGGAAACAAAAGAAGGTTGTGAGCAGCTCACGATTGATCTCTTGAATCATTTGGCAGCAGCAGGTTATAGAGCAGGGGTCCTCAAAGTTTTCAACCAGCGGGCCGGTCCACCACCACCCAGACACCACTGGGGGCCGGATCACAGTCCAAAAGCAGCTGCGGAGGCTGGCTTGCTCACAAAACAGGGGGTAGGTGGGGGGTTGCAATTGGTCCCAGGGGCCGGATTCAGGACCTTGGGGGGCCGCATCCGGCCCCAGGGCCTTAGGTTGAGGACCCCTGTTATAGAGTGACCAGAAAGAAAGCCCAAATTTGTCAAAGAACAGTGCGGTACTTAGGTTTTGACATTTCCCAGCAAAGGCGCCAACTTCGCGATGAGCGGAAGCATTCAATCATTCAAATTCCCGAACCAAGAAATAGGAGAGAACTCAGAGGATTTTTGGGAGCAGCTGGGTTTTGTCGAATTTGGATCCCAAATTTCAGCCTTCTAGCAAAGTCTTTGCATTTGGCAATAAGAGGAAAGGAAAGTGATGAGTTCCTGTGGGGTCCAGAACAAAGAGAGAGCTTCAAAGCAATTAAACAGGCTCTAATAGAGGCGCCCGCTCTCAGTCTCCCAAATCCAAATAAGCCTTTCAATCTGTATGTTGATGAGGAAAATGGAGTGGCAAAAGGAGTTTTGTGTCAGAAATTAGGAAGTTGGCAGCAACCAGTAGCTTATCTATCAGAGACATTAACCCCAACGGAGCAAGGACTCCCGTCCTGCATGCGAGGAGTGGTAGCACTGGCAGCGCTTTTAAAGAAAGCGGATAAGTTCACTTTTGGACAATCTACAAATTGTATCACAAAGCATGCCATTCTGCCCTTATTAGATGCCAAAGGAGGGTATCACTTGTCTCAGACTGCCATGATGAAGTGTCAAAAATTATTTTCGAGAGCTGGTCTTACATTTCAAACAACAGAGGGCTTAAACCCAGCGACTCTCCTCCCAATAAGCGACCAACTGGCCACACACGACTGCATACAGACATTAGATGAAGTTTATTCGTCCCGACCAGATCTTCGCGATACCCCTCACCCGCAGTGGAGGACTTGGTTCGTGGATGGTAGTAGCTCAGTGATTGATGGGAAGAGACAGGCAGGATATGCCATTGTGGAATTAGAGGACACTGTGATCAAAGCCAAACAATTGCCCCCAGGAACCTCAGCTCAAATAGCTGAATTGATAGCTCTTACTAGGGCACTAGAATTGTCAGAAGGAGAAAGCATTAATATTTACACGGATTCCAAGTATGCATTTCTCACACTCCATGCACATGGGGCAATTTGGAAGGAACGAGGTCTTCTTACGTCCGAAGGGACATCAGTAGCACACCCTGACATTTTGTTGCAACTCTTGGATGCTGTTTGGAAACCCAAAGAAGTGGCAGTCATTAATTGCCATGGGCATAAGGTTGGCCCAGGACTTGAAGCGAGAGGGAATAGGTTGGCAGATCGCATTGCCAAGCAAGCAGCCCAGGGTGCAGCTGAGATGCAACTTAGTCTCATTCCAATAGACATTTTGCCACCAGAACCACCACGCTATTCGTCCGCTGAGGATGAATTTGCAGAGGAACAGGAATTTGACAGAATGCCAGAGGGCTGGTACAAACTGCCAAGTGGACAATTGTGGGTTCCAGAGAGTTTATCCCGCCAGGTAGTTCAAAGTCATCATGACAGCACTCATCAAGGTCCCGAAGTGGCTTACCAACATTTGAGTCCATATTTATATATAGCCAAGCTTCGACAGCTAGCTTCAAATATTTCACACAGATGTGTCACCTGTCAGAGGAATAATCCTAGGACTGGACCCTTGCCACTCCCAGGAATCCAATATAGTGGGAAAGAGCCCTTTGAGGATATGCAGTTGGACTTTACAGAATTGCCAAGATGTGGACTGTACCGTTACATGCTTATGCTAGTGTGTACATTTACAGGGTGGCCAGAGGTGTTCCCAACAAAGACTGAAAAGGCTAGTGAAGTGGTTCGATGCCTTTTGCGGGATCATATCCCGAGGCACGGGATACCCCGCACTGTTTTGCAAGGACTGGCTAGGGAATTGCATGTTAAATGGAATTTACATACAGCATATCGGCCCCAAAGTTCGGGACGAGTGGAGAGGATGAACAGGACTTTGAAAAGTCATTTGTCTAAACTCACACAAGAAACGGGCAAAAATTGGGTGGAAATGCTACCCATTGCTCTTTTTAGAAGCAGGACCACCCCTTCGAGTCAATCAGGCATTTCCCCATTTGAACTTGTGTATGGCAGGCCAGTTCCGATTTCATGTGGCTTGCACCCAGAGAGTGTAGCTTCTTTGACACATGCTAAATATCTTCAGATGCTTGGCCGATCTCTTTCTTCCTTACACAGGTGGACCCTTGGACGACTGCCCATGGTGTTACAGGAGCCCCTTCACTGCTTTGAGCCGGGAGATTCAGTTTGGATCAAAGATTGGAACCAACAACCCCTACGCCCAAGGTGGAAAGGTCCCTTCACGGTGCTGTTATCAACACCAACGGCTGTCAAAATCTCCGAAGTGAGTGCCTGGATCCACCATACCCGCGTGAAACGAGCTGCCCCAGCGAGCGAGGAAGAAGAGTGGACAGTTCACACCAATCCTGATGACAGCTTGAAGCTGACCTTCAAGAAAGTTACTTCAGACATAGAGAAGTCAAAGTAAAATATTGGCTTCCTATGTGCGTGGTGAGAGGTTTCTTCAACAAGAAAACTTGACTTTTCCCTTTCAGCCTTTGAATTTCCCGCCTTTCAAATTCACCCCCCTTACAATAAGAGGAGGGAGAAGTCTCAACAAGAAGGTGACTGATTTGGTTCAGCTGAAAAGCTAGGGCAAACATTTATTTTGTGCGAGACTGTGTTTTAAAAGTGCCCTATTTCTTTTTTCCTTGAATTCGAACAGTGTTTTCCCTTTAATTTCCTTAGGAGAACTGCAACGATCGAGACAGTGTGCCGGTAGCGCAGCAGCTGTCAAAGAGCGTTCTACGGGCTGTCAACGAACGTTCTATGAGCTGTCAAAGGCTCCGCAGCTGTCAAAATTCTTAAAGGGACCTAGATATTTATGCGGGTTGATACCCCAAGCTGGGTTTGGTTCATTATTTCGCCATTATATGCATTGGGAGTGATACTGATTTGTTATAACTGGAAGCGAAGGTTTTGTGGGATGCCTAAGCCAATGGAAATGATTGTTCTTTTATTTCTGGTACCATTTTGTCTAGCTGCCAAGCCTGAGGGTATAGAGGACTGTACCCCATGCATAATAGCCGCTAGCCAAGGCAATAGAGTAGTGAATACTCTGGTATATTGTACCCAGAAGCCAGTAGAGTGCAAACAAGCTGGAACCACATGTTTAAATCAAGACATGATGTATCATATATGTGAAGGTACATCAGGAGAATATCTTTGTTACAAGGCTGAGGTCCCAGTTAAATTTAATTATACAGTGTGGACTGGAATGGCCAGAACTAAGGAGCCCAGAAGGGACAACCCAGAAGGTGGTGGACTTCTGTATTATGTGAATTCCACTACTGTGTTAAAACATAGTGGCAGATGGGCAGTGATATGGTTTAATGCCTGTGATGCCCTAGGAAAAGGTATGGGAATTTGTTGTGGATCCAAAACATGGGTAAGAACGTATAGATCTGAACATAAATATTTGTGCTACCCCCATGAAGGTGCCAAAGCAGGCAATCCTGAAGTTTGGGCACCATGTGGGTCAAACAAATTATGTTCAGGCTGGGGATGTGTGTGTGCCTTTACAGCTGGAGGCTACCCAGGTTGTCCTCATCTCTCACAGTTCAAGAGAATAGGAGGAAACAATGTCAGCCTAGTAATCAGTGATACACACACCCCTATTCAGGTATATGGGTTTGGAATTGATGGACCTGGCAAAGATCCAGTCACCTACTTGACAATTACCTGTACAGAGGTGAGAAATGGAGAAAAGAAGAGCCATTCTTGGTCAGTGGAAAATGCAGTGGATAAACTGAAAGAGAGTCCCTTTGAAATCTCTCAGCATGCTAAGAATTTATTTCTGGAAATGGCTCAGTCAATAGCCACAGAATTAGGAGTTACAAACTGTTATGTTTATGGGGGCACAAATTTTGGTGAGGACTGGCCTTGGGAAGCGATGGAGATTTCTCCACAATAACATGTCAAAAATTGGCAATGTCACTGAAAGAACCCAGTCTCAGAATATGACATGGACTATCACACCTCAGCTAGTGGGTCGTGTCTGCTTTTCCCAAAATGGTTCCATTCCAGTGGGCTATTTGACCTGCATAGGGACCTGGGAAAATGGCATTTGGACCTCACCATCTAATGCTCCACAACCAGAGAAGTTTAATGCTACCTTTTTGCTTTATATATATTCAGCATCTTTGGAGATATGGAAGGCCCCTATGAACATGTATTGGATCTGTGGGAATATGGCTTACGAATATTTGCCTCATTCATGGTCTGGCTCTTGTGTGTTAGGATCCATAAAACCATCATTCTTTCTAGTCCTAATAGAAACACAGCAGTATTTGGCTGCTCCTGTGTATGGCCCTTTAAACAGGAAGAAGCATGATGATACCCCGTTTGCAGGGTTTCCATGCAAAAATCCAGAAGAATATGAAGGGGATATATGGGACTCTCAAAGAATTGTTTGTGTTTATGGTCCAGCTACTTGGGCTCAAGATGGTTCATGGGGATATCGAACTCCCATTTATTTGCTTAATAGAATAATCAGGTTGCAAGCCGTTTTGGATTTGGCGGGTCAGCGCATCACTACAGCGCTTACCACTATAGCAGAAGTGACAGATCAATTAAGAACAGCTGTTTATCAAAACAGGCTCGCTCTTGATTACTTATTAGCATCTGAGAATGGCGTGTGTGGAAAATTTAATTTAACAAACTGCTGTTTAAAAATTGATCCCGTGGGTAAAGTTGTGACTCAGCTTGCCACGGAAATTAAACAGTTAACTTTTAATCCGACGCAAGAGTGGAAGGGTATGCAATGGCAGTGGTTAAATGATTTCATGCCACAAACTTGGATGAAAACATTAGCAAGTTTATTAATTGCTCCTGCATGTCTTCTTTTATTTCTCTTGATTTGTATTCCTTGTTTGTTGCGGTTTGTGCAGTCAACTGTTTCAAAGGTAGTAGAGAAGACAGCTGCTCCTAAGCTGATCGCAGTGCTGCAGGAATATGAAGCTCTTCGGATGGACGACTCAGAATGAGTGTCCATTCATAAGAGGAGGGAATGATAGAGATGATTTTTAATATGTTTTATAAGCTGTCATTGTAGATAAAATGACAGTATTCCAGCCACATTATTAATACGGCTGCATGTCCTTTAATTCACCCCTCTTCCCCTCACGAAACTGTTACACAAAGCACCACACTGTTCCCCAAGCCTGTGCCTGGAGATAACAGGCCATAAAAGTTACCGGACAAACACTTATCTTGTGGGAAGGTCAGCAGCAAAAGGGGCCCCCGTGCAAGATAAGCCAGACGTCCGTTGAAATATCGATGCATCGACAGAGCTGTCAAACGCCTTTCCGCGAAGCGGCAGAGAGTTCCGGGAACTGCATGACAGGGGGCGCTGCAGAACAAGATTAATGGTGTCCGGTGTGTGTTTCCCCCGATAATTGGCTGTAACAATGTGCTAACTATGTATTTTTTTTGAAGTTTTCTTTGTTCTTTGTGGGCGATTTACAACGCCCAGATGTATCCTTGTTTTTTCCTGATAAAGATGGGGCGTAGAAGAATGTTTCCTATAAAGACTGTATGATTTCTTTTGGTCAGTGCCCCAGTTTTCCGACTGCAATTCGGCTGGGTGCCTTGCTGCAGCAAATTAAAGCCTTTTCTCCGTGACTTGAACCTTGGCGTGTTTTTTTTTCAACCCTCGGCTCGGGTAATAGCGGTAAGGTAATCCGGGGTGAAGCTTTCAATATAAAACACACATAATAAGTAGTCCATCATTCAGGGAAAGCTTGCCTGAAGAGAAAGGACTTTGCCTGTTTCTGGAAAGACAGCAGGGATGAGGCAGTCCTGGCCTCTAGTGGGAGGGAGTTCCAGAGTCTGGGCGCAGCAACCGAGAAGGCCCTTTCATGTGTTCCCATGAGATGTACCTGTGAGGGTGGTGTGATGGAGAGAAGGGCCTCTCCTGATGACCTTAACACCGAGTCAGATTCGATCTTTGAGGTAGCTAGGACCCAGGCTGTACAGTGTTTTGTAGGTCAAGGTCAGCACCTTGAATTGTGCCCAATAGCTGATTTGCAGCCAGTGGAGCTGTTTTAATAGGTGTGCAATGTGATCTCTGTACCCTGCCCCAGCCAGCAATCTGGTTGCTGCATTTTGGACCCGTTTAAGTGTTGAGTCTCAACAAGGTTATTCCCTGTTGACGATTGCCGGACGTCAAAGTACCCAATGAACAGAGTCCAACACGAGAGAGTCCCAATTAATTGCCAATTTATTGAGCTCAATAAATACGACAATGGCGAACAACCACCACAAGGCAGAGGAGATTATCCGCCCTGAAAACCAGGTGTCCAGATGTTTTATACCCTCTCCCCTCCCTCAAGTCGCGGCAGACTCTTGGGACAGGTGGGTGGCGGTCTTCATGATGGCCACCAATTAGGATAGTCCAAGATGTCCTTCAGGGTGGTCCTGGGGCGGTCACTGGGCCTGGTAACACTACCCCATCTTCCTCCTGTAATCCAGGTGTGGCTAAGCTGATGTTTGCCATTGAGGTGTTTGATGACCCCTAAGGGTTGGGGACAATGGGCCGGAAAAGGGTGGCATTGTCCAGTTATCCAGATAATCAAAATGTCAATAAAGGGGTCTGGAGATGTCAATGGGAAATTCCAGGGCTGCCAGACACCGTCCTCGAAGATGTAAATTCAGGACAAAAGAAGATGCTCCCGAGATGTTTCCTCTTCTCCCATTGTCCTGGGAACTTCCCGCCAAACTGGAACCAGCTGGGACAGGTCTTGGCATGTCTCCCAATTGTGATGGGAGCAGCCTTTCCTTCTCCTCTTCCAGGTTCTTCCAAAAATGATGGTCCCTAGCGTAGAAGGTAGGGGGTGAGAGTAGGAACATGTAAAAAGGACACCCAGGGCAAAGCAGGGTGGGGAGAATATTAAGAGAGGAGTAGGGAGTTTTTGTGTGGTGCTTGTGGCGGTGTGGGGCATGTTTTGGGGGGTCTTAGGGGACCCCAAAAGCATCTCTGAGAATTTCATTCTGCCCAATTGTGACCCTACAGAAGTTTCCTGAGACTTTTCGCCACTAGAGCGCATTACAGTAGTCTAGCCAGGACATCACTAGACCATGTGTCACCATGGCCAGAGATGGTTTCTCATGAAACTGACATAACTTGCGTACTAGCCTTAATTGTACAAATGCACTCCTGGCCACAACCATGATCTGGGCATTCAAACTCAAGGATGAGTCCAAGAGCACCCCCAAGCTGTGTACCTCTTTTTTCAATTGGAGGGTGACCCCATCCAGTACAGGTTGCATCCCTATCCCTTGTTCTCCCTTTCGACTGACTGTGGTAAACAGTCCACACCAGTTGTTGTGTTCCTAGTGGCTGTTCCTTCTTTGGGTGGCCAACCATCTGGTGAGGATCCTCATTCCTGGGATGGCAGACATGCAACCTGCCGCTGGACCAATACTTGAAGCTTTGACACCTTGGTGGATAGAGATGGGCATGAATTTAAAAATGACTTGCAAAGTCTGTCAAAAATTGCAAATTCATCCATTCATATTTGTACGACTTGATGCCCTGATGCATACAAAGAGAACTTTTAGCAATGTTTGGTCCATCAATTCATTGGGCTATAAATGACCCCCAAGGCATCTGAGACATGAGATTTTCAGGGGGGCTTCTACTGACTCCCCTCTAAGCTCAGCAAAGATTGGGTTTTCCCAAGGCAGTTCCTAAAGGGCATCTTGATAAATCACAAATCAAAACAAATCCCCATTTTTCTAATTCGTGCCCCTCTCTCAGGAAAGCACAGGTGGCCCACAGAGACAGACTTTGAGAGGCTCATCCTCCCCACAACACAATGAGGTGGCAAAAGAGGACCTCGGGAACTCCAGTGATGGCATGTGAAACTAGAGCGTTTGGGCAATCCCCAACCCTGCAACCTTTGTCCTCACCAACACAGCCCTGTGACGAACCCTAAATGCTAAACTGTCATGAAGAGGCCTGTGTTGAGATTGATCCCATCCCAGTCTCCCTGCCCCGAAAACACACAATTGTTTCCAGTTCAGTAAGAGAGTTGGGTTTCATCCTCCAAACTCCTGCCTCAACAGACCAACCCAGGGAGGGGAAGGCAATTAACACGTCCTGTACATTAAACACAGCTCCTCCTCCTCCTGGATGGAGGCGGCTGCCACCATGGAGAGACATTCCTGCAATAAACATTTGGCAAGCCTGCAACATCATCTTCATTGCACTCCCCAAATCCCCAAACATTCCCGGGCAAATTGGTGTTACATCTTACACCTTCAGCACATTTAGAGCTTGGGCGGTTTCAGCCTTCGGAAGGCAAAGGATTTAATACACTGGGGGGAGGGGATACTGGGGAAGAGAGAGAGAGAGAGAGAGAGAGAGAGAGAGAGAGAGAGAGAGAGAGAGAGAGATTTTATGCATGCATCTGTTATGCTAAAGTAACCATCCCTCCCAGCTAAGCCCACCTGCTGCCTTTTTCAATTCTAAGTATTTCTAAGTAGCAATCAAAATCAGTTTAATTTCTTCTTTATCTCAGAAAAAACCATTGTGGAAGAAAAATGTGACCATTACGATACATCCGGGGGATACAAACCCTTTCTTTCCAGGGCCCTCTATTCTATCAGATCACAGAGCCATCATTACGCCAGTTGTATTTAACGTGATTCGTATGAAGAGAGCTGTCTTTAGTCATGACAGATCTCTCTCACTCTGTCTCTCTCTCTCTCCCCCGCTTCCCTCCCTCCCTCCACACAGTCAAATGCATAAATACCAATGTTAGGGACCCGCTAAGGGTATTCAGGAGACCAGATTGAAGATTTATTTTCCAGACAGAGGGGCAGTGATTGCTCGTAGGTACTTTATGTGTGGGTAAAGTTTGCCAGGTATTAAGTGAGGTGCAAGGAGGTGGAAACGGCACCAAGCATTCACACTGTCCACCATTTTGCCAATAAGCTTTTTTTTTTTAAAGAGTGAAATGGCAGGCAAATCAACACAGCCATTCGCAGGCCTGGCTTCAGCCGGATACCCAGGCTAATGGAATGTGGGCCAAGGCTAATGGAATGGGGTTCAACAGAGGGAAATGTAGGGTGGTGCATCTAGGTAAAAAGAATGAATTACACAGATATAGGATGGGAGACACCTGGCTGGAAAATAGTACCTGTGAAAGGGATCTGGGAGTCTGGGTGAACCACAAATTGAACATGAGCCGGCAGTGTGATGCTGCGCCCACAAAAGCCAATGTGATTCTTGCTTGCATCATCAGAACCATAGTGTCTAGATCAAGGGAAGTGATACTAGCACTCTATTCTGCTCTGGTCAGACCTCATCTGGAGTACTGTGTCCAGCTCTGTGCACCTCAATTTAAAAAGGATGTTGACAACCTCGAGCAGGTGCAGAGGAGGGCGACCAGGATGGTAGAGGGTCTGGCGGAAATGTCTTACAAGGAGCGGCTTAGGGAACTGGGAATGTTTAGCCTTATAAAAAGAAGACTGAGGGGGGATATGATAGCTATGTTTAAATCTTTGAAAGGATGTCACATTGAAGAAGGGACTGGTTTTTTCCCCCATGGCTTCAGACAGTAGGACACGGGGAAATGGTTTCAAACTGCAAGAAAAGAGATTCCATTTAAACATTAGAAAGAATTTCATGATAGTTAGAGTTGTTCGGGAATGAAATATGCTGCCATGGAGGGTGGTGGAGTCTCCTTGTTTGGAGGTTTTTAAGCAGTGGCTGGATGGTTACCTGCCGGGAGTTCTGTGATGGGGGTTCCTGCATGGCAGGGCGGGGGGGGGGAGGGTTGGACTAGATGGCCCTTGAGGTCTCTTCCAACTCTATGATTCTATGATTCTATGATTCTATTCTATACAGAACTGTGCCAACCTCCTAAGACCACCACCAGCTTTGGCAAAGTGTCAATGGCTGTCCATATTTATCTTTTGGTCTCTTTATTAAGATGCAAGCAGACACTACAAGATATAGATACACACAATTTAAACAAACAGACATTTCAGAACTAAGATGTAAAATCTTTTATGGAGGCATTTGTGGAGCCAGAATTCTAGATCTTTTATTGATAACAACCTAAGAAAAGCTCTAGAACAGGATTGGGGGGAATTTATAAAACATCTGGATCAAGATCTGGTTCTATATCTGGATCCAGATTTCCTGCAGTTATTGGAAGGATCCTGCTTCAAAACCATTCTTGAGCAGGCATTTTCCAGAAGGAATGTCATGATGAATTAAAGCCTTCTGTACTTTTCAGCATTCATGATCCCATAATACAGACAACATCACCAACACCATTGGCAGAAATGTAGCCCCCAAACAGGAACCTCCAGGTTTCACTGAAACTCACAAGCCATTTTGCTTCAAAAAGTGTGTGTGTGTGTGTGTGTGTGTGTGTGTGTGTGTGTGTGTGTGTGTGTGTGTGTGTGTGTGTGTGTGTGTGTGTTGTGTTGTGTTGTGTTGTGTTGTGTTGTGTTGTTCATGACCCCACGTCCATGGAGTTTTCTTGGCAGGAATACTACAGTGGCTTGCCAGGTCCTACTCCAGGCACCTACAGTGTTGTAAGCCTATTTCAGGTTGTTTCTGCTTGTATCTTAATAAAGAGACCAAAAAATAAATATGGGTGGCCATTAAAACTTTGCCAAAACAACAAAGCTGGTGATGGCCGAAGACTTTTGCACAGTGCTGTATGTAGTGTGTGTGTGTGTGTGTGTGTGTGTGTGTGTGTGTGTGTGTGTGTGTGTGTGTGTGTGTGTGTGTGTGTGTGTGTGTGTGTCTATACTCAGATACATACAGTACAAAATATGTCTTTGATAACCATTAATAAGCTTGAGCAATCAATAGACCAGGGAGACTCCCTGCAGATCTGGATCCAATGGCAAAAGAAAGAACAGTCTACTACAGCTGGAGAGATGATCTTTTCCATCCCAACATGAAACCATCTTCCTGGGAAGTTGGAAGCCTTGAAGATGCCCTCAAGGTGCAGAGAGGTCTGGGATGTAATTAATGGACCAGCAGGCAGGGTTCCGCTCTCCAAGAGCACACCTAATTAAGAGAACAAGGCAGATGGACCTGCAGTAGTTGATTCATCTGGCAGCTGTTGCTGCTTGTTGGGCCTCCTCTCTCCCACACCCACTGATAATTCGACCTGATTGTTTGGGAAGCCAAGGGACTTAGGCAGCCTTCCTTATTTACTGCTGGGCTTGGTTGTGTCTCCTGGTTCGTCTCTCGCTTACAAGTGGCCTAAGTCACAAGTGCCAGGACAAGTCCGGCATTCTGGGAAGTGTAGTCTTTAAAAATGTCTAAAACACCTCCCCCACTTAGCTATGTAGAAGAAATGATTTCCATGGAGTACTGATTACAACTGAGCAGACTAAGGGTAATCTGAAATCAGGATGTAGAGTGTATGAGAACTAAAGGTGAGAAAAATAGGAGAGATGTCACTGTGGGGGGTATATTATAGACCCCCAAGACAGCCAAAAGAGTGGGATAATGCCTTCTGTGAGCAGATGGCCACACAGTCAAAAAAGAGAGATGTAGTACTAATGGGAGATTTTAATTATCCCGATATATGTTGGCAGTCCAACTCAGCTAGGAATGCAAGGTCTAACAAATCCCTTACTGTCTTTGCAGACAATTTCATGCTCCAGAAAGTAGAGGAGGCAACAAGAGGCACAACCATTTTAGATCTGGTCTTAAACAATAAGGAGGACCTTATAAATGGGGTCGAAGTGGTGGGATCATTAGGTAAAAGTGACCATGCCCTCTTGGAATTTATTATACAATTGGAAGGAGAAGCTAAGTATAGTCAGACAAGAATCCTGGACTTTAAGCCAATTTTTGTAAACGTGGGGAATTATTCTATGGACTGAAGGAGATATTAAAGGCACAATCTAAAACTGTTCCAAAAAGAAGAAATGGCCTCCGTTTTCTTCAAGAACGAAGAAAGAGATCTACTGGGACAAAGAGTAGATGAGGTAGGATGGGAATTGCAACATAGAATAGGTAGAGAGCTGGTACAGGAACACCTGGAAACATTGAATGAATTTGAGTCTCCTGGGCCAGATGAATTACACCCAAGGATATTAAAAGAACTGGCAGAAGTAATTTCAGATGCATTGGCAATAATCTTTGAGAAGTCCTGGACAACAGGAGGATTCCCCATCGATTGGAGGAGGGCTAATGTTGTCCCCATCTTCAAAAAGGGAAAAAAGGAGGGCCCAAATAATTACCGCCCAGTCAGCTTGACTTCAATTCCTGGAAAGATCCTGGAGCAGATTATTAAACAGGCAGTCTGGAATTGTTTAACAAACAATACTATCATTACAAGAAGTCAACACGGGTTTCGTAAAATCAAGTCATGTCAGACTAGTTTGATATCTTTCTTTGATATAATTACAGACATGGTGGATGAGGGGAATGCAGTGGATATTGCTTATCTGGGTCCGAATTGGGAGGGGTTGTTAATTCCCTAGAGGATAGGATGAAAATCCAAAAGGATCTTGACAGATTAGAATGCTGGGCCAAAGCTAACGGAATGGGTTTCAACAGAGGGATATATGGGGTGCTGCATATAGGCAAAAAGAATGAATTGCACAGATATAGGATGGAAGATACCTGGCTGGAAAATAGTACCTGTGAAAGAAATCTGGGAGTCTTGGTGGACCACAAATTGAACATGAGCCAGCAGTGTGATGCAGTGGCCAGGAAAGCCAAAGCAATTCTTGGTTGCATCAAAAGAACCATAATGTCTAGATCAAGAGAAGTGATAGTACCACTCTATTCTGCTCTGGTCAAACCCCACCTGGAGTACTCTGTCCAGTTCTGTGTGCCTCAATGTTGACAACCTTGAGCGGGTACAGACGAGGGCAACCAGGATGATTGAACGTCTGGAAGAAATGTCTTATGAGGAATGGCTTAGGGAAATGTGAATGTTTAGCCTTTCAAAAAGAAGACTGAGAGGGCATATGATAGCTATGTTTAAATATTTGAAGGGATGTCATATTGAAGAAGGGACTGGTTTGTTTTCCATGGCTTCAGAGACTAGGACTTGGGGCAATGGTTTCAAACTAAAGGAAAAGAGATTCCATTTGAACATTAGGAAGAACTTCATGATAGTTAGGTGCTGTTGAACAGTTGAATATGCTGCCATGGAGGGTGGTGGAGTCTCCTTCTTTGGAGAATCATAGAATCATAGAATCATAGAGTTGGAAGAGACCTCAATGACCTTTGTGGCAACATATTCCACTGCCGAACAGCTCTAACTGTTAGGAAGAACTTCATGATAGTTCAACAGTGGAATATGCTGCCATGGAGGGTGGTGGAGTCTCCTTCTTTGGATGTTTTTAAGCAGAGGCTGGAGGGCCACCTGTCAGAAATTCTGTGATGGGGGGTTCCTGCATGGCAGGGGGTTGGACTGAATGGCCCTTGAGGTCTCTTCCAATTCTATGATTTTATGATTCTATGATTCTAAGTCATGCAGACTAATTTGATCTCTTTCTTTGAGAGAATTACAGGCCTGGAGCATGATGGGAACATTGTGGATATTGCTTATCTAGATTTCAGTAAGGGCTTTGATAAGGTCCCCCATGGTATACTTCCAAAGAATTTAGCAGAATGTGGGATAGCTAGTGCCACTGTTAGGTGGAATTGTAATTGGTTGACTGATCACTCCCAAAGGGTGATCATAAATTTGGCTTCTCTTCAGGTTGGACAGAAGTGACGAGTGGGGTGCCGCAGGGTTCTGTTCTGGGTCTGGTGCTATTCAATGTCTTTATTAATAACTTGGAAGAAGGAATAGAGAGTAGGCTGATCAAATTTGCAGATGATACCAGATTGGGAGGGGTTCCTAATTCTTTAGAGGATAGGATTAAAAATCAAAACAACCTTGACAGATTGGAGTGCTGGGCCAAAGCTAACAGAATGGGTTTCAACAGAGAGAAATGTAGAGTACTGCATCTAGGGAAAAAGAATGAATTGCACAGATATAGTATGGGAGACAACTGGCTGGAGAATGTTACCTGTGAGAGCAATCTGGGCATCTTGATGGTCCACAAATTGAACATGAGTCAGCAGTGTGATGTAGTGGCCAAGAAAGCCAATGTGATTCTTGGTTGCATCAACAGAACAATAGTGTCTAGATCAAGGGAAGTGATACTACCACTCTATTGTGCCCTGGTCACACCCCAGCTGGAATACTGTGTCCAGTTTTGCACACCTCAATTTAAAAATGATGTTGACAACCTTGAGCAGGTCCAGAGGAGGGCGACCAAGATGGTTGAAGGAATGTCTTATGATGAGCCACTTAGAGAGCTTGGAATGTTTAGCCAGTCAAAAAGAAGGCTGGTGAGGGATATGATAGCTATATTTAAATATTTGAAAGGATGTCATATTGAAGAGGGGACTGGTTTGTTCTCCATGGCTTCCAAGACTATGATGCGGGAGAATTGTCTCAAACTACAGGAAAAGAGATTCATTTTAAACTTTCATGACAGGCTTTTAAGAAAAGGCTGCACGCCTGTCTGTGTGGGTTCTTGCATGGCAGAGGGTTGGACTAGATGGCCCTTGAGGCCGCTTCCAACTGTATGATTCTATTTAGTGCCCAATTAAGACAAGTAGTGGAGCAAGTAACCATCATTCATGCAGATGTCTAATATCATAAAATCCATATCCAGAAGGATGCAAGAGGCAGTCTAATAATGCAACTGGACTCAAAAGACTGCATCAGAAAATCATATATAAATGTTTGTATGCTAATGCCAGAAGCCTCCAGAACAAAATAGCAGAGCTGTAATTCTTAGCAATAGATAGAAATATTGATATGATTGGCATCACTGAAACCTGGTGGATGGATGATAACCAATGGGACACAGTTATCTCATGCTACAAACTGTACAGGAAGGACAGGAATGGGCAAACGGGAAGTGGTGTAGCTTTGGCTGTGGGAGGTACGCTCGGAGCGGGGTGATTGGTCGGGTTAGAAGAACTCGGGTCAGGCAGTTGGTGCCAGTTCCCCATTCTGATCCCCCTGCCCACTGCCATGTATCAGGGAGCCACTCTGCCAGTGCCTCTGGCCTAGCCTGTCTCCTGGTTAATGCCAGGTCGGCTCATAATAAGACCCCTATCATCCATAATGTTATCGTGGATGAGCGAGCCGATCTGGCATGCATCAATGAGACCTGGGTGGGCGCAGAGGGAGGGGCTTCCCTCTCCCTGCTGTGCCCCCTCCCGGTTTCAGGTCCAGTGGGCGGGCAGGTCGGGGGGGTTGGGCATCATTTACAGGGAATCCCTTTATATTAGCAGATCTACGGCATTGATGTGTCCTGGGTTAGAATACCTTCACTTATCGGTGGGTCGGCGATATAAGTGTGGTATTGTGCTGGTGTACCATGCTCCCCACAACCCAGCACAATCCTTTCCAGAGACCTCGGAGTTTGTCTCGGCGGCCCTGTTTAGGTCCCCCCACCTTTTGGTGGTTGGGGACTTCAACGTGCATGCCGAGGGGAAACTCTCTGGAGCTGCTCTGGAATTCATGGAATCCATGACTTCCATGAATCTATCTCAGCATGTTGTTTGCCCCACCCATAGAGCAGGTCACACCCTGGGCCTGGTTTTTACCTCCATGTCGTCAGATTTTTATCTGAGGGTTGGGGACACTGTATGCCAACGTGTGTCATGGTCAGATCACCATCTGCTAAAATTTTCCCTGTAGATCACCGCAAATAAGGCTGCGCTTAAGCAGCTGACCAGCCGTTATGTTCATGCGATCATGGATGCAAGAACAGCTCACGCCTCCCTGAGAATTGGTGAGGCCTCTAACTGCCAGGTGGAGTTGTTCCAGGTTGTTCGAGACCTCTCCAATCCTGGTCAGCCTGGGCCTCCTCCTAGTGAGTTCACTAGTGAGCAATTTGCAGCCTATTTTAAATATAAGATTGAGGCCATCCGTTCCAAGCTGGACTCCGGTTGCACTAATCCCTCCCTGCTTATCCCGGGGGCCTCATCCCCTCGGTCTCCGCACCTGGTCAAGTTTGGGCCTGTGTTATCAGCGGAGGCCTCCAGGGTTATGGTTTATTGCTGGCCAATGGCTTCCCCTTTCGACCCTTGCCCTTCTTGGCTTATTAAATCCGCTGGAGGGAGCATGCCGGAGTGGGCTTCCTCCATTGCCACCGCTTCCTTCAGGGAAGGAATTTTTCCTTCTCGCCTGAAGGAGACGGTGGTAAAAGCCCACCTTAAAGAAGCCGGCTTGGCATCAGATGATTTGGCCAGCTATCACCTGATTGCCATTGTTCCGTTCCTGGGCAAGGTTGTTGAAAGGGTGGCCACCATTCGGCTTCAGTCGTACCTGGAGGAAAATCACATCCTAGATCCCTTCCAGTCCGGGTTCAGGACGTTTCATGGGACCAAAACCGCCCTGGTCGCTCTGCAGGATGACCTCCTCAGGGAGGCTGACAGGGGGTGTTCCTCCCTGTTTGTCCTCCTTGATCTGTCAGCGGCCTTTGATACCGTCGACCATGGTATCCTGTGGGATCGGCTTACCGAGGCGGGAATCGGGGGCTCAGCATTTTGCTGGCTCCGATCCTTCCTCGACAGCCGGTCCCAGTGGGTCCAGCTGGGGAATGAGCTGTTGGCTCCTTGGACGCTCCCTTGTGGGGTGTCCCAGGGGTCAGCAATCTCCCCCATGCTGTTCCACATTTATATGAGGCTGCTGGCTGAGGTCATCGGGAGATATAGAGTTCGCTGTCATCAGTATGCTGATGACATGCAGCTCTGTCTCTCCTTTTATATCTCTGCAGTGGAGGCGGTATGCCCCCTTGATTTGTGCCTGGAGGTGGTCTTGGAATGGACAAGGATAAACAGGCTCAAGCTGAACCTGGAGAAGACCGAGGTTCTGTTCTTCGGGGCGTCCTCATCTGGGTACAATGGCCCCCTCCCTAGCCTGGGGGGGGTGTTTCCCCTCCAGCCTACGGACAGGGCCAGGAATCTGGGTGTGGTCTTGGACTCAGCCCTCTTCCTGGAAGCCCAGGTGATGGCGGTCTCCAGGGCCGCTTTTTTCCACCTCCGCAGGATCGTCCAGATCCGTCCTTACCTCGATGAGTCCTCCCTGAGGACAGTTGTGCAGGCCCTCGTGATCTTGAGGATCGACTACTGCAATGCCCTCTACGTGGGGTTGCCCTTGACTCTTGTCCGGAGGCTCAAAGCGGGTTCAGAATGCGGCGGCCAGACTGGTGGTGGGGGCTCACAGATACGATCACATCACCCCAGTTCTGGCACACCTGCATTGGCTGCCCATGGCTCTCCGGATGAGGTTCAAGGACCTGGTTTTGGTTTTCAAAACCCTCCAAGGCTTGGGCCCTGAATACCTGTCAGAGTGTACCTCCCAAAGGTCAACTGAGGCCAGGCCCACTCGAATGTTGCAGGTACGCTCACTCAGGGTGGCCACTCGTAGGGAGGCGCGGAGGTTGGCTACGCGCAATCGCAGCTTCTCTGTTGTGGGCCCCTCGTTGTGGAACCATCTTCTGAGTGAGCTGCTCCTTGCACAGTCCCTGCCCACCTTGCTTTTTAGCATATGGTGACCTTTAATTTTAATTTTATTTATTTTATTTATTTTATTTTATTTTTTCTCACCCCCTGATGCATCTTGCTGAGGGCTCCCCCCCCCTTTTTGCTTATATTGTTGTTTTTACTTGTTTAATTTTTAACTTGTTGTAAACCACCCAGAGTTCCTGTTGGAAGATGGGCGGTATAGAAATGAAACAAATAATAAATAAATAAATAAATAAATAAATAATTATATGTCAAAGAAGTGATAAAATTGTATGAATTGGAATATCTAGGTGATTTGGAGTCACCATTAGAAACTCTGTGGGTAAGAGTATTAGGCCACAAGGATATATATAGCCCAAACCAGATTCCAATTTGCTTAAAGTGACAAAAAAAAATGTGTTTAACGGAAAACAGCATTGCTTGATTGGCACAGCAAGCAATCAGCTTTTCTATTAAGATATGGGAACCTAATTCATTCTGCATTTGCCTATAAAACATCCTGCTTGTTTCTGTTTTGTGTCCACAGACAGATGTGTTCATATTTAGACATGAGACATATCTGAATGCCACCATAAAATGTTAATTCACTTAAAAAAAATGTTGTTAAAATATTATTTAGTAGATTTGAAATTAACACTCTTTTCATCCTATCTGCTGCCTGTCTGTTTTGCTCTGTTCTTTGAATCTGTCTTAGCTAGCTCACTGTAATTTTAATCAATTCCCCTATGCTCAACAATCAGTGTTCTATCAAAAATATATTTGATATGTGAATTTGTGTACTCAAATTTGGAGTACAGTGGACCCTTGTGTAACAAACAGCTTGTATAACATAGAATCTGTACAACATAAAGATGGGATGGCTCCATCTTCAATACAACCCTCTGGAAAGATTTGTATAAAAGAAAATTTGCTTAACATAATTCCATTTGGAACAAATTGATTCCTTTGTGCAAGGTACCACTGTAATTAAAAAAATGATATGCCCTAGAAATGGAAGAAGTTCATTTGAGTATTGACTTTTAGTAGAAAACCTTTGTTAGGATGCCATCCTGAAGATTTAAAACTTAGTGACAATATTAAAATCAAATACTGACATTTTAGGAAAAGTGGGGAATAGATATGTTTTTTTTGTTCTTGTGTTTAGAAATTAGGTTACAGAGATTTTATACAAAGCAATATATGCAATTAAAGTAAGACAGATGAGAAGATGAGTACATTTTAATCTAACAACTTATTTTAGTCACTAGAAAGACACCTCTGGCCGTCATACCGGGTAAATCGCCATTGCTTGCCTGTTTGTTTAGGATCGCAGTTAGATATGCTCAGCCCAGACATAATACACATTTGAAAGTTACCACAAGAGCTGTAGTGATGAATGTTATTTACATATTTTTTTCCTTGCATACTTTTCTTTCCAAATGCTGCTTAATTCATAAAGCTTGGGCTAATGACGTATGTTTTATTTCATTATTGTGCCAGTTCTGTTGGTCTCCAATCGAAAAGTTACCCACAAACTATGTCCTGTTTTTGTGTTTCAAACAAGGCTTCAGAAATTATGTTCCAGATATTTTAAAGCGTAAATCTTGCTATTACCCCACTGTGCACTGTGAAAAAGATCTGTTTCAGATCATGCTGACAACGTATACAGCTTTCTCTCTGTGCTAGTCATCTTTCCTAGTTACCTGCAGAAACACCTTTGGTTTTTGGCTGCTCCAAAAGTCCTGCCTACTCCAGCTAATCCTGCCATCCTGTCTCTTCTGATGTGCCGCTTCCTAATCTACACCTTCCAAGGAACATCGTCGGACAGCTGCTTCATGTGGGTCCTCCTCGTCATGACAGCTCCAACGTCATCGTTCCTGTGGTCTGTTATCAGCCCCATCCTTCAAGTGGAGTGATAACGAACGCCTCTATCATCACCTGCAGCCGTCTAGCTGTCTCAGCTGAAGCAAAACAACGGACTGGTTGCATAGTTATGGAAGCAAGGCACCATAAAGAGACTGTCTTAATCTGCAACTCTTTTGTCCCAAATACGGCAGTGTTTTCTCCTTTTAAGAATCATCCTGAACTGTTATAATGACAGCAAGCTCCACCACCATTACCAGACTGTCAGCGTGCCTTTTGCACGTCCCTTTAGCAGATCTACCTATTTATTCTTGCAGCCAACACAGCTCAACACCTTTGCAGCCATCTACAGCTGATGTTTAGAAGCAATTACTGTTTAAGATGTTTTTGAAGCATACTGTATGTTCTGTAATTCTACTGGCCTTACTGAATTCTGTTATGTGCTACCTTTGCTATCATATCCCTTACCTTACCTTTGTATTGTATAAGATACTTTCACGTGTCAACTGAACTTCTGTCATTCACAAGAAGGGTATCCACATATTTGTTCATTTTGTTTAGCAGTCAAAGGAACAGAAAGCACTTGATTTTTTTAATTGTTCAATGAACCCTATAACCCAGCACATCATCAATGGTGTCAATCAACATATTTTACAGAATAGTTGTTCCCCAAATTCACTTTATCAAAGCTTCATTTTAACTGATGCCCATAGCCCTCCTATTCAGCCTTATGGTATATATGTATTATCCATGCCCTCCTGATTCCCTTATGCCAATCTATTATACAGTTTAAAATGGGTTGCAGAAATAAGCCACTCCAGTTATTGAACACACAATAGTTTGATTTATGCCCCTGGTTTGATCCCAATACAGAATACCCATGATACTATCCTGGGTCTCTGCTTCACCTTACAATTCAAACAGCAGAGCACCCCACTGCCAACAAAATGCCACCCTCTAAGGAAACTTTAAATGTATTTTGTGTTATGATTTTAATGTATGCAAAAAAAATGGGGGAAATTGTGATTATAAAAATGGCAATCTTAGGTCCTAAGCAAACAAGACCTCCTTACTGTTAACAAAAGCACTATGCCACCTCTATTAAATCAGCTATTAGATTACACCTACCCACAAAAGAAAACAGATACACCTAGATACATGTCAGAATAGTAAGGTCCCTTCATTTACTCATTCATGAAGGTAGACAATACCTATACTGTTATAACTATACAGGAGACATACAATCAATCAGGTCTATGACATATAATAAAGCAACGCAGTTAAAGTAAAGTGGCCGCTGGAAGGTCTTAAATCATCCAGCAGACATAAGGCTTAAGCTAATGGATATTATACTCCTTAACTTTTCAGAGTTTTTCAAAGCTAGTTCAAGAATAGTTTTATTTAGTTTCTTTTTCAACTTTCGCGAAGAGAAAATGAGGGACTGATAAGAATTAATAGAATTAATAAATATGAGAATAAAGCTGAAAACTATTATAAAGTGTTAAACCCAACTGTGGGTATTAGGTCATGTTGGCATAAACACAAAAGAAGATGCCAGCCTGTAGAGTGTAACAAATACTTGTGGTTAACTGAGATAAGAGCCAACGGGGAAGCGAAGACAACGCAGACATGTGGGCACCATCTTATGGCACCAAAAAGCGCCATTTTGTTGGCAGCAGGCAATGGGAACTAAAGCCATTTCTAAGAATTATGATAACTTACCAGGTATGATTACGTATGACATACGCACGAAATACGTAAGCTGCGACTACAGAAAAGTATAAAAGACCACGGAAACAATCACTCGGAGTCCAGGACAGCAAGGCCTCTGGCCTGTATGCTGTGCCTAGGATCCTTAGACTAACCTATTTTCTGTACTGTAGGGTGTCCAGAGCAGCAAGGCCGTCAGGCCATGCTGCGCTCAGATCCTAAACTAACCCACTCTCTGTAATGCCTAAATGTCCTGTGCTGTATATTTCTATCTGTCTTTAATAAACCTTTTGCTATAACTAACTAAGCGTGGCAATTTTGATGAACCACCAATGGTGCATTGACAATTTATCAAGGTGCATTGGCTACTTACAAAGAAAACCACCAATACCAATTTTTTAGATAAATTTTATTCTTATCAGTAGGCATATGCTATCAGTCTCCGACCCAAGCCCCTGAGAGAGACTGGCAGTTGGAGAATGTTGTAAAGGGGGCATCCAAGAAGGGAAGCCTGGTTATAATGGGGGACTTCAAATACCTTCACATAGACTGGGTGAACTATTGTTCAGCACATGATAAAGAGATATGCTAGATATACTAAATGATTGTTCCCTGTTACAGATGGTTGAAGACCCAACTACAGGTATAAGAATCCTTGACTTCATCCTAAGTAGTACACAAGATTTGGTGCAAAATGTTAATGTGACTGATCCAGTAGGGAACAGTGACCACAACACAATTACTTTTAGCTTAATCATAGACTGCAAATCACTGATAAAATCTAACACAGAGATCCTAAACTTTCAAAGAGGAAATTTCCCAAATATGAGGAAACTAGTAAAATAGAAGCTGAAAGGGAAAATTGAGAGAGTCAAAACACTCCAAGAGGCATGGAGGCTGCTCAAATAAACAATAACAGAGGCCCAATTGGAATGCATGCCCAAAAGGAAAAGGGGCACTGGCAGGTCCAAGAGGAATCCATTGTGTATTACAGGAACTGTTCAGAAAGTGGTTAAAAGCAAGGAAAGCTCATTTAGAAGATGGAAGGCTTGTCCAAATGAGGACAACAGGCAGAAACAAATTCTGGCAGATGAAATGCAAGGCAACAATCAGGAAAGCAAAGCAAGACCTTGAGGGATATATAGCTAAAAACACTCAAGGAAATAACAAGGAGTTCTTTAAGTACATTAGAAGTAAGAACCCAACTAGGAAGGCCATTGGACCATTAGAAGACAATGGAAGGCAAGGGATTACTAAAGAGGAAACAGAGATTGCAGAGAGACTCAATGAATTATTTGCTTCCGTATTCACTGAAGACAGAGACCACGTGCCCAAAGCAGAGCCTATCTTCGTAGGGAGGGAAACTGAAGAATTAAGCCAGATAGAAATAACCAGGGAGGAGGTCCTTGCATGTCTTGTTAAACTAAATACTAACAAATCACCAGGACCAGATGGCATCCATCAATGAGTTCTCAAGGAACTGAAAGATGAAATTGCTGATGTCCAAGCCAAAATATATAATCTTTCCCTCAAATCAGGCAAGGTGCCTGATGATTGGAAGGTCGCAAATGTAACACCAATCTTCAAAAAAGGATTCAGAGGTGATCCAGGAAATTACTGACCAGTCAGTTCAACATTTTTCCCAGGTAAAGTGATTAAAAACCACCCTACAAGATAAAATTTATAAGCACATAGAAAAGAAGGCACTGCTGAAAGAGAGCCAACACGGCTTCTGCAAAGGCAAATCATGCTTCCCTAATCTGTTGGAATTCTTTGAGAGTGTCAACCACATAAGAGAGTTGACATTGTTTATCTGGACTTTCAGAAGTCTTTTGACAAGGTCCTGCACCAAAAGCTCTTGAATAAACTTGCCAGTCATGGAATTAAGGGACAGGTCTTGTCCTGGATCAGCAACTGGATAAGGGACAGGAATCAGAGAACAGCACTAAATGGACTATTTTCCAAGTGAAGAGCTCCAGAGGGATCTCTTGACACTGTGGGAGTGGCCAAACCAGTGGCAAATGAGTTTCAACATTAGTAAGTGCATTTTCAAAAAAGCCCAATTACATTTATAAACTAATGGGGTCAGAGCTCTCTGCCAAAAACCAGGAAAGGCACCTTGGTGTCCTGGTGGGCAGCTCAATGAAGGTGTCAACCCAGTGTGCTGCAGCAGTGAAAAAAATCTAATTCATTAGGATCATTAGGAAGGGCACAGAAAATAAGTCAGTAAGTGTCATCTTGCCTCTATGATGAGACCCTACCTGGAGTCTTGTGTACAGATCTGGTCACCATATCTCCGGAAGGACATTATGGAAATGGAGAAAATGTAGAGGAGGGCAAACAGAATGATTAGGGGACTCTTGAACGATGGCGCCTAGAGGTGATCTGATTGAAGTTTGTAAAATCATACACAGTGTGGAGAAAGAAAATAAGGAACAAACTGTTTTCCCTATCACACAACACCATGAAACTTTTGGGTGCTAGATCTCAAAAAAATAAGAGGAAGTACTTTTTCACCCAGAGAATCACTGGTCTGTAGAACTCCCTGCCAGAAGAAGTGGTGACAGCTGTCAGCCTTGACAGCTTAAAGAAAGCATTGGACAAATTCATGGAGAACAAGGTTATCAATGGCTAACATTATGGATGCCTAAGGACAACCTCCAGGTTGGAGACCAAGCAGGCCTACTGCTGAGAGAGCAAAAGAGAAAGAAGTGAGCACTGGTAGGTTTCTGGGTTGGAGCAATTCAACTAGGGCTGTTTTACCTCTGCCTCTGCTAACTGCTTGTTTAAATACAAAGAGCCATTAGTCAGCCAAACAAAGGAAATAGCTAGGAAGCAGGGGTGGTGCCAGACTAATCCTTCCTCTGAGTGTGGGGGTGGAGTTACACGAAGTGTATTCCCCTGAAGAAGAAGGTTAGCCTCAGCATTTGAGCCTGGTGTGTGAGACCAAGCAGACCTACTCCTGAGAGAGCAAAAGAGAAAGAAATAAGCACTGGTAAGTTTCAGGGTTGGAGCAATTCAACTAGGGCTGTTTTACTGGCACGCACGCCTGACGGCGCACGAGATTTCATTTTAGCATCAAGAGAAAAAAATAGTATTAGACTATTATTTCTATATTAGTAGCAAGTAAAACTGTAACCTTTTCAAGGCCCAGAATACTGCACTCATTAAAATGGAGTCTGAGGGAGCAGCTGTAGTTACCTGTAACACTTGTGCCATGTTTGTCATCTTGACAAAGCACACAGAGAACTACACTTGCTGCAAGTGCAAGCTGGTTGCACTATTAGAAGAGAAGGTCCAGGAGCTAGAGGCCCGCATATCGAACCAGCAACATATTAAGGAGCTTGAGCGGTTCTTGGACAGAGCGGAACAGACTATCCAGGTCCAAGAAGAGACAGGGCACACTTCTGAGAATGTAATCACTTCCCCAACCCAGGAGGTAGATGTGTGGAGGAATGTGACTCAAAGGAGTAGAAGGCCAAGGGATCGCTCAGAGAGTCTCATATTGTACAATCAATTTGAGGCTCTTTCCCTCATCACACCTCATGAGGCATGCAAAGAGGAACAACTGGTTCCACCTGAGGATCTCTCTCTCATCACAATTGATGAAATACAGGACCAAGGGCATGTAAAACAGGCTGCAGGAGAGAAGCTCCTTGTACTAACGAGGGGATTCTATAATTAGAAATACAGAGGGATGGATTTGTGATGAGCATGATAATCGTATGGTCACTTGCCTGCCAGGTGCAAAGTTTGCAGACATCACAAGAAATCTAGATAGCTTGTTAGAAAGAACTGGGAAGGAGCCAGTGGTCATGGTACACGTTGGTACCAATGATGTCAGGAAGACTAAGCGGTCAGTCTTGGAAGCCAAATTCAGGTTGTTAGGAAGAAGATTGAAGTCCCGGACTTCCAAGGTAGCATTTTCAGAAGTGCTACCTGTTCCTCGTGCAGGACCCACTAGGCAGGCAGAGCTCAGAAGCGTCAATGTGTGGATGAAGTGATGGTATCGAGAGGAGGGCTTTAGATTTGTCAGGAACTGGAGAAAATTTTGGGACAAGCCAAACCTGTTCAGGAGGGATGGGTTGCATTTGAATCATGATGGGACCAGATTGCTGGCACTCAACATCAAAAAGGCTGCAGAAAAGCTTTTAAACTGATAACTGGGGAAAAGCCAACAGGAGCTGAGTGGCATCCGGTTCGAAGCACCTCATCCCTGTGGAATGAGGTTGGAGAGGGTAGAGAATCACATAGAGATGACATAGCAGGTATTAGCACTGGGAGAATAATGGAATGTGATAGTTTGTCTATTGAAATAAAGGCTGCGGGGGAGGGGGAGAATAAAGCAGCAGCTGCTGTTGGGGGACCCACCATACAGGTGCTTTTACGCCAATGCTTGAAGCCTCTGAGCAAAGATGGGAGAACTTGAATATTTGGCAGCTAGGGATAACATTGATATAATAGCCATAACTGAAACCTGGTGGAATGTGGAGAACCAGTGAGATACAGTAATCCCAAGCTATAAACTCTATAGAAGGGATAGAGAGGGGCGGTTGGAGGAGGAGTGGCCATCTATGTCAAAAAAGGGGTAAAATCCAGCAGAATGGAGATTGACAGAGGGATAGGATAGTAATCATGGGGGGACTTCAATTATCCCCACATTGACTAGGCCAATGCGAGCTCCGGGCAAGAAAGAGAAATCGGGTTTCTCAACTTGCTGAATGACTGTGCCTTAGAGCAACTTGTCATGGAGCCCACCCGAGAACAGGCAACTCTGGATCTAATACTGTGTGATACGCAGGACCTGGTCAGGGATGTGAATGTCACTGAGCCTCTGGGGAACAGTGACCATGCTGCTATCTCCTTTTCCATGCATGTTGGATGAAGAGTGAAAGCAAATCAGAGATAAAAACCCTTGATTTCTGAAGGGTAAACTTCCGTCAGATGAGGAAACTAGTTAGAAAGAAATTGAAGGGGAAGGTTATAAAAATCCAATCTCTTCAGAGTGCATAGAGCTTGTTTAAAACAACGGTAATTGAGACCCAGCACAAGTGCATACCACAAAGAAAGAAGAGCTCCTCTAAGTCCAAGAGGGCACCAGCATGGTTAATGAGTGGAGTTAGAGAGGCTCTAAAGCACAAGGAAAGCTCTTTCTGTAAATGGAAATCCTCCCCAAATGAGGAAAATAAAAAGGAACACAAACTCTGGCAAAAGAAATGTAAGATGATAAGAGAGGCAAAGAAAGATTTTGAGGAACGCATGGCTAGCAATATAAAGGGTAATAATAAAAGCTTCTTTAAATATGTTAGAAGTAGAGATGGGCACGACCAGAAAAAAATGACGTTTCGTGTTTTCGTTTGTCGGAACGGGTCCGTTTCGGGTCGTTTCCGTTTGTCGTGAAATTTTTCAAAAATTTGTCGTTTCGTTTGTCGTTTGTCGTTTCCACCGCCTGAGCCGAGCCCATTGTTAGCATTGAAAGGGGGAGAGATGGAAGTGGCGGGCCGAGCCCATTGTTAGCATTGAAAGGGGGAGAGATGGAAGCGGCGGGAGGGGTTACCCGGAGAGCTCACCGCAGATACTCGGCGACCCCAGCCGAATGCATCCCCGTCGGGTGTTCCTTTTTCCTCCAGCTCCAGGTGCGAGCGCCTGCCCCCACGTCCTCGCCTCTTCCTCCGCCGCCTCCTCCGCCTCTCCCCCCCCCACTCTCACGTGATCCAGGCCGTCAATCAGCGAGGGAGGCGGAGCAGGCAGACAGGTAATTGCCCCGGCGAGGGCGGCAGTGCATGAGGGTTGGTTGGGATGAATGAGCTGCAACCCAGGGAAGGCAGTTGCGCGCGCTCCCGTGCCTTGCAGTATAAAGCAACCCGCAGGCGGGCCGAGCCCGGAGTCCCATCGATGAGCCGCATGCAAACACATGCGTCAGCGAGGGGGGAGACTGGGATTGCTCATCCCTCCTCCCGTTGCTGCTGCCGCCGCCGTGGATTCCTCGTCGTCGCAGAGGCTGGACACGCCCGCCCTTGGAAGGCAGGGAGACACAAAGGAGCCGCAGCACAGCAGCCCCGGCTGGAGCGAACACACATGCACGCCCAGGCTCCGGCATGCACACACACCTCCACCATGTTGGGAGGAGGAAGAAGGCGCGCCGCCCTCCTGCCTTGCGGGCTGTGGGGGCAGCAGAGAGAGAGAGAGAGCGCGGCGATCAAAGATCTCCCTCCGAGCAACCCGCCTTCCTCGCTTAATCCTCTGCCGGCGCTTGGCGTTGCGCCCTTCCTGTCCTGCCGCCGGCATTTGCAGGGGGGAGGCTTTGGTGAGAAAAGGGAGGCCGGAGCTGCTCATCCGCTTTGCCTTTAAGGCTTTTGGGGGAAGGGGGGGAGGACAGAAGAAGCACCTTCACTAATGGGGGGAAAGCGAAAACAATCGAGGCTCTTTAGTAGGATTTCCAGAGGACACGATAGAAAGGTGGTGGTTTGTTTTTTTGTTAGGCAAGAATAAGCGGCAAGGGAGGTTGCCGCCTCCTGCATGATTGCCACGATGCCACAAACGAAAATGAAAAACCTGACCAAATTTTTCTTTTTTGGTTCGAGTTCGACTTCTGACGGCTTAATTATCATTACCGTTTCCGTTACGTAACAGAAACGAAAAACAGAAACGAAAACGAAAATTTCGCTGAGTCGTGCCCATGTCTAATTAGAAGTAGAAAACCTGCCAGAAAACCAGTTGGCCCTCTGGATGGTGAGGGAGGAAAAGGGGAGGTTAAGGCGAACTTGGAAAATGCAGAGAAATTAAATGGGTTCTTTGCATCTGCCTTCATGACAGAAGACCTTGGGCAGATTCCGCTGCCTGAACGGCCCCTCTTGACTAAAGAATTAAATCAAATACAGGTTAAAAGAGGGGATGTTTTAGGACTAATTGATAATTTGAAGATTAACAAGTCCCCGGGCCCAGAGGGCATCCACTCAAGGGTTATTAGGGAACTGAGAAATGAAATTGTAGCTCTCTTAACGGTAATATGCAACTTGTCGCTTAAAACGGCCACAGTGCCAGAGGACTGGAGTATAGCGGATGTCACACCAATTTTTTTAAAAAGGAAGGAGGGGGGACCTGGGAAACTACAGGCCATCTGTCCCAGGGAAAATGGTGGAAAGCCTCATCCAAGAGAATGTCTTAAAACCTATAGAAGAACAAACCTTGTTGAGGGGAAATCAGCATGGATTCTGTAAGGGTAAGTCTTGTCAGAGGATGGCCATAAATGGCCTCTCTTCAGCTTGGAGACACGTGACCAGTGGGGTGCCCCAGGGTTCTGTTCTGGGTCCAGAGCTGTTCAATATCTTTATTAATGACTTGGAGGAAGGAATAAATTTGCAGATGATACTAAATTGGGAGGGGTTGCTAATTCCCCAGAGGATAGGATGAAAATCCAAAAAGACCTTGACAGATTAGAGTGCTGGGCCAAACAAAGCTAACGGAATGGATTTCAACAGAGGGAAATGTAGGGTGCTACATCTAGGTAAAAAAAATAAATTGCACAGATATAGGATGGGGGATACTTGGCTGGAGAATGGTACCTGTGAAAGGGATCTGGGAGTCTTGGTGGACCACAAATTGAACATGAGTCAGCAGTGTGATGCGGCGGCCAGGAAAGCCAATGTGATTCTTGGTTGCATCAACAGAACCATTGTGTCTAGATCAAGGAAAGTGATACTAACACTCTATTCTGCTCTGGTCAGACCCCACCTGGAGTACTGTGTCCTCGAGTGGATGCAGAGGAGGTCAACCAGGATGGTTGAGGGTCTGGAGGAAATGTCTTATGAGGAACAGCATGGGGAAATGGGAATGTTTAGCCTTTCAAAAAGAAGACAGAGAGGGGATATGATAGCTATGTTTAAATATTTGAAAGGATATCATATTGAAGAGGGAAAAGGTTTGTTTTCCATGGCTTCAGAGACTAGGACTCTCTCTCTAGGGGAAATGGTTTTAAACTACAGGAAAAGAGATTCCATTTGAACATTAGGAAGAACTTCATTACAGTTAGAGCTGTTCGGCAGTGGAATATGCTGCCATGGAGGGTGGTGGAGTCTCGTTCTTTGGAAGTTTTTAAGCAGAGGCTGGATGGCCATCTGTCAGAAATAATGTGATGGGGTTCCTGCATGGCTGGGGGTTGGACTGGATGACCCTTGAGGTCTCTTCCAACTCTATGATTCTATAGAAGAACAAACCTTGCTGAGAGAAAACCAGCATGGCTTCTGTAAGGGTAAGTCTTGTCTGACAAATCTTTTAGAATTTTTTGAAAAGGTCAACAGGCATGTAAATTTGGGTGAACCGGTGGATATAGTCTATCTGGATTTTCAAAAGGCTTTTGACACAGTCCCCCAACAAAGGCTGCTGAGAAAATTGCACAGTCAGGGGCTAAGAGGGCAGGTCCTCTTATGGTTGAGAACTGGTTGAGATCCAGGAAACAAAGATGAGGTGTCAATGGGAAATTTTCACAATGGAGAGAGGTGAAAAACGGTGTGCCCCAGGGCTCTGTCCTGGGACCGGTGCTTTTCAATCTCTTCATAAATGACCTGGAGACAGGGATAAATAGTGAGGTGGCCAAGTTTGCAGATGACACAAAACTTTTCCGTGTGGTAAAAAACAGAAAAGATTGTGAATACCTCCAGAAGGATCTCTCCAAACTGGGGGAATGGGCTGCGAAATGGCAAATGAGTTTTAATGTAGCCAAATGTAAAGTAATGCATATTGGGGCGAAAAATCAAAACTTTATCTATCAACTCATGGGCTCTGAGTTATCCGTGACGGATCAGAAAACCAATCTTGGTGTGTTGGTGGACAGCTCCATGAAGGTGTCTCCCCAATGTGTGGCAGCAGTGAAGAAGGCCAATTCCATGCTAGGGATTATCAAAAAGAGGATTGAAAATAAAACAGCCAACATTATAATGCCATTAAAGAAAACAATAGTAAGACTGCACCTGGAGTATTGTGTACAATTCTGGTCACCGCATCTCAAGAAATACATAGTGGAACTGGAAAAGGTTCAAAAGAGAGTGACTAAAATGATTACTGAGCTGGGACAACTCCCTTATGAGGACAGGCTAAAACATTTGGGGCTCTTTAGTTTGCAAAAAAAGGCGCCTGAGGGGGGATATGATTAAGACGTACAAAATAATGTAGGACATGAATCAAGTGGATAGAGGAAAGCTCTTCTCCCTCTCACAAAATACCAGAACTAGGGGACATACACTCAAATTGTGGGCTAGAAGAGGAAGAACAGCCAAAAAAAATATTTTTTTACCCAGCGCGTTGCTAGTCTGTGGAACTCCCTGCCACAGGATGTGGTGATGACATCTGGCTTGGATGCCTTCAAAAGCGGATTGGACAGATTCCTGGAGGAAAAGTCCATCACAGGTTACAAACCATGAGGGTGATGTGTAATCTCCTGGCTTAAAACCGGGGTACTTCAAGGGCCAGATGCCTTTGGGAGAGATATCTAGTCTCATGCGCTCCCAAACGCATCTGGTGGGGCCACTGTGAGATTCAGGAAACTGGACTAGATGGGCCTTTGGCCTGATCCAGCATGGCTCTTCTTATGTTCTTATGTTCTTATGAGAGTTCGGCAGGATATCTCTCAATGCCATTTGCATGGAATCATAAGCAGGTGAAGACATCTGCTTGGGAATACCCTGAAGCACTGTGAGCCACTGTGTGAGATGGAATGCTGGACTGGATGGGCTGTGGCCTGTTTGAGCAAGGCTGTTCTTATGTTCTTAAGTGCTGTGTCCAGACTCTGGAACACCCTTCCACTAGATGTCAGGACTGCCCCATCCCTTCTGTCTTTCCAAAAATGGGCAAAGACCTTTCTCTTCAGGCAAGCTTTCCCTGAATGATGGACTACTATGCATGGCTAATCCAAAGCAAAGTGCTGTGCTTACAGTGTTCTACTATTAAGGAGCTGGTGACAGATGAGGATGGATGACTGATCAAGCCAGTCATGGACAGGGCAGCCATTCCAAAGAGAAGACCTTGAAGATGAGGAGCATCCTTGGACTGCCTTGAAGAAAGACCTGTGACCACTGTCATTCACCTGGGCTTTTCTTACCTCTGGAAGGGAGGAAGGTTTGCAGCAGATGGTCTGCAGTGCACATATCTTCTCTTTCTCTTTCTCTCTGTGTGTGTGTGTGTGTGTGTGTGTGTGTGTGTGTGAGAGAGAGAGAGAGAGAGAGAGAGAGAGAGAGAGAATGTTTGGCATCTCTGGCAATTATAGACCTGTCCTTCCTGGTGGGGCGCTTAGGGTTTGTCTTCTTCTTCACAGATACTCGAATTTCTGTGACCATCTGTACGTGGAAGCCAACAATCTGCAGAAAAGGAAAGGGGGAGAAAACCCCTTTAAGTAGGGTTTAAACCTCCCCCAGGTAGCTCCAGTTTTCATTCTCATTCCTGATAAGAGCTGGGTTGCTAAGTTACATAAGTCCCTCAAAACACAGTTTTCAAAGGGCCATTGTGCATCAACAGAAGTATCTCCCCAAACACACACATTGGGAGCTCTCAGGCCCAATATCTCCCACACATTCTTTTTTCTTTCCAAGGGGTGGGGATTATGGAATCACTACTCCTGCTCCTATTTCCATGGTTCTTTGGATCACATAGGTGCCAGGGAACAGGAAGGGGTAAGGGATGTCCCCCATCCAGAGGAGCCCTGCGCAGCTCTAAGGTGGCCTGTGGCCATGGTGAAAGGTGCAGCCAACCATGGCAGAGCCCTCAAGGGACCCACAGCTCCCTTCCAGTCACAGGACATGGGTGTATCATCTTGAGTTGGGAAGCTTTGGGGCCTTGCTCTCCTTGGCAAACCTCTGGGAACCTTGGAGGAGCAACACAAGCTCTTCCCAGAGTCTTGGGGCTTGGTTGTTTCCTGAAACTTGACTTCTTTTGAGGAAGGTCCTGTGTTAAATCTTTCTTAAAAGATTAAATCATTTAATCTTCCAAGGAGGTTGGCCCCAGATCACTTTGAAATTTGCAGTACTGTGTGTCCTTCAGGTGGCAACAACTAGAGGCATGGAAGGTTCTGGTAATATGGCCTTTTTGTCATAGCATACAACACTTGCAAGAGAGATTTGATTTTTTTCTAATGTTCTTCTTTTCCCCCTTTGCAGTTGAATGTCTTGGCATGGAGTGTATTCAATGACCCCCTTCAAAATTCCTAATAAAGCTAATATGCACCACCATTGGGCCATCCATTGCTTTCCATTGCTCACTTCTTTGCACACACATGAGGTTCACATGACATCCTGAGTTCTGTAGTCCTCTTTGCTTCACAGCCCCACTGCTGAAGGCATGCAACAGGTCAATGAAGAACCATTAACAAGCTCCAAGCAAGCCATGGATTTTGGAACCAGAGGCTCAGTACGAGGAAGGCAAAATAAAATTCATGCACATATCTTGAAAACAAAATCCAAGTGTTCTAGAAGGCTCTTTTCCATGGTGAGAAAATTGCAAGAGCCTTTGCATAGAACCACAGAATAACAGAGAAAATTGGAAAACCATTTGTCAGATCTCATTTGATTTCAATGTTCGCCTTGAGCAGGGGTTTGGATTTGTTGGCCTTAGAGACTCCTTCCATCTCAGTGATTCTAGGATTCTAAGGAACTCCCTTTTTTTCAATCAATGTTTGTACTACTATTGTGCACCTTTCCAGTAAGGCCCCTCAGTTAAAGTTTCCCATGGGTTCTCTACCTACTGCTTAATACTGAAGGCAGGGTCGGGGAATGGAGAGAGAGAGAGACAGAATCCACTCAAACTGCATCGGCAATGGAGGACCCTTTACTTCTCTATTCTCTTCTTCCTTTCAAATGAGAGAGAAGGGAGAGCCCTCAACAGAAAGATAAGAGAGGGACAGATAATGAGGCAGGGGAGCGATGGGACGATACAGGCAAGTGCGGAATACAGAAGGGGAGGTGACGGGGGCCGCTGACCTTTGGAAAAGACGGTGAGATAGAGAAGTCTTTGCGGGAGAGAGGGAGCATGTTTAATTCAGTTCTCTGCTTTCAAATACCAGCACGGCCGCTGGGGAATGCATGATATTTTTATAACATTTCCCCATTCCCATCCGCACCTCTCATCCCAAAGAACCTCCAGGAGCTTGTTGGCAGGTGGGGGCTGATCCAGTTTCCTTCTCAAGGAGAAGCAGCTCCACCCCCACCCAACCCCCACCCACATGACTTACCCAGCTAGAGGATTCAGCAGCACTTGAGAGGCAAACTAGATCTAGAAAGCCAATTCTAAAGTCTCTGGGAAAAGGTCCCTCTCAGGAGAGGCCACTGGAGGTTTCCCAGAAAAGGATAAGACTGCATGGCGATGGTATGTTGACATGAGTTGTGTATACAGTGGACCCTTGTATAACAAACAGTTTGTATAACATAAAATTTGTACAACATAAAATATCCCAGAGATAGGGGAAATTTGCTTAACAGAATTGCCTATGGGGCAAATCCATACAACATAAAAATGAGATTACTCCATTTTCCAATGCATTCCTATGGGAAATTTGTATAAAGGAAAATTTGCTTAACATAATTTCATTTGGAATGAATTAATTCCTTTAGACAAGGTACCACTGTATTATATAAGCCACAACAACATACTGTGGCCATCTGTGTCCCTTAAATAAATAGTAAATAAAGTGATCTCATTCCCATGTTACATGCCTACACACCCATGAAACCCAAGGTCCATCTGTTTGGAGGTTGTTTTGGGCAGAGAAGGCCAGCTAGAACTTCCCTTGGCTCCTAGAGGACTGGCATGAAGCCAAGAGTGTCACTTACATATCCGGACCAAAGAAAAGAATTGTCTGATTAAAATTACATGTGCTCTGTGATATTTAGGACCGCATCTCCCTCTATGAGGCTGCCCAGGAATTGAGATAATCAGGGGAGGCCTTTCTCTCTGTCCCACCACCCTCACAGGTACACTTGGTGGAGACACAAGAGAGGACCCTTTCCATTAATGCTCCGACTCTGGAACTCCCTCCCACTGGAGGCCAGGGTGGCCCCCATCTTGGCTGTTGCTCTGAGACTGGCAAAAATGTTTCTCTTCAGGTAGGCTGTTTCTCAGGGAGTTATTTTAATTGGACTGTCATGCTCTTTTGTTTTTATATAAATTCTATGGCCCATTTTAAATATAATACTTGTTTAATTCTTTTTAAATATGTGTACATTTTTTGGCTTTTAAATATTATCTTTTTATTGCACATGGGTCCTTTTAAGGAACAAGACAAGGTAAATATGTTTCAAAGAAATGAAAAACAAATGCATGCATGCATGCAAAATGAGACATGGGTTTTAAACATTTAAACAAATCTGCAACACCAGTCAAAGACTATGTCAAACCACACACTGTGATTCAAGGTCCTGGAACTCCTTCCTTCCTCAAGTAGCACACTGGGAGTGGACATCATTAAAAGGAGGTCTGGCTTTGTAGTCATGAACAAAGGGCATGTTGTCTCTCTAAAAGTGGCTGTCCTTCTGCGACCCCTATCCTCAATGGTGCATCTCTCTTGGTTTCACCGGCAAGGATGACTTGTCACAGGAGCCGTTGTAGCTTTGGCTGAGCAAAACGTATCCAGTAGGGATTCAAGTGCCCACTGGATTTGGTTGTCTACCATATCCTGGAATAACAGCAGCAACAAAAGAGCTCATGAATGATTGTGTGGTTGATCTGCTGGGAAGCTGTACTCTTCCTTTGGTTCTCCTTTTAAGTGCATCTTTCGTGGAGGCAGTTATCAGATATGTGTTTCCATAAATAAAGATTAAACAAGCCCCTAATGAAGTCCATGCATATTAATCACCTCCAGCTGAAGGTTAGCAGGAGATGCGCTTGTTGCCGATCTGCCTTTGATTAGCCTGACTTTACAAATAATAATAATGATAAATAAAAGCACAGAGGGAGAAGAAAATGCACAAAAAGGAAAGGGATTGCAGCCATTAATTTCTTTGACCTCAGTGAATGCCTGTTCCCTGCTATTTCAGCCTCCCTTTCTACTCTCTCATTATATGGCCATTGGTCAATATTCTATTTCTTATATATAGAAGAATATATATGGTATGCCTAGGAGCATGGTGGTTCCTTTTTTCTTTATATATCCTCAAGTCAGTAGCTGCCTTTCCAGCACGGCTGCAGTATAGCAGGTTTGAGTCCTTCTACCTGACTCTCTAATAAAAGCTTCTTCGGAAAGTGAGAGACTTGTTAAAAGTCCCTCCTCGAGAGTCCAGAGTGAGAACGCAAAGCTGTTATAGAACATGGATGTGTTGGAGACCAGCGAGCCTCACAATGTTACACACGAGTGCTTTTCTTTAACAAATTAAAAGAGGGTTTATTTTTAACCTACTGCCAGATCACAGCGAGGGAAGGCGGCGCGCTAGAGAGAGGGGGGAGGAGGGGGTTGGGAGCATGACAGGACCCCCAAGATCTATTCTGCGGTGTGTTTCTGATGTTTGCCTTAGACCAGGCCTGCCCAAAGTCCTGCCCGGGGGCCAAATCCGGCCCGTCAGGCCATTCTGAGTGGCCCATGGCTGGCTGGCCCGCCCCTCCCTCCCCCTCCTTCGCCCCATGTTTTTTTTAAAAAAAAAAAACTTCCACCAACACTGACACCGCCGGGAAGCTTGAGGGGCTGGGCAGGCCGGCTGGCCGGTGAGCAGAAGCTTGTGGGGTGGGCAGGCAAGTGGGCAGGCCACCACTACCAGCACCGCCGGGAAGCTTGTGGGGCTGGGCACATGCATGGCGGTGGCGCGCGGGCTGGCCGCCGCCACCGGCATAGCCAGGAATATTGTGAGGTTGGGTGCACGCACAGTCAGTAGGTGGGGCTTATAGGTCAGTGCGTGGGGTTTGCAGTGGGGTGGCAGGGTCAGGGAGCAACCGGCCCCTGACACATTCTCAGCCACCAAATCTGGCCCTCCTTACAAAAAGTTTGGGCACCCCTGCCTTAGACAAAAGAACAGGGTGGCTGGGGACCGAAGAGTTCACAGGAGCAGCCTGCTGCCTGGTGGGCTTTGTGGAAGCTGTCCAAGGTGCTGAAGCTAGTTCTGGTGTGCAGTTCAGCACTACGGACATCTCTTGTAAACTTAAGAGTGGTCTGAAGACCTGATGCACCAGCCCTCTCTCTCTCTCTCTCTCACACACACACACACACACACACACACACACACACACAGAGAGAGAGAGAGAGAGAGAGAGAGAGAGAGAGAGAGAGAGAGAGAGAGAGAGAGAGAGAGAGAGAGAGAGAAGTACCGTAAATGAATAGACATATTACTTTGTTTCAAGGGGGAAAAAACTGCTCTTGTGGCCCCAGGAAGAGTGAGAGGCAGACGGGTGTGCATCTTCCCATTGTTTCTCTGCTCCTCTTTTCATGCCATCTTGGAGCAGAACTGGGGAAACAATTCTTTGGGAATTACAACTCCCTGCATCCACTGCTGGGCATGGTTGTTCTGGCAGGCCAGGACTGGGAGCTGGAGTCCAGTAAGACATCCCAGCCGTTTGGAGAAATACAAACCATAGCTATCGAAGGGAAAAGCTGGAAGCGGCCCACTGGATCACTGGCTCCAGCCCCCTCAAGGCAGCAAGATGGAGAATCAAACTCCCAAGCTCTAGATCTGCAGCCAGAGGCCTCGACTACCGAGAGCTCTCCAGCAGTTTGTGGCCTGTATTGCTTCTCCTCTTGAAAAACGTAGCTGGTGGAAACAGCTTTTGATGGTAAGGAATGAAGGATTTGGGGTTGTGGTGTGGTGAGTCCTTCATCATCAGAATCTGCCCATCTCCCTATTTTCTGCTGCATTGACTGCTGTCCTGGCATGTATCAGGGATATCAAACAACCACCCCTTGACCATCTAGGATTGAGTATAATTTATGACTGCTGTTGCTGGCTGTGTAAGAGTTCTGCCACATGTGAAACCAGACCAATTCAGAGCTGTTTCAAAACTGTACATTTTTTTTTAAAGGAAGAGTTTCGGCTTCCTTCCAGAGTGTGAATGTATGAGGGGGGTCTGAAAGAAAAGGGGGCAATCCAGAAGCAAAGAAAGGTCAACAAATGACTAATGAATCACTATCAAAAGGGGCTCGGGGAGCAGGCAGCTCAGCCACGCAACATAAGCCACAGCAGGGTTCTTGCTTGCCTTCTTCGCAAAAAAAAAAAAAAAAAAAAAAAGATGGTTGCCATGGCAATCCAGGTAGCATTTTTAACTTGGCGGGTGGTTATTCTTTCCCCTTGACAGCAATTAACCATTGAAACAATTGTGTTCCTTCTGGTCTTCCTGAATGATGCTCTCCAGCCTACCTGTGGTCAAATTATGCTTCGGCCCTCACTGTGACAGAAGAAGAAAGAACATGGCCTTCTCTTGAGCCAGGCCCTCCATACCCACCTGCCAGCTTCACGTGTAAATTTGCTACATCTTGCCACACAACCCACTGCACGTAGCTGCGTTAGATGTAACTCGTTCATATAGCCTCGTAGTGCAGTGGGTATTGCATCAAAGACTCTGCTCACAAGCTGAGTTTGATCCTGATGGGCTCAGGTAGCCAGGTAAAGGTTGAATCAGCCTTCCATCCTTCCAAGGTTGGGGGTGGGGTGGGGGTGGGGCAGGCAATGTATAGTCTGCATGATTAAATTGGAAGCTGCCCCAAGAGTGCTTTAAGCAGCACACTCTGCTTTGATTTGCTTCCAAGCTCTAGTATCATATCCAACTATTAATTGTAAATAGTAAGTTCTTATCTTTCTCATTTGGACGAGGCTCAACTGTGGTGTTCATTCATGCCTGCGCAAAATGTGGCTGCCAGAATTAAGTTGTTCTGAAAGGGACAAAAGGGTGGTTGTTGCAAAAGCAGCAGCACTGTGCTCACTGCAAATTTCGTCCTAAGAGTTGACCCCAAAATCCACTGGATTTGGAGAATTGATGAAAGATGCCGTAGTGAGCAGTCCAAATATTTGCAATTACCATAAGCTTGTTTTTCCTCTTACATCAGCTGAACCATGATCAACTCTTAAATCTTCCTCAGTGACAAAGCCAGGTGAGAGCACAGGGCTATTGCATGTCACACACAACAGTGCATAAAACATTGACTTGGAGATCTATTATGGAGAGAGAAGTATTTCAGATAATAAAGTGGACTGTTTCTCTCTCCCCCCTCTCCCCCTCCCTCTGCCTCCCCCTTTCTGGAATATTCTGTACAAGTAATTAATTTGTTTCTAAAATGATATTATTCCATGTGAACACACTGCCATCCCCATCTTTCTGTAGTAAAAGGTTGCAAATAAATCAAAGATATTACCCACTCCTACAAGCAATAAAGTACTTTTCGTTTTTACTGCTGCATTTGCCCCCTTGCCTCCAAATGTCATAATTCCAGCATTATTCATTCTAAGAGAAACATAGAATTTATATAAGGCTTGAAACACATCAAGAGCCTTGCAGTTGCACTGACAATGTGGGGCAGTTAGGATACATCTGTCCAGAGAATGACATGTTACAATTGAGAAGATCAAATTGAATTCATATCTTTAATAAAGTACATTTTATATTTTTAACACACCCAGGGCTGTTAAGAGAGTTCTGGCAGTTGGGGAAATTCTCTGGGCTCTGTTCTTCCCTTTCTAAAATCCTTGCAGTGTGCTGCCTCACTCCCTGTACCTAACAGTAGTGCTGGCATTCTTATTACTAAAGCAATATGTGAATTCCAGGTGATTTCCTTCTCCTGCTTCTCAGAAAGTATGGTTGCAAAAATCAAGGCTCTCACTCCTCTAGAACCAGAAGTGACAACAGGGAGCAGTATTTACTGTCCTCTCCAGAGCTAATTTTCACATATATGGACAGAGAGCGAGCGAGAGAGCGAGTGAGTGTGACAGTTGAGGAGTGAAAATTAATGCATGTAGAACAATTATTTTACAAAGTAACAAGTCATGAGAGTTAATTCATTCAAGGACTGTGTGCCACTCTAAGTATTTGAGAAGTCAACCAGTAAGATCTACATGAACAATGGTGTTGCTATTTAGGTTAACCATTAGCAGTGCCCACTTACTTAGTGTGTGTAGTGGAAAAGTCAGAAGATGGGAGGATGGCCCCTGTGAATGCTACCGTTGCACACCCAAATTGTCTTTGCTGTGGTAAGCCTGTTGAACAAGAGGAAGAATACACTGATCTGAAAAACACACACCATCACACACACCCAAGTAAGCCAAAGGGACCAGTTTCTCTTTGGCTGTTTGGAGTAAAGATACTTCTGGATTCAGCCCTCCTCGTTAAGGAGGTTGCCTTGGGGTGGAGAGCATGACTTTTCTGCATTCCCAGTTCCTGTGAAGACATTGGGTCAGGGGAGGGACACAGACATTTAAAGATGGCTTTGGCTGCTACACAAAAGAAGCCCCAGGAAGGCACAGTAACCAGAAAGAGAGCAACGTCAGGCCCTCAGTGCTTTGAAAATAAAAAATCAAACTGTCAACTCAAAGTTTTTTCCTGTTAAAGCAAATGTAACCACCACCACCACCAAAACAGAGGCAGTAGTTTGCAGCCATGCAGTGCTTCATGTGGGAAGATTTTGTGAGACAATCCCTTTGTGGGGGGAAATACAATTCAATGTGTGGGTTTGAGAAAGAGCAGAAGAGGTGTAGGAGGGAGCAGATGAGGAAAGGCAAGAAATACACAGAGAGAGATTTAAGGTAGCAGTAATACCTGAGTGGGAGTAAGAAGACCCTTGATGGCAGCTGGATGCCTTTGCTTCACCAGATGGAGTAAAAATAGTCAGGATGAGCAAGCTGAGAGGAGCTCGTAAAGTGGAAGCTGAGTTGCAGATCTCTCGGCAGGTGAAAACGAGACAACCCCCCACTGCTGAGGAAAGGACCACTGTTCACCTCTTCTCACAGTCAGCTTGCACGTGGTGTGTGCATGTGTGTTTTGGAAGGAGGGAGCGGCTGAGTGCATTGTTTGTAGCAGAGCAGTTTTTTCAAGGTTAAAATATACTGTACGTGTGTGTGTATATATATAGATAGATAGATAGATAGATAGATAGATATAGATATAGATATAGATATAGATATAGATATAGATATAGGTTTCTTATAGCTCCACACCCCCTCCACTCTAGATGGCTACTGACTATATTAGTTTGGGAAGTTGGTTTTAGGAGTCTTAATTTTTAAGAAAAAGGCAAACATATCACCTACTCCAGAGTAGAGAGAACCACATCCACAGAAACAGACATACACATTTTATGGCTGAAGATGACTCAAGGCACAAGGTGTGTGTGTGTGTGTGTGTGTGTGTGTGTGTGTGTGTGTGTGTGTGTGTGTAATATGTGGAACAGATCTTTTTAAATGACCTGAGAGAATGATCTGCTCTTGGCTCTATGAACCCTATGCACATATTAAATGCATGATAGAAGCCTGTGGTACTGTTAGCATCTAGAGGGATCCCAAACCAACCCACAGGGAGCTTGTCCACTCAAGGTGGTAGGTGTGAGCTATGATATTCACTAATTTATCAAAAGCCAACCTGATAGGAATGAAAATCATCCACAGATGTCTGCCATTGTAGTTACAATCCAGGGATAGACAGTTTCCTATCTTTCCTGTCTCCCCAATGAGAAAAGCTAGGACCAACTGATCTCCAGCTGAAGGCGAGTACAAGAATTAGGATAGAAGGCTCATCTCCTCCAGATGTGTGCCAGCTGCTTGGAAAATTTACATCATCTGCTTCTTCCCATGGGAGGCAGAGGCTGTGGTGGAATTGCTTCCCCATTTCCTCAACTCCATTTGGTGTCCCGCTGCTCCTGCTTGCCCAGACCTGCTCCCAAAGCCCGTTTATTACCAGGGAAAGGCTGTCGGCTAGAAAGCAGGCCCCACCAACGGCTTTGATCATCTGAGCACATTTTCACAGCTCAAATTATAGGACCCGCTTCCTCAAGAAGCAAGCAAAGGCAGCAACACGAAGAAGAATCAATGTGAGAAAGTGTGAGATCGCCAAGGGAGGGGACGGAACCGGCTGGTTTTTACAATGAAGGGACACGTCTCCTCTCCGGATGTGGCAAGCACAGCTTTGTGTCTCACCCTGCAACCATTGTGCATACCAAGGCAAGAAACATCACAGAAACAGGCAGCCCAACTCAAAATAACTGTTCCTTGCCTGATGAGAGGTCACAGAAGAAGACGGCAGACCTGGTGAATAGACCAGAGTTCAGGAAAGGTTTTCTTTCTTTCTTTCTTTCTTTCTTTCTTTCTTTCTTTCTTTCTTTCTTTCTTTCTTTCTTTCTTGGTCAACATCTTTCTGGGAAACAACACCAACCACAAAGCATGCTGGCTGGGGGAGAAGCGGCCTGTTAAAGTAACATTGGAACGCTACGGATCAACCCTTCCATCTCACCTCTAGCCCATGGGGTCTCCATACCTATTCAATGTTGTTAATTGATGAATATCAGACTAATAGATGAAGTAAGGAATCAGGTTTTTCAACAAAACCCTCCCCCAGAAATAACAGATATAAAAGAGAGAGAGAAATATGAATAAAATGGAAAGAAAGGCACAGCAGAAGACCAGCGGGTGGTGATGGAATAGAGACGTGTCCTGACAACATGGTGGAGGAAAGCTCTTTGATCAGAGGAATTGCCCTCCACTGGAATGGTCATTTTGTTAGAATTAAGCCTCAGTCAAGCTTTCCATGTCATTCCTCCCCACAAAAAGGCCCAAGGTTCATAACAGCAAAAGCAATTTGTGTTGTTTTGAAAGATTGACTGCTGCCTTCACAGAGACCCATCCTCCACCCCCTTGCAGTAATTTCCATAACTCTTACCTCTCCCTATCCTACGTTGCACAAAAGCTGCTGCAGTGTGTGTGTGTGTGTGTGTGTGTGTGTGTGTGTGTGTGTGTGTGTGTGTGTGTGTGTGTGTGTGTGTGTGTGTGTGTTAAAGAGTTACTTAAAGAGATACTTTTTAAAAAGCACTTACATTTAATTAAAAGTATCTGCATCGGAGTGAGATTAATTAATTCTCCATCCACCCTAGAGTCCTTTCTTTGTGTTAGTCTAAATGAGGTTTTAAACGTTGTCTCTCTGTGTTGTATCTCCAGACAACACTCCAGGCAGGTATTCTGAGGCGCGAGCAGGTACTCTTTCTCTGTTTGGTCACACAGTTCAACACACACTGTTGAGGCACACAGTGAAGGGTGTGTGTGAATTCAGACCGTAAAGACACTCGTTGATTTTTCTTTTCTTTTTTTCCACCTAAGGAAGATTTTTGAAGATATACTGTTTCCGAGAAGACATCTCAAAGGGAGGTGACAAAGGCTGATGTTTTGGCGCTAATTGACAAACTGGAAATTAACAAGTCACCCAGGCGGGCGGGCTTGCGTCCAAGTGTTCCTAAAGAACTCATATGTGAAAACAGTTCATCTTCTAATAAAAATTCACAGCTTGACAAGAACACCACCCATCTTGCTAGGAGATTGAAAGGTAGCTAGATAAATTCCTTTTAAAAAGAAAAGAAAGGAAAATGATGACATGAAGGCATAATTATTAGCAGGCCTTGATAGCTCACGAGCTGCCTCAGAGATGTCCACAGAAAATATTTCTCCATGCCCAGGTGGCAAAGCCTAGAAGGGGTGACCACCACCCTTGCAAAATGGCTCAAAAGAACCAAGAGGCATTAAATAGAAGGCCTTCCAAAGGTGGGTTTTGGTGGCTGTGTGTGTGTGTGTGTGTGTGTGTTTGTTTTTATTTTTGTTTTTAGCCAAGTCCCTCATTCAGGGTTGTTGTGCTAATGGGGCAGTCATAATTTGGGCACTCACACGTCCTCTAGACGGGACATGGTCCCTTTTGGAAATATCCTAGAATCAGAGGCTCATAGATTCATGAAGTCTTTCAGAAGGAGCCTACAAGGCCATCAGGTCCAACCCCGCCTGCTCTGGGCAAATGGATACAAATGGATCCCTTTTCAGGCCAGCCACTCTTTTGTGGGTCCACTCTTGGATCCACCACTAGTTCCTCTGTCACTCTGTGACTATCCCCCTCCTGACGCTAAAGATGGATTGATAGCGGGGCTTGAACATGTCTCGGCCTGGAAAATGTGCCTTTTAGCAAGTATTTGACAGCATGACAATTAGGCTGTTTACATTTTGAGTTAGGATAGAGAGCCCAAAGAGGACATTACCCCCAAGGTAGATGATGAAGGGCAATCTTCTTGCAGGCAAACAGCAAAGAAAGCTCCCTTGCTGAGGAACATACGTAGAAATCTATCTTCTACGGAGTGAGGTCTTTAGTCAACCTGGTGCAGGATCCAGCAGGCAGTGGTGACTGTTTAGGGTTTCAGGAAGGATTATCTTCTAGCTATGTCTGGAGATTCTTGGTGTTCTTCCATCCAAATGCAAACAAGGCTACCGAAATCAGACAATCTCCATGTGTCTGGTGCAAGGGTCTTCATGGCCATACCTTAGGAAGGCCACAACTCAAGCATCTGGTGATTCCACCTGCCAATAAGGCTCTTAAGGTGGTAGATGGGGAGGGTGGTAGATGGGGCAGATGGGGCTCCTGTGCTAGGTGGGCATCAAGTGAGGCTATGAGTATTTTTGAACAAAGGTAAAGTATTTGGAAATGCACCAAGCTTCCGGGTTAGCAGAAAGGTTCACCTGAACCTGAAGATCTCCACTTTAGGGTGACTGAGGTCTAGTGTGGAAAGGCTCAGTCTCAATGGCATGGTGTATTTCTTGCATGAAGATGGACCTTGGCTCCGTTTGTGGCATCTCCCAATTTAAAAGCCTAGCAGTTGGGCAAGGAAAGGCCGTGGGGTTGAGTCATAGCAACGGGACTTTTTTCTAGTTACATTGACATCAAGAGGTGGTAAAGCAATGGTAGAGACTTGGAAAGAATCTGATCTGAAGCCCTGGAGAGCCAGGACTGCTGGTCAGAGTCGGGAATACTAGGCTGGTTGGACACCAAGGGTCCAGACCAGTCTAAAACATCTATGGGTGTCCTCCAAAGAAAGAATGAGAGAGGTGTGGGAGGTGCCAGTAACCTCTGTAGCTCATCAAGCCTTTGTGCATTTTCAGACATCTCTGTTGCCAACTGCCCTGCTGTATGACAACTAGAGGTGGGCACGAAACTGAAAACCAATGGTTCGGTTGGTTCTGTTTCAGGCCCACACTCGGTTCAGTTTGGGTTTGTACGATTTTTTTAAAAATATATATCTTACGAACCCAAACCAAGCCAAATTCAGCCGGCAGTAGGCAGTCCCGCCTCCGCCTCCGGAGCCCCGGCCGTGGATGGGCCGGGCGTCAGTAGACAGTCCCACTGCTGCTTTTTTGTTTTTTCTGTGCCGACCACGTGGACCCAGGGGCTGGGTCGGCACTTTTTTATTTTTTTTTTTTTTTTTTTAACATTTCACAGTGCCGACTATGCGGCTCCCCAGCTGGGTTGTCACTTTTATTTATTTATTTTTATTTTTATTTTTACAACCTGTTTTTTTTTTCTTTACAACTGAGAGGTGCTGGCTTGGTGCCAGCACCCCTCAAGCTTGCTTCCCGGCAGCCTGGGCATGCCATTTTTTTATTTTAATTTTTATATTTTTAAAAATTTACGTCGATCATGTGGCCCCCAAGGCCGGGTCGCACTTATTTATTCATTTATTATTATTATTATTAACATTTTGCAGTGATGACCATGGGGTTCCCCAGCTGGGTCGGCACTTTTTAAAATTATTTTATTTTATTTTATTTACAGCCCTGATGCCAGGGCTTGTCCATTTTTATTTATTTATTTATTTATTTTTATTTCCAGGACCCATTAGAAGTCTACTCCGCAGGAAGGCAAGTGTCCCCCCCAAACGAAAAATGAAATGAATGAAACAGAAATTTCCGTTCCGTTCCGTTCCGTTCCATTTTTCTTTGATGGGTTCATGCCCATCTCTAACGACAACCCATCTCTTCACCTCTCAGCTCATGCAGAGTTTCCAGGGGTTGCATTATCTCCAGAAGGTTCCAGATGAATCCTCAGTTCTTCCTGAAATGATGTTGGGTCAATGCTTCTAGATACAGTCAATGCTCACACACCAGATGAACCAAAGGTCTGCCCCAGGACCCTCCTAGAAGATGGGGTAGGGAGCCTGATGGGAAATGCAGCCAACATGTCTGTGCTGAGGGGGTGCCTCCAAGAGAACATTTGCTTTCAAGGCTGGCTTTCACTCCACTGGAACAAGGTGTTGGGCCTTCAGACTCGGGCACCACCATCTAGCCCTTTTCCCTTCCCGCCTGCATATTTCACCCTGGCAAGTAGGGAAACAGCAGAGCAGCATCTCAGGAGAGGATGGAAATGTGTCTGCTTTTAAGAGGCACAATAAAAATACATCAGACTTACAATAAACTTTGCCATAAAGGCACAGGCTAGAGTGCTTATGTTTCATTTACTGAGAAGCCAAAATAACTGTCTAGAACAAAGTGGCTAGAACAAAGTGGCTTTTCTCCTCACTCCATGCTGCATGGTCCCATTTCTGTCTCCACTGTGAGCTGTAAAGGCAGATTTGCTAGAACTGCTCAAGACACCTCAAATACCCAACATTATTCATAGGAATGATCCAGTGAGGCCTTGAGCGTCTATGGCATAGAGTGCAGGCAGTCCACAATGTCAGGACCAGGGAGGGTCCAAAATAGATGAGACATCGAGGGAGGGACAACCCAACCCCAAGATAGAGTGGGCCCAAGGGGAATCAGCATCCTCTGAGGAAAACATGGACTGTGACTCCGCCTTTAAAATGCTTCACTGCAGAAATTTTAAAGACCAGGAAGTCCATGATTGTCACCTTACAAGACAGAAGAAAGATATGTGGTGGACCTCTTGCCCAGAACTGAAGGTGCCCTGCAAAAGAGCCTCCTAGCCGCCCATTTCCCCATGGGTGGCAATCCAGTGGTCAATTTTATGCCCTCAAGACCCACTGTGGACATACCAGCCCTGAATGTGGAGACAGGAAAGGACAAGTTCTCCACCTGATCATTGGGATAGTACCACTCTATTCTGCCTGGTCAGACCCCACCTGGAGTACTGTGTCCAGTTCTGTGTGCCTCAGTTTAAAAAGGATGTTGACAACCTCAAGCGGGTGCAGAGGAGGGCGGCCAGGATGGTTGAGGGTCTGGAGGAAATGTCTTATGAGGAACAGCTTAGGGAACTGGGAATGTTTTGCCTTTCAAAAAGAAGGCTGGGGGGTGATAGCTATGTTTAAGTATTTAATACGATGTCATATTGAAGAGGGAACAGGTTTGTTTTCCATGGCTTCAGAGACTAGGATTTGGGGCAATGGTTTCAAACTACAGGAAAAGAGACTCCATTTGAACATTAGGAAGAACTTCATGACAGTTAGAGCTGTTCGGCAGTGGAATATGCTGCCTCAAAGGGTTGTGGAGTCTCCTTTGGAGGTTTTTAAGCAGAGGCTGGATGGACATCTGTCGAAAATATTGTGATGGTGTTCCTGCATGGCAGGGGGTTGGACTAGATGGCCCTTGAGGTCTCTTCCAACTCTATGATTCTATGGTTCTAGGAGATGGTTTGGTGGCTTTATTTGGAAGAACTGAGGACACTGCCACTCCCAGAAGTTTCCAGGAGCAGAAAATACTTCTGTCTAGCCAACTTCTTTTAGGAGGGGCTTTGAGGGATCTCAGATTTGGGAATTGGGGGCTTTCCTCTCATTTCATGCATGCAGAATTGACCAGTCTTCCAAAGTAGAGAATTAGGATCTGAATCAAAGCTTGTTGCTGGTGGAGAGCCCATGGAAAGTCCCAGTGACTTAAAACCAAAGCCTAGATGTTGTGTGTATGACAGAGAGACATTATAGAGATGTTATAAAGAGACAGAGGGTGATGTCTTACATTTGGTGTAGCAAAAAATTATGCTTCTAGAAAGCCACAGAGAATTCTGCCCAGGCAGTCCTCATATCTGATGGCGTCTTGGATAGTACTTCCACCTTGGTGCAAAGTTAGGCAATTTTGAGTTATGCAGGCATAGGGATGCAAGAGTATTTTTCCGGTGGTCTTGTACCGTGTCAGTCCACTGGCCTCTCTGTCAGTTTATAGCCCCATCTATTTTGGCTATGGGTCTTTAGGAACTCCAAGAGAGAGAGATGAAAAAGAGAAAGAGATTTCTGCTCAAGGACCCTTGGGGAGAGAAACCGTCCGTTCTGCCCTTGTGCCACCTCTTGATGCATGACAGCCTTTGCACAATCCCTTGCATGGCCCTTTTTCATACAGCAGGATGGGAAGGAAAGGGTTTGCTTCTCTAGAACTGGACTGCCGTTCAGGCATGTCTCTGCATCCAGGCTGTCCTGGGGGGCTGCTTTTTAGTATGCAGGGGAGAGTGGAGTTGGGCTGCCTCCATCATGATGCCGCCATTCAGGCTCCCAGGATGATGATGGTGCTGGTGGCCTCCTTAATGACCAAGGCATTTAAATCAGCACATTTGTGTCCCCCTCTCCCACCAGTGCTTCTGATCTCACCTGCCATTCCTAGGAGAAATCCTTATCACACCTGCCCGTGGCAAGTCTGTGGCGGCTTTGTTCCATTTTATTAGCTTGGTACAGATTAGCTCTCGGCAGCACTTGTGCCCATTTATACAGATTTCTGATAAATGCTTTCATTTTCCCAGCTCCAGGAAGACACACATAGAGAAACTCCCTAACTCTTCCAAGGATGTGATTACAAGGGAAGGCATAGGAAATGTTCATCACCACCATGGCCACCATGGCCACCGTCCCTCCTCTCTCCCAGGCTGGGCCCCAGAAATCCACCCGAGCCATATGCCTGAAGAGGCAAAACCCAGGACGTTTTTTTTAAAAAAAACTATTTTTTTTCTTTAAGACAGAAGAATATTGACTCAGAAAACTGTGTGGTCACTTGTCTAATGGCAAGCACTGTCATTGTGTATGGAGGGTATGAACTTTTATTTTCATTTTAAAACAAAATTGACCACAGAGGTTGCAAAAACAGCCCCTGGGCTACAATGCAATGAGACCGCCAGTTGAGAGAGAGAGAGAGAAAATGCATCCACTCATGACAGGCTTCGATATTTCACAGCCACACTTGTGACACCAGTAAGAATCAAACAACTCCAGGAGATGCTCTTCTTGAGGTGTTTGGGAGGGGAGACCTTTCTCTAGGATCAGAAAAGAATGTGGGATTAAAAGAGTAAAAAAGAATCCTGGTGCCACCGCTGCTTTCTGAATGAATTTCTATTTATTTTATTTTATTTTATTATCCTGCCTATCTAGTGACCAGGCCACTACTCTGGGCGGCTTACAATTTCATAACATAAACATACAATAAAACTATAATAGTAATCTAATAAAACATCTCCCTCAAAAAAAAAAAAAAAAAAAACAGAACTCTAACTATAAAATAGTGGATACAAAAATAAGACAGAGTATATATATGAAAATTACAATATAAAAGCTCACACTTACAACCCTCCGAGAAAAAACAAAATTGTTTGCTTCTTTGCTGGTGGTGCACCCCAAATGTATCAGTCCACAACTATGGCCTTCCTCCTAAAACGCTGACCTGAAAGGTATCATAGAATCATAGAATTATAGAATCATAGAGTTGGAAGAGACCTCAAGGGCCATCTAGTCCAACCCCCTGCCATGCAGGAACCCCCATCACAATATTTCCGACAGATGGCCATCCAGCCTCTGCTTAAAAACCTCCAAAGAAGGAGACTTCACCACCCTTTGTGGCAGCATATTCCACTGCCCAACAGCTCTAACTGTCATGAAGTTCTTCCTGGTGTTCAAATGGAATATCTTTTCCTGTAGTTTGAAATCATTGCCTCGAGTCCTAGTCTCTGAAGCCATGGAAAACAAACCTGTTCCCTCTTCAATGTGACATCCTTTCAAATATTTAAACATAGCTATCATATCCCCCCTCAGCCTTCTTTTTGAAAGGCTAAACATTCCCAGCTCCCTAAGCCGTTCCTCGTAAGACATTTTCTCCAGACCCTCAACCATCCTGGTCACCCTCCTCTGCACCCGCTCAAGGTTGTCAACATCCTTTTTAAATTGAGGCACACAACATTGGACACAGGACTCCAGGTGGGGTCTGACCAGAACAGAATAGAGTGTTAATATCACTTCCCTTGATCTAGACACTATGGTTCTGTTGATGCAACCAAGAATCACATTGGCTTTCCTGGGATAAGTGGCTGACTAAGCAACAAACAAAGAGCGACCATTTCTGAAATGGGAGAGAGATTGGAGGAAGCCTTTCAAAGGAGCCCAAGTGTGGCAAAAAGAATTGGCCTGGACTTGAAGTGCCATGATCATTGGTACAAAATCTTTCCCCACACTCAACACATCTTCCTTCCCTTAGGTCAATGTAATGATGAGAGCTCGCTTCCATTTTGCTAGATTTTCATGCTTTGTTTGGGCAGAGAGACTTTTTTGCTTTCAAGCTAATGAGATTCCTATCATCAAAGACCAACATGCAAATTTAGGAGCCCTCCAACTCATTATGCTGCCTCACTTGTCCTTTCTTCTCACAGACCTGGGGCATTCTTTCCGCTGGCTCTTCCTTCATTTGAAATAATTTGAAACCCAAGTGCACTTGGTTTTGTATTGTCCATTATGACCTTCAGTGAAAGCATCTTGCTCCCATTTTACAAGCCTATAGACCAGACAACCTCTATTGAATCAATGGTGGACTTTCTCAGTGAAATTGTGAGAGAACATAGCTCTGTATTTCACTGAAAGTTTTCTACAAATCTCAGCATCAAAATGGAATTTTGTCTCTTTTATTGATATATACGTCAATAAAGATTGTTTTTAAATGGAGCCGGAGTCCGGAGACAGTTCATGACTGCATACAATCATGTTCTGGCAACTCCTGCGACGCAGCTGGAACTAATTGTATTGGCTTTGCCGTTCCATTGGACCACTCCAGTTATGTGGATAGGGGGGTTTCGCTGCCTGGGTAACAGCCTAATCTCCATATTGAATTACCCATGCCTTGTGCCCTGGAGAGGACCATTTGCAGCAAATAGTGGGGGAAACAACACAGGAAGTGGCAGCTACCTGGGTGTAGGCGAATCAGGATGGAAACCAGCAAACGAATTGTTGACTCCGCACCATGCAATAAACATAAAAAAATCTCAAGCCTAAAATTGGGCACATGGAATGTTAGGACAATGAATCCTGGCTGTTCAGACTATCTCCAAGAAATGAACACTATATGAAAGACAGCTGTCATCGACAGGGAACTGTGCAGACTGCAGATGGACATTGTTGCTCTCCAAGAGACAAGGCTACCTGACTCTGGATCTGTTAAGGAGAGGAACTTTACGTTCTTCTGGCAGGAAAAACCATCAAACGAGACCAGGGAATGTGGGGTTGGCTTTGCTGTTAGAAATACTTTACTAGGTCTCATTATCCCACCTGCTGTAGGAAGTGAGAGAATCCTGTCCATGCAACTACACACTAGAGCAGTGTTTTTCAACCTTTTTGGGCAAAGGCACACTTGTTTCATGAAAAAAATCACGAGGCACACCAACATTAGAAAATGTTAAAATGCCAAATCCCCCCCATACAAACACGCGCGCCACGTGCAACGCCGCCTTTTTTCCAGCTCGTTAAAAAGGCCTCGCAACCTGACAGCTGCTGGCTGGTGGGGGGGGAGAGAAGCAAGAGCTGGTGGGTCTCTCTCCCCCCCGCCCCCCACTCACACCCAAGTCTCCCTTGCCTTGCAACCCGACTTACTCTCTTCCTGCTTTCGATCAAACCCGCTCCTCCTCTGGTTGCTCACTCCAGCCACCCATCCCCGAGCATGATGTCCCAGGCAGCCGCCCGTTGCCGCCACCCCCAACACCCCCGGTGTCTTGGAAGGGAAGCGTTAATGCCAATTAAAAAGGACCCTGCCCCTCCCACTCCAGAGAGAGAGAGAGAGAGAGAGACACACACACTTCACCTATGCTCCTCCTCAGCCCTCCTCCTCCTCCTTTGCACAGCACTGCGGGCGAACTCCACTCCACCGGTGCCAGTCGCGATCGGGCAAGCCCCAAACTCGCGGCGGGCTCACTCTGGGCGCCACACACGCGGCCGGCACCATCCGCCCCCCCGCCCGGCCAAGAAGCCACCTTTCCCGCCACCACCGCTGCTGCTGCTGCTGCAACCACCACCACCACCACCACCACCACCCCGACCCCCGCTGCGCGCGTCAAACTTCGGCTCCTTCCGTCCTTAGGAGGGAGAGAAGCAGCCAAAGGGGCTTTTAAAAATAAAAAGGGAGAGAGATTTTAAAAAGTGGAGGGTGTCCCCCTGAGGAGCGCGGCGCACCTGCTGGCCGAGGGTGGGGTCAAACATTTTTCCCACGGCACACCAGGCAACATCCCGCGGCACACAAGTGTGCCGCGGAACAGTGGTTGAAAAACACTGCACTAGAGCAGGGTTGGTTACACTTATCAGTGCATACGCACCAACATTATCATCTCCAACAGAACTCAAAGACAAATTATATGATGATCTAGGTGCCACTATCAAGAAAATCCCTGAGAAAAGACCAATAGCTATCCTCGGTGACTTTAATGCCAGGGTTGGAGCTGATTATAACTCCTGGCCCTCCTGCCTAAGTCAGTTCGGCATTGGAAAGATGTACGAAAATGGCCAACGCCTGCTGGAGTTTTGCTGCTATTATGGTCTCTGTGTCAGCAACACATTCTTTAACACAAAGCCCCAGCACAAAGTCTCTTGGAGACATCCAAGATCGAAGCACTGGCATCAGCTTGACCTGATTCTCGTCAGGCGCTCCAGCATCTCTAGCGTTACAATCACACACAGTTATCAGAGTGCCGACTGTGACACAGACCACTCCCTGGTGTATAGCAAAGTAAAACTGAAAACAAAGAGATTGCACCACCTGAAGAAGGAAAAAAGATGAAAAATTGATACCAGTAAGACCTATAACCAAGGAAAAGTGGAGGAATTCTCCCATGTACTCAAGGAAGTTCTTCCTGGCCCTGCTGAAGATAATGCATCTAAACGTTGGGAACATTTTAAGAATGTTGTTTATAACACTGCTTTATCAGTATTTGGCAGGGAGACTCGAAAGACAGCAGATTGGTTTGAAGCCCACTCAGAAGAGCTGATGCCAGCTATTGAGGAAAAGAGGAGAGCCTTGAATGCATATAAAGCTTGTCCCAGTGAGCGCAACCTACAGGCCCTGCGAGCTGTTCGTAATAAAGTCCAGCAGACTGCCAGGAATTGTGCTAACAATTACTGGCTGCAACTGTGTTCTCGGATTCAGATGGCAGTTGATACAGGTAACACCAAGGGGATGTATGATGGAATTAAACTTGGGGCCAATACATAAGAAAACTGCACCCTTAAAGACTGTTTCAGGTGAGATCATCCAGGATCGTGAGCAGCAGATGGCATGCTGGGTGCAGCACTACTCTGAACTATATTCCAGAGAAAACACAATAACCGAAGAAGTCTTAAATAATATTGAGTGCTTGTCTGTCTTGGAGGAGCTTGACAATGAACCAACACTAAAAGAACTAAATGTGGCTCTGGATTCACTTGCCTCTGGCAAGGCACCTGCAAAAGATAACATCCCTGCTGAAGTTCTGAAGTGCTGCAAAGAGATCATTGCCACTGAACTGTACGAAATCCTCTGCCTTTGCTGGAGGGAAGGGGGAGTACCACAGGATATGAAGGACGCTAATATTGTTACGCTTTATAAGAACAAAGGTGACAGGAGCGACTGTAACAACTATCGTGGTATCTCTCTTCTTAGTGTTGTCGGGAAGCTGTTTGCACGTGTTATACTGAAGAGGCTCCAGATACTTGCAGAGTGAGTCTACCCAGAATCACAGTGTGGCTTTCGAACCAACAGGTCCACTACTGATATGGTATTTTCCCTCTGACAGTTGCAGGAGAAATGCAGGGAACAAGGACAGCCACGTTTTGTAGCCTTCATAGATCTCACAAAGGCATTTGATTTGACAAAGGCATTAAAGACGGACTCTTTAAAATACTCCTCCGGGTTGGATGCCCACCCAAGCTCCTTAACATCATTAGGACTTTTCATGAGGATAAGGGCAATGTAGTTTTTGATGGCCTAGTGTTAGATCCCTTTGACATCCGAAGCGGAGTGAAGCAGGGCTGTGTCCATGCGCCAACCTTGTTTGGGATCTTCTTTGCTATCATGCTGAAGTATGCTTTTGGAACTTCAACAGAGTGTATCTATCTCCGGACCAGATCAGATGGAAAACTCTTCAATCTCTCTAGATTGAGAGCAAAGTCTAAGGTACAGGTGAAATGTTTGTGGGATCTCCTCTTCGCTGATGACGCTGCCATTACTGCTCACTCTGCCGAAGATCTCCAACAACTCATGGATCATTTTAGTAAAGCTTGCAAAGATTTTGGGCTAGAAATCAGCCTGAAAAAAGCACAATGGGCTAGAATGTGGACTCTCCTCCTCGCATTACAATTTCTGCAAAAGAACTGGAAGTTGTCCATGACTTTGTGTATCTTGGCTCAACTATCTCAGATACACTCTCACTAAAGTCTGAGCTGAATAAACGTATAGGTAAAGCAGCTACTATGTTTTCCAGACTAACAAAGAGAGTATGGCTCAATAAGAAGCTGACAGAACATACAAAGATACAGGTCTATAAAGCTTGTGTACTGAGCACACTTTTGTATTGCAGCGAGTCTTGGACCATCCATGCCTGACAGGAAAGAAAGCTTAGGCGAATATTCAACATTACCTGGCACGACAAAGTTACAAATAGCATAGTCCTGAATCGAGCTGGAATCACTAGCATGTACACTTTATTGAATCAGCGATGCCTACGCTGGCTTGGACACGTTGTGAGAATGGATGACTGCTGGATCCCAAAAGATCTTCTATATGGAGAACTAGTGCAGGGAAAGCGCCCCAGAGGGAGACCACAGCTGCGGTATAAGGATATCTGTAAGAGGGACCTGAAGGCCTTGGGAATGGACCTCAACAGATGGGAAACGCTGACCTCCGATCGCACTGTCTGGAGGCAAGAGATACAGCATGGTCTACATAAATTTGAAGAGGCATTTGTCCAACAGGCAGAGGAAAAGAGACAGGCACGGAAAGAACGAAACTCAAGGACCGGGCAAGAAACAGAATACATCTGTCCCCAGTGCAGTAGAGACTGCCATTCCTGAATTGGTCTATTTAGTCACACTAGGTGTTGTTCTTAGGATCTCTACTCCAGGCATGATACCATAGTCTTTCGAGACTGAAGGATGACAATGATGAAAGGTTGTTTGTTGTTTGTTGTAGTTGTTGTAGTTCTTCTTCTTCTTCTTCTTCTTCTTCTTCTTCTTCTTCTTCTTCTTCTTCTTCTTCTTCTTCTTCTTCTTCTTCTTCTTCTTCTTCTTCTTCTTCTTCTTCCTGGATTACTTAACCTGTCTCCTCAACATTTGGCAGCTAGGTTTAACATTGATATAATAACCATAACAGAAACCTGGTGGAATGTGGAGAATCAGTGGGATACAGCAATCCCAGGCTATAAACTCTGAAGAAGGGATAGAGAGGGGTGGGTTGGAGGGGGAGTGGCCATCTATGTCAAAAAAGGGGTAAAATCCAGCAGAATGGAGACTGACAGTGGGTGTGACTCCACCATAGAATCACTGTGGGTTAAACTACCAGATCAGAGGAGTGATGTGATAGTTGGGGTATGCTATCATCCACCAGATCAAAAACTTGAGGGGGACTTTGAAATGAGGAGACAAATCATGGAAGTGTCTAAGAGGGATAGGATAGTAATCATGGGGGACTTCAATTATCCCCACATTGACTGGGCCAATGCGAGCTCCGGGCAAGAAAGAGAAACCGGGTTTCTCGACTTCCTGAATGACTGTTCCTTAGACAACTTTTCATGGAGCCCACCCGAGAACAGGCAACTCTGGATCTAATACTGTGTGATACTCAGGACCTGGTCAGAGATGTGAATGTCACTGAGCCTCTGGGGAACAGTGACCATGCTGCTATCTCCTTTGCCATGCATGTTGAAGGAAGAGTGTCAAGCAAATCAGACATAAAAACCCTTGATTTCCAAAGGGCAAACTTCCCTCATATGAGGAAACTAGTTAGAAAGAAATTGAAGGGGAAGGTTAGAAGAATCCAATCTCTTCAGGGTGCATGGAGCCCGTTTAAAACAACGATAATAGAGGCCCAGCACAAGTGCATACCACAAAGAAAGAAGAGCTCCTCTAAGTCCAAGAGGGCACCAGCATGGTTAATAAGATGAGTTAGAGAGGCTCTAAAGTGCAAGGAGAGATCGTTCTGTAAATGGAAATCCTCCCCAAATGAGGAAAATAAAAAGGAACACAAATTCTGGCAAAAGAAATGTAAGAAGATTATAAGAGAGGCAAAGAAAGATTTTGAGGAACACATGGCTAGCAATATAAAGGGAAATAAGAGCTTCTTTAAATATGTTAGAAGTAGAAAACCTGTCAGAGAACCAGTTGGCCCTCTGGATGGTGTGGGAGGTTAAGGAGGACTTGGAAATTGCAGAGAAATTAAATGAGTTCTTTGCATCTGCCTTCATGACAGAAGACCTTGGGCAGATTCCGCTGCCCAAACGGCCCCTCTTGACTAAAGAATTAAATCAAATACAGGTTTTAGGACTAATTGATAAATTGAAGATCAACAAGTCACCAGGCCCAGATGGCATCCACCCAAGGGTTATTAGGGAACTGAGAAATGAAATTGCGGATCTCTTAACGGTAATATGCAACATGTCTCTTAAAATGGCCACAGTGCTGGAGGACTGGAGGATAGCGGATGTCACACCAATTTTTAAAAAAGGAAGGAGAGGGGACCCGGGAAACTACAGGCCAGTTGACTTTACGTCTGTCCCAAGAGCAAATCTTAAAACACATAGAAGAACAAACCTTGCTGAGAGAAAGTCAGCATGGCGTCTGTAAGGGTAAGTCTTACCTGACAAACCTTTTAGAATTCTTTGAGAAGGTCAACAGGCATGTGGATTTGGGTTAACTGGAAGGCTTTTGACACAGTCCCTCACCAAAGGCTCCTGGGACCAGTGCTTTTCAATCTGTTTATAAATGACCTGGAGACATGGATAAGCAATGAGGTGGCTAAGTTTGCGGATGACACGAAACTTTTTTGTGTGGTGAAAACCAGAGAAGATTGTGAAGAGCTCCAGAAGGATCTCTCCAAACTGGGGGAATGGGCTGCAAAATGGCAAATGTGTTTCAATGTAGCAAAATGTAAAGTAATGCATATTGGGGGGAAAAATTCCAAACTTTATCTATCAACTCATGGGGTCTGAGCTATCAAAAGGGGATTGAAAATAAAACAGCCAACATTATAATGCCATTATACGAAACGATAGTAAGGCTGCACCTGGAATATTGGGTGCAATTCTGGTCACCGTGTCTCAAAAAAGACATGGTGGAACTGGAAAAGGTGCAGAAGAGAGTGACTAAAATGATTACTGGGCTGGGGGATCTTCCTTATGAGGAAAGGCTAAAACATTTGGGGCTCTTTAGTCTGGAAAAAGGTGCCTGAGGGGGGATATGATTGAGACGTACAAAATAATGCAGGGCATGAGTAAAGTGGATAGAGGAAAGCTCTTCTCCCTCTCACAAAATACCTGAACTAGGGGATATACACTCAAATTGAGGGCTGGGAGAGTAAGTACAGACAAAAGAACATATTTTTTCACCCAGCGTGTTGTTAGTCTGTGGAACTCCCTGCCATAAGTTGTGGTGATGGCATCTGGCCTGGAGGCCTTCAAAAGGGGATTGGACAGATTCCTGGAGGAAAAGTCCATCACAGGTTACAAACCATGATGGAGATGTGTAATCTCCAGGCTTAAAACCGGGGTACTTCAAGGACCAGATGCAGGGGAGTAATATCAGGAGACAGAGACACATCTGGTGGGGCCATTGTGAGATACAGGAAGCTGAACTAGTTGGCCCTTTGGTCTGATCCAGCATGGCTCTTCTTATATTCTTATGTTCTAAGTCACACCTTTGTTTCATGGGTCATTCAGTCTTTGATCTCTTCTGTTCTCAACAGGTCAGAGGGGGTAGCAGAAACAGTGGGAGGGGGACCTTTGTTTGTTTCTACCCATCAGCCAGTGGCCAAATGGCAGCCAGATAAAACAAGAACTCTGAATGTTAATGGTAAGAAGAGAAAGCCAGCTGTGATTAAATCATATAATCATAGAGTTGGAAGAGACCTGAAGGGTCATCCAGCCCAACTCCAGGCCATGCAGGAACCCCCATCACAGTATTTCTGACAGATGGCCATCCAGCCTTTGCTTAAAAATTTCCAAAGGAGGAGACTTCATCACCCTCTGTGGCAGCATATTCCACTGCCGAACAGCTGTAACCATCATGAAGTTATTGGAATTTCTTTTCCTGCAGTTTCAAACCATTGCCCCAAGTCCTAGTCTCTGAAGCCATGGAAAACAAACCTGTTCTCTCTTCAATGTGACATCCTTTCAAATATTTAAACATATCTATCATACCGCCTCTCAGCCAAATTTTGTTTAAAGGCTAAACATTCCCAGTTCCTTAAGCCATTCCTCGGAAGACATTTCTTCAAGACCTTCAACCATCCTGGTCACCTTCCTCTGTACCCACTCAAGGTTGTCAACATCCTTCTTAAATCGAGGAGCGCAGAACTAGTTAGAAAGACATTGAAAGGTTAGGTAAAAAGTACCCAATCTCTGCAGAGTCCATGGAGCCTGTTTCAAACAACGGTAACAGAGGCCCAGCACAAGTGCATATCACAAAGAAAGAAGAGCTCATCATAGAATCATAAAATCATAGAGTTGGAAGAGACTTCAAGGGCCATCCAGTCCAACCCCCTGCCATGCAGGAACCCCCATCACAGTATTTCCAAGAGATTGCCATCCAGCCTCTGCTTAAAAACCTCCAAAGGAGACTCCACCACCCTTTGTGGCAACATATTCCATTGCCAAACAGCTCTAACTGTCATGAAGTTCTTCCTGATGTTCAAATGGAATCTCTTTTCCTGTAGTTTGAAACCATTGCCCCAAGCCCTAGCCTGTTCCCTCTTCAATATGACATCCCTTCAAATATTTAAACATAGCTATCATATCTCCCCTCAGCCTTCTTTTAGAGAGGCTAAACATTCCCAGTTCCCTAAGCCGTTCCTCATAAGACATTTCCTCCAGACCCTCAACCATCCTGGTCGCTCTCCTCTGCACCCGCTTGAGGTTGTCAACATCCTTTTTAAATTGAGGCACACAGAACTGGACACAGTACTCCAGATGAGGTCTGACCAGAGCAGAATAGATTGGTACTATCACTTCCCTTGATCTAGACACTATGGTTGTGTTGATGCAACCAAGAATCACATTGGTTTTCCTAGCCACCACATCACACTGCTGACTCATGCTCAATTTGTGGTCGACCAAGACTCCAAGATCCCTTTCACATGTACTATTTTCCAGCCAGGTATCCCCCATCTTATATAGGTTGCATACAACAAACACAGGGAAATTTCCATCTTTATCTAAACAAGACAAGGAGATTTTAATCTGTTGTCATCTGAGGTCAGGGAAGAATGCATCTCCATTTTGCATAATTTTGCCTGTCACTGAAAAATGAGGCAATGATTGGAAGGCTTGGATCCTGCAGCCAAGGAAACTGTAATGGAGAGAACAAGGAATTGGGAGCTGTGTGGTTCTAATGGGGCCATGGAGGTGGTAGGAAAAATTTGGAGGCCTTGAGTTGGAATGGAAAGGAGGCAAAATAGGAAATGCTCTCTTTCAGAAAGCTGCAAGCGGCCTCCTGGAACCCAGTGGCTTTCAGGACCAAGGCTAGCTCCCAGGGAAAACAACAGTAGGCTCTGCCATCATAACTGAGCTCTGCAGTCACACATGGAGCAAGTGTTGAAGACATGCTATGCAAGCATGCACCTGAATGCATGTTCTCAGCCAACAGTGGAAACCCCAGTGGATTTTTTTTTCATTTCCTTTTTGCCCTGCAGCTCTCACCCTGCACTCTAAAAGCTTTCCCTGGAGACCCACCAGAGCATGATTTTGTTCCCAAGGGATGCCTTGTTGGGGAAAATGATTGTCAGTTCTTTTAAAAGTGTATGTGGAAATTCACCACTAGATATTGGCCAGTAACATGGATGTCTACCATGGGTACCAGAGTGCATTATTTCCAGGCACACCTGGTGCAGCCCTTTCAGCAGTTACAGAAATTCCTCTTGGATTGGGTAGACAACATGTCTGAGTGAACCAACTCAGCTTTCCAAGCCCTAAAAGAGTTTCAGAGTTCTTACTGTGAAAAGCATTCCATGGCTTTGGTTTTCCCTCCTTCTGCGAGAGCAACTGCAGCTCAAGTGTTTAATCTTTTCTCAAGTTGCATGCATCCTCGCAGCCTCTTTCAGTAAGGATAATAATTAGTAAGGAACAAATCAATGGACCCCAGTGTCCCTTGCAGCTTGCAATATCCATGAGTGGCTTCCAGTGGCAGCATCTGGAGGGAGAGGGAGACCAGACAAGAGGGACAGGTTGGAAGACACCTTTGATGAGGCAAAGCAGGTTTGCTGAGCCCCAGCCCACGGGTTGTCCAGTTGGAACTGGTGCTGGCAATCAGTACACCGTTAGCGGCCGACCATGTGCTGTGGGCCACATCCTACTCTAAGGAACCCCAAACCCCTTCCCACCTCAAGCGTGAGGCATGGCAGGTGTTAGACGGGCCCATGCCAAACTGAAGAAGCAATGGGTTGCAGATGAGCAAATGAGCAGCAACTAGTTTCCTGTTTGGGGTAAGGAGGAGGTCAAAAAGTTACATTTCACAAGATATATTGTGTTTACTTATTGCCCCAAGCAAGCAAATCCGGAACTCTTTACTTGTTTTGTGTAATAAGCAACACTTAGTACACATTTTCAGAGCTTTCTTTGTGCAGTCATTTGGACTTGCTCTGTAGTCAACATGCAAGTTCATAGAATCACAGAATCATTGAGTCGGGAGGGGCCAGTAAGGCCACACAGTCCAGCTCCCTGCTCGAGGCAGGCGCCGAAGAGGAGAGCGACGGGGACAGAGGATGGAGAAGAGCAGGCTGGCCTGCTCAACTTCTTCCCCGCTTTTAGTAAACACCTCCATGGCATGCTTGAGAAGAGTTGCCTTCTTCAACTACCAGCCATCTGGAAGCTTGCCAGATATTAAAATATTCACAGTGCCTCCCAAGTGAAGGATCTTTTCTCTGCTCCTTTCCCACCTTCTTTTTCCAAAAGTGGACATTTTATTAGACACAACAGAAGAGTGCAAGATGCGTAGGAGAAGCTATCCTTTGACAAACTCTTAGTCAACAGGCAATAGCACACCCTCATGGTGTATTTCGATGGACGGTGTTGGATGACTCCACAAAGTCCTGGTGTCAGAAGTGTAACCCATGTGGAGTTGCTGTTCCATAAACACTGTGTGCTGGACCTTTCCACTTCCATCTGCTCACAGCTTTCCTTTCCCGTTGCATCCTGGAAGTCTTTGCATCTGGCCCAGGACAGGTGGAGTGAGAACTGAGCCACTGCCTTGCAACTTTCAAGATGAGTGAAGACATGTTAGAGAAATTCAAAGGTGAGGACGATCATGTATATCCTGGAATGGGAAACCATGAAAAAAGCAGGTTACTTACCTGTAATAGATGTTCTTCAAGTGTACATCTGTGAATTCACACTCTGGGTCTTAGTGCGCCTGCACACGATGGTCTTCAGTCTTCTCAGAGCTCTTGCGCTCCAGGGACCTCCTCCTCTCCAGCGCGCATGCTCTCCCCTTCCTGCGCTCTTTGCCTCTTTTCCCCTCTTATCCGCCGCTGAAAGCAAATAGATGTGACGGATAGAGGGGAGGCAGGGTGGATAGTGTGAATTCACAGATGTACACTCAAAGAACATTTATTATAGGTTAGTAACCTGCTTTTCTTCTTTGTGACATCAGTGAATATACACTCTGGGTGATTAGCGAGCTGACTTACCGGTGGTTGGTCGTCACAGCAGGGAAGATGTTAGGACGGCTTTGCCGAAGGCTGCATCCCTCTTGGGTCTAACATCCAGTTTGTAATGTTTAATAAACATGGATGGAGTTGCCCAAGTAGCAGCCTTACAGATGTTGTGGAAGTGGCCATGCTCTAGTAGAGTGTTTAAGGGGTGTGAGACAGATCATAAATCCATCTGTAGATGGAAGTAAGCCTTTGTGAGGTTCCACTGTTCTGATAAAGAGTCTGTGTGTTTTTCTTGCCGATGCGGTCCTCGAGGTGAAGAAGAGGAGCACCCTTCGGACATTCAGCGAGTGGAGCCTTCTTCCCAGGTGAGTCGCTGGGTTTGGGGAAAAAGTAGGGAGTATCAGGGGTGGCAGAGAATGAGATGGTTGTACGGTGTCATTGATGCAACCAATATGGATTTAACCAAACTCCGGGAGGCAGTGGAAGACAGGAAGGACAGGCGAGCTCTGGTCCATGGGGTCACGAAGAGTCGGACACGACTGAACGACTGTACAACAACAACAACAACAACAACAGGGGCTGAGATAAATGAAATTCTGAAACTATTTTGGGGAGGAAAGAAACATCTGGATATAGCGTGACCCTATCATGATGAAATTGCAGGAATGGGGTGTCTGCTCTTAAAGCCGCTAATTCCGATGCTCATCAAGCTGATGTAATCGCTATGAGGAATGCAGTTTTGAGGGATAGCGTGTATTTATTTATTTATTTATTATGGGGCTTCTATACCGCCCATCTTCCCGAAGGAACTCTGGGCGATTTACAAAAAGCTGATCAAGTTCAGCCTAGTCAAACAGACTCACAAACAATCAATAGAATACACAAACAGTTTAAAAACAAAGTGTGCACCTTGGCGTAGAACTACAGTAACTAACTAATGTAACTAATGTACAATGATACTGATGCCAGAGGTTCAAATGGTGGCTGGGTGAGGCGTTCTAGAACTAAGGACAGCGACCATTGAGGAGTAGGGCCGTGTGTACGCAGCCTGATGTTGTTAAGCCCTTTCAGAAATTGTTTGAGTTGGGGGTGTCGGAAGAACTGTGAGGCATCAGAAGTTGGTGGTTGGTGTGCTACCATTGCTGCAGGGTATACCTGGATGGTGGACAGGGTAAGCCCTTGCTTAAAAAGCAGAAGGAGGAATGGAGAAGCGCATCTAACGTGGTAGGTGTCATAGGAAGGTGATGCTGTATTGCAAAGGAGCAGAATGCTTTCCATTTATATGCATAAAGAGTAGTGGCCGAGGGCTTCCTGGAAAGGGCTATTACTTGTTCTATGGAAAGGTGATCAGCCATGCCGTCAAGGGGAGGGTTGACAGTCCAGGTGTAGGATCCGTCCCTCGATCTGAGACAGGAGGTTTGGAGGGCAGGGAGTTTGACATATTCTTTGGCCAAAGATCGCAGAGTTGGAAACCACGGCTGTCAGGGCCACCAGGGTGCTATTAGGATGGCATTGGCTGTGTCATGGTGTAGCTTGACTATTGTTCTCTGGATGAGTGGTAGTGGAGGAAAGGCATCCATGAGGCCCTTGGTCCATGTGATGGAGAATGCGTCTCCTAATGATCGGCGACCTAGCCCTGATCAAGAGCAGTACCATTTGCATTTCTTGTTGGAGTGGGTGGCAATCAGGTCTAGAACCAGAAACCCTCATTTCCGGCGGAGGAACAGGAACGTTGAGTGTAGCAGAGTCCATTCGTGACTGTTGTATTGAAGTCTGCTTAACTTGTCCGTAATGACACTTTGTTGTGACACTATATGGATGGTGATGGGAAAAATCATTTTTGGTGATGCACCATTCCCAGAATTGGTTGGTGAGGTGCAGGAGGGGCACGGAGTGTGTGCCTCCTCCTTCTTCACATAGAACACAGCTGTGGTGTTGTCAGTGATTATTTGCACTGTTTTCCGACGGAGCAGTGGTTCGAACGCTCGGAAAGCCTTGAAAATCGCTAGCAGTTCTAGCATGTTGATGTGAAGGGATCTTTCTCGAGGGGACCATTTGTGGTGTATCTGTAGACCTTTGCAGGTGGCTCCCCATCCTGTGGTGCTTGCATCTGTTTGTACCTGGATGGTTGGGTATTGATATTGGAATGGTCTCCCAGTGGTAAGGTTGTGGGTGGAGTTCCACCACTGAAGGCTCCAGGAGAGAGATGGTGCCACCATGAGACGTTTGTTCGGAGGGTCTAGATATGGCCGGAATTGAGAGAGAAGCCACCTCTGGAGAGATCTCATCTTCAGCCTGGCATGCGTCAGGATGGATGTGGTGGATGCCATGAGGCTGAGGAGGCACTGTGCGTCTTGTGCGGTGACTTGTGCATGTGGAGTGAACTTGAGGAGTGCGTCCTTTATCTTTGCAGGGTGGTCCTCTGCTAGGAAGGCTTTGCCTTGAATGGAGTTGAGACATGCTCCGATGTACATCACGACGTTGGTTGGTTCAAGAACCGACTTTATGAGGTTGAGTTGGAGTCCCAATGAGGTAAGTAGGAGTATGGTCGTACTGATGTTGTTTAATGCTTGTGTCTTTGTAGGCACCACCAGAAGCCAGTCGTCCAGGTATGGATAGACGTTGATAACTCACAACCTGAGGGCTGCCACTACTGGGGTGAGACACTTTGTGAAAACCCTTGGGGCCGATGAGAGGTTAAATGGTAGGACTTTGAACTGGTAAGTCTTTTTGTCTATCTGAAGGCGTAGAAATTTGCAATCTTGGGGTCTTATGGATATGTGGAAGTAGGCATCCTGTAGATCCAGGACTGCAAACCAATCCCCTGGCTTTAGTAGCGGAATGACGTTGTCCGGGTAGTAATGCAGAATTTCTTTCTGATGATGAAGGCATTGAGGTTGCGTAGTTCTAGTATGGGCCGTAGTACTCCATCCATCTTGGGAGTAGCAAAGTATCGCGAGTAGAATCTGAAGGTGTCTAAAGGATCTACTGCTTCCAGTGCGTGTTTGATGATTAACGTATGGATCTCCTCTTGAAGGATGGGGGAGGAGGCCGTTGAGATGACGTGGCCTAGCGGGGGTAATTCGTTGAATTTGATTGCATGCTCTTGCGCAACAGTGGTTAGCACCCAAAAATCTGATGTTATGTAGGCCCAGGTCTTTAGGAATGGTTGCAGTCCGATATCTGACAGGGAAGGACAGAGACCCGTGTCAGGATAACTGCTTTGTTTTTCTGTCAAACTGCCTGGTGTTTTGGGGTGTTGTGTATGCCTCTGAAAGGATGTGGTATGGTATTGTTGTCTATATCTGTTTTGCGGTCTTGGTTGGTGGAGTAGTTATGGTGTCAAGATTGGGTTTGCTGGTGCATGGAAGGCTGAGAGGAGGCTTCTTGGTATGTGTAGGAATATGCCGTCTTCCTCATTTTGAGGGTACTGTCTAATGCCTCATCTGTAGTAGGTGCAAAGAGGCCGTCTCCATCAAACAGAGAGTCTTCTATGCAGTTTCTGGTGTTGTCGGTGATTGTAGCCGTACATAGCCAGGCATGTCATCTTAGGTGAGCCGCTGTAGCAATGTGCTTAGAAGCGGCATCTGCCACGTGGCGGGAAGTTATCATTTGATAATCTAGTAAAGAAAGACATGACTTCGGTATGGTATGCCAGTATCTTAGTCTTTTGTTTATCTGGCAGGAAATTGAATAGCGGTACGAACTTGAGGAGGACACGTCTCATGTATGCTTCCATGGCACAGAGGTAGTTTAGTGCCCTAAGGGAGAATGATGCCAATGAATAGTGTCATCTTCCAATCAGGTCCAACTTTCTGCCCTCCTTATTGCTCGAGGCGGCAGTGGAGTGTGACTTTGAGCTGTTTTGGGTAGCATCCAAAATTACTGAATTCGGCAGAGGATGCTTAGACAGGAAGGTGGTACCTGCACCATGTTTTTTATACATATTATCTACCCTTCAGGGTATCAATGGAGTCAAGGAAGGCTTTTATCATTGAAGTAAAAAGGGTATAAATCCCATGCAGAGGGGTGGAGCCTTTGATTTGTTTAGCTGTCTGAAGAATTTACATGAGACATCCATATCTTATTGTTGTACTTGAAGTTCCATGACTTTTGCTGTTTTCTGTATCATTTGCGAATATTGTTTAAAATCCTCTGCTGCCGAAGGTGGCTGATTGTCTGCCACATCAGAGCCAGATGTGGATAGATTGGGTGAGGATCTGTTAGAGATCTCAGAGTGGTCGTCTGATCCTGAATCCTCAAAATGCACAGATCGATCAAATGATGCTGGGGAGTCAGCTCTTTGTTTTTCAGGTGAGTGTGGTTGTCTTGAGTTTGTATCAGTAGAAGTCAGTTGTTTCATTGGAGAATGTTGAGTTGTACAAGCATGTGACATTGGGCGAGCCAATGTCGAATGCGACTGATGAGCCTGATGTTTTTTAGGTGCCGGTGACGTCGAACGCCTTGTAGTGGATCTAGTCCGAAGCCCGGGCTCAGTTTCGGAGTCAGTCCCAGAAGAACAGGAGATAACTTGGATGTAGCGCCTATGCTTCTTTGAATGATCTTGGAAGTGGTGGGTGCTTGATATCGAAGCCCGGTGTCGTGGTGGTGAGGGTGACGGTGAAGTATGAGTGGTGTCTAGAAGTTGCTGCTTGGGATTGGTGTCAAGACAGTGTCAGAGAATGGTCTCGATATCGAGCCAGTGTTTGAGTTCGGGCTCGATGGCGAGTCGGTCTTGGAGATGGGGTCAACGACGAGTTGGTGTTGGAGATAGCGGTCGACATCAAGGAGGTGTAGGCGATCGGGCTCGATGTCAAGGAGATGTGAGCGATCGGGCTCGATGCCTAGCAGGTGTTACAGATCGAGATCGCTGTCTCTTCGGTGTCGGGGATCTGGAGAGGGAGGATTCTGGAGTTGGAAGTCGAACTCGTTTCCTCAGTTTGTCCCTGCCCTCGATCTTTCTGTGATGTCAAGAGGTGGGATTGAAATCTTCTGACCAGTGCCTAGATGGTGAGGCATACCGGACTTCTGGATCATAACAATCCATGTCTGAAGGCAGTCTAGCTGGTCGATCTGTTTGTGAGATCGCCGACAGGGTCAATGAGGCTTGGCTCTGAGTATCTGGATGCCCCTTGGTGCTGCGAGTATGTCGATGTCCATCTGTGGAACCCGTTGATATTACTGGGCTGTGTAAAGCCGCTTGCGTTAGGGTGCATGTTCAGCAAAAGTATATCCTCAACTGTAATCGTGACTGAAGTTGGGGGATGGCGCCCGTGTTTGAGACCGAATAGTCTCCGTCTCCTGACGCCGAGGCTCGGTCGATGTCGTAGCCGGAGTCCTCGATGTTGATGTTGAGGTCCTAGCTGTGGTCCCAGCTGGACTCGGAGCATCCCGCGGTTTCGAGTTCGATGGGGTCGATCTCGAAGATGGTTTCTTCTTTATCTTTTTCTCTCAAGCTTTGGAAGTCACCAAAGACTTCAATTTTGAGGAAGTAGATGGGGCTGATGCTTCCGAATGACTGTGGATGTCCATTGGCTTCAGGGACTTTCCCCACAAATGAGCCTGTAGACATCCCAGTCTTTGTTTTAGTGCGGGTTTTGTCAATTTGTTACACTCCGCACAGTGAGAGGGCTGATGTTTTTCCCCTAGACAATAGAGGCAGTGGCTATGCCCATCTAAAATAGGGATTTTATTCGGGCATGCCGCACACTTCTTAAACAGACCCCAGGAGGCCATAAAATGGCAGGCGGGAGAAAGAGGAAGGATACGAAGTGGGGTGGAAAGGTCCCCCTTTTTTTTTTTTAAAGAGGAGGAGGTTGAAAGTATGAAATAATTATTAGAGAAATTCAACGAAAATAGAGGAGCAAATAACAGTTTGCTTTCCTTATCTGCAGGAGCTGAAGAAACACGACCGTCCACAGTGGCTGTAAAAAGGAACTGAGGCAAAGAGCACGGGAAGGGAGAGCATGTGCGCTGGAGAGGAGGAGGTCCCTGGAGTGCAAGAGCTTTGAGAAGACCGAAGACTGTCGTGCGCAGGCACACTAAGACCCAGAGTGTGAATTCACAGATGTCATGAAGAACATAGTGGGACAACAGAAAGCAGGGGGCACTACAGGCACCAGTCCATGATCTGGTGCATCAAAACCCACACTTAAGGGCAGCAGTGAAGTTATGAAGAGGGTATTATTGGGACACCCTCCAGCAAAATATCTCCCTTCCAGCTGAGATGCAGCAACCTCTTTCCCTGGTGATCCAGTCTTGAGCCTCCTGGGAATCAGTACATCTCATTATCCAAAGTCTGTTTTTTTCTCTTCCAGAGTAATGCAAAACTGCTATTTTAAGAGGTCCCAGAAGAAAGGCAGACCTTTCCGAGAAGAACCATCATGGAACCAGCCAGGCAGCTTCCTGGGCAGACAAAAGCCACGCTTGGCCTCTTATAATAGGAAAGCAAAGATAAATCTTCCCTTAACCTACAGCAACTAGTTGTGCTGGAGGTTGGCAGAGGGGGGAGGCCTTTGTGATAACTATTTATTTTACAGGCTTTTAGCTTATTGCTTCACTATAAGGCAATGGGGAAAATATCCATCTTCTGCTAGAACTTGATGCCCTAGTACAAACTCCTTCGCCCCATAAACACACTCTGTGTGTATTTGTAGTGGGGGGTGGGTGGGAGACAGACAGACAGGGAGAGGGGTTGTACAGTTGATATTCTATATACATGTATTCTAAAATACAGTCCCAGAGTCAGAATGGCCGCTTGAAGGGGGCCTGTCCTTTTGTAACAGAGGTCCATAGTCCACATTTTTGGATTTGATATACAGTGGAACATTTATAACCAACAGCTTGTATAACATAAAATTTGTACAACATAAAATATTCTGGAGATAGGGAACTAGAGGAGGACACGTCTCATGCATGCTTCCATGGCACAGAGGTAGTTTAGTGCCCTAAGGGAGAATGATGCCAACGAATAGTGTCATCTTCCAATCCCATAAAAATGGGATTACTCCGTTTTCAATGCATTCCTATGGGAAATTTGTATAAAGGAAAATTTGCTTAACATAATTTCATTTGGAACAAATTAATTCCTTTATACAAGGTACCACTGTATCCAGAAATGGTTCCTAGGTTGGGCCGTCTGTACACCAAAGAATAAGCAAACACAACCCTGACCTGAGCAAAGGGATCATTCAGATGTCCAGCCACAAAGGCCTGCTATTTTTAACAGGTCTTTAGCCCACTCAACTATTCCATCTTGTCTGAAGGCCTCCATTATTGTACCACTGCCAAAGAAGCCATCTATTAACAGTTGATTATAGACCAGTGGCACTTACCTCCATTGTAATGAAGTGTCTGGAACGATTAGTCCACCAGCATATTATTTCGTGCCTCCCAGGCACGTTTGATAAATATCAGTTTGCTTACAGAGCAAATAGATCCACGGAAGATGCTATAGATATCACCTTGCACACTGCTCTTACCCATCTGGAGCTGCGGAGGATCTATGTAAGGATGCTCTTCGTGGACTTTTGCTCTGCTTTCAATACAATTATACCTCACAAGCTGATATCCAAACTTAAGGACCTTGGTTTCTGTAATTCCATCTGTACCTGGATCATGGATTTCTTATCAAATCGCTCACAGAGGGTCAGATTAGGGGACCACATGTCGTCAGCCCTCACTCTCAACATGGGCACTCCACAGGGATGTGTACTGAGCCCACTACTGTTCAGTATTTACACCTCTGACTGCACTCACACTCATCCTGAAAATAAAATAATCAAGTTTGCCGATGACACAACAGTAGCGGGACTCATCTCTGGTGGAGATGAGTCCGCCTACCGAGAGGAGGTGCATCGGCTGCTACGGTGGTGCAGAACTAACAATCTGATAATAAATATCATTAAGACCAAAGAGCTTATAGTGGACTACCGAAAAAGGAAACCAAACACTCAGCCCTTGATTATTGATGGAGTTTGTGTAGAGTGGGTGACGGACAGTAGGTTCTTAGGAGTTATTTTACAGGAGGATTTGACCTGGAGTGCCAACACTGAAGCACTGGTTAAGAAGGCCCAACAGAGACTATATCTTCTGAGACTTCTCAGGAGGGAACAACTGTCTAAGGGCGTTTATACACGACCCCTAAGCTCCGCCGCAAATGGCTGCAAGGTCCGGACCTTAAAAATGTTTACCCACCAGCTCCGGACTTTGCAGACAATTAAGTGCGACCCCACCCACTTTAGCACGACCCAGAGCAGTTTTCTTGTACCTGCTTTTTGGAGGTGACAAATATTTGATCCGGTGTAAGGATAGTGAGTGCGGGGCTCTCCTGGCTTCTGTTTGTTCTTTTTTTGCGCCCTGCCCCTTTAAGAGATCTGAATGCTGCCGGGAACAAAACGGAGGTAACCCGGCATTCTTTTCTTTCTTTTTTCTCCCTCCCTCAGGCAGCCAGCAACCAGGAAGTGCGGAGGGGGGTGGGGACAGAGGAAGAGCGAGGAACCCCTAAGATCTCTGGTCCGAATTTAAGTGGCCAGCGGATCTTAGGGGTTGTGTAAAAAGGCCCTAAGAAACTGTTGGTAACCTTCTACTGGGGCTTTATAGAAAGCACCCCCACTTACTGCCTCTGTGTCTGGTTCGCCAGTTGCACAGTGGCAGATAGAAGGGCGCTCCAAAAGGTTATAAACACTGCTGAGAGGATAGTGGGCTTTCCTCTTCCTCCTTTGGAAGAATTATACAACTCCAGATGCTTCAGGAAGACATCTAGAATTCTGAGAGACCCTTCGCATCCTGGCAACCAATTTTTTGAACTGTTGCCGTCTGGCAGGAGATACAGGACTCTTAGGTCAAGGACAAATAGACTAAAGTGAAAGGACTGGAGCATCCACAGACAATCGTAGTATAGGAGAGAACACTCTCAGGATGCTGGTAGAAAGTTTATTAAAAGTTTATTAAAAGAGCCCAACGCATTTCGGCCCAAATGGCCTTCTTCAGGGACTTTTTCACTATAAAAAAGGGGGGGCATTTAAAAGACATAGAGTCAGAGAATTTTATATGAACAACAAACAGAAGCATTAATAATCAAATGCATATTTAACACTTAGAATGCTGAAACAGTATGCATGATAGTCAACACTAAGTATTGTGGGGATACTTTTTAGACTGACTGATTTGCTGTCTCAGGCCACTAACTATCTGGCACCCATATCATTCTAGGTTTTTTTTCCAAATATGCTGTTCTAAGAAAACAATCGTGTGGAACATGGTGTGCACATATTTCATACAACTCCAAAGGTATAGTTTTAAAAGGAGGGGTGATATTGACAGGTACATGGACCTTTTAGCTGTTTGTCCCATTGCTTAACATATGAGATAGCATGCATATGTGTAGGTGTTATTCACAACTACTTCCAAACATACAGAAACATTTCATATCAAATACAGGAAAACTTTGGATGCTAAAACAGTATATATGATGGTCAATATGAAAATCATTGAGTGTTAAAGGTATACTTTAAAAAAAAACAGTCTGGCCTGCTGTCTCAGACTACTAACTGACTTGCATAATAACATTCTGGAGAACAACCATATAGGGCGTGGTATGCATGTGTGCAATTTCAAAAATATATAGCTTCAAAAGAGAAGTGGTGATAGCAGATACATGGGTATTTTACTGTTTGCCCCACTATTTCTATATATAGGGTATTATATATCTGCTTGCATGTATGTGGGTGTTGTCCACAACTATTTCCAAACATCTTATCTAAAGCTAAGTTTTCGGGCATTTATCTCTGTGTTCCACATGTTGCCAAACATACTCTTGTCTTTCTTAGTATTCTCACTTCATTGTTTAGTAGGATAAAAAATTATTTTTGTTCTACATAACTGCAATATTATACTACGATACACACCACTAACCTGTGCTGACTTTTATAATTGTTGGTAAGGTTACCCAGCTGATGTAGCATGCAAGTGAAATCCATTTGTAGCCGTAGCCTTGACCAAGACTTATATTAATGGTAAAAAGTCTATTTCTTCATTCAAGCCCATAGGGGATAAGGTGTTTAGCCTAATGATCCAATCTATTTCTTTTTTTAGAAGGATTTTTTCATTATTTTTCACAGTTTCTATTGCCCAAAATTTAAGGTCTTTTTCTGAATGCTTGCATTCTATGAAATGGTTTACTAAAGGAGTACCTATCCTTTTATGTTTGATGTTGCTAATGTGTTCCCCTATCCGTTTTTTTAAGGGTCTGGAAGTCTTTCCTACATACAGTTTAGGGCAAGGACAGCTGATGACATATACGACACCCTGAGTATTGCAGTTTGTGAATTGCATTAAAGTATATTTCCTGTTTTTTATGTCTGTAAAATCAGTCATTTTTGTGGTATGTTTACAATAAATACAATGCCCACATGGGTGATGACCAGTAGGTGGCTTTTTGGTCTTGAGAATGTTATCTTTTATCTGATTTTTTTCTTCTTTGAATTCACTCCTGATTAAAAAGTCAGCTAGGTTTTTTGTTCTTTTAAAAGTAATTAAAGGTTTTTCTGAGCACCCAGGTATGTTATTAAGGATGTGCCAATGTGTTCTAATGCTATTTTGTAGTTTGTTGGTGATATGATTATATGTCAACACACAACTAATGCGGTTATGGGTATCTCTCTGTTGACTTGAAAGTAGATCTTTTCTTCTAGAGTTGATTGCTTTATAGAAATTTCTTTCAATGATGTGATTTGGATAGCCTCTATTAGACAATTGTTTTTTTAGAAGATGAGATTCAGATAGAAAATCATCTGTGTTGGTGCAATTTCTTTTAATTCTTAGGAATTGTCCATATGGTAAATTTTCTCTGAGGGATTTTGGATGTGAACAGTCAAATCTAAGGAGAGAGTTGCAATCTGTAGGTTTTCTATATAGGCTGGTGTTCAATCGTCCAGAGTGTATTTTGATTTCAGGGGCCATTGGCAAATTAAAGGGGTTGCCATGGGTTGTCCTATGGCCCCTGAAATAGCCAACTTATATACGGAAATTTTTGAAAGACACATCCATTCCCCCACCAATCCCTTCTTTAAACATATTGTCAAATGGTTCCAATACATTGATGACATTTTTATTATTTGGAGGGGAGGAGACAAACTCATAAAGTCCTTTTCTGAATGGATAAATTCTCTAGATACTCTTCTGAAATTTGATTTAGAATACAACCATTCCGAAATCCACTTTTTAGATCTTACCATCAAAATACACTCTGGTCGATTGAACACCAGCCTATATAGAAAACCTACAGATTGCAACTCTCTCCTTAGATTTGACAGTTCACATCCAAAATCCCTCAGAGAAAATTTACCATATGGACAATTCCTAAGAATTAAAAGAAATTGCACCAACACAGATGATTTTCTATCTGAATCTCATCTTCTAAAAAAACAATTGTCTAATAGAGGCTATCCAAATCACATCATTGAAAGAAATTTCTATAAAGCAATCAACTCTAGAAGAAAAGATCTACTTTCAAGTCAACAGAGAGATACCCATAACCGCATTAGTTGTGTGTTGACATATAATCATATCACCAACAAACTACAAAATAGCATTAGAACACATTGGCACATCCTTAATAACATACCTGGGTGCTCAGAAAAACCTTTAATTACTTTTAAAAGAACAAAAACCTAGCTGACTTTTTAATCAGGAGTGAATTCAAAGAAGAAAAAAATCAGATAAAAGATAACATTCTCAAGACCAAAAAGCCACCTACTGGTCATCACCCATGTGGGCATTGTATTTATTGTAAACATACCACAAAAATGACTGATTTTACAGACATAAAAAACAGGAAATATACTTTAATGCAATTCACAAACTGCAATACTCAGGGTGTCGTATATGTCATCAGCTGTCCTTGCCCTAAACTGTATGTAGGAAAGACTTCCAGACCCTTAAAAAAACGGATAGGGGAACACATTAGCAACATCAAACATAAAAGGATAGGTACTCCTTTAGTAAACCATTTCATAGAATGCAAGCATTCAGAAAAAGACCTTAAATTTTGGGCAATAGAAACTGTGAAAAATAATGAAAAATCCTTCTAAAAAAAAGAAATAGATTGGATCATTAGGCTAAACACCTTATCCCCTATGGGCTTGAATGAAGAAATAGACTTTTTACCATTAATATAAGTCTTGGTCAAGGCTACGGCTACAAATGGATTTCACTTGCATGCTACATCAGCTGGGTAACCTTACCAACAATTATAAAAGTCAGCACAGGTTAGTGGTGTGTATCGTAGTATAATATTGCAGTTATGTAGAACAAAATAATTTTTTATCCTACTAAACAATGAAGTGAGAATACTAAGAAAGACAAGAGTATGTTTGGCAACATGTGGAACACAGAGATAAATGCCCGAAAACTTAGCTTTAGATAAGATGTTTGGAAATAGTTGTGGACAACACCCACATACATGCAAGCAGATATATAATACCCTATATATAGAAATAGTGGGGCAAACAGTAAAATACCCATGTATCTGCTATCACCACTTCTCTTTTGAAGCTATATATTTTTGAAATTGCACACATGCATACCACGCCCTATATGGTTGTTCTCCAGAATGTTATTATGCAAGTCAGTTAGTAGTCTGAGACAGCAGGCCAGACTGTTTTTTTTTAAAGTATACCTTTAACACTCAATGATTTTCATATTGACCATCATATATACTGTTTTAGCATCCAAAGTTTTCCTGTATTTGATATGAAATGTTTCTGTATGTTTGGAAGTAGTTGTGAATAACACCTACACATATGCATGCTATCTCATATGTTAAGCAATGGGACAAACAGCTAAAAGGTCCATGTACCTGTCAATATCACCCCTCCTTTTAAAACTATACCTTTGGAGTTGTATGAAATATGTGCACACCATGTTCCACACGATTGTTTTCTTAGAACAGCATATTTGGAAAAAAACCCTAGAATGATATGGGTGCCAGATAGTTAGTGGCCTGAGACAGCAAATCAGTCAGTCTAAAAAATATCCCCACAATACTTAGTGTTGACTATCATGCATACTGTTTCAGCATTCTAGGTGTTAAATATGCATTTGATTATTAATGCTTCTGTTTGTTGTTCATATAAAATTCTCTGACTCTATGTCTTTTAAATGCCCCCCCTTTTTTATAGTGAAAAAGTCCCTGAAGAAGGCCATTTGGGCCGAAACGCGTTGGGCTCTTTTAATAAACTTTTAATAAACTTTCTACCAGCATCCTGAGAGTGTTCTCTCCTATACTACAAACAGACTAAAGAACAGTTTTAATTCCAGAGCGGTATCCAAGTTAAACGCGACAGTTTTAGCACCATCCTAATCAGTTCTTAAGTAGTGCTTTAAATTTTGTAAGCAATTTTAAGAGTTTTTAATATTTTGTATGGTGTTTTTGTGTTTTGTATGGTTCCTTGTTTAGAGTGTGTTGTGGAACAGCACTCTAATTTTGTTGTGCATATCTTGCATATGCATAATGACAATAAAACTCTATTCTATTCTATTCTATTCTTTGGCTCTTAGTAAAGAAAATCCAGTCGTATGAGGGTGAAAAGCCCCTTACCTTGTCAGGCAGGGAGCTGCCAGGTGCCTGTCTGGATGGAACAGTCTTTGCCTACCAGGAAGAAAAGAGGGACCTGCTGGGCTCGGCCTGGCCTCCTGTGGGAGGGAGTTCCACAGCCCAGCTTGTGAGGGGACAGATAAAAAATGAGAGTCCACTTGAAACTTCTCAATGGAAATTAAGATAAAGACATGAAAGACGGTGTTGATTTAAAGGTGGAAAGTGGAGGAACCCAGGCTGATGTTCCAGTATCGCAGCTTCCAGGACCCAGTTTTATTTTTCAGCTGGAGCACACGGGACCCCAAAGTCGGCACACGATGTGCAGGGCCCCGCCCCGCCCTTTATGAAGCTCCTGGGAAAAGCGGGCAGAGTGACCTCCCCGTTGGCTCTGGTTGTTGGCCTTTCTTCTTGATAACTGATTAGTTATCTTCCTGCCTCCCCCGCCTCCAATGCCATATTTGACTTATGCATTAGAAATTATGGCCTGTCGTTCCCTCTCTCTTTTTTTCACATGCCAGAAGTCAAAGCAACATTTATCACTAATTGCACAATTACTTCATGTGGCAGCCGAGATGGAAGTCCTGACTTTTAGCAATATCAAGTTTGGGGAGAAGTCAGGGCAGTAATTATGCGAGGCAAAATCATTCAGCAAATTAAAGTAATTCCTCACCAGACACAGTTAAGATTCCATGGATTCTATCATGAGCATAATAAAATAATTGCACAATTAGAAGCAAATTACTTATTCTTTTAGAAGTGCTCAACTTACTGCAAACAATGTATTTTAAATCAAAGATCATATGCTTTCGATTAATGAGACCTAACAGTCTCTTTCTATGCTAAGGGCCTGGGGGAGAGAAACCCTATAAAATATGAGAAAGCTACTTGGTGCTCAAGCATTAATATGTGTTCCTGCAAAGGAGCCCCTTTTCTTTCAGTGCCTATATGTTGATATTAAAACATTCCTATTTTATTTTCACATTTTCAAAGTCAAGACAGCCATGCGTGAGGTGCCTTTTTTTTTTTTTTTTTTACGGAGAAACAAGATAAATAAATAACATTATTAGACATTTCTTATGCTTCATGTTGACAATAAAAAGACCAGTCCTTTACCGATCAGGGTGTTTCAGCCAAAGTCACCAATTTTTGGACATCTAATTGTTCCTGCCCTAGGGAGAGGGGAGCAGCCCGCTTTTTGAATTCTAAACTAACCATCTGCCTCTGTTCTCGGAGAGCTCCTTGGTTTAAGCCTCTGGCTGCGGAGACAGAGGTTGGGAGTTCGATACCCCACTGGGCCTCCTGGGCGAAGAGCCAGCCTGGGTGGCCTTGGGGAGGGCACTGCACCATCCTAGGAGGCCCCCAGAAGAAGGGAAAGGGAAGCTACTTTTGAGTAGTCTCTACACCGGGGTGGGGGTGGGGTGGGGGGAAAGACCAAGGGAAGATATGACAAAAAGGGGAGATATGACAAAAATGTTCAAATGCCTGAAAGGTCATCAGACAATAAAGGGGCAGGATCTGATCCCAGTCATCCCAGAGTGCAGGATAAGTCAAACAGTCTTCCAGATTGAGGCTGGAAAAACCCCTTAACTGTTAGAACAGTATGGCAATGGAACCAGTTATCCCAGGAGGTGATGAGGCATTCAAGAGAAAATTGGACCTCCCTCCGCCAGATCTGCTTTGATTAAGATTACTCTGGCGAAAACAGGGTGGGACTCGAGGGCCTTTACGGGCTCCTGCCGACTCATGGATTCCAGGAGTCTACCTGAAAATCCCACTGGGCCTCCTTGTTGAGCATTGTGTGTGTTGTCTCCCCCCCCCTTACCAAACAACCTAGCAATGAGAGGGTGTCTAAAACGTCTTGTGAAAATGGGGTGTCCCCATAGGGTTGCCTGGTCCTCCTCCGGCCTACTGCAGACTCGGCTCCTTTGAAAGAGGAGTGGAGGGGAAAAAAAGACACGGGCAGACTTCCCACCCAAGTTGTTGTGTGTTTTGTCCCTTTTTTGCCAAACAGCTCCACACGCAAGCCTTGCTGTTATCCTGGTTGCAAAGCCTGTTTGCATTTTCCCTCCAAACAGTGAGGAAACAGATGGCGTGTGCAGGGGAGGAGGGAACGGCCAGGGGTAAAGGGATATGAGTGTGCACAGGAAAGGAGCCACTACGTTCTGGCAAGGGCCCAGGACTCGGCCGCTCCAGGAAGGTAAGCCAAGCGCAAGAACACAACGAATCTGTCATTTATCCAGAGCAAGGCAGGCGGGCAATGCAGGAGGAGTGCTGTGGTGGGAGCCACTCCATGCCCATAAATAGCACTGCAAAGTGCTCTGTCACGCCCTTTCCCTCCTCCCTCCCTCCCTCCCTCCCCAAACCACACGTGGCCGAGAGTCCCTCACACCAAGCACTGCCTTCCTCAAGGGCTGGTTCTTCGCCCAGGCCCAACCCAACTGCAAACGAGCTACAGAAAAGCAAGAGGGGTGCATTTTGTTCGCTTTTCCAGTCAAGAAAACATGTTATTTCTCTCTCTCCCCCCGCCCCTCTGCTCCTTTCCCAGTGAGGCATCTCCCATCCATTGTCCTCTGCGAGGACCACATAATGGAGCTCTCTGTCGCCTGGCTTGGGAGGGCCAAAGAGAAGCTGTTGTCCTCCTCATCGTAGCTCGAAGCTCTCGCCAGCGGATCGAGAGATGCCGGCCAAGTCACGGATGCCTTGAGATGATGGGGTGGAGGCAAGCCGAAGAGAAGGTGAGCCCTTTCCTCTGCCGCACAGAACCCAGGCGGCAAGCCTTGTGCCAGGGACCACCTGTTCTCCCAGAAAACGCCCATGCCTAGATCTCCCCAGAAGGAAAACGGCCGGCCTGCTTCAAACTGTTGCCAGTCCTCTTCGCCATGGAACGAGAGAGCAGCACTGGCCAAACACAGAGGCCTCGCTCGGGGTGCATTTGTGCCCTTCCAGCCCACACTTGGCTAATTCGACCCCAATGGGAAGAATAAGGAATGTTGTCCCCATCCTTTCGGTTGCCAGAGAGGCACTGCACGGAATGGCCACGGGCCAGCTTTGGCTCTTGGGACAAGCGCTCGTTCCTGGGTGGAAAAAGCACAGTTGCAAGCAGATAGACAAGGGTCCCCGTGCCGATTCACCTGAAACCCTGTTGGGCACAGATCAATTAGAACCATGGTTATTTGTTGGCATGGACCCACACCTTGAGAAAGATGGAAAGCTCACAAAAAAATGGGATGCCCTTGGCCCAGAAGCCGATGTAGCTACACAGACCATCAGCACCAAAGTCCTTTGTTGTCCCTTCTGCCGAGCCCCACTGGAAAGGGGACCTCAGTGCTAGTTCCAGCCCCAACACTTGCCAGGATTTCATTGTCTGAAAGGACTGTTAGTGGTTTAGTTCCCCAGCTGCCGAGACAGAGGTTGGGAGTTCGATTCCACACACACACACACACCAGGCCTCCTTGAATGGGTCTGGACTCTATGATCCAAAGGGTCCCTTCCAGCTTGGCCGTACCAACATTGTTGTTTTCTATTATAACCCTGAGACCTGCCCCTGGACCTCTGATGAGTGTCAGTCAGTCAGTCAGTCAGTCAGTCAGTCAGTCAGTCAGTCAGTCAATCTATCTATCAGCTGTCTAGATGCTAAACACATCCAATCTCACCTGATTTTGGAAGCCAAGTAGGGTCGGCCCTGGTTAGTACTTGGATGGGAGACTACCAGGGAATGCCAGGTGCTGTAGGCGCCTGGAGTAGGAACTGGCCAACCACTCCAGTAATCATGCCAAGAAAACTCCATGGACATGGAGTAATGAAGAGTCAGTCACAACTGTAATGACACAACACAACACAACACACATCTATCTATCTATCTATCTATCTATCTATCTATCTATCTATCTATCTATCTATCTATCTATCTATCTATCTGTGACTTTTACCTCACTCAGCTGGTGCACACACACAACTCTGGGTGGCTTACTATAGACAAAAAGCCAGATTTTACAATAAAAAAATAATATAAAAGAAAACCAGATAACGATCAACTTAAAATATAACATAACAAGAAAGTTAAGAAAGATAAGATGGCGCCACAAAAATGCAGAAACTAAAGCAAATAAATTTGGGTAGGGAAGAGAAATGAGTGACCTTCCAGCATTAGGAATTTGTTTAACTCCTTTAAAGAGGTCTGTGAAGAACTAAGAAAGGCTCAACGTTGAAACAAACCCTCCGTTGAAATAAGAGTAGGATGGAGAAAAATGCACTTGAAACTATTCCATAGCCTTTTCCTGGATTTGAATATTTTGTCTGCTGTTGAAAGTTGCCTTGGAACCTCTCCCCACATCAGCACTGGAAGATTGAAATATCAATTACAGATCAATTTTCTCCTTAAGTAAACACTAATGCAGGATAAACAGTATTAAGAGATGCAATCGTAACATTGCTGGCTTCAGGACAGACTGCCTGCTGCTCACAGCAAGTTTAAGCCTGGAGATTAATTAACCTGAGAAGATATCACTTAAGGAAGATTTAAGGCTATCGGGTTGGGAATATGGGGGAAACAATGTGCCATGCATGTTAAAAAGAGGGGCAGGCACGTTTGATAAAGAAGGCAGCTTTGATTTCTCCCCCCCCCAGTGGCTAAGAGCCTTGTTTTCCCATGTGCCGATCCTACATGGCTTTGAGGATTAGGTTGGGAAACAGGGCTCCTTTCATAGCTAAGCCGTTGTAAAACCAGAGGCTATCAGCATAATTCTGGTGCATGATTAGAAGACTTGTGTAAATGTGAAAAAGCTCTTGCCATTGTTTTCATGCAAACCAATTCTGTTTTTGATCAGTGGCTGGGGTCCCCCCCTTTTTTGTTGTAATCTGCTAATTTCATTTTGTCACACCTGGTTTAGAAAAAGATAGTACAGAGAGATCTGCAGAAATTTCCCTGGTCATAATAAAAGACATTCAAACTTGTTTCTTGCCTTGTCTGCAAAAACACACACACACAAAACACACACAAACACACACACACGAGAAACGAAACGGCTGTGACTTGAAATGAAGGTGGGAGTTTCTACAACACCACAAAAAGCACAACGGTGGAGAGAGCCAACCAAATCCTCCACTTGTTGCTACTCATAGGCCACAGAAGAGGCATCCTTTCACGACTGCATCCAGACCATCCAGAGAACAAAGCAAAGAAGATAATGTTCATAATAATATGGCCACGGCGACACATGCCTCGGTCACGTCCTGGCTTGATCACTGTAACATAAGCAGGATAACACCTTTCTCTTTCCATGAATGACCAGCAGACTGAGTGAGGGTTCTGAAATGGATTGTTGTGCCTATTTGCTTTGTTCTGAAATGGATTGTTGTGCCTTATTGCTCATGTCGGTTCTGTTTACCATCTTTTCTATGGTGTTTGTTTTGATCCCTTTTTTGTATTTGTACACATCTTGTTTTTAGCTTTAAGTGTTGTCTTTAATTATTGTAAGCCACCTTGCATCCTTTTTAAGGAGAAAGGCGGGGTAAAGATCTTTGAAATCAATAATACTTGGAAATGCAAAGACTAGTCTACTGATGAGAAAATACCCCTCCTCTTGGTCTTCCAGATTCTCTCTTTGCAGCTGCTGTACCATCCATCTGCCAAACTCTAAGATATATATAGGGAATATATAGAAGTAGTAGGGTAGCTTGAACTCATATCCACACACAGCATGTGCATGGCATCACCCTCTTGTTTCGTGCTATTCAACACGGGGGCCATAGCTCTGAAAAATAAGCCACTGACATTCCAAAAGGCACCAGGAATTCTCAGGAACAACACAAGGCACTTGCAGAATTTCAGTTCTTCCTGGTTTTATTTGGGGTTTTGTTTTCGATTTTTTACACCCCTTTGCCCAAGTCAACTCCTCTACTCTCAGGAACGTCCAGTTAAACCAAATGTTGCCAACCCACCAACGAAACAGTCTCTTGGTATCGTCTCCTGCAGAAGCTGCAGATCACCTTGAAAAGGGAAACCAAAGGAACATCAGCTGTCAAGATGGTCAAATTGCAAGATTTGTTCCAAAATTGATAATCTGTTGATTTGTATTGATATGAATCAATACCCTCTAATGAATATACCAAGGGATGAATTTTTAGCGGTATTTGATTCATCAATTTGTTGGGCTATGAAATGGTCCCCAAGACACCTAGACACACCAGAACTACAGGGAAAACCCCTGCGACTGACTGTCTTCTACAATCCCTCTATGTTTGGTGAAGATTGGATTTCTGGTGTCTCGAGTTCTACACTCACAGACCCACTAGGAAACATCCCCCCCAGCACCTAAAGACACCAAACGTGCAGAGAAGCTCCCTCTGACTCTCCTCACCAAGACTGGTGAAGATTGGGTTTCTCCAAGACAGCTTCTAAAGGGCACTTTTGCCCCCCTTTGTGAGTGTTTGCCTGTCCAGTTCCTCTCCTGTTTGGCCTGCAGTCTGATGCTGAATGGAATTACAAAGCTGTTTCAGGCCTTTATTTTCTCTTTAAGTCGGGAAACCGGGAGAAAGGTGGGGAGAGGATCAACAGCACTGTAGTGGCATCATTCTGGAGGGAAGCATTAAGTACCTCCATATGTCTGAGGAAACGAACCTTTTCTACCGAGCAAGGATACCCTCTCCTGGCTTCTGCGGGACGGTGAACCATGGCTCCAATTAGAGGCGGTGTGTCACCTTAGGGCCAACCGCCAGTGTACTGGGAAATGTTATCAGCCCAAAAACAATAGTGGAAAACTAATATCTCCGCTGCCTGCCCAGGAGGAAACAGGCTTCCCTTTATCTTCTTTCCAAATAAGGGGAAGAAAATCACTGGGGCTTCAGGGGAAAACTGCCTTTAACAGCTACATTGGTGAAAAAACAAGAGCTACATTCATCCACAAATAATTCTGCAAGAGGTGCTTTTAAAAGACACAGGACTGGAGCAAAGCAGAGCAAACACACAACAGCAAGCCCTGAATCTAGAGGCACGGTTCTCTCCTGCTGGCTGCAACCTGGCCCGGATGCCCAAAGATGATCGGGGGCCTGGAAGGTGCAACCCATCGAAAGAGAGGCACCCCCCCCAGCACCGCCAAGGAGAACCCCCGCTTTGGACATCCCTGAAAACCCTTCCTCTGTGGAGGGAAGGTGGGGGACGAGGCCACATCCGAGTGGATGTGTGCCTGGTACAGTTGGTGCAGGTGTGCAGAATGTGTGATCAATACCCTGGCACACTTATTGAGACTCACACTCCACATGTACCTACTTAGATATGCCTCGTGAGAATTTCTAATCAAAGTCTCCTATGCCTGGTTCTCCGAGGCACACTGGGTCACAGCCCCCGTGCCTACATTTTACAAGGCTACTAAGATCAGGTTGCAACCATCAGTTCACGCAAACATGTCCATTCACTCAGCCCAGGTATTGCTATACAGTGCATAAGTTCCCATCGAGATGTTATAGGATTCTAGGAGTCACATCCAAAGTGAATGAAGACAGAAAGATTTTCATGAAAATATCTGAATGAGCGTGTGGAACACAGAATGTCTAAATAAGAGTTGCTGGTGTTATGTGTTTAGCACCATCCATCCATCCATCCATCCATCCATCCATCCATCCATCCATCCATCCATCCACCTGCCGGTCCAGTTTAACCCCTTGAAGGCTGCAGTGAGCTTTGTGAGGCCATGGCACTTCTGCATGTGTGTGCTGTCTTTTGGAGCCAAACTGGGTACAGAGGTTTTTATTTTTATTTTTATAAATGATGTCCAGGAACCCACACTGGCACTCTGCCTTGCACAGAGACGCCTTTCCCTGAGGACGCGGCAACAAAGGAGGTTGAAGGGAGAAGAGCAGTAGTTTTGTAACATTAATTTGTTTTTATTAAGAAGACAGATACTTTATAGTACTTCTTTTTCTTTGTAAAAATGGTATACATGAACCAATACAAAATGCGAATGGGAAGATAATGGATATGCATTTTCTTACACTGCAACATCATCCATGGACACCTTAAACAGAATCGGCCTAAGGGCAGGGGTAGGGGTGGAAGGATATTTTGCTCTCGGGGGGGGGGGACCCAGAGGGGAAGGAAAGAACAAGCTTATTTGGCATCCAACCTTGATTCTCTTTTTCAACAATTATTTCTGTTGTTGCCCTAAAAAGAAAAAAGAAAAAAAATCTCCCTCCCCACAACAAGTTTGTTCTTTCTCCACTCTGAAATGAAACTCTTGTCCTCTAAACTTGTACAAATCAATACCTAACAATACATTTCAAACAGTGCACAGGTCTACTTGCAGAAAAGTCCCTATCGTCTGGGTAGACAACTAAAAACCCTCCAATTTTCCTGTCACAGTGGCCTGTTGCATTCTCTTGCCAACGTGTGGGGCCTAAAACATCTTTTTGTTGTTGTTGTGGTGGTGGTTGGGTTTTTTTTTAAATTATTATTATTATTTTTATCTTTGCAATCTACCTGAGACGGAAAACACCAATCAAAAAACACATGAACCTGAGACATGTCAACATTATTAAGTCAAAGTTACATCGGGAACACAGCACTACGGCACATTATTTTTCCAAAACAAAGATGAACTCCTCGGCACCCAGGATGCCAGTTCTGTGACCAACATGTAGGGTGGCGGCAGCGGGGGGAGGCCCCACACTTCTCCCACTCGCTTCCCTCAGCCCCCCCTTTGCCCCTCTGGGTGTGGGCGCTTGGACTGTAGCACAGAGGAAAAAGAGTCACCAGAGGACAAACTTTTGCAGGAGGGAACGGAGAGAGGCACGGGGACCAAGTGTGTGTGTTTTTTGTTCCCAGAGGTGGGATGCGGGGGGGGGGCAGAGAAAGAGACTTAAGTATAGCGTGCCAGATCAGTCGCGGAAAGGTAGCATCTAAAACCTTCTGCCAATAATTTAAAAAATAAATATATATTTTAAAAGCCTTTTTAAAAAAGAAACACAAGCAAACAACTGAGATGTTGACATTTAGAGATGATTTTCTTCCCCCGCCCTGCCCAGACCACCACCCAAGGGAAACCGGGGCAAGGCTGTGACCTGGCCACTCTAAGCGCCACCCTTTGGAACAGCCCCGGAAGGGCTTCCCTGGGATTCCCCTGCTTGCCTTCCCCACATTGGGGGGGGGCAACAAGGTTTACAAATGGCTGTCCCTTCCTGTTCCTCCTCATACCCTTTTAAAAGACAGAGATGCTCGCACTTCCCTCTCCCAGAAAGGGGGGGAGGGAGGGAGAGGAAGAGCTGGGGGGGGGGCTGATCCACAGCCATTGTCTTGGGTCAAGCCCCCTCCTCAAAAAAGGCTTCAGATTTCTAACTCAAAACCTACTCTGAATTATCTCATCACCTGGACTGTCTCCTTCAAGGACTGTAAATTCTAGGCTGATGACTCTTAAGGCTGAGGAAGTGGGCCATGGGGGGGGGGGCTGCGTTCAGCAGGTACAGAGTCAAGAGAAAAGACAGATAAAACAACTCCCCTATCTGTCACACACACATGCACGCACGCGCGCGCGCACGCGCACACACACAGTGTTTGGGTTTGGATTAAGCAACCGAAAAACCACCATGCTGATTTCTCCATCCATTTGCTCTGACCCTTCCAGAGCAGGGATGCAGGCCAGGCCAGCGGGACAACTAGCCCTCCTTTTCTCTCTCTCTCTATCTCCCTCCTTTCCTCCCTGCCGTTTGTCAAGTCAAATCTGAAGGAATGAAAAGTTTCACACCGTCCCGGCTGGATCCCTCAACCTGACAAAGATCTGCAACGTGTGGGACCTGCTGGCAGCAATCATCCTGCTTGCTCTCGCTGGCTCTGGCTCTGGCTCTTTATCCGAAAACAAAAGAGACAGAGAGAGAGGGGGGGAGGGGCAGACCAGGAAGGCAGTGAGAATAACAACAGCAACGACAATAATAATGATAACAGCGAGGACACACGTTGGCCAATTCACATTCTTTTTCACATCACGGAGATACTTATTATTTTCTTCTCGCGGGCAGAAAATTACAGCAACGTGAGGCCATTCGGGAGCCACCAATGATGGGATCGTGAGGGACCAAGATAAGGGGAGCAGAACACCAGGGGGGTTGGTTTTATTTTAAACCCATTCCCCTCCTGCTCCCCCTCTTGCGATGCCTCCCAGGGGCCCCCTTGGGCCAGCCGGATTGTCCTTCCTACCCTCCTGGCCGTCCAGGGCCAAGCAGCAGGAAGGCGCTCTGGACGCCAAGCTCCCGTCCAGGCAGGAGGAGATGCCCTTCCCGCCCAGCCACGGGAAAGGAAGCAGGCTCGGTCCTCTTGGGGGTGGGGGTGGGGTGGGGCTGGTTGCCAGAGAGGCCATGTTTTGCTTGCAGGGAAACCATTGGGCTTCTGAGACTCAGCAAGAAGCAAGAGGCGCTGGCTGAGGTCCAGCCCGTTGGCTGCTGCCTTTCTGGACCCCTGGCGTGGTGACCACACGCCGTTCTCCTAAAACAAAAACAAAAAAACAGTCCCAAGCTTCCATGACAAGGAAATCGAATGGATCATGACTACACGGAATTGCAAACAATGGATTCTAAGGTGTGCTGGTTCTCCTTTGATGAGTTTCAAACAACAGCAATAAGAGTAATAACCGGAAAAAAAATCCCAGGAGTTTTTCTTTAAAAAAGAAGAAGAAGGAGAAGAAGAAGAAAACCAGAAAGAAAGAAGATAAAACATTCAAGGGGGTGAGGAAGGAGAAGAGGAGAAAACAAAATCTATTTGGAAGGGATCCCAGCAGGCCATGGCAAAGGAGGCTAGGAAGGAAAACTATAATGAAATTAAAATTAAGAAGTCGGCTTTCAACTCTTTCCCTCCTCCCTTCCCTCCAACGAAACAAGGAATCAAACAAGGCACAGAATTTTTTCAAATGATGGAACTCAACTAACTCCAAGCTGGACCTGGCCAGAGAATTAAAACCCCAAAGGAACAGAGTCTGTCTGGAGAGCAGAGTGGACCTTTTGAAAGGAGGGATTCCTAGATTTTCCCACATGTTCTGCCAGCCATTCACCGGAAATTTTTTAAAAAACAAACCTCAAACCCAACAGCATGGGAAGGGAAGGGAAAATCAAGGAAAAACAAAAGTCAGAAACTAAAAGAGCCATAAGCTGGTATCAACTTCCAACATCACTGCCTTTTATCTTCTACAAAGGGCCAGGATCTGTCCAAAGTGGGACACCTCAGGGAAGCCGAGAGAGAGAGAGAGAAGAGAGAGCAAGAGAGAGAGAGCGACAGAGAGAGAGAGAGAGACAGACACACAGAGAGCTCTAGATGAAGTATTCCTTCTTCTCTTCTGAGTTGTTCTGCCCTCCCTCGGCGTTGATGATGGCGGTGTCTGCATCAGCTGCGTCATCGGCTCCTTTGGCTTCATGAGTGAAATAGGTCCCTGGAAAGGAAGCGGCAGGAGCAAAAGTTACTTGAGGAACATGGCCAGTGAGGGGTGGGGGGAGGGGAGGATCCAGAAGGACCAGAAATAACACCATGATCTGCAGGAAGGCAGAATTAGAAGTGGGCATGAACCAGAGAAGCAAATATTTGTCGCAATTCATCAAGTTGATAACCCTACTATTTCCAACCCTACAAACCAACTGGTTGATTCATCCTGCTGTAAAAACCCTACAAACCTCTGCCCCGATACCTAGAGAAACCAAAATCTCAGAGAAATGTCCTCTGACTACACTTTTTCCAAGCTTGTTCAAGTTTGTATTTCAGACATCTGAGCCATGCCCGTCTCAAGGCAGAACCTACAGACTGAGAGGATAGGTTTCATGAGTCACTGGTTAGGTGCGCAAACGTCCCATGAAAATGAGCAACACTTGCCTTGTCACCCTCGACTCCTAGCTGTCACCCTCCTGGGTCTCCCCCACGTGCAAATAGAAGCAAGAAGCAAACAGTTTGCAAAGGGTACAAGTAGGTGACCACGATGAGGGTGGGGGTGTAGGTTCGGTGCCTTGCTCTTTGCCCCCTGCAAAACACTGTTCTGGTCCCCGTTCCTCTGGCCAAGCGTACCTTTGTGTCTGGCGAAGTATCGTCCCAGAATGATCAGGAGGCAGAGCATCGCAAAGACCACCACAGCCACGACGCCCCCAATCACAGCGTGGTCCACAGCGGTGATGGCGCTCTCCTCTCCCGCTCGAGAATCTACCCCAAGGGGAAAACAAAGAGGTCACGGCTCGTCCTTGGGAGGGCCAGCGGGCGCCAATCCCCGGCAGCCCCTCCCCGCTGCCTATGGGAGAGGCTCTTGGGGTGAACAGAAGCCGGCCCAAGCAGGCTCAATGCGGGTGAGAGAGGAGCCAGCCTGGGCTACCGTGAAAAGAGGCTTGCCGGCCAGCTGGCCAAGGGCTTCTCTCACTGTCCAGCAGCAAACAAGCACAAGCTCGGGAAGGGGAGCGCGTGTAGAGCGGGCGGGCGGGGGGGGGCAGAGGCAGCCACGTTCAGAAAGAGGAGGAATGGAGGACAGGACAGGACAGGACAAAACACCCAAACCTCAAACGCCCCCCCCTCGACATCTCCCCCCCCCCCGCAAGCCACTGCCACTCAGTATTTCACTGGGAGGCCATCAGGAAATGCAGCCTCTGCATTCATATCGACTGGCCAGACCATCTCTAGGTTTTGAATACAACCCACCATGGGTCTGATTCAGTGGCATACTAAAGTACAGAAGGGTATAAATTAAAACAAGCAAGCCAACAAAGATGCTCAGACCCCACCCCCAAACTGCAGGGAATCAAGGATGGCAAGCCACAATGGGATGCTGTATCGTTTCCTCCCAACCAACGGGGGCCATTCAATTAATTTGATTTTATCCCAGCTTCCCTCCCTCCCCCCCTCCTGGAACCATCTTCTCTCTGGATTGAGAGAGAGAGAGAATGGGGTGTGTGTGGCTTGCTTAGCCAGCTGAAGGGGGGGGGGGCAGAATAAAAAGGAAACTAAACCCGAGATGTGTTGAGGCAGAGTAAAATTAATGTCTGGCAATGTAAACAATTTTAATTTAAGAACGTGGCTATCACAGGCCTCCCCGCAAATCTAATGGGAACTGAGATTTATAATGCACTAAAAACAATTATTCTCTTGTTGATTAATACATTAACATTCTGGAATAGAAGCTAAACTGGGGTCGCTGTTCACCCCCTCCCCTCCCCCCATCTTTTTATTGAGTCCAACCGTGACACCTCTATTAAAATGATTTACTGGCCATATCTTACAATTTAAGCACAGCAGCAACAGAAACGGTAAAATTCTTTTAACTTTACATGATTTGTGAAGTCAGATGTGAAAGATTTACCATTTAAATCTTTCAGTACAAGAAGCACATGGGTGATAAATCTGTCCCACCCACCCCCTGCAGCTGCCAGGCCTCCGGAGAGAAATATCTTTTACCAGGAAGAGGCCACTCGCAAATTCCAGTCAATTTTTAAGGAAGATTTATCTTTATCTCTCTTGAAAGAACAGACCCAATCTCCGAAGTGTCCACCTCTAATAATATTTGAAGTCTATTGATCAAGTGTACAGATCCGTGACAGCGAAAGGTAATGGTGTTTTTTTGGAGCTTAGACCTGACACAATGTGCTTTCAGCACTCCGCTCGGGAATTTATGGTCTCTATTGATATTTCCAATTCGGCTCAAAGACAAAGCACCAAAGGGTGTTGGTAAATAACTCGTGACCAAGATGGTGTTAAGAGGTCATTTAATATGAGAGAGAGAGAGAGAGAGAGAGAGAGAGAGAGAGAGAGAGAGAGAGAGAGAGAGAGAGAGAGAGAGAGATTCAATTAAGGTAAGGGACCTTCAGAGGGTTCCCTGCCACTATTGGAGCACAAAACATCTTTTTTAAAAAAAATGTAAAGAGCAAAATCCAGGTTCACTTCAGGGCACAGAAAAGTGAATTAAGGTCAGCAGTAGCACAAGCAGACACCCAATGGATCCTGCAGTGTTGCAACTTAAGCTTTCCTTCTGCACAAGGTCAATTAAGCATTTGAGCCTGGTGCCTGAAACCAAGCAGACCTATTGCTGAGAGAGCAAAAGAGAAAGAAGTGAGCACTGGTAAGTTTCTGGGTTGGAGCAGAACAACTAGGGCTGTTTGACCTCTGCCTCTGCTAGCTTTAACTGCTCATTTAAATACAAAGAGCCATTAGTCAGCCAAACAAAAGAAGTGGCTAGGAAGCAGGGGGTGGTGCCAGACTAAGCCTTTCTCTGAGCTTGGGGGTGGAGTTACACTGAAGACGAAGGTTAGCCTCAGCATTTGAGCCTGGTGTGTGAAACCAAGCAGACCTACTACTGAGAGAGCAAAAGAGAAAGAAGTGAGCACTGGTAAGTTTCTGGGTTGGAGCAATTCAACTAGGGCTGTTTGACCAGCCCGCGTGCTGAGATTTCATTTTAACATAAAAGAAAGAAAATTGTACTGGATTATTATTTCTAGATTAGTAGCTAGTAAAACTAAAATGTTCACGGCCCAGAATACTGCACTCATTAAAATGGAGTCTGAGGGAGCAGCTGTAGTTACCTGTAACACTTGTGCCATGTTTGTCATCTTGACAAAACGCACAGAGAACTACCCTTGCTGCAAGTGCAAGCTGGTTGCACTATTAGAAGAGAAGGTCCAGCAGCTAGAGGCCCGCTTATTGAACCAGCAACATATTAACAAGCTTGAGCTGTTCTTGGACAGAGCGGAATAGACTATCAAGGTCCAATATGAGACAGGGCACACTTCTGAGGATAAAGTCACTTCCCCAACTCAGGAGGTAGATGTGTGGAGGAATGTAACTCAAAGGAGTAGAAGGCCAAGGAATCGCTCAGAGAGTCTCATATTGCACAATCAATTTGAGACTCTTTCCCTCATCACACTTCATGAGGCATGCACAGAGGAACAACTGGTTCCACCTGAGGATCTCTCCCTCATCACAATTGATGAAATACAGGATCAGGTACATGTAGAAGAACAGGCTGCAGAAGAGAAGCTCCTTGTACTAGGGGATTCTATAATTAGAAATACAGAGGGATGGATTTGTGATGAGCATGATAATCGTATGGTCACTTGCCTGCCAGGTGCAAAGATGCAGACATCACAAGAAATCTAGATACCTTGTTAAAGAGAACTGGGAAGGAGCCAGTGGTCATGGTACACGTTGGTACCAATGATGTCGGGAAGGCCAAGCGGTCAGTCTTGGAAGCCAAATTCAGGTTGTTAGGAAGAAGATTGAAGTCCCGGACTTCCAAGATAGCATTTTCAGAAGTGCTACCTGTTCCTCGTGCAGGACCCGCCAGGCAGGAAGAGCTCAGAAGCCTTAATGCGTGGATGAGCCGATGGTGTCAAGAGGAGGGCTTCAGATTTGTCAGGAACTGGAGAACGTTTTGGGACAAGCCAAACCTGTTCAGGAGGGATGGGTTGCACTTGAATCATGATGGGACCAGATTGCTGGCACTCAACCTCAAAAAGGCAGCAGAGCAGCTTTTAAACTGATAACTGGGGAAAAGCCGACAGGAGCTGAGTGGCATCCGGTTCGGAACACCTCATCCCTGGGGAATGAGGTTGGAGAGGATAGAGAATCACATAGAGATGACATAGCAGGTATTAGCACTGGGAGAATAATGGAATGTGATAGTTTGTCTACTGAAAGCTGTGGGGGAGAACAAAGCAGCAGGGATGTGAATGTCACTGAGCCTCTGGTCAGGGATGTGAATGTCACTGAGCCTCTGGGGAACAGAGACCATGCTGCAATCTCCTTTGCCATGCATGTTGGAGGAAGAGTGTCAAGCAAATCAGACATAAAAACCCTTGGTTACCCGGTCTAAGGAATGATGTGATAGGTATTCTTTCGTCCACCAGCAAAACCCTTGAAATCGGATGAGGAAACTAATCAGAAAGAAATTGAAGGGGAAGTTTAGAAGAATCCAATCTCTTCACACTGCATGGAGACTGTTTAAAACAACGGTAATAGAGGCCCAGCACAAGTGCATACCACAAAGAAAGAAGAGCTCATTTAAGTCCAAGCACAAGTGCATACCACAAAGAAAGAAGAGCTCATTTAAGTCCAAGAGGACACCGGCATGGTTAACGAGTGGAGTTAGAGAGGCTCTAAAGTGCAAGGAGAGGTCTTTCTGTAAATGGAAATCCTCCCCAAATGAGGAAATAAAAAGGAACACAAACTCTGGCAAAAGAAATGTAAGAAGATGATAAGAGAGGCAAAGAAAGATTTCGAGGAATGCATGGCTAGCAATATAAAGGGTAATAATAAAAGATTCTTTAAATATGTTAGAAGCAGAAAACCTGCCAGAGAACCAATTGGCCCTCTGGATAGTGAGGGAGGAAAAGGGGAGGTTAAGGAGGACTTGGAAATTGCAGAGAAATTAAATGAGTTCTTTGCATCTGTTTTCATGACAAGACCTTGAGCAGATTTCGCTGCCTGAACAGTCCCTCTTGACTAAAGAATTAAATCAAATACAGGTTAAAAGAGAGGATGTTTTGGGACTAATTGATGAATTGAAGATCAACAAGTCACCGGGCCCAGATGGCATCCACCCAAGGGTTATTAGGGAACTGAGAAATGAAATTGCAGATATCTTAACGGTAATATGCAACTTGTCTCTTAAAACGGCCACAGTGCCGGAGGACTGGAGGATAGCGGATGTCACACCAATTTTTAAAAAGGAAGGAGGGGGACCCGGGAAACTACAGGCCGGTTATCCTTACATCTGTCCCAGGGAAGATGGTGGAAAGCCTCATCCAAGAGAAAATCTTAAAACACATAGAAGAACAAACCTTGCTGAGAGAAAACCAGCATGGCTTCTGTAAGGGTTAAGTCTTGCCTGAAAAACCTTTTAGAATTCTTTGAAAAGGTTAACAGGCCTGAGGAGGGATATGATTGAGACGTATAAATAATGCAGGGCATGAGTCAAGTGGATAGAGGGACGCTCTTCTCCCTTTCACAAAATACCAGAACTAGGGGACATACACTCAAATTGAGGACTGGGAGAGTAAGAACAGACAAAAGAAAATATTTTATCACCCAGCGCGTTGTTAGTCTGTGGAAGTCCCTGCCGTAGAATGTGGTGATGGCATCTGACCTGGATGCCTTCAAAAGGGGATTGGACAGATTCCTGGAGGAAAAGTCCATCACAGGTTACAAACCATGATGGAGATGTATCATCTCCAGGCTTAAAACCGGGGTACTTTAAGGGCCAAAGGCAGGGGAGTGCTATCAGGAGACAGATATCTAGTCTCATGCGCTCCCAAATGCATCTGGTGGGGCCATTGTGAGATACAGGAAGCTGGACTAGATGGGCCTTTGGCCTGATCCAGCATGGCTCTTCTTATGTCATGTTCTTAAGGAGAAGCAAGGATCTGCAGCACACGCACGCACGCACACACACACACACACACACCTCAAGCACAGCAAGATAATTTTTTTTCTTGGACAATGCTGCCTCTACATGCTGGAGTCTCCCTTCATAGCTCAATAAACACAATGCCCCAGGGAGAACCCCAAAAGCAAAGCCCACGCAGGCTCTGGAAATCTTGGTTTGCCTGTTCCTTGAGAAACTGCCACTGTCTTTCCTCTGGCTGATGCACAGGAAGGGAATTTTTCTGGTTTTCACGTTGCTATAAAAGGCATCTGGTGCAAAACCTGATGAGTGAAAACTCTTACTTTTTGAGAAAAACTATACTGCCTTAGCCTCAATTTCCCCCAAACTAGCACAACTGCTTTTGTTTTTTTAAAAAAATAGAATTTTAAGCAGCAAATGGGTGGTTTGTAACCTTCGACACCATCATCTCTCACTGTGGTATCTGTGAGTTTCTGTATGTGTGAATGGGGGTACTTCTGCTTTGTCTCTCAAGGTGAAAACACATGAAACATTCTGCACATATAGAGTTTGTCATAAACATGGCTCTTTGCCCTGCTTTCACCAAGAAGTACAGAATTTCAGTGGGGTACAAAACTTCTATTGTGTCCTATCAAGGCAGACTAAGATGGTTACTTCACATCCACTCTCGTCCCAGGAGGAAGTTCATTGCGTGTTGATGTCGGTTGCAGTCACGTGGTCTTCTTGCGGTTCTGTCCCTGTTCCCGTGTACTCACAGGCGTGAGGGATGATACCGGCATGATTGTTACCGTACGTCCTCGTTCCATGCCTTTGTTCTCCGGTTTTTTTCGGTCCAACCTTCCGTTTTTCAATGTTTCGATTCTCTGAAGCCTTGCCTTCAATGCGTTACGGAGCTGAGTTTGAGGCATTTATCTTTTAATCTCTCTGCACTGCATTGCTGACTCCATAGGGAATGTACTGGCGAATGGAACTTTGCACTCCTGCCACTAGATGGAGAATGGCACGTTGCGGGAGGATACTGACCTCACGGGCTCTCGTATCGGAACGAGAAGCGAGATGAGGAGATTCCCAAGGCCAGGGAGGGGAATCTCTCATCCCGCTTAGATGAGGGGCGTGGTCGGGACGAAATCCCTTCCTCCCGCAATGGACGTGCGGTTAGATGTCTTCGTACTGGTCCCCAGCAGGACCGCTAACAGCAATGAGATGGACGTGAAGTATCAGCCTAAATGGGCCAGAACAAGGGATTTAGCAACTGTTCTTTGTCTCTGTAACATGGAAGCTGTCTGGAAGGCTTTCCCCGGGAGACTAGTAGTTATGTTGCACAGGGCACTTCTTCATATTCTTGATTCACCATCCATCCATCTATCCACTCAGAAGTGTCTCTTGCCATAGAAAGGCAGTGCCTATGTCGAGGACAAAATCTGTAGTGGAATCAACTGTAGAAGCTTCCACGGGAAAGAAGATAGGGAAAAAACAGTATTTTCCATAAATGGAAAGTCACTTATCTTAAGTGGCACTTCAAGATGTCCCAAACTGTTGCATTGAGCCATTATTTGATGTTAATGTTATCTTTAGCTGCATCACAGGGAAAACCCTGGCATTCTCGTGAGGTGTCCTTGCTTTCTTTCTGGCCACTGCCACCCATCGTGGCTGGGCTCCAAAACCAGAGGCAGCAAAGTGGACAGGCAACCCACCGAACCAAAGGTGGAACCATCACCACAAGTTTGCCCAACTCCCTTGTGGCTACAGCTCAATCTGCACTCAGGGCAAGAGTGACGGCTCCTCAGCAACCCCACCCCCAATGCTGCTCACGGTACCTTCTTGGTGAAGCCGGCTTATTAAAACATGATTTTTTCACTGGGATTAACACTCACATTTTTCTTAATTGTTTCCATGAAAGTAGACACTTTGCTGAATGCACACCCTGAGTTTATTTTATTTTGCACATGGCTGCGTCTCTCTTCATTGAGAGTAAAAAATTAACTACTGCATGGACGCTGCTGGGGGCCTGTCTGTCAATGAAGGGAGCACCTGCCAAACGAGGCAAGAGCAACCTCCTGCTTTCACGGATAAGAGTGTGCTCCCGCCATTCTGGCAATGATCAGGAGAGGGAAACCACGCCCGCCTACCAGCAAATCATGGCAGTTATTTGGCACAGAGGCCTCTAATACCAATAAGCTCTCAATGGCATCATACGACAGCAGTCAGGGAGGATGATTCCTGCAATTATAGAATGGTAGTGGCTATCCATCCAAACCTCCAGCTAGCGCAGGGCATTCATGGCGAGTGCATTCCACACAGATGGCCACCCAACAGGGGGTTAAGAGCCTCCAACTAAGAACTGCCAACCTCCCTCGTGGCAGGCCATTTTCCTGCTCTAGAGCAGTGCTTCTCAAACCTGGGTCCCCAGAACTACAACTCCTTGAAGAACTCTTGGCCAGCACAGTTGGTGGTCAGGGCTCCTGGGAGTTTTCGTCCAAGAACAACTGGAGACCCCAAGTTTGAGAACCACTGGTCTAGAACAACTCTGATCATCCAGATGGTTCTTCCTAATGTCCTTGTGGGACATACGAACTGGGAGAAGCAGCTGACAATGAAGCTCTCCTATGTAATTTCTCCTATGGAGCTCTCCTATGCATCTTCTCCTTTTCATGGAAAAGCCCTTTTCTTAACAGGTCTTTCTACAACCTTCTACTGCAGGAACCCTCTCCTGGGTATGGCACTAATCCCTGCCTTCTATGCCTCCCTGCATTCACCAAGAAACCCAGCTGCTCAGAGAAAGGGAGGCCACTCTGTGACTCAGAGAGGATTAATTTCTGTTCTCAAGTCTTCTCTTTCCTCAATTAAGCAAATGAAAGAAAAAAACTGAGACTCCTGATAAATCCATCCATCTATCTATCTATCTATCTATCTATCTATCTATCTATCTATCTATCTATCTATCTATCTATCTATCTATCTATCTATCTATCTATCTATCTATCTATCTATAATTATGGTGGGAGTGGCATAGCATTATCTACATAGCATCTATCTGCAGCAAAACAATCAATCATACCAGCTATACAAAACAATTAGCAAAAAGGGGGTTGAGCCGCGTGGCCATCACAAAACACAAATGCAAAAATATGTTACAAGCAATACCTTTATAGGCCACTATTAAAAATAGAAAACCAAGGAACATTGCAAGCTTTCGAGTTTACAAAACTCTTCTTCAAAGCAGGTCCCAGAAGTTCAGACATGGTAAAATATGTGCTTTACCAGGATGTAACTTTTAGATGTTCTTAAAATCCATGGCTACTATAGATGGTGTTGCAGCCAGGGCAGAAGTCTTTTAAGAGGCAGGAAGGGCAGTTGTAAAAAGCTGCTTCTTAAGTCACACCCCTGTTCTTCAAACAAAGGAACATGGGTTATATACCACCCCCACCCCCTTACCTAGCTCCATTTGGCACTACGAGACATACAAATCCCTTTTGGCCTGAGGACGGGGGTTGGGTGGGGGGAAGAAAAGGGTTGATGCAGGAGACCCATGTGCTTCATTCTGGGATTGGGGTAAAAAAAATTGTAAGTCCACTAGGTTTGCCAATTGGAAAAAATGGAACAAAACAACAAATCAGTGTAAGTGATATAACTTACATTTAAAGAAATGGCATATGGAGAACACTATATTAAAACTGAACTAAGTCACGAGTCTCTAAGTCAACTTCAATTTTTCATGCCTTTTGAGAGGGAAACTGGACGAGAAAAGGTCTCAGGGACATTTTATCCTCATGACTTGGATTTTTGCTATTTCTAAATGGGGGAAAAGTGCAGACTTCTGACTTCTGACACTCATGTGACTTCTGAATATTAAAAAGGAAAAAGGAGACCACTCTGGAACCAGCTGGAAGTCTCTGGTTGGGGAGCAACTGTGGAATTAGCTAGTCTATTTTTAGATACGCCTGAAAGCCGGTCTCTTCTCCACCCCACCCCCCTTTTGTTATTTCCAAGTGCCACAAGGTATGAGATCAGGCATTTCACTTTTTATGCAATACTGCTTTCTCTAAAGTCCTCAGCTCATATCACACACACACACACACACACACACAGAGTGGGAGAGCGGCGACACCCTGAGTGATATCCGCTTATTGAACTGGGAACTGGGAATTTCAATATTTGCCATGGGCAACACCTCCTGCCCCCCAAATGCTCTAGAGCAGTGTTCCCCAACCCCCGGGCCGCGGACCGGTGCCGGTCCGTGGATGAATCGGCACCGGGCCGCCGCCCGCCACCCCCACAACCCCACCGGGAACTGGGAACCCCGAATTCGTCCCGCCCGCCGCCGTCACTGCCGCCGCAATCGCCCCGTCCGCGCCCGCCGCCGCCTATCGCCCCCGCCCAGCCGCGCGACCCCCCGCGCAGCAATCCCCCCCATGTCGTCCCGCTCCGCCGCCGTCCTCAGAAGCCCCCTGTCGTCCCGCCCGCCGCCTCCACCACGACCCCCACAATCGCCCCGTCACCCCCCATTGCCCCCCCGCCCGCCGCGCACACAGCAACACGACCCCATCGTCCCGCTGCTGCCACAGTCGCCCCCACGAGAGATCGCCCCGTGCGATCCACCGCGCCACCGCCCCCGCAACCGACGCCTGGAGTGCAATCACCCCGCCCCGCCAGAAAGAAAGAAAGAAAGTAAGGGAGGGAGGGAGGGAGAAAGAAAGAAAGAAAGAAAGAAAGAAAGAAGGGAGGGAGGGAGAAAGAAAGAAAGAAAGAAAGAAAGAAAGAAAGAAAGAAAGAAAGAAAGAAAGAAAGAAAGAAAGAAAGAAAGAAAGAAGGGAGGGAGGGAGGGAGAAAGAAAGAAAGAAAGAAAGAAAGAAGGGAGGGAGGGAGAAAGAAAGAAAGAAAGAAAGAAAGAAGGGAGGGAGAAAGAAAGAAAGAAAGAACGAACGAAAGAAAGAAAGAAAGAAAGAAAGAAAGGGGAGAAGGAGGAAGGGAGAGAGAGTGAGAAAGAAAAAGAAAGAAGGGAGAAAGGAAGGAAGGAAGGGAGGAAGGGGAAGGAAGAAAGAAAGAAAGAAGGAGGGAGAAGGAGGAAGGGAGGAAGAAAGTAAGTAAGTAAAGGAAGGAGGGAGGGAAAGAAAAAGAAAGGGAGAGAAGGAGTGAGGGAGAGAGAGGAAGAACGAAAGGAGGAGGAGGAAGGAAGAAAGAAAGAAAATGAGGAAGCCCATGGGGGAAAAATGCGAGGAAGTAAAAACAGGGTTTCCTTGCAGCGATGCCAAGGACTCATCGCACAACACTGGCTCTTCGGCTTAAGTACGGAGATGAGCACCGCCCCCTAGAGTGGGAAACGACTAGCACGCATGTGCGTCAGCGGCCGGGGGGGGGGCATTTACATTTTTTATCTTATTAAACCAAAACAAGCGGGCCAGGGAAAAATTATCAAGCATTTACCGGTCCACGGTGATAAAAAGGTTGGGGAGCACTGCTCTAGAGCACTGGTTTCCAACCTTGTGTCCCTGGATGGTTCTTGGACTACAACTCCCAGAAGCCTTCACCATTAGCTGTGCTAGCCAGGATTTCTGGGAGTTGCAGTCCAAGAACATCTGGGTCATCCAAGTTTGCAAACCACTGCTCCAGAGATCGTGCACAACAACACTGAGTGGGCCCATGGTATACGTTCTAGTCCACCCAGTCACCCCCTCAAGTTTCAGAAATGGTGCACTGGGTGTTTCTGGTAAATTATGACACCCCCCATTCCTCTTCCACTGTGTGATTGCAGAGAATGGAATCAACCGGGCTCCTTAAACACCGGGGACATCAAGAGATGGACACCTCTTCACAGACTTAGCAACAAACTTCCTTTCCTGAGCTAAGAAAACCAAGGGTAAAATTGGGGATCCAGACCCATATGGGAAATATTTGCCCTGAAAGAGAGGTGTCAGCTGAACGCTATTGCTCCAGTTTGTACCCTCTCCTTTGCTAAGAGAAAAGAGGACGAGAGACCGATGTTGCCGAGACAGGACCGTAAAGACTGGATGATGGGTGCTGACAAAACACCACGTTATTTGCTAATCCTAACGTGTTATTCTTGCTTAAGATTTGCTTTTGTCAGCACCAATTCAATTACAGACGCTACAAATCCTTCTGACATTTAATTCCCCCTTCTCACACAGAGCAATAAACGTATATACACGTGCAGCTTTTCCATTAAGATGTTAATACATGTTTGGAGCAGCCCTGCTTTCTTTTCCAGGAGGCCTTTCGGAACGGTGGGCAAAGGATGCACAGAGAACAGGGCAGGGCAACTGGGCTGCAGCCGACAGGCACCCACTCCCCAGTGGATGGTAGTTTTGAGAAATAGCTCTCTTTGTCCTCCACTGCTTTTCTGGAACCAACACGAGGCTCTGAAGTCTGCACATCTGTGTCGTACCTGGTGCATCTATCTTTACCACTGCATTCTAGAGCATTCTGGTTTTATTCTGTAACTCGACTCTTCTGAAATCCAATGACGAAGGGTTGGGCGTCTGAATGTTTTAAGCAAGAAAGCAAATACACTGAGATAATGTATTTTCTGGAGAGCTGTCCCTTCACCCAGTGCAAGCCTGGCATTCTACAGTAAACACGAAGGTTCCGTTTGTTATGAAGAGCACCATGCCTGTGGACCTCTAACCACCCAAGAATTAAGTGGCAATTTTAGGGGCCAAGCATCCTTTCATGCCATTAAAATCCCCTCAGTTTAATGGTTTATTTGAGAGAACAGCCTCTTTGATCTTCCTTCTTCCTTAGGAACCAGGGTGGGAGACTCAACCAATGAACTGCCAACCATCCTGCAACCTACGTTGTGCCCCAAATTCACCTGGGGATGCCTATGAAGAAAAGGGTTCTGGGAAACATTCCTTGCACTAGACTACTTTAAAGGAAGGTGACCCCCTGCCCTCCTCAGAACGTAGGCTAGAAGCAGCTGTGATTTCACATTGGAGAACCATCTAAGACAAGTGTTCTGGAACCAGCACCAGGGTCAGGCCGAAGGTGACAGGGATGTCCTCCCCTAATAGTTTTATTAGTCCTTCTTCCTTTTGCAACTGAAGGCTTGGGGATTGGAGAGGAAACCTCTCACTTGCCACATCCCCACACAGGAAGAAGGGCAACCCCCTCTGTCCTCCTCAGCCTTCTCTGAACCCGGCAGAGTCCTCACCCCTGAGATGTCCCCATGGCTTGCTATAGCGCTGGCAGTCTGGTGCGCAAGTCATTCCAGTGCTTATTTTTAACCCTTTGGGCCCGATACAACCCTAGCATTTAAAGCACTCTCGATATGGAACGTTGTACTGAAGCTGCAGATTTCCTCCGTAAGGACTTGTATTCCTCCTTGTTTATTTTTTACTCCTCCTCACCCCCTTAAATGACGTAGTCCAAGGTAGTATGGCTCTCTCTTAAGGGAAAGTGGTAGGGATGTGTGTGTGTGTGTGTGTGTGTGTGTGTGTGCGCGCGCGTGTGTGTGTGTGCACGCTTTACACTGACAGGCCTGGCACTTCTTTGGAGCACCTCTGTGCCACGAAAGCAAAGGTCTGACAGATCTCTCCCATGCAGGCTCAGCACAGCCGTTAATTTGTCGCATGTAGATTTAACGTTCCTGCCTTCAGAGGTTTTCACGGCTCCTTGATTGCTAAAGGGAAATGAATGTTTAAAACAAGGATGATTTTAATAAAGGCGGGGATGTGTGCATGCCCACACGCCTGACTGCAGCGACATTAAGTGCTGCTTCCCGTTGCTACTGGACACATCTGAAGGCCTGAGAGACGAGGGCCGTTTATAAAATTGGCAAAAGGGCCAGGAACGGACCTCAAACGCTGGGGCAGGGACCCTCGTTTCTGCACACCACCAACTGGATGGCCTAGCAGGTGTACTTACGGCTACAAACTGAGAAGACGCATGCCCTGCACGAAGCAGGGAGGGCCTCAGAGGCTGGAGGTTGTTAAGAAGCAATCTTGCTATGACTTCCTACCTTCCCAAGGAACCAAAGACTCATGCTACTCTGTAATAGTGAAACTCCAAGCCCTTCTTCCTCTCTTGAAAAGTATGTCATGTCCAGCGTTGCTGATCTTTCATAAGATGGCCTGGGAGGTTTTATCTCGTATTTTAAACAGAAAAATAAAGATCCTGTGCCACTCAGACCACTGTGCAATCCCGACTCTCTCTTACTGCAAAAAGACACAGCTCAGGAAGTGGGGGTGGTGGCAGCATGCCTCCTGGCGAGCCTGGGGCACACCTCTCTTATCTAATGGGAGGGCTGAGGCACCCTTGGACACTGCCTCCAGGAATCCCTGGGCTGCACCAAAGTTGAGGTAGGAGGATCAAGTGGATCCCTCCATTGCTTTGAGTAGTGGAGGATCCTTATTTTTTGAGTTAAAAGAGAGATGGGCACGAAAACCCATTTCACATTGGTTCGTTGATTGCCCGAAGGTGTTTTGTGCCTCAAAGACCCGCCTCTTTTGATAGATGTCCACTCAGAGGAAGTGGTCCAGTTTTCCTGTCCCACCTCTTCTAAGCGCTGCCTCTGGGTGCCCACCAGAGGAGGTGGGTTTGGAACGAGCCCAACACTTATTTGGCTGATGAACTGGCACGAACTGCTGAACCAGTGGTTTGTGCCCATCATAGAATCATAGAGTTGGAAGAGACGTCAAGGGCCATCTAGTCCAACCCCCTGCCATGCAGGAACCCCCGTCACAATATTTCTGGCATATGTCCATCCAGTCTCTGCTTAAAAACCTCCAAAGAAGGAGACTCAACCACCCTCCGTGGCAGCATATTTCACTGCTGAACAGCTCTGACTGTCATGAAGTTCTTCCTAATGTTCAAATGGAATCTCTTTTCCTGTAGTTTGAAACCATTGCCCCGAGTCCTAGTCTCTGAAGCCATGGAAAACAAACCTGTTCCCTCTTCAATATGTCATCCTTTCAAATATTTAAACATAGCTATCATATCCCCTCTCTGTCTTCTTTTTGAAAGGCTAAACATTCCCAGTTCCCTAAACCGTTCCTCATAAGACATTTCCTCCAGACCCTCAACCATCCTGGTAGCCCTCCTCTGCACCCGCTCGAGGTTGTCAACATCCTTTTTAAATTGAGGCACACAGAATTGGACACAGTACTCCAGGTGGGGTCTGACAAGAGCAGAATAGAGTGGTACTATCACCTCCCTTGATCTAGACACAATGGTTCTGTTGATGCAACCAAGAATCGCATTGGCTTTCCTGGCCGCCGCATCACACTGCTGACTCATGTTCAATTTGTGGTCCACCAAGACTCCCAGATCCCTTTCACAGGTACTATCCTCCAGCCAAGTGTCCCCCATCCTATATCTGTGCAATTCATTTTTTTTACCTAAATGTAGTACCCTACATTTCCCTCTGTTGAAATCCATTTCGTTAGCACTCTATCTGTCAAGATCTTTTAGGATTTTCATCCTATCCTCTAGGGAATTAGCAACCCCTCCCAATTTGGTATCATCAGCAAATTTAATTAGCGTACTCTCTATTCCTTCCTCCAAGCCATTAATAAAGATATTGTACAGCACTGGACCCAGAACAGAACCCTGGGGCACCCCACTGGTCACGTCTCTCCAAGCTGAAAAGAGGCCATTTATGGTCACCCTTTGGGTGCGATTAGTCAACCAATTACAAATCCACCTAACAGTAGCACTATCTATCCCACTTTCTACTAACGTCTTAGCAAGAATACCATGGGGAACCTTATCAAAGGCCTTAGTAAAAGTCCAGATAAACTATATCCACAGCATTCCCCTCATCCACTAGTTCTGTAATTCTATTCAAAAAAGAGATCAAATTAGTCTGGCATGACTTGTTTTTAAGAAACCTGTGTTGACTTCTTGTAATGACAGCGTTGTTTGTTAAATAATTGCATACTGCCTCTTTATAATCTGCTCTAGGATCTTTCCAGGAATTGAAGTCAAGCTGACTGGGCGGTAATTATTTGGGTCCTCTTTTTTTCCCTTTTTGAAGATGGGGACAACATTAGCCCTCCTCCAGTCGATGGGGACTTCTCCTGTTCTCCAGGACTTCTCAAAGATTATTGCCAATGGTTCTGAAATTACTTCCCCAGCCCAGTTCTTTTAATATCCTTGGGTGTAATTCATCTGGCCCAGGAGACTTAAATTCATTTAATGTTTCCAGGTGTTCCTGTACTAGTTCTCTACCTATTCTATGTTGCAACTCCCATCCTACCTCATCTACTCTTTGTCCCAGCAGATCTCTTTCTTCCTTTTTGGAGAAAACGGAGGCAAAGAAGGTGTTGAGTAGTTCTGCCTTTTGCTTGTCTCCTGTTAGTAACTGGTTATCATCGCCACACAGATAGCCTATCATTTCCTTATTTTTCCTTTTGCTGCGGACATAACTAAAGAAACCATTTTTACTATCTTTAATCTCTCTGGCAAGTCTAAGTTCATTTTGCACTTTTGCTTTTTTTTACCACCCCCCTGCATATATTAGCTGTTTGCTTATATTCCTCTTTGGTGCATTCCCATTTTTCCATTCCTTGTACTTGTTTTTCTTTATAGTTAGCGAAGTTGAAAGTTCTTTAGTAAACCATTGGGGTTTCTTTAGACCTCTCCCATTTTTTCTTCTTGTTGGAACAGTTTTAAATTGTGCCTTTAATATCTCGCTTTTAAGGCACTCCCATCCATCATGGACTCCCTTCTCTTTCAGTGTGTCGGTGCATGGAATCACAGCCAATAATTCCCTAAGTTTACAAAAATTGGCTTTTTTAAAGTCCAGGATTCTTGTCTGACTATGCTTAGCTTCACCTTCCAATTGTATAACAAATTCCAAGATGGCATGGTCACTTTTACCTAATGATCCCACCACTTCGATCCCATTTACAAAGTCCTCCTTATTGGTTAAGACCAGATCTAAAATGGTTTTGCCTCTTGTTGCCTCCTCTACCTTCTGGACCATGAAATTGTCAGCAAGGGCAGTCAGGAATTTGTTGGACCTTGCATTCTTAGCTGAGTTGGACTGCCAGCATATATCAGGATAGTTAAAATCTCCCATTAGTACTACATCTCTCCCTTTTGGCTGTGTGGCCATCTGCTCACAGAAGGCATCGTCCCACTCCTCCGGTTGGCTTGAGGGTCTATAATATACCCCCACAATGACATCCCTCCTAGTTTTTTCACCCCTGATTTTCACCCAAATACTCTCAAAATGGCTCCTCTGCTGTTTATCTTGTATTTCTTCAGCAGTATAAATGTCCTTAATATATAAAGCTACACCTTCTCCTTTCTTACTCGACCTGTTCCTTTGAAACAGGTTATACCCTCCAATGACAACATTCCAATCATACATCTCATCCCACCATGTTTCAATAAATTAAAAATAGAAAAGGAACACACATCTCCTATCTATTTAACGAAACAGAAGCTAAATCACAATGAATGTTGTAACAACAACAAAAACCCTTTTGGAAACCCATGCAATGTAACAAGAAGCACCCGGTGAGTATGTGAGAAACAAGCAACGCAGTGAGTTGTCTTGAAAAGTCAAGACCCTGAGCCATCATCTTGCCTGGCAGCCTGACTTTGCTCCTTAACACAGCCCAGGTTTTCCACACACCCACGCCCCATGTGGAGCCTGAGCAAATCCTCCCTGGAGGCTCCTCCATTTAAAAATGCACTTGAAACCATCTAATCAACCCAGCATGCAGTTATTCAGTGCTGCCACCCGCTCCGCCGGCCTGGTATGGATGGAGCAGATGGGAGTGGCACTCAACAAAGAAAATGGACAGTTTGTCTTCTGCATGAGCACACTGAAGGTCAGAAAACAGTGGGATGAGAAACTGGCGCCAGATCTTGTGGAGAAATCTGAACACATGGACAGAGAGCCAGGCATCGATCCAGACCCACCCCTCCCGCCCCCCAAGGCACGGGGAGACCTGTGCCCACTTTCATGGATTGTGGAGAAGACTTTCTAGGATCAGGTTATGGGTAAGACTCAGAAGGCACCCAGGAAATGGCTCAACACACTCAGGCCATCGCATCCGGAAGCGTTACTCAACATGGCACCAAGGGGGGTTAAGGGCTGCCATCCTCCCATTTGAAATGCAGGCTGTGTTAGCACTTGGACGAACCCACAACAGTTGAAATTGAGAGCAGAACAGATAATATTATTCATTACCCCTAGTTTAGCATTAAGAGCACTGCACCTCTGGTAATTTATTGATGGCCTATTTAAAGCGGGTGTTAACCTGTTTGTCTTGCATTATAATTGAATTTGGTCTCTAATTTAAGCGAGCGAAATTCCAGGAGTTCATCCTTTGTCAATCAATATGTTCCCCTTCAGTGACCCATCACGAGATAGCTTCATAAAAAATAATGTATTTTGTTTCAATAAATTTAATCACCCTGACAGGCACTCAATTTTATTGGCTGCCTCTCCAGACATCTCTTTGCCAGAGAACAAAGCCACATTCACAATCAATAGTAATTGATTAATCAGCATCCCCCATGAACAAAGGTGCTAATCAGTTTTTGATTAGTTAATCAAACTACACAGCAGGGCTACACACAGGTCCCTTTTCCTTCCACTGCAGCTATACAACATCTGGAGCAACATCTTTTTTAAAAATGGGGAGGCACCCATCTGAAGAGGAAAGGGCAGAGAGATAATTCCTGGGGTGCAGCATGGATCGTTTGGCTTGTGTTCTCAAGAGACAGGCAAGGTGAGTCCGGCTGTAGGTTGCCCACACTTCATCTGTTCTGAATCAATGACCAATAGTCTGGAAAAGGCCCTCAGCATCAGAACACACAATTGCCCTAACCCACAAGAGACCTGCTGCTTCCTTAGAAGTAAATAGTGTGCCTCTCTTTCTCTGTGTTTGTGTTACCCTTGTCCGTTTTGTCCAATAGATTACTGGCTCATCGCTTCTATATTGGCTTATTAACCACTTAGGTTCAGAAAAAAGGTTAAGACCAACACAGAAGAGAGAAGCTGCCATCAGTCAAGACCCAGAGTATCCAACTGCTTGGAGTCACAAGGAGCAGGGAGAAATCAGACCGAGAGTCCCCTCAATTGCTTTGATGCCTCATGAAAGTCATTGGTAAGCCCAGTGTCATGCCAAGAAAATCTGGATTTGCAGCCTGATGTCCCAGAAGGGTCTCAAGCAACCTCTAATGTGTTGCATTTGTGAACTGGGATGGAATTTCAGGCAGCACAAACAGGAGTGGCTCTCTGCTGCTCCTGCTTATTATAGGTGAGGATGGACTACCATAAAACCAACCCAGGTAAACACACAAGCCAGAAAATCAGGATGCTTTCTCCAATGGGAACACATTGTGCAGTATGAAAAAGAAGCTTGCTCAGTCTTCACTGAACACGGCATCATTACAAAACAAAGAAAGGAACGAGCACATGCTATGGTGCCTGGGAGCTGGGACATACCTTTTAAGCTAAGGGGAAAAGGTTTGTCCTTTAATCTGACACAGCTAAAGAAAAGAACACTTGGCTGTCATAGGGCAGCTGGAAGAGCAGGTTTTCACCACATCAGTCATTTATAGAGTAGCCTCTCAGGCAAAGCTACGGCTAACCCTACCTAGGCTGCTGAAAGGACAAAGCAGGCCATCCCCATGGAGACTACCACAAGTGAGGTGAAAGAAAAGGGCAGCTTACAGCCTGCCAAGCTAGGAGGTCCATGGGAAGACTTGTAGATGCCCAGCCCATGATCAACCTCCAGGGCACAAGTACTGTATATACTGTATATACATTTGGTGCAGAATTGGTCTATCGGCTGGTGTGGAGTAAAACAACCGTTGTCCTCCATGGGGAAGTCATGCATGACTGTTTTATTGTCGCTTATACCACATGGTGTGCCAGGCCGGCCACCAGTTAGGGATGGCACTCTGTTCTCCGAGAGGCACCCGTTACTTTCCCAGTGCCAAACTGGCACCAGTAAATGCTTCTCAAGTGTAACCAGATTTCCTCCAAAATGAATTATCTCATTTGAAAAATCATTCCTAGCAATGGAGCTCGCGGCATCCGGCAGCCAACCAGTAATATGGCTCACAGCACTGCCCTCTCCTCCCTGCTCCTCCAGTACAGACGCTTGTTGGGTTTTTCAGGTTGGCAAGCTGTTGGCCCCCACTGTTGCATGGATGGGAAGAGAATACCCCCCGTGTTGGCAAGGGGGCCTGGGATGCTGCGCAATGGGGTGGGTGAGGAGCAGCGTGAATGCAAATGGGGGGCAGGGACGGGGAGGGGGAGTCCCACAGACCAAACCACCACAACGGCCCAAACCCTAATGGCTCAGCCCTTACCTGAGAGGTCCCCAGGCTCCAGTTCTTCGGCAGAATTTGGCAACTGAGTAAAGCCTTACAGGTAAAAAAGCAAACTTGGTTTTTTTTCCAGCATTCCTCAAGGATCAAGAAAACAAAACACTTCACAACATAGGGCACATATTCACAGGGGGAAGCAAACCAAGAGTCCATTCCCGGGACTCTGGTGGGTTCACCAAGGACTCTGGCTTTTGCCTCTTGAAAACCCACCATCCCGAGATTTCTCCATTTGCTCCACAGGGAACACACAAGACATGTGGACATTCACAACCACTCATTCACACCCACATGCAACTTCCTCCCGCACTGGCCCAGGTGACATGGGACTGTTCAAGAAACAAGAGATGCACAGGATCGAGTCACGGACTACAACTTCCAGAATGCCTTAAGCAGCAATTCTGGGAGCTGTACTCCAGAAATGCAGAGCTGCCCATTTCTAGAGAGAAATATTGCCCCAAACCAGGCAACAAATATACGTATGAATATACGTACCCTCCCTGAAGAAACCAACCATTTCCCTGAATTCTGTGTACATGGAAATCCTTTGGCAACGGCCCCTCCCTCGTGCCGCAGAGTTCCCTTGGACTCATCCTTCCAAAAACGACAGCAACAGTACATGGAAGTTGTAAGCTGCGTTCCTCCTCCACCATCACCCCCCACGAGGACAAGCAACAAAACCAAATGAAAAGCCGTTGGAGAAAGATTTAGAAATCTTGAGCAAACTTGAGATTTGAGTCACCTCAAAGCTGGTAATGCAGTTATGCTTTCTGGTCATTGGGGAGGCCCACTTCCAGCTTCGTTCAAAAATTACCTTTCTGGGCAGATGCAGCTTCCTTGTGCTATGAAGTGCTCCCAGGGGGTGGATGGGACCCACCTGGCACCATGAATCCCCCTCCCCCAAGTGACCAGGCCTGCATCAAAGATGCAAAATGGCAAGCGTCCACTTGCTGGCATTGGGATGTTTAGAGGACAATTTGGATGGAAAACATGCTTTTTCAGTTCAACACCCCCAAATGCTCCTGTTTAAAATAATTTTGATAGTAGTAGTAGTAGTAGTAGTAGTAGTAGTAGTAGTAGTAGTAGTAGTAGTAGTAGTAGTAGTAGTAGTAGTAGTAGTAGAAGAGCTAGGGGAAAGAGAACTGCCTGGAAGCTTGGTGGGCAGCTGCCAGGTAAGCACACTCTAGGTCGGACCCAAAATTGTGGGTATCTCGATGAGCTGGTTTCCCTTTTCAAGAGGTTGTGCCAGTAAAACTCCCACTGCTGCCATGTCAACCTTCTGTGGATGGCAGGGGGCTCTGGAGCAAATGGGCCAATTGGACCCCGTTAACTCACAAGAGGTTCCCCCCCTCTCTCTATGGTGACTGGAGGCTCTCCTACTGCCCTGGGTCTGTACTTGCATCATCTCTCACTGCAGGCAGCTGGCCTGGGCGGATGGGAGTTGCAGCCCAAGGAAGTGTGGATGGCCAGAAGTGGCCCACCCCCTGCTTCAGCTCCTTCACAGGCTATGCTCACTGCACAGAGATGCCCAGTTCCAAGGGAAACTATGGGGAAAAGCCACCCCAACCTTGAGTAGCTCTCCTCCTCCTCCTCCCCCTCCCTGCTTATGAACATAATTCTTTGGTTCATCAGAACCTGGAATTGATCTCCTGCTTTATTATCTTTGCAGATGGGACGTCAGGACAATGTCCCACATTAAACTCACAGGAATGTCATAAGATGACTAATCAAAACAAAACAGTCGTTGGGGCTGATCCACTGGGAATTCCTCAAGTACTTCCCCTGAAATAACTTGGCCGCTCACGAACTGGGGTGTAGATACACACTAGGTTTCCAGTGCCTGTCCTGGTGACGCGGGTTGGGCCAACAGCAGAGCGCACCCAGGGGGGCAGAAGGAGCTTGGATCCAAAAAACCATAGAATCATAGAGTTGGAAGGGACTTCAAGGGCCATCCAGTCCAACCCCCTGCCAAATATCTGTGCTCTGGGTAAGGGCCTTCTCCTCAATCTTTCTGACATCTAGAGACTAGTGCTGGCTTGCGACTGGCTTGCACCTGGCTCCCACCTCACACATCCTGCAGAATCTAGTGGGTGTATTACACAGTGTCGAGATAAATATTCCAGGCTAGTAGTAAAGAAAATGCTCCCTTGAAACCACTTTGCCAATCCAGAAAATTCCACATCCAGGACCACCTTTATTGGAAGATGGCAGCTGTCAAATCTCAACATCAAAATGATGTGGAACAATTCTACTTTTATCAGGAGAGGGCCTTCTCTGTGGCTGCTCCCAGACTTTGGAACTCCCTCCCACTGGACACCAGGCTGAACCTGTCTTTGCAAAGACCTTTCTCTTTAGGGAAGACTATCCTTTAAATGAGTGGCTGCTTGCATCAGGTTTTAAACAGATGGCTGTGCCTGGCTGCTTTGAAAGTGCTTTTGGTGTGGCTTTTGTTTCTGTTTGGCCCTTCTTAGTATTTGGATACTTGATTTAACTATTGTCTTTTAATTGTTTTAAGGCACCTTGGGTTCTTTTAAAGTGGAAAGACAGGTAAGAACTACTACTACTACTACTACTACTACTACTACTACTACTACATACTACATACATACATACATACATACATAATGTGTTGATATTTAACAGATATGTTAGATTTTTGTTAAAACGCATGTGATATCAATGTTTTGGAATAACAACCATTATTATTATCATCAACAATATCATCTACTTGAAATAGATTTTTCCAAGGTTTTTTTCCATTTCACTTGAAGAAAACGTTTTCTTGGAAGTTAAAAAAGGTCTCAACCCTGCCTTTTTCATGATGCAAGGCCCCTTGATTATCTCGTCTCCACTCTATTCTCTCCAGAAGCAAATGGAACAGTTCTACGATTCCATTTCTCTCGCTCCTGCTTGGCAAACTTAAAAATGTCAAAGAATGGCATTAAAAAAATAGTCAACAGGCATCTAAAACATGCTGCAAATTATACCTTGGGTTTTTGTGTTCCATTCTTATTAGTCCAACTATTAAAAGACTTTATTTTTCATTTCCAAAGAGAAAGCCTCACTCTCCTTGCCATTTTCCTGAATAAATTAGATTTAAGTTCCCAACCGCTCTCAATTGTTTTGTCACTTGGAATTAGAGGAGTTGGATTCAGCTCAGCAAGAATGACAATTGGGCGAACATGTGTACCCTGGTGGGTCTCCTTCCTTCCTTCACCCAACTGAACAAAAAAACCATGCCTGCTGTTTGCCAGGTGGGCCTTCTGGGTAGTTGGGCACGGCAGAGGGAAACCTAGTCCAGGCTTCTAGTCTTAAGATTAAGGCACCTTGCCTTGCAGGCAAATGACCTTTTGTGCCAGCAAATTGGAGCCAACGTATAGCAACTCTGTTGGAGCTCCCAAGGTACTGCAAGTGAAATATTTAAGGAGTGGTTCTATCAGCAACATCGCCCTTTCCATGAGTTTCCATGGCAGAGCGGAAATTTGACTCCACCCTCCCCCAGTCCCAGTCTGTCACTCTATCCACTGCACCACATTGCTTAGGGCAGGATCACCGACATACGGCAAGTTGTAACAAGCACAAGCCTTGATCATTTCCATGGCTTTGCTCTCAGTATATTTCCAGTGGCATCAAATCTTTCCCTAACTGCCAGCACTCTTTGATTCTTTTGCAATTCTTCTCTTGTAAATGAAAATCTTTTATCTTCTATATTTTTAAAAGCTTTATGTGAGTGCTACTGTTTTATTGCTCCATTTTATCAGCTTGCAGGACTCTTTTTGCGTTGAGAAAGGCTGTAAATATATTTGATTTCCAAATTCATTTTATTTTATTTTTTTAAAAAATACTCCCTGGCTCTCTTCTTATATCCCATCCCTAGCAACTGTCCCACACAAAATCTGCTTTATCAGCTTTGAGGTGATAAAGGTTCCCCACTCCTTCCTTGGCGAGGTTTCTCAGTTTATTCATTTTTAAAATGTCAGAATGGCCAACATCCAATCACCACAGTGATCTGCTGTTGAAAAGGTGAGGTTTTAGGAATGCTTGTGAAACTGAACACCTGTATTTCTAAATCCCATTAGAATCAATCAGTCAACCAATGGGACTCCTTCTTGTGAGTGTGCACCAACATTGTGCCAGGTCAACCCTTAAATGCATCCATTTTTAAAGGTGGTATGACTTTTTGATCTAGATTAACTTTTTGAACAGGAGCCCCCTCTGGGAAGATGGGCGGAGACAAATCCAAATAAATAAATAAAACCCATGGCACAGTAGTTAAATGCCCGTACTGCAGGTAAAACTGTGTTCACGACCTGGGGTTCAATCCCAGGTAGTGGGGTCATGGTCGACTCAGCCTTCCATCCTTCCAAGGTTGGTAAAATGATTACCCAGCTTGCTGGGGGGAGGGGGGAGTGTGTAGCCTGCATACTGCAATTAAAAACTGTAAACCGCCCAGAGACTACTTGACGTGGTATGGGGTGGTATATATCGTAAGAAGAACACTTTAACTAACTAACTAACTAACTAACTAACTAAGCAAGCTGGGGAAAGGGTCCTATGCTTCTGCTGAAGGTTCCAACCATGTGTGTTGGTGACACACACACACACACACACACACACTTCTCCTTGAAGCAAAGGGAACTTCCAAAAGGATGTTTCCGTACCTAACATGGCCATATAACATGGTTTCCCTACGTGGAATACAAGCCACCATAAATGCTTCCCTCTTGGGGTGCTGCTGCTGGTGATTATAGATGACACTCCCAGGGCTTGAGAAAACTACCTTTGCAGGACTACACACCCCAGAACTCCCAAACTTTCACGACAACCACCCCTGGTGGACGCCAGACGCTCATTTCCAGGAGCTGCAGCCCCCCCCCCCAAAGTAACCCTCCTAAGGTTTGGGAATCATGCTAGGAAGTAGCAGAGAGCAGGTCAGTTCGTTTCCCATCTCTGCCAAGGGTGTCACTGAGACATCGTAGATCTGATCTCAACAGGCACCTGCTCTCTTCCTCACAAGCAGGCGGGGCCCCCAAAGAAACCCTTCTTGCCTGGCTTTCAAGGAATGGATCGAGAGGCAGCCCAGGCAATTGGGGGACGCTGGCTTCTTTCAGAAAGGACCACTCCGCCCTCCAAAGGAAAGCCAAGCGAAGCGACGTGCAGGCATGGCACGGGCCACCACCCCTGACTCTGGGGCCTGTGTAGCTCCCCTGCTTGCTCTCCTGATCTAGGGAGTAGATTTCTTTTCTTTTCTTTTTGAAAAGGAGGTCTGCAGGGTGTGGCAAGAGTTGAAAGAGGGAAGAGGACACAGGGACAGAGCATGGAAGCACAGCCAGGGCCGGAGCCTGCCTCTCCACTGGGAACATGCTGGTGCTAGAATCCTGATAATGGATGCTGAAGACTGGGAGCTGGGAAGGTCTCAGCTCTGAGGCGGTTGAAGGGTTAAATATTCATGCTTTAACTGTGTCCATGCATAGCTGCTGCTGCTAAGTCTCAAAGTGGGAGGAAAGGAACAGCGGGCAGTTGCTAGAGGTTTTCATGCACACAAGGCCATCTCAACTCCCCTCCAACCCCTCTTGCTTTCAACAAAAAGGAAAGCAACATATGGGCTAAACTGGCAAATATAAAATTGTTTCCCACCAGCTCCAGGGACCACGCCCACCTAAGTGCGTCCCACAGCACACCTGGTCTCTGGAGCCTCTAAAGTAGTGAGTGCCGGGCTCTCCTCGCCTTGTGTTTGTTTTTTTGTCCCCACCGCCCCTTTGGAAGCGCTTTTACATGACCCCTAAGATCCGCTGGCTACTTAAATTCGGACCAGAGATCTTGGGGGTTCCTCGCTCTTCCTGTGTTCCCACCCCCTCCACACTTCCTTGCTCCTGTCTGCATGAGGGGAGGGAGAAAAAAAGGGAGAAAAAACACAGGCTCACCTCTGTCTCCCAGTGGAAGCCTCCCCCAGCCCCACTGTCGTCATGATTCCTATCTCTTAAAGGGGCGGCGGGGACAAAAAAACAAACACAAGGCGAGGAGAGCTCGGCACTCACTACCTTACATCCGCATCAGAAATTTTTCAGCTCCGGAGACCAGATACTTGAAAACTGCACTGGGACGCACTTAGGTGGGCGTGGTCGCACTTAATGTTTTGTAAACTCCGGAGCTGGTGGGGAAACAATTTTAAGCTCCAGATCTGGGAGCCATTTGCCGCGGATTTTAGGGGTCGTGTGAAAAGGCCCTAAGAGATAGGAATCATGACGAGGACGGGGCTCGGGGCGGCTTCCACCGGCAGAAGGAGGTGAGCCTGAGTTTTTTCTCCCTCCCCTCACGCAGACAGGAGCAAGGAAATGCGGAGGGGGTGGGAACATAGGAAGAGCGACGAACCCCCAAGATCTCTGTTCCGAATTTAAGTGGCCAGTGGATCTTAGGGGTCGTGTAAAAACGCCCATAGACTCTGAAAAATTAAACAGAGCGCTGAAGCACCTCCCATGACTGAGGCATGGCCCATGTTCTCCCACAAACCTCCCACTGCCCTGGTGTCCCAGCCCTTTGCATTTTCACTGGGAATCTTTCCTGGAGGAAGTCCTGCCTAGCCCCCCGCCCCCAGGCTTTGACCATGCCCCCTCATGCAGATCCGCACCATCCACAGACATGCTCGCTCTCATTGGGACACTGTTCGGAACAAAATGGCCAACACAAGGAACAGTGACTTAACATTATAACACAACTCTTGGCAATGCAAGCTTAGGGAAGAAAAGTCCGGAGGCTTTAATTGAGAAAGAACCCATCTCATAAAGCTAGGATATTTTTAAGGCAGGAAGAAAGCATCTCATTGCTCACCTTGTAGCCAAATTAAAATGCTCAAGGCATCCACCTTGGGTCACGGGGGCTGCCTGTAATCAACAGCTGGCTCATTTCCAGAATTTATGCAAAAGTAATTCTTCCAAACACACTTTGGCTGCTTTGATTTGCACATTTTGAAATGCTGGGGGAAGGAACTCCTCATCTGTGTGGCTTTTAGACTTTGGAGGGTGACATCTTTACAGCACCCTTTCTAAAGGCATTTCAGTGGCCAAACACTTCATGGGATGAAACGGAGGACTTTCTTCACACCAATGGATGGGCAGAGCTTTAGACCCACGGCTGCTGAATTTGTACTAATGATGAGAGATATACATACAACATTTGAGCCTCAGTTCTGCCCAGACAAACAAGCCAAAAAAGGCCCTACTGTGCTTAAATATATGTCCATAGTTTAGACAGGTTGTTCTTGATCCTAGTTGTGGTTGCGTGCAATCCATCCCATTACAACTGTTCTGCTGGGCCCTGGTACACGCTGAGGTCAATGGCAGAAGTGCGTGAATCATTCTGGCTCTGCTGTTCCACTCTGTGGTAAGCAATCGTGTATCCGTGGCCAAATGGTAAATGTATCACACCATCTGCTACAAATCCTGGCACATTATTTTTAAGAGGTCAGAAATCATGCCAAAGATGCTTTCCATGGATGAAGAATTTCAGACCATGATGAATTCTGAAGATGCTTAAAGACCTTAGTGATCATGCCAAATGCCTGAGTGTGTGGCAACCAGGGATGCAAATGCTGTATTTTAAGAGAATTCAACCAGTAGGTAGCTAAGCATTTACATGTTACACCCTCCATCTCCTGGCATGGCAGAAATATATTCTTGTCAGTGGTGCTCAGTGCATGGAAGTACACAGCACAGAATTACAATGCACTTAAAGAGATTCCAAATACCTCCGACGAGCCTCTAATCTGGTTTGTCTTGTCACCTCCCTTGCTTCAGCAATGGGTGAAAATTTGAAAATGATACACAAGGGAGACAAATAATTGAGGCTGTATGTGGTTTGAGAGGACACTTGGCTTTTCGTGCACTGCAGCACCTCAATGGTGTTCAACCAGGGATTTCCACCAAGGGTGTCATCTAGCATACGCAGGAACAGTGCTCCTGTTCTGTATATGGCTTATCACACTTCCTTTCCTCCAAAATAGACGCTTGAGGAAAAAGAAACAACACAGCACTTGTTTTAGTGGAGGGAAAAATAATCCTCAGAACCAGTATGGTCAGTAAAAAATAAATTTTTAAAAAATGTGTGGCTCACCTCAGATATGAGCCTTCTTCTTGAGCAGAATATTTCCAGAGACCAAAACCATCACTGCTGGAAGTTTTTCTGCAGTCTCCCCATGGACACTTGCAGCTTCATCCAGCAGTGTCTGGTGGTTCCCCCTTTCTATCAGGCCTCCCAAAAGATGAGGTCCTTCTTTGTTAGGTACCAGCCCAGAGCACACATGGGACTTGCTGAAATAATTGTGAAATGAGAGTGTCAATGAAAGACCCAGAACATTCCATGGAAGTGGAAGGTAAGTTGGAAAGTAGGGGCTCAAGTAGGGAAAGATCTCAAGCAAGGACCCCAAGGCATCAAAAGTGCTTGAATTCTGGTGGAATCCAGTCACACTCTTCTGGAACTGTCAATGCTTTCAACTACCATGGGTGATCATAAGGGTAGAAATCTTTACCAGTACTTAAAAAAAAGATTTTGGGAACAGCCGCTATAGAGCACACTGAAAGGGGAACTACATATAAAGGAAGCTTCTAAGAGTGAGGCCTTCTCCTCACCCTGCTTGGTCACAAATTATAAGAAGTCCTACCAAACCCGCTCAGAGTTCTTAAGGGTTGCATTAAAAATAGTCTTTTCTTCCATTCATGGTGGTCATCCCACGAGAGATCCCATGAGAGATCAAGATGGATGTGCTTCAAGTTGCACCCTCAGCAGTAAAAGCAGCGAGTCCTATTACAACTTAATCACTGCCATTTTCTGGGTATCCGTGTATTAGTGTCAATTCACCAAGTGTTTTTTTAAAAATCACCCTGGATTTTAGCCACAGATACTGGACCACACTCCAAAAAACAGGCTGCAGGGACAACTCTCCAACTTTTTGCTGCCGAGGCACTAACGGAACCAGTGGCTTGCTCCTCTCCTCTGCCCATCAGCAGGGAGCTCATCTTAGTTAGCCTGCTCATGGAAGACTTATGTGTGACCTAGAGGCTCCTCTGTGCAACCATCTTGGAATACTCCACATCTTGTGCCGCTCAGGAGTACCGGGACTTGATTCACCTGAGATGTAAATGTAAGACTGGGTTCAAAGGCCACACAGCTTTTGAAAGCTGTCTCTTGCTGATGGTTGTAGGGGTCATTGAATGGTGCCTTTCACTCAGCTCTGGCCAGATGCTTTTTTGCCAGCTGTGAGGGGACTGCAGGACACCCCCGCCTCCCAGCCTGCAACCACGGAAGGCTAAATCCAAATCTGGAGTGACCGATGAGAGATTGGTGGGCCACCGGAAACATGGTTCTACCTCCCCATGGCCACCACCACTGGGTTCTCTCTCCCACCCCCCCCTCCCAGCCCACCTCCCTGTTTCCTTCCCGGCTTGCCTTGCCTTTGCCACTCAGCATCAGCTGAGAGAAAAGATAAACAGGAATGCAATACCAACCGTGAACTGCTGGTTCTGTTGTCGCCGTTGTGTCTACACGCGGGAACAGAGGTTTTTTTTGAGGAAAGGAAGAAACAGGAGGAACAGCATGCAAAAAAAGGGAGATGGAAAAAATGGAACAGATAATATATGAGCAAGCTTTCAAAGAACATTGTGTGACAAGCAATAATAAAATGAAAGGCAAAAAGCATTTGAAGTGAGTTGCACTGTTTTTATTAAAGAGACATGCCTTAAAGCTTGACAGCTGTGTGCCTGGGGGGAGGGCACTCGGGGGGGGGGGCAGCGGGCAAGAGCAGGGCCTTGTTTGCTTTGGTTCTGGAGGTTTGCCAACAGTGATGCTTTTCCAGTGGTCAAGAGTTAGGGAGGCATGCAAAGTGGGGAGAAACACCAGAGCCACCTGCTCCGCAGGAAAAGGCTCCCAAGGTGGGGGGGGCGAGGGCAAGACAGCCGTGGGGTCCCGGAAGATGCGCCCGCAACATTCAAACATTGCCTTTGCCAAACACAACCTCCTCCAAAGCTTGGCTGGCAGAGAAGTTGAGGCATTGGGGGCGGCCAGGCTCCCTCCCCCCTCTTCCATGTCATGTGCAGGGCCCCGGTGGATGTCCACTCCGTTCCAGGGAAGGAATGCCAAGGACAGGAAGGCGTGGGAAGGAATGCGCACCGGCCGGGCGGCATTCGCGCTGAAGGAGAGGTTTCCCAGGGAAAGAGAGAAAGCCCCCACCGGCAGCAAGCCATGCAAAGTTGGTTAAAAAGGACAACAACGGGACTGCACTCCACCTCTGCAGAAACACGAGGCATGGGCCTCTGCAGATATGGGGAGCCCTAAATTAGGGCTCCCCATATCTGTGGGAGAGGGGTTACAACATCCTGCAGATACCAAAAAACCCAGATAATAGTAAACAGGTTTTTAAAAAATCCCAGAGGGCACCAAAGACCATCTTAAACAATAAGTATCCATAGCATCTGGCTCTCTCTAGTGGTCATGTCTGGTAATACATGTGAAAATAGTTTTTCTGGATTTTTTTTCTGTTAGCATTAGACATGGGCACGACTCGGCCAAATTGTCGTTTCCGTTTTCGGTTGTCGTTTCTGTTTCGTAATGGAAACGGTAACAATAACTGAGCCGTCAGAACTCGAACTCGAACCGACAAAAGAAAAATTTGGTTGGGTTTTTTGTTGTCGTTCATGGCATCGCCGCGATCGCGCAATGCCATTGGCAAGCAAGCAGCACAGAAAAAAAGTTTTTAAAAAAAAAAAACCCGACTCCAGGCCAAAAAAGCAGGCGAACATAGGCCTGCCTGAGGACACCTACCTGAGGGGTGGTTTCTGGGGGGGGGGGTCCCCGGCCTCCCCCCCTCTCCTGTCCTGGGCTGCTTGCACCAGGCTGGGGGGGGGGTCATCCTCGTCGTCTCCAGACAAGTCCATGCCATGCGGTGTGTGTGTGGGGGGGAAATCCAAAATGGCGACCACAATATTTATTTTTAAATCGTGGTCCAAAAACCCACCAAAGCACAACAGAAACATATGAAAATTAGGTATTTTAAATGCCTAACTTTTATAGTAGCAGCAGTGGGTTTTTTATAGCAATAAAAGGTTGCACTGATTTTATTTTATTTTATTTTATTTTTTTTTTTTAGACCTGCCCATGTGGGCTGGGCATGGGATGGGACCATGCAATTTTTTTGAACCATTCCACCAATGGCATGGCCAGGTTTTGACTGACACTTCTGGATGTCGCCTGCCCGCCCGCATCGCCACCCGCCACCGGCCACCCGCTCGCCCACCCGCGCCTCCCCCCTGCCGCTGTCGCCGCCTGCCCGCACCTCCCCGCCCGCCGCCGGCCCCCCCGCCCCGCCCGCCGACTAGGGCGCAAAATAGGGGGTGCAATGTGATTTCGCCTTTAGTCTCTTATCGGGGAGAGTCTTCTCTTACTCTCCAGTCCCAAAGATATGCTGGAACATGGAAACTGTGGAAATCAGCTCGGCCCAGGTCTGTGTTAAGGATCTGTCTCCCCCACCCCTCCCGCGGTTTGGAAGCCTTGCTCTCCAAACGTAAACCAAGCCCAGAGGGACGAACTACCCGCCCTGGGTATGGAGTAACTAACTGCGCATGCAACAAGAAGTTGGGGAGTGTTCCTGTTGTGGGACTTCAGCCCCCAGAATTCTGAAACCTGGAAAAGGAAGGATCCCAAACTGGGCTGTGTGCAGGGGAGGGGGAGGGGGAGGGGTGGGTGTGAGGGACGGTGCGGCAAAGAGGGGTCCCCGGGACACTTCCTGATCCACAGACACATACAGAGTCCCAGTTCAGCTCCGCACCGACTGGACTACACAGCCGGGGGAGCAGGTGGATGACACGCTTGTGGGTCACATTTCCCCCTCGTAAGCGCTGGCAGCGGTGAAGAGGCGCCGCGATTACATCCCGCAGAGCCCGGACTATGTTGCCTTGATCTCTCTCTCTCTCTCTCTCTCTCTCTCTCACACACACACACACACACACACACACACACACACACACACACCTTGGCAGAGGGACAACGCCGAAGGCACAGACCCGCACAGAACTCGGAGGAGGGGACGCCAAATGCGCATGCAGCGGGCAGACGCGCGCGGCACGGCATGAGTGCCAGCTGAGTTCAAGAGGCTTGCTGCGAGCACATTTTGAAATGGATTGGAGGCAATGAGCAGCGGCGGGTTAAAATAAAGAAGTAAAACCCCCATCGCTCTTTTAATCTCCTGGCCGGGGATCATTTACAGAAGGCGAGCGTGGGAATTGGAAAGAGTGGGTTCCGTGGTGGGAAGCAGTAGAGAGGAAGAAAAAGGCCCGTTTCTCCTCCTGACTCTCCCCACCCCCCACCCCGAAGGACTGTATGTGTCTGGTGGATCAGGAAGCGCTCCGGGAATAAAAGGTGCCACCTCCCTTCGTCTCTCCAGGAAGGAAGGCGCGCTTCTCCCGCCACCTCAGAGCTCCTTAAAAGAGGACCAAGCGCTAGAGTCCCAGATCCAGGGACTGCAAGGGTTCTCCCCCTTCCTCCAGGCTACCAGCCTGCCTGCCCACCTAGCACTGGCCCTGATTGCCGGACGCCCCCATGCTCCCTGGGACGTCAAATCGCGCTAAATCACGGTGGAAACGACAAACGGAAACGACAAATTATCGCGACAAACGGAAATGACCCGAAACGGACCTGTCCCGACAAACGACAACTCGAAAAGTAATTTTTTCTGGTCGTGCCCATCTCTAGTTAGCATTTCTAATATTTTCAGATAGTGGGTAAGTGAAATTGCGGACATGGGTGGATCTTACTGTATTTGCATTCTGCTGGTTTCTCATTGCCAGGAATGAAGCATGCAAAACGGAACACCCCTGGAGTATTTCATCACCAGCTCTCATTTGCTTTGGGCCACAAGCATGGGATCAAAAAAATCAAAGCAGTGCTACTGCAGCCAGATGGGCCTCGAGGTGTTGCGAAGGGAGGGGACATTGAGACTCTCCCATAAAGGCAATGGATGTGCTTGCTGCACTGTTCACTGGAAACAGGGGAGGTGTTAGTTAAGCGCTCCTGAGATTGCACGCAACCTCTTTGAGCATTGCTGCATCCTCTGCCCCCGTCAGATTCCCTCTCTCCCTGGGAATAACTTCACCTGTGTTGGTGACACTGCGGTTAAAAAGCTTCCAGGATCCACAATTTAATTTTGAATAGGACACAGAGGATTTCCGGTTTGTTTTTCCATTTCTTCTCTTTGAGACAGAAAACTGGCCCCTGGACCTTCCAAAGTTGCCCATGGCTGATGCCACCCAGAGCCAGATCAGCGGCATCCTCCATGCCACAGACCTCTGGAGAGCAGGCGACTTTCTCTTCCAATTTCCCAAGCCTCAGAATTGCCACCCTGATTTGTAGAAAGAGAGTACCCCCAACGAGGAGCCGGGTTCAAATCTTTTGGCACACTGCCCTCAAACACTTGGATCCCTCCTACTGGCCTGAACATGGGAATGACCGCTGCTGCCTAGCTCAATAGCTGGTGAGCTGGGGAATCCGCCATCGTCCTGATGTTTGGCAAGCAGAACAGGCAAGTTTTCTTCTGAGCGGTTCACAAGGCCAGGAACTTGAGCCCCGGCACAGCGTTGTGGCAGCCAGGCGGTCGGTTTAAGTACATTTGGCCAAGACAGCAGAGGGAAATTCCATGGGGCCGTTTCCCCCTATGGATGAAGCGAGACAATTCACTTTGGGTTTGGCACAGGCAATGTTTAAATGAACCAAAGCACACCATTACAAGAGGCTCTGCAAAGCAGACATTAATGCTCAGAAATGATCCTAGGACTTAAGACTTGATGATTAGCACAGAGGTCAGTCCATGGAGGTGTTTCTCCACATTGGTCATGCCATCCTCTGAAGGCAGAGGCAGCTCAACTTCCCACTTGAGAAGAAACCCTTGTCCCCACCCCCCACCCCACTCAGACAGAGGATAATGTACCCGTTAACTTTCCAACGCAATGGGGTAAGGCAACGTAAATAAATACATGTTCATAACCCACATGGGATACACACACAATACTCACAGAAGGGCACATTTTAAATTACTGATAGGGGGAACCACCCACAAGCCTGCACAGTTGCAGTAAGCACTTTGATCAAGATTTAGAAGACAGTGCTGCTCCGAGGACATCTCTGATCTTCTGTTCAGACAGACAGCTCCCCTACTAGTCATCAGTTCATGGGCATCAAGCTTTTCCTTTCATGCTGGGAGCCTGGGTGTGGTTGCAGCACCAAAGCTGCCCAGGAGAAGCTCAGAGCAAGAGCACAGGGTCACCCACACCGCTAGGTGTGTGTGAGGGTGGGCAGGGGTGAGGTGGCAGGAGAGAGGGGATGGTACAATCACTTTAGAAATTTCACACCATAACCCCCAGAATGGCCTGTTTCTTGGGGGTACAGAGGGCATAGAGGGCAGGGCAGGTGCCTGGTTCAATTTTATGCAAACGCTCAGTTCGCAATGTGGCTGTGTGCTGGAGCCAGGGCCTCTGCTCATGCGCTGGAAAAAGAGGATTAGTCAAAAGACCACCACTCGGTTATATGGACAGTGCAGCTCGCTTTTCCCCATCCAGGGACAGAGATCAGCAGGGCACGGACAAAAAACGGAAACACAAAGTTCTCAAGCAGTTAAGGGTGAACAAATATTCGAAAGTCAAACAACACCATGTTAAAAGCTTCAGCTGGAATGGCAAAGTTATGATTAGCAAATGGGCTGTGATGATCGCAACGGGAAAACAAAGCAGTTAATGGTTAAAGGGTGCCCCCCTCCAAGTCCCACTGACTCTAACCTGCTCCTCCTAAAGCATCTCCCCCCACCCAGTTTAGCATTGGTGTTTGGGAGCATGAGTGTGGCAGCTGGGTGTGGGGTGTGGGATGAGTTTGGAACATGTTCTTAAGGCACTTCACAGTGATGCCCTGGAAGGAATGGCAAAAGATAATAGACACAAAAGCTACCCCCCCCCAAAAAAAACTACAAATTCCAGAAAAGAGAACAAATAAAGCACCTGCTCCAGCCTGTCTGGAAAGGATGCTCAGGAACAGATCAAAAATGCAGGTTACTTACCTGTAAGTTAAGTTCTTCGAGTGGACCTCTGTGAATCCACACAATGGGTCTTCGCGCCTGTGCGCTTGAGTTCCCGGTCGTTCCAAGCTTAAGGCTTACAAGCCCCTCCCCTCCGTGCGCATGCTCACCCATCTCCCGCCTTGCTGACTCAGTTCCCCTCTGACCCTTAGAGAGTACAACGAGCCATGACGGAGAGAGGGGAGGCGGGTGGGTGGTGTGGATTCACAGAGGTCCACTCGAAGAACTTAACTTACAGGTAAGTAACCTGCATTTCTTCTTCATGGACTCTGTGAATCCACACAATGGGTGACTGGCAAGCTGACTTACCAGTGGAGGGTAGTCATGATAGCACAGTTGTCAAAACTGCTTTGACAAATGCGGCTGATCTCTGCGTCCTGACGTCTAGTTTGTAGTGCTTCAGGAACGTAGACGGTCGAGACCAGGTAGCCGCTTTACATATGTCTTCCAAGGGCACTCCTTTTAGGAAAGCAGTGGAGGAGGCTACTGCTCTTGTAGAGTTTGCCCGAGGCGTGACAGGTTCTGATAAAGAGCTTGTGTGTCTTTCTAACAGAAGCTGTCCTGGCTGTATAGAAGAGGAGCGCTCTTTTGACGTCGAGGGAGTGGAGCTTCCTCTCGAGGTGAGTACTTGGGTTTGGGAAGAAGGTTGGTAGAATAAGTGGCTGAGACACGTGGAACGAGGACACTATCTTTGGTAAGAAAGAGATGTCCCGACGCAGTTCCACTCTATCATGGTGGAACTTGAGGAATGGTGGGTCCGCTCTGAGCGCAGTGAGCTCTGAAGCTCGTCTGGCTGATGTGATTGCCACTAGGAATGCTGTTTTTAAGGTAAGTAAAGAGATGCGGTAGCCATAGGTTCAAATGGCGGCTTAGTTAGACAGTCCAGTACCATGGAGAGAGACCATTGTGGTGCCAGGGCTCTGTGTTGTGGTTCGCGATGCCTCTTAGGAACCTCTTAAGTTTAGGATGTGTAAACAAAGCTGCAGCCCCAGACTCAGGCGGCTGATGAGCTACGATGGCTGCAGTGTAGACTCTTAGGGTAGATAGGGACAGTCCTCTGTTGAAGAGTAAGAGGAGGAATTCCAGGAGGACCTGGATGTTGGTTGGACTCAAGCAGGGGTCCTCAACCTAAGGCCCGGGGCTGGATGCGGCCCCCAAGGCCCTGAATCCGCCCCTGGGACCAACTGCAGACACCCCCCCACCTACCCCCTGCTTCGCAAGCAAGCCAGCCTCCGCAGCTGCTTCTATTGCTGAGGTGGGCTATAGAAGCAGCTGAGGTGGGCTATAGAAGCAGATGATCAGCATGCTAGCTAGTGGGACAGTTCAAAGTGGGAGGGCCACGGCAAGGTCTCCCGCTCCCCACCCGCCGCCCAGATGGTCAAGGCACTGGCTGCAGCCAAGCAGGGCAATTTAAAATGTCGGCTTTTTTTTTTTTTGTTTTGGACTGTGGTCCGGCTCCCAGTGGTGTCTGGGGGGTAGTGGACCGGCCCTCTGTTTGAAAACTTTGAGGACCCCTGGACTCAAGGGTTGAGAGTTGGCACGAGTGAAGTGTAGGAAAGATGCCCATTTATGTGCATATAGGGTATTAGTAGACTTTTTCCTGGAGCTTGTGAGTACTTCTGCAATTGTTAGCGGATGTACCATGCCGTTAGGTGGAGAGTCAGGACGTCTGGGTGCCTGACTTGGCCCTGGTGTTGCGTGAGGACATCGGGCGTTGATGTCAGCCTGACGGAGTCGATCGCCATTGTTTGCAGGACTGGAAACCATGGCTGTCTTGGCCACCACGGGGCCAGAAGTATGACATGGGCTCCGTGGTGTCTGATCTTCATCAGTGTCCTCTGATGAAGGGAATGAATAAAGGAGGCCGGCTGGCCACCTGGTGGCAAAGGCATCTCCCTGTGAGTGTTTGCCGATTTCTGCTCTGGAACAGTACAAGCTGCACTTTGCGTTGGCTTGAGATGTAAACATGTCCATGGTCGGGGTTCCCCATCTGGTACAGAAGATTCGGAACACTGCTTCTGATAGGCTCCACTTGTGTTTGTCGTGTGTGAGGCGGCTCAGTTTGTCTGCAGCGACGTTGTTGCATGACGCAATGTATATGGCTATTGGGTGAATGTCCTTGGCTATGCACCATCTCCAAAGTTTGAGGGGTGAGGTGCAGGAGAGATTTTGAGTGAGTGCCTCCTTGCTTGTTCAAGTAATAAAGTGCTGTGGTATTGTCTGTTATTACTTGGACCATCTGGTGGGCAAGGAGGAGCTCGAATGCCTTGAGGGCTTTGAGAATGGCAAGGAGTTCCAGATAGTTGATATGATGAACTCGCTCCTTGAGTGTCCACCTGTGATGGATCGACAGGTGGTTGCAAGTGGCACCCCATCCCATGGTACTGGCGTCCGTCGTTACCTGAATGGACGGGTAACGCTGTTTGAAGGGCCTTCCCACTCTGAGATTGTGGGAGGACTTCCACCACTTTAGGCTGGTGAGGAGAGAGGAGGTAACTCTGAGCTGTTTGGATGGGTTGTCACAGTGAGGTCGAAACCTGGCTAGAAGCCATGCCTGCAATGGTCTCATGCGGAGTCTGGCATGTGGTATGATAGCTGTAGTGGAGGCCATCAGGCCTAGTAAGTGTTGGGCCTGGTGAGCAGATACCTTGTTGGAGCTCTGAAATGGGTGCAGAGCCTGTTTGATTTTTACTGGGCGATCCAGTGCTAAGTATGCCCTTGCTTTTAAAGCATCCAGAAGTGCTCCTATGTACTGCACTGCCTGGCAGGGTAGGACGTTGGACTTCTTTTCGTTGAGACGAAGTCCCAGGGATGTTAGGAGTCGGATGGTGAGGTCTCGATCCTTCTCTGCCTTTTGTTTTGTAGGTGCTACCAGGAGCCAATCATCTAAATATGGGAAGATGTGGACTCCCTGGAGCCTGAGGAAGGCCGCCACCGGTGCCATGCACTTTGTAAACACCTGCGGGGCGGAGGAGAAACCAAAGGGCAGGGCTTTGAACTGGTAAGTTGAGCCTCCTATCCGGAAGCGGAGGTATTTCCGGTCTTGAGGGGCTATGGAGATGTGAAAATAAGTGTCCTGTAAATCCAGGATGATGAACCAGTCTCCTTGTTGTAGCATGGGGATTATGGTGTCTAGTGTGGACATGCGGAACTTCTTTTTTCGAATGAAGGTGTTTAGTGTTCGAAGGTCCAGAATGGTCCGAATGCCCTCGTCTTTTTTGGGTTTTGTAAAGTATCGAGAGTAGAAGCCTAATCGATTTTCTGATGGCACTAGCTCTATAGCTTCCTTCTTTAATAGAGCAGCTACTTCGTCTCTGAGGGTATTTGTACACGACCCCTAAACTCCGCCACAAATGGCTCCAAGCTCCGGAGCTTAAAATTGTTTCCCCACCAGCTCCGGAGTTTACAGATAATTAAGTGCGACCACGCCCACCTAAGCGCGTACCAGTGCACTTTTAAGGTACCTGCTCTCCGGAGGTGAAAATTCCTGATGTGAATATAATGTAGTGACTGCCGGGCTCTCCTTGCTTCTCTTTGTTCTTTTTGTTCTTTTTTTGCCCCCCACCCCTTTAAGAGATCTGAATGCAGTGCCGGGATGGCAGAACGGAGGTGAGCGGCATTCTTTTCTTCCTTTTTTTCTCCCTCCCCTCACACATCCAGCAGCCAGGAGTGCGGAGGGGGTGGGAACGCAGGAACAGCGACAAACACCTAAGATCTCTGGTCCGAATTTAAGTGGCCAGCGGATCTTAGGGGTCATGTGAAAAGGCTCTCAGTGCCCAAGAGAAAGGTGTTGAGATGACCCGTCCTAATGGGGGTCGATGATGGAATTGAATTTGGTATCCTCTTTCGATGATTGACAATACCCATGCATCTGTCATTATGTTTCTCCAGTTCGGTAGAAAGGGTTTGAGCTGGATGTCCTCGTGCGGGGGATCCGGGTCAGGGCAACTGCTTCTGCTTGTGGTCAAATCTCCTGGCTTGCTGCTGTTGCCTCTGCCTAGGCTGCTGTGCCGGGCGCTGGTAAGGAGACTGTTGGTACTGTGGCCTGTATCTGCCCTGAGCCCTTTGGTGGGACGGAGTATACTGCTGTCTCCAGGAAGGGGCTGGTGGCCTGTAGGATGATTGTGAAGAATTTCCTTGGTATGTATAAGATTTTGCAGCCTTACACATCTTCTGGATGTTGTCCAGTGACGAGTCAGTGGATGTCGCAAAGAGTCTTTCTCCATCAAATGGGGAGTCTTCTATACGGTTTCTGGCATCATCTGTAATCTTGGATGTCCTGAGCCAGGCAGGATGACGGGGATGTATAGCAATCTTAAGTTGCTTAGAAGCTGCATCCGTTATGTGCAGGGAGGTTATCATCTGGTACCCAATCAGAGACAAGACTTCCATGTATGAGGCCTGTGCTTTGGCCCTTTGTTCTTCCGGAAGCTGGTTTATGAAGTCCAGAAAAGTGAGTAGGAGGTGACAGGTATACACCTCCATTGCGCACAGATAGTTCAGTGCTCTCAAGGAGAATGAGGCAAGGGAGTAATGGCGCCTGCCAATGAGGTCTAGCTTCCGAGCTTCCTTGTTGCTCGGAGTGGTGTTGGAATGGGACTTCCCTCTGTTTTGCATGGCATCCACTATCACCGAATTTGGTAGGGGGTGCTTCATAAGGAAGTCTGTGCCATCACCATGTGTCTTGTAGAGGCTATCAATTCTCCTTGGAATAAGAGGTTTGGAGGAGGGTTTGGCCCAGGCCTCCTTGGCCTAGAGGGAATAAATCCCATTCGCAAAGGAGGTGGCCTAGACTTGTGCAAGTGGCCAAAGAATTTACACGAGTCACTTGCGTCTGGGAGTTGAACTTGAAGTCCCATGACTTGTGCAATTTTGTGTATCATCTGTGAATAATGTTTAAAGTCTTCCATTGGGGTGGAAGATTGTTTGTCTTGCATATCGGTCTCAGAATGTCTAGATTTTGAGAGGGTGGACCGATGCGACTTCTGAGAGGCTGCTCCCGTGTCGGAATCATCCGTTAACGGGCGATCCATGGTGGCTGGCGAATCCGGCAGCTGCGCCTGCTGATCCACTGCTTGCGGTGTGGTGTCAGTGGGGCTTTGCAGGGCATGGCTCTGAAAGGCTAGACCAGCAATGGTGTCAGTGTTGGACACCAGAGAGCGCTGGGCCGGTGGCTTAGGTTTACCTCTTCGCTGCCTCTTATGTTGTGAGGAGGCAGATGAAGAAGTGGTAAAAGAATCGGTGTCTGAGGAGCTGGACACCATACGGGCATGACGTCATCTGTTCTTAGAACGGCGTTTGCATTTATGACGCCGTGCGGGGGACGATGAGGAGGAAGATCCATGACATCGGTGCCTCTTGCCCTGTCTGTGTCTAGATTTTTGATGCCTAGGAGAGGATGAGGGGGATGACGTGGAATCATGAGAGTCTACCCTCATCCTCTTTCTGCCCCGACTCGGGGAGACAAGTGGGCGTTGATCTTTTGCAGGACGCCCGACATCAGAGACTCCTCTCTCTTCGAGGTCTGATCACATAGCGCCCAAGCGCTTGGGGGCATCTTAGACCCTGCTCCTGCACGTCAGAGTGCTGAAGAGCTGACGTCATGGAGGCAGCGTTGTAGCTGACTGTGGCCATGTCCGTGTCATGGACAAGCTGGCCCGGCGGTAAGCCCGATAGAATCATAGGGCTATGAGGGGGTTCACGGGTACCCGTTGCCTGATTTTCAAAGGCATGGGACCAAGGCTCGTCTCGTGTGGCATTAGGAGACTGGACGCCGACCTGCGCTGAACTGTGAACCCCCTCTACACCACGTGACTCGGTTAAGACGAGTGCGGGTGGTTTTGCCGTCGCCGTCGTTGATCGCACATCAGAGGCCATTTCCTTTGATCTTTTCTCCGGAATCGGAGCAGGCTGGAGATGTTTTTTCTTTCTTTTCTCCATTGTTTTGCCTGTGGTTGAAGATTTGGATTTTGAGGAAGTAGAAGGCATGGAAGCCTTGGAGTGGGTTTCCATGGGTTGGAGGGATTTTTCCCACAAGTAAGCCCTTAACTGCTCCAGGCGATGTTTAAGGGCGGGCTTCGTTAGCTTTTTGCAATGCGGGCAGAGTTCAGGTTGATGAGCCTCGCCCAGGCAAAAAAGGCACAAACTGTGTCCGTCAGCTAACGGAATTCTATTCCGGCAGGATTCACACTGCTTAAACAGTGCTGCCGCGGTCATAAATGGCCTTCACGCCCGCCAGTACGGGGGAGGAGGGGGGTATACAACCCCTCCACTCTAAAGGCGGGCGCTGAAAATAAAGAATAACTGTATAAACTTGGAGGGGGACTGGGAGGAAAGGAAATAAAAGAAATTAAATATTTGAATAAAGTTTTCACTTTCCTTTTTGTTTGTAGGAGCTCGGAAAAAGACAACCAAACTCAGCGGCGGCAAAAAGGAACTGAGTCAGCAAGGCGGGAGATGGGTGAGCATGCGCAAGGAGGGGAGGGGCTTGTAAGCCTTAAGCTTGGAATGACCAGGAACTCAAGCGCACAGGTGTGAATACCCATTGTGTGGATTCACAGAGTCCACAAAGAAGAACCAGGACATGAGCAATTCTAGAGTCCACTTGCAGCCCACAAATAACAGCCCCCCAGGCCCCTTCCCCGACTAAAAGTCTATTCCCTCACCTGACAACACATACTAGGACGGTTGAACAGCTCAGCTTGCACACTTAGATGTAAACACAAGAGGATCAATCAGTTCATGAAGAACAGGGGTATCAATGGCTATCATTATGGATGCCTAAGGACAACCTCAGGGTTGGAGAGAGAGAGGCAGGAATAGTAAGCAGGTGAACTAAAGAATAGTACCCAGGGAATCGTAAGCAGGTGAAGACATCTGCTTGGGAATACCCTGAAGCAAATGATGAGCTACTGTGTGAGAAAGAATGATGGACTAAATGGGTTGTGGTCTGTTCCAGGAAGGCTGTTCTTACGGTCTTATGTAATCCTGCGCAATCCACATTACCAGGACAAAGTCTCCATCAATGGGAGCAGGGCATGAAATTCTGAAGCACATTCCCATCATCCTAACACCCACCTGTCCTCAGACCCATCCATCCTCCTGAAGAAACGGATAGAAAAACTGGCATCCTCCACATTCAGAACCATTCCTTTAACAGATACACACACACTCTTAAGGTGTGAACAACAGCTAATGCAATATGAAGATAAGGCGTGAACCTCCTGGCAGCGCCAAGATCCCACCATGGTGGAACAAAAACAAGGCATCACTGCCCCACCAGACTAACCAGATTCTGCCCATGCCCCCTTCAGCCTCTGAGGCAACTGAAGGGGGATTCAAACCCTTAGGTGGCACAGCCTGTTCTGTTCAAATGGCTCCTTCCCAATTTTTTGTTTGTTGTTGTTATTGTTGTTGAGCACAACAGACTAGGTGGGCTACTCAAAACTAATCCACAATCTCTAGCAGATTATGACCCACAAAACACACACACACACACACACACACACACACACACACACACAACATCCTAGAACACACACACATTCAATGCCATAACTGTTTGCCTGTTTAAACCACTGAAACTGGCAGCTGTTCGTTTGCAAAAAAGGCACCAGGGAGTGGGTTATTCCTGCTTTTGAGATGCCATTTTGTCCTCGCCTACTTGAGTTTGCAGGACAGAGCCCAATCGCCCCTCCTAAACATAAAAAGTGTTTATGCTGGGGGATAGAAACAAATCAAGCTACTGAGCACAAAACTTCTGCAAAGAAAAAAACAAACAACAGGAGGGTCCCCATCTTGGCTTGTGCCATCCAGCTTGCCCCTTGGAGTGGGCCAGGCAGTGACGACCCACAGGCACACGACAGCCACGCTGGCCGTCTTTCAGGCCTCCGTGTGCACGGAGCAAAATCTGGCCAACACCTTGCACTGGTTTCCTCTCTTTCCACATGCACCCCACTTCTGCTAAACTGGGCAGCCATACCGCTTGCAGGGCACGGAGGAGGCAGAATCGGGCCAGAGGATCCCTGGAGGGAGGCTCGTCCCAGGCCTCCAGCCTGACCCGAAGGAAGAAGGCAGACACGTCCTTTCTCCCGCTTTTGCCGCTAAGAAGAAGGAGCGCGCTCGGCCGAAGCAGCCTCCTCGTACAACCCCCTCGAGACCACTTCATTTGCTGACCAGATGTTTCACAAAAATAATCAGGAGCCATTTAGTAGCTTTGTGTAGCATGGAAAATTATTTTTTGACGTGTGGCATGGCGGATTGGGCTGAGATTTAATGCTTCATTCCACTTGGCTCTCTCTTCTGGCCTCCCGTTTGGGCCTCTTAGTTGATCAAAAAACGGAAAACGCCTGCCTGAGCCAGAAAGACCACCTGAAAGCGGTTTTCACCAAAGGGCACACAATCCTCAAGTTCCCCTTCATAAAGGATAGAGGCCGACCGAGGGAACATCTTCTACCACCAACTCCTAAGAGGATGCAATGGCGTAAATGGGTTTGGAGGTCATGCCAAGCCACAAAATTCCCCAGACGCAACAGGTGCTCCTCTCGGTAAACGGACAAGTAGGATCCAAAGTAGATACAACAAACAGGGCAGAAGCGGAGCAACCCCAGGGGCTGAAAAGGGGCCTTGGCTTTTATAACTGCAGGAACTTCCAGGAAAAAAATGTAGATGCCCAAACAAATCACCCTGAGAATGCAAAGAGGGAAAGAAAGCCTCCAGGAAAGCGTTCCTGCCTCTCTTCCCACTTTCCCATTCCAAAATGTTCCCTCCAAGGCTTCAGTGGCTCGTGCGCATTGTTTCTTCAGAGCACTGAGTTGATCGGAGCACATACAAGTCAACTGCCCTTGGATAAGAGGATGGCAACAAAAGCTCACTCTTAATTGTTTCTTCCAAGGTGTGGGGGACACTCCACCCCCACCTCCCCGCTCTCTTTTAATATTTTCCCACACTGGATGAAAATGTCAAGAGGTCTCAACATTGGCTCTGAATTAACTTGACATTTTACCAGGGACATAAGGAAGCCTCCACAGAAAGCCAAGAGGATACAATAAATAATTTCTGGGAAATGAAGGTTACACCTTTTTTTTTTTGGTAGATAAGGATGGGTGGATCAGCAGGGGAGAAGAATGCTCCCCAGAGAGAACCCAAGGGAGATTATTTCATCTTATTATTATTATTATTATTATTATTATTATTATTATTATTATTATTATTATTATTTTGCATTTGACGCTCATGGTGCAGCCATGTGCAAAAAGAGTCTCCTTGCCTCACAACAAGACCAGCTTGAATGGACACGCCAAGTGGATATGTGCCCTGAAACAAGATCTCATTAGAGCTAATGTAACTCTTCTCTCATCTTCCATGATAATTGAAAGAGCCAAATCAAAGGGGAGGCTCTTTTAAGCAACAGGAACAGGTTTTGGACTCCAGAAATATTCAAGAGGCACAAAGCAGGAGAGACTCATCTGAGATCAAGCGGAGAGTCCGATACTCCTTTGATTTATGAGATCATACCCATATCTGATTGTTGCCTTCATCTGTTAGCCCTATTTGTTAATTGACTGTTTCTAATAGGGTCCATTCTTTTTGTTTCCATTGCAAACGTCACTTCTTGAAAAAATAAAAAGTGACACAAAGGTGTTCATAAACAAACACGGTACAGCTTTCTCTTTACTTCAACATTACACTATCATCCTAAAAGGTATATTTTTTTAAAAAGGACATGATCCAACTCTCCAGCGGAAACACTGGGGACTCCCCTGAGATGCTGCTGACGACCGCCTACCTCTCTCCTTAGAAAGGAGGCCAAGAGACAAAGAAGGTCCACCTCCGGGGGAGAAGGAAGAGCCGCGCAGCACAAGGCAATCATGACTGAGACACCTGAGCAGAAGGACAAAGCAGCCACGGGCAGATGGGCAGGAGAGAGCAGCCATGGCGTAAGAAACTCTACACATAAGATTGGGCTGTGCCCCAAAGAATTTTTTTTTTTGGGGGGGGGAGGCGTATTTCTAACAAATGCCAAGAACTTATAATTACCTCACAAGAAATAACAGATGTCCATATGGAGTTATTTCGAGGGCGGGAAAACTCTAGGGGCAATTTAAATTATGGGGCTTGTTCTGCTGCACTGTTGTGTGCGTCTCTTAATGAAGTGAGAGCTGGCGAGGGAAGGGGGCGCCAGCTGTCCATGAGACCTGGCTGGAATGCCACAGGGCAAGTGGGGCAGCACTGCAGATGGCAGCCCGCCCACCATTCTGGAACGCAGGGCAATCAATGTTGACCCAAGGAAGCTCCGTCGGTGAGGCCCCGGGATCAACCCAAGGCCAAGGAAGAAGACCCCCCCTATCAATTCAAGGGATGAAGAAGAGACAGACCCCTTTATTTGCTTCACAAAATGGCTCCAGGACCCCTTCGGAGGAAGAAGTTAGGAACAAGGGCCAAGCTTGAAGGGGCTCCTTTTGTGGAAGGCCTGCTTTGCAAGGAGGCTCCTTGGAAGCCTTGGGGCAGAAGAGAAGAGTGTGCCATGACGGTTTGATCGGCGGAGTGAAAGGGACCCCCCAACCCGTTGGGAGGGCAGTTTTGTGCACCACTCTGTCCATCTTGCTGGGAACAGTGTTGGGTTCCTTCTAAGGAACCTGAGCCGAAAGTAGTCTTTAAATGCCACCCATGGGACTGAGTCTCTTCCTCCTTGTTATAGCTGCTGCTGCTGCGGCGGCTGTTGGTTTTCTTCCTAAAACACTGGTGGCAACCTTGGGAGCGGCAAGATTCCCGAGCAGGCAGGCTCTCCTGCCCCTGGAGGCTTTCAAGGAAGCGTTTTTTCCTTGTGATGACTGCACAGAATGTCAGGTAATTATGCTAATTTCATTTCACAAACCTTGAGCATGGAAGGGAAGAAATACATTCCTGGAGTTTTATACTGGCATTTAATCACTGGTGTTTGGCTTTTGAAGCTTTTAAGGCTAATGGGTGTCTCTTAAAAGCAGCCTAGGAGGCGGCAAGAGAATGGAAATTCATTCCTGGACCCCTTTTGTCAGCCGATAATATACCAGGCAAATGTAAGTAGGCGGCTCTGCTCTCTCCTGCCTCGCCAGCCCAAAAAAGGAGAAAGGGAAAGCATTCTTTTCGCTAACCTTTCATCTGTTTGAAAAGAGAGCGAGACCAAGTTAAATTCAATGTGTATTGAGACATCAAGCCTTCAGGATAAGATAAACATAGACACAGCTTGCATGCTATGACACTGTGACTCTGAAATAGCTCATCCATTAAAAAAAATATGGAGGAATTTGACAAAGTTTTTCCAGTAGCAAGCTCAGCTGAACTATACCTGGGTGCCAGGCCATGGGTTAGAGTGAGGGCGTCGTGTGCCAAGGCAAGAAGAGGTGGAGCCAGAGAGAAAGAGGGGGACTGTGAGAGAGAGCAAGGTGTGCAAATGGCAGGATGAAGGGGCTGGTGTCGAGATGAGGCACCCCGAGCGAAAGTGATGGGTTTGGAATGGCCCCCTCTCAAAGAGGTTTGCTGTCAACTTAAAAGAGAAATGGTGAAAATTACACAAGAGCACAATCTACACCAGACCAATCCAAGCCTTATTGATTACCTGGGGCCACCACCAAGGGAACCATACCTATTACCCCCCTCCTCCTGCAGAAAGAGCAATGATGGGGCATGAAACACAGATTCACCACTGACAACGCTAAGAGGACTTACCTGAGATTTCTGGGCCTGTTTGAGTGACAGGACTTTGGTTAGTGCAACAATACCACCCCACCGCAAAGAAAGCAAAATATCAGCAGAGCTCTGGATCATCCAGTCAACCAGCATTTGCCTGTACATCTCCAACTAGCTAAAGCATGTCCTCCGTTACCTGGCCAGCATATGCGTACTTGCGTGTATGCATGTGTGCCTATACACCCATGTGTCTTAATGGCAGGACGGTTGATAGGGCTTTTAGAAGGTCATTCATCTTCTGGGTCATAATAAGTGGGAACGGCCTGGGTGACACCTAATGGCAACCCTACACACACGCAAACAAGTGCTTTTAAAAACTGCAGTGAAGCATTATGTTTAAAAGGCACAACCTTAGTTCTAAATCCACTGCAAAAATGTGATACACGTGTGAATTATCTAGCAAAGGAAGAACATTCCCTGCTGGGGGGAAAAGATTGGTTAATATTCAAAATTACATATCTAAAAGCAGTTTACTTCAACACACATTTATACCTATAATTGTATCTCTGCGTCTAGTGGTTGTGCGGTTTTGGGGCAGAGATCTCAAATTTCTCCAGTCCCAATCCATGAATCTGCCCCCCGCTCTAGATGTGCCCCCCCACCCCCAAATTGCCACCACTGCCAAGAGGAGTTTGTGATAGAACTGTGTCCATTGCAAGGAGACTGCAAAGAAACGTAAGATGTGGAATCAATGCGAAACGTAAGATGCTCATTTGTCCGCCAACTGGTGGGTGTGGGTAACACACGTGTGATGTGAAAGGAAGGAAATACACAGAAGCTGCTGTAAAGAAGATTGCAGCTTGTCAGTGACGTTTCCTGTAATATAATTCAGCCACAGTTGTCAACTCTGTGGGAATTCGGACTGTTGTGTCTGTGTGTGTTTTTAATTTTCAAAGTAGAGATGTTCTTTCTTTAAAACACACGCACAAACACAAAATAAGTGAGAAGCACCTGGAGGGAGGCCTAGTGAAACTGAAGCCCACAGAATCAGCCTGGAGCAGGAATGGAGAGGCAGCCCAATAATTTCTAGAAGACAGACGCAACTTGTGGGGGTGAAGATGGGAGATGGATCAGGTTTTTGTGGGGTGGGGTTAATTAATCCACCTGCGTGGGAGAGATGGAGGAAGCCCCTGGGTACCCCATGGATTTCAGCTGGCCAAAACAGCAACCAGAGAACCAGCATCTAAACAAAAGCAGGGACAAGAAAGCATCAGTAACTAGTCCGTGTGATGTTGTTGTGGCCTCCTGGGAGGGGGAGAGAGAGAGAGAGCAAGAGAAAGGGATGGAAATAAATGTATGGTTATTCTCAAAAAACACCGAATAAATGATTGTCAGGGTTTCAGGAGTAGGAGAATAACAAAATCCCCTTTTCCTTTAAATCGAACTGGAACTATTTTCTCTTAAAAGATCTCCCTCTGAGTTTAAAGATCTTTCGAACTTTACTGGTCAACTCCACCTGATTAGGCTTCGGGACGGCCCCCCTGACCATCTCACTGGTGGCAGTCTCGGCTTTGGGGAAAGGCAAATGACACACAAATTACCGCTAAACACACCCTTTTCTTGGCCACGCAGAATGAGCCTTCCTGGGAAACCCTGGAGTGGCTGGCTGCCAAGCTTTGAGGTCCCAGCGAGTGGCCATGCGAGAAGAGAGCCTTGAGGAATGACCAGGAGGAAAAGACCGGTCGGAAAACAGGTCCACCCCGCCAAAGGCTGCTTCCCTGCCAAGGGAGAGCAAACCTCAACGGGGAGACCTCAAGCTGAAAGGGACGTTTCTTTCGGCCGAGTTACGAAGGCAACAAAAAATAAGGCTGATCCTACGGAGGGATGCCTCCTCCTCCTCCTCCTCCAGGCTTCCTCCATGTGGCCTTTCCTATCCCCACTTCCCTACTACAGCCTTCCCGCTGGTGATCGCTTGGGTCGACAAGGAACAGGTGGAGGCTAAATGGAAGACAGAGGTGATCTGGACCTGTGTTTTTGAACTCCAGGAGGGAGATGGGAGTCCAAAGACACAAATCTGCCCACCCCTCTCTTGGGAGAACACTGCCGCCCAGTAGAGGATCCCCCATGGACTAGAAGATGGTCACTCCCTGGAAGGCACGGCCATCGCATCACCCGACTGTCAAAGCAAACCCCACAGGCTCCCAGAGGATGCTCAGGACGTTCAAGTTTTCTCAGACCCTGGAAGGGGGAAAAGATAAGCAAGGCAAACACACATACAACCCCAAATGAAAACAAGGCAGCAGAATGAAAGGATGATGGGGAAGGCACCCTGGAAGAAACAGGTTTTGTTACTGGTACAGATCATGAATCCTGAGGATTGGAGAAGAAGCCAATGATGCACCCGAGGGCAGGAACCCAAAGGGAACGACGGCACAGCGACCAGTCACGGGGGGTGAGTGGTGACCGTTGTCTTCAGCTATGGGAGGGAAAACCCATCACCGGGTCATGGGCGGCTTCTGCTCCGGGGCACCATTTCAGGCCTTATCCAATGGAAAAGAGGGGAGAGGAGGGTTGAGGGAAGGTGTCCAGGAGATGGGAGTGAGAAGGGAGGATGGCCCATGCGTGACCCACATCTAGTCGACCTGCAGGAGAGGGAGATGCGCTGGTGGTAGAGAAGAAGGGCCATGTCCGCTTCATGGCTCAAGCAGATCAGGACCAAGGGATCAAAAGCTATAGAGGGAGTTAGTTTAGGAAGCACCTGGGCAGCTTCAGCAGGGAGGGGTTGGGGGCATGGAGGAAGAGGAGAAAACACATGTACTCCTTTGAGATGAAGGTGAACGCCTCTCGGAGCTTCCACAGCAGACCCGGAATGGCCTTAGAGAATAACAACCTGGGCCAAGGCGGCGTTTATGGCTTCCTCAATCAGACAGATTAAATGCAAATTAGGCTTCACCAACTGGCCTCTCCGACCGAGGAAGGCAATTCTGTGACGGGCTCCACCTTCCAGCACCGGCTCCCTTGCCCTTTTTCTCCTCACATCATGTTGGCAAAACAAAACTGGAATACTCAACCAAGCATTCAACGGAATAGGTATATATACTTGGGGTGGTGGTGGTGGTGGTGGTGGTGGTGGTGGTGGTGGTGGTTTGGGAGTGGCGGCAGCAGGTCTTCCCCTTGGGCTCCCATTTCCATCCCATCCCTCTACTCTGCATAAAAAGGCATCCCAGACATTTTAGGTCATTCAACCCCCCTGGTTTATGAAGGTACCGTACCTGCGGCAGTGGTGGTGGTAGGGATGGTAGTGGTGGTGGTGGTGGTTGTTGTGGGTGGAGGGAGAGTTGTGGGGTTATCTAGATAAAAAAAAGAAACAGAAAAAGAAAAGAAACAGAAAAAAAAGCAAATTAAAAGCAATGAGCACAACACAAAACCAGTCAATAAATTAACAAAGAAGCAAAACAAAGGATGATGGTTAAACACTCCTGCCTGAACGTACAAAGATGGGTCTTAAATTCTGGTGGTAACAGAGGAGAATCCGCTATGACTGGACAGGCATGCAGTGGTGGCTGAGCGTGATGGATGTCCCACAAAGGAAACTTCCAGGCCACAAACGTGAGGAGGACATGGGGCAGACAGAATTAGATGCAAGAGCGTGAGATGGCATTGGGGGAGGGGAGGGAAAGCCTGGGGAGTGGGTGGGAGTGGGAACAGAGGAGGGGGGTAGGAAGAAAGAAAAGAAAACCCACATCAAACCAACAAGTTGCATGTTTTCTATGGCACCAGAACATGAGAGCAACAATAAGGTTTTGCTTTTCTTGTGGAATTTAAACAACAACAGTAGCCCACAATACTTGACAAATGAGGGGCTGCGGGGGCGGGGGGCTTAACAGACTAAATATCCACTGCCCCATGCATAGATTTCTCTGCCTCTCCTTCTCTCGGTCCCTGTGCCTTGCTCCGGAGCAGTTCACGTCATTATTCTCTCTTCCATCAGTACCTCCCAGCAGGATATAAAATAACTTCCAAGTCAGTAATAAATACAAAAGGGAACGAGAATGTCACAACTAAATATCAAGTTGGATGCATGGAAGATTTTAGTGAGATTCCTTTTAAAATAAAGTCAGTGTCTTTGTGACTTATAAATATTAATGCTCAGCTAGGGCTGAGGCATTTCCCCCCTGTTTTATAGATCACATCCCCAAAGAGAGAAAGATGAAGAGGGCTTATCTATCTATCTATCTATCTATCTATCTATCTATCTATCTATCTATCTATCTATCTATCTATCTATCTAAAAGCCCTCTTGGTCTAGAAGAAGGTTGACCTGCCAAAGCCATCAGCAAACAATCTCCCGGAACATCAAATATGTATAAACTCTTGTGCCTACATACGAAGTTTCTAAGGGAAAAGGTACGGTAGGGAAATGACGCCCCCTCCCCCTCCCCCCCCAATGCAGATCAGTGCGCATATGATGAAACTGAATGTGTAAAGTAGAACGGCAGACTTTGAACTGAGGAATGATTCTGCAATAATGGAACATAAGACAGTTTTGAGGCTTTTGATATCAAAATTTATCTCCTGCACGTCAAACTTCCCATCACTGACACATCTGCTGCTCTTTCATCTCAGAGTGAGCTCTAGGGTTTTCTAATTAATACCTCCAAACTTTAATTACATGCTTCACCTTTATTGTGTTTGGTGGAATTTCCTCGAGAGGTAGGAGATGCCACCTGGGCAAGGCAGCAACCCCAAGGGAGAGACCACTGGCCCAAGGCACTGCCACCGGGATCCAGGGGCTTGCCCCAATTCATCACCTGTTCAATCGTTTGGGGGGCGGGGGGGAGGTCCTGGCTCTGAAGGCAGAAGTGGAGTCTTCAGGGTGAGGGCACAAAGCTACCTGCCCTCATTTAAAAAACAAAAAAACAAAACAGTCCTGTATTATGTAAGGACTTACCTCCTTAAGACGAATGCTCTGCTGCATTCAAAAAAGGATCTTGCTTAGAGCAGAGGCCCTTCTTGACTCATGTCTAGCCTCCATTTAGGGAGCCTGGGACTAAGATACACTTCCAGGGAGCACATGAAACCTCCTGTGACCCTGACGATTTGGGACAGAGCAGATACAGAGGTCCCATCTGCTTTTCGAGGGGAGGGTCCTCATGAATCTGTCCATCAAAACAGCAACCATCAGCCCCCTCCCGCCCTTCCAGCTGGGCTGATGCCTCCCTGGGGTGCAACTGCACAGTTGCTCCAAGGACGCCTACACAGAAGGCCTGGTTCCTTGCCATGCAAACATCCCTTGGCTACCGGAGACTGTTATGGGTTGGTTGAGCCCTGGGCAACTGAAGTCGTGTGCCTCCCATTCACTCGTCTATGTTACGCAGAGAAAGCCATGTTGGACTGGGAAGCCTGGAGCATCCTTTGTATTATGTGTTCCTCCCACCACCCAAAGCCTCCGCTAAAATGGCCTCCTCTGTTCCGAGCACTTGAACGAGGATGAGAGCAGCTCGGTCTCAGAGTGTTTCCAACTTGCATCTTCTCTGTTTGCGATCAGATGGCAGCCTCAAGTGCCTCCAGAAGGCACAGGTTTTAAAGCTGGCACCACAACCTTTTGGAAGAGCTGGTGCCACACACCTGCCACAGACCTGCCAACTTCTCAGACCCCAGGCTCCTCAAGGAGCAAGGAACAAGATGGACCTCGGCTCGTTGGCAGGAACTTGGCCAAGAATCCTCTCCAACTCTAGCCAGGAGGTTGCTATGGAAATGCGAGCCATCCCCTTCTTGAAGGATATCAGCTAGGACATGACGGCCATGGCACCCAACAGAGTAAGACATCCCAAGAAAAGGTGCAGAAGGGTTTCCCAGCTATCTTGGTGGCTCACCGTTGATCCACTGCATCAGGTGGGTGCTGAGCATTGAGGCAGTAGAAGGTATGAACATGGCCAAGGTGGGACACCTTCAGCTCAACAGAACTCTAAGTAATCCACAAAAATGGAGAAGGGAAACAAAATGAAGCATGACCAGTGATAACGAACACCCAACCGGGCAATGCTGAGACACAGGATCCATGAGTGATGTGCCTTAGCCTGGGGTTACGATGTCACCTTGCAAACCATCTACCTTTCTAAATTTGCTGCTTTGTTTTTTTTTTTTTTTTTTTGGCTACTTTTTTTAAAAATAGCCAGGGATGCCAATCATCTAAACTTCCCAGATCTGTCAGGGCTGGTCAGTCACTGTCAATTGATTCTGTTCCCTGAGGGTTTCCCGCTGAAAATTGGGAGGAGCAAAAATTTATATCTCATGTTATTTTGACTTTGAAACTTTGGCGATCTGGGCAAGGAGTGAAACTATCGGCGCAAGACTTTTCACATTCAAGTGAAGTGGGTGGGCGGGATACAAGGAATCGCTGCTCAGGAAAATTAAAAGATGGGCTCTATTCAGTTCTTTTTCTAGATAAAGCTGTCCTGTCCCCATGGAAGCAGGCCTCTACCTGGCAAACAGATGCTTCTGCTGAGGCATTTTTCAGTGGGAAAGAGGGAAAGGCAGTCAAGAAAGGATAGCATGCTGAGAGACATTACTTCTGTAATTGTTCTGGTTAAGAGTCAAGTGACTCTTGGGACAGGCACAACCCCGGATGGCCTTTGGTCTCCGACTCCTTCCAGACTGACCAGTCCTTAAGTGCCACGTTTCACTTGTCTTGTACCATCATCAGGTGGCCCCATGAGTCGTGTCTGTTTGATTTGGGCAGTGTGACATGTAAGCCTCCCAGGAACGCATTCAAGGAAGCCTAATTGTGAGGGAGTGATTTCAGAGAAATGTCCCACCTTACTTCCAAATGAGAAACAGAGAGAAGCTGTGAGAGGATGACGTTCTATGCTGAGACTCCCAGGCAATTGTGCAGCTGACGGCTATTTGCCTCTCATTCTCTCTCAGGGCGTTTCCTTTGAACCTGGCGCGCTGCTTGTCGTCAACTGTCAACATTCAATCTACATATTCATGGTTTCAACCCAGGGCCTGCTCAAGCTCAAGCAGACAATTGTACAGGTACAGCCAAGTCATGTTGTTAGCCGTCACGTAAACTGTGACTCTGAGAAGCCTTATTGTTGAGAGGCTGCCTCCTCCTGCCCTATTCTGACTGGGCACCGGAACCCAGACATTGAGGAGGGAGCCCAGCGACGGCCAAACCAGGCCACCCTCGGCCCAAGAGTCACCACACGGGGCGTAGCACTCGTCCAGGAATCCAGATCAGGCAGGAGGCATCAACCTCCCTCCGAGGTGCAAGGCTGAGAGCCCTCCCAGGGCCGTGGCAGCTGAGGCACGTCACAGAAAAGTAAGAAGACCCAGCTGAGAAAAGCAGGAATGGAGCAAAGATTTGGGGACCCTCACAGTGAGCTCTCGTGCTATTCCATGACAAACAACCACCTTCCTTTTCCTGCAGCTGTTCTCAAGAGACTCCTCCAAAAACGAAGGCGGCTCATGAAATAACAGAGCTCCAAAAAGATCTGCTGCCCACATTCTAAGGCCTGGATGAATCCATCCGCTCTTGTTTGCTCCGTCATTAACGGCCTGGCAAGGTTTCCAGGTCACACAGAGTCTTCCCAAGGTTGGAAGCATTTGTCAGGTGGTTCTGGGGTGGGGTGGAGAATATCGTCTTACAGGAGGCTGAGCTTAGAACAAGCCTCTAACAGCTTTTTTCAGGAATACGGTAGGTCAAATGTTTCGAAGTTTCTCATGTAATGGAGAGAGAAATGGAACTAGGGATTACGTGACAAGTTTAGTCTTGTAAAAAGAAGACTGAGGGGAAGTAGGTTAGCTCTTTTCAAAAATTTGAAAGGAATCCTACAGATGAGGGTCAGGATCTCTTCTGGATCATCCCAGAGTGCAGGACATGTAATCAAGCTACAGGGAGCCAGATTTAGGGTGAATATAAGGGAAAAAAAACTTAACTGTTAAAGCAGCATGATAATGGAATCAATGATGTTGGGAGGTGGTGAGGGCTCCAACGCCGGAGGCATTCAAGAAAAAATGGACTACCTTCTGGCTGATCTGATTTGATTTGGATTCCTGCACTGAGCAAGGGGGTTTGGCTGGGATGGCCTTAACCCCCCCCCCTTTCAACTCCATGATTTAATTTGCTAAAGAGGAATCATTTGAAAAGGAACACACTAACAACCACAAAACTTGACACGGCCTGTTCAGATGTTATGGTTGCGAATGAGGCAGACTTCTAAAGGACATAGGAGGAAGGAAGGCCGTCTTGGACTGTGAAATGAAACTGCCCGACTCCAGGAGGCTTACAGTCAAATCTCTGGCCCCTTAGACAACGACCCTTGCCCTCCTGGGAGGTCCTTAATGGCAGTGTTGCCAGGAAGAAGACCAAGTTTGCACCAGGAGCGGAACAAAAAGAAGAAGGGAAAAGGTCATGCTTCATCACATCCTATTGCCGTTTGTGTAAACAATAAAAAAAAGCCATGCTTGAGCATTACCACATAATATTGCCCCAAGCAGCCTGCCTGTTTCTTCTGCCTCCCCACTGAAACCCACAACCCTTCCCCAAGACGAGTGTGAAAGACACACACACACACACACACACACACACACACACACACACACACACAGAGAGAGAGAGAGAGAGAGAGAGAGAGAGAGAGAGAGAGAGAGAGAGAGAGAGAGAGAGATTCTGTTTCAACGCCTGCAGGAAGGTTGTGCTGGCCTCACGTACCATAAACGTAAAGTGTGTAATCGGAAAAGGACGTCCCTACTTCATTGGATGCCTCACAGCGGTATGTGCCGTTGTCGCTTTTGTTGAGGCTGTCAATGTGGAGGTTGGAACCTGACACGATGACGTGCTGAGGCATCTCGTCGTCCACTCTTACCCACGTCACGTCGACAGGCCTGCAGGAGAGACAAGGGGGGTGGGGTGGTCAGGCATGTTTCTAGCCCTTTCCACAGGCCCGGCTGGACCTGAGGAAAAAACCAAAAACCAGCAATACCCAAAGCCTCCACAGTGCCTCCTCAATGAAGGCCGCAGGGAGTTCAGCGCCAGGTGTATCTCCTGGGATGGGAAACCCACGGAGTCTAAGAGGCCTTTGTCCAAGAATCAGGGGTTGGACCCTCGGATATGAATATGCAGAACCAGATGGTGGAGAAAAAGGTACTTAGCGTGGGGAGCAGAGAAGAAAATCTTCTCCAACTGAAAAGGTCAAAACAGGAGTGTATCGATCTGCGGCGTCTACAGGAGGGCAAATTCATTAAGAGAGACTGAGGGAAATCAGGTACAGGAGAAAGGAAGGAAAACATGACAGTGGCAAGACGAGATCTGGGGAACTGGGGGAGGGAGCGTTTCTAAGGCGAGAGATTTGCAAGTCACCCCTTCCTGTTGCTTTTGCGAGTGTACGGCACCAAACAGGGCATGGCTTGGGAAAATCATGGACCCTGAGGCTCTCAACACACACACACACACACACACACACACACACACACACACACACACACACACACACACAGGATCGATCACTCATATGGCATCATGAAGAACTATGACACAATCCAAGGAGTAGCTGCTCAGCATCTGTAGTTTAGGGATTTTGGAGTGTGTGTTTGTGTGTTGGGGGGGGAGTACAGGGGAATGCCTACATCAGGGGTGTCTAAACTTCGACCCTCCTGATGTTTTGGACCACAACTCCCAGAATTCCAAGCCTATATTTCCAATGAAAAAGGACTGTGGGAGTTGTGGTCGAAAGTATCGGGAGGGCTGAAGTTGGGTCACTGCTGGCCTACATTATTGAGCACAGTCAGGGGGAGGCTCTACATTTCCTGAAATCTCCCCGGGAGGATTTTTAAAGAGAAATGATTTCCTGGCATTTTCTGTGTGATCCAATTTCCTTAGGGCAGTTCGTTATTTCTCCAGCCACACTATTTGAACTGCAGTCAGCCGCCAAAAAGAGGTGTGGTGTAATCCATGGAATGAAGGGATTCAGGAAAATGTGGCAAGACTTGCTTCCACCACTTGGCTCTTCGTGTCCATGATGCCCGAAGGCTCCCCCAGGAGTCTCTCTCTGGCTCAACATCTCTCAGGAAGAAGCAGGATGCCTAAGCGGAGCAGAAGCAAGGGGGTGTCGTAGGGCCTTTCTTTGTGTGATGACTTACTCTGGTTTCCCCTTCACTTGACAGAGAAGATCCAAGAGGTCTCCTTCTCTTGTGAGTGGCTGCCCAGGGGAATTCTGCAGAACCTGGACTTCGGGTTTATCTGTACAGCAAACATGCAACACAAACAGTATGTGTGTGTGTGTGTGTGTGTGTGTGGGGGGGAGAGAGAGAGAGAGAGAGAGAGAGAGAGAGAGAGAGAGAGAGAGAGAAGGGTTAAGAGTAGCACATATTAGCAACATTGCAAAAATGTCCATGCATTTCTCCCCCCCCCCCCAAAGTCAAATCCTAGTACGAAACCCACATTCCGATGCTGCTCCACCCACCCGTCCCTCTTTGTTGCACCCTTTTAATCAGCAAATTACCCTGCCATTTGCCCCCCAAATTAAGTTGACTAATAACCTCCAAAGCCCAACATGCCGATAAGGAATGCCAGCCCCAAGGGCAGCCGCAGCTCCCACTGGTTCTTGCAAAATGAAATTTCCTTAAATTGAAGTTTATCTCTGAACTCACTCGAGCTAAAGGAAACTCATTTGCCTTCATGCCGAGGTGAAACGGCAGATTTGTGGTGTTCAGAATTGATATGTTTTATCATGTATCATATTTTATGGGCTGACAATACTCCGCGCCAAAGCATATTAATACGTCGGGCTCTGATGGGAGTGTTGGTGCCAGAAAGGCTTACAAGAAGGAACGGCAGATCGGTGGTGGCTTTTGTTTGAACAAAGCGGAGGCTTTTGTGAGCCCGGATGAACCTTGCAAATCCCTGAACACAAACACACCGAGGCATTAAAGCGCTTTATCCCCAGGGAAGGAGGACAGGAATCCTTTCCAAAGACCCCGTTGGGACAAAAGCTGAAGCCCACCACTGAAAAAGCCCACTGCCTCCAACCAGAGCCCATGGAGAGCAACTGGTGAGCGAGACCAAAAACCCTCTCAGATCAAAGGGTGTGCCTGCTTCCCCCCAATCCCAGGCCTCAAAAGGGCGGCTTGGCCATTAACACAGCTAATAATAAACACAACAGTGACAACAGTAAACCATAAATCACAGCAAAACTATGATTTCTCTTGTTTGCTTGTGTGGCTAGATGCTGACATTGGTTCCCGCCCTGGCAGATAAACGAGGTGAGCAACCTACACTCCTTGATTAATACACTGTCAAGATGAAATACTTTGTAATTAAGTTTGCTACCCTGCATGTGCCTTGGCTGAAGGGAACAGTATTTTTTTTTATATTAGATTTGTGGGCCATTTACAGAACGTTTTGGGAAAGCTGATTTCTTTTTTCCCCTTCTTCTCCTTTTTCGGTTGTGTAGGAAGGCCGCGCAAGCTGGAAAGGATCCAACCAGCCCGACGGAGCAGGATCTGCCCTGGAGGGCGACCTAGAGAGGAACGATCCCCGTGTTGGATGGCAAGACATGCGGCAACCGCAAGTCTTGGGCCAGTTGCACACAAAGAGAGAGAAAACAGTCAATTCGCATAACCTAATATGGGTTTCTTTGGGAAATGAGAGAGAGAGAGAGAGAGAGAGAGAGAGAGAGAGAGAGAGAGAGAGAGAGGTGAAACACCTGCAATGCTTTGAAGGTGGCTGGGAGAGACAATAATAAGTGTGTTCTTCAGAATCTGGAGGGTGACAGTCGCAAGGTGAAATAACAACCCCCAATCTGAAATAGGTAGCTGTACATATTATCTACAATTCACACACAGCCACACACAGAGAGAGTGACAGGCAGGATGTATTTTCCATGCCTGCAATGGCAACGCTCAGCCTCTTGAGCAGGGGTCCTCAACCTAAGGCCCAGGGCCCGGATGCGGCCCCCCAAGGACCTGAATCCAGCCCCTGGGACCAATTGCAACCCCCCCACCTGCCCCCTGTTTTGCGAGCAAGCCAACCTCCGCAGCTGCTTCTGTTGCTGAGGCAGTTCAAAGCAGTGGGCTATGTCACTTCTCCCACTCCCCCCAACTACTGCCCAGATGATCAGCATGCTGGCTAGTGGGGCATTCAAAGTGGGAGGGCTACGGCAAGGTCCCCCACTCCCCCCACCCACTGTGGTCCGGCCCCCAGTGGTGTCTGGGGTGCGGTGAACCGGCCCGCTGTTTGAAAACTTTGAGGACCCCTGCTCTTGAGAGACGAGGAGCCACCATTTCCCCACGGTTGGGGCGATAAGCCAACCTGTGTTGCCTTGAACACATAAAAACTCACATCATCTCCACATCAGAATATTAAAAGGTGAATGCTTTCCCATCTCTCTTCCAGTGTTACAACCCATGTCTGAACTCCATGAAGAAATGAAAGTCACACACCCCTTCCTTACTCGTTGCCCTGGTCTCCGCGCTGTTTCTTGAAGAGAATCATAAGCCGTGGAGAGGGAAGGATAAGGGGAAAATTGGTATTTGTGAAATATTCAAGAAAACACTCCCCATTCAACACACATGAACAATACTGGAAAGTGGAACATGATTATTTAGGAATAAAGTTAAAACAGACCCAAAGACTGGGGGGGAAAACATTGTCTGGAAACCCCCCGAATACGATTAATACACACACACACACACACACACACACACACACACACACACACAGAGAGAGAGAGAGAGAGAGAGAGAGAGAGAGAAGAAAAAGAAGAAGAAATGGATATTAGCTGGTAAAGAATTGAATATCAAACATAAAACAGAGGATGACACATGGAGTTTGAAGAGGAACAACCCCCCCCCACACACACACATACAGAAGACGAAGATCCGGGACAAAACTGTGGAGAAATCAGAAATAAAAAGAGCTGGAGAAAAGTCAGAATAAGAGAAGCAAATAAGTAGAACAAGCAGAGAGCCCTGATCCAGTGTGCCTGGAGGACACCAATCTAGGAGAAAAGAGACTTAAAATGGGGAAAAGGCAAGGCTGGATAAAAGCAGGACCCATTTATTTTATATGGGGTGTTTTGTGCTGGGCAGGTCTCCCACTGAAAATCTGGCCAGGATCCAGGTGGAGACTTAACGTTGGCCGAGCAGATCCAGGAAGGGAAGAGCCTTGCCCCAGCAGGGCTTCAAGTCAAGAGGTTCTCCTTCCCTCCTCAGGTGCCCCAACCAGCTTCCCATGCTAAAACTCTGCTTGGGAATATTTCCAAGCCTCCCAGGGCAGATGATGGGGATGCATGAGGTCTGCATGGAGTTGGGGGGTGGGGGTGGGGGCAAGGGTCTCCTCCACTGGATCTCCACTTCCACACCCACAAAGGACCCAACAGGCTCCTGGCTCGATCTTTCATTTCAACAATATTTCAAAGTCCTCAAAGTAACAAACGAAATCCGAGGAAAAGGGCGGCGGGGGGGGGGGAGCAAAAATGAAGGTCTCGAGCTTGAAAAGAGAAATAATTATTTCATCAACATATAGGAACAGAAAGGAAGGGAACAGGCCAGAGGAAGAATAAGAAATGTTGTCCTTGAAAGGTTTAGCTTTTAAGAACACGCAGACAACTGTGGAGGAAAAGCAAGACAAGATCAAAGATTTCAACAAACAAACAAACCCAGATCAGTGATAGCAAAGAAGAACTGCATAGCATCGGCAGAGACATGATAATTTTCACCAAATGTCTGAATAACGAACATCAACAAAGGAAAGAGGTAACAGTCTGAGACAGAAGCTTGAGGGACCCTGATTGAGTCATGGGAAGAAATGGCTACTGCACAGCATTTTTTTGGGGGGGGGGAGAAGGAAATGCAGAGCAGGGTAGAGTGAAAGCCACACTCACAGAAAAAAAGAAAACGATCAGCGCAATTTGACACAGAAGACACACCGAGAGGAACTGAATGGCTCGATGCTGCTTTTTAGACAGAGAGAGCTATTCTGAGCACACAGAAAGGGTCTTTTTTGGTACAATTCTGCATTTTTGGACTGCGAGTCCATTTTAGGCAACTTCCCTGTCACCCAGCATTGGTTAATGAGAACCAAACACTCCAATGCTCAGGGTGGGTTGCCTTCCCATCTATGGACGGATCAGCACTCAGCTAGTGGGTTTGGTGAGAAGCATCTTTGAATACCAATTCCTATCAAGGATGAATCCACAGCTAAGGCATCGCTGAAATATCCCGAGACCACCTCTGCTGCAATGCCTCCATCAAAGGAGATGCCAACACCCTGTGAAGCAGTCAGTTCCACTGTTGACCTATCAGGAAGGCCTTTGTAACATTTGGTTCCGACCTCCAACTTGTTGGTTGGGTCCTTCTTGTTGGAAGATCAGAAAACAAGCTTGGTCCATGGTCCAGGTGACAGCCCTGCAGGTATCTGAAGATGGCTATTATGCCACTGGTTGTTTTCCCCAGGTCAAAACAAAGGCAAGTATCCCAACTGCTCCTCATGCAGCTTGGGTTGCCGGACCCCATAGCCAGTCCTTCAGGCTTGGGTGAAGCCAGTGTTTAAGGCAACACATGCATAGTTTGCTCATGCCTATGCAACCCATAAGGACACGAGTCAACCCCAGATGAGACATTGGTTGAAGGCTGAAGGTCTGTGTGGTAGCCAAAGACACCGGGGACAACACCGGGTGGTGGGCTGTCTTGTAATTCTGGCTGCTTCAGGATGTCCTACCCTGGATACAGCGTCCACTGGAAAAGGAGTCTTAGGAGTGACTTGCGGGCTTGCTTTTCACACCTGGAGACTGGGGAACTCAAAAGAAAATGGGAGCAGTGATGCCTCGTTGAAACCCCATGGAACCCAAGAAACTTGCATTTAAGTACCACTGATTCCTATATGAAGCAAGCATCTCTCCATTCCCGGGTGCCAAGGGAGCTTGTCTGCATGAGGATACTGAGTCCAAGATCCCTTTAATTCCGTTGCACGAAAAGTCACACACCAGCGAGAAGGCACAAACTCATGTGGAAACAAGATTCCCACAAAATGTTTCCGTTTTTCTTCCAAACACAAAAGCTTGGGTTTTTCAGTTTCACTGAGGCTTGGGGCTCAGGCCAGGGCATAATTATTCCCCACCCCCTTTTGAACTGCACATTTCCTGTGACGAGGCTTTATACTCCTAAAGACCTAGCTCTGCCCCAACCAGACTGCTCTTCATTTGAGGCAGCATTCCTCCAAGGAAGCCTTATTAATGAGCTCGCAAACGAGCACCCAACTGGGAAATGTCACAAACAAGAGAGGCTAATGCTCCAGAAAATCAAATAACTGAACACTCGACTGATTGTGGTGCCTTTCATATTTACAATAATAGTAATAATATTTTTTTAAAAAACCCAATTTAAGTCATATATTTTAAAAGGGTCAACACCTCACTGAACAAAACAACTCATTTATTTATGTTCAGAAATCTCCAGATGATAAATTATATTGATGTTAATCACTTCACTGCATACTAGTGCAATTAATATTTTGCACTCACTAGAAACAGGCCAATTATTAAAGCAAGGGGCTCCTACATACGGCTTTCCGCCATTCTCTTTCTCCGCCCCCCCCTCCTTTTTTGGTTAAACATCACTGTACCCAGGGAATTCTCTTGGTGCAAACAACAAACAGAGGTTACAGCAGCTTCCCTGGGTATATATTTTTATAAACACGCATGCAGACATTATACATATTTGTGTTCCATTAATTATGACTTAACTCCAACATTACTTCTCCTGTGGTTTGAAGAGTCAGCACTGCTGCTGCCTGGCTTTCTCCCCTCTCAGCATTACATAACAAACGAAGAAGGGGGGGGAGATGATAATGAGAATAATATAGGTTTCTTTCTTTGCCTCTTTTTAAAAAACAAACAAACATAAAACATGCAGCACTGAGCTCCCTCGCTTTCCTTCTGTGTATGCTTGCAGCCCTTAATGATGTCTTAGTGTCTTGCCGTGCCCCATTTCCCCATTTAAAAATTATATTTCAGCACATCCTAGGAAGCCTTCTCAAACTGGATGGGAAAAGTGGCGGACGTACAAACCCTACGTCCCCCTCCCTCCATGGACTGGGCAAGGCAAACTGGACAGCCCAAAGGATATGTGGAGGATGCCAGACGCCAGGTAGCCGCTAACCTGTTTCCCTCCGGGTTCCATCAGTCTGCTTTAGCTTGGCTCCTGATAATGATGGGTGAGATACTATCTTCCAGGGAGGTGTCGTCATGCTCCTTCTTGTTGCTGGCTTTGGCTTTGGTGGGTTGTGTTGGCATGCAAGGTTGTGCCCAGCACCTCCTTTGCCCCTTCCACAGCGCCAGGCTTCCGGAGACTTCTTTGCCCTAGGGAAGGCCGACCCAGCATTCTGGAAGGTTGTGTCATGAAGGAAATGTGTGAAGGTAGTCTTTCTTGAAACACAAGAACCAGCAGATACACGCAGATCCAATTGCTTTAACCTTTCCCTGTCCCGTGCAAGGGTTAACATCCAATGAAGAAGCTTACTGCAATGTCATCTGTGCTAGATCTGTGATGCTGGCCAATCAGGAGCTGTGCAGGGACAGGCATCATCCCACCTCCCTCTCTGATTGGCCAGTAGCAAGAAGCAGGTAAGATTACGTCCAGCGAGCTTCCTCGTTGGATTTTAACCCTGCGGGAGACAGAGAAAGGTAAAGCAATTGGATCTGCGTGTATTAGCCAGTTCTGGGGACCACCTGGGCTCGCGTGGTTCATTTCGTAACCTACTGGTTCTGAAACAAAATGCCCATCCCTAGAAGAATCGGGTTCTAGGGCAATTGGCCTGTTTTCTCTTCAACCCGTTTCACAAAATGCCCCCACTTTCCAACTCAGCAAGACCGAACAAGGCAGGGGACAAGACTGGCCCCAGAAAGTTCTGGAAGTTCTCACAGCAAAAGTTGACACCAGCAAAAAGAAACAAAACCCAAATCCGTAACTTCATTTGAGCCGCAGCACACAAAAAGCACAGCTTCCATGGAACGGTTCATAAAGCCTCCATTAAATAGGTCAAACTTGTCAGCTTGTGATCTCTCACGCTGACTTCCCACAAAGTGAAGGTGAGCGGCGGGAGGCAGGCTTCTAATGGAATTACCGACAGGCCTAGAACAATGGCTGGCGCCGCAGGCAGGAGGCCAAAATTTCTCCTTACAAACACCGCGATTACCATATTCAAGGGGCCCTGCCAGGCACGGATCTCAAGTCATTTCAAAGAAAGGTTGCCTGTACTTAATTTAAAATGCTTCCCCCCCCCCGCCTCTGCCCGCCCACCTCCCAAACCAATGTGTGAGCTGAAGACTTCCCTAACAACTAGCAGAGGTGCTCTGAACACAAAAGCTTCACGGCGCAGAAAGAGAATGATCGGTGGTGAACTCCGAATTTCCTTCCCTCTTTTGTTCGTGTGGTATTTTTGGATGTTGGGTCTTGCTTTCTTTTTCCTTTCAAAGTCCAGAATTTGCACCCTGTCGAAAAGTCAATCTGTGTCTTAACTGCCCTTGGCAGCCACCGTCGCGCCACAGGTCTCATCCGGCATCCAAACAAAAGGGGTTCCCTTCCAGCCTTCTCAAACTGTGGGGCAGAAAGGAGGCCCAGGGTTTGAGAGGCTGAACAGGAATGGGTCAGCTCTTAAAAGCCAACTATCACTTGGGTGGCCCAGAGGTCATCCGATTGCTTGTAGAACAAGCAGGCAGGAACCTCAGCCTGGTGCCACCTCTCTTCCCCGTTTCACCGAAGGGAGCAGGCTAAAAGCTTCCTCTAAGAGTAGGCATCACCCCTTATTATCCTGGCTTCAGGACAGACCTGGTTTGTGTCAACACAAGAGGCAACGTTTGCCCAACTGTTGCAGGCTGTGAAGAGAAGCATCCCCCCCTCCCCATTCCTCCTATCAAAGGGAGAGGAGGGAGCAGGGTAAACTGAGCCAGCCCTTCCTCAATTCCCGCCACTCTGCCTTGTTTCAACGGGGCCGGGCTCATCCCTTGGTGCTCCCCTTGTGAGATGGCTGTCCAACCCCTTCCAAAAACTTCAAGGGAGCCACGCAGGACTAAAAAATGCCAGCCATGGCTCCTGTGGTGCCAAGGGAAGACCCAACCCCCCCTTCCCTCGTGTGGCTCTCTCTCCATCCCAATCCAAGAAAAAAATGTGAACATGTCCATGCATATTCGGGACATTGAGCAAACAATAATTAGCTCACTGCCTTGAAAAAGCTCTGTAGATAATTTGAATTTTGCCTGCTAATACCTTCTCTTTTATTGCTGACCACTTCCTGCTGAATTCCATCTTTGACTAAGCAGGCCAGAAGTGAGAAAAATCGCTCGCTGTGACTATACATTCATTGGTGCCTCTCCCTCTCTCTCGATCACAGAGGCAGGCAGGAGGAGCGGGTGGATCAGGGCCTCCACGCAGGGGCAGAGAGCGCCTGGTCTCTCTACCCGCCCCCATGTCCCCTTTCTCAAGGATGGCCTTTCTCCCAGCTCTCTCTTGGGGGCCAGTTTAGGAAAGGGGTCTTTGGATGCCGTCCTCAGAGGCTCTTCTCCTGCTCCTGTGATCTGCTCCCTGCCCAGCCATAGGCAAGACCCAACTGGCGCAGGACATGTGGGCAGGCAAGGGGGTCCCCGTGCCCTTTGCACAGACGCCAGGTCTTCCAGGACACGATCCAGGCAAGCAGAGCAGGAGGCAGTAGCAATCTAGGCAGCAGGAGGCAACAGGAGGGGGACCAGGCTTCCCCCCCAGGCATCTTCTCCTTCCGGAATGAATGGAAGGTGTGTCTCTGCCTTCTTCCCAGCAACAAAGCCAGCCTGTGGTCCTTCAGCTCTGGAAGCCAAACTCGGAAGCAGCACACCTCCTTCCCGTGAACGCACGTTGGCTGCTGGCCGCTCGTACGGTAACTGGAACGCCCCTCCCTCGAGCGGAAGGAGGCAATGGCCTCTTGGGCTGCTCCCATTTGCTTAAAGGCACCCCCAGGGTGATCAACCGAAATCTCGACAGGCACTTTTTGGGCAATGGTTGGATATCAAATGGCTGGGCATCCTCTTTCAGATCCGTCCAGCCCGCCGTTCCTGCTGCTGTTCCCCTGCACGGAGGTGGCTGCCTCGGCTTGTAAAAGGTGCCCTCGTCCAGACCGGCCAGGGACCCTTGGAAACCGCTGGGCACTTTGGCCCTCCCCTCTTCCGCCTTCCAGATGGATCTTCCTTTCTTCCCTGACTGTGTGCGCACACGTGTGTGTGTGTGTGACGCAACCTGGGGCCTTACCTGCCCTCTTCCTGTGGTTAAGCTTCTTTGGTCAGACCTCACAAAGGTGCTAATGTATTATTAAAGCTAATGGAGCTCTACAAGAAATGTTAATAGACATTAAGTTTGCATAAATGAATTACACATTAGCACAGTGGCAGGGCCGCCACAATCTGCCAATTTAGGTCGTATCTGATGTTTTCTGTTTTCCCATTATGCTCCCCAATACTTTCAGGCAATATGAAAATTATAAGCAGAATGCTCATAATGGAACAACATAATGAACTAGAAGAAATAAATTAACGTGCGGCTGGGAGGAGTGGGGAGTGGAGGGAGGGGAGGGCTCCTTGTATCAGTGCTGCTACAGTTGAGATGCATGGACAGAAGGCATTCTGAATCACCTCTGGAATGACCTGCTTCCTCTCCGCTCCTTTGTGAAAGAGAACAGATGTTTGCTTAACCACCCCCTCCTCCTCCTCCTCACTTCGGAAAACCTCAGGCCTCTGAGAAACATCGTTCCCGGCAGGTTAGGGGGGCATCCCCCCCCCGAGGCCAACCCCTTCAGCTGTGCACCCGAGATGCCTGCGAATCTGGGCCTGGGGTTTGAGGCAAAGGCCAGGTAGTGAGCCCTCCCCTCCCCCCACCACCTGCCAGCACCCTGGACCACCTTCTGCTTCTCTCACACCTGGGACGGAGAAGCACGGCTGTGAAGCTCAAAGCAGCCCCTCTTGGAGTGGGGCTTGCGGCCATTGTTACTCTTTTGGCACAGGTGGGTTCTAGGAGGTCACATGGGGGACCTCCGGAAGAATCCTTCCCACCTCATGGACGGACCAAAATGTATTTCTTCAGATATGAAAACAAAAAGAAACAGAGCTGCTGATGAAGAAATACAAGCTCCCATATCATAGTTAGTTTGCCACAAGAAATACCATGCATTTGAAAACGTCATCAAAGGGAATCAGGGACAAATGCCAAAGAGGCGGCAGACTTATTTTTGGAGGCCTTTAACAGAGGCCCGCTCACCCACTCAGCAGGAGATGGCAGAGAGAGATGGGACCTGATGGTCGCCAACCTCGGCCACGGCCACGGAGACATAGGCAGAGAGAGGAAAGGGGGGGGCTAGACAGCCCTTCCGAGTGTTTGGGACTGCTCTGCAAACAGGCCAGCATGCTGGCAGTGCAGAATAAAACTGGCAGGTGAAAATGGCAGGGAGGGGCTTCTCTGGACTTAGAGAACTAGATCATCTTAGCACTGCAGAGAGCTGGAAGAGACTCAATGGATCACCGAGTCCAGACTCTCTCTCGGGGAGGCTCAGCGGGGTGAAACTCACGAATTCTGGCTCCCATAGACAGACACCTCGGCCACGTCACCCTCTACCGGCTGGACAGAGGATGAGATCCCGAGGTGGGGGGGGGAGGGAGGGAGGGAGAAGGGACCGTCCCCGTCTTGACTGAGGTGGTCCCTTTGTAGTGGCCACTCCTACCCCAAAATGAACCCAGTCAGAACTTGGCCCTGCTGCCCAGGCCAAGCAAGGCCTGCTGGGGACCTGCTCCTGGGCTAATAATGCCTGGGGCTGGGTTGCCATTTCAGGCTGAAGCTTCCTGCCTCTTCACTTTCACAGCTCCTGGATTACCTGGATCATTTCAGGCTGGCTCTCCAGCCGGTTAAGGTAAGAAGGTGGCTTTGCTTGCCTTGGTGCTTGATGCCCTGCACTGGGAACTGGGTCCCTGCTGGTTCTGCTGCCCCCAAACACACACACACACACACACACACACACACACACACACACACACACACACACACACACACACACACACACAGAGGCTGTAAATACCACGAATCAAGGCAACCTGCATGATCACCTTGCCACGCAGAACTGAAGTGGCTCCGGTTCTTCCTGGACCTCAGACGCTGGTGTGTGCCAATTCCTGTCCGATGCCCCCCTTTTCAGCTGGGGTAGGAGGGCCGGGGGGGGGGAGATTCAATCTTGGACCCCATTCTAATTAGAGTATGCATGGACCCACGAGGAGAGGCTGTCCACAGCTGTGGGGTTCGGCATCACCATGATGGCTTGGCTGATTTCATCTTGAATTTATTTCAGGCCTAAAGACCCTTCAACATTATTATCTGCTTTGTAGAGTATTTCACTCCCTATAAGTTCTGCCCTCCCTGCCATGTTGGCAGGGGTCTTGAAGCCCCAAATCAAGAAAAAGGAGGAACATACACATGGCATTACATGAAGTAAATAATTAAACAAACTTATCTTTGAGAAAGAATGAGATAGCATATAAACATAGATTTTGGTGCGCGCCACACATCATTGCATTACCTTGGTTGTGGTGCTTCTTTTCTGAGCAGCTTTTATAGGGCATATGGGTTGTGATTTTGGGTACTCACACAAGACTTCTAGGTAGTACTTGGCCTGCATGTCTTTGACGGCGGGATGGTCTGCCTGACAGACCACGGGCACCCCATCATCCTCCCGCTTGACCTTCAACGAAAGCTGGCTGGTCACTGTGTACATGTCTGACCACTGCTCCACTTCCGCTTTGCCTGCTGGAGAGAGAAAAACAGGGAAGCGAAACCGGAGGTGAGTTGGAGGATTTATGGCGGCACTCCTGCTGCTGACATGCATCACCTCATTTGTGGGGCATTTAAGCAAACTCTACAACCTTGGTCCAGATCTATTGTGAATGTCTTGGCTTAGCCCTCTTGCCATTTTTTAAAAGAAAAACTGATATTCCTCTGCCCATCTATTCAGACACCTCCAGCCCACCCACCCACCCACCCACCCACCTAAGGCTGCTTCACTCACACCTTTCCTGAGCTTAGCTATTCCCCGGCAGGCACGGAGGTCCTGCACTCCCTGCTTTTATGTACTTCTTTGTAAGGATCTGCTGGGATCCGTAAGGCGAGTGCATAGTTTCTGGGCATGGAAGAGAGTAGCCTCGAACGATCCCCTACTTGCCCTGCTGACCAGAATCGCTGGTGGGAAGCCTCCAGCCAGCTCTTCCCGGTTGAAGGGAAGCTTCCCTGGCAGCACATGTGAAGGCAAGCCTCCATGGCAAAAGCCAAGAGAGGCAGGCACTTCCCGGACTGGCTTAGTCCAAGAAGCACTGGGGGGGAGGGGTTAGGTAGGGGTGTGTGTTAAGGGGTGCCAAACTATTTTGCAGTGCCATTGTGCTGGCAAATACCTCCTTCCAGCCATAAAGAAGGAGAGGAGGCACCTGAGCTTGCCGCTTCTCCCTGGCTTCAGATGCAAAGAGAAAAGAGGAGGCGGGGGGGGGGGCCTTCGTTGCATCGTGTTCCTCAACATGGATCTACGGCAATCGGCTGCAAGGAGGATTAGGAGTTCCAGGATGCCTTCCAAACCCTTCCGTCAATGGAGCCAGAAACACTCCACCCTCATCCTACATTGCCACTGCCAAAAGCCATCATCAATAATTAAGAGGAAAAGTGACTCTGTAGATTTACATAATTAAAAGCAGTAATTAAAATATTTAAACAGTGGTACTGCTGAAAAGCAAACAGGATACGGTGGCAGCGGGTGGGAGCAGAGGCCAAAAGGAAGGCAAAGGGCAGGAGGAAGACGAAGGCAGTGGCTGAAGGAGGAAGAAGAATGTGGGAAGAGCCACGGGCCCGACCTGCCACACCCTCTCCCTCATGTGGTGGTGCTCTGGGCCAGACAGCAAGACCATCTCCCATAGTGTGTGTGTGTGTGTGTGTGTGTGTGTGTGTGTGTGTGTGTGTGTGTGTGTGTGTGTGTGTGTGTGTTTCGGATTTTGAAAACGTTTGTAGGCTGCCGCTAGGATCCGCCGGGCACTGCCAACAGCACAAGGGTTGCGTGGGAGATGTGCTGGGGTGTGCCCCTTCGCCCAAACAGACATGGGGAGAGAGGAGAAGCCTCTTTTGGTCATGGGGGGGGTCACTGGCAACACCAGGGGAAAGGTTTGCCGCAGGGTTCCCATCTCAAAGTGCCTGAGGGCAAAGCAGCAAGAGCAGACCTCTTTCTTCCTGCCCCCCCACCCATTCCGTCAACGGAATTAGGGGGTCTACCAGGTAGCGGCTTGCTGCCTTTGAACCATCGGATGGTCGTCGCGGGTCTGCTGGCCATGGCCGTGCAATTCAGCTCAATCTCCTCGCCTTCCACCGCCGTCTCCTTCTGGTACTCAATCCTCAGGTTGCGAGGGGGCACTGGAAGGAAGCAGCGTCAAAAAGAAGAGAGGTCAGCGTGCTGCAAACGGATGCGGGAGGAAGGCTGGATGGACGAACCCTCTGCCGGCCACAGAAGCGGACCCGGGTGGAGAGTGCCACCCAGAGAGTGCCTTGGCAGGGCCCGGAGGGCAACGCGGACTGCCATCATGAATGGACCCTGCAGGTCACGGAGTCCAGCATGGGGACACTGAACTCCCAACCTCCACAGGTTCCGTTGCTCTCAGCCACTGACTGACCCATGCAAAAAGCTGGCTGTGCTGTGCCTTTCAAGAGCAAACCTCTCCCCTTCTTCCCGTTCAGGGTCCAAGCTACCCCTTTTTCTCCATTCCAAAAGCAACGAGGGACACATTTGGAGACACCCAAGAGTCCCAGGCTGGGAAGAGGAGGGAAAGTTTTTTGCTTCTCCTATAAAGCAAGAGAAGCTACAGAGCGGCTCTTAGGTTTAACACAGTAAAAGTAGATCTTAACATCCACAGTGTGCACGGAGGTCCTCTTCCTGCCTCTCAGCCTTGCATGGCCTCCATATGTCTGTAAAATTGCAGCCCTCACTGTCCAGAGGCCTGCTCTGATCAACAGGGCACAATCCGGGAATGTCCTGGAGACTCTAAGGCACCTGAGGGACCAGCACCCCACTTTCCTTCTACCAAGCTGACTCCAGTGGTACTGCATTCTCCCCCCCCCTCTGAAAAAACAACAACCCCAAAACAAATGGCGGGAGGCTTCAAAGAAGAGACAGAATGGCAAATATTCTGCTCCACCACAATTGATTCCAGCACCCAGATGTATGACAGCATCAAACGAAGCTTTAGAAGAGAGATTTATTCTTAGGCACACATTTTTATTTATTTTCCTCTGATTATTCTGATTAAGCAGTTTGGTGACTCAAGTATGACTAATAAGTGGTGTTTTTGATGAAGAAGTGTGTATAAAATGTAGCAGGTGATAAGGTGAACTCACTGCCTCTCATTGAGATGCAAAAGAGGTGCTGTGTTTTCCAACCCTGAGAGAACATGGCTGACAAAATAACAAGTCTTCCCCGGAGGCCTATCTCTGGGGGCCTATCCAAGCCCCTAACCAGGAATTTGAGGGATACCAACCAGTATCTGTGCATGCCAGATAGTCCGCTGTGTGAATGCGGCTGGTCGGTTCCTTCCTCCACTGGATTCCCTCTGCCAGGAAGAGGGGATCAACAAGGCTGCATATCTGTTGAAATCTCTCCACAGAACTGAACACACACGTACAAAATATCTAGTTTGGGTTATGTGAGCAAAAAAAAAAAAAAAGATTCATAATGCACCAGCGCTGAGGAAGAACTCCCGGGAGCCAAACTTGAAATTCATACTCCAGACTAATTTTAAATACAGTACCTTTTCAATGTGTAATGACGTACTAAGAATGGAATCTCATTAAAGTACAGAAGGAAGAAGGAGCAGAAAAGGAGAACCCCTGGAAGTAATCAACAAGTGTGATCTCATGCTGGGGTTGTCGGGCTCAATCCAGGGGAGTAGAGTGAATCCGGAGAGATGCCCGAGAGGGCAGAGGAGCTGCCCTACCTGGAGGGTGGCTGTCCCCATGCTTGTGCCTGCCCTGGGATCTTTTGGGACGCAAGAACTAACATGGCACACATACATCAGGATTCCTCTGGTGGCCTCAGAGGAGAAGAAAGGGGTGGCCCTCGTTAGACCATCAAGCCACGTGAAGGAGATGGCAGAAGCAATAGTGGGTGGGTGGAGTCTTGGGTTTGGGGTTGCACGTCCTTCCCCCATATGCAAGATGATTATGCAGGATCACAAAGAAATAAACATATTGAACATTTACTGAGATTACGTTCAAGGTTCTGTTGTGTACCATTACGGATGCAGACACTCTTAGGAACACCGTGGCTGGGTCAAGAGGCGGAAGAGCCTCTACTTATGGGCATAACCCTTGATTTTCCCATTTGCATTGCAGGCCGCAACAAATAAGCAACCACACTTGACCTTTATTCTATTGTCGAGGATTTATTAAAGCAAACAGAGAAGCTCAGAACAAAGCAGAGAGGGCAGCTTCTGCGTGTCCTTAACGGGCAAAGAGATTTAACTTGTAGATTATGTTTTGATTACAGTGTGACTTGCCGGATGCAAATGTCAGGGTCTTTTCCAGGCACAGAAAGCCAAGTGCTCCGGAGAACCAAAAGCAACACTCAATACGGCATATCTTCGAGAAGAGGCCACGGCAAAGGCGTCCCTCCTTCCTGCCTCACACACTTGGGCCAGGCAGTTGGGGAAGATTTTAAGGTCCTCAAAGAGCAAACCTCGATCTCCTAAGTCCAAGATGAGCTTGTGAGGGAGGTGGGTGCGCATGCATAGAGGCAGAGGCACAGGGAACAAAAAGTTTCTCAAGACGAAGCAGGGAGGCACCAAGGAAGCAGCAGCTGCAGCAGCTCCTGGTTTCCTTTGGGGATGCAACTACAAAACTTACATCCTGACCTCTTCTTCTGATGACAGAACAAGAAACGGCATGCAACAGCAGCCGTGCCTTTCAGGGCCGGAGTTGGAGGTGATGGTGCTACAGAGGTGGCCCTTGAAGACATGCAGCCACCTGGCTCTGGCATTGTTTCCCTCCTTCTTCCTGCTCACCAGATAAGTGGGAGATGAAGAAAGATGGGGGCTGGCACTTACCAAGAACCGTGATCGTCATGTAATATTCCTGTGGGGGTCTGTGTACAGTTGGCAGAAGTATCTTCCTTCGTCCGAAATGGAGACGTTGGTCAGAGAGACTCTGAGCTCGCTGCTGGAGAAATTCACTAACTGAAACCTGCTGTCCTTCAGAGCTGTGGAAGAGACAAGCCATGGGAAAACTCCAAGTCACAAGGCAGGCGATGTGCATTGTGCACCTCACCCCTTTCCCCAGGAGGCACGGAAAATCATTAAAAATGAAGCAAACCAAAACCACAACCACAACCAAAAGCCCTGAAGAGGTGACAACAGCTTGGACACACAGTGGTGGCACCACCCTCTTTCTCCCCGCGTTGCTCTTTTGGCTTGTTTTGTTACAACTAAACAAAGCCCTCTACCACATATCAATAATGGCAATCATATAGCCTATTTGTCTTGTCTTTCTAAAAAACAAAACAGGGCAAAGGACAGCAGGAACTCATAGAATCAAAGAAGAAGGGGGTTGGAAGGGGACTATAACACCATCAAGTCCAGACCCCTGCTCAAGGCAGAAATACCAGTCAAAGGATACTTGCCAGATGGTTGCCGAAATTGCTGCTGAATGCATCCAGTGTTGGAGTGCTCACCACCTCTCAGGCACAGGTAATTGGCAATTCTTTAGCAAATTGATGATTGCTAAGTAAACGGTCGTCCCCCAGGATTGGAAAGTTCATTAACAGCCATTCAGCAGGGGCCGTAAAATTTGTACCTGAACATATTACATTGTTGTGGCAATTTAACAAGAGGCAAGGAAGGCTTTCAGGTAGATATTAGGTGGACAATCAAAGGGCACCCATTCTGAATTTAGTGGTCTGCTATACTGATTAAGTTTTGGATGCATGAAAAAGGCTTTTTTGTCTGGTGGATATCCGTAGACTTTGTGGTGCAATTAAGGACGTTCTGGCTTTAAATATTTCAGCATTCAAACAGGACCAACCAACCCAGCAACCAATCATTCCTCCATCCAACACTGGGCCCAAACTGTTTGGCCTTGTTCGAGGTTCTAATGTCAACTAAATATTTTGGCACTTAGTTGTAATTCAGAGTGAACAGTTGTAATCAATTGCGATCACACTGAAAGATAGCCTGCTCTTCAACAAGGCCACATCAAGGCTTTTAATTAAAGGGAAACAATTATGAGAGGCTGCTTCTGTTGACTGACAGAAAAGCAGACTCCAGCTTTCACATGTCTGACATCAAATTAAAAAAAAAAGGACTCAGTAACTTTTTAAAATCAAGATTGGCTGCCAACCGCCCATAACTCACGCCTGAAGTCTCTGAAATAAATCGTTTGTCTGTTGGGATTCAAGAGCTGAATCACAGAGTCGTCACTGTTTTTGACTCTGCAGCTGATGGTGGCCACGTCGCCTTCTACGACAGTCACGTCTTCTGTCACCAAGTTCTGCCCATCACCTGAGGGTGTTAGAAGAAAAACAAAAACAGAAGGGAAGTCAATCTGCAACTGGCCATTTCATTCCATTACAGAGGTTCCGGGCAAATGGAAGACTGCAAGAATTTCGAGAAAGCACCAAATTAATGGCATATTGGAGAAGTCGGCACATTAAGACTACCCTCTATAACTAGAGATGCTGGCAGCCAGGAGTGGAAAACAACTCCGATTTGCCAATTCTATTTTCCAATAATACTCTCTCACGGTTCTTGACAAGAATACCACCTCCCTGCAGGTAACACCACCACCGCCCCACCTGATGGCTGCCCTGCCTCTCCCTGTTTCAGCCTTCCCTCTCCCACCCATGTTCCTTTTCAGTGAGACCAATCAGCACGGGACAACGACCATATATAGGCACTTTCTCCCCAAGCGAAATCCCATTGATTATATGCCCCCTCTCATTGGAGATTTAGTTGACTGAAAACGAATGTGATTCTCATCGAGTCATCAGCCAGAATCCTATTTGTCTTTGGGTAACATGAAGAGTCACCTGAGCAAATTTGATGGATGGCGATATGCCCAAACAACAGGGATCTCCCATTGCGCCCACAGAAGTTTGCTGTAAATAACACTCCTATCTTGGCGCAACTGGAGATACCACTTGTGTTAACATCAAATTTCCTAAGCCTAGTTGCTCAACAGGATTTCGGCCACTGGGTCCCTTTCACTGAGGATCCACTTATGGATTCAGCCCCATATTAATATTTCAAGGCTGTTGAGACATCAAAGCTCATTGAACCCTGAACCAAACAAGTAACACAGTCTTCTAATACCGCTCTTAACAGAATGGATCATTTCCCAGTGAAATGACATCATACATTTATCCCTTCATAGAAATTAAGCAGCAAGAGCAGCTGTCTAGGTCCATGTGCGAAGCTCCACACAACAGGACTCACTGTTGGACAATGTTTCCAGAAGGACAAATACAAACGCATAGAAGCGTGCAAGGTTTCTAGATAAATCTTCATCAAGCCAGGCAGTACAAAATAAAGCAGAGGGAACAGAAGCAGCCAAGAATTGGGCATAGATGCCCTGAGCACATCCGATCTCACCTGATTTCGGAAGCTAAGCAGGGTCGGCCCTAGTTAGTACTTGGATGGGCGACCACCAGGGAATACCAGGTGCTGTAGGCACCTGGAGTAGGAACTGGCAAACCACTCCAGTATTCCTGCCAAGAAAACTCCATGGACATGGATTCATGAAGAGTCGGTCACGACTGTAACGACACAACACACACAGGCACACTGGATACCGGCGTACTGACCGGTGACTCATCCAGCCTGCAACTTCCATCTTGAGAAGAAGCCTAACCACAGACAGCGAGCTAAAATGCCTGGCTTAACCTTTGAACCTTTTCTTTCATTTCTCTCCCTCTCCCTCTCCCTCTCTCTGTGTGTTTCCTTTCTTGTCCCTGCAACTGGTGTTGCTCAATTAGGCAAAAGGTAAAGGTTCCCCCCGCACATGCGTGCTAGTTGTGTCCAACTCTAGGGACGTTGTTCTTCTCCATTTTCAAGCAGAAGAGCCAGTGTTGTGCAAGTCCGTGACCATGTGGCCAGCATGGTTGCAAGGAAACCTTTCCGCTTTTTACGGCCGTACCTACTTATCTACTTGCATTTACATTCTTTCGAACTGCTAGGTTGGCAGGAGCTGAGGTTAACAGCAGGAGCTCACTCCGCTGCGTGGCACCCGGGATTTGAACCGCCGAGCTGCCGACTCTGCTGTTGACAGTTTTCAGTGCTCTAGCCCGCTGAGCCACACGCTTAATTAGGTACATCTTAATTAGAAACATGGGATCTTAAGCAATACAGAGCATTCTTAAATAAAACAGGTTGTTGATTAAAGATTCATATTTATAATTAGCTGCTGTTTTTAGATTTAAAATTCATGTAGACATCACATACCCACACAGGCTCCAAGTGGCTCACGATGCAACAAGTTAATAATAGCGAACATCACGTCAACAAGTGCGCACACAGAGACTTTGTTGGTTATGAACTGGAAATATAACAGGGCGTGTGAAATGAGGGTGGCTACTTGTCTTTTAAAAGACTGAATGCACCAGGGGATTGGATGGCACAAGGGTTACCCTACTGCACAGCCACACTTCTGTTTCAATTAGATTGTTCCTTTGCGGAAACACAGCCACGTAAATCACTGCCCAAAGACCTTACGACTGCTGCAACGCACTGGCCTTCTTATAAAAACCATACTCTTGAGAAGAGAACCCTTAATTGTATTGGACGTTGCTAACATGACGTTTTATGAGAAGGCTGAGTGGAGAGGAAAGAAAAACACATACAGGCACCACAATTATTGGACTAAAAATAGAAGATAGTGTGCAAACAACAACAAGGTAACTCTATCAGGTCATCATTTCAAAGTAGTGTGGAAAGAAAGCAGAGCTGGGGTGCTGGTGGGAGGCAGAAGAAAGGAAAGCAGAATTAGGCTTGATGCTAACAGGAGGGAAAACAAGCAAGCAAGTGTACAGGAAAGGAGACATCAGAATCCCGACTCCAGTATTATCCTAGCTCCATCAACAGGAGGGTTGTAAACAAACCAGTACATGTAGCGGCAAAGACACATAGATGGGGGTCATGAAAAAAGGCAGGAAGGAAGAACTACCAGAGCAGTGATGGTGAACCTTTTAGAGACCAAGTGCCTAAACTGTAATTCAAAACCCACTAATATTTCGCAAAGTGCCAATACAGCAATTCAACCTGAATGCAGGTGGCTGTGAAGGGGCAATGTCGGGTGCCCACAGTAAGGGCTCCAAGTGCCACATAAGAACATAAGAAAAGCCATGCTGGATCAGGCCAACGACCCATCTAGTCCAGCTTCCTGTATCTCACAGTGGCCCCACCAGATGCATCTGGGAGTGCATGACACTAGATATCTGTTTCCTGATGCCACTCCCTTGCATCTGGCCCTTGAAGTACCCTGGTTTTAAGACTGGAGATTACACATCTCCATCATGGTTTTTAATCTGTGATGGACTTTTCCTCCAGAAATCTGTCCAACACACTTTTGAAGGCATCCAGGTCAAATGCCATCACCACATCCTGCGGCAGGGACTTCCACAGACTAACAACGTGCTGGGTGAAAAAATATTTTCTTTTGTCTGTTCTTACTCTCCCAGCGCTCAATATGAGTGTATGTCCCCTAGTTCTGGTATTTTGTGAAAGGGAGAAGAGCATCCCTCTACCCACTTTACTCATGCCCTGCATTATTTTGTACGTCTCAATCACATCCCCCCTCAGGCACCTTTTTCCAGACTAAAGAGCCCCAAATGCTGTAGCTTTTCCCCATAAGGGAGGTGCCCCAGCCCAGTAATCATTTTAGTCGCTCTCTTCTGTACCTTTTCCAGTTCCACTATGTCTTTTTGAGATGCGGTGACCAGAATTGTACACAATACTCCAGGTGCGGCCTTACTATTGTTTTGTATAATGGCATTATAATGTTGGCTGTTTTATTTTCAATCCCCTTTTTGATCATCCCTAGCATGGAATTGGCCTGCTTCACCACTGCCACACATTGTGTAGACACCTTCGTTGAGCTGTCCAACAACACACCAAGATATTTTTACTGATCTGTCATGGATAACTCAGAGCCCATGAGCTGATAAAGTTTGGATTTTTTGCCCCAATATGCATTACTTTACATCTGGCTACATTAAAATGCAGTTGCCATTTTGCAGCCCATTCTCCCAGTTTGGAGAGATCCTTCTGGAGCTCTTCACAATCTTCTCCGGTTTTTACCACACGGAAAAGTTTCAAAATTTCGTTGTTCCTGCAAGGGGGCAATGACAATAAAGATTCCTATTCATGTCATCTGCAAACTTGGCCACCTCACTGCTTATCCCTGTCTCCAGGTCATTTATGAACAGATTGAAAAGCACTGGTCCCAGGACAGATCCCTGGGGCACACCGCTTTTCACCTCTCTCCATTGTGAAAACTGCCCATTGACACCTACTCTTTGTTTCCTGGATCTCAACTAGTTCTCAGTCCATAAGAGGACCTGACCTGTTATCCCATGACTGTGCAATTTTCTCAGCAACCTTTGGTGAGGGACTGTGTCAAAGGCCTTCTGAAAATCCAGATAGATAATATCAACCAGTTCACCCAAATCCACATGCCTGTTGACCTTTCCAAAGAATTCTAAAAGGTTTGTCAGGCAAGACTTACCCTTACAGAAGCCATGCTGATTTTCCCTCAGCAAGGTTTGTTCTTCTATGTGTTTTAAGATGTTCTCTTGGATGAGGCTTTCCAGCATCCTCCCTGGGTCAGATGTAAGGCTAACTGGCCTGTGGTTTCCAGGGTCCCCCCTCCTTCCTTTTTTAAAAATTGGTGTGATATCTGTTATCCTCCAGTCCTCTGGCACTGTGGCCGTTTTAAGAGACAAGTTGCATATTACCGTTAAGAGATCTGCAATTTCATTTCACACCATAGGTTTGCCAACACTGTACTAGAGACTCCCACTTCTCAAAAGGACCACCCTGAGGTGTTTCCAAATCATTTGACTCCCAGAAGGTCTCCAGGGAGGGGTAAAAAAGCACCTGGTGGCTGCAACAAAGCATTCTTGGTGGGTCTTCTATCCACCACAGGGCTCACTGTCTGTGCTTCATTACCTTCACTATGGAACACAGACTTTTATATAAATACATTTTTACACTGGTTATGTTCCTCCTTTTTTTAAAGTTCCACAATTTATCAAGAGCCCAATTATGCATTTATAGAGCCAGCAGAAACAGCACTGACTGTTAAGGACTTTGTTTACAGCTCCTTTCTTTCCTGAAAACTCGATGTACAGTATTTTGCTGCACGTGCAGGCTTCTGTCCGTGGCACCAGGTCAAATGAGGGCCAGTGAGCATTGCCTAGGGTAGCCTATAAGCTAGATGAAGGGGTATATAAATTCAATAAATACATTCAATTAATGAATGAATGAATGAGGCCCTCTTCTGGTCCCTCCTTTTCAGCCAGGACTTAGAAGTTGGAATCGGCCTACAAGGTCACTGAGCCCAACTCCCTGCTCCATGCAGGAATCCACACAAAGGGCTATCTGCCAGCTGGTTGTCCAGATTTCTCTTGAATGCCTCCTGCTTTGGAGCACTCCTCCCTTGAGGTCACGGGTTCCGTTGCCATACTGCTCTAACAGTTAGGGAGTTTTTCCTGATATTCAGCTGAAAGCTTGATGCTCATAACTTGAGCCCATTGGTGCACATCCTGCACTCCAGAATGACCAAGAACAGATCCTGCCCCTCCTTCTCTAGCCAAGTGTTCCCTTCTTTTAAGTACACAAAGAGTGCTAAGGCTCAGGGATGCGACTGCAATTCCAGGGCCCTTGCTCTGGAATTCTTCCATCCCAATCGCCGTCACATCACACTGACCACAAGAACATCGGATGCATGGGGAAATCCCAGGACTACTCTTTCTTCCCTCCCTTAGGAGCGTGTCACCATCCATGTAGGAGCAGGCAGGATCAATAATGCATGGCTCCTTCCCGCTTGGATGAGCAAAGAGCAGGAGGTACCGAGGGGGTGTCATGTGCAATGCAGTCAGAGAAGCACCAGCAGAGATGCAACGGTTTTCATTGAGCACAGAAGCTGGTCTGCACTTGGGACCACTTCCTGCTTGCTCTATTTAAATCAGCCGGTGAAAAGAAGCTAGCTGAAAAGCTTTTCTTCATTTACTTTCAGTAAGCCAGGGTGATTCTTTGGGGTCAAAGGCTCCAAACACAGCCCCCCACCTCCACCCCTCCACATGCCCTACTTTTAATGAACAGACACCAGGATGTCAGCTGCAATATCCCAGAACACAGAAACTGGTTAGGGGTGGAAGTGGGATGGCGAGGGGAGGCCAGGGGAGGGATGAACACCCCTGCCCCCCCCCAGGCAGACATTAGCAGCATTCCTGCCCCTGCCCTGTACAGGCAACACTAGACAAGGGTTGTGAGGTGCCTTAAGTAACACAGTCCAAAAGATGCCAACTGGGACTTTTTTATCTCTTGCTTCTGGCATGCAATGAAAAAGAGGGCATCTCAGTGGGAGCCCAAGAGGAAGGATAAACCACCCAGCCCTCAGCACAAAACCAGCTTTTGCCCACTTAATGGCTGCTTCAGTCGGGTTTTTTAAAGCCTTCCTGATACCTCAATGAGTATATGCCTTGCTTCAAGATTTGCTAAAATGCCAGAAACATTTCAGACAATGAAATATCATATCACTCCAGCTAGCTGAGAGAGAGAGAGAGAGAGAGAGAGAGAGAGAGAGAGAGAGAGAGAGAGAGAGAGAGAGAGAGAGAGAGAGAGAGAGTGTTTATGACATCAACTGGGGCAACATTTTAGCATCCTCATATTTTATACATCAAGTGCAAAGTTTGTTCTACTACAACGAACCCCTGAGACACAGCTGTCTAAAAATGTAGGCTACTGAACAGCGAACCCTGTTTAGGAAGTACAGCAGCTTTAATTCTCTATTGGATTCAGGCCATTCTTCTTTAAATCACCAAGCCGAAACACAATGGATAATGACAAGTATAGGAGGAGGCTTTAGGATGACAGCCTGGCTTTTTGTGAATAGGCACTGGCTCACACACAATCCATATTCCAGGCTGCCCGCATCTAGAAGAGCCAAGCAAACCAACCAACCAACAGACAAACAAAGAAAAACCAGAAGCAAGTCCTCCATGTAAGGCTTGCATTAATAGGTGGAAGTGGTTTAGTGAGGCTCATTAGCACAAACGTTGAGATCAAAACAACATCTCACAAGTATGATCTTGCATCTCGTAACCAATCGCTTGATGGGTCTCTGGCAGGTGAGAAGGTCCTACCTCGGTGGTAGCTTTATGCCCACAAAGAAAACGGGCTTCCTGTCGAGAAACAGAAAGCAGAAAATAACATGAACCCTGCAGCAAAATATGGAACCATAGTTTGGAAAGGAATCAGGCAGATGAAGTTAAGCGGACCCTTCCCTTCTCCCAGATATGGCCATAACTTCTTGCAAACCATAGTGCAGGAGACCCGGTTGACTCTGTCAACATATGTAAAAGTTGATAAAACATATGTTATGTATATTTAACAGAATGTGTAAAGTGAATTGTAAAATGGAGGCAGTTAGATTCTGCAGTGTCATGATGTTAATCCACAAGTGTTGGAGATTAGTAATCACAGGCATGTTAAGTGATGAAGTGCAGGTGGAACTGATTGTAACATCATGATTTGTAATGGATAGATCAGATTGCATCAGATTGTTAATTAGTGATTGCATCAGATCTTATGAGTGCTGAATATGTATAAAAGGCACTAGCTTGTCATTTGTAATTTGGGGACTGTTATGGTAAAAACAGTTTACCCCACACTCTGTTTGTCTGTTTGCTATATTGGTATATATAATGCTTGGTTATTATGCTGTGTATATTTTGATGTATATATGAATATATGAGTTTTTACTCTATTCATTGTCATTGTCTTTCTGATAGACTAACTCTGCAAACCCTTTATATCAATACTAACATTTTATCTACGTTACTGCTGCACTGCTTTGTGTCAGGCACAAGTATATATTATTATTATTATATTTGTCTGCTGCCCCTTAAATCTGCTGACAGGGTTATGGGCCCAGTAGGGTCAGCAGCCTGATGGGTTTTGTTGTACCTGTATAGATAAAGTGTGTGTTGTGTAAAGTTGTGTTTTTGCAGAGGAAACAGGTTGGAGTTGGAACGGAGACAAAGCAGAGCTGCAAAGGATTTCTCTCAGAGGCTTGGAATGAGAGCAGAGGAGAAAAGCAGCTGATAATGACAAGCCAAGCAAAACAGAGTGTGATTTAAACTGGAAGCTGTGGAGGCTGAGGAAATATTTGCCGAGAAAAAAGCTGAAAAAAGTGTTGCAGATAACGGCAGATAAGGAGCCGGCACATATCAGCGAGAATGGCAAGTATAAATTTAAATTCAATGCCTATTGTAAAGCTCTCTGACAATAATTACCTGAATTGGTGTCTGCAAATGAAGCATTTCTTGATCTTCCATGAGCTCTATCAGTATGTAGATAAGAAGCTTGATGAGGAAGCTGATGAGGAAGATTTGAAGAAGGATGAGAAAGCCTTGGCAATTATAATGTTATCCTTGGAAGAAACGCAGTTCGTTTATGTGAAGGAAGCAAAAACAGCTCATGAGGCTTGGTCGTTTCTCAGAGCAGCTCACATAAGAGAAACAGCTGGAAGTAAGGTATCTCTAATGAAAAAACTGTTCCAGTCAAGGCAGAGCCCAGGTGAAACTATTTCTGATTATATAAGGAAAGTAAATAGTATATTTCAGCAATTGTCTGAAGTGGGCATAAATCATGAAGAGGAGTATAAATGTCTTGTTATATTATCAAGTTTGGATGAGTCATATGACAATTTAGTAATGGGATTAGAAGCTATGAAAAGTGATGAATTGTCTATATCATATATACAGTCAAGACTCCAGCAGGAAGAATCAAGAAGGAATGATTCTAAAGTAAATAATAAGCCTGCTCAAGTGTCTGGAGAAACAATACAAGTAATTAGAAGATGCTATAATTGTGGGAGTGACCAACATATTTTTCGTTACTGTGATAAGGTAAACAAGCGGCAAAAGCAAAATAGAGTTGCCGGCACAGGCTGGAAGAGTGAAGGTCAACAGCTGTCTGTAATTAATGATAAGGAACAAAAGTGCTCAAGACAAGAATTATTTATTGTAGATTCAGGAGCCAGTATTCATTGTGTAAACAAGAAATGTTTGTTTGAGAAACTAACTTTGTTTAATTGTAGAAATGTAACCTTGGCAGACGGGACTCAGGCAAAAGTCTGTGGAGAAGGTAATATATTTTTCAAACCTCTAAAATGTGTATTTGATAAGGTCCTGTATATACCGTCTTTAAAGAATAATTTATTGAGTGTGCCTATGCTTGTAAAACAAGGTTTTCATGTACAGTTTAGTGAGAGTAGTTGCAAGATTGTAAAGAATGGAAAAACAATAGCAACTGGGAGGCTCCAAAACAGTTTGTTTATGATAAGCACTTCTGAGAAAGTTTTGAATATGGTTGAAAATAAGCCTCTACATGACAAATGCATACATCTGATGCACAGAAGATTAGGGCACCTAAGTTTTGAAAGCATTAGGAAAACTTTGCAACATGTGGAACATGGGTCTGTGCAAAACTGTAAAAAGTTTTTAGATTGCCATGTTTGTAAGGGCACAAAAGTGAAGTCTGCACCCATATCAAAAAAGAGTTTGAGAAAATCACATCAACCTCTACAGCTGGTACATATTGATGTGATTGGACCCATGGCTAATTCATTTGGTGGTGCCAAGTTTTGTCTTGTGATAACAGATGATTATTCACGTTATTCTTGGGTTTACATAATAAAGCACAAAAGTGAAGTGAGTGCTGTATTTAGAAAATGGTTTCAGATGGCAGAAAGACAGTACAGACAGAAAATTTTAGCTGTACAAAGTGACAGAGGTGGTGAATTTTTAGCAAAGCAGTTTGTTGATTATTTAGAAAAGAAAGGGGTGAAACATAGATTGATTAACCCTTCTGCTTCTGCTGAACATGAATTAGTTGAGAGGAAGAATGGGATTCTTCAGAATATCATGAATGCAATGTTGGCAGATGCAAAACTTCCAAAAGGTTACTGGGCTGAGGCAATGAAATATGCAAATTATGTGTCTAATAGAGTGTGGAGTTCAGCTGTAAATGAAGTTCCATATACTCTAATGCATGGAAAGAAACCTTCAATCAAATATCTTCATTTATTTGGCTCTGAAGCCTGGGTATTGATTCCAAAGAGGGATAGACACAAAAATGGTCCAAAGTCTAGAAAGCTTATGTTTATTGGTGTTCAGCCTGCAGCGAAATCCTGGCGTTTTTGTGACAGTCATGGAAAAGTTTATATAAGCAGGTCTGCAAAATTTTGTGAACAGAAAAATTGGGAAGCTCTACATGCTAATAATGAAGTATTTTTGCCAAGTATTTGTCCCCACACTGAGGTTGAAGAGGTTGCCAGTGATGGAGGGGAGTCTACAGCATTACATGATGGAAAAGTGAAAGATGAGATTGCCAGTGATGGAGGGGAGTCTACATCATTGCATGATGAAAAGGTGGAAGATGAAGAGCCAGTGTTGATCAGAAAATCTACAAGATCTAATAAAGGTGTGCCACCTGAAAGGTTTGTTGTGAATAATGTATTCCATGAGCCACAGAATTTTGAAGATGTGCTGCTGATGCCTGGAGAAGAAAGGAAGCAGTGGATGATGGGCCATGGACAAAGAGCATATGTCTCTGAAGGAACGGCAAGTGGATGCACCAGTAGATGGCGCCAAAGAGCAAAGGACATTTTGCAAGTGAAATAGGTTGATTGTAAACAAAAGGTTTTTTGATATTGATAGTATTTGTTGATGAAGCATTTGAAAAGGTATAAAGCATGTTTTGAAAATATCTTAAGGGAACAATGCATGAAAAGTTGAAAGTATCCATATGTGATAATCTTGATTTGATTAGCTATGCAGATGCTGACTGGGGTTCAAGTCCAGAAAGGAGGTCAATGTCTGGATATGCCATATTTTTAGGTAACTCACTAATTGTCTGGAAAGCCCGAAGACAAAGGTACATTTCGTGTTCTTCTACAGAAGCTGAGTATGGGGCTGTGAGTGATTTGTGTTGTGAGTTAACCTGGGTAGTACAGTTGTTAAAGGATGTAAATGTAAATGTAAAACTACCAGTCAAAGTATATAATGATTCTTTTTCGTGTATCCAATTAACACAGAATCAGAAGGTCGGATCCAGAAGCAAGCACATTGGGATCCGTTACCAGAATGTGAAAGACTGCATAGAACAACATTTGATTGTATTGGAATATTGTACAAGTGTTGATAATTATGCTGACATATTTACAAAACCTTTGTGTAAAGATAAACATGTATGTTTTAAGAAAAGGCTAGGAGTAAAATCTGTTAAATATAGGAGGGGTGTCAACATATGTAAAAGTTGATAAAACATATGTTATGTATATTTAACAGAATGTGTAAAGTGAATTGTAAAATGGAGGCAGTTAGATTCTGCAGTGTCATGATGTTAATCCACAAGTGTTGGAGATTAGTAATCACAGGCATGTTAAGTGATGAAGTGCAGGTGGAACTGATTGTAACATCATGATTTGTAATGGATAGATCAGATTGCATCAGATTGTTAATTAGTGATTGCATCAGATCTTATGAGTGCTGAATATGTATAAAAGGCACTAGCTTGTCATTTGTAATTTGGGGACTGTTATGGTAAAAACAGTTTACCCCACACTCTGTTTGTCTGTTTGCTATATTGGTATATATAATGCTTGGTTGTTATGCTGTGTATATTTTGATGTATATATGAATATATGAGTTTTTACTCTATTCATTGTCATTGTCTTTCTGATAGACTAACTCTGCAAACCCTTTATATCAATACTAACATTTTATCTACGTTACTGCTGCACTGCTTTGTGTCAGGCACAAGTATATATTATTATTATTATATTTGTCTGCTGCCCCTTAAATCTGCTGACAAACTAAATGTCACGAGTACCACCAGGAGGGAGGTAGCCCAATGAAAACATTCACCCTCCTTTCGCACGCCCCCCATAAACATATAGCTCACAAGAAATTAAAGTCATTAAGATTTGATTTCCATCTCAGCAATTATCAGCATATTCTTTTAAACATTTACTTTAAGACAATCCTATCTTTCAATTCATTAAACTCATTCTCCCATTTACTGAGCTCTCTATCAAATCAAAATCCTATTTGAATTAATAAGAATTCTGGGGGAAAAGTAATTTAGAAATAAATGATCTGAGGTTCAAACTGCTGAAGCTTTTGATTATGAAATTCCGCACAATTAAAACTAGCCACAGGTTTTTTTCCTCTCTCTTCTTCCTCTCCAGAATACTGCTGGCAATGGAAGACGCTGATGAAAGCATCGCAGGGCAGGGCAGAGTGCATAGAAGACATTTTTGTAATCAGCTCGCTAAGGGTTGTGATGTGCCTTAGCCAAAGAGAGCAGGACACCCGCCTGATATGCCAACACTGGCTGAGAACCAAAACCTGGTTTGCTTCCTTGCAATCTGTTGCCCTCCCACGCACGACTAATGGTAAGGGTGATTAAACGATCTTAGACGGACTAGGGGCAGAGGGCTAATACTTCATGCACCAGCTTTGGTGCCTACTTCCTTAAGGGAAGCACAACAGGATTAAGGCAAGGACTCCATTATGGTTAACAATATGCCTTACCAACTGGGCTGAATTTCTGTTTTAGCTTTGCTAACACCACACCATCTTGAAGTGAGGAGGAGGTTGAGGAAAATAAAATCCCACGGGCCTCATGGTACAATGGTTCAACTGCAGGACGACAGTCAAGACTCTGCTCACAACCTACGTTCGATCGTGGTTGACTCAACAACCTTCCTTCCTTCTGAGGTTGGTACACGGAGTACCCAGCTTGCTGGGGTGGGTGCGCTGAGGAATTTGTAGCCTACACACTCATAGAGCATTTTAAGCACTATGGGGTAGCATATAAGCTGTACACTTTTGTTCTCAAAATAAAAGTTGATAATTTGAAGACTGGGTATCCTGCAAGGAGAAAAACTGAAGTGCTGAGACCTAGCTAGGGTTTTCAGAGCCCAGGAACAAAGGGCGTTTATACACGACCCCTAAACTCCGGGGCAAATGGCTCCCAGCTCCGGAGCTTAAAAATGTTTCCCCACCAGCTCCGGAGTTAACAGGAAATTAAGTGCGACCACGCCCACTTTAGCGCGTCCCAGCCCACCTTTCAAGTACCTGCTCTTCTGGGGTGAAAATTGCTTGATGCGGTGTAATGATAGTGAGTGCGGGGCTCTCCTCGCTTCTGTTTGTTGTTGTTTTTGGCTCCCGCCCCTTTAAGAGCTATTTTACAGTAGCTCTTACAGAGACAGGAATGTTGCCGCGGCAAGAACGGAGGCAGAACGGAGGTGAGCCACGATCTTTTCTTCCTTTTTTTTCTCCCTCCCCTCATGCAGCCAGCAGCCAGGGTGGGGACACAGGAAGAGCGACAAGCCCCTAAGATCTCTGGTCCGAATTTAAGTGGCCAGCGGATCTTAGGGGTCGTGTAAAAAGGCCCAAAGTCAGTTTTTGTGGCCCCTCCTTGTCCCTTGATAGTCTCCCCAGACTTGTTATAGAGCCGGGCAGGAGAGGAGGCGGTGCGCTGAGGGGACCAGGAGGGGCAGGTGGGCAAGCGGGCAAGCTAGCTGGCCAGCCGGCCTTGATCCTTCGAATGATGGGGAAAGTGCGTCATGCCGCCTCCCCTCCTCTGCGGCCCACTTGGATTGCACGCTGGCTTGGCTCCAAGCTTGTGGGCAGCTCATGCTACCTCAGCCAGCGGAAGGCCTGGGAAGAGAAGGGGAGGTCAATTTGGCAACCCCAGATGCTGCGCCTGGAGAGAGATGGCCCCTAGCTACGCCACTGCTAAAGCGGGGCACACATGGACATACATGGAATCCTCTCTTTTGAAAAACTGCCTTTTAGAGTTGAAATTGTACTAAAATACTCCCTGAACCAGGTGAACCACTGTGAACCTGGATGGGTATCTGGAGCATCAGGAAAAACCCTTCTCACCTGAAGACATTCTTAATAGTAAGTGAACAAGGAGGCTCCCATGTCACACCTAAATTCCATAATATATTTGTATTTGTAGACCGCCCGACTTTCCCAAGGGAACTCTGGGTGGTTCACAAGATAAAACATACAACAAATAACATTGAACCATGCAAACATAAAGCAGGTTCCACTTGTGAAGGCACCTGAGTGCATGGTAGGTATCACATGTTCTACAACCAAAGAAGGAACTTGGATGTGCTTGCAATAATCATGAAATGGATACTGGACCCATATTTCTAATTAGCAAATGCAGGGGTCAGCACCAATGTTCTTTCATTTACTAACTAGGCCATTCAGCAGTTCTCCTGGTTCTCTAAGCCAGGGGTCCTCAAAGTTTTCAAACAACGGGCCGGTCCACCCCCCCCCCCAGACACCACTGGGGGCCGGAAAACAGTTAAAAAAAAGGCTGACATAGAAAAAAGGGGGGAGGGAGGGACAAGTGGGCAGAGCCCCCCACGATTGGCCATGATCATTGGCTTGCTCGCAAAGCAGGGGGTAGGTGGGGGGGTTGCAACTGGTCCCGGGGGCCGGATTCAGGACCTTGAGGGGCCGCATCCGGCCCCGGGGCCTTAGGTTGAGGACCCCTGCTCTAAGCCATGAAGAGCATTTGGTGGGTTTGTGTTCCAAAGGGGATACAGCTTGTTTCAAATGTCAGGGATGATCTAAAGCCGTGAATGTTTTGCTATGTGTTCTGACACTCATAGGGCAGAGTCAGATCAAGGACTTACTTGGCCACTGCTGGCAAAGCAAAACCAGTTCTAATCCTTTGACGGTGCAGTTGCTGGAGGGACGCACGTAGAGAGAAAGGGGAAAGACCACCACCTAACACTTGGGCCTTCCCTTGATTCTTGGCAACTAGTCTTCCAAAACCAGCATTCCTTATTGGAATTAAAAGGCATGAGGGGGAAGCTTGGCCCTGAAATGGATTGGGGTGCCTTCCTCTGGTCCTCCCCCTCCCCCACTCCCTCCCAGGTGTGTTTCAAGTGATAAAGAATGCCCCACATTGTATTTTCTGGGACTTGGCAGCTTCCTGCATTCATTCCCAAATTTGCTGTTATGTTTCCAGCACCAAACCCATCAAGAGTATCTCTCAGCCAATAAATTGAGACAATAGACCCTAATTGTTGCCAAGGAGATATTATGATCTATATGTAAGTAGCCATTTAGTTGATAGAATGCAAAGTCTCCACTTGTTTCAAAGCTATCATCCGAGTGTGTATTTAAAGTATTGTCATGCAGGATCCTATTTACTATGTGTTCTAATGATTCCAAAGGAGCCATTATGGTCTATTATGTGGCTTACATATTTAAATGGATAGTTAAAAAGCTTTTGGAATTTAAAACTAATCAGAAAGCCCATATAGTGAATATCTAGGCTTGGAAGATAGGATTCTAACTTAACATTAAAAATCACAATAGCAGATTAATAATTAAAAAAATAGAAGAAGAAAGAACACAGATTATTATGTGTTCCATTTGTGCGCAATTAACTTTAATTGAGGAAAAATCTGTGCATCATGAATATCAATCAGAACTGTTTTCATTCCCTTACACCCAGATCTGCTGCTACTACAAAACTGGAAGGAATTATCCAGACAGTGAGAACGCTGAGAAATTTTGTGCCTTGTTCCACTTCCGGTTCATCTTTCTTCTACTCACAATAACTTTCTTTATGGATACACTTAAATGCTGCAACTTCCTGAGAAATGTGACCATTACTTGCATCGTATTATAGGTCCTTCCCCAGGGCAGGGGCTGAAACTTCTCTCTGTCCCCGAGGCATGGGCGTAGAAGGGAGAAGCTCAGAGGCAGCCAGGAAAAGAAACTTCCCGAAGGCAATAGACAAGTTACTTGCGCCTGCTGTATTTAACTTTCCTAACTTATGTGCCCTGTACTTTTAATTGAATTAACAAGAGTTGCTCTCAGGCGGAGATGCCAACGCAAGGGGATTTCCGGGTAAATGAAAAAAGCCTTCTTAATAACTAGGTCACCGTAAGCTAAAAGAAGGGAAAGGGGAATTGGCTGATCTAAAGAGCAGACTCGCAACTGCCTTTCTGCACACCATCTGTGTTTCACAACTGCCTCCGTTTACCTGTTCCTAGGAACTGGGTTGGTGCGGAGCCCCGATTCTTCCAGGTTCTGCTGACTTGCCGCCTACACGCTTTGTCACCCCCTCCTTCCATCTCAGCCCTGCTTCAGAGCCTGACCTGTGCTTCTCGGCTCAGGCGTCTTCATTGGTGCTTCAACGTTGTGTTGGACAGACAGACCGGGCCACCGCCTCTCCAGGTGACTGCGTTTCAGCAGCTCCCGTTTCAGGCACACTTGCCTATCCAGGCAAGGAAGTGCGGCTAGCTGCTATCCACCCAACAGAGGTAGACGGGCAGCCTTCCTTGTTGGGATGGGCAGGGCCTCTGAAACAGTGGAGTCTGGATACTCACCCACCCCCACCCCCACCCCCGAGAGCCCATGGAGCGGAATGCCTTCCCCCTGCTCAAGGCAGCAGGTGTGAAACTCCACCCTTCTCCTTCCCAGAGGGACTGCCAGGCTGCAAAGGCTTCCCATCCCCCACGGCCAGAGGGTGAAAGTGGCCCCTTCACAATAATACCCTGGCAATCCTTTCTTTCTTTCTTTCTTTCTTTCTTTCTTTCTTTCTTAACCATTCCAACAGCTACAACAACGTCACAACTTGACACCACCTGAACAAGGGAGAAAGCGAGTCCTGCAGTGTAACGAGCTGCAAAGGTTAGTCTTGGGGTTATGAGACTGTGGCCTTGAAGAGGCGGAAGGTCACGCTGGCCTCCGATGCCTGAGGGGGTCAAGGCAGCAATGGGGCAGATGCGTGTTGAACAAGTCCACTCAGAAGGCCAGCAGCTGCACATGGACTGCACAAGTTGCACGTAGCAAAACCAGAAGCTTTCAGGAAAGCAAAAAGGAACATAAAGAGCATTTCTTTCCTTCCTTCCTTCCTTCCTTCCTTCCTCCCTCCCGGAACCGCAACTGGCTCACCGGGTGTGGGGTGCCTGGCTTGGAAACATCCCGGCCGTGTTCCCTGGTCTGAACTGGAGAGGCACTTCTCACTGGTGAAAGCATAAAGGTGGCCAGGAACACCTGCTGGTTGCCTGCCTAGTCATGTGTGTGGCGTGCTATGGGCAACACCCATGGCCTCTCAGGAACTGCTGTGAAATTGACGCCACTGCTTTTACACTGGCTTAATGAACGACCAGGATTCTGGCTGTTAAGAGTAAGGTTCAAAGCCAGTGGCTCCCACCTTTGGGTGCCCAGATGTTCTTGGACTGCCACTCCCAGAATTATTGCTGGCCGACACAGCTAGCAGTGAAGGCTTCTGGGAGCTTTAATCCAAGAACATCCTGGGGGGGGGGGTCCAAGCTCTGGTCCTGGCCTCTTCTACGTTCTCCCTTTCTGCTTCTTCTTACTGTAGCATGGCACGGCTTCTCCTTCTCCGCTTAAATATCCTTTTTCCCGCGAGATAGCTGAAGGCTGTGTTGACAAACTCCATTTGGCAGATGGATACTATTTCATAATAAAGTAATTATAAAATACTTTCTTTGTTTTATTTGATTCCTATTCAAGAGAATTATATCTAGTCAATATAGGACTGAGATATTTCATGAAACAAGTGTGCCTTTGCCCAAAAAAAGGTTGAAAAACACTGGCTTAAATATCCAGAGCTTCCATTTGGCAGATGGATCACATATTTTTGAGATATTAGAACTAAGAACTAAGAAAAATACATTTAGATGCTTAATTATGCCATCAAATGCTGAGCAGGGTGGTAGCAAACACTTTGTTAGGATGCCTCCCTTGTACTCCGAGCGGCAAGCGTCCTGTTCCCCTCTAATCCTATTAGTTTCAGACAAACAGTCCTCTGTATTTCAAAGTGTGATGTGGTGGGATGATGCAGTTTATATTCCAGAAAGCTCTGATCACTAAAAGGAAATAAATTAATGAAAATTACTGTCAAATGCAATACAATGGCTGTGTTTTAAAAGGCTTGTACGCTTATCGTGCCTGGCAAGATGGGATGCCAACTTTAGGAGCTGGAGAAACAGAAGGGAATTTGTTTACACAGAAAACTGAGAATGGGGCTGTGAAGCAATTTACTCTGGCTCTTTGCTGGCCCACAGGAGGGAGTGCAAAAAGATTCCAGCCTGAAGAGAAGTTCTACTCCAGTTTCCTGGATATTGCTGCAGTGCAGGCATTTAACCACTGTGCCAGGAGGCTGGAATAGAAACCCAGAAAGATTGTGGATATTGGTCCAGGAATAAAGGGTGGAGGATGACATCTAAGGGTTGTATCTGGGATTGTGTCTCGGGATAATAGAGAGAACTTGCCTAGACCCCAACTGAATGGCACCCCTGAAAAAGGACACAATCTTTCTGGGTTTCCATTCCAGCCTCCTGGCGCAGTGGTTAAATGCTTGCACTGCAGCTAAAACTGCGTTCATGACCTGGGGTTCAATCCCAGGTAGCTGGCTCATGGCTGACTCAGCCTTCCATCCTTCAGAAGTCTGTAAAATGAGTACCCAGCTCGCTTGGAGGGGGGGGCAATGTGTAGCCTGCAGACTGTAATTAAAATATAAACCACCCAGAGACTACTTGAAGTGGTATGGGGCAGTATACAAGCAGAAAACTTTGCTTTACTCCCCAAAACTTTTCCTTTTCCCCAAATCATCACAAACAAAGTCACATCAGTGAAACTGTTTGAAAGTGTAGCACAAGACAGAGGTACCTCCAAAGGTGGCTTAAGAGGAAAGAAATGGGAAATCACCTCTAGGAATCCCAGCTGATAAACTGTTCTGCTCTTCCACTAATCAAGAAGAAGCACCTCTATTTCTAGGAAGGAAGTTGTGTTACTGTATAAAGCCTTTCCTGTGGGTCACACAGCTTGAGCAAAAGTTGACAACATCCATCCATCCATCCATCCATCCATCCATCCATCAGTGGAATCCTTTCCCCCACCAACTCTGAGTCCAGATCATCTGTCCACATGCTTAAAATGCAGCTTTTTCTACCCTCTTTGGATGCCAGGCAACCTCATTGTCTTTCCGAATGTCAAACACAGTGAGGCTCCCAACAACCAGGTTTTCTTTCAAGCCTTTGGTCCTGAAGGGTTTGGATGTGGCAGATTCGAAAGATGGCAGACAGAAAAACAGGAGTGGGGGGGGGAGGTGAGGAGAAGGCCCACTCTTTACTGTCCTGTTTTACTGCCTCCAGGGTTTTGTTTAAGACAATCACTACTGAAGGCTGGAAACACCCCACATCTGGATGCAAAATCATCAGCTGTATTTTTTTTTTTTAAAAAAGAGGCTAAATTAAAATGAAACTTTAGAGAAGAATGGACAATGTATGTTAATTGTGCTGACAATGTATAGCATTTGCTTTCAATGGAGTTAATTTAGTGACATCTGTTCATGGCCAAGGAAATGAAAAGGACTATTTAAGATAAGGCTGTCAGCAAGGAAGCATCCATGCTGGGAAGCTCCGATTAGCCTCTTCCGGCCAGAATCCCAGAAATAAGCTAAGAAAACGGGTACGCCCTTGTCTTGCACATTGTTGCCTTTTCAAGGAGGAGGCAGAAAGGAGGAGGAGGAGGATGCCGCCGCCGCTGCTGCTGTTGAGGACAGTGATGGTAAAAAGAGACAGGGTGTTTTGCGGAACCAAGGGCTGTGTTGGTTTTTGCATCCTGGGAGGCAATAAGCCCAACATGTATGGTTGCTCTCTTTGGATCCCTCTCAGCCTTGATGGTCTCAACACAGCGAGGGGCTTTTAGTGGTACCCAGGGGAGCATGGTACAGAATCCAGGGAGAGAGGTGCCAAGACAGGTGGTGGGACAGGCTGGGAGTCAGGATACTGGCCCAGAAAGGTCTCGGCTCTGTTGTAATGTCATGTCCCCCCCACCCCCACCCCATGTGCAGAAAAGGCTGCCCTGCCCACTCAGAAGCAGTGAATGCTGACGTTTCCCTCAATGGAGGAAAAGAAATCAAAAGCAAATCTGACAGGTGGCTGTCCTCCCAAGGACTTTGGTCCCACTCTTCTAAAAGTCCCCTCCCCCTTATATTCAGCCAAAATCTGACTTCCGATAATCTGAGTTGATTATTACATTCCCTACACTCTGTAATGACTGAGAACAGACATTGCTCCTCTGTTTGGACAGCTTTTCAGCTATTTGAAAAGTGCTACCCTATTCCACTCCCCCCCCCCAAAAAAAACCCCACCAGTCTTCTTTTCTCAGTCTTCCTTCCTAGGGCTGGTCATCCTCTGAATCTGCTCCAGTTGCCAGCATCCTTCTTCAACTGTGGTGTCCAGAACTGGTCACAGGACTCAAGATGATGCCTAAACCTTGCTGAATAGAAGGGAACTAGGACCTCATGGAATTTAGAGATAAGTGACTTGAGAAGCCAGAGACAAACGGATAGGCTCACGCTGTTCACATATCATTCCAGAAACAGCTTCTGTGGACCACAGCATCCTATATGAGGCTGGATTTTGTCCACTCTTGTGTGCTTATTGCTTGTTATTCAAGCGTGCTCTGCAGGAAGCCTTCAATGCTGGCAAAGGCAAGCTTTCACATCCATTGCGCAAAATGTATTTTGTTTCTTAAAATACTCAGATGAGAACACTTGAAGCACAAAAGGAGCTTTGTATGAGTCACTGCACTTTGTGAAAGCTCTCTTCCCTTCATTACCTGAGCCAGGCCGGTCTTGAAGTGAAAAGTTCCAAACACTGAAAAAGGTAGAAAGAGAGAGAGAGAGAGAGAGAGAGAGAGAACGACCATACCAACCTGTGGATTTCTATAGCCTTTCATATTTTTTCATCACCATAAACAAAAAGGCGATTGATGCTGAAGGAGAATTATTGAAAAGCTGGGGAAAGCAGTAAACAGAGTAGGGCTTCCCAATATCGATTGAGAAACACTGGATATCAAACCCATTAAAAGATCCGCCTGCAGCGCATCCCCTGGCATGTTTCAGGTATTCCCTTTCAGCAAGCTGGATCTCAAGACCAGCACGGGTGACGTGAAACCCACCTCGGAGCTCATTCAGACTGACTTCATTGCAAAATTGTGACTATTACAGTAGAAAGGGATCATCACAGTTTTAACCCTCCCCCTACCCCAAATTGCACAGAAAATGCTGTATAAAGATAAGTAAGTAAAGCAGGAGAGTGGAGAGCTCCCAATCCAAAGCCAGGCTGTACAATCTTCAGCAACCACAAGAGCTGAAAATCGAGGTGTGTGTCAATGACACAAGGCTGTGTGGTTCTTTCCAGGGCTTTCAAAGATGGGTTATCACCATATACTGTTTCATGATTCAAAAGGTGCATTTCATACAACTCTTAATGTTCAACTCAGAATGCCTCTCCCCTCCAAAACAAAACAAACCATCCGACAACAAAAACAACAACTGCGGAAGCTGAAAAACCAGGCAATGTAACAATCCTGGTTATGGGGGTCAGAAGGGTGCCTGGAGAAAAATACAGTGGTACCTTGTATAAAGGAATTAATCTGTTCCAAATGAAATTCTGTTAAGCAAATTTTCCTTTATACAAGTTTCCCATAGGAATGCATTGAAAACGGAGTAATCCCTAATCACGACCATTTTTATGTTGTACAGATTCACCCCATAGGTGATTCTGTTGAGCAAATTCCCCCTATCTCCAGAATTTTTATGTTGTACAAATTTTATGTTATACAAACCCTTTGTTATACGAGGGTCCACTGTAATCCTTCTTGAATAACCCAATCTGGTCATAAGGCTGGAAAGGGATGGCTTCTAACATGCCCAGTTGGTTCAACCTTAGCAAAACTCTTACAGGTGTGAACACATCTGGAGCTAGGGCGGGAGGGGAGGGGGAGGGGAGGGGGAGGGGAGGAGTCCCAAGGACAAGGAAAGGGCGCCCAAATGTTCAGTGCAGGAATAGGAAGGTATAAACACAGCAGAACCTCTTTCTGTGAAGAATAAAAAAAGGAAAACAGCTCCCTTTTACTGCAGACCTCTGAAGATCTTTATTTTGCCCTCTGGTGCGTACTTAGTGATACAACCAGCGCTTTGGGGCAGAGGAGGGTGTTCGATGTGTTCAAATGCATTGCATTCAGCTCAATGATTTTGTCTCCTGGAAAATATCAAAATCCCTGCCTGGGATGTTTACAATACCTGCTTCAAGGGCATTTGTTAGGGCCAAGAGCCTGCGTGACTGAAATTTGGCTAGGATATACGAGTCTCTCTCTCTCCCTCCCTCTCTGCATTGCCCAATTCATTTCTGCTGCCAAACAGAGACAATGAAAGCTTTCCAAATTAAAGCTTAGATCCGGCATGATGAGCAGGAAGGATCTGCATTGGAACAGATCAGATCGGCTCTTGGAAGGTATGTCACCATCCACTGACATTACCAGAGAAAAGGTATGAAAGAATGGAAGATACACACAGACAGACACAGACACAGACACACACACACACACAGAGAGAGAGAGGGGGAGAGGGAAGGAGGGACGGAGGGAGGGGGGAGATCTGAGCGGGTGGAAGAGAATAAATTTCATCTATGAGACAGCTGTAAACAGATGATAATAATCAGGCTGAATAATACTGCAAGGTAAGAATTACTTGCATTTCACATGAACAAGCCAAGCGGTTCTGGATTGTTATGTGAAGGGGCAAATCCTTACCTGAAAATTAGGTTTCTGAGACAACGGTGTGTGAGTCTATTGTGATGGGGGACTCATTCCATTAAGCTGCCTTCAGAAAATCAGAAGCCACTAATAGGAAGGGCCAACTCCCATAACTTTCTTTTCAGAGCTGACCTCAAAAGCTGGGTTGGCTAAATGCGGGCCCTAGAATTGATAGCTGCCAAAATCATAAGGCCGCCGAGCTGAAAGGCACAGTTAAGCCATTGAAAGCCCCCACACACACACCATGAATCTGTGTGAGCTCTGATTCACCTTCCACAGAGGCCTGCCTGTGTTTATGTGCAGACTGAGCTCAATGCATCCAGCCCATTCTCTCTCTCTCCCCTCCTCCCCCCACCGCAACGTCTTCCTTTGGGCACACAATGCTAAATTTCACTGCGTGGCCTAGAGACCCAGAAGCAGCCCTGTGAAAGAGCCTGGATCCCACTGCTACCGAGACATAAAACCTACTCCTCTGAGCAAGGACACTGATCCATCTACAGGCACGCTGTTATTAAACTGAAGATTTGCAATAAGTTTTAAGGACACAAAAATCGCAACGGTATTGATGGGACTAGACACAGGCAGGGCATCACTGTTCACAGGTGAAAATGGTGATGCTTATTTTGTTTTACTTTATTAAACTTCTATATCCTGCAATCATCTAGCAAAAAGTGCTACTCTGCATGGTATGCAAGGGGAGTAATAGCAATCTCAGGTATAACTTTTATTGCTACAGCAACGGTAAAACAAAGACAGTGGGGAGGGGTGGGGGACAGAAACCAAATGCAGTGATGTGATTGGGGATACGCTTGAGGAAGTTTGAGATCCCTTCTAGACTGGTAGCAGAAACCCAGCTGAGAAGCACTGCTGTGGTTCACAAAAGCCATCCCCGTGACAACTGCACCAGTTCTAGATGTGCCTTTTATAATTATTTTGCTAAGGCTGCGGCTAATTCAAATAAAATGCTACCTACTGATCCTTCAGGAGGCCGAATACAACACACACACACACACACACACACACACACACACACACACACACACACACACACACACACACACACACACACACACACACACACACACACCGCTCCGTTGGACCAATCTGCCTCCACGTTCAATGTATTCTCCATGTTGCTTGCCTGACGCTTCCCGCCTCAATCTTCCACAATTAAAGAGACACAACAAAAGATTTTTTTTGGGGGGGGGGGATATACCAAGACTGCTTGACTTTTGCAAAAGGTAGAACGATGGGTATGCTGTATAGGAAACCAGCCTCCCAAAGTTCATCTCGTGCAAGCATTTGTACTTTTCAGATTTAATGGGTGCCACTCATCCCTGACTCCCCCACAATGATCTAATTCTGAAGAAAATTAATGTGACAAAAGGGCACTTATTTGCCTGTCAATCCTCTGCTCGCAAATGTAACTTAGCTTTGATAAACTCCCACTAAAAGCAAGTTCACTCTAAGAGCATTACTTGCTTTAATTGCATGCTCCCCGAGAACATTTCTTTAAACTGTTCAGACCATTTAAAATATATGCTTTATTTTATTTTATTTTTGCATACAGCAGCTCCTCCTTGTTAGGAACATTGTCTGCTTCGGACTGAAGGCTGCCAGCTTGCAGGTTTTATCTGACACCATCAGGGTCCCTGACGGGTCTTGCAAGACTGCTTCTCCAGTCCAGAAACAAAGTTGCAGCTGTTGACACAGGAATTGGCCTCCCAGGCCGGTGTGGCTTTAAAAGCCCACCAGATCCATAGGAGAGGGTTTTCATAAGAAGATACAGCCTCCTGAACGCAACGGAGGTGTCAGAAAAGTCCACGGGACATCCTTGAAAGCCATGACTTCAGCTTCACTGAGGCAATGAGGGCAGTAGTGGGCTGCTGGTGGAGTCAATCATTAAGTCGCTTTGCCCCGTGCGGCAGGGAGCCTGCAGCCCTGGGAGATGTGTCATAGAATCATAGAGTTGGAAGAGACCTCAAGGGCCATCTAGTCCAACCCCCTGCCATGCAGGAACCCCATCACAAAATTTTCAACAGATGTCCATCCAGCCTCTGCTTAAAAACCTCCAAAGAAGGAGACACCGCCACCCTTTGTGGCAGCATATTCCACTGCTGAACAGCTCTAAACTGTCATGAAGTTCTTCCTGATGTTCAAATGGAATCTCTTTTCCTGTAGTTTGAAACCATTGCCCCGAGTCCTAGTCTCTGAAGCCATGGGAAACAAACCTGTTCCCTCTTCAATATGACATCCCCTCAAATATTTAAACATAGCTATCATATCCCCTCTCAGCCTTCTTTTAGAGAGACTAAACATTCCCAGTTCCCTAAGCTGTTCCTCATAAGACATTTCCTCCAGACCCTCAACAATCCTGGTAGCCCTCCCCTGCACCCGCTCGAGGTTGTCAACATCCCTTTTAAATTTGAGGTGCACAGAACTGGACACAGTACTCCAGGTGGGGTCTGACCAAAGCAGAATAGAGTGGGACTATCACTTCCCTTGATCTAGACACAATGGTTCTGTTGATGCAACCAAGAATTGCATTGGCTTTCCTGGCTGCCGCATCACACTGCTGACTCATGTTCAATTTGTGGTCCACCAAGACTCCCAGATCCCTTCCACAGGTACTATTCTCCAGCCAAGTGTCCCCATCCTATATATGTGCAATTCATTCTTTTTACCTAGATGTAGCACTCTACATTTCCCTCTGTTGAAATCCATTCCATTAGCTTTGGCCCAGGACTCTAATCTATCACGGTCCTTTTGGATTTTCATCCGATCCTCTAGGGAATTAGCAACCCCTCCCAATTTGGTATCATCTGCAAATTTAATTAGCATACTCTCTATTCCTTCCTCCAAGTCATTAATAAAAATATTGAACAGCACTGGACCCAGAACAGAACCCTGGGGCACCCCACTGGTCACGTCTCTCCAAGCTGAAGAGAGGCCATTTATGGTCACCCTTTGGGTGCAATTAGTCAACCAATTACAAATCCACCTAACAGTAGCACTATCTATCCCACTTTCTATTAACTTCTTAGCAAGAATACCATGGGGAACCTTATTGAATGCCTTACTAAAGTCCAGATAAGCAATATCCACAGCATTCCCCTCATCCACCAGGCCTGTAATTCTATTTTATTTTATTTTATTTATTTATTATTGAATTTATACCCCGCCCATCTTCCCAAGGGAACTCTGGGCGGCTTACAGAAGGCTGATCAAATCAGCGACATATCAAACAACAATACTATGAAAACAAATGAAACATTAAGAAAGAAAGAGATCAAATTAGTCTGTCACGACTTGTTTTTAAGAAACCCTTGTTGACTTCTTGTAATGACAGCATTGTTTGTTAAATAATTGCAGACTGACTGTTTAATAATCTGCTCTAGGATCTTTCCAGGAATTGAAGTCAAGCTGACTGGGTGGTAATTATTTGGGTCCCCCCCCTTTTGAAGATGGGGACAACATTAGCCCTCCTCCAGTCGATGGGGACTTCCCCTGTTCTCCAGGACTCCTAAAATATTATTGCCAATGGTTCTGAAATTACTTCCGCCAGTTCTTTTAATATCCTTGGGTGTAATTCATCTGGCCCCGGAGACTTAAATTCATTTAACGTTTCCAGGTGTTCCTGTACCAGCTCTCTACCTATTCTATGTTGTAATTCCCATCCTACCTGATCTAGGCTTTGTCCCAGTGGATCTCTTTCTTCCTTTTTGGAGAAAACAGAGGCAAAGAAGGTGTTGAGTAGTTCTGCCTTTTCCTTGTCCCCTGTTAGTAACTGGTTATTATTGCCACGCAGAGAGCCTATCATTTCCTTATTTTTCCTTTTGCTGCGGACATAACTAAAGAAACCCTTTTTACTATCATTAATCTCTCTGGCAAGTCTAAGTTTGTTTTGTGCTTTAGCTTTTTTTACCACCCCCCTGCATATATTAGCTGTTTGCTTATATTCCTCTTTGGTGCATTTCCCATTTTTCCATTCCTTGTACTTGTTTTTCTTGACCGTGTAGGTGCGCGCAAGAGAGAAAGAGGTTGGCACAATTTCCCAGGGTTCCAGAATTCGTTGGAATAGCCTTCAGCCACTTCTCACCTGGTCATAATACAAGGGTTCCAATATTTTATCCTGGATAGAAAGAGGCCAGTGGGAGGTGGGGAGGGTTGGGGGTGGAGTCTAGTTTTCCAGGCAATGTTTATCATTTTCACCTTCTGAATTTATGAATATAAATCAGAATTTGGTTTATATCAAATCGTTCAGACAGGTTGGCACATATACTCCACCAACAGCTGGAGATACTAAATATTACTCCACTGGTTGCCCTCATTCCATTAGCTGAATGCTTGGAAAGTGTGTTCCCACAACATATGTTCCATTTCATCATGATCACAATGGTAGGACACTGTTGGAGGCTTTCTTCGAAAAGCTGAATTTTTTTCCAGCTCAGATATGGTCCTTGAAACCACTGCAAGGCAAGAGGCTGACTTAAGTGTTCTTACGACAGACACTCAAAGAGGCCATCAGATCTGATTCATAGGGCACTATTCTCCAAAAAGTTTGCCAACACAAGGTCCACCAGAAGGAACAAAAGCTGAGCTTCTGTGCTGGTGTTTCTGTTCCTTTCGTCCATTCTGTTCCTTTCATTTCAACCTTCCATCACCACCACCACCACCACCACCGCCGCCGCCACCATCTTAGAAGTTAAAATCCTATGGATCACGGGGTCCAGCCTCTGCCAAGGAGGCACAGCAGGGTACTGAAGTCCCAACCTCTGGCTCCACAACCAGAGACCTAAACCATCTGGCAGTGTGGAATCCTCCTGCGTTTCCCCAAATAATTTTGGCCCTTTCCCACCAAACTGGTAGAAAATGAAATCTTTCAGGAAGGCATCTCCAAGGAGAAATTCTGGCCAAATCCTCATGTGTGAAGGCCAGGATTCTCCCTTTCGGGAGGCCGAAAGATGGGTCTTCTCCCCTCTCCATGCAGACCGGTATCCTCCCTACCTGCCAACATATTTTTCAAGATCTTTTCCAATAAAGATACGGAAACTGTTGATCCCTTTTGTTTTTTTCATTTTTCTCCCCTAGAAAGAGAAGGCCTCCTTGCAAAACGAAACCCATAATGTGTTTGGTTTGGATGTCTTGCTGCTTGCTGGTCACCACAAGAGGCCAGCGTGGTGTCAGGCAGAGGGGCTCTGTGGAAAGAGCCAAATGGTGGAGCCAGGGTGGAAAGAGAGCGGCTCTTCAGCAGCAGGAGAAAACAAAACCCCACAAAGGGTGACTTAACACCGCTGCTGTTGCTGCTGTTGTTATCAATAACAAAGTTCTGATCCAGTCACCACTGATGACAACCTATCCGTTTAAGGAAGTGTGTGACCACTCCTCTCTCCCTCCTGGAGAAATCCTGTGGAACCCCCCCCCCACCCGCTGCTCTTCCCACAGAAAGGCAGAGAGTTTTTGGAATCCCATTTGCTTAAACAGGGCTTCTCTCTCTCTCTCTCTGCCTGGCTGCAGAATGTGACCTCCTGTTAATTCAGCTGAAGAGCATTTAAATGCTCTGCCTCCTGGACCGCCCGCTTTGCTCCTAACGCTGCCCACCCCGCTCTGCTTTTCCACCACTCTGTGAGAGCTCCATTCTACTCCAGTACGTCCCAGGCACCTTCCATGTCAACCCGCCCGCCTCTCCCTCTTTGCCAACGGCCATCCACGTACACCAGCATCCAGCCAGATCAGGCTGGGATTTATGAACCTTCAGCCGTGTCGTGATTAGGTGTCATCTCTGTCCTTCTATATCCGCGATATTGATAGATAATATTATACGGCAGTGCATCACCTGCCCTTTCAAAGGTTACAGCCAGTAGATATTCCAAAAATCAATACGGATCTTATCTGCCACAAGCCACAAGAAAGAAAGAAAAAACAGAGCATAAGAGGTTGGCCACGGATGCACCCAAACAGACACTCTGAGAGTGGAATGCATAACTTCGAGCTGTGGGGGCCGGAATGGCAACTCCGTGCAAAGGATGCTCCACAGCAGGTCTGATCTTTTGATTTAACAGTTCACTGGAAGAAGACCCAGGTGTTCTATAGCCTCTGAAAAGCTTGGAGGATCCTACCAAATCGGCAAGACCTGTTTCAACTTAGGGTGCGTGACTCTCTCAGCAAGATCAGAAAAGGTAGGAAAGTGGGACACGGGCACACAAGTGCCTGCCTTTCCCTGTGGCTTAAGGTTGCAGAATCCATGCTCCTCTTGCATATTCTGTCCTCAAAGTCTATTTTTCAATCCACTTTCCAAAATCCAAGGGAGAAGGGAAGGAGGGTGCACAAGTCGAATTGCTGCACCCAGACCAATGTTGGCTTTCTTTGGCATCACATCGGCTGCAGCCGCACTCCATTAAAAACACCAGCAAAGCCGTTTGGTAGCAAGAGGGGCCAAACCACAGGAGAGGCAAGGAGAGGCCTTGAGCTGAACAGCCGCCAGGACTTCATGCCCTCCGTACTACCGGAAATGGCTTCCTCTTCCAACACAAGAGGAAGAAGAGTCGGAGCCCCTCAAGAGAGCATGGCTGGGTGGATGGAGGTGCGTGTACATTGGCCAAAAACAAAACAAAACCAAAAACAAATCATTAAGCAGAAGGAGGTGCCTGTCTTATTCAGGATTGATTCATAATTCTATATTAAATTGGAGTCACTAATTAAGTATCACCCAAGAACTGTCAGCATATGGAAAACCACTGCCTGTTTTCAGCTATTTTTTCTGCAGCCGAGGAGGAGGAGGAGGCTGCACAAGAGCAAGGGGGTGTACGCTCTGCAGGTGCATGTTGTGCTGGAGGCAACCCACCAGTTCACAACCTCTGAGCCAGCGAAACAGAGTAGAACATCTCCCTGTGCTTAATTTCCCATGGGAAATTCCGTAAAAACAACCAGTTGGTTCATCCAGTTGGTTCATCCAGTTCATTACTAGCCACAAATAGATGCCAATGAAATGTTTAGAGAACTTGGTTAAGTTGCTCAAGCCAGCCAAGTCATTACTTTGACTTTATTTTTGTACTTGTTGACCACCCAATTTTCCTATAGGAACTCAGGGCAGTGTACAACATGGTGCAAAAAACAACTTGCCCAAACATACAAACCCCAGACCTACCAAATCAAAATACAAGTAATAAAGAAAATAGTAGTAGTAGTAGTAGTAGTAGTAGTAGTAGTAGTAGTAGTAGTAGTAGTAGTAATAAATAAATAAATAAATAAATAAATAAATAAATAAATAAATAAATAAATAAATAATAATAATAATAATAATAATAATAATAATAATAATAATAATAATAATAATAATAATAATAAAAGTAGACATAGCACATCAACAACCATATAGCATAAGCAAGATCTGGCAAGAGAGGGCTGGGACCATGGACTTACAGTACAAATAACAGAGCCATAGTATGCTCAATGGTCACCCAAAGCATTCCCTGAAGAGCCAGGTCTTTAATGGCCTCTGAAGGCCAGCAGCAAATCCGACAGCCTAATCTCCACTGGCAGTTTGTTCCAGCATGCCGGGGCAGCCACCGAGAAGGCCTGATTCCAGGTAGAAACCCTTCGGGCCTCTCCAGGTGTGGCCACCCGGAGTGAGAGGGAAAGTGAAGCTCTGCTTGGTCAGGACGAAGTTGACCTCTGGGAGATCGACTCTGCCAGATAGACAGGTCCCAGGCCATGGAGGGTTTTGTAAACCAAAACCATTACCTTGAACCTTATTCAGTAGGCAACGCGCAGCCAATACAGGTGAGCCAGGATGGGGGTGATGCAGTAATACCTGCTTGCACCAACCAACAGCCTGGCCGCCGCCGCCGAAAAACGGTCAAGGGAAGCCCCATGTCGAGAGCATTACAGTAATCTATCCTCAATATCACCATCACTTGCACAACCATCCGAAGGGAATCCACATCCAGGTACGGGTGAATCTGGGCGATAAGCCTAAGCTGGTACAAGGCCGCTATAGACACAGCTGCCACCTGGGCCTCCAGGGACAAAGCTGGGTCCAGGACAATGCCCAGACTCCTCACTCAGTCTGCGAGCTGAAGGGTCAATCCCTCCAAACTGGAGAGAGGGCCACTGTAACCATCCGGGGATCCCCCGAGGAACAGAACCTCTGTCTTCCCAGGGTTGAGCCTGAGCCTGTAGTTCCTGGTCCACTCCACGACTGCGTCCAGGCAGCGGTCAAGGGGCTGCACAGCCTCAGTTGCAGAGGTGGACCTCAGCCAGCACCCTCATATAAATGTTAGAGTATAGGGGATATCACCGAGCCCTGGGGCACCCCACAAGAGAGTGTCCACGGGGATGACAAAACACCCCCCACCTCCACTCTCTGGGCTCGGACTCCAAGAAAGCACCGGAGCCAGCACAAGGCATGACCCCCAACGCCTGCCGCAGACAACCTGCCCAGGAGGATACCGTGGTTGACGGTGTCAAAGGCCACTGACAGATCAAAAGGACCAACAGGGTAGAGCAACCCCTGTTGGGCCCCCTCAATAGGTCATCTTGCAACACGACCAGGGCTGTCTCAGTCCCATGCCAAGGCCGGAACTCAGACCGGAAAGGATCCAGGATGCGATCTTCCACCAGGAATGACTGAAGCCTAACTGCAGCAGCCCGCTCAATCACCTTGCCCAAGAAGGGAACACTGGCTACTAGACAGTAGTTAGACAAATCGTCGGCAGCCAGGCCAGGTCTTTTAAGAATGGGCCGGATCACGGTGTCCTTCAGGCGATCGGGCAGAATCCCATCCCTGAAGGAAGCAGACGCGATCACAGCCGCCCATTCTGGCATGCTCCCCCCGGTGGTCTTAATCAGCCAGGATGGGCAAGGGTCGAACGGAGAAGCCACTGGTCGGCAATGAGCCAGCGCCCCGGAGGCCTCAGCTGGAGTCACAGGCCCAAACTCAACAAATCGGGGAGACCGAGAAGGTGCAGCACGAGCGATACTCGGGGATAGACCACTGGAACCTGAGTCCAGATCGGCCCAGATGGCCTCAATTTTTGATTTAAAATGGGTGGCGAAAGACTCACTAGTGAAATCACTAGGAGGAGGCTTCTGCTGACCAGGGTTGGTGAGGTCCCAAGCTACCCTAAATAGCTCCACCTGGCGGTTTGAGGGCTCACCAATTCTTAGGGCTGCATGATATCTTTTAGACTCCCGGATCACCCTGACATAGCGCCTGGTCAATGTATTAACCGCAGCCCTATTACTCTCCATCCGATCTTTCCTCCATATGCTCTCCACCCTTCTCCTTTCTTGCTTAATTGCCTGCAGCTCAGCCGTGAACCAAGGCGATGAGCGGGTTCGGCAACGGATAAGGTGCTTGGGGGCAATCCAGTCAACTGCCCTGGTGGCATCCCCAAACCATCTCTCAAACAGGGCATCAAGCGGATCGTCAGCCAAACTGTCCAGAAAATCCCTGCAGGCCACCAAGAACCGAGCAGGATCCAGAAGCCTCCGGGGACGGGCCTAAGCAGAAGGGCCAAGCTGTTAAGGCAAAACTGTGGACGCTTGTGTACAATTAGTTTTTCACGAGTGATTATACTACGTTGTGTTCAAGAAGAGTATGCATATGATCCTTTGATTTATATATGGGGATGTGACAGAGGGTTTAAAAAAAGCCACAAATACACAAAATAATGCAATGCAAACCAAAGTAATAAATTTCCCTTTTGATTATACAGGGCAGATAAAAAACAACCCCTGGCTTAATTTTTTTTATATATATCTGGAGCTTGGGATGGTCATCACCTCAACTTTTGGGGCATAGGCTGGCTCTCCAGGAAAGATCTTGTGTGCTTTAAGGTATTGAATTTAGAAAGCAAAGATACAAATGCGCTCATGATCTCTGAGAGTGACTGCCCCAAGGTCACCACCGATGGAGCCATAGGGTGGGGTGGGGAAGCACAGGTATCCAGGCCTCTGGACTCCTCGGCATAAATTCTAACCACTGTCTCAAGTACTTCTGTTCAAATATTTTACAGGCCGTTGGGACATTTAAAAGCTTTTCGCAGTAAATGCAAGTCAAACAGACACACTAAGCCAGATTACACTTTATTTAGGGCAGTGGATTCCTCCTCACCCCTGAAAAGCGACATCATTGCTTGTGACGTAAAGATACTTCCCATTAAGACACATGAGTGCAAGTCCAACGAGCAACCCCCACGAGTCTGTCTTGTACCTGAAAAATACATTTCGCTCAAGCACATCACCAGCAACAGCACTCCCTGGGTTCAGCCCGACTGGAACATAATGAATACGTGAGAAAGCAAGTAAGGCGGAAAGCATGTAAAGCATGGCGGAGGGTTTCCGTTGAGCACCTGACATGGCATGCACAGATCATCCGTTGAGCTCTGGAGAAGGAAAAGCCATAAGTCACCTTGAAGGACCAACTCCTGCCTGTTAGACAGCCAACCCGTGCTTAAAATGAAGGATGGGAAGGAAGAACATTCATCTTTGAATAATAAATTCTGCACCCAAATTGCTGATGACAGCTTTACTGGAGCAAGGGATCCACCCCACACCAGTGCAATGAAAGTGAAGTCAAGTGGGCCTTAGAAAGCATTGCAAACAACAAGGCCAGTGGAGGTGACTGGCATTCCAACTGAACTCTTTAAAACCTTAAAAGAGGATGCTGTAAAGGTGCTGCACACGATATGCCAGCAAATCTGGAAAACCCAGCAGTGGCCAGAGGACTGGAAAAGATCGGTCTACATCCCAATCCCAAAGAAAGGCAAACCCAAAGAATGCTCCAACTATCGCACAATTGCACTCATTTCACACGCTAGCAAGGTTATGCTCAAAATTTTACAAGGCAGGGTTCAGCAGTATGTGGAAAGAGAACTTCCGGAAGTACAAGCTGGATTTCGAAGGGGCAGAGGAACTAGAGATCAAATCGCCAACATGTGCTGGATAATGGAGAAAGCCAGAGAGTTCCAGGAAAAAAACATCTACTTCTGCTTCATTGACTATGCCAAAGCCTTTGACTGTGTGGACCACAACAAACTATGGCAAGTTCTTAAAGGAATGGGAGTGCCTGACCACCTTATCTGTCTCCTAAGAAATCTATATGTGGGACAAGCAGGAACCGTCAGAACTGGATATGGAACAACTGACTGGTTTAAAATTGGGAAAGGAGTACGACAAGGCTGTATACTGTCACCTTGCCTATTTAACTTATATGCAGAGTACAAGTGAGAGCTGGACTATAAAGAATGCTGATCGCCGCAGAATCGATGCTTTTGAGCTGTGGTGCTGGAGGAGAGTCTTGAGAGTCCCCTGGACTGCAAGATCAAACCTATCCATCCTGAAAGAAATCAACCCCGAATGTTCACTGGAAGGACAGATTTTGAAGCTGAGGCTCCAGTACTTTGGCCACCTCATGAGGAGAGAGGACTCCTTGGAAAAGTCCCTGATGTTGGGAAAGATTGAAGGCAAAAGGAAAAGAGGACAGCAGAGAATGAGGTGGTTGGACGGTGTCATCGATGCAACCAATATGGATTTGACCAAACTCTGGGAGGCAGTGGAAGACAGGAAGGTCTGGCAAGCTCTGGTCCATGGGGTCACGAAGAGTCAGACACGTCTGAACGACTGAACAACAACCACAATCTGCTTGCCCAATTCCCCTTGGGGAAATCACACACTCTGCTATCAAGCCCAGCTGCTGAGTGGCCACAGGATCGTACCCAAAGCAGAGCCACTGGGAAAGAGAAGGAAATGGACTGTGTGGATTTGCTGAAATACCATCCTTGTCACTGTAACAAAACCAATGAAGCGCATGCCTGGGGTTGGGAAGGAAGGAAGGAAGGAAGCAAGCAAGCAAGCAAGCAAGGAAGCAAGGAAGGAAGGAGAGGGGAACACAACATGAAGCCAAAATACTACTGCCCAGTGTGGACTGACCATAGAAAACAGATAGGAGGGTTTGACCAGCTTCCATAATCACATTCTCCACTTCAACCTTCTCAGACATCCCACTTGTATATTGAAGTACGGCGTCAGTTTCTATTTTTGTCACTGCGTGTGAAGTCCGCTGCAGGTTCTTCTTTTAAAAATAGTCGCATTCGCATTGGGAGGACAGTGGCTCTGAGGTGGCCAGACAAAGAGCTGCTGGGTAGTTCAGTGTCTTAAGTCTCACTGTCTGCAGAGCCAGAGGTTGGGAATTTGATTCCCCACTGGACCTCCGTGACCGAGGCAGGACTCAATAATCCAGAGGGTTCCTTGTTGTTATTAAGAGGGAAGAAAGGGGGACTGGGACAAGCATGCTTGTATCCCCCGCAGTACCATTTAAAAAAGCTCAAGAATTTTTATTTTTTTTAATTTTATATGTTATTATAAAACCAATCACCAACAACCCAGACAAAAACAGTGACCCCCATGCATCCGATACATTGGATATACATTAACAATGAAACATATTCAAATGAACAATATGTACATTAACAATCCGCAAGGTTTATTTATCTTTTAACATTTTAATTACCCCAAATTGGTCAAACATACTCAAATAATTCAGTAGCTTCTCAAACCATTCCTCCTCTTTCTTACTGACCTTAAACCCTTTCATTCTGTGTATCTTGACAGTTAGGTATTCTAAAATTATAATATTATTTAATTTTTTTCCTCCATTGGTTCACTGCTAGCTCTTCTGCATTTTTCTAATTACTTGCTATGACCTGTCTGGCTGCAATTACCATCAGATTTACATTCCTCTTTTGTTTTTAACTCTGTGCTACCCAGGCTAATGAGAACCAATAATTTAGATATTTTCACTTTCCTTCCCACAATTTTCTATATTTCTCTACCAACCTGTATCCAAAAATTATTAACTAAAGGACAATCCCACCACATGTGACTGTACGTTCCCATTACTCCGCAGTTCCTCCAGCAATTTTTGCTTCCTGACTTTGTAATATGATACAACCTTACTGGTGTGTAATACCATTTTGTACCAGCTTCAACCCCTGCTCCTGGATTATCCTAGAGGTTGTAACAAAGGGCGGTTGCTGATAGACTCTATCCCAATCTTCATCTAAAATCTGTTCCTGGATATCTAGCTCCCAATATTCTTTCAAGCTTTCCTTTAGTGATTTCCCCATATTTAATAAAACCTTGTACAATTTTGGTCCTATCTATCCTTTATCTTTTCACTAATTCCTCGAAGGGGGTAATAATTCTTTTACCACAATTTTAACTTCTTTCTCCTTCAACAAGGAGATTTGGGGGGTTTTTTGTAACCAATTGATCTTATTCCAAATTCCACTTTCCTCTTCCATCATATGTTCTGTTTCCCAAATTTTATCCATATCCTGGATTGAAATCTCCTTTAATTTAACCCCTACCTCTTTTGGGATGAGCTTCCTTAATGGGGCGAATTTATCATAATACCATGTTTTTGTAAGGGGAGAGAGGTCAGGAAAAAAGCTTTTTGTCCCACTTCTCCCATACCCAAAAGGGCCCCGTAAATGTTGATAATTTTTCTTCTTTTCTTTTCTTTTTCCTCCTTTCAAACATCCTTATTTTCCCTCCTACTGCTTCCAAATTCTCCCGCTCTATACATCCCAAATCTTCCTCCTGTTCTCCCTCCAACCAAATCATAAGATGTCTCAGCTGGTAAACTTCATAATATAAAATCAAATCGGGAATCCCCCATCCTCCATCTTGGATCCTATGGTACCTATATCTACCAGCTGTCCTTGGTTTCTTGGATGCAAAAACAAATCTGTCAATTGTCCCTTGCCACTCCTTCAGAATCTGTTCCGGTATGTGCCAAGGAAATACATTTAAAAGATACGTTAACCTGGGTAGCAGAAACATTTTAACTAAAGCAATTCTTTTGCTGATTGAGTCCTTCCTTTTCTCCCATGTTCTCAGCTTTGATTGAATACTACTCCAGATTTTTTTATAATTATATTCAAATATTTTTTTCACATTTTTAGTTATCATTACCCCTAAATACTTTACCATCTTATTTGCTATAGGAATAACCAATGATTTAGAGGCTTCTAACTGAGTTTTAGGTTTCACATTTAAGCACATCATTGATGATTTAGAAAAATTAACTTTTAACCCTGATACTTTTTCAAATCCTTGAAAAATGTCTTTTAATGATGCAATTGCAGTCCCCAGGTCCTTACCTGTCACCATCATATCATCTGCATACATTGTCAGAAGCTCCCCTTCTGCTCTCCCTTTCCCTGGTATTCCAAATCCTTTAATCCCACTCTTTTTTTTTTTTAGTTTAATTGCTAATGGTTCTAGTGCTAAGATAAAGAGCATGGGAGAAAGTAGACATCCTTGCTTTGTACCACTTAACACTTGGGCATAGCCCCTTGCCGACCCACCAATTCCTAACATTCCTTTGGACTCTGTATATATTGCCTCAATTATATTTTGAAATTTTACTCCAAATTTATATTTTTTAAATATATATTTCAAATAATTCCAATCCACCAAATCAAATGCTTTATAAATAACCAATGACAGGAGCGTAAGAGGCAAATCCTCATTTTTTGCTAAATATACCATACCCATCACCTTCCTAACCGCATCCACCAAGTACTTCTGGGGTATAAACCCATATTGATCTTCCCCCACTAATTGTGCAATACATTTTTTTAGCCTTGTTGCCATAATTTTAGCAAGTATTCTATAATCCATATTAGTAACAGATATTGGCTTATAGGAGTTTGGCAAGGTTTGATCTTTTCCCGGTTTGGGAATTAATACCAACCTCGATTCCAACCAAGTAGATGGAATCTCCATTCAAAATACTTTGGTACAGTACAGTCATATGTGGCAACAATAGATCCTTAAAATGCTTATAATACACCGCATTAAACCCATCCAGTCCAGGTGCCGATTGCACATTCATAGAATCAATTGCTGTCCTAACTCCCTCCTCTGTTATATCCTTATCTAGTTCCCTTCTATTTTCTTCACTTATTTCGAGGAGCTCCAATCCCTCACAAAATCGATCAACTTCTTCATCCTTAATTCCTTTATTTGCATACAGTCTGTTATAAAATCCTAAGAAGGTCTCCAATATCTTCTTAGGATCTGTTTCCAATCCCCGGACTTATTATTTCTAATAGCCCTAATATTTTTCCTCACCTGATAATTCCTACTTTTATTTGCCAATATTTTCCCTCCTTTTCCTTCAAATTCATAATATTTTTGTTTGCTATACCACATCTTTAATGTGGTTCTATTAATATCTAAAACTTTCAACTCTTCTCTTTTTTGGTCTAATTTTTCCCTACTCGTCTTTTGCTTAGACTTCCTGAATTTCTCTTCCAATAACCTAATTTCTTCTTCTACCTCCTTAATCCTCCCATCTTTCCCTTTTTTTAACATTGACAGACTCTGAATGCATTCTCCCCTAATCACAGCCTTCATTGCTTCCCATTTTGTTGTTAATGGGATATCCGGGTCTTGATTCTCCTCAAAATACAGTGGAACCTTGACTTACGTCATTAATCCGTTCCATGACTTAAGTCAAATGAACGTTTCCCATAGAAAGTAATGGGAAAGCAGATTAATCCGTTCCAGATAATGAAAAAGACCCCCGAAAACAGCAATTTAACACAAATTTGACTGGGATAGGAGATTCCTTCTGGGGATGTAAATGAAATGTCTATTCAAAGAGAGGAGGAGGCAGTGGAATTATAGTCCACAAGTTATATGCCTCCATTTTTAATGTTCATAGCACCAATGTCTAACATTTAAGTTTTACTGATTTTTAACCTGACGTTCCAAGTTCGGAACAACTCTATGCTTACCATTAGAGTCGCACAGCTTTACAGCTCCCCAACTAAAATGCTTCCATTGTGGACCAGACTTCTGCAGCCAGATTTTTTACAAGACTGAGCCGACTGTCTAACCAGCGAGGCCAGCCCCGAGCTCCCGGCCCTTCTTCTCCTCCGGCAGCAGCGCCGGCTTCAGTGAGGCCGAGGACCAGCTCCAGGTGCTCTGAGCTGGCCTCGCCGAAGCTGCCGCTGCCGGAGGAGAGGAAGAAGGCAGGAGCAGTTTGGAGGCGGCAGCCGCGATGCTGGGCACCGGGGCTCCGAGATGTAAGTCAAAGTCTGCGACTCAAGTCAAACAGGCCCCTTCTTGCTGCAAGTCAATATATGCTGCAAGTCAAGCAGTATGTAAGTCAAGGTTCCACTGTACCCTTCTACCGCTTTTAATTTTTAACTTACTCTGCTCGTCTGCAACCAACCAAGGGTTAAACCTCCAAGGGTTAAACCTATTAATATGACCTATTTGAAGATAAGGAGATATGGGGGCATGGTCAGTGATTTTAATCATTCCAATGTCCATCCCCTTCACCCAATTCCTAGCCTCTTGCGATATTAAGATACCATCCAATCTTGAAAATGTTCCATGTGGGCTAGAATAAAATGAATATGAATAATCATTAGGGAACAACTCCATCCACAGTTCCAATAATCCAAATTTCCCACATCGTTTTTTAAACTTCACAGCCTAAAAGCTTGAGAATTAATAGGTCCAGTTGCAGCAGTCAGCTTCCTGCTTGCAGGGGTGCATCTTAGTCAGAAGAAATGGCGAGCTCAACTCTTTGCAATCCCTGACACGGCCCCTACAATACCACTGTGCCTTCTTATTCACCAGTTCACAAAGGGAAGCAATGTGCCTCAGCACCAAACCACTTCAGGAAGAGCACCACCCTCCTTTTTCATCCCCGCCCTTCACAGACAGTCTGCAGGGTGTCTTATTTTACAGAAGGTGGACCTTGATTTGAAGGCCACTTCAGCCCAAAGCGGATTCAAGACAAAATGTTCCAGGGATGAAGATTGGGCAGGGGCAAGCAGTCCCACATCAAATGGGGAGCTAGGGAATGGGGCACCAGATCACAGTTCCCCTTGTTACAATTTATTATCTGAACTACAGTCCAACAGTAGTAGCTTGGCTTCCAGTTCTAACTCCGTTACTGCTAATTATTAAGGTCAACCTCTAAAGGGTAAGTCAAGCCATGATGTACACCTGGACCCAAAGGGAACTCAGAAAGGCAACGTTCAGAAAGTTTGGTGATTCATTGGGTCTATCAGCTGGATTTAGGCCTACATATTTAGGCCTATATTTATAGCTGCACAAACATCTCAAGAGAGAAACTCTATGCACATTGGCAGCCTATTTTCCACAGCCTCCTCTTTCCAGGGACAGACACGGGCAGCCATCCAGCAAGTTCAACGTACAGGCTACCTATATTTATTTGAATATTTTAACCCCGCCTTTCTCCTTAGAAAAGGACCCAAGGTGGGTTACAATAATGAGGGACAATATATAGCCCAGAACATTCAAGCTAACATATTCAAGCTAAGAACAGGGAATTAGAACAGGCACCTTCCTACATTAAAAGGTAACATTAAAGCTACCAAGAACACACAAAAAGAAGAAAATTCCATGATGAGGGATGGAAACTAGCATGGAAAACACTGTTGTTCTTATGAGATCAGTCAATGCAATCATGCATGGTAATTCATCTGGAAGTCACATAACAGGTAGTCCATTATTCAGGGAAAGCTTCCTTGAAGAGGAAGGTCTTTGCCTGTTTCTGGAAAGACAGTAGAGATAGGGCAGTACCGGCCTTTGCCTCCAGCAGGAGGGAGTCCTAGAGTCTGGGCGCAACAGCCAAGAAGGTCCTTTCACGTGTTCTTATGAGACGCACCTTTGAAGATGGCGGGATGGAGAGAAAGGTGACCTTACCTACTGGGAGATTCGATCTTTGAGGTACCTGGGACCCAGGCCATTTTGTGCTTTGTGAGTTAAAACCAGCACTTTGAATTGTGCCCAATAGCTGACTGGCAGCCAGTGGAGCTGTTTTAGTAGGGGTGTAATGTGATCTCTGTAACCTACCCCGTCAGCAATCTGGCCGCTGCATTTTGGACCTGTTGAAGTTTCCTGACACTTTCCATGCTAATTATCCCATTCTAAAAGTAGGAGCCTTCCCATAAATGCTTCCTCTTTGTGCAAATGCATTGTCAAAAATCACTGACTTGCTTCTAACCTGTGCATGCACAATCACCCCACAAAGGTGACAGGCAACGCAACGCATGCACCGAAAGATCCAGGGCGCCATTGCATCTTTATGGGTTTCCTATTCATCCAGAAGGATTTGTATGTCAGCTGCAAAGAGTATTTGGATCACCTGGAAAAAAAAACCTTCCCCTCCTTTGGAAGGAGAGCCAGGGATTCCGGGTGGAGTCTGCATCCTATTTCTTCCCAAAGACCAGCACCGCTTCCTGACACAAACTTTATTCTCAGTCCTCTAGTAATTTCTGTTATGATTTTATGTGAATCGTTTCTCTAAGCAAACAATTATGGGCTGCATTCCAAAATTCTCCCAGAACAGAGAAGACAGATTCCTATCCTCTATCTGAAATTGAAAACATTTTCACTCCAGGCAGTAACAAGCTAATTTATGCATTCACAAATGTAACCCATTTCTTGAACACTTTTTAACATTCATAAATCTGACAGATGTTAACTGACAGAACATCCGCTTCAGCTTTCTAATCTTTCAAAACCCAAATATCTTTATTTCAAACGACGATACAAGATAGAATGCTGATAAAACACAGGCTTGGTTTAAATTGAATATATATATATATATAAGCAAAAAATAAGGAGGTTGGCTCTCATTTTTTAATCTAACTCAGAGACTGTCTTTAAAAGTGCCCCTTCCGTTAATACATCATTACAGCTTTTTCACACACACACACACACACACACACACACACACACACACACACACACACACACACACACACACACACACACACACACACACACACACACACACACACACTTTATGAAAACCAAACCGAAACTACAAAACACCCCAGAAAAACTTGGAGCATACCAACAGCTTCATAGTGGCAAAGGTTAAAAACAAAGGTGAGCAGAGAGCCCAGTTATTTGCCGGGGGAGCCTGTCTTGTGGTCATAGCCAAAGGCCGTGTGTGGGGCACAGCAAACTGACTGAGAGCCTTCTTTGTGGTGCTACCCACACCTTGGAACTCCTGGTGTTTGGAGGTGCAGAAGGCACATCCATTTCCCCAAGCATCTGATTTCTACCCCTTTGCATTCAGATGACATGCAAAGCCTTCTGGTTGAAGAGAAAACCCACAAAGACGCAAGACACATGCACACACATTTGGAGTGAGCATCATAGCATCCTTTCCAACAGGACCTACTGGTTCTCTAACTTGGGAGTCCCCAGATGTTCTTGGAGTGTGACTCCCAGAAGTCCTTGACAGCACAGAAGGCTTCTGGGAATTGCAGTCCAAGAACTCCACCCGGGGAGCCCAAGGTGCATCTGATTTAGCAGGAAAGGTGGAGAAGCACCAGACCAGAAGCTCTTTCTTGCCTCTCCATTTCCATCTTTGTCCTGACTGGTGGGGCTAAAGCCGCTCCCTCCCTAGGTGGCCTCCCCCTTGCCATGCAGGTGGTGCTCCCTGGGAGGAAAAGCAGGCAGCCTCCCAAGGGGCTCTCATTTCCTCAAACAGGCCAGAAACCAACGTGCACACTGGGTGCCCTGCATGCAGGCCTTGAGCTTCTGAGAGCTTTCCTCCCCTCCAAATTACACAAGAAAATGGGCTGGTTATGATTCCACAGCGCCTTCACAGCTGCCTCTCCTGCCTCACAGTGGTTAAGAATGAAGGAGTGAGCATGCCAGACAAAAAGATCCATGATTAAAACCAAACGATTTCAATTTCTAATGAACCAAACACCAAGAGCCTTGGAGAACCCCCTGCACTAGATTAACTGAGGCGCCTTTAGCATTCCGGCAGCTTGTTTCGCCGTGCGTGGCCCAAGGACCCTTCCCGGAATACAGATGGAGGAGGTTTCACAGCCAAGCCTTCCAAGACCTGGCCGAGCCGTCCACACCTTCCCCTTGCAAGGCGAAGGCTCAGCTGGGATCCCGCAGGGAACGCTAAGCCAGGCAGGCCTGGGGAAGGCAACTTGCAGGGTTTGAGATCCGCAGGTGAAGGGAGAGGAGGGCCATGCAGCACTTCCGGAATACAAAAGGGCAGCACAAGGAGCCTGGGGCAGAAATATGCTCCCAGTGTTTATGTGTGCATGGGATGATGCCTGCCTGCCGACCTGGCTTCTCGCTCTTCCTCCAGACAGGGTAAATGGCGTCCAGAGCTGCTCTCCCACCCAAATCTTTTAAGACGACGGCAGCTCTGTAATTAGAAACTGCAGGGCTGGGCAGAATACAGCCCCAATGAGACGAGGCAAACTGTGAAACAACAGCAACACCAGTTCAACCAGCCGCCCTGTTCTTTCCCAGTTCGGTGAAGCAGTGAAAGTCCTGTTTGTTTAGCTGCCTCTCCTTCTACGCTGCTGCAGCCATGCCAAAATCTCCCCTCCTGGTCTGCATTACGGAGACCCTGGGGCAGGAGAGGAGCAAACAAAACCCTCCATCTGGATAGGTCCATATCAGGCCCGGCAATGACAAACCGCGGCCCAAAGGCCAACTCATTCGTAAGTTTTAGGTGGCTGTTCAAACACAAACTACTCTGATTTATTCCCAAGATAAAGGGGGCATAAAGCTACTTTGGTGTATTTATTATTTTAGCGAGGACAGGAAAATGTTGATTTAGTCTTCCACCTGCCACCGCCAAAGTTATAAATGTGGCTCAGAGATCGATGCAGGCGCCTTTACATATTAATCTATTCACTGCACATTCTGCAGCTTCATCCCCGCCTTAGCTATTACTTTGCACACACATACGTACATAGCAAGAGACATACTTTGCTCACTTATGGACCCTGCTAAATTCGGGACTAACCAAGGGCATAAACAAAACAAAGCAGTTTCAGAAGGTATTGTAAGGAAGCAGAAGACCCCCTTGAGTCGCACAGGAGGGGGATCACCCACAATGACCACCTTGCAATGTTACTGTCACAGAAGATACTAAATTCTATGAAATTCCACAAACAGCATCATCAACATCTCAGAGGAGAGGATGCTGAACTGGTAGCAATGACACAGAATTGTTCCACCTCCTCCTGGCCCAACGGCCCTGTGTGTCTAAGATTTTCCCTGTGTGTTACTTATCTCCATCTCAAAAAATGTACTGTATGTCCAACACTTTTCACATGCCTGACATAAATGTGTCCCAGTCTACTGAAGCTCGTGCTTCATTCCAATGCCCCACTGGAAAAAAACCACTCGCATTGGTCCCTAAAGATGGGTGGATGAAGATCCTTGAAAAATGTGGAAGATCTAATCCAAATCCCAACTGGAACCCCAGCTGTTGTTGCAGGACCCACTGTACAGGTGCTTCTACACCAATGCTCAAAGCCTCCGAGCAAAGATGGGAGAACTTGAACATTTGGCAGCTAGGGATAACATAGATATAATAGCCATAACAGAAACCTGGTGGAATGTAGAGAACCAGTGGGATACAGCAATCCCAGGCTATAAACTCTATAGAAAGGATAGAGAGGGGCGGGTTGGAGGGGGAGTGGCCATCTATGTCAAAGAAGGGGTAAAATCCAGCAGAATGGAGATTGACAGAGGGTCTGACTCCACCATAGAATCACTGTGGGTTAAACTACCAGGTTCAAGGAGTGATGTGATAGTTGGGGTATTCTATCGTCCACCAGATAAAAAACTTGAGGGGGACCTCGAAATGAGGAGAGAAATCATGTAGGTGTCTAAGAGGAATAGGATAGTAATCATGGGGGACTTCAATTATCCCCACATTGACTGGGCCAATGCGAGCTCCGGGCAAGAAAGAGAAACCGGGTTTCTCGACATGCTGAATGACTGTGCCTTAGAGCAACTTGTCATGGAGCCCACCCAAGAACAGGCAACTCTGGATCTAATACTGTGTGATACTCAGGACCTGGTCAGGGATGTGAATGTCACTGAGCCTCTGGGGAACAGTGACCATGCTGCAATCTCCTTTGCCATGCATGTTGGAGGAAGAGTGCAAGCAAATCAGAGATAAAAACCCTTGATTTTCGAAGGGCAAACATCCCTCAGATGAGGAAACTAGTTAGAAAGAAATTGAAGGGGAAGGTTGGAAGAATCCAATCTCTTCAGAGTGCATGGAGCCTGTTTAAAACAACGGTAACAGAGGCCCAGCACAAGTGCATACCACAAAGAAAGAAGAGCTCATTTAAGTCCAAGAGGGCATTGGCATGGTTAATGAGTGGAGTTAGAGAGGCTCTAAAGCACAAGGAGAGGTCTTTCTGTAAATGGAAATCCTCCCCAAATGAGGAAAATAAAAAGGAACACAAACTCTGGCAAAAGAAATGTATGAAGATGATAAGAGAGGCAAAGAAAGATTTTGAGGAATGCATGGCTAGCAATATAAAGGGTACGTCTGTCCCAGGGAAAATGGTGGAAAGCCTCATCCAAGAGAAAATCTTAAAACACATAGAAGAACAAACCTTGCTGAGAGAAAATCAGCATGGCTTCTGTAAGGGTAAGTCTTGTCTGACAAAACTTTTAGAATTTTTGAAAAGGTCAACAGGCATGTGGATCTTGTTGAACCGGTGGATATAGTCTATCTGGATTTTCAAAAGGCTTTTGACACAGTCCAGTTCCTCACCAAAGGCTGCTGAGAAAATTGCACAGTCAGGGGATAAGAGGGCAGGTTCTCTTATGGATTGAGAACTGGTTGAGATCCAGGAAACAAAGAGTAGGTGTCAATGGGAAATTTTCACAATGGAGAGAGGTGAAAAGCGGTGTGCCCCAGGGCTCTGTCCTGGGACTGGTGCTTTTCAATCTGTTCATAAATGACCTGGAGACAGGGGTAAGCAGTGAGGTGCCCAAGTTTGCAGATGATACAAAACTTTTCCGTGCGGTGAAAACCAGAGAAGATTGTGAAGAGCTCCAGAAGGATCTCTCCAAACTGGGGGACTGGGCTACGAAATGGCAAATGCGTTTTAATGTAACCAAATGTAAAGTAATGCATATTGGGGCAAAAAATCCAAACTTCATCTATCAACTCATGGGCTCTGAGTTATCCGTGACGGATCAGGAAAGAGATCTTGGTGTGTTGGTGGACAGCTCCATGAAGGTGTCTCCCCAGTGTGTGGCAGCGGTGAAGAAGGCCAATTCCATGCTAGGGATTATCAAAAAGGCATTGAAAATAAAACAGCCAACATTATAATGCCATTATACAAAACAATAGTAAGGCCGCACCTGGAGTATTATGTACAGTTCTGGTCACCGCATCTCAAGAAAGACATAGTGGAACTGGAAAAGGTGCAGAAGAGAGCGACTAAAATGATTACTGGGCTGGGGCACCTCCCTTATGAGGAAAGGCTAAAACATTTGGGGCTCTTTAGTCTGGAAAAAAGGCACCTGAGGGGGATGTGATTGAGACGTACAAAATAATGCAGCACATAAGTGGATAGAGGGAAGCTCTTCTCCCTCTCACAAAATACCAGAACTAGGGGACATACACTCAAATTGAGGGCTGGGAGAGTAAGAACAGACAAAAAATAATATTTTTTTCACCCAGCGCGTTGTTAGTGTGTGGAACTCCCTGCCACAGGATGTGGTGATGGCATCTGGCCTGGATGGCTTCAAAAGGGGATTGGACAGATTCCTGGAGGAAAAGTCCATCGCAGGTTACAAACCATGATGGAGATGTATCATCACCGGGGTACTTCAAGGGCCAGATGCAGGAAGTGGTATCAGGAGACAGATATCTAGTCTCATGCGCTCCCAGACGCATCTGGTGGGGCCACTGTGAGATACAGGAAGCTGGACTAGATGGGCCTTTGGCCTGATCCAGCATTATTATTATTATTATTATTATTATTATTATTATTATTATTATTATTATTATTATTATTATTATTATTATTATTATTATTATTATTATACCGCCCATCTTCCAGCAGAACTCTGGGCTGTTTACAGCAGAGTTAAAATCAACAATACAATACAAGAAAAAAGAATAAAAAATCATATCAAATAAGGCAAAACAAGGAGAGAGGGAAAATCCTCAGCAAGAGGCGTTAAGGTGGCGGGGGGGGGGAACACCCCCCCCAAAAATTAAATTAGATAAATTAAATTAAAGGTTGCCAAATGCCTCCCTAAAAAGCATGGTTTTAAGCGCTTTTTTCAAAGGCAGGCAGGGACTGTGCAAAGATGCAAGGTTGCATAATGGTCATGGGGGGGCAGTTTCAGGGCTCTCCAAGGGACAAGACCAATCCCCAGGGCAAGCCGTGGTGGAGGTCTCGGATGTACACTCTGATCCCTCTTGCTGTTTATGGCAAAGCAGAGAGGGGAGCCCGTGCAAAGAAAGCCCATGGCTTGGAAGCCATGGTGGGGGCCCCGACCACCAGCCTACCTCCAATAAGTCCTTCTTTGCAGTGGCGTAGCTATGGAGGAGCAAGGGGGGGGGGACATCTGTCCCCAGACACAGCATATGGGGGAGCCAAATTGGGTGCCCAACAGCTCCCTGCCCAGGAGCCACAGGTCATGGGGGACCTGCCAGGGCCGGCATGGATGGCTCCTGGCTGCCACTGCCACCTTCTGCATGGCTCTTCTTATGTTCTTATGAGACTTGGAGACTACATTTCTGCTAATGCATCCTAAAATCGCATTGGCCTTTTTGCAGCCACATTGCAGCTTTCTATCTACAGCAGGGGTGTCCACACTTTTTGCAAAAAGGGCCAGGTTTGGTGAGGTGAAAATGTGTGGGGACCGACCATTCAGCAGCATTTGTCTCCTGGGCCAGACTTTGGACAAGCCTCTAGGACAGGGGTCCTCAACCTAAGGCCCGGGGGCCGGATGCGGCCCCTCAGGGTCCTGAATCCGGCCCCCGGGACCAATTGCAGCCCCCCCACCTCCCCCCCTGCTTCGCAAGCAAGCCAGCCTCCACAGCTGCTTCTATTGCTGAGGCAGTTCCCAGCCCTTGCTCGTTTCCTCCCTCACTTGTGGTGCATCAAGTCAGGCCCGGCCGGGCTGGGCCAAGAGAGAAGGCAGCTTTCCCTCCCGGGCGCAGCAAGGGCATGATGGCCAGGGCGCACAGCTGGATCTGTGTGCAGTGGGGCCAGCCTTGCTGCGGCTGCTGCTCCTCATGCTGAGTGGCTGCCTAGAAGGTGATGAGGGGCCTGAGCTTGCCTGGGTTGCCACCTCCTTCCCGATGCAATGAAGGAAGGAAGGAAGGAAGGAAGGAGAGCTGCTCCAGCCGCTGCCATTGTATGAGGAGGAGGAGGAGGAGGCGCAGCAGAGGGATCCCAGCAGTGGGAGGCATTTGCGGGGGGCCCGGATATGCACTGATCGTGGGCTGATCGTGGGGTGGTGGTGGCCCCACTTGCCCCTCCCTCCCCTGTGGTCCGGCCCCCAGTGGTGTCTGAGGGGTGGTGGACCGGCCCGCTGTTTAAAAACTTTGAGGACCCCTGCTCTAGGACATGCAAGGAGGCGGGGAGGACGCTGCAGCAATGGAGCTGGGGGTGGGAAGGCTTGGGCAGGTGGCTGGGGGGATGGACAGAGGCAGGGAGGGCAGGCAAACCACAAAACTGCAAGCTGACATCTGTATCCGGTATGGTGAGGGGCCAGCTTTCAGGGATGCATGACAGGCTGAGCGGGCAGGGAGAAGAGGCTGCGGGCCGCCTGAAATTTGAAAACGGGCCACATTTGGCCCCTGGGCCTGACTTTGGACATGCCTGATCTAGAGCAATTCGAAGACCCTTCTCACTTGTTGTATGGTAGAGTCAAGTATTCCCACCCCACCTCCACCCCCATTGTGCAACAGTGCCTTGGGACCAGAAATCTAGGCAGGATAATAGGAAACCACGCAGGGTAATAACCGCTGTAACTGCAGAATTCACAGAAACCCTGTGCCTCGTCCTTCCTGAGAGGTGGGACCACAGGAACACATTCCTGTGGCACTCTGGTTCAGATTAGATAATGACTCCTTTGCCGCATAATAAAACAAAGAAGTGGTTACCTTTCGTGAACACGGCACACCAAACTGTGTTTTGTTTTTAATTAAACCTTTACATTTGCCTTCTACGAAGTGTGTAGGCCTGGAGGTTTAAATGACTGTTTTAAGTCCAAGTATATGGTAAATGGCTTTTTGTATGCACCACCATTAGCTATCATTATGCAATGGGTAAAACACGTGCCACGCTGGAAATGTCATTTGGTTTTACAGTTATAAACTCATCAACATTTATCAAAACACTGCCTCGAGAAAGAAAAAGAAGCAGAAGCAGAAGCAGAAGAAGAAGTGGGGGAAGGAGAGAGATGGCTGCAGTGAGAGACTTGCCTTCACGGCTGTCTCAGAGAAAACCTGCTGTAAGGCAAAACACCACCGTGGAAAAAAGAAACGGCAGGCGGGCGGGGGGGGGACCACACTCCCCTCCCACTTCATGTTCTCATCTGCTTGACTGAAATGTTAATTTCTTCTTAAAGGTCTGGATGCAGCCAGGCAAGGAAATATCCAAGCGAAGACGCCATGAGGAGTTGGAAGGAATCTGCTCTTGGAAGACCAGGCCAGAACCTTCCTAGGTAAGAAATCAGACCTGGGCTCTGTTCACTGAACCACCATCGGAGGTGCTTTAAACAGGGAGCAGCCTGTCCACAGAAACAGTCTGAGCACCAGGCTGTTTATGTGCAACATAAATCCTTCTATTATTACTGTTGCCTCTGCCCGGATCATGGTGGGTGGTTCTTTCTGGTACAGACACTGTTTGATCCTTGCAAGGTCATGGCCATCATTATGTTGCTTCATTTATTTATTTATTTATTATTGAATTTATATCCCGCCCATCTTCCCAACGGGAACTCTGGGCGGCGAACATAGCAGAACAAATCAGGAAATACACATAATAGGTACACTACAACACAATAAGGGGACATAATCAGCAGATCAACATAGATTAATAAATTAATCATTGGTTGTTGATGATGGTGGTGGTGGTGGTGGTGGTGATTTGCCATCAAGTCTCCCCTGACTTATAGCAACCCCACAATTGCGTGACCTCCAGAATGTCCTGGTCCTCAGATGCCCTGCTCAGCTCTTGCAAATTCAAGCCTCTGGGCTTTCTCTAGGGAGTCAGTCCATCTCGTATTTGGCCTTCCTTGTTTCCTTTGGTTCCTGCCATTCCCAACATGATTATCTTTTCCAGAGAATCCTTTGCCTTCTCATGATGGACCCAAAGCAAGACAGTCCCTGTTTCCTTGTTTTTGGTCCAGATATATGCGATGTCATAGTTAAAGCGAGATGAGAGAGGACAGTCCTTGGCACCTTTTAATCCCCAATCACACATCGCTAAAATTCTGGATTTAACAAGAGACACCAAGCACATTCACATGGTTAGAGCTCTAATAGTCAACTCCTTGGTTCTGGACCGATAATTCTGCACATGGAATTTTGGGGCAAGCCCCAAAAGATAGAAGCCGGGGTTAGAATCAAAGAATTGGAAGAGACCCCAAGGGCCATCTAGTCCAACCCACTGCCATGCGGGAACCCCCATCACAAGACTCCCGACAGATGGCCATCCAGCCTTTGCTTAAAAACCTCCAAAGAAGGAGACTCCACCACCCTCCTTTGTGGCAGCATCTTCCACTGCCCCTGATGTTTACAAAAAGTGAACATCACCTGGTTCAAACCCTATACCAGAAATCCAGAAACGGCATGTGCAAGCTGGACCAATGGCAGAGAATGTCCATTCAGAAATCCAGATCATTATGCCTCCCATTGACACAACTGGAAATCAAGAAACAACTGTTTTGGACCTGCTGGAGTCTCCAGAGGCAGCCCCACATCCAGCCTAGATGTAACTAAGGTATGCAATACCATGGCCGGATAAGACCTGTCACCCCTAGCACCATACACAGACCACTTGGGTCCAGTTACTGAAGGAATGCCAGCCTTCTCCTCAATCCTTCTAAACCCAAAATCTTCTTCCATGGATGTAAACGTGGTGGGGCCCAAGTCATTCATGATGAAGTCCATTGACCAAGAAAAGTTGCCAAACCTTGGCTTTAACCTGACACCTCACAGCTCCAGTTTCTCTTGAGACTGTGCTCACCCCCTGCCCCCTGTTTTCTAAAGGAGAAAACAAACACACACTGTGAGATCCCTGCACGGTGGCCAGATCTGAAGGCGTTTAGCAACAACCTTGTTTCCATTTTTACTTGTCCAGGTACTTCAAACGTGAGCTTTTAAGCCTTCAGTCTCCCACGGGGTTGCATCCTTTCCCTCAGAGTTTCTTCTCTGTAAAACCTGGACAATGTGATACTTATCATCACCCAGGGAGGTTTGTCCCTTTAAGAATGAAACTGCAGGGTTGGAGAGGCATTATTTACTTATCGCCTTGGCCCTGGGCCTCTTTGTGCAACTTCTTAATCAAAAAAGAAAAGCCAGCCTGTCCCTTGCGCTCCATCTCCATCAACAATCTCGGCCGATTAACACCAACCATGCTCTTCGCTACTGCTTCCGCAAATCAACAAGCGTGTTGCAGGCAGGGGGCCAGGCCGAAACCCGCTCCTTGTCGGACTTTCAAAAAGGGTTCAGGGAGGTGTCGATGGCAAGTCAGATACGTTTGCTGTTATCAATCCTGTTTTCACTCCAGCACGCTTTTGCAAGCTTTTTCTCCCTTGCCAAAAACATCTATCGAAGGTCGCCTGGTGTCCCAAGCAATGCCGACAAAAACAATGCCCATCCAGCCTCTGCTTAAAAACCTCCAAAGAAGGAGACTCCACCACCCTCCGTGGCAGCACATTTCACTGCCTAACAGGTCTAACTGTCATAAAATTCTTCCTAATGTTTAAATTGAATCTCTTTTTGCTTCTTTTTCTGTCTCTCATTCTAGACCATGAGCTCTCAAGGTAGGGATTCCCCCATCCCAGGTGCCACACCTTGGCTTAAACAGTTGAATAAAAGGCAATACTACCCTTCTGTAGTTTTGAGTAAGATATAATGTCGCTGTGCCTTCTTCATATATACCAGTAGCAGTAACATTATTTTAAAATTAATTTTAAATGGGTGTTCGTGAAAACCAAAGTGAGAGAACTCAAAGAGTTTGGCAACCTCTGTTCCACGTGTGTATAGCCACCTACCAATGTTTGGGCAGGCACCCTCTATTTATCCTGAATTTTAAGTTGCCACAGATGTCAGTTGCTGAAGGCCCCCCAAAAATGCAGGTTACTTACCTGTAACTTAAGTTCTTCTAGTGGACCTCTGTGAATACACACACTGGGTCTTCGCGCCTACGCGCTTGAGTTCCCGGTCGTTCCAAGCTCAAGGCTTACAAGCCCCTCCCCTCCGTGCGCATGCTCACCCATCTCCCGCCTTGCTGACTCAGTTCCCCTCTGGTCCGCCACTGACCCTTAGAGAGTACAACGAGCCATGATGGAGAGAGGGGAGGCGGGTGGGTGGTGTGGATTCACAGAGGTCCACTCGAAGAACTTAAGTTACAGGTAAGTAACCTGCATTTCTTCTTCGTGGACTCTGTGATTCCACACAATGGGTGACTGGCAAGCTGACTTACCGGTGGAGGGTAGGCATGGTAGCACAGTTGTCAAAACTGCTTTGCCAAATGCGGCTGATCTCTGCGTCCTGACGTCTAGTTTGTAGTGCTTCAGGAACGTAGACGGTCGAGACCAGGTAGCCGCTTTACATATGTCTTCCAAGGGCACTCCTTTTATGAAAGCAGTGGAAGAGGCTACTGCTCTTATAGAGTGTGCCCGAGGCATGACAGGTAGAGAGACATGTGCAGTGCTGTAAGCCATTTTGATGGTTGTGACAATCCCATCTGGAGATGGATCGAGGGGATACTTGATGACCTCGAGATGGTGCAGAGGTTCTGATAAAGAGCTTTTGTGTCTTTCTAACAGATGCTGTCCTAGCTGTGTAGAAGAGGAGCGCTCTTTTGACGTCGAGGAAGTGGAGTTTCCTATCGAGGTAAGTACTTGGGTTTGGGAAGAAGGTTAGTAGAATAAGTGGCTGAGACACATGGAACGAGGACACTATCTTTGGTAAGAAAGAGATGTCTGGACGAAGTTCCACTCTATCGTGGTGGAATTTGAGGAACGGTGGGTCCGCTCTGAGCGCAGCGAGCTCCGAAGCTCATCTGGCTGATGTGATTGCCACTAGGAATACTGTTTTCAAGGTAAGTAAGAAAGAGATGCGGTAGCCACAGGTTCAAATGGTGGCTTAGTTAGATAGTTCAGTACCGAGGAGAGAGACCATTGTGGTGTCAGGGCTCTGTGTTGTGGACGGAGGTTCACGATGCCTCTTAGGAACCTCCTAAGTTTAGGATGTGTAAACAAAGCTGCAACCTCAGACTCAGGTGGCTGATGAGCTACTATGGCTGCAGTGTAGACTCTTAGGGAAGATAGGGACAGTCCTCTGTTGAAGAGTAAGAGGAGGAATTCCAGGAGGACCTGGATGTTGGTTGGACTCGAGGGTTGAGAGTTAGCTCGAGTGAAGTGTAGGAAGGATGCCCACTTATGTGCATATAGGGTATTAGTAGACTTTTTCCTGGAGCTTATGAGTACTTCTGCAATTGTTAGCGGATCTACCATGCCGTTAGGTGGAGAGTCAGGACGTCTGGGTGCCTGACTTGGCCCTGGTGTTGCGTCAGGAGGTCGGGCGTTGATGTCAGCCTGACGGAGTCAATCGCCATTGTTTGCAGGACTTGAAACCATGGCTGTCTTGGCCATCACGGGGCCAGAAGTATGACATGGGCTCCGTGGTGTCTGATCTTCATCAGTGTCCTCTGATGAAGGGAATGAATAAAGGAGGCCGGCTGGCCACCTGGTGGCAAAGGCATCTCCCTGTGAGTGTTTGCCGATTCCCGCTCTGGAACAGTACAAGCTGCACTTGGTGTTGGCTTGAGATGGAAACATATCCATGGTCGGGGTTCCCCATCTGGTACAGAGGATCCGGAACACTGCTTCTGATAGGCTCCACTCGTGATTGTCATCTGTGGGGCGGCTCAGTTCGTCTGAAGCGACGTTGTTGCATGATGCAATGTGTATGGCTATTGGGTGAATGTCCTTGGCTATGCACCATCTCCAAAGTTTGGGGGGTGAGGTGCAGGAGAGATTTCGAGTGAGTGCCTCCTTGCTTGTTCAAGTAATAAAGTGCTGTGGTATTGTCCGTTATTACTTGGACCATCTGGTGGGCAAGGAGGAGCTCGAATGCCTTGAGGGCTTTGAGAATGGCAAGGAGTTCCAGATAGTTGATATGATGAACTCGCTCCTTGAGTGTCCACCTGTGATGGATCGACAGGTGGTTGCAAGTGGCACCCCATCCCATGGTACTGGCGTCCGTTGTTACCTGAATGGACAGGTAACGCTGTTTGAAGGGCCTTCCCACTCTGAGATTGCGGGAGGACCACTTTAGGCTGGTGAGGAGAGAGGAGGTAATTCTGAGCCGTTTGGATGGTCGCAGTGAGGTCGAACTCTGGTTAGAAGCCATGTCTGCAGCGGTCTCATGTGGAGTCTGGCATGCGGTATGATAGCTGTAGTGGAGGCCATCAGGCCTAGTAAGCATTGGGCCTGATGAGCAGATACCTTGTTGGAGCTCTGAAATGGGTGCAGAGCCTGTTTGATTTTTATTGGGCGATCTGGCGCTAGGAATGCCCTTGCTTTTAGAGCGTCCAGAAGTGCTCCTATGTACAGCACTGACTGGCAGGGTAGGACGTTGGACTTCTTTTCGTTGAGATGAAGTCCCAGGGATGTTAGGAGTCGGATGGTGAGGTCTCGATCCTTCTCTGCCCTTGTTTTGTAGGTGTTACCTGGAGCCAATCGTCTAAATATGGGAAGAAGTGGACTCCCTGGAGCCTGAGTAAGGCCGCCACCAGTGCCATGCACTTTGTAAACACCCGTGGGGCTGAGGAGGGACCAAAGGGCAGGGCTTTGAACTGGTAAGTTGAGCCTCCTATCCAGAAGTGGAGGTATTTCCGGTCTTGAGGGGCTATGGAGATGTGAAAATAAGTGTCCTGTAGGTCCAGGATGATGAACCAGTCTCCTTGTTGTGTATAAGATTTTGCAGCCTTACGCATCTTCTGGTTGTTGTCCAGTGACGTGTCAGTGGACGTCGCAAAGAGCCCTTCTCCATCAAATGGGGAGTCTTCTATATGGTTTCTGGCATCATCTGTAATATTGGATGTCCTGAGCCAGGCAGGACAACAGAGATGTATAGCAGTCGTCAGTTGCTTAGAAGCTGCATCCGTCATGTGCAGGGAGGTTATCATCTGGTAGCCGATCAGAGACAAGACTTCCATGTATGAGGCCTGTGCTTTGGCCCTTTGTTCTTCCGGATGGTGGTTTATGAAGTCCGGAAAAGTGAGTAGGAGGTGACGGGTACACGCCTCCATTGCGCACAGATAGTTCAGTGCTCTCAAGGAGAATGAGGCAAGGGAGTAATGGCGCCTGCCAATGAGGTCTAGCGTCCGAGCTTCCTTGTTGCTTGGGGTGGTGTTGGAATGGGACTTTCCTCCGTTTTGCATGGCATCGACTATCACCGAATTTGGTAGGGGGTGCTTCATAAGGAAGTCTGTGCCTTCACCATGTGTCTTGTAGAGGCTATAAATTCTCCTTGGAATCAGAGGATTGGAGGAGGGTTTGGCCCAGGCCTCCTTGGCCTTTTCCAACATAGAGGGAATAAATCCCATTCGCAAAGGAGATGGCCTAGACTTGTGCAAGTGGCCAAAGAATTGGCACAAGTCACTTGCGGCTGGGAGTTGAACTTGAAGTCCCATGACTTGTGCCATTTTTTGTATCATCTGTGAATAATGTTTAAAGTCTTCCATTGGGGTGGAAGATTGTTCTTTTGGCATATCGGTCTCAGAGTGTCTAGATTTTGAGAGGGTGGACCGATGCGACTTCTGAGAGGCTGCTCCCGTGTCGGAATCATCCGTTAACGGGCGATGCATGGCGGCTGGCGAATCCGGCAGCTGTGCGTGCTAATCCACTGCTTGCGGTGAGGTGTCAGTGGGGCTTTGCAGGGCATGGGTCTGAAAGGCTAGAGAAGCAATGGTGTCAGTGTTGGACAGCAGAGGGCGCTGGGCCAGTGGCTTAGGTTTACCTCTTCGCTGCCTCTTATGTTGTGAGGAGGCGGATGAAGAAGTGGTAAAAGAATCGGTGTCTGAGGAGCTGGACACCATATGGGCATGACGTCGTCTGTTCTTAGAACGGCGTTTGCATTTTTGACGCAGTGCGGGGGACGATGAGGAGGAAGATCCATGGCATTGGTGCCTCTTGCCCTGTCTGTGTCTAGATTTTTGACGCCTAGGAGAGGATGAGGGGGATGACGTGGAATCATGAGTCTACCCTCATCCTCTTTCTGCCCCGACTCGGGGAGACAAGTGGGCATTGATCTTTTGCAGGACACCCGACATCAGAGACTCCTCTCTCTTTGATGTCTGATTGCATAGCGCCCAAGCGCTTGGGGGCATCTAGACCCTGCTCCTGCACGTCAGAGTGCTGAAGAGCTGAGGTCATGGAGGCAGCCTGTAGATTGTGTAGGTGCGACAACAGGTTGTAACTGACTGTGGCCATGTCTGTGTCATGGACAAGCTGGCCCGGCGGTAAGCCCGATAGAATCATAGGGCTATGAGGGGGTTCACAGGTACCCGTTGCCTAATTTTCAAAGGCATTGGACCAAGGCTCGTCTCGTGTGGCATCAGGAGACTGGGTGCCGACCTGCGCTGAACTGTGAACCCCCTCTACACCGCGTGACTCGGTTAATACGAGTGCTGGTGGTTTCGGCGTCACCGTCGTTGATCGCACATCAGAAGCCATTTCCTTTTATCTTTTCTCCGGAATCGGAGCAGGCTGGAGATGTTTTTTCTTTCTTTTCTCCATCGTTTTGCCTTTGGTTGAAGATTTGGATTTTGAGGAAGTAGAAGGCATGGAAGCCTCGGAGTGGGTTTCCATGGGTTGGAGGGATTTTTCCCACAAGTAAGCCCTTAACCGCTCCAGGCGATGTTTAAGGGCGGGCTTCGTTAGCTTTTTGCAATGCGGGCAGAGTTCAGGTTGATGAGCCTCGCCCAGGCAAAAAAGGCACAAACTGTGTCCGTCAGCTAACGAAATTCTATTACGGCAGGATTCACACTGCTTAAACAGTGCTGCCGCGGTCATAAACGGCCTTCACGCCCGCCAGTACGGGGAGGAGGGGGGTATACAACCCCTCCACTCTAAAGGCGGGTGCTGAAAATAAAGAATAACTGTATAAACTTGGAGGGGGGGGACTGGGAGGAAAGGAAATAAAAGAAATTAAATATTTGAGTAAAGTTTTCACTTTCCTTTTTGTTTGCAGGAGCTCGTGGAAAGACGACCACACTCAGCGGCGGCAAAAAAGAACTGAGTCAGCAAGGCAGGAGATGGGTGAGCATGCGCATGGAGGAGAGGGGCTTGTAAGCCTTAAGCTTGGAACGACCGGGAACTCAAGCGCGCAGGCGCGAAGACCCATTGTGTGGATTCACAGAGTCCACGAAGAAGAACTCTTGGGTTTGCTACACATGGACCCCAGCAGCTCCTCCGATGTAACTGTGAATAACTTTATTGTTAGGAATTTGTCAAGAGGCATATTGCAGGTTTAGCAATCATAGAATCATGGAGTTGGAAGAGACATCAAGGGCCATCCAGTCCAACCCCCTGCCATGCAGGAACTCCCATCACAGGACTCCTGACAGATGGCCACCCAGCCTATGCTTAAAAACCTCTAAAGAAGGAGACTCCACCACCCTCCTTTGGGGCAGCATATTATTCAACTCCCCGCAGCTCTAACTGTCAGGATGTTCTTCCTAATGTTTAAATGGAATCTCTTTTCCTGGGACCACTGCTCAAAGTCCCAGTCTCTGAAGCCCTGGAAAACAGACCAGTCCCCTCTTCCATATGACATCCTTTCAAATATTTAAACATGGCTATCATAACCCTTCTCAGGAAAGTGATTCTTCAACACGGGGTCAGAGGAGAGCGAGCGAGCGAGCGGGAGAGTGAGAAGATGCAGTCTACAGAACTCAAGACAGTCTGTAGCTCTACAGGAAACACACAAAGGGCCTTGAAATGAGTGATCTAAATTGGTAACTCTTTGAACTGCCTTTTCTAGGGAGCTCCTTTGATCTTCCTTCAGCAAGGAGCCTAAATATTTTATTGTTTTTAACATACCTTTGCTAAAAGATAGGGAAGGAAATAGTGGTCCTCTCTTAATTCGTTGGGGCCATCACCCTGGCTATCTTTATATAATTATGGAGCTGTAACATATAGGATTATATTTCAAAGTTGCCATGAGGGAGCTCTCCACATAACTTTGCCCTTGTCATTTCATTTAACCATAAAAGGCTCCAAAATAGAATCTAAATGAGAATGGCTTGACTTAGTTCATAATTTATTTATTTTTAAAAACTGGATGTTTTTGTGATTTAAATCAATTTGATTTTTTGAAATAAAACACTGGTTTTTATCTACCCCAAATTGGCTTTTCATTTGGTTCCTGTTGCAAAAGTATTCTAGCTAAAGAGCCAGACCAGAAGCATCTGGAAGGAACCCCAAATAAATCCACACATTTGCAGATAACGGCAACTCCTCCATTTAAAGCTCAATATTTCTTGTTTTTATGCAAGAATCCTCACACAGCTTATTAGTCTATATTTACTCCCATTCAGTCGAAGTACACAGCATTCAAGAACCACAGGCGTTCTCTATTTCATGAGCTCCAGAGGTAGAAGGTTACTTATCTGCATGAACTGCAGTTAATTTCAGGCTCTCTCTGACTCACTGCTTTAAAAGAGAGAGAAACAGACATAAACTGATGTGCTTTACCTTTTATTTTCTGTTCTGTTCTTAAGTGCATGGCACGGAGTGAATATATAATGTTCCTGAACATGTTTATTAGTTGTCTGTCTTGCAGGATGAGGGGTGGCTGCTGTAAAATTATGGAACCATTTCCTCTCAATCTGTTTGCCATTTAGGCTAGGATGTCAAGCAACTGTGCATGACCACATGCTTTAAATATCATCCCCTGCCAGTAAAGAAGAGGGCACTGCCAAGGCCAATGGGATTAGCATAAGAGATGAGGAAGTGGCCCCACGTCCAAGAGGAAGACGGGCTGATTGGGGGCAGACAGAATGGATACGGGCTGAGCTGCTCCTTCCATACAGAAGGTACATATGTGGCACCTCCTCTCTCAATCAGGAGGAGATGAAAGATGCTTCTGGGGTGTCAAGAGAACAGTCTTGGGTCTACAGGTCTTCTTATAATGCCAAGATATGTGTTGAGACACCCACGTAGGGCCTACTTTATGGGTAAATGGCAGCAAAGCCACCATTTCTCCTAAAAGGTGAGCCGGCTGGGCCACCACTTCAAGCCGAAAGCCTGTGTGGTCTGACACAGAGGGGTCATTGGTCAATCACATCTAGAGCCTCAGTTGTAGCTCATTTGGAACTCTTACTGCCACACCTCAAAAGAGGCACAGAGGTTCCCAGCCTTTACTTCTGCAGGGACAGTCAAAACAGAGAAGAGGCTGATGGAGGAGAGACCAAGAGACGTCATCCCCAAGTCAAGAACCAAGATGTTTCTGATGAGGGATGCAGTTACCTCCTAAGTGCGGAAGGGGCAGGCGGAGAGGACCTTAGCCATCCCGTGATGACAGACTGGAAGATGAAAAACATCTCCAAGCAGAATTTGCTGAGAAAAGCAGCAACCCCAAAGGGTAACACGTCTGTTTACAAAATTAACATATTTAAAACTGGGATGGTGGTGGTGGGCAGTTTTTCTCTACATAATCCTGCCAACATATGAAAAAGCTAGTCTGGAATGGAATCAATCATGACTATATAGGATGACTCCCCCTCCCCTTTCGGGGCTGGAAGTGAGTTTTCTTTGGCACTCATTGAGACAGGCATAAACAATTTTTACAGCTGTGATGAATGACTTTTTAGTTTAGGTTACATTATTAAAACAAAGAGAATCATGAATCATATGATTTTCATGGGGTCTGCAGTTTCCTCACAGTTTTCTAAAATTAAAAAAGAAAGTAAAGAGAAGAGAAGCAAAACAGAATTAGACCCTGCTGACGACGGAACGAGTGATGGAAGTCGGGCATCTTGGGAAAATGGAGCCCAAGGTGGCTGGCCAGCAACACAGCAAGGGTTACTGAAGATAATGTGATGGAGCCAAAAAGGCCCAGGGGCTCAGACAGAAGCTGGGGCCCTGCAAAGGGGGCGGGGGCGGGGGAACCAGCACAATGCATGGAATTAAAGCCCTCACTCACGGCATCTGCAAACTGCCAGGAGCCACTTAATATAATCAAGTTTCAGGCCCAAGCAACAAATCAGTACAGGCTCACTTTCAATAAAGAGGCTAGGAAAGCAAATTGGTCTTTGTGATAATGCAGTTATGGAAGCACTCCCTTGCATGATGAAGCTGGGAGGGAGAGAGGGAGGGAGGGAGGTCACTTTTGGGATGCAAGGCTAAAAATAGAACCAGAAGAAGCTAACCCAGTTTGTAGGCCCTGGTTTGATGCTGTGCTTGATTTCTCCATGGGAGAGGAACACTGCTCAAGAAGATGTTTGGTACAAGGCAGGAAGGCAGGTCATGTTTGCTTTTATGGGACTTCTGTAGTCCATGAGAGCTCAGGTTCCCAACGTAAAATCCCACTAAGGCTACCTCCGGAGGAACCTCAAGACCAAGCAGAAGTTTGGTCTACTACAACGAACCCGAAACACAGCTGTCTAAAATGTAAGCTACTGAACAGTGAACCCTGTTTAGAGATGGAAAGAGATGGTTTATGGTCATTCCCACTCCCCCCCCAAAAAAACCCCAAATAAATGATTGCCAGGGTTTCAGGAGTAGCAGAATAACAAAATCCCCTTTTCCTTTAAATCCAACTGGAACTATTTTCTCTCAAGATCTCCCTCTGAGTTTAAAGATCCTTCCAACTTTAGTGGTCAACTCAACCTGATTAGGCTTCGGGACTGCCCCCCTGACCATCTCACTGGCAGCAGTCTCAGCTTCGGGGAAAGGAAAATGACACACAAATTACCACTAAACACACCATTTTCTTGGCCACACAGAATGAGCCTTCAAACATGACACAAGGACGCTTTGATGGCCACTACACTACCAACGGCCAGAAGGTGAATGACTCAGGTCGCCAGGAAGGGATGGTCAAAATCAAAGCCTATCTATTTTTGATGGATAATGGGCGGCTTTAAGTACTTGTACTGTTCCGTTCACTTAATTGAAAAGCAGTTTGAACAGATTTTGCCAACAACCAATAATGCTGAATCATTTCTCAGTCCCCATCACGGAATCAATAAGGAGGTGCACAGCAAGGCTGAGCAGCCTCGGCATCCTTTTCATTTTCCTCCGTGACAACTCCATTTGCTATTGTTGCTGAAGGTTTGGGACGAACCAGCCTTCATGTTTGGCTATTTAATTGAGTCGTTGAAATCTTGCCACAAGCAGCTTGATAGGTTATCATTGCAAAGAATTTATTGAACCTCCAAGTAGTGCTTAATGTTCTAGATCAATGTGACTCCAACGGTGGGTGACAGCCTCCAACGTGGAACCACAAGGGCTTCCAACCATCCCAGGCACCTTTTTTATTGTATGCTGAAATCTATCCCACCCTTGGCAACTGCGTGGGAATACACAATCCTATGGAAACACAACAGAGGAGATTGGGAGGAGCAACTTGCACACGTGACACACTTTAACCACCTATTGGGCAATGTGGACTGCCCTGCTGGCTTCTCATCATGTTGCTAAGGTGAACATGATATCAGGCAAATCTCATTTGCCTAAACCCCAAATACACCCAACCCCCACCAAGCACAACCAAGTCTACATCCGTACCCCAACATTCCTTGAGGATCACTGGGTAACAGACGGAGCAAGGCCCTGTGCTATGCTCTGCAGGCATAAATGTATCACGTTCAGATAATTGATAAGGAATGTTCTGGTAGCGCAAGATTCATAAAAAAAAGGTTGGGAGGCCAGAAACCACCACGAAGTCTGACACCCATACACCTGGGGAGCTGTTACAGGTGAAAAGCAGAGAGAGAGAGAGAGAGAGAGAGAGAGAGAGAGAGAGAGAGAGAGAGAGAAGACTTTCCATACCCCTAATTTAATGTAAAGAAACTCCAATTTTTTCCTTTTTTGCAACAGATAAGAGATAATCACCCCATTCCTTTCTCCAGAGCCTTCACAGAGTTGAAAAAGAAAAGCGGGGGAGCAGCTTTTGTGGAAGTAATATCAGCTGGGTTTGAAAGATACGGAAAAGACTAATATATGAAACAAATTTGGGATTGGGTTACTGAAGGCATCAGCCCACTTATCAATCTAAAAGCAGCATCTTTAAAGGTCACGAGTGAAAGAAAATCAGATAGACTTATTCTAATTTCCAGCAAACCAAACCCTCCCTGAAGCGCTCACTTTGTGTGCCCTTTCGCTTACAAAGGCAACAACTGCGTCCTGCTCCCTCCCTGTCTCCCAGCCTCCCCTTCCGGACTTAAATGCAGTCTGATAGCATCATCTCCGACTCCACTCTCCAAGCAGGGCCCCTCCAGAGGAGGGGAGGGGGAGGGCTCCCCGCGTGTCCCTCGCTTGCAGCCCACCACCTCCACAACCACTCTTGCAAGGCTCTGAAGACCAGTAACATCAACTGCTGTCTCTAGCAAAAGGGGTGGGGTGGGGGGTGGGCTTTTTTGACATTATTAAATGATTCGTCCAAAGGGCCACACAGTCCTCTGCTGTTGTTTTCCCGAACATTCATTTCAGAAACCTGTAAGTAGAAAACAACTTTTTAACTTAAAACTAGTTTCTCTTTGGGAAGGGGACAGAAGTCTGTAACTAAGTCACATTTCGTAAGCAAGGCAACTCCCAAGTCTTTACCTCTGTGCCTAACGAGTGGTGTTTTCTTATGACCTTATCAAAAGCTCCTTCTAAAGAGCACCTTAAGGAATCATAGAATTTAAGGCATTTTGATAGCACTTGTTCACACCTTAAGCCATTATCTCTTCCATCAGAAAGAGAAAGGGAAAGGATCCTTTTGTTTCTTCACTGATGTACATTTTCCAGGAGCCAGGTCAGACCATGGTCACCAGAGGATATCAGACACCATTTTGCTGAGTTTCTCATTGGATGCCGGCAACAGACAACACAACCTGATAATATCAGACAACACAACAAGCTGGGAATGGAGCGACATGCACTACAGTTGTGAGCAACACAAGCTTCTTGTCTTTGTTCTTGTCTTCTGAATCAAAAGTCATGCCTCCCCAATACTCGATCTATCGGTTGAAGTGCTGAACCCCTTTTGGGGCAAGCTAGAAGAATGCAGGAGACACCCCAAAGCCCTGGCTTAAAAAAAGCTCAGGAGGCTACGGCGGCTTCTGTCCTGTCTCTCTCAACACAGTGTTTATCTCAGACCACTGTCACCTTTCATACCCACATCCCACATGAGGCAAAATGGGGACAAGAAGGTGGGGGTGGAGGGAAACGGCCATGATATACGCTTGCCTCTTCTCTCTTTTTCCAGATTGGGTTCCTGAGCAAGGAAGTCCCTGCATGAAGCAGAAAAGAGGCAGAGGTGACAGGGGAACTGGCTTGGTGTGAAAGGCTGCTGGTAGCCCAACTCAGGAGACACCCTCCTTCTGAACTGAAGGACCAGCCCTTGTCTCATTCAGAGACCCACTAAGACCTGCTACCTTGCCATAGCCACGGAAACATGAGGTCATCAGTATAGCTTCTCCCACTAAATGGTCACAGCCTGTGAGGAGGCCATCAAAGCAGGCATGCCACGGGACAGCCAGAGCTCGGTTGGGATTCTTCAGCCACGCAGCGGCTGGTGCTTCCGTCTGCAATCGTCCTTCCCAAAGAAGGGCAGTGGCAGCGCCGGCCTCGTCAACAAAACCTCTCTGTGTTTTGGGCAAAAGGGTCTGGCTTAATTACCGTTTCACAGACAGATGGACCACGCTCTCTCAGAAAAACGTTCCTTCTGGAATCAATGAGTCCCCTCATCTTGTGAGCAAATTTAGCTCCATATGTTCACGCATAATTGATGGCAAGGGCAGTGGTGACGGCAAAGCGACTCGGTCAGCCCAACGCACTAGACACTATTACACATCTCTTGACAAAAGGCACCCCGAGCAGACGTGGACCCTGCCGAAACAGGAACGAGGGAGCAGCTGGCTCTGGTCGCCAAAAGCTCTCTCGATTTTGCAGCTTCACGGCTCCCTGAATCACCTGAATTATCATAAATAATTCTGTAGCTGCTTTCTGGGCTCAAAAACTTCTCCTGTGCCTGTCTCAGTTGGATGCTCTCCTGCCCGCATATGAGGGGGTTTGCTAAGGCTCTTGGCCAGGCAGAGCCAAGGCAGGCAACCTGGGAGGAAGGGGAGGCCAGTCTGCCTGAGGGGGGACTTAAACAACCACGACGGTGCTGCTTCAAATCTACGTGTTTCAAGGCGGAAGCAGGTGGGGAGAGACCAGGGCTGCAGCCAGATCCCTGTCAGGTCAGAGAACATCAGCATGCTAAACACAAACAAATGCACCGCCTGGGTTACATGTCAAGAGAGCTGATGGGAACACGGAGCCTCCCCCACGACCCAGTTTAATTAGCTCACAGACGCTTATAACTGTGGCTCACACTCTGCCCGCTCCGTCTTTGGAATAACTGGCACATTCTCTTCTGAACACGAAGCGAACCCGCCTGCTTGAGCAATGAAGGACTGTCAGCCTTGCAGAGAGGTGGGTTTGGAAGGAATTCAAAACGTCACACAACCAGAATTGCCTGCCCTAAATACAGAGGCACCCCTCCCACAAACACACACACACCTGCACGCACGCACACGCACACGCACACGCACCCCCCCCAACTGAAGGGTCTTCACCAGGTTTATCTCCAAAAAGAGAGAAAGAGGGTCCCTTCTCTGCAACAGAGTGGGGCGCTCTGCATGTTTCGAAGCGGCTGCCATCCTTCAGCTCAGCAGCTGCATCGGGCAAGTTGTTCCCCACCGAGTTTGGCATCCTCTCCAAACTCTAATTGTGTGTAACCCCAGCAGCACTCTGAGACTCTTTCCCCCACTGACAACACCCTTTCGGTTTGGATTGGGACATCCGAAGCTAACGGGGCATGGCAAACACAATCTTAGCAATGAGCATTTGCAACAGTACATGCAATTAACCAGCCCCCTTCCAAACGGCTCTTTCCCAAAGCATCTAAAAACGAGGTTGGGAGAAGCACACCAGTCACCGTGGGGTGGTGGTGGTGGGGACACCGGGAAATGCTGGTTTCAGGGATCGGATTTTCCAGATTTCCTGGACCAGCAACCCTCTGTTTCCCCATTCTGGCAGTTCTGCCTGATAGACACGTAATTTCCAGACCCCTAAATGTGGCCCACCTGGCAGAAAGGCCTAACCTGGAAAGCTTTAAGGCCTAGCTAGGCCTGGTTCCACCCAAGCTCCCTGTCCCTGCCCTACTGACAGTTGGGAATGTCCTTTCTGAACAGGACGGCTGGACACAGCTAGGTCTAACTAAGCCTGAACACCCTCACCTTTAGCCTTTTCAGCTGCTTTAGCCTTTAAAAATACCACAAGGATGGAGAGGGAGGGAACCTTCCACTCTGCCTATCAGCTGATGAAAGGCTTGGGATCTAAAAAGGAACAAGGTGCTGACGGCACCAACCCACACAGCAACACCCCAAATAGCAACGGGAACCAGTCGGCGTGCATGCACACAGCAGTCCCTTCCCTGTCTTCCACTATTTTGACTGCAGCCATGCTGAGGACGGACACACACACACACACACACACACACACACACACACACACACACACACACACACACACACACACACACACACACACACACACACACACACACACACCTGCACAGTCTGAGCGTCCTTGCCGCCTGAGATTCCACTGCAGGAGTCCTTGCTCCAAGGGGGGCCTGCAGTCCTCCTTTGTACAACCTCTCCTTGAGGGAATGCCTCCCCAGACAGGCCTGCCACAGCACCCACCAGGAAGGCTAAACAGCGGGCTCATGGGATGTTTGGGCCCCAGATAAAGGCAGACAGATTTGGGCTTCGATTCTACATAAGCACACATGCACATTTTTCAAGACTGGAATTTCATTGTATGTTTATGACTTAAAGATGCATTTGCAGACGGCTGTGGGACCCAACCGGTTAAGAAAGGAAAGCCAAAAAAACCCTGAAGTGTCGGTTTCTGTGCTTCACAAGGAAGACCAAAAATTCACCCCAGCTTCTGCAACCCCAATTGTTCTCTGTCTGTCCCAAGCCTCTGCGTGCAGAACCATACCTAGGGGGCTTTCAGGAGGTTAGGCAGAAGGGTAATACTCAGCAAGGGTGCTGGAAAGCCATCCGTTACACTGAGCAGGACTGCAAGGGAACTCGGAAGGCAAGAGTTTGTGAATAAATAGGGGATAAAGCCTTAAGATCACGCTTGGCAATTTCTACTTACGTTTGGTTTAAGAAAAAGCTCACCTGCCTATCCCTCAGTTTAGGATGGTGTTATTTAGTAAATTCAGTATCAAAACCTTGACTGCTTTTGTCACTTGACCTACAGGTCTTCTTTTCTTGAGTTGGTTTATGCAGCCTCATTGAGCAGGAATATTGTCCACAATGGCCTTGGAAAATCACCGTCGGCCGTGTAATCGGTCTTCCTGATAGAGGTGAGGGAAGAGCGCAGAAAGGGCGGCCCACAATTTTTCTTAAATCTGGATACTCATTCATATGGAAATAGGTGCCGAAATCCTCCCTCTGCATTTGCCTGGAAATGTTATACCCACCGAGGAAGGAAATAACATTTGACTTAATATTTAAACACTTACAGAGTGTGGTTAGGTAAGTTAAATCAGACAAAAAGGAGGCATGTTAAGAAGTAATCTGTTCCCTAAAACCCACTGTAATTCCCTTCTGATTGGAACTGGGGATTTCAGATTAGTTAGCTTAAGTGCATTTTTGTTGGCAAATGTAAGAGTTTTCATTTTACCCAAGTTAAAATTCAGCTATAAATAGAGATAGAGAAACATGTCAAGATGATTTAAATGGGCAAAAATAGCTTGCCGTTCATAATGTCTGAATGTGTCTGGAGTGAGCTCCTGCCAGCCGAATTTTCTGAATTTCTCAGGATCTTGGAGCTGACATGACTAGCTCAACCTTTCTGAAGAGATATGGAAGCATGCATTGAGTAGCCGGGTCGCCTCAGCCTAACGGGAAGCCTCCAACACAAAGAGAATATTCCAATTTAACAAAATCTTTAACATGTGCATGAAGATGGCGTCCCACTGGCTGAAGCCATCCTTGCCTACTGAAAGACACCCAGCTCGGATCATCTTCTGAAAAAGAAGATGGGCTTTTGAAAGATTTTCAAGCACCTAAACACCCTTTGCTTCCAAAAGAATCCAAGAAATTATAGGGTTGTCCTACAGACAAATCATCAAGCCCTGTTATAGCTAGAATCAAAGGAGTTGACACAGCTTTACTTCTGCAAAGGGCCATCTTGTCCAACCAACCACCTGTTTGTTGTCCGAGAACATAAATGATCATAGAATCATAAAGTTGGAAGAGACCTCAAGGGCCATCTAGTCCAACCCCCTGCCATGCAGGAACCCCCACCATAGGACGCCCGACAGATGGCCATTCAGTCTTTGCATAAAAACCTCCAAAGAAGGAGGCTCCACCACCTGTAGTTTGAGACCATTGCCCCGCATCCTAGTCTCTGAAGACATGGAAAATAAACCATTACCTTCTTCAATGTGACATCATTCAAATATTTAAACATAACTGTCATATCCCTTCTCAGTCTTCTTTTTGTAAGTCTAAGCATTCCCAGCTCCCTAAGCCGCTCCTCGTAAGACATTTCTTCCAGACCCTCAATCATCTTGGTCACCCTCCTCTGGACCCGCTCAAGGCTCTCAACATCCCTTTTAAATTTGAGGTGCACAGAACTGGACACAGTACTCCAGGTGGGGTCTGACCAGAGCAGAATAGAGTGGCAGTATCACTTCCCTTGATCTAGACACTATGCTTCTGTTGATGCAACCAAGAATCACGTTGGCTTTCCTGGCTGCCACATCACACTGCTGACTCATGTTCAATTTGTGGTCCACCAAGACTCCCAGATCCCTTTCACAGGTACTATTTTCCAGCCAGCTGTCTCCCATCCTATATCTGTGCAATTCATTCTTTTTACCTACATGCACCACTCTACATTTCCCTCTGTTGAACCCCATTCCATTAGCTTTGGCCCAGGACTCTAATATGTCAAGGTCCTTTTGGATTTTCATCCTATCCTCTAGGGAATTAGCAACCCCACCGAATTTGGTATCATCTGCAAATTTGATCAGCCTACTCTCTATTCCTTCCTCCAAGTCACTAATAAATATATTAAATAGCATCGGACCCAGAAGAGAATCCTGGGGCACCCCATTGGTCGTATCTCCAACCTCAAGAGAAGCCATTTTGTTCTAGGATTTTGCCAGGAACTGAAGTCATGAGGATTGGGTGGTAATTATTTGGGTCCTCTTCCCCCCTCTTTTTGAAGACAGAGACAATATTCACCCTCCTCCAATTGATGGGGACTTCCCCTGTTCTCCAGGACCTCTCAAATATTACTGCCAATGGTTCTGAAATTACTTCTGCCAGTTCTTTCAATATCCTTTGGTGCAATTCATCTGCGCTGGTTTGCACAGGTGTCTTCAAGATGCAAACCAGCACACAGTTGCTGCATACCACATCGGGAGCATACCCAACACAGAAGAAACACTATCTGATGGTACCAAACCTGTGTCCAAGGCCACAAGGGTTGCAATCCATTTGATGAATTACTAGTAGCTCTGAGATATGGCACACAGGCTACGAGAGTTGTTACATGAACACACCCCCTCCTTTCAGGACACTTGTGGACAGAAGTGGGGATGTGGCCTTCATGGGAGCGCCATTCCAATACCATGAAGGGGCAGCCAAATCTCACTGGTGCATTGCCTTGTCTTCGTGCACGATGGCTTAACATTACAGTGAAAAGAAACCATGAATTGAGTTGGGAGATGTTCCAGGGACCACAGCCCTCTTTCACTCCTCTCCTCTGTGTGGGTGGGGGCCATTACGCAGCACCGAGATGTATTAAAAATGTTTGTTCCGTTGGGTTTACAAGATAAAACCCGCAGGCTCGTTTTTTTCTTTCAATTTTTTTTGTTTAAAGAACAGTGGCCAAATCTACCAGAATCTATCATGTAGCAGTTCCCTGATTAGAATAATAAATATAGGACAAACTTCATGTCGAATATGCCCAACATAGGATACATGTTTCTCGTTTGCAGAAAATAAAGGGATTTTTGCCTGCCAGTAGATAAACTTAAGTAAATAATGTTTGCCATCAACTCTTAAATGAAGAATGACAGTTAAATTTTATAATCATCCTCCCTGCTTCAGGACTCACTTCATTTTCTCAGACTCATGACCCATGGGTTACCATAGCAACTAGGAAATCCTACCTTATCAGACTCTTACATTTACATTCCTTGCGGCTGCCTTCCCTTTATGAATTAAATCCATCACGGTCTTCTTTACTCAAAATAAGAACTTCTTAGGATTATCTTGCAGAAACAAGGATGAAAATGCTTTGATTGAAGCACACGATGCAGGTGCTAATTTGACAGTGTATTTTCTTCAGCCGAAGGTCTTGCCGTGTAACATTGTGAAGGCACAGCCCACGTGTCTACATGTAGAGTGGTGGCGCTTGGGCCTACAGGGCTCCACCAAGCTGAATCAGGCAGGCTTTTCCAGTAAACCAAAGCTCTCCAGGACATTAATAAAGGAATGGACAAGCACGGGAACCTTCCATGGAATCTGGAAAGGGCAAAATGGCGAACCTATGGCACAGGTGCCAAAGGTGGCACTCTGAGCCCTTTTCTGTGGGCACCTGACATTGCCCTTTCATAGCATCCTGTATTCAGGTTAAATGGCTGTACTGGCACTTTGCAGGAAAAAATAGTGGGTTTTGAATAGCAGTTTGGGCATTCGGTCTCTAAAAGGTTTGCCATCACTGTCCTAGAATAATAGAATCATGGCTCTGGAATGGGCCTCTAAGGCCATCGTCCAACCCCCTGCTGCTCTATGCAGGAATCCAAATCAAAGCAGATTTCACTGTCTTTGTTTCTCTTAAAATGCCTCCAGCATAGGAGCGCTCACCACCTCTCTAGATAACTGGTTCCATTGCCACACACCTCTAACCATTAAGAAGTTTTTTGTAATATTCCACTGAAATCTACCTTCCTTTTTCATGTCTTCCACTCTAAGGTGATCGAGAACAGATCCTGCCCCTTTTATGTACAAGTAACCTTCGTATCTTGGAAAAATGCTGTCAATTTTTTTTGAATATTTTAACCCCACCTTTCTCCTTGGAAAAGGACCCAAGGTGGCGTACAATAATGAGAGACAATATACAGTCCAGAACAATCAAAACATATTCAAGCTAAGAACAGGGAATTAGAACAGGCACCTTCCTACATTAAAAGGTAACATTAAAGCTACCAAGAACACACAAAAAGAAGAAAATTCCATGATGAGGGATGGAAACTAGCACAGAAAACACTGTTGTTCTTATGAGATCAGTCAATGCAATCATGCATGGTAATTCATCTGGAAGTCACATAATAGGTAGTCCATTATTCAGGGAAAGCTTCCTTGAAGAGGAAGGTCTTTGCCTGTTTCTGGAAAGACAGTAGAGATGGGGCAGTACCGGCCTTGGCCTCCAGCAGGAGGGAGTCCTAGAGTCTGGGCGCAACAGCCAAGAAGGCCCTTTCACATGTTCTCATGAGACGCACCTATAAAGGTGGCGGGATGGAGAGAAAGACCTCTCCTGATGACCTTAGCACCCAAACTGGTTCATACTGTGAGAGTCTATCTTTGAGGTAGCTGGGACCCAGGCCATTTTGTGCTTTGTAAGTTAAAACCAGCACTTTGAATTGTGCCCAAGAGCTGACTGGCAGCCAGTGAAGCTGCTTTAGTAGGGGTGTAATGTGATCTCTGTAACCTACCCCGTCAGCAATCTGGCCGCTGCATTTTGGACCCGTTGAAGTTTCCTGAGATTTTCCATCGGCAGCCCCACATAGAGTGTGTTATAGTAGTGCAGCCGTGGTGTCACTAGGGCATGTGTCACAGCGGCCACAGCAGGTTTCTCAAGGAACAGTGGTAACTGGTATACTAGTTTTAATTGTTCAAATGCACTCCTGGCCACGACCTGGGCATCTAGGCTCAAGGATGAGCCCAGGAGCAGCCCCAAGCTGTGCACCTGTTTTTCCAATTGGATAATCCCATCCAGCACAGGCTGCCTCACTATCCCTTGTTCTCCCTTTTGACTGACCAGAAGCACCTCTGTCTTATCTGGGTTTAGTTTGTTCCTCCTCATCCAGTTCATTACTGAAGCTAAACAATGATCTAGAGTTGAAACAGCTTCCTTGGAATCCAGAGGCAACGAGAAGTAGAGTTGGGTGTCATTGGCATACTGGTGGCACTTAACCCCCCAGAACCTGAAAATCTCTGCCAGTAGTTTCCTATAGATGTTAAATAACATAGGAGACAGAACGGAACCCTGGGGGACCCCACAGGTCAGTGGCCATGGTGTTGAACATGAGTCCCCTAGTTCCACTTTCTGCATTCTCTCCACTTTAATGCAGTGTCCCCAATTCCCATTTCAGAGAGACACGTCAGGAGAATGCTGTGGTCAATAGTGTCAAAAGCAGCTGAAAGGTCCAGTAAAACCAAATGGGGCAGAGATCCCCTGTCCATTTCCCTGCCCCTCAGTCTTCTTTTCTCAAAGCTACGTGTTCCCACCCAGTTCTTCCAGTCTTTCCTCCTAGGGCTTCGTTTCCAGTCCCTTAGTCATCTTTGATGCCTTCCTCTGAACTTGCGCCAGTTTGTTGGCATCCTACTTGAAATGCATTGCCCAGAACTGGACCCAGCACTGAAGAGGAGGTTGAACCAGTGCTGCATAGGAAAGGGACCAGAAGCTCATGGGATGTGCAGACTATACTTCTGTTAATGCATCTGTAAATCAGATTGGCCTTTTTTGCAGCCACCTTGCACTGTCGGCTTCTATTCAACTTGTGATCTACAACCATTCCAAGCTCATTCTTACTCACAATATTCCTCTACTACCTTGCTTTGATGTAGTGACTTGCTTAAAACCACTTCATTGTTATAAATCTATTTTGATTAGATTTCTTCAAAAAGAAATCTTATAAAATCTTATAAAATTATGGCCTCAATCAGCCACCATAATATTTACATCCTCTCAACCACACAGGCCACCAGTTGGAGCAGCCTCTTAAGTCCATGGACATTTTCCTGCTCGAGCCGTTGAGTAACAGAACTCTGCTCTCCTGTAATGGAACTCGTAAAAGCTGAGCCTGGCGTCACAGAGCTAGAGGCAAGCAACAGTTTAATTTGGTTAATGCACTTTTTATTCATTATTGGTTCTTTATGAAAGACGTACAGCCTTCAACTTGCAGAGTGCATTGCTTAATTACCCGTGTTTCACTTTTTAAAAAATGAAGAGAAAAGAGAGAGGGAAGTATTTAAGTCGTCCATCAATACTCCACGCAGGGCAAGAGCTATGATCGATTGATGCAGTGCATAAGGCACAGTCAGAATGTCAAAGGGAGTTAAGCACCATGCTGTGGCATTTGCAAAACTTAAAGAGTACATATTAACGGAGACCATCAAACTCGTTTCAAATCACACAACATTCTCTCCTGTCCCAAAGATTTGTGCACAGGTGGGTGGGGTGGAGAGGGTGATTCTGTACCTCGCCACCAATTGGAAGGTTGTATGGAGTGCAAGTATCTCCTAGGCACTGTGACTCAACAACTTGGAGACACAGGAGTGAAATGTCAACACAGGCAGACACACACTCAACCAGCTGGCAAAGGTTTTCTCCTCTACATAGCTGCAGCCAACCTGAAGATGTAATTGTCACACACACACACACACACACACACACACACACACACACACACACACACACACACACACACACACACACACACACACACACACACACACACACCAACCATGTCCAGGGCTTTTGGCTTTAACTGTAACTGAAAACTGATTTTTTTAAAAGGGTCCTAATGAAGTGCAAACAGCACAAAAACAAGAATGGGTGGCAACTCTGACAAAGAAGGCCTTACACTGGCACGCTGGCTTGGCTGCTCTGGTGCCACCGAAAAATCTGGCTTATTTGGACATTGGTTGCCCCTCCTTCCACACCGAGCCTTGTGTTGCACTGGTTCAACTGCAGTACTGCAGCCCAAACTCTGCTCACGGCCTGGGTTCAATCCCAGGTAACCAGCTCAAGGTGGACTCAGCCTTCCATACTTCTAAGGATGGTACATGGAATAATTAGGGGTAATGCACAGCCTGCATGATTTACTTGTAAACCGCCCAGAGAAGGGCTTTAAGTACTTTTGCTTTGCCTTCCTCTCCATCATCCCTCATCCCCCACACCACCAGGAAAAAGTTGGTCCTTCATCTCCACATCCTCCTCAGGGAGACCTCACATAACTGTCTGCACTTGTTTTGCTGATGGACTTTAAAGGGCTTCTGTGTCAGGACAGCTTTTATCATTCCGCCTGTGGAAGAAGGCATCCCTGCAGCTTTTAAATCTGTGAAACAAATTCACATTCCACGGCACTTCAACAACCAAACTCCTCTCCCCTTCCTGCATGGTTGGCTGAAGCCAACTATTTCACCAATGCACAGAGCATGGGGAACAAACAAGAGGAGCGGGAACTCCTAATACAGCAAAATAAATATGAAATAATTGGCATCACTGAAACATGGTGGGATGAGACTTATGATTGGAATTTACTTATTTATTTATTTATTGTTACATTTATATACCGCCCAATCTTCCGATGCGGAACTCTGGGCGGTGAACAGTAAAAACAGTAAAAGCAGTAAAAACAGACAGCAGCAAACAGACATAAAAAAGAGGCAAACCTCTGATGAAAGTAGGGGGGTACAATACCCCCCACAAAGGATGGCATGGGCGGCAGAAAAAAAAAAACCCAAAATTAAGTCAATAGGTCACCGAATGTCTCCTTAAAGAGATGGGTTTTCAAGGCTTTTTCAAGGCAGGCAGGGACGCTGCAAGGCGCAACTCACTAGGTAGCTGACTCCACAGCATAGGGCCCACCAGAGAAGGCGCGGTCACGCGTACACGATTTACGAGCCTCTCTAGGTGTGGCCACCCTAAGTGAGCGCGCCTGCGCCATCCTCATGGGCCTGGACCCAGTTGATCTCTGAGAGATACGCTCCAACAGGTACTCTGGTCCCAAGCCGTGGTGGCCTTTGAAAATCAAAACCAAGACCTTGAACCTTATCCGGAGGGCAACAGGTAGCCAATGCAGGCGAGCCAGAACTGGGGTGATGTACTCATATCTACGAGCACCCACCACCAGTCTGGCTGCCGCATTCTGCACCCACTGGAGCCTCTGGACAAGGGTCAAGGGCAACCCCACGTAGAGGGCATTGCAATACTCGATCCTCAAAATCACGAGGGCCTGCACAACTGTCCTCAGGGAGGACTCATCAAGGTACTGTCGGATCTGGACGATCCTGTGGAGGTAGATAAAAGCGGCCCTGGAGACTGCCATCACCTGGGATTCCAGGGAGAGGGCTGAATCCAGGACCACGCACATATTCCTGGCCCTGTCTGTAGGCTGGAGAGAGATCCCCCACCCCAGTCTAGGGAGGGGGAAATCGTACCCAGATGAGGGTGCCCCGAAAAACAGAACCTCCGTCTTCTCCGGGTTCAGCTTGACCCAGTTGGTCCTGGTCCATTCCAGAAACGCCTCCAGGCACAGGTTGAGGCAGCGTACTGCCTCCTCTGCAGAAGAAGAAAAGGAGAGATAGAGTTGCATGTCATCAGCATACTGATGACAGCGAACTCTATATCTCCTGATGACCTCAGCCAGCAGCCTCATATAAATGTTGAACAGATTGGGGGAGATTGCCAACCCCTGGGGCACCCCACAAGGGAGAGTCCAAGGAGCCAACAAGTCATCACCCAGCTGAACCCGCTGAGACCAGCCGCCAAGAAAGGAACGGAGCCAGGACAATGCAAGGCCCCTAATTCCCGCCTCAGCAAGCCGGACCAGCAGGTTACAGTGGTTGACAGTATCAAAGGCGGCTGACAGATCAAGGAGAAACAGCCAGGTAGAGCACCCCCTGTCGGCCTCCCTGAGGAGGTCATCCTGCAGAGCGACCAGGGCAGTCTCAGCCCCCCGAAGCAGCCTGAACCCAGACTGGAAGGAATCCAGGATACGATTTTCCTCCAGGTACAACTGGAACCGGACGGCGGCCACCCTCTCAACAACCTTGCCCAGGAAGGGAACAATGGCAATCGGACGATAGCTGGATAAATCGTCCGATGCCATGCCAAGCTTTTTCAGTGTTGGCTTCACCACGGTCTCCTTCAGCTGGGAAGGGAACAATCCCTCCCTAAAGGAGGCCGTGGCAATAGCTGAAGCCCACTCTGGCATGTTCCCTCCGGCCGATTTAATAAGCCAAGCTGGGCAAGGGTCAAAAGAGGTAGCAGCCGGCCGGCAATAAGCCATAACTCTGGAGGCCTCCACTGGTGACACTGGCCCAAACTCCACCAGGCAAGGAGACAGAAGGGGTGAGGCCCCAGGGATATCTGGGGATGAACTAGAGCAACCGGAGGGCAGATCGGAGCAGATGGCCTCAATTTTAGACCTAAAATAGGCTGCAAACTGCTCACTAGTGAACTCACTAGGAGGAGGCCCCAGCTGACCAGGATTGGAGAGGTCCCGGACCACCCGGAACAACTCCGCCTGGTAGTTCGAGGCCTCACCAATTCTCAGGGAGACATAGGATGTTCTAGCGTCCTTGATCGTGCGAACATAGCGGCCGGTCAGCTGCTTCAGTACAGCCCTACTCAATGCCGTCAGACCCTTCCTCCAAATGACCTCAGGTTTCCTGCGTTCTTGTTTCATCGCCCGCAACTCCGCCGTGTACCACGGCGAAGTGCGGGCTCTGCAGCGCAGGAAACACTAGGGGGCGATCCGGTCAACAGCCCCGGTGGCTCCCTCATGCCACCTATCCACCAGGGCTTCTACCGGGTCATCTGCCAGACCGCCAGAAAGCTCCCCGAAGGCCTCCATGAACCATGCAGGGACCAGGAGCCTATGGGGGCGGGCCCAAACAAAGGGCTGATGCTCCCCGCTGGGCGGGGCGGCGATCGACAGGGAAAATTTTAGCAGATGGTGATCCTACCATGACACAGGTAGAGGTAAAATACCCCCAACCCTCAGACAAGAATCTGACGACATGGAGGTAAAAACCAGGTCCAGGGTGTGACCTGCTCTATGGGTGGGGCAAACAACATGCTGAGATAGATTCATGGAAGTCATGGATTCCATGAATTCCAGAGCAGCTCCAGAGTTTCCCCTCGGCATGCACATTGAAGTCCCCAACCACCAAAAGGTGGGCGGACCTCAACAGGGCCACTGAGACGAACTCCGAGATCTCTGGAAAGGATTGTGCTTGGTTGCGGGGAGCACGGTACACCAGCACAATACCGAACTTATCTCGTTGACCCATCAATAGATGAAGGCTTTCTACCCCGGGACACACCAAAGCTGCAGATCTGCTAATATAAAGGGATTCCCTGTAGACGATGGCTGCCCCCCCGACCCTCCGTCCATTATACCGTCCATTGGAGGGTACAACCTGTTTCAAAGGAACAGGCCTAGTAAGAAAGGAAGAGGTGTAGCTTTATATATTAAGGACATTTATTCTGCTGAAGAAATACAAGATAAACAGCAAGGGAAGTGTGTTGAGAGTATTTGGGTGAAAATCAGGGGTGAGAAAACTGGGAGGGATGTCACTGTGGGGGTATATCATAGACCCCCCAACCAGCCGGAGGAGTGGGATGATGCCTTGTGTGAGCAGACGGCCACACATTCAAAAGGGAGAGATGTAGTACTAATGGGAGATTTTAACTATCCTGTTACATGCTTGCACTCCAACTCAGCTAAGAATACAAGATCTAACAAATTCCTTACTGCTGTTGCAGACAATTTCATGGTCCAGAAGGTAGAGAACAACAGGCACAACCATTTTAGATGTGGTCTTAACCAATGAGCAGGATCTTGTAAATGGGGTTGAAGTGGTGGGATCTTTAGGTAAGAGTAACCATGTACACTTGGAATTTGTTATACAGTTTGAAGAGGAAGCTAAGCATAGCCAGACAAGATTCCTAGACTTTAAGAAAGCCAATTTTTGTGAACTTAGAGAATTATTGGCTGTGATTCCATCAACTGAAACACTGAAAGAGAAGGGAGTCCAAGATGGATGGGAGTTCCTTAAAAGCGAGATATTAAAGGCACAATCTAAAAATGTTCCAACAAGAAGAAAAAATGGCAGAGTTTTAAAGAAAACACAATGGTTTACTAAAGAACTTTCAGCACAGCTAACTATAAAGAAAAACAAGTACAAGGAATGGAAAAATGGGAAATGCACCAAAGAGGAATATAAGCAAACAGCTAATATATGCAGGGGGGTGGTAAAAAAAGTTAAAGTGCAAAACATACTTAGACTTGCCAGAGAGATTAAAGATAGTAAAAAGGTTTTCTTTAGTTATATCAGAAACAAAAGGGAAAATAAGGAAATTATAGGCTCTCTGCGTGGCAATAATAACCAGTTATGAAGAGGAGACAAGGAAAAGGCAGAACTGCTCAACACCTTCTTTGCCTCCGTTTTCTCCAAAAAGGAAGAAAGAGATCCACTGGGACAAAGAGTAGATGAGGTAGGATGGGAATTGCAACATACAATAGAGAGGAAGTACAGGAACACCTGGAAACATTAAATCAATTTAAATCTCCTGGGCCAGATGAATTACACCCAAGGATATTAAAAGAACTGGCAGAAGTAATTTCCAAACCATTAGCAATAATCTTTGAGAAGTCCTGGAGAACATCGACTGGAGGAGGGCTAATGTTGTCCCCATCTTCATAAAAGGTGGAAAAAGGAGGACACAAATAATTACCACCCAGTCAGCGTGACTTTAATTTCTGGAAAGATCCTAGAGCAGATTATTAAACAGGCAGTCTGTAATTATTTAACAAACAATGCTATCATTACAAGAAGTCAAGCCGGGTTTCTTAAAAACAAGTCGTACCAGACCAATTTGATCTCTTTCTTTGATAGAATTACAGGCATGGTGAATGAAGGAAATGCTGTGGATATTGCTTATCTGGACTTTAGTAAGGGCTTCAATAAGGATCCCCATGGTATTCTTGCTAAGAAGTTAGTAGAAAGTGGGATAGATAGTGCTACTGTTAGGTGGATTTCTAATTGGTTGACTGATATGTGTGTGTTGAATCGTTTTTTTAATGTGTGTGAGAGTGTTTGGGGATTTGTGTGTGTGTGTGTGTGTGTGTGTGTGTGTGTGTGTGTGTGTGTGTGTGTGTGTGTGTGTGTGTGTGTGTGTGTGTGTGTGTGTTGAATCTGGTCTCTGGGTGCCTGAATTTTGTTGTATGCGTATACTGTGTATATACACACAATGACAATAAATTATTATTATTATTTATTATTATTATTATTATTATTATTATTATTATTATTATTATTATTATTATTATTATTGCACCCAAAGGGTGATCACAAATGGCCTCTCTTAAGCTTTCCCTAACCCTAACCCTAACCCTAAACCCTACCCCCACTGGGGCCCGTACTGGCCACCCTCCAGAACCATCCACCACCCTGAATGACCGGAATAATGACGGATAAGTCCAACACTCTGTGGGATCTTTTGTATTGCCCTGATATCTTGCATCCCCTTGCCCTCCAGGATGGCAGAACCATCTTCCTGTAGAGGATGTGGAAACCTAGAAGGAGCTCAGTGGCCGAGGCTTCCGGCTGGAGAGCCAGAGGTCGGGAGCTGGATTCCCTCCCCCCCCCATCCCCTCCTGGGGCCTCCTTGAGAGGAGCTGGACGCTGTGATCCATGGGGTCCCTCCCAGCTCTGCAGGGCTAAGCTGTTAAAATACATTAAACAGGACTTGTCCCTGTCCAAAAGGCTACACGATTCTTCCTTACCCAAATGCCTGTTTTTACTGCCTGTGCACTTCTCCCTCCTTCTCGTCTGGCCCGGGCACATTACCTTTGGCTCCACACACACTGGGCCGCCCCAGACAGAACCCGCTTGACAGCCTTCGTTTTGCCCTCTCAAGGCCACAGGCCAGGCTGCCAGAACTGGGAGGCTTCTTCATGCTCCCAAGGGAGGAAAGCCGGGAGTCCTCCAGCGCCAAGCAGAGGGACAATGGCTTCCCGGACTGCTCAGAAGGCATGAAGGGCAGGCCAAGTTTCAGAAACACAGGAGAGCTTCCTGTACAGCCCCCCGCATGGCACGGGGGGGGGGCAGAACTCAGAGCTTCACGATCCCAGAAGTTTTTAGGGATCCTGCTTTGCTTGTAGACCTCCGGCGTAGGGAGAAGCACCAACAAATCCTGCTTCTACGTGCTGCACAACCACAATCTACCGTTCTGCAAAAGAGGCACACTGAATTATCTCCTGCTGTTGCTTTGCCAGCCTTTCTAAACTATCCTCCAAATCACTTAACCTTTGGGTTTTTCCTCTCCTCTTTTGTGTGACACCAGCCATCGTCTCACTGCTACTGCTCAAACTGGCCAAGTCAATCTCCTTTTCTTGAAGCCATTGTCTAGAACCAACTAGAGTAGGGACAAGAGCTGAATCAATTGCTCAGCAGTCACCTTTTTTGGCAAAATCCTAGTGATGCACTGGGTCATTTCTAACTGAGTCTCACCCATGGACTGAGGCTCTACATATCATTTCTTTTTATTTATTTATTTATTTTCTTGTTCTTTCTTTTCTTTTTTTCTTTTTTGAGGAGCCTCTTTATCGGAGAATCAAGGAATAGAATCATAGAATCATAGAATCATAGAGTTGGAAGAGACCTCAAGGGCCATCCAGTCCTGGGCCATGCAGGAACCCCATCACAATATTTCCGACAGATGGCCATCTAGCCTCTGCTTAAAAACCTCCAAGGAAGGAGACTCCACCACCCTTTGTGGCAGCATATTCCACTGCCGAACAGCTCTAACTGTCATGAAGTTCTTCCTAATGTTCAAATGGAATCTCTTTTCCTGTAGTTTGAAACCATTGCCCCGAGTCCTAGTCTCTGAAGCCATGGAAAACAAACCAGCTCCCTCTTCAATATGACATCCTTTCAAATATTTAAACATAGCTATCATATCCCCCCTCAGCCTTCTTTTTGAAAGGCTAAACATTCCCAGTTCCCTAAGCCGTTCCTCATAAGACATTTCCTCCAGACCCTCAACAATCCTGGTAGCCCTCCCCTGCACCCGCTCGAAGTTGTCAACATCCTTTTTAAATTGAGGCGCACAGAACTGGACACAATACTCCAGGTGGGGTCTGACCAGAGCAGAATAGAGTGGGACTATCACTTCCCTTGATCTAGACACTATGGTTCTGTTGAAGCAACCAAGAATCACATTGGCTTTCCTGGCTGCCGCATCACACTGCTGACTCATGTTCAATATGTGGTCCACTAAGACTCCCAAATCCCTTTCACAGGTACTATTCTCCAGCCATGTGTCCCCCATTCTAATTATGTGCAATTCATTCTTTTTACCTAGATGTAACACCCTACATTTCCCTCTGTTCAAATTCATTCCGTTTGTTTTGGCCCAGCACTCTAATCTGTCAAGGTCTTTTTGAATTTTCATCCTATCCCCTAAGGAATTAGCAACCCCTCCCAATTTGGTATCATCTGCAAATTTAATTAGCATACTGTCTATTCCTTCCTCCAAGTCATTAATAAAGATATTGAACAGCACTGGACCCAGAACAGAACCCTGGGGCACCCCACTAGTCACGTCTCTCCAAGATGAACTGGGTGCGATCAGTCAACCAATTACAAATCCACCTAACAGTAGCACTATCTATCCCACTTTCTACTAACTTCTTATCAAGAATATCATGGGGAACCTTATCAAAGGCCTTATTAAAGTCCAGATAAGCAATATCCACAGCATTCCCTTCATCCACCAGGCCTGTAATTCTATCAAAGAAAGAGATCAAATTAGTCTGGCATGACTTGTTTTTAAGAAACCCGGCTTGACTTCTTGTAATGACAGCATTGTTTCTTAAATAATTGCAGACTGCCTGTTTAATAATCTGCTCTAGGATCTTTCCAGGAATTGAAGTCAAGCTGACTGGGTGGTAATTATTTGGGTCCTCTTTTTTCCCCTTTTTGAAGATGGGGATAACAGTAGCCTTCCTCCAATCGACGGGGACTTCCCCTGTTCTCCAGGACTTCTCAAAGATTATTGCCAATGGTTCTGAAATTACTTCTGCCAGTTCTTTTAATATCCTTGGGTGTGATTCATCTGGCCCAGGAGACTTAAATTCATTCAATGTTTCCAGGTGTTCCTGTACCAGCTCTTTACCTATTCTATGTTGCAATTCCTATCCTACCTCATCAAGTATTTGTCCCAGTGGATCTTTTTCTTCCTTTTTGGAGAAAACAGAGGCAAAGAAGATGTTGAGTAGTTCTGCCTTTTCCTTGTCCCCTGTTAGTAACTGGTTATTATTGCCACGCAGAGAGCCTATCATTTCCTTATTTTTCCTTTTGCTGTGGACATAACTGAAGAAACCCTTTTTATTATCTTTAATGTCTCTGGCAAGTCTAAGTTCGTTTTGCGCTTTAGCTTTTTTTACCATCCCCCTGCATATATTAGCTGTTTTCTTATATTCCTCTTTGGTGCATTTCCCATTTTTCCATTCCTTGTACTTGTTTTTCTTTATAGTTAGCTGTGCTGAAAGTTCTTTAGTAAACCATTGTGGTTTCTTTAGACCTCTCCCATTTTTTCTTCTTGTTGGAATAGTTTTAAATTGTGCCTTTAATATCTCACTTTTAAGGAACTCCCATCCATCTTGGACTCCCTTCTCTTTCAGTGTGTCGGTCCATGGAATCACAGCCAATAATTCCCTAAGTTTACAAAAATTGGCTTTCTTAAAGTCCAGGATTCTTGTCTGACTATGCTTAGCTTCACCTTCCAACTGTATAACAAATTCCAAGAGGGCATGGTCACTTTTACCTAATGATCCCACCACTTCGACCCCATTTATAAGGTCCTCCTTATTGGTGAAGACCAGATCTAAAATGGTTTTGCCTCTTGTTGCCTCCTCTACCTTCTGCACCATGAAATTGTCAGCAAGGGCAGTCAGGAATTTGTTGGACCTTGCATTCCTAGCTGAGTTGGACAGCCAGCATATATCAGGATAGTTAAAATCTCCCATTAGTACTACATCTCTCCCTTTTGGATGTGTGGCCATCTGCTCACAGAAGGCCTCATCCCACTCTTCCGGCTGGCTTGGGGGTCTATAATACACCCCCACAGTGACATCCCTCCTAGTTTTTTCACCCCTGATTTTCACCCAAATACTCTCAACATGGTTCCTCTGCTGTTTATCTTGCTTTTCCTCAGCAGTATAAATGTCCTTAATATATAAAGCTACACCTCCTCCTTTCTTACTTGGTCTGTTCCTTTGAAACAGGTTATACCCTCCAATGACTACATTCCAATCATATGTCTCATCCCACCATGTTTCAGTGATGCCAATTATGTCATATCTATTTTGCTGTATTAGGAGTTCCACCTCCTCTTGTTTATTCCCCATGCTCTGTGCATTGGTGTAGAGACATTTGAGGCTGCGTGTGCTTCTTACATATCCTTTGCTTAACCTATTTTTCCTTGCACTGATGGTCTGCACTACTTCTTGTCCTGCTCCTTTTGCAACATTTGAGCTAATCTCCACACCCCCTTCTGGATCTCTACTGTTAAGAGAATTTTCTCCCTCCCCCTGCAAACTCAGTTTAAAGCTTATTAAATCTGCAATCCTCTTGGCAAAAATATTCCTACCAGCAGTGGTGAGATGCACCCCATCCTGGCCCAATATCCCATCTGAATGAAAAAACAAACCATGGGGTCCAAGAATCCAAATTGTTCCTGCCGGCACCATCTCCGAAGCCAATTGTTCACCTCCACTATTTTATTTTCCCTTCGTGGGCCACATCCTTCTACAGGGAGGAGAGATGAGATTACCACCTGTCCACCCAGGTCCTTCAGCTTCGTACCCAACTCTTCATACGCTTTAGTAATATCCTGAAAGCTGCGTTTGGAAGTATCATTAGTTCCTACATGAACCAAGAGAAAGGGGTTAGAATCAGTGGGCTTGATGAGTCTTTAAGCCCTGACGAACGATGGAGATTAGCTTCTAAGCCCTGATAGGAACAGACCAAGAAATCAGTGTCTCCATCCCAAGACAATGCTTGGCTTCCAACTGCCCACTCTGAAATTATGGCCACCATGGAAGATGTGCAAAGAACTTTGCTTAGACGTCCACATGAAATGACACAAGCCTCAGGCTATAGAGGATTTGCCTGCATTTCTTCTGTTTCCTCCTTGCCTCCAACACTTTCTCCCAACTCAAAAATCCCATCTCAACATTAAGAGTGACGTTCCATCCAATGTTTTGTTTTGTTATTTTGTTTTGTATCCTTATTATTTTGTAGAAACTAAAAATGGAAAAAAGCACTTCTGGCTGCTTCCAATTATGTTCCTGTTTTTGTTGTTGTTGCTATTTAAATTTTTGACAGCTCTCAAATATCCCCACTCTAACCTGTAAACAGAGACTGTGTGTGTATTCCCACTGTACTATGTTAACAGTTCAATATTGCTTCTACTGCTGTAGCTCAATCTATGGAATGCCGGGCTTTGTAGTTTGGTGAGACACTTAGAATTCTCTGCTACCCCTGGCTAAGTCCAAAGTATTGGACTTAATAGCTTGGAGCTACTTCCAGTGCTTTTCTAAAACTCTCCACCATCATGGTTATGAATGGACACTTATCTCCCCTCTAAAGGCCGTCCTTCTGTTTCTCTCCCTGCAATGGGCTCCATCGTTTGTCAGGAATTAAAAAGACGTTGCCATTCAAAGGGGAAGCTTATGCGAGGATGCTGCTGCTGAGGGTGGCGGCAATGTAAAAGTTAGGGGAACGCCGTTAACTGCAGCATCTGCATTCTGCTCCTTTCTCCTTTGCAAAGTTCATTTGCAGTGGGATTAAGTCTCTGGTCTCTAGAACATCAGGTCCTGTGCTAGCAGGGGCAGGCAGGGTGGGAGAGGTGGGTGCAGAAGGCCAGGAGGAAGGCTGAGGAGAAGTGGATTCATTTCAAAGACAAAGACACTATAAAACCAAGCCTGTTTTGACAGATAGCATCAAAATGTGACCTGAATGCCCAGGCGTGGTGGTTGCTAAGGGAGAGTCCTCAACTCCGTAGAAGGAGGGAAGTGCAGGCAACCGCCCAAAGTGTGTGGTTTCAAAAGAGGACAGAAATGGCTGGGAAGCCAGGTCTTCCTCTGGATCTGAGAGGGCAACCACGTTGAGATGAAGCTTGCTAGGGTGCCCTTGATGCAGAACAGGTTGGAGAAGTCTTCCTGTATGACCACGGACGCCGCCTGCAACCCCCCCCCCTTTGGAAAAGCTCCATTGGGGTACGGGTAGGGAATCCAGCTCATTCATTTCAAGGCCACCACAGTAGTTTTCAAGCAGGGATCTGGCGTTCAAATATATGAAATTTCACCAGCTAGAAGGGATTCAGTTTACCAGACCACCCTAAAAGACACAGAGGACTAGCGTGTTGCCAACCAGGCCCTCAAGTTCTGTTGTCCTTCTGCGCAGCACCCTGGTCATTCGCAACGCTCTAATACAGTGGTGGCGAACCTTTGGCACTCCAGATGTTTTGGACCACAAGTCCCACAGTCCTTTGTCATTGGCAATACAGGCTTGAAATTCTGGGAGTTATGGTCCAAAACATCTGGAATGCCAAAGATTCACCACCACTGCTCTAATATATCTGGCAAGCCATGAAAACAGACACTTTTAAAGAGGAGGGTTGTAAGAAAAAACAACTCAGCCTTTAAAGGCAAGATGCTGTTTGAAATGGGGCAGCTCCCATGCCTTAACCAACCTGATGGGTGACTGGAGGATATGCTCCCTTCCCTTTCTAAACTCCAACCAGGCCTGCTTCCTTTGCACATGTGAGAACAAATTTCGGCGCAAAAACACAGCACACATCCAGACACAAATGTTGGCCGGTTCCCTTCCAGATCCTTCCAGGGGGGGTCTGGCAAAGCCTCTGCTGATCAATCAAGCGAGCAAAGGCCTCTTGGCAGCAACTTTCAGCAGAACCACAGAACCCCGTTCTCACGCAACAGTTAGAACAACCATCCCTCACTCTGCAGCTCCACAGAACTGATAAAGGAGGAGAGAAAATCTGGATGCCAGACAAAACCCACTGAAACCTCCATCTGAAAAAGAGCCTTGTGGCGCAGTGGTTAAATGCCTGTACTGCAGGTAAAACTGTGCTCACGACCTGGGTTCAATCCCCGGTAGCAGGCTCAAGGTTCACTCAGCCTTCCATCCTTCCGAGGTCGGTAAAATGAGTACCCAGCTTGGGGGGGGGAGGCAATGTGTAGCCTGCACACTGTAATTAAATCTGTAAACCGCCCAGAGACTACTTGTAGTGGTATGGGGCGGTATATAAGCAGAACACTTTGCTTTTTGCTTTGAAAACATTAAAACATCTCAATGAATACATTTTATTCCAAAGAAAACCTCCACCAGAGAAACAATCCAAGTCTGTGCCAGGCACCTCCAGCTGGAGAGAAGGTTCTGAGCCGCGGGGACGGAGCAGAGCAGAAAAGGTCTACAGCACAACCACCTCCTCTGCCTGCCTCAGCGGAGACCAAGCAGGGGCCAAAGGATGGCAAAGGCAGAAGAGCACGCCGAGTGGGACTATCAGGACGTGGGGAAGGAAATCCTAGGTGCCTGGGCTGCACCTCACGTTTGATAAGTAGAGCAACAAACACCACCACCCACGACCCTCTGCTATATTCCCAAACAAACAAATGCTCCAAGCCAAAGGCAGCAAGCACGCTGCGGACCCAGAACACCATCCCCTGGCTGCCCGCCTGTCCCACTAGCACTCTGCCTCACTGCCACTGGGTCGGGTGATTCTTTGCAGGGAGTCTATTCTTCCACCACCACCTAGCTCAGTTGTGAGGCACGAGGCCTCACAAGAACAAGAGAAAAGCACAAGGTAGGTTTTGTTTATTGAGAGAAGAGCTAAGCTACATAAATGTTTATCTATCACTGTTGAAGAAAATTCCCAAGGACACAGTTACATGTGTGGTTTTCCAAACATGATACGTAGATTGCCGGAAATATTTGCATTTAGCCCAGGGCAGGCCAGGGACAAAGATGTGAGTTCAGAGCTTAGAACTGCATTGTCCCTCTGCCGCCCCCCCTCTTGTGCCCCCAGGGCTGTTGAAATGATGTTCAAAAAGCATCAAGCAGCAAAGTGAAAACATTACTTAACTGGGTTCCTGTTTCTATATTCTCAATAGGATCCAAGAATGGATATGGAGAACATTTGAAAATAAAGGTCTATGCTGTGCCCACTGGGCAAAACATCAACACAAAGTGAGAAAACACACAGGCTTGCACACTCACCCGCTCACACGTGCACACACCTCTGTTGTAAACGCTAAGCTCATTTATGGAGAGTAACAGTCAAGATTTCATTATATTTGCTGGGAGAAATGTTACAATGCTTGGTGTCACCAACCATTTTAACCCCCACTTTAAACTTAGGCTTGGGTTAACCAAGCTCAACGGCAACTTGTCAAGTGCACTCCAGCATCCTCAGAGGGCAGAACTGGCACCGACCATCATCATCCAAGAGGCAAACCAGCTTGAGAGCCAAATCGAGATTACATCAAGTGTCCACGTTTCTTACCTGCAAGAGAGAGAAAGAGGGAGAGGCCTGTAAGGTGGCTGTTCCCATGGAAGGACATGGGTGTCCTTATCGACATCCATACATTTTAAAGAGAAAAGACAGAACCCCAGACAAGACTCGTTTTGCAAGGAAGGAAACGGCAGGCCTTTAAAACTGGAACCCAACTCAATCTTTCCTTCTCACGCACAACGGGTGACTCCAGGACACAATCCTCCGAGTCCTCCCTTGACTGCAAATTTGGCTTGTTGGTCTGCTTTCCACAACTGACATTTTCGGCTAATTCAGGGATGGCTTTTTTCTTTACATCTTGTCTGGGGCTTCGTCATGGCGAAGAAAGCAACATTGTGAAGGACCTCTGATGCTGTGAAAACCCCTTTGATCCAGAAGGACCACTGCCGGAACATTTGCTGATGTTTTGATGCTTGCATTGTTAAAGAGCAACCTGCCTGCCCATTACCTGAAATTCTGGATGCGGAATCTCAATGGAATTGATTAGCATCGCCTAACAGCAAATAGAAATGTTGAATTTCTAAATCTTCTCAAGCACAACCCTGAGTTTTCCATGGAAATCTTTTTTTAAAAAAAAAAATCAAAACCCTGAATTTTTTTTAAAAAAGTCCTATCCAGGGGCCAGGGTTTGTACATACTCATTAAACATTTGCATTAAAGAGACATAAGCAACTGCTTCTGCTGTCATATGTTAAGTTTCTTTATGCTTATCTGACCATCTCCCACAGGGTAGGGAGCTAATGATGGCTCTCCATCATCAACAGCCCTGGGTGTTTGCATCCATCCCTGTTTCCATGACAGCTGTGTCAGTAACTCCCCAACCACCTTCACCACCCACACACGCCAACTGTGCCGCTCGGCACGGCGAGATGGAGGCCCCTGCAGTCACTATCCACCGAGCACTTTCATTAACAAACTGCCCTTAATTACTGAACTAATTGCAAAAATATTTCATAGTAGCAATTATTTTTCCCCCCGCAGACTGATCCAAGCTATTTGAAGTAGGAGAGGCTGCCGACATAGGGGGCACTGAGCCAACACATCTAAGGCTTTAAATTGTGTGGTCCACCCCACACAAGACACAAAATCTCATACACACCCCACGGCTGATCCTCCAACTGTGGTCATGCACTTTGGATCAGGTCAGTTTCATTTCCTATCCTGTTTACTGTCTAATCAACTGGGATTCTCATTCTCTGTGTGGCTACTTTTTGTAGCAGCAAAGAGCAACTCTTCAATGGAAATCTGTCCTTTAGGACTACCCCATTCACACGGCCACCCTGCAGATGAGGAACGGTCACTGCCACCACCCTGATAAGTGGTGGAGAGAGGGAGGTGGGATGACAACACGGTTTGCCATGCAACAGGGCAACGGCACCTCTCAAGAAGAGTGTCTGGGTTGCAAGCAACACCCAACAGAATTCAAAGCATTTGAGGATGGTTTGCTCCTGAATGGGCAATCAAGAGCCATAAAGTTTACAAAAGATACGCTCTTCTTTTGTTGATAGGGCTCTCATTGGGGCAGAGGGTAAGGGCTGGCTAGAGAGGCAGCCACAGTGGGCATTTCCCAACAAACCAGTGCCACTCAATCCTTGGAATACTGTATGTCCCTCGGTTCAAAGGTTCTCTATGCCAGACAAGCAAAGCAGATCTCCTCAGATCCCAACACCCAGGTAATCCAACTCTTTCAAGCATCCTGGGGGGGGGGGACAACGACGACGGGGGGGGGGCTACTTAAAAGATCAATCATACAGTAAAGTAGAAAGAACACAGTGAGCCTGAGGCACAAAGAGTCTCTGCACAGCCTTCTGTAGCCACTGGCTGTGGAGCCAGAGCTTAGCCTGATTCCTCCCTGTGCCTCCTTGACAGGAGCTGGACCCCATGACCCATCATCCACAGGGTCCCCTCCAGCTCCCCAGTTCTAAGACCATTCTTATTATGCCCCAAAGAGCAGCCCATCGGCAGCCTGGGGACACAAAAGCCTCCTTCTCCAGGATGGCCACAGAGAGGCCAACCATCTCCCAGAAGTGCAGGTGCTGGGCAGTGGGCTGCCCCCTCGGACCCCCTCAACCAGCATGAGAATCTGCCTGGTCCCTTTTTAAACATGTCCAAATTGCCAGCCATCCTGTGGCATACCAGATTTCACAGATTAAGCATCTGCTTCATTAAAAAAACTTTCTTTTACATGCCCTGCATAATTGACTGTTTGGATTCATTGACCCGAAGATACAGTACTGCTTCCCATCCATTCTGCACACCAGGCATAATTTTATACACCACTCTCAACAGGTCACATTCCCAAGCCAAAAGCATCATCCTATGTACTCCCTCCTTGAGGACCTCATCCTGCACTCAGGCTACTCTGGCACCCTTTCCAAGAGACGTTTCTGTGATGCAGCCATCAGGCCAGTACAGGAGGCAACGTTCCAGGCATGCTTGATTTGCAGGAAAAAGAAGGAAAAGTGGGAACAACAAGTTGGCTTGTAGATTCTCCTCCTAATGTCCCCAACACAAAACCTGCCCTTTGACAGTAACAATCCTGAGAACAGTCCAAGGAAAAAGGATCAGTAAACCTTAAGCAGTTATATACAGTGATGCCTTGAATTATGAATTTAATCCGTTCCAATGGAGTTTTCATAATTGAAAATTTTCATAATTCAAAAGGCAGTTTCCCAGAGGAAAGCATTGAAAACCAATTAATCTGTTCCAGAGGTCTTAAAAAAGGCAAAAGAAGGGAACGGATTAATTGGTTTTCAGTGCATTTCTATGGGAAGCCTGCCCCAACCCAGAAAAGCAGGGGAAAAGCTCCCCCACTTTGCTGGGTTGGCAGGAAATCCCCTCAATCAACACCGGAGCTGTCAAAAGCAGCTGGCTGCCAGTTGATCGAAGGAGTTTTTCCCCCGCAAGCCAGCAAAGGGTGGTGGTGGTGAAGCCCTTCCTTCCCCTGCTTTGCTGGATCGGGGCAGGCCCCCAGATGGCCCCTTCGCCGCCAGCCACCCAGCTTTTGCTCCCCACCAAACCGGCTGCCCTTTACGCCACTGCAGCGAGCGATGAGCGAAGGGCAGCCAGTTTGCTGGGGAGCAAAGTCAGGTGGCCGGTTGTGAAGCCTTCAAGTGCAGGAAAGGCTTTGCAACCAGCCCCCCGACTTTTCCCGGTCTCCCTTCTCCCAGCTGGCTGAAGCAAGAACGGGTGGTAAGAGTTAAGGGCGGTGGGGGGGGCAGCGGCTGCCCCGACCCACCAGGGGGCTGAGCGGGCAAGGGGTGGCCTCCGGGAGCCAGGAGCCGTGACCCAGCAAGGCTTTTCGAAAGGCCCGCACCCACGCACCACACAAGGAAGGGACTGTGGGTGGGGGTCTTTTGAAAACCCTTGCTGGGTTGGCACTGCTGCCTCCCAGATGATCTGACCCAGTGGGGGTTGGCAGGCGAGGGTGACTCTACCACTAGCCCACAAACCCCCCGTGCTTGGGTTGCGGCTGTGCTGTTTACCTGTTATGATGAATATGCATGAGAGGTGTCTGTGGGGATTGGTGGCCCTGTGCACCCATGAGGGAGTCTGGGGAGGGGCCTGAGAGGATTTAAAGGACTGTTCAACATGTCCTGGTTAGTCCTTGGATGGGCGACCACCAGGGAATACCAGGTGCTGTAGGTGCCTGGAGTAGGAACTGGCAAGCCACTCCAGTACTCCTGCCAAGAAAACTCCATGGACATGGAGTCACGAACAGTCGGTAACGACTGTAATGACACAACACACACACAACATTGTTTTAGCAGACAGGGACCTACACTTTTGGAAGAGATAATCAAATAGAGTCTGATACCATCTAAGAAAGCAGGGCTAAAGAAGAGGTAGGATTTTTTTGAGTATCTGTGAGGAAAATTAAGTGTCTAGAGTTTGGCAACTTAGGAACAGGGTATGCATTTATTAATCTTCATTAGAAATCAAATTTAAGTGGGTTAGAGTAAATTCTTCTTTTGTTTATACTTCAACACATTACCATTGATGATTTTGATTCAACTTTGTAATCAATGAACTTCCTTTTTTATTCAACTGAAAAACAATCTGAGGGCTTTAATTTACTAGCTAAGCTAGTTGGTGGCAGCGGTATAGGAAAATGAGAAGCAGTGTTTGTCAATAGCCTATGAAACAGCCGGGGTAAGCACGTGAATGCTACAGACAGGAAAGGGCTTTTGCTGTCTATGGGGGCAGTGGTGGAAGCAATGCTTTTTCTTTCAGCCTGCCCACAAAAGCAGGCAGGAAAAATCACCACGGTTGGCAGAGCTGCCAAAATCAGCTGGCTGTCAGGGTGATTTTGACAGCTCAACAGGAGGTGGATTTCCCTTCGTAATTCAAGTTTTTCATAATTCAAGGCATCACTGTATTGGTTTTTGTCCAATATCTTCATTTCTCTTGTAACAGTCTAAAAATCCTTCAAGATGTCTGCAGCCAAGTCAACACAAGGCTGACAATTTCCATAAGAACTGCAACAAGCAATGATAAGGTTTTCTCCTCTGCCTGGTAAAACCAGTTCAAGGGTCACCATCTATTCCCAACATCTCTAAGTGAAAGGACTTTTCAGTCGGCATAGAATACGTCTCTCCCCAGAACTTGACTGCCATGTGATGAGGACAGGAGAAATGAAGTGCTTTTATGCAAAGGAAGTACAGCCAGATTAAAAACTCTTCATAGATCAACACTGGAGCCAGAAAGAGAACGTATTTCATTCCTGATGATTCCAAATGCTATATTAATGAGAATAATTGAGGCAAATCCATCAATAATCCAACATGCTGGGAAAATGTTCCATGCCCTTTGAATCTCCTCCTTCAAAAAATTGCACAAAAGCAACTCCGTTTGACTGTTGGTAACCACAGAAGAGACCAGGCGCTCCGCTACTCGCTTTCTGCCTTGGAAGCAGGCCCAGCAGTAAGGATGGCTTAGATTAATCCTGTGTAATTTCTGTGTTTTTAAGCATTTCCCAGAGCAAATGTGTTCACTGTAAGCATGACGTTTCTCTGAAAAAAAAATGCCTATTGTCAAAACTCCTGGGCTCTCCACAGTCGGGGAGCGCAAACATCGTAAGGCAGCCTACCATAAATGTGTCATTTCTGCTCTAAAAACATGCACACCGTATTCTAAAGCATATTTAATATCCAGCCATGGCTGCAAAAATGAAAAAAGGGGGTGGGGGTGGGAGAAGGAGAAAAGGCTTTTTGACAGCTATCACAAGCAAGGAATCTCATGCAAATAAGACATAAAAGGTTATTACTATTGTATTAGAGAGTCTGAAGGCCAGTTAGTTGTGTTTGTTCTCAACCTGCAAACTAGAAACTTCCATTTCACTTATATGGAGAACACACACACCACAAATAGAGTAAAGTCTCATCTAGGTCAATGCCCCACAGTCTTGCTAATTTTCCCACTTTTTGGGTGTTTGGGAGACAAGCTGCCTCTTAAAATGGAAGCCACCATGTATCCAGAAAGACTAGAAATCTCTAGTTAATGCATGATGGTGGTGGTGATGTGCTCTCAAAATCATTTCGGATATATGGTAACCTTACATTGGCATCCTTCAGTCTCGAAAGACTATGGTATCATGCCTGGAGTAGAGATCCTAAAAACAGCACCTAGTGTGACTAAATAGACCAATTCGGGAATGCCAGTCTCTACCGCACTGGGGGCAGATGTATTCTCTTTCCTGCCTGGTCCTCAAGTTTTGTTCTTTCCGTGCCTGCGTCTTTTCCACTGCCTGTTGGACAAATGCCTCTTCAAATTTATGTAGACCATGCTGTATCTCTTGCCTCCAGACAGTGCGATCGGAGATCAGGGTTTCCCAGCTGTTGAGGTCCATTCCCAAGGCCTTCAGGTCCCTCTTACAGATATCCTTATACCGCAGCTGTGGTCTCCCTCTGGGGCGCTTTCCCTTCATTAGTTCTCCATATAGAAGATATTTTGGGATCCAACCGTCATCCATTCTCACAACTTGTCCAAGCCAGCATAGGCGTCGCTGTTTCAATAAAGTGTACATGCTAGGGATTCCAGCTTGATTCAGGACTATGCTATTTGGAACTTTGTCGTGCCAGGTAATGTTGAATATTCGCCTAAGACAGCGCATATGGAAGGTATTAAGCTTTCTTTCCTGTTGAGCATGGATGGTCCAAGACTCGCTGCAATACAAAAGTGTAACCTTAACGCTAAGAGTTTTCAAGATATTGGTGGTCTCCCATCTGTGCACTCTCCAGGCCCAGCTCTGCAGACCTTCCAAAATCAGGCAAGACCTGATGTGTTCAGGGTGGTACAACTACTTTGGTATATAGAGATCACCTTGCAGGTTGGCATAAAGGCATTACAATATTGTTGGCCTTTATCTGCCATCATTTTCATAAACATTCCAATTGCAGACAGTGACATTTTTGCAAAATGCAATGGCCTAAATTCAGAACTGCATTTGTAAAAATAGTGGGATATCCAGGCACAGCCCCTGTCATAAATCCACTATTAAGCCAACTACTAGACTGGCATACTGAATCGGTGGGGATTTAGTGTGTGAATCCCTCTGTGTAAGTTGCACAGGCTAAATGAACCTACTCTATTTGCAATTTACTACAATATTTCAGCCAATGACTCCTATCAAGAAGTTTATGCTAGTGTTAATCTAGTGTTTATGCATTATGGGATCTCTCCATAAACCTCAAGAACAGGTTTAAGATGAAGATAAATTTGCAGAGACATGTTGATAGGCCAAATACTGCATGAATGCAAGATGCCTGTTCATAGAGGGTGTAATTCCAAAGTAGTTGCAATCACATTTCTTCCTGTTTTCCACTGGAAACAGTAAGACTGAGGAGATTACTAATGTTGAAAGGCACTAAAACTAAACATATCAATGAATAAGCATAAGCCCCAGCACCACAGAGGAAAATCAAAGATACTGATACTGAAAACTGGCAGAATATGCCTGGTCTGGTGGTTAATAGGGATGGGCATGAATTGCTGGTTCGGGGGTTCGTGACAGTTCGTGCTTTGTCCAAAGAGGCCTCCAGCACTTCCCAGCCTGCCTCCTTGTGGGGGGAGAGCCCACCCAGAGGCAGTGCCTGGAAGAAGTGGAGCAAGGGAGCAGCCTCTGAATGGGTGCATGCCAGAGGCAGTGGAGCTGGGAAGTACCAAACACCTATTTAGACACAGTAGGAACCAGCATGAATCACCAAACCAGCAGTTAATCTCTAATAGTTAGCTAACAACAACAGTGGCAGTAGGAAGGCAGAAGGAAATAAAAGGGAAAAGAAAGAAGAGAAAACCAAAAAAACAGTGCTTTGAATTGCTTCTGGGGGCAAAAACACTGAAATGCAGAACGTAGACCAAGGCAACCCATCTGGAAAGGACACATTAACATCACGTGCCTGCATTTTGGTCCAGGCACCTTCCAAGGGTATCTTTGCACATGTTGCTTAGCAAGAAAATAGGGCAGGTTCTGGAATGTCTCCCAGAATGTTGTCGTCCTGATGTGACATGATAAGCAAATCACGTCTGTAAACCTTTAGTAAATCTAGCCCAATTTTCTGCTCATCCTTGTATTTAAACACTGTTACAACAAGCAGGCCTCACTGCTCTGTAATGTATGTGTCTTTGTGTTGCTTCTGTTTACCATCTTTTTAGTGTGGTATTCGTCTGATCCTTTTTAGTATTTTAGTATACATTTTACCCAAATGTATTGTTTTTAGCTTTAAATGTTGTCTTTTAATGACAACATAATTCACCCTGGATCTTTTTAAAGGAGAAAAGTGGAGCAAACATATTTTATATTAATCAATCAATCAATCTGGTCTAATGCTGTTAGGTTTAGGGAAAATACACAAGTCATCTGTCCATCCTGAGTTCTGAAGAAAAGGTGTTCACAGAGGCCAATGCCTACCACTCCTGTGGAGCCAATCATAATACCAGGCATCTTGATAGGAGCGAGGCATGCAAGCAAATCCTGAATCCTAACATGTAAACTCATACCTGCCAAGGGCATCCACCCATCATCACACTCCCGCGGTTAATGCAGTGCCATGATGACCCAGCCAGCAGCATCTCTTATGACCTATGCCATGATTAAGTAAGGGTTGGGTTTGTATCAACTGTGACAGTCTTAGGACTATGCATTTGCAGTTGGCTGTTGCTGACTGTAACTGGCTGGATAATGGTTTAGGAATCTGGCTGTGGAGCCCAAGGCTCGGAGTTCCACTCCCCATTTCTGTACCTCTTGGGACAACAGCCAGCCAGAGGTGGCCTTGGGCAAGTGGCATGGTAGTCCCAGGGCATCCCCAAAAGAAGGGGATGGGAGACGGCACCTGAGTATTCTCAACACACTGCCTAGTTTTCCTTTTCTCCAGTCTCCTTGTGAACATTTCAGACCACCTTCAATGCTAGCACTGCCCTTACCTTGCTAGCAAAAATGCCCCTCTGCTTCTTCTGATAAATGATTCCCCCCCCTCCCCAAGGGAAGCAGGCTTTAATTAAAGCAAGAGAAACAAACATTGTATCCTCCTTTATTCGTGTCAATTATGGGCTGGCTCGCCTGGCCACTTGTACGTGCGGCACTGGCGAATGCAACAGGAGGGGAGCCTCAAGAGCTGGCAGCCGTGGGCACCCTCCAAAGCCATCCAAAGGAAGCCGCCCGCTCCGCCCTGCCAGCAAGGTCTTCGGCAGGAAACGTCCCTACTGGTCTTTCATCAAGACCCAGCTTCCTGGGCTGGCAGGCAATGCCTCCGCGGCTTTTGCCTCCAGCTTCCTGTAGGTGGAAGCAAACGCCGTGCGGAAGCCGGCCGATGATTCCAACAAGTGAGCTGAAGATCGTTCTGGCCCCAGGCACTAAACAGAGACGGCAGCAACTGCACAGGTTCCCCACTGCGGCGAAGGAAGGCACAGTCAAAATGGTGCATTTCCTGCCCGCCCATGAATGGTCCATCAAGACAGCCCAGGCTCAAGAGGTGCAAGGAGGTTGTCCTTCTCGTGGACATGCAAAAAGGAGCACGTGATAGCCTATCGTGATGATCTGACATGCAGGAGCTTTCTTTCCTGCAATTGCCAGGCAAATGTCTTCACGCTGGAAGATCACAGCCCATCCATGAGTCAGTTGTCACAGCCACTGAAGAGGTGAATGTTTGAGGCAACGAAGGTACTCAAGGTATTAGGAACTACTCCTCTGATACTTAACATCATTCAACATGAGCGGACCCAAAAACCTCAAGAGATGGCCATCCACCTCCAGAAGGGCACAGCATGTCTTGCCCCCAGAAACTGGTTGTTCCCAGAGAGTGTGACCCCACTCCCCATCTGTTCTAGAGTTCCACCCAGATTAGGAGATTCCTCGGAGAACCATCTCCTCTTCTAAGAATTAATGTGTGGCCTTCCAGAGTCACCTAATCGAAAAATGGCCATTAGGGAGCCTTTGAAGGTGCCCTGTCGTGCTTGGTGAGATGGTCTCACAAAGCTGTCACCCATGCCTCATGCAACAGCATTTTCAGATCATGGATTTCTGGTTCTGGGAGCTCATGGGCGAAGGAGCACAGCTCAATGCATCATTGGATCGCAGAGCATGATCAGCTCTATGTTTCTCTATAAATGCATTAGCAGAGCACTTCCAAGTTGGAGATAAAACATGGTGATCTAAAGATAAGTGCCCAACACAATCAGAATAGGAGCCTTGATCTACTTCAAACAACCACAGGGAAAATGGCTTGCATTCAAAATAGAGCAGATAAAGGACGCAGAAATGAGAATCTATACTGTACTGAGCAAAGAGCGCAGGATTACTACTAGATTCATCCAGGCAGGCAACACATCATACATGCAAGAGTAGGTCACAAAGACTAGCCTTTCTCCTCGAAATCCATACGCCAGTCATTCTCTGCACAAGTTCCAGCCATGATTATGAACAAAATTGAATTGCACAAATATTTCGCTAAATATCTTTTTAAGCCTCATTAATATTAATATCAAACCTATCCCCTATGCGCTTGGCATTTAAAAGCCCATTTCAAAAAAAATCCACCTAATTTAAAGCATGCCTGTAACCTATGAGTGAGTGCAGCGCGTGCCCCCTCGCCCTCTTTCACCCTGGACCCCACTTCCTCCTGCCTGACACCAAGCAGCACTTCAAAAGGATGGATTTTAAAACCTCTGGATAACTTAACATGATATATCTGTGACTGCAAAAGCTGTCAGGAGCGGAAGACACACTGAGTCAGAACATCCCAGTGGCCTCCCAAGGCTTTACACCGAGATGCAAGATAAGTTAAAGTTGGAAATTAATATTAAAATCCAGTAACCAAGGAAAAGAGATTGATTAGTATTTGTGTGAGCTTGTTTGTCTGCCTCGGTCAAGTTTTAAGAACAACATTTCAAGTCCAAACTCAACAAAATGTAGATTCTATCTTATCTGCCAGCACCCATTCCCTGCAATTTTCAAGGCAGAGTCTTCGGCACATCTATCACCACTTGAACAAAGTCTGCTTTTTGCACCTGCATTTGGATCAACCAGAACCCCAGACCCCAACCCAGGAGATCCAAGAGGAGCACAACCTTGAAGGGGCCAGGACAGCAATGGACAGATCAGAAGCTGGAGTGGGACCCCAATGATCAAGAAGCAGGACCTCGGGACTAGCCAGCTTCTAGCACCCGTAGGCACAAGGAAAGGGTGTGCAAGAACATTTGTACATCACACCTTAACTGCCCCATCCCAAAAAGTGCTCTAAGAACATAAGAACAGCCTTGCCAGAACACGCCACGGCCCATCTAGTCCAGCATTCTGTCCCACACAGTAGCTCTCCATTTGCTTCAGGATATTGCCAAGCAGATGTCTTCACCTCCTTATGATTCCCTGTAAATGGCATGAATCCTGTCTCTCTCTCCAACCTGGAGGTTGTCCTTGGAAATCCATCATGATAGCCATTGATAGCCCTGTTCTCCATGAACTTGTCTAATCCTTTCTTATAGCTGTCAAGGCTGACAGCTGTCACCACTTCTTCTGGCAGGGAATTCCACAGACCAGTGATCCTCTGGGTGAAAAAGTACTTTCTCTTATTTGTTTGAGACTAACACCCAATAGTTTCACGGAGCTCCCCCTAGTTCTAGTGTTGTGCGACGGGGGAAACATTTTCCTTATCTACTTTGTCCACCCCGTGTATGATTTTATAAACTTCAATCAGGTCACCTCTTAGGTGCCATTGTTCAAGAGCGAAGAGGCCCATCCGTTGCAGCCTCAGGTGGTAAGGAAGGTGTTCCAGTCCCCTAATCATTCTGGTTGACCTCCTCTTCACTTTTTCCAGTTCCATAATATCCTTTTGGAGGTACGATGACCAGAACTGGACACAATACTCCAGATGCAGCTTCACCATAGATTTATAAAGAGGCAAAATGACACTTGATGACTTATTTTCTACACCCTTCCTAATGATCCCAAGCATTGAGTTTGCTTTTTTCACTGCTGTGGCACACTAGGTTGACACCTTCATTGAGCTGTCCACCACGACACCAAGGTCCTTTTCCTGGTTTGTTGAAGAGTTCTGACCCCATCAGTTTATATATGTAATTGTTTGTTTGTTTGTTTGCCCCAACATGCATCACTCTGAACTTACTAATGTTGAAGTTTATTTCTTACTGGTTTGCCCACTCACCCATTGTCAAGAGATCTCTCCTGAGCTCCTCATAACCTCTGTTTTTAGCACCCTGTATAATTTAGTGTCATCGGCAAATGTGGCTACCCTGCTATTTACTCCTACTTCTAGATCCTTTAGGAACTGGTTGAAAAGTAGGGGTCCCAGTACTGAACCATGGAGGACCCCACTCTTTACCTCCTGCCACTTGGAGAAGTGTCCATTAAGAACATAAGAACATAAGAAGAGCCATGCTGGATCAGGCCAAAGGCCCATATAGTCCAGCTTCCTGTATCTCGTCTGGGAGCTCACAAGACTGATATCTGTCTCCTGATACCACTCCCCTGCATCTGGCCCTTGAAGTACCCTGGTTTAACAGATGCCATCACCACATCCTGTGGCAGGGAGTTCCATAGACTTACAACGCGCTGGGTGAAAAAATATTTTCTTTTGTCAGTTCTTACTCTCCCAGCACTCAATTTGAGTGTATGTCCCTAGTTCTGGTATTTTGAGAGAGGGAGAAGAGCTTCCCTCTATCCACTTTACTCATACCCTGCATTATTTTGTATGTCTCAATCATATCCCCCTCAAGCGCCTTTTTCCAGACTAAAGAGGCCCAATTGTTTTAGCCTTTCTTCATAGGGAGGTGCCCCAGCCCAGTAATCATTTTAGTCGCTCTCTTCTGCACCTTTTCCAGTTCCACTATGTCTTTCTTGAGATACGGTGACCAGAATTGTACACAATACTCAGGTGGGGCCTTACTATTGTTTTGTATAACGGCATTATAATGTTGGCTGTTTTATTTTCAATCCCCTTTTTGATAATCCCTAGCATGGAATTGGCCTTCTTCACTGCTGCCACACATTGGGAGACACCTTCATGGAGCTGTCCACCAACACACCAAGATCTCTTTCCTGATCCATCACGGATAACTCAGAGCCCATGAGTTGATAGATGAAGTTTGGATTTTTGCCCCAATATGCATTACTTTACATTTGGTTACATTAAAACGCATTTGCCATTTCTCAGCCCACTCCCCAGTTTGGAGAGATCCTTCTGGAGCTCTTCACAATCTTCTCTGGTTTTTACCACACGGAAAAGTTTTGTGTCATCTGCAAACTTGGCCACCTCACTGTTTATCCCTGTCTCCAGGTCATTTATGAACAGATTGAAAAGCACCGGTCCCAGGACAGAGAGCACACCGCTTTTCACTTCTCTCCATTGTGAAAATTTCCCATTGACACCTACTCTTTGTTTCCGGGATCTCAACCAGTTCTCAATCCATAAGAGGACCTGCCCTCTTATCCCCTGACTATGCAATTTTCTCAGCATTCTTTGGTGAGGGACTGTGTCAAAAGCCTTTTGAAAATCCAGATAGACTATATCCACCGGTTCACCCAAATCCACGTGCCTGTTGACCTTTTCAAAAAATTCTAAAGGTTTGTAAGACAAGATTTACCCTTACAGAAGCCATGCTGATTTTCTATCAGCAAGGTTTGTTCTTTTATGTGTTTTAAGATTTTCTCTTGGATGAGGCCTTCCACCATCTTCCCTGGGACAGATGTAAGGCTAACAGGCCTGTAGTTTCCTGGGTCCCCCCTCCTTTCTTTTTTAAAAATTGGTGTGACATCTGCTATCCTCCAGTCCTCCGGCACTGTCGTTTTAAGAGACAAGTTGCATATAACCGTTAAGAGATCTGCAATTTCATTTCTCAGTTCCCTAATAACCCTTGGGTGGATGCCATCTGGGCCCGGTGACTTGTTAATCCTCAATTTATCAATTAGTCCTAAAACCTCCTCTCTTTTAACCTGTATTTGATTTAATTCTTTAGTCAAGAGGCGGCTCAGGCAGCGGAATCCGCTCAAGGTCCTCTGTCGTGAAGACAGACGCAAAGAACTCGTTCAATTTCTCTGCAATGTCCAAGTCCTCCTTAACCTCCCCTTTTCCTCCCTCACCATCCAGAGGCCCAATTGGTTCTCTGGCAGGTTTTCTACTTCTAACATATTTAAAGAAGCTTTTATTATTACCCTTTATATTGCTAGACATGCGTTCCTCAAAGTCTTTCTTTGCCTCCCTTATCATCTTCTTACATTTCTTTTGCCAGGGTTTGTGTTCCTTTTTATTTTCCTCGTTTGGGAGGTGCAGAAGGAGAGCCTCTCTAACTCCACTCGTTAACCATGCCGGTGTCCTCTTGGACTTAAATGAGCTCTTCTTTCTTTGTGGTATGCATTTGTGCTGGGCCTCTATTATTGTTGTTTTAAACAGGCTCCGTGCACTCTGAAGAGATTGGATTCTTCTAACCCTCCCCTTCAGTTTCTCTCTAACTAGTTTCCTCATCTGAGGGAAGTTTGCCCTTCGAAAATCAAGGGTTTTTATGTCTGATTTGGTTGACACTCTTCCTCCGACATGCATGGCAAAGGTTTGCAGCATGGTCACTGTTCCCCAGAGGCTCAGTGACATTCACATTTCCTGAGTATCACACAATATTAGATCTAGAGTTGCCTGTTCTCGGGTGGGCTCCATGACAAGTTGCTCTAAGGCACAGTCATTTGAAACCCAGTTTCTCTTTCTTACCCAGAGCTCCAGGTCAATGTGGGGATAATTAAAGTCCCCCATGGTTACTATCCTATCCCTCTTAACCACCTCCATGATTTCTCTCCTCATTTCAAGGTCCCCCTCAAGTTTTGATCTGGTGGACGATAGAATACTCCAACTATCACATCCCTCTTCGGACCTGGTAGTTTAACCCACAGTGATTCTATGGTGGAGTCAGACCCTCAGTCAATCTCCATTCTGCTGGATTTTACGCCTTCTTTGACATAGATGGCCACTCCTCCTCCAACCCGCCCCTCTCCATCCCTTCTAAGTTTATAGCCTGGGATTGCTGTGTCCCACTGGTTCTCCACATTCCATGGCTATTATATCTATGTTATCCCTAGCTGCCAAATGTTCAAGTTCTCCCATCTTTGCTCACTTGTACAGTTGGTCCCGCAACAGCTGCTGCCTTGTTCTTCTCCCCCACAGCTTTTATTTTCAGTAGACGAACTGTCACATTCCGCTATTCTGCCAGTGTTAATACTTGCTATGTCATCTCTATGTGATTCTCTACCCTCTCCAACCTCATTCCCCGAGCATGAGGTGTTCCGAACCGGATGCCACACAGCTCCTGTCGGCTTTCCCCCAGTTATCAGTTTAAAAGCTGCTCTGCTGCCTTTTTGAGGTTGAGTGCCAGCAATCTGGTCCCATCAGCAATCTGGCAGAGTGCAATCTGGCAGAGTGCTACCCTCTGTTTCCTGTCCCTTTGACATTTTCTGATCTAGGACAAGACCTGTCCCTTGATTCCATGACTGGCAAGTTTATTCAAGAGCCTTTGGTGCGGGATCTTGTCAAAAGCCTTCTGAAAGTCCAGATAAACAATGTCAACTGGATCTCCCTTATCCATATGCTTGTTGACATATTTGTGCTAATTCTCAAATGAACCACTGTACGCATCTTTCATCACATTCAAGAATCATGACAATGGAAGGGCCCGAGAAGGCCACGGAGTCCAACCACCCTGCTCAGTCCAATCCCACTGCCCTCATTTGGCAGATATGATTGGGAGACACCGGCCTTTGCGGATTCTCTGTGGAAGTTACTCTGCCCAGCTCTCTTGGGCTTCTGCAGCCCAACCAACGAGGCAAACAGTGGCGATGTATTTCCCAGTGTGGTCTTACATCTCTGACTGTTAGCTCCAACCCATGCAAGATGCTTGTGTCATAAGAACATAAGAAGAGCCATGCTGGATCAGGCCAAAGGCCCACCTAGTTCAGCTTCCTGTATCTCACAGCGGCCCCACCAGATGCGTTTGGGAATGCATGAGACTAGATATCTGTCTCCTGCTACTATTCCCCTGCTTCTGACCCTTGAAGTACCCTGGTTTTAAGCCTAGAGATTACACATCTCCATCATGGTTTGTAACCTGTGATGGACTTTTCCTCCAGGAATCTGTCCAACCCCCTTTTGAAGGCATCCAGGCTAGATGCCATCACCACACCTTGCGGCAAGGACTTCCACAGACCAACAACATGCTGGGTAAAAAATTATTTTCTTTTGTCTGTTCTCACTCTCCCAGCCCTAAAATTGAGTGGATGTCCACATGAGAGGGAGAAAAGCGTCCCTCTATTCTGAAGCACACCGCTTTTCACTTCTCTCCATTGTGAAAACTGCCCATTGACACCTACTCTTTGTTTTCTGGCTCTCAACCAGTTCTCAATCCATAAGAGAACCTGCCCTCTTATCCCCTGACTATGCAATTTTCTCAGCAGCCTTTGGTGAGGGACTGTGTCAAAAGCCTTCTGAAAATCAAGATAGAATATATCCACCGGTTCACCCAAATCCTCGTGCCTGTTGAATCCACATGCCTGTCCAAAGAGTGCAGGGTCCTGTCTCCTCGATTCCCAGTAAATGTTATCAATGGACGGTGCTGCCTTTTTTGGCCAGGCCCCTAATCCATTTAGTCTATTGTCCAACTGGGACCATCTCCATTTGGTGTCAAAAGAGGCTGTTATTACTACAAGTTACTTAAAAGAAACATTGTAGGAGGCCTATGGGATTCATCACAGCAAGTTCTAATCACTTCTATGGGTCTACTCTTGTTGGGACTTTGTATTGGATGGAGCTCTAAGACTTTTCGCCTGAGAGGCCTGGAGAATGACCTGCAGAAACAAAACACAGCAAGTATGGGTTCCCCCGGTTGACCTATTTGCTCTGTAAAAGGGGTAGGGAAGAAGACATTTAACGTTACATAAGAACATAAGAACATAAGAAGAGCCATGCTGGATCAAGCCAAAGGCCCATCTAGTCCAGCTTCCTGTATCTCACAGTGGCCCCACCAGATGCTTTTGGAAGCGCATGAGACTAGATATCTGTCTCCTGATACCACTCCCCTGCATCTGGCCCTTGAAGTACCCTGGTTTTAAACCTGGAGATTACACATCTCCATCATGGTTTGTAACCTGTGATGGACTTTTCCTCCAGGAATCTGTCCAATCCCCTTTTGAAGGCATTCAAGCCAGATGCCATCACCACATCCTGTGGCAGGAAGTTCCATAGACTTACAACGCGCTGGGTGAAAAAATATATTCTTTTGTCAGTTCTTACTCTCCCAGCCCTCAATTTGAGTGTATGTCCCCTAGTTCTGGTATTTTGAGAGAGGGAGAAGAGCTTCCCTCTATCCACTTTACTCATACCCTGCATTATTTTGTATGTCTCAATCATATCCCCCTCAATCGCCTTTTTTCCAGACTAAAGAGGCTCAAATGTTTTAGCCTTTCTTCATAAGGGAGGTGCCCCAGCCCAGTAATCATTTTGGTCGCTCTCTTCTGCACCTTTTCCAGTTCCACGATGTCTTTCTTGAGATGTGGTGACCAGAATTGTACACAATACTCCAGGTGCGGCCTTACTATCGTTTTGTACAATGGCATGATAATGTTGGCTGTTTTATTTTCAATCTCCTTTTTGATCATCCCTAGCATGGAATTGGCCTTCTTCACCGCTGCCACACACTGGGGAGACACCTTCATGGAGCTGTCCAACAACACACCAAGATCTCTTTCCTGATCCGTCACGGATAACTCAGAGCCCATGAGTTGATAGATAAAGTTTTGAATTTTCGCCCCAATATGCAGCGGAATCTGCTCAAGGTCTTCTGTCGTGAAGACAGATGCAAAGAACTCATTTAATTTCTCTGCAATTTCCAAGTCCTCCTTAATGCTGCAAGCCTGTGGATCCTATACAGCACAAGATGAAGAATTTCATTGCCTCTCCTTGTCTTCTGCTCTGCTTCAGGTGCTCGGGGACCATCTGGCCTCTTCCAATGCACAATGCAGACCAGGGCCAACATCCACCACTTGGGGATCTTCCAAAAGTATCAACTTCTGACTGTTGGGATTCCAGCCCACTTACTAGTCTGAGATTCATGAGACAGAACTGCCAACATTTGGAAGTCAAATATCGACAGTTTCGTTTGTGCCTGGGAATGCAGCCCAGCAGTAAAGTGGAGAAACCAGAGAAATACATGCCCAGAAAAACTGGAATGGCCAGGAGCAACAGCACACAAACATGCCCCTTACATATTTACACAAGTACACTCGCAGGCACTGCTTACTGACGCAACTGGGGTGCTGTGGTTGCAACTTACATGTCAAGTCCTTAGCCAATCATCACATGGTGTACTGACAAGACTTCAACGGTTGGGTTTGCTGATGGCCCTGAGGGCAACCTTCCTGCCCCAAACGCTTGAGAAGCTACACATCCTGATACATTAGATCTGGCCCCTCCATCCACTCTTGACATCAGCATCCTACAGCCTCTCCCCATATTTCCCTTTGGCAGACGATGCAAGGGCACTTAACTTCTCCCGAGAAACAACAGCCTCAAGTGTTCTGACTAAAAAAGTCTGCTGCTCTTTGGAGAGCCGGGGACCATGCCAATAAAACACATTTCTTGATTAATGGTCTCGAGGTGAAATCACTGAGATTCCAGGAGTTTGCTTTGCCACACAGCTTTATTAAGCCTCCTAAGCAGGACAACCTAGGCCAGCTCGGTTACCCCCCCAGAGCCTGCAAGGTTTTCGGAGAGTAATTAAGTCCACAGCTTGCCTCCCCTCCCCCATACATCCAAAGTGTGCCAAAACGTTAGTTAATGAGGTGATCATGGTTATATGTATTCTAGTGTTTTGGGGGGCAACTGCTCTGTGAATTGTCCATCTTTTTTTCTCTCCCTCCACCTAAAATGGATTTAGGGTCCCATTGGGTGCAACCTGGTCAAAACACACACACACACACACACACACACACACACACACACACACACACACACACACACACACACACACACACACACACACACAAATGGCTTTGGGGGAAACACATGAATAAATATGGCTTAAGCTCCTCCACCTGGTCATTTGCCATGTCCCCCTCCTGTTCTTCTCTGCCCATACCCGTCTGTGGCCTTATCTACCAGGTCCAAGGAGTGATGTGACCGTTGGAGTATTCTATCGTCCACCAGATCAGAAACTTGAGGGGGACCTTGAAATGAGGAGAGAAATCATGGAAGTGGCTAAAAGGGATAGGATAGCAATCATGGGGGACTTCAATTATCCCTACATTGACTGGGCCAATGCGAGCTCCGGACAAGAAAGAGAAACTGGGTTTCTCGACTTGCTGAATGACTGTGCCTTAGAGCAACTTGTCACGGAGCTGACCCGAGAACAGGCAACTCTGGATCTAATATTGTGTGATACTCAGGACCTGGTCAGAGGTGTGAATGTCACTGAGCCTCTGGGGAACAGTGACCATGCTGCTATTACCTTTGCCATGCATGTCGGAGGAAGAGTGTCAACCAAATCAGACATAAAAACCCTTGATTTTCGAAGGGCAAACTTCCCTCAGATGAGGAAACTAGTTAGAGAGAAACTGAAGGGGAAGGTTAGAAGAATCCAATCTCTTCAGAGTGCATGGAGCCTGTTTAAAACAACAATAATAGAGGCCCAGCACAAGTGCATACCACAAAGAAAGAAGAGCTCATTTAAGTCCAAGAGGACACCGGCATGGTTAACGAGTGGAGTTAGAGAGGCTCTAAAGCACAAGGAGAGGTCCTTCTGTAAATGGAAAACCTCCCCAAATGAGGAAAATAAAAAGGATCACCAACTCTGGCAAAAGAAATGTAAGAAGATGATAAGGGAGGCAAAGAAAGACTTTGAGGAACGAATGGCTAGCAATATAAAGGGTAATAATAAAAGCTTCTTTAAATATGTTAGAAGTAGAAAACCTGACAGAGAACCAGTTGGCCCTCTGGATGGTGAGGGAGGAAAAGGGGAGGTTAAGGAAGACTTGGACATTCCAGAGAAATTGAATGAGTTCTTTGCGTCTGTCTTCACGACAGAGGACCTTGAGCGGATTCCGCTGCCTGAGCCGCCCCTCTTGACTAAAGAATTAAATCAAATACAGGTTAAAAGAGAGGAGGTTTTAGGATTAATTGATAAATTGAGGATTAACAAGTCACCTGGCCCAGATGGCATCCACCCAAGGGTTATTAGGGAACTGAGAAATGAAATTGCAGATCTCTTAACGGTTATATGCAACTTGTCCCTTAAAATGGCCACAGTGCCGGAGGACTGAAGGATAGCAGATGTCACACCAATTTTTAAAAAAGGAAGGAGGGGGGACCCAGGAAACTACAGGCCGTTTAGCCTTACATCTGTCCCAGGGAAGATGGTGGAAAGCCTCATCCAAGAGAAAATCTTAAAACACATAAAAGAACAAACCTTGCTGAGAGAAAATCAGCATGGCTTCTGTAAGGGTAAATCTTGTCTGACAAACCTCTTAGAATTTTTTGAAAAGGTCAACAGGCACGTGGATTTGGGTGAACTGGTTGATATAGTTTATCTGGATTTTCAAAAGGCTTTTGACACAGTCCCTCACCAAAGGCTGCTGAGAAAATTGCACAGTCAGGGGATAAGAGGGCAGGTCCTCTTATGGATTGAGAACTGGTTGAGATCCCGGAAACGAAGAGTAGGTGTCAATGGGAAATTTTCACAATGGAGAGAAGTGAAAAGTGGTGTGCCCCAGGGCTCTGTCCTGGGACCGGTGCTTTTCAATCTGTTCATAAATGACCTGGAGACAGGGATAAACAGTGAGGTGGCCAAGTTTGCCGATGACACAAAACTTTTCCGTGTGGTAAAAACCAGAGAAGATTGTGAAGAGCTCCAGAAGGATCTCTCCAAACTCGGGGAATGGGCTGAGAAATGGCAAATGCGTTTTAATGTAACCAAATATAAAGTAATGCATATTGGGGCAAAAAATCCAAACTTCATCTATCAACTCATGGGCTCTGAGTTATCCGTGACGGATCAGGAAAGAGATCTTGTTGTGTTGGTGGACAGCTCCATGAAGGTGTCTCCCCAATGTGTGGCAGCGGTGAAGAAGGCCAATTCCATGCTAGGGATTATCAAAAAGGGGATTGAAAATAAAACAGCCAACATTATAATGCCATTATACAAAACAATAGTAAGGCCCCACCTGGAGTATTGTGTACAATTCTGGTCACCGCATCTCAAGAAAGACATAGTGGAACTGGAAAAGGTGCAGAAGAGAGCGAGTAAAATGATTACTGGGCTGGGGCACCTCCCTTATGAAGAAAGGCTAAAACATTTGGGCCTCTTTAGTCTGGAAAAAAGGCAACTGAGGGGGGATATGATTGAGACATACAAAATAATGCAGGGTATGAGTAAAGTGGATAGAGGGAAGCTCTTCTCCCTCTCCCAAAATACCAGAACTAGGGGACATACACTCAAATTGAGGGCTGGGAGAGTAAGAACTGACAAAAGAAAATATTTTTTCACCCAGCGCATTGTTAGTCTATGGAACTCCCTGCCACACAATGTGGTGATGGCATCTGACCTGGATGCCTTCAAAAGGGGATTGGACAGATTCCTGGAGGAAAAGTCCATCACAGGTTACAAACCATGATGGAGATGTGTAACCTCCAGGGTTTAAACCAGGGTACTTCAAGGGCCAGATGCAGGGGAGTGGTATCAGGAGACAGATATCTAGTCTCATGCCCTCCCAAACACATCTGGTGGGGCCGCTGTGAGATACAGGAAGCTGGACTAGATGGGCCTTTGGCCTGATCCAGCATGGCTCTTCTTATGTTCTTATGATGTTTTCCATCCCTGGCTATTGGGACTTAGTGAGCCATGAGAACAACAAGTGGCACATCTCAGCACATAAGAGGATCTCGGGGGGTTGCATGTCACATAGCCCCCAAAAGCTGGAAAACCTTGGGACACAGGGAATCTCTTACCAAAGATCCTCAATTCATTTCCATCTCCAATCACATGCATTGCCCATATAGCAGCTCACAACAACTTCAGGCATATTGGATGCAACACAAAAAACAGTGGAAAGACCCATTAAAGTAATCCAGGATAGAGAGAGAGATTAGTCTTTCCCATTACAGTTATTTTGCAACCGAGTTCATATTAATATCTCCTCACCTTGTGTTCTCCCCTCACTGTGTCCCGAGGGCGATAATGGGACAGTACATTCCCTGTTCCTAAGCAGAGCTCCACCTAGCCTGAGATTGGTTTTGGGGCTGGCCCAGCTCCCTTGACATTTAGGGGAGCTCTCATGGCCAGTGTTTCCCAGAGGTTCTTGGACAATAACTCTCAGAAGCCTTCATCACCAGCAGCACTGGTCAGGATTTCTGGGAGTTGTAGTCCAAGGACAGTTGGGGACCCAGGGTTGGAAGCCATTGCTCTAAACCCTAAAACCAGCATGGATCCTGCTGCCTGAAGAGAGAAGGTAGAGGGGGCACTGGAGGTGCTAGCTAGTGCTCTGTGCCTTCCCCTTCCTTACGATGAGCAACAGCTCATCAGGCTGATGTTGGGAGACCACTCACTGTGCTGATTTATGCCAACTGTAAGCCAGTTGTCTGGTCTCTTGGAAGCTGCCTGGATTGATTTGCCTTCAAACAGAAAAACACTGTTGTATTAAAGATAAAATCCTGCAATATTCATTACCTGGGAGTTTATGTCACAACTAGGTATCAAATAGCTGTCACGACTTCCATGTAACTTAACTAATATGGCAATGAAAAGTTACCAACATGCCATTTCAAAAATTGAATTTTGCATTATTATAACAAACAAAATCTGAATGCAATTTACTACTGGCTTGTCAAGTTAAATGCTCCAGTATCTAATTCAATGTTCCTCCAACTAAAATTTGATGAATTCTAGAAAGAGCTTCATTTTATACCCTGATCTGCTAACACAAAGGAATTATGCCAGCCATTTGTCATGTTTGTCATTCCCGAGATAAGTAACAATTGAAATAACTTTAACTTACCTTAAGAACTATGGTGACAGTAAAATATCTGTGTGTGCTACTCCTATCACACTACAGTAAGAGATTACTTTAATCCGATCCCTTAGAAGCAGTTATTAAACAATATAAAAACTCTCCTCCATTTCTCTAAGAGAAGAGCTGCATCTGTATTCTTCCCTGAATGAGTCAAAGCATGACAAGGTGATCAAAGGGGGCGTTATCAAGGCACCAGAACAGCCCAAAGGAGGACACATTTAAGAGCCGAAGAAGCAACGGTGGGTACAAATCGAGGCAGCTTATTGGTAAGGAAGACACAAGACTTGGGGAAGAAAGCCAAACCCAAGGGACTCGCCTTGGAAGAACACTCACAATAAGAAAATAAAGAAGGATGGGCTGTCAAAGTGTGGCTTTTAATGGAGAATTAGCAAGGAAGAGCTTTCAGAAGCCAACTTGGCTTTATTAACAGAATCAATACAAAAACACACACCTTATCATTCGTTTCATCGGCAGCATGACGACAAGTGAGAGATAGCCTTGACCATCCCAACTCTGCTACAATCCCCACTGTGTCAGGGTGCCATGTTGTCACTGCTGCTGACGACTTAGGCAGCCACTACGCACGGCCAAGCATGCCACCTACTTTTCCGGGTGCTCTTATTCCCATTCAACACAAGAGCCCCAAGCTTCATTAAGAAGGACAACGGGGAACCTTCCAAAGTCACTTGCAACCTTTTGTTGAATGACAAGGTGGGCAATGGCAGTAGAGCTGAAAGCCTTCCTCCCACCCCCATCCCCCACCCCAGGGCAGAGGGTCTAAAGGGGAGGGGAGGGGCCAAAGAGGCCAGTCCATTTAATTCTTAATTTTTAAAACTTATTTAACCACAAGGAATGGGCTGGGGAGATAAGTAAAGTGAGCTTCTTGTGGAAACACGCGTGACATTTTGCAGTTTCAGCCCGACACAACTTAACAGGACAAAAGAATGCAAACCGGCCTCATGCCCCACATGTTCCAGGGTCTGTGTGACCTCCAGGAGCATCACCAACAATTCCATCAGCACAATTCCTCCCAAAAGAAAGAAAGAAAGAAAGAAAGAAAGAAAGAAAGAAAGAAAGAAAGAAAGAAAGAAAGAAAGAAAGAAAGAAAGAAAGAAAGAAAGAAAGAAAGAAAGAAAGAAAGAAAGAAAGAAAGAAAGAAAGAAAGAAAGAAAGAAAGAAAGAAAGAAAGAAATCTTCCATTCTCAGTTAATTCTTTCCCTTGCTCATTAGAGGCTCAAGCTGGCTGCCTCAGGAAGGCAAAAGAGGCAATGAAAGGAACCCCTTGTCAATGAAGCAACAATCACGGCACACTGGACGAGCCAAAAGGGCAAAATTTTATGTGCTACAAGCTCCCAGCGTGGGCTAGAACACAGTGGGCCATTGTGGCAGCAGAAATAAACACAAGTGGGAGGACTGATAACATGCCCTTGACGTGGGCCCAAGCTAAATCCTGTTTAGTTGATATTCAAGTCTCCCAATGCACAAGAGTATGCAGGCAAATGCAGCCAGCAGAACCATGGACCACTGCATGGAGACATTCAGTGTACATTCCCATCCCCAAGAAAAAAGACACGGAAGACTGTCGTGCATGGTAGGTCTATGGCATTGCTGACCTTCCTGTTTGCTCCCTCCTTGATCACCAGAGGGAGGCAGCAGGCGGGAGCTCTTTTTGTCATCAGATGAAAAACACTCACCTACACAGGATTGGTGTGCAAGTTAAATATTTGAGAACCTTGATATGAAATTATTCATGTATGGATTCCTTTAGGACACCAACTCACCTACATCTATACCTTACTGTCATGCAAATGGAGAATCCACCCATTCACACACTCTTGTGCAAATGGAAGACCTCTCTCTCTCTCTCTCTCTCTCTCTCTCTCTCTCTCTCTCTCTCACACACACACACACACACACACACACACACACACACACACACACACACACACAGAAGGTCCACTAAGCAGCTCTGGGCACACATATTCCCAAGAATTTTTGGCAACCTCTTGGACTATCTGCTGAAACCTTGGGGAGCCACGGCTACCAGTCGGTACCAATAATATCAACCTAGGTGGGCTTCAGATCTAACTCAGTAGAAGGAAGGTTCTTCCATTCATTACTCCAAAGTTCTGGTGAAATACTAACTGTATATCCAGCATAAAGATGGGAACAGGCAATGTGCATTCTAAAAAGAGATCTTAATTCACAGAATCCTTCAATAATGGAGCCCGTAAGGCCATCAAGTTCAACAAGACATCCATCCCCATAAAATCAAACCTGAACGATGGTTGACAGCTGTCAAGCTGTGTGGAGCCCCTTTGGCTGCAAGTGATTGCGGGGGTTTACCCCCAATCCAGCAAAGGATTGCTGGGTTGGGGCAGGGGAAAAGCTTCCCCCCTTTTGCTGGCTGTGGCTCCCTCTCCCCTCCTCCTTTTCAGGCACCCAAAAGCTGAAAGGAAGAGGGGACAGGGAGCAAAAGCTGCGCGAGGAAAGACACTCTGAGCGCCCCAAAGCAGCTTGGTGTGTCTTTCTCCCAGCGGCTTCAGCAGGGAACTTCCTCACCCAGCCATGCCACCACTGCCGGCTACCTCACAAACAGCTCAGGCGATGGAGGGAGGCCTCAGAAGCAGCTGCCCAGGAAGTGCCCCTCCCGCCCAGCTTGCTTTCCATGGGGAATGCGAGGCTCACTTACTGCCACGTTTGGCAGCGCCCGTCTGCTGCTGCTGCTGCTGTTGCTTTGTGGGAATGGGAAGAGCCGCGTTGGCCCAGCTGGGAACCTGGAAAAAAAGGAGGGCTCGCTCGCTTGCAGGCTGCCTGGGCAAGAAGTGCCAGCCACGAGGAGGAGGAGGAGCTGCTGTCACCGTGGCAGCAGCACTTCTTTCAAGGCTGTGAGTCGCACCCTGCCCCAAAAGGCAGCGCAGAGCAGGCAGGAGCCTCCGGCCCGCGGCTCTTCCTAGACCCCCCCCCCGGTGAAGCCGAAGCCTCAGAGAGGTCAAGCGCCATCCCTGAGCCCAAGGGGATCCTGGCTGCAACCGGGTGCCCGCTTTATTTACCAACCTGGTGGGCAAAGCCAGGACACAGTGATCCTCGCCCAGCCCAGCCCTGCCGCCGCCACTTCCCTCGCAAACAGCTCGGGCGATGGAGGCGAGCCAAGGGAAGCGGCGGCAGAAGCAGGGCTGGGCAAGGGTCACTGTGTCCCTGCTTCGCCCACCAGGTGTGAAGCAGCGACACAGTGATCCTTGCCCTGCCCAGCCATGCCACTGCTTCCCTCAGAAAGCTCCCCTGCTGCCAGGGATCGGGCACTGCACACAGATTGGTCTGTAGCAACCAATCTCTCGCTCTACCTAGCCGCAATGGTGCCTCTTAAGAGGAATTTAATCCACAGAAATTTCATTCATCCTACGAATTATTCGTCTGACGAGATACCACTGCATATTGCTTATACCTGAAGTGTTGGAAGGAAGGAAGGAAGGAAGGAAGGAAGGAAGGAAGGAAGGAAGGAAGGAAGGAAGGAAGGAAGGAAGGAAGGATCTGATGAGGGATACATGGATGGACTGATGGAAGGAAGGAAGGATCGAAGGAAGGATCTAAGTGTTCATCTTTGGAAGTGACTAATAGACAAAAGTTTACCAAAGGATTTAGTCAAATGTAATTCAATTCAAACCTGGAGTGGTCTTAAGCAGGCATGTGAACTTCCCTTTAATCATGAGCCCCTTTCCAAACAGGAAGGCAAGATTTGGAATGGGTGGGAAAAATATCACTCATTTCATTTCTCGGGGGGGGGGGATACAACCATTCAGTAATGTTGAACATATGAAGAGGCCTCCAATGTTATTGATAAATTTTACAACTTACTTAATAGAGGTTGTAAATTGCTGAGCTGACACCTATCATCTGTTAATCAAATGAAATACTTATTTTTCTTACTGCACAAGACAAATTATCAATTTCTGTAAATCATAATTAGTACTGAGCTTCTAATTCTGCAAAAGATGAGACTTTAACTCTGAAGTCCAAGAAGAATGAAGGGTGGCAGAATTGATAATTTTATATTACGAATACACAAAGCCATCACTCTCCTCTCCATGGGTGAGGAACTTCCAAGCACTCTCTGGAGGATAGGGAAGTGTAAAGCTTGAAGCAAAACTTTCCATTTTGGGGTAGGTTGTGTGGCATGTCCATTTTTATACAAAAACATGAAAATACTCATAATTGTATAAATTCCACATGTTGCCCTGAACTAAGATTACTGCTGTTTTGTTAAAAAAAACATAAGCTGACATTCTGGATCAACCATTTCTACTGGGCTTGTGTTGTGTTTGCAGGCATATTCTTTTCTTCCTGGTATGTGTCAAATTCTTAACTATTATTCTCCAGAGGAGCCATTTCCAAAATGTGGAGGTGGTGGAGGCGCCTTGGAATAGGGCCACAGTCTGGAAGCCATGCTTCACACATTACTGTTGAAGGATTATTATGCAACACAATCCTGATTTGGCCTATATTTCTTTCATACCGGGTTCCTGGCTGTGGCCAAAACAGAGGTTGAGAATGGCTGCCCTAGAGGACAGGCAGTGACTAGACCTCGTGGGTACAGGGTTGGGTGTAGTTGGCCAGGGTATCCTTCTAGACCCCAACACCTGCAGGATCAGAGGATAGGCATATTTCCTGAAAGGCTACGGCTACATTTTAGACACAGTTAAGACATGAAACTATGCTTCTGACTGGAGGTGGGGAGGTAGGAAGCAGAGACACTCCCAGAATTCAGATTGATGGGAAGTAGATTAAAATATGGATGTTGAGGGTAGATGTAGCCCTGTGATTTATAACTTCCCAATTACATACTGCAATTTGAAGACAAGTTTTCACACATACACAGAGGGAAGAAAGAAAGAAAGAAAGAAAGAAAGAAAGAAAGAAAGAAAGAAAGAAAGAAAGAAAGACCCGTGTCTCTCATAGGATCATGCAGGCGTTGGGGTTGGTTTGGTTTTCCCATTAGTAAGCCCTCCACTCTTACTGGTTTAAGTAATACACCAGCTATCTGAGGTGCAGTCCTGGTGGAGTATCCAGTGGTCTCCATTTATTAAATTGTGGGAAATTAAAAATCACTGCTTACTTATTTTTGTTTGTTCCTTTGCTTGAAACCATGTCTATCTGCCAACCTTTCTGAAATGTCATGATGTAATTATTTTAACAGGCGGCGTGTGTTCCTTTATTTGGGAGATATTAACCTTTGTAAACAAAAGGAGCTTTAATATCCACTGGAGACACAACTAATGGGATTTCGTTTTTCTTGTTAGACAGAGACATGAATTCTTTTTTAAAAAATATTGCAGAAGAATGCAGCAAAAGAAATAATTGCCTTAAGCTAATCCATGATAGCAATTTTGAATGTGAATATCCAGATCATTTCTGCATACGGATTGGAAGAATAATGTGATTTTCTTGTTTGTGTTTGCCTTGGTTAAACAGACTTGAAAGATGATATAAATGCACTCAGTTCAGAACAAAAGCAAGGCTAATTAATGCACTGCTGGTGTGTGTGTGTTTCTCAGTATGTGTTTCCTGTCTTGTACATCCTAGTTGTTGTTTTTTAATTTGCAAGAAAGGCTGTGGCCTGTTTAAGTTTCAGGCACTGTGTCTCTGGGTGTGTGTGGTGAAGCTTTTTCCTTACACACTTAACTCCAAGAAAACCTCTCTCTCTCTCTCTCTCTCTCTCTCTCTCTCTCTCTCTCTCTCTCTCTCTCTCTCTCTCTAAACCATTGCTCCATACTTTGTCAATGTTTGTTTACGGTGTGATTTTGTTGTTCTGAAGGAGGGGTGAGGTGCTGGGACCCTTCCCGCCTAGAGATCTCCTTAGAGCTTTCTCGGCATTGATTCTGCCTGGCTTGCAGAAATGGAGTTTTTCTTTGTCCAGCCATAGCAGCAAGGGCCCATGCCTGGGTTGGGGTGGCTTCTTTGGGGCCCTCGGGTGTAGGGAATGACGGGAAGTCTGCCTGTGGGAGAGAGGCACACCCAGGCCCTTTGGCTTGTTAAGGCATCTTGTCAAGAGCCAGTGAGCATTCTGCCCCCCCCCCCAAATGCAAGAGGACTTGCCTGCTGCAAAGGGAGGAGGCCCACGGTGGTCAAGAGGGGAGGCTGCGTCTTGCCAATCCATGTTGTCAGTGAGATCCCAGATGCTTCCTTCTGTTTGCTAAACAGAGGGTTGGCTTGGGAAAGAATAAGAATAGTAATCTCAGAACTGCAGAGCAGGAAGAGATCCAATGGGTTATGGAGTCCAGCCCTGCCCAGTGGTACCTAGTGGGGAATCAAGCCCCGTCTGCCACAGCCAGAGCCTCTAGACCACTGAGCGGCCAGTCTGTGGGAGGCACCCGATGGCGAGACTTGATGGCCCTTCCCATCGTCATTCTCTGATTCTAAGTTGGGGGGACTCCAGGGCCCACCGCACACTCTGCAGTTGGCTTAGCCTTCCCGCCCTAGATGTGCACCATCCCAGGTGGATCCAGCAGGGAAGCTCCCCACAAACAGGGTAGCTCCTTAAGGGAAGCTTTGTCCCACAACTGGAAGCAAGTTGGCTGTGCGATGGAATGGGCCTGAGGCTCAAAGCAGGATCTGCTCTTCCCCCTCTGGCTTCTGGCTGGCTGGGAAAGCCAGATTTACAGGTTGATGGATGATGTGTGGAAGTGGGCAGCCTGTAAGTCCTTGCCCTCCAAAGATAACCCCGATAACCTACCACCTCTCTTCGACAAGATTAGCTTCCCTCCTCGGCTTGTCTGCATGCCAACCTGATACATCCCGCTGGGCTGGTCTTCCTGCTCAGCCCTTGGGGTCCTGAAAGCAGGAATACTCTATATTGCCAAGACATGCTTTCTGGACTGTGATCCAGCCCTCAGTGCAGAAAAAGAAGAAGAAGAGTTGAAATCTAGGTTGATTGCATGCCTGAGACAGTATTTGCAGTTGATTTATGCCCTAATTTTAGTACAAAGATTCCTTTTGTACTAGTGAAATGTCACATTTGCATCTCTCCTTTTAAAAGTGTAGAGTTCCAGAGAAAACAAATACTTGCATTGAGTCTGTAGCTCAAACCTACCTAATCGATCATTCTTTGACTTTTCTGTCCCATTATGCAGAAGATCCCCCCCCCGGCCAAAAAGAAACCACCCTCCTCAATCCACCACTGTTTTTATTTTATATCTTGGCTATGTTCACTATTAGGAGTACAAGTCAGATATCTAACTTAACACTCTTTCTTTCTTTCAAGCATAGCACTGTACAATTTAAAACTAAGGCTGTATATGAAATACAGGTAAAATTAATCATAGAATCATAGAGTTGGAAGAGACCTCAAGGGCCATCTAGTCCAACCCACTGCCATGCGGGAACCCCCATCACAAGACTCCCGACAGATGGCCATCCAGCCTCTGCTTAAAAACCTCCAAAGGAGATTCTACCACCCTCCTTTGTGGCAGCATCTTCCACTGCCAAACAGCTCTAACTGTCATGAAGTTCTTCCTGATGTTCAAATGAAATCTCTTTTCCTGTAGTTTGAAACCATTGCCCCGAGTCCTAGTCTCTGAAGCCATGGAAAAAACAAACCTGTTCCCTCTTCAATATGACATCCTTTCAAATATTAACTTAAAAACAAGTTAGACTGTTAAGATCATTAGACTGAGGTGGGTTGATGAGGACCCAGGAGCACAGGGCTTTCTGAGTGGTGGCACCTACCCTCCTTGGTTCACCAAGTCCTCTCCCTTCATGATGTTAGGTGTTTACACACAATCTGGTTGCTCAGAAAGGCTTTTGGCTGAAGCATTTTAGACATCATGTTCTGGACATATCACAGCTGCTTTCCTGTGCTGGCTGATCCCCCCGACCCCACCCCACCCTGGATATTCTGTACTGCTCTCTGATTTGGGTTTTTGACCGTATCTGTGGGTTTGGCTTTCATTCCACACATATTTTGTCAGATGTTTCGAGGGGGGTTCTTTTGGGAGGGTGAGAAAGTGAGATATTCATCTGTTGTCTAATCAATAAAAATAGACTACTTACTATTATTCAAGAGCATCTACCACCCTGCAAGAGAAAAGTGCATCCAAGTGTCCAGTTAGGTTGCTCATGCCTTGACTCAGCTACTTACAAGTCTCTGGTGCACAACTCTACAAAGAAAGGGGGTGGAGTGGGAGTCTCATGGACGGTTCAGAGCCACACCAGGGATCCAACACAGCATCCAACATCCACAAACTGGATATGGATTTAGATTAGCAAGTCTGATTGCCATCTAGGCAACACATCCTACTGTGTCTTTTTCTAGCCAAAGGCTGGGAAGGACCCAGTGCAAGCAAAGCACTGATGATCAGCAACCAGGTCAATTCCATAAGCTGCTCTTTCGGAGAGGAGGCACAGATTTCCAAAACAGAATCAGTGTGACTATTTGTGCTAGAAAGGTGGGTCTGCTTTTAAGTCTGAAATAGGACTCCGAGTAGCACTTCCCCAGAACGCAGCACTGTGCTTTAACAACTTCGCTGTGAGATGTAATGAAGTGCTACAGTCAACTCCTGAGAAATCCTTAATGTAACATTAGCATATTAACACAATGGAAAATTATAGTCAAAGCTATTTAAACAAGCCTAAGTACTCCAAAAATATATATTTAAAAACACTACCTTTTCTTCCCATTAATCCAAAGCAGTAAAAATTCAAAAGATCGCTCCAGCACCTCCTCACCTGAACTTCACCTTGGCAGCCAAGTTGACACCAATACGAATGGCATTGGGCTTCAAAGTTTACCCTTGATTTACCCTGGATGCTAGCAACTGGCAGGGGCATGAACCTCAGCGGCACAAAAGAGACCTTTGGGTAGTGGGCGGCATATATGTTATATAAATAAATAAAATTGTATAAATAAATAAATAAAAGCTGATTCATTCCTTTGCTTTTCCAAAGCTCATCAATGCAACATGACATCATTGTTCTTCACCCTTTTACGACGGCAGTGCCGGTCTTGCTTCAGCAATTTACACACACACACACACACACACACACACACACACACACACACACACAGAGAGAGAGAGAGAGAGAGAGAGAGAGAGAGAGAGAGGGGGTGTACACTTACTTTCTGGCACTTCAACGATGGGGGGGGTCATGGTCAACCACTGGCTTACATGCAGACCTGTTCTGGTTGCTACTGCTGCTTGGGATAGCCCTGGGATGCCCTTGGGAGGCTAGGCGGAGCACAAGAGACTTCATTCACATGGCAGACTGTAATAGGTGCTGGCGTCACACGCGCACGTGTATGCACATATGCCCCACTTTTAACAAAAACAAAAAAACAAAGAGATTGCCAGGTCTTCTTGGTTCAGGAGCTATAAAAATGTTCATACCTGTGATAGAAAGAGGCTTCATTGCCAGGAATGGGATCCTTCCATTCCCTGGACTACCAATCCCATCATTTTGCTTTCTGGGAATCTACCTTATACACATCCAGATGTGGCTTACCTGGGGGGAGGGGGGAGCCTAAACTAGAGATCTCTGAGACTTAGCAAGGCCTAGCTCCTTCTAGCTTCTCCCTGTTTAAAAAGAAAGGCCCCAGTTTTCTTTAAAATATATTTAAAAAAACACACGACTGCTATGAATAAAATTCTACCATGTTTCATTGTTTGCACTCTTCATCTCCTCCACCTGCTGCATCAACCTTGTGGCAACCTTGCACTGCAGTTATCCATCCTACATAGATGGGGGAACCAAGGCTAAGAGACGAGTCTCAGGCACCGGCCACTAAGTTATTGGTTTCTCCCCCTCCTGACTGGGCCTCTCCCCCTCTCCCCACCCCACCTCCTTTTTTGCTTTAATGGTGGCTCAATGTTTTCCTACATATTGCAAAAATAGAATTGCATCTGCTGTATGCGTCAAACGATGACAGAACTTTGAAAACAGTACTGTTCTACAGATGTTCCTCCAAAGTAAAATATAATTTCCACGTCAGGATGACAATTTTCCAGCCGAGTGGTCGAATATACAGCTCCAAGGCAGGTATTGCCAAAGGAGATTGGATGCAGATGGTGAGGTTACCTGTTCCTTTCTTGTCCTATTAAAACTTCTTTTTGCCACCATAATATTTTGTAAATGAATGCTGTGAAGTGAAACCATTCTGGCATTTCGTACCCAGCAAAGGGGGGGGAACCCATTCTAGTTTCTCATCTGCTGTAATAATCCATTTTTAATACCCCCCCCCCGTTAAGCGGAGGTAGCTTCTATTCACAAACAGATGTGGCTTCCCTCAGAAGCTCACTGTTAATCACATTTGTCAGGTGAGAAGTTGACTTGGTGGGTCGTCCGTGCCTCTGACACCACCAATGTCCCCCAGGCTTGCGCCCACGCCCGGCATCCCCTGCCAGGTTTCTTTCAAAGAAATCCACCTAAGAGAAGAGGCCACCAACGGGGCACATGTTGTGGCAGAGATGTTGCCCAGTCTGTATGACTCGGGAGCCCCTGAGGAGGAGGCTAAAGGGGTCAAGGCCGACCTGCCCTGGAACAAAAGGGGCAGCCTAAGCCTATACTGGTCTACTCAAAGGAATGGTCCCACGGAAGTTACTCCAAGGGAAGGGGGCAGGGTGGAAGCCCTGGAGAAGACAGCTGGGCACCCCCTGGCAACCTCATCCCTGATTTTCCTGCAGAAAGAGTTCAGGCATCTTCTGACTGGCATCTTCTATTAAGAGGAAGTCTGTTTTGTGAAACCCTTTGGGATAGCTCCCTTCCCTGCCAGGACCCTACATTGCTGTCTGGCCATATGCTCACAACCCGTCTGTGATGGACGATGGACGACACAGAGAACGGCTGGCCCCAAATGCCGCCAGAGGGGCTTGTCTTGCTTCCATGATGGTTGTCTTCCTGGCCAACACCCATCCACTCAGCCAGCAACTGCAGTCGCCTTCAAGAATCTTAGCGGGACTCAATGTTTCTCCTCCCCTCCGTGTCTTGCTGCCAAAAAATCTACAGATTCCTTTTCTTACATCTACAGACTGTACAGTGGCAGAACAGACCATAGCAAAGTAAGGAAGGGGCACTGACAGCGGGTGGGTGGAGAATGATCAACTAGTGTCGCATATTGTGCAAAGGAACAGAAATCAAAAGGGACTGCTGGTCCTTAAGCACCACCAACACAAAGCTGGGGCTGCCTCTGTCAAAAGACAGCACAACATCTTTTGACCAAGTGCATCAAAACCTGAAAAGCAACTCTGACCATCTACGTTCCTTGATGAAACAACGGGAGCAAATGCTGGTCCCAGAGGAGGGCTGAAATCAACAGGATAGAATGGAAGCAAATCCTTCAAAAACTCTCCTCCCTCTTTCAGATTTTCTCCCATTCCCTGACAAAATCACCGGTGCGGCACATGCCAGGCACCTCAATCTCTCATTCTGCTGGTGCTCACAAATGCAGTCAGCAGAACCCTTCAACTGAGTGCCAGGTCTTTGGTGAGATCAAATGAATTGTCTGAGAGGCAATTTGCCAGGTGAGAAAAAGTGAGGAGGGATGAGTCTTTTCTCCCAAAATGCCTTCAGGGGAAGGGAGGTGAATCTCACCAGAAGTCCCAGCCCTCCTCCAGCCAAGTGGTCTCACTTATCATCCTTACCCCATCCTCTTTCAAAACAACCATGCTTGGTGTGGCCTTTTCCTCTTTGGAACACCCCTCTCTGAGCTTGTCTTCCCCCTGAACTTTCCCACAATCCTTTGCTGGGCTTGTCGGTCAGCCTTGGTGTGAGGGAAGCTGGGTACCGTTCTTGTCTCGCAGCTCGGTGACCAAGTCAGAAGTTTGATTTCCCATTGTGGTTACTAGGAGAAGAGCCAGCCTGTGTCATCTTGGGCAAGCTGCACAGTCCTGGAGCACAGTATCTCCAGACGAAGAGAATGGGAAACCACTTCTGAGGTCTCTCTACCTAGAAAACCCTGGAAAGAGTCACCATAAGTCAGAATTGACCCGAGGGCACACAATTACTGTAATTATAAACATTGAAGGACTCAGCCTACGTCAATGTATACATAGTCACACAATGCACTCAAGTACATGCATTTTTCTCGAATCCAGGATAGTGGGATAAACACTTTAGACAGAAGATCATTATACTTTCTCGGTCTGCTTAGGGTGGTGACACTGGGCAAAGGAAAAACCACCCAAGGCAAAGATTCCAGGTCTCTTGAGCGCTGTCATCTTGGTTTATTGGACAAGGTATGTTATGACAGTGAAGATGGAAGTGTCAAACATTAACGTAGCACTTGGCAAATGCATAAATACCATTTATCTAGTACTGAGGACAACTTTTCCTTTGATTATTGAGCTCACTGTTTGGAGACAACAACAGTACAGCCTGAAAGAGCCAAAATGCAGAGCCAGCTTAAGAAGGAAGACCCAGAGGCTGCCAAGCCCAAGAACCCACATGACCCCAAAAGGCACCAGCCCTACATCCCATCCCAGGCAAATCAGTGCCCACCGGTGAAGGCAGGGTCCCAACCATCCTCATTCCAACTGCCAGGAGGTCCCAGCTGCTCATGCACAGCTTCTGGAAGGCATGGACTTTTCCAGCCTCACATTCCAAAAGATTCCAGTAGTTCAGAAGCAGTTTTTCTTCCTACCAACACCAAGGAGGCTACTGGACAATGACAGCAGAGCAAGCCATAAATAAACATGTGACTGAAGAGAAGACACTTTTTGTGTGTGCGTGCAATATCTACTACACCCATTGCATGTAAATCCTCCTTGCAGAGACAGATGGTTCAGACTTCTATTAGCAATGAATAATGAGATGCGTCTTGAAAGGTGTGAGATTCTATTTAACCTTGTTTCTTCTGTTGCTTTCCTGAGTAAGTCTTGGAAATGCAGCATTTAACATTTTCACAGTTATGAAGAAGCTCGAGCTGCCGCAATAATCAAGGATTAGAAGGGGAGGTATGATCTACCTTCCTGTCTTTCGAAGTCAGCCATCCCCTTATGGCTCAGCAAAGTAGGTACCTGGCCAGAGAGCTGGAGGTTGGGAGGGCAATTCTCCATGTGCCTACAGGGGGAAGAGCCAGCCTCTGGAGCCTTGGGCAAGCTGCAGGGCTGACAAGTAGCTCCCCAAGAAGACAGGAATGCTGCCAGCTATCTCTGAGTACCCTGTCCCTAGAAAAACCTAAAAAGGGTTGGCCGCAAGTCAAAAGCAACCTGATGGCAAAAAACTCATTCGCCCATTAATACATATGTATGTTGATCTCCTGGAGATAGAGAGCACCCAAGTGCCACTACCTAGCGAATACCAGCTGCCTAGTGTTTCATGGCCAAAAGGCATTCTGCCCTTTAATTCTACCATTCCTTGTACAAACTGGGATTTAGGCACAATTTTGGGGACAATGGATGAATCAAGTCCCACTTCAGCAGGCTTCCCTTGGTTGCGGTCCAACATTCTTCTTGAACAGACCACCAAGAAAAATCTAGGCATCACAATGACCCAATCTGAGGATTGTTGAGGTGTGGTTTGTGGCTTATAACTCCCATTTTTCGCCAGGCAGGATTTTCAGGAAGTGTAGTCCAAAAACATAAGTCTTGTATATCATCTTACTGGATGATATAAAAAAAAACCCTGCACATCGAGAGCTGAGACTGGATTATGTAATCACGTGAAATACTGCATCTCTTATAAACAGCTTTCTTTAAGGTGATACAAATTATCCTTTTATTGCAATGAAAAAGATATGCAGTAAAAAGGGAAACTCTTTTGCCAGTTTTTTTTCATTCTCTTCGGCCATTCCAGAGATTATAAAGCTGGCACTGAGACGATGGCACCACAGGCTGGGAGAGAACCCTCCCTGCGGGTACTGGCTAAAAACGGGCGGATGGGCACTGCCTAGCAAAATATCTGGGAGGATGAGAGGAAGACTTGCTGAGGCCCTGCAGACAATGACCATGTAAAACTGCTCTGGGGCTCCCAGCCTCACCTGCTGAGGCATTCCTCTGGCCACCGAGGGCCTGACAGAGGTCCCTCCCAAACACAGCTTCTCAGCAAGCGGGTGGGGTGGGGTGGGGAGACTTGTGTGGCCATTCAGCCACCCAGGAAATACAGTTTTACTAAAAATCCATCAACCTCATTTGCAGGCTGGTTACCCTTACATCCACCCCCACCCACCCACCCTGCATGCTCTAAAAAGGAAAGAAAAAATGCACACACACACACACACCCCAAAAAACAAACAAACATTTTGGTGGGTATAAGCATCTAGCCTCTCTTTTCTGCAAGTCCTGCCCATGGCAGCACATGGCTTCAAAGGGACGCCACTCGGCAGAGCTGTTCATTATTTCTACAAACTGCTCCGGCTTGATCTATATTGCATATACACTAACATCAGCACAACTGTCTTTCTGAGTAGGTGTTTGTTACACTCCAGCGTAATTCTCCATTATTAATGATACATTGGCATTATCAAAGTAACTGCTTGCATTTTCAAATCGGTGGCATTCTTTTAAAGCCACCATAACGGGTTCTCTTCCCGAATGGTACAAGGGCGGCTGAACAAGATCCCCAATTTATTAAAGAGATCTTCAGCATACATACACGCACCCCAAACACAAACATCATGACACAAGAGCTGTGCAGAAGAAGACACACTCAATTGTGTGTGTTTGCATACACATGTGGTGGAGGCCTCCTATTCTTCTCTGTGCCACAAGCACCACCAAATAAAACTAAGACTGTAAAGGTTAGATGAACATATTGGATTTTTTTTTTTTTTTTTGCCCAATAACAGGCAACACCAGGAACCTCTTAGGTGACATAGGAGGGTCCCCAAAGAATGTCAATACACTCCAGTGTCCCCTGCACAGTGGCAACATCTTGTTGGCTGATCCTTCTACGCCACAAGTACCAATGTAAGGAAATCCATTGTAAAACCTCCTTCTTTTAGACTTACATCGTTCTCGTATCACACAGAAAATCCACTTCCACGTACACAGAAAAGGCTGCAGGATGGAAGCAATGAGATACAAGTGGAAGACACAGCAGACCATTAGTGACAGCCACCACACACACACACACACACACACACACACACACACACACACACACACACACACACACACACACACACACACACACACACACTTCGTGGTGCAGTGGTTAAATACCCGTAATTGCAGGTAGAACTACTCACAACCAGGGGTTCAATCCCAGGTAGGCGGCTCATAGTTGAATCAGCCTCCCATCCTTCTGAGGCCACTAAAATGAGTACCCAGCTTGCGGGTGGGGGGCAATGTGTAGCCTGCATACTGTAATTAAAACTGTAAACAGCCCAGAGATGACTTGAGGTGGTATGGGGCAGTTTATAAGCAGAACACCTTGCTTTGCTTTGAAAACGGAAAGAAAGAGCTTGGCCAGTCTAGATTATGCCTGCTTTGCAGGTCTCAAGGTACATGCTTCTTGATTTACACAATCCATATCCTATATTTTCAACAATGCATTTAGAACACCTTGCTTTGCTTTGAAAACGGAAAGAAAGAGCTTGGCCAGTCTAGATTATGCCTGCATTTAGGATGGTATAGTGTCCTTCCAAGCCTGGGTCTGATCCCAAGCAGAGCTGCTGCTGAGAGAGCCAAACAGAAAGAAATTAGCACTGGTAAGTTTCTGGGCTGCTAGCAGTTGAACTAGAGCTGCTTTACCAGCCTCTACTAACTTAAACAGTGTGCAAGATTGAATTTAAGCAACAAAGGAAGAAAATATTACTAGATTATTACTAGATTACTAACTAGTAAAAGTGTATATTTTTGAGGCCCAGAATACTGCACTCGTTAAAATGGAGTCTGGGGGAGCAGCTGTAGTTACCTGCAACACTTGTGTGCCATGTATGTCATCTTGACAAAGCATGTGGAGAACTACACTTGCTGCAAGTGCAAGCTGGTTGCACTACTAGAAGAGAAGGTCCAGCAGCTAGAGGCCTGTATATCGAACCAGCAACAGATCAAGGACCTTGAGCTCTTCTTGGACAGAGCAGAGCAGATTGTCCAGAACAAAGAAGAGACAGGGGACAATTCTGAGGAAGAAGTCACTTCATTAACTCAGGAGGTAGATGTGTGGAGGATTGTCACTCAAAGGAGTAGAAGGCCAAGGGACCGCTCAGAGAGTCTCAAATTGCACAATCAATTTGAGGCTCTTTCCCTCATCACACCTCAGGACAAATGCACAGAGGAACAACTGGTTCCACCTAAAGAACTCTCTCCCTCATCACACTTGATGAGATACAGGAAGAGAAACAACAGGAACAAACAGAAGACCCCTCCCTTAATATAGTTGAGGAGCAGGCAGATGAACAGGATACAGGAGAGAGGCTCCTTGTACTAGGTGATTCAATTATTAGAAATACAGAGGGATGGATTTGTGATGCACGTGGTAACTGTATGGTGACTTGCCTGCCAGGTGCAAAAGTTGCAAACATCACAAGGAATCTAGATAGTTTGTTAGAAAGAACTGGGAAGGAGCCAATCGTCATTTATCGCTTTGAATTGTCTATTGTATTGTATTGATGACCGTTCTTTGGTCCGTTGTTGGAAGCCGCCCAGAGTTCCCCCTGGGAAGATGGGCGGGATATAAATAAATAAATAAATAAATAAATAAATAAATAAATAAATAAATAAATAAATAAATAAATAAATAAATAAATAAATAAATGGTACATGTTGGTACCAATGATGTTGGGAAGGCCAATCCATCAGTCCTGGAAGCCAAATTCAGGTTGTTAGGAAGAAGATTGAAGTCCCGAAATTTCAAGGTGGCATTTTCAGAAGTGATGCCTGTTCCTCATGCAGGACGCACCAGGCAGGCAGAGCTCAGAAGCCTCAATGCGTGGATGAGGTGATGGTGTCAAGAGGAGGGCTTCAGATTTGTCAGGAACTGGACAGCATTTTGGGACAAGCCAAACCTGTTCAGGAGGGATGGGTTGCACTTGAATCATGATGGCACCAGATTGCTGGCACTCAACATCAAAAAGGCTGCAGAGCAGCTTTTAAACCATAACTGGGGGAAAGCTGACAGGAGCTCAGCTGCATCCAGTTCGAACACCTCATTCCCTATGGAACGAGGTTGCAGAGGGTAGAGAACCACAAAGAGATGAGATAGTAGGTATTACCACTGGGAGAATAATGGGATGTGACAGTTTGTCTACTGAAATTAAAAGCTGGGGGGGGGGAGAGAGAGAACAAAGCAGAGGTCGTTCTTGGGGGACACACTGTACAGGTGCTTCTACGCAATGCTTGAAGCCTCCGAGCAAAAATGAGAAAACTTGAAATTTGGCAGCCAGGAATAACATTGACATAATAGCCATAACAGAAACATGGTGGAATGCGGAGAACCAGTGGGATACTATAGACTTTATATATACTTTATAGACTATAAACTCTATAGAAGGGATAGAGAGGGGCAGATTGGAGGTGGAGTGGCCATCTATGTCAAAGAAGGGGTAAAATAAAGCAGAATGGAGATTGACAGAGGGTCTGACTCCACCATAGAATCACTGTAGGTTAAACTACCAGGGCCAAGGAGTGATGTAATAGTTGGGGTATTCTATCGCCCACCAGATCAAAAACCTGAAGGGGACCTTGAAATGAGGAGACAAATCATGGAGGTGGCTAAGAGGGATAGGACAGTAATCATGGGGGACTTCAATTATCCCCACATTGACTGGACCAATGCGGGCTCAGGACAAGAAAGAGAAACCGGGTTTCTCGACATGCTGAATGACTGTGCCTTAGAGCAACTTGTCATGGAGCCCACCCGAAAACAGGCAACTCTGGATCTAATACTGTGTGGTTCTCAGTACCTGGTCAGGGATGTGAATGTCACTGAGCCTCTGGGGAACAGTGACCATGCTGCTATTACCTTTGCCATGCATGTCGGAGGAAGAGTGTCAACCAAATCAGACATAAAAACCCTTGATTTTCGAAGGGCAAACTTCCCTCAGATGAGGAAACTAGTTAAAGAGAAACTGAAGGGGAAGGTTAGAAGAATCCAATCTCTTCAGAGCGCATGGAGCCTGTTTAAAACAACAATAATAGAGGCCCAGCACAAGTGCATACCACAAAGAAAGAAGAGCTCATTTAAGTCCAAGAGGACACCGGCATGGTTAACGAGTGGAGTTAGAGAGGCTCTAAAGTGCAAGGAGAGGTCCTTCTGTAAATGGAAAACCTCCCCAAATGAGGAAAATAAAAAGGATCACCAACTCTGGCAAAAGAAATGTAAGAAGATGATAAGGGAGGCAAAGAAAGACTTTGAGGAACGAATGGCTAGCAATATAAAGGGTAATAATAAAAGCTTCTTTAAATATGTTAAAAGTAGAAAACCTGCCAGAGAACCAGTTGGCCCTCTGGATGGTGAGGGAGGAAAAGGGGAGGTTAAGGAAGACTTGGACATTGCAGAGAAATTGAATGAGTTCTTTGCGTCTGTCTTCATGACAGAGGACCTTGAGCGGATTCCGCTGCCTGAGCCGCCCCTCTTGACTAAAGAATTAAATCAAATACAGGTTAAAAGAGAGGAGGTTTTAGGACTAATTGATAAATTGAGGATTAACAAGTCACCTGGCCTGGATGGCATCCACCCAAGGGTTATTAGGGAACTGAGAAATGAAATTGCAGATCTCTTAACGGTTATATGCAACTTGTCTCTTAAAACGGCCACAGTGCCGGAGGACTGGAGGATAGCAGATGTCACACCAATTTTTAAAAAAGGAAGGAGGGGGGACCCAGGAAACTACAGGCCGGTTAGCCTTACATCTGTCCCAGAGAAGATGGTGGAAAGAGAAAGATGGTTGTCATCCAAGAGAAAATCTGAAGATGGGGGATATTGTCTATCTTGATTTTCAGGAGGCTTTTGACACAGTCACCAAAGACTGCTGAAAAAAATTGCATAGTCAGGGGATAAGAGGGCAGGTGCTCTTATGGATTCAGAACTGGATGTGATCTAGGAAACAAAGAGTAGGTGTCAATGGGCAATTTTCACAATGGAGAGAGGTAAAAAACAGTGTGTCCTAGGGATCTGTCCTGGAACCAGTTCTTTTTTCTTTTCATAAATGACCTGGAGACAGGGATAAACAGTGAGGTGGCCAAGTTTGCAGATGACACCAAAACTTTATCTGGGGGTAAAAAAGATTGTGAAGAGCTCCAGAAGGATCTCTCCAAACTGGGGGAATGGGCTGCGAAATGGCAAATATGTTTCAATGTATCAAAATGTAAAGTTATGCATATTGGGACAAAAAAATCCAAACTTTATCTATCAACTCATGAGCTCTGAGCTATCTGTGACAGATCAGGAAAGGGATCTTGGTGTGCTGGTGGACAGCTCAATGAAGGTGTCTACCCAGAGTGTGGCAGCAGTGAAGAAGGCCAATTCCATGCTAGGGATTACTAAAAAGGGGATTGAAAATAAAACAGCCAACATTATAATGACATTATACAAAACGTTAGTAAGGCCATACCTGGAGTATTGTATACAATTCTGGTCACCGCATCTCAAAAAAGACATAGTGGAACTGGAAAAGGTGCAAAGGAGAGCGACTAAAACATTACTGGGCTGGGAGACCTCTCTTATGAGGAAAGGCTAAAACATTTGGGGCTCTTTAGTCTGGAAAAAAGGCACCTGAGGGGGGATATGATTGAGAAGCACAAAATTATGCAGGGAGTGAGTAAAATGGATAAAGGGACGCTCTTCTCCCTCTCACAAAATACCAGAACTAAGGGACACCCACTCAAATTGAGGGCTGGGAGAGTGAGAACAGACAAAAGAAAATATTTTTTTACCCAGCGTGTTGTTAGCCTGTGGAACTCCCTGTAACAGGATGTGGTGATGGCATCTAGCCTGGATGCTTTCAAAAGGGGATTAGACAGATTCCTGGAGGAAATGTCCATCACAGGTTCCAAACCATGATGGAGATGTGTAATCTCCAGGCTTAAAACCGGGGTACTTCAAGGACCAGATGCAGTGGAGTGGTATGAAGGGATAGATATCTAGTCTTGTGCATTCCCAGATGCATTTGGTTGGGCCACTGTGAGATACAGGAAGCTGGACTAGATGGGCCTTTGGCCTGATCCAGCATGGGTCTTATGTGCTTACGTTCAAGCAGATTCATAGTCTAACATGACAAACTCACCAGCCAGAAAACTTTCAAAGTCCACAATTTAATTGTACTGTTTATTATGAGGTAATACCCACTGAAATCAAATTCCTCTGTTCTATATTTAAAGGTAATAAAGATAGTAACATTCATATTTCTTAAAGTCCTAGGAAAACAGAAACATTATTTTTGGTAACACCTACAGTGTGTCCAATTGAAACAAAACAAATTCAGGAGCAGTGTAGCCATCACAAGAATAAAATATAAAAATAGACCAGGTGATACATGGCTACCAGTAAAATAACGAAAAGTTGCTAATATTTTGAGGGTGGCACCCTCTTCCTCAGAGCTATACCAAACTTCAAACATGACTAAAGATGGAGATGTCATAAATAAGTTCCTAGATATAAAGTTTTGGCAAGATGGGGGAAAATGCTAGGTAGTTGCTTGTATATGGCCCAGAGCTGAGATGCAATGAAGCTTGCCTTTGGATTGGTGGGTGGGTGGGTTGTTTTCTGTCTCAGTCCTTCAAACAGCCTGCTCAGGTCCACACTTTCACACACCTTTCCTCTATGTGGTACATTGAGGTCAATAACCCCTTCCTGGCCAGAGGGGCGGAGGTGTTGGCTGCAGAACACTCATGCACTTCATTTGGGGCCTGAGATAAAACTTAGAAAAAATCCACTAGGTGTTGCCAATTGTTTCATATACTATAGTATGTGAAACCAATGAGTCTTCAGGCTGGCCTTCCCAAGGAGAACCTTTCACAGAGGAAACCTCTGAAATAATCTCCTCCCTCCCTCTTTCCTAGAGACTAGTTGTCCCACTTCAGGTGGAGATCCTCCTGACATGGGGTGGGATGAAACAGTTCCACAACTACTTGGACTTTAAACTGTGTAATCACGTTTCCAAAACAGTCTTTCATCCTGGGAGCATTTAATCCCCTCTGGAACCGACAGACCCCATTTCCTCTTCATTTCAGCTCTAGGTTTGGGTTTTAGACTATCAACCCTCATCCTGTTTATGAGTGAGATAGCTTACAAAAGTCTCAGCTAAAAATGGCCATAGCTGGGTTCAGTAACTCTACTGGTGACCCTCCAATTAAATAAATAACTACTCCAGGCCTCACTGAGGGGCTCCATGTGGATGTTGAGCAGAGTGGATTTTGAGGGACACCATAACATAGACACCATCAGGATGAAGCCCCTTAAATTCCAAGTTGGACAATCAATCCTGCAGGAACTCACAGAAATGGTGCCTTCCCACTCCAAACTGGACCAGCATGCTTCTCAACTGGCCAGGGGGTCCAGTCCAGTCTGACCACATCAATCATGGCACAAGACCAATGGGAGTTAGATGCTGGGATTGGTTTCCATGGGCCTTTCAGAAACATTAACGCCCAGAGACACGTGTTTCTTGTTTGAGAACGACTGCTCGTGGAGAATGTTTACTGTAAGCTAAAAGAGATGCACATGTGGGGTGGTTAATAAAAATATCCTTGTTTGTGGGGGGGGGGTTCCGGGCACACAGCAAGGGGCATTTTAGAGACTGGAGTGTTAATCGGTGGTAAGAGGCAAACAATCCAAGAGATTTGTTTTTGCCTGAGAGTGCTAACTGCTTAGCATTTTATTGGAACAGTTCATGTGTTTTCTTTTCCCACTGTAGTTTTATGGATTGTATAAGTTTTACGTTTAGAATCTCGGCGTGACACAGAAAAGAATAAAGCTAGAATAGCCCACACAGCCATTGCTGGCATTTTATCGAGCAGGAAAGCAGTATCTCTGCACAACCATCTCAAATCTTCTGGAGTAAGCAGAGACAGGTCCCTCTCTGCCCACAGGCTGCAATGATGCAGACTTGAGAGGAAAGCAGCCATTCCACCTCATTTATATCTGAACCATGGCAAGCCAGCAAAGGAAGGTCACAAAAGGACAAAGGGGTTTAGATCTGGAAGCCCATCTGTACTGAAAGTTGGGGTGTGTATGTGTGGGGGGGGGGGTCCACGAAGGTCCATCTGTTGTCCATGGCTCATCCTGACCAGGTTGCATGGAACAACTTCCTTCAGGATGTTCAGTCATACAGAACTCCACGCGAAAGTCACCTCAGCAGCTCTCCATGTTTTTGCAAAGGCTTGCAAAAGCCTCAACACACTGCTCCTTCTGTTCCCTTTTCAGGCAGCCTTTTCTGGGGTTATGTCCTGAAAGCTATGCTTCGGCACTGTTTGTGTAGGTACCATCACGCCAACAGAGCACTTCCCTCATTTCAGAGCCAGGAGGTCTGGCTGAAATGCCTTTGCACTGGCCAGGCAACTAGCTGGTTGGAAGATCCATTTCTTGCTGATCTCCTTTTCCCAGCTAGAGCAGCACGGCAAGATATCACCAGCGCCCCAGCAGCTCCATTTTTGCACCCGAACATGGATGTGCTTATGCAGCAACCGATGCAATCAGCTGGAAACCCTCCTGGAAGTACCATGTGCAGATGGACCCATCCTTCCCGTGGGACTCCCAAAGGGATAATAAGGGCAACAGAAATCAGGTCCTGTCATCGGAGTGACAGCAGTGTGCTTCCTCGTCTTGACATCAACAACTGAGTCAAGACTTCCAGGGAGGGAGGTGAAAGACAGGCAAAAGCCGAGAGGAACAAGATGGCCGCGATCAGCAGAGACGCTAGCTGAAGCAGTCCCAGCTAACGTCAATGTACCCCAGGTCCCAAGAGGGTTATATTCCATTCAAGACGACCCGCTGGGAGCAGAATCCATCCCAGAACCGATCCGGGGCACCCAGGCGTGGTTCCTTCTCCATCGGGAGAGGTTTGAAACCCCTGGTGCTATTCCTGTGCGGCTGAGACCTTGGGAGGTCCCGACGGAGTTCGAGCTGCCTCTATTCCTCCAGAAATCGTGAGTGGCTTTTTTCTATCCGAAAGCCCCTTCAAATATATTAATCAAGCAACTTACCTAAAGAATTTGCCTCTATTCAATCATCTTTCCTGTTTTATCTGTTACCATCTGCCTCTCGGAGGACTGCAACTATGGCTTTCACTTTCATATTCATCTAACGGCAGATTTAACTCTAAAGCTCCCGATTTCACCATCCACTATATTCCTCGGACTCTGTTGGCAAAAGTGGGTATAGCACGCCATCTACTGGATTTTTCCATGTTTGCGACTCCACATATATTTCTTGAAAGCAGCAAACCAACTAGAATAAGATTAACCCCTTCAGCATGAGTAAAACCCCAATTATACAAAAGAAATCTGTCTTTGTCCCTTTGGCCCACCCAGCAGCTATGACCCAGCAATCAAGTCAATTAAGCCAATCTAGTCAGATCCTAGATGCGCTTAATCAATTAAATCTCACTCAAGTTAAAATGATTTCAGACAAAAGCACTGGGTTTTCCAACTTAAGAGCAGAAATGAAAGAGGGTTTCTCAAATGTGGATGCCAAACTAGAAACTTTTGGTGGTCGTTTACAAGCGTTGGAAGAGAACATGAATGTCACTGACTTTCGTCTTGGAGAAATTGAAGCCACAATGGAATCAACAAGTAGACTGGTACTTACACAGGAAATTGAAGCCTCTTCCAAAATTCTAAGAATTCAAAACCTTACTGTGGACAAAGATGAAAACCTCTACACCACAGTTGGAAACAGCTTGGCCACCCTACTAGAGGCACCTGTTGAAGATTTTCTTCGTGAGGTAGACTTGATCTACCGTCAACCAACGGCTTATACCAGAAGAAACAAACTCCCCCCTGAGGTAATAGTCAAATTGGTTAGAAGATACACTCGTGATTGCATCCTTAAGGCTACTCAGGATAAGGAGGTGGAAATCAATAAATCCAAAGTGACAATACTAAAAGATGTCCCTTGGGAGGTTCGTCAACTGCGGAAAGAATATACATTTCTTACCAAACTTTTGCTCAAGCATGACATAAGATATAAGTGGCTCTACCCCCAAGGTTTGTCCTTCCAATGGGAAGGTAAACTACAGAAAATTGAATCCCATCAGAAAGCTAGAGCTTTCGTTGAAAAAAATGCAAGGAAGTTGGGTTACTCCCCCTCTTCTTCCTCATCATCCTCCACTGAAGGTGAGGACACGACCGGAACTCAAACCACTACCAAAGAAGACAACCGTGACAATCAGACTTCGAAACAAGAGACTTCAAAGCATGACCAAGATTCTTGTGGCGCAGTGGAGGCGCCAGGCGAAGCACTATCTCAGGCCAAAATCAGGGAAGAAGAAATATCGCTGGAAGTAGTAAGATGGCTCAAAAAATTCTAACATGGAATATCAATGGTTTGAACACTCCGAGAGAAACCCGGAAAACTTTCAATTTCCTCCAAAAACAACAATGTTCAATCATCTGCCTACAGGAAACCCACATATTGAGAAAACATGAACATTATTTAATACAAAATAAATTGGGAAAGCTATTTTCCACATCAAACAAAGAAAAGAAGCAAAATGGGGTGGCACTGTATATCAAACCAGAGCTTTCTCCAACTCTTCTGGAAAAGGATGAATCAGGCAGATGGATTCTTGTCCAAGTTAAAATTCAATCTAAAGAAACAACTATCGCTGGTATATACGCCCCAACGATAAACACGGAAGACAAACCCTTTTTGAACAACTGACTCAGAAACTGTTGCAATATGGGAATCATCAACTTATAATATTGGGAGATTTTAATGCTGTACATATTCCCTCAGTAGACAGGAAAACACCAAAAGGGAAAAAAATTCAAGACTTCATCTTCCACACTGCCCAAATCGTTCTTGGACATGTCCGATATTTTAGAACTTCATGACATCTGGAGAAGGAAAAATCCACTAAAAGATGGTTACACCTTTTACTCAAGACAACATGCTTCCTTCTCCCGTATAGATATGTGTTGGGCCACATCTGATCTTCTACTAAATACAAGAGATATAGAAACCTTACCCCGAATGTTATCTGACCACAATGCTATTTTATGGACATTGAAATCTTCAGGTATGCCCAGGCACTGGAAAATTAACTCAATACTTTGGACCGATAAAGAATTCATTTCAGAGGCTGCTAGAGATCTGAACTTGTATTTTGAAACTAATCTAAATAAGGGTACACCACTCAAAACGGTATGGGATGCCTTTAAACCATATTTCAGAGGATTTGTTATCCAACATATGGCAAAACGGAATAAAGAGAGGAAAAAGAAATATGAATCAATCCTTAATATGATGAAAAAGCTTGAAATGGACTTAACACAAGACCCCCGTAATGACAAGCTGAACAAAGACCTGGCCTCTTGTAGACATGAACTCAACCTGATCCTGACCGCAGATATAGCTCACAAAATTAAGCTGGCCAAACTGAATTTTGTGGAAAATGCAAACAAACCAGGTAGATGGTTAGCGTATAGGTTAAAAAAGGTACAATCACAAAAATCTATATATTCACTTAAAGACAAAACTGGGGAAAATCAGACAGAGCAACTACTAATCCAAAAAATCATAGAGGAATATTACCAAAGATTATTCAAGCCGGAGATGATTGACAAAGATGCCATCTTCCAATATCTTAAACAAGCCAATTTTCCAAAACTTACTGAAGAACAGAGAGCTCAGACGAATGCTCCTATCACAATGATGGAAATAACAGAGGCTATTAATCATCAAAAGTTGTATAAAGCACCTGGACCTGACCAAATACCAGCCATATTTTACCAAAAATTTTCGGAGACAATCTCTGGAAATATGAAAAATCTCTTTACATCTATATTTGAAGGCGAAGATATACCAGATTCCTGGAAATCATCACATACGACACTGATTCCCAAAGAAGGGAAATCCAAAGATTTGATACAGAATTACAGGCCAATTGCCCTCCTAAATGTGGATTACAAAATTTTTGCAACCATTCTGGCTAATAGATGGCGGATGATTTTACCTTCTCTGATATCACGCGACCAGACTGGCTTCCTTCCGAAAAGGAATCTCCAATCCAATATTAGAACTTTTCTCAATGTGTTGGAATATTACGAATCTCACCCCGAGAAGCAAGTAGCTTTCGCATTCATCGACGCTGAGAAAGCCTTCGATAATGTATCCTGGTCTTTACTCAAAACTCAATTAGATTATCTCCAGTGTGGCCATAGAATGTTGCGAGCTATTGAACAAATCTATTCTACTCAAAATACCAGGATTGTAGTCAACGGTCACCTTACAGACAAAGTCAATATACACAAAGGTACTAGGCAAGGATGTCCCCTTTCCCCTCTTTTGTTTATAACTACCCTGGAAGTTCTTCTTCATGTTATAAGGGGAAACCCTGACATCCAAGGCCTACAAAACAAGGGAGAAGTTTACAAGGTACAAGCCTTTGCAGATGACCTGATGGTTATCATGGAGAACCCTCAGACATCTTCCGTAGAACTTCTAAAGACCCTGGAGGCATATTCTAAAATCTCTGGATTAAAGGTGAATAGAGAAAAAACATTGATTCTAACTAAAAATATGACTCCATTCATGATTCAAAAATTGGTAAATCAATCTGGTTTTCAACATTCAAATAGGGTAAAATACTTGGTTATTACTATATCTAACCGATGTAACTCTTTACTCAAAGACAATTATGTCAATGTTATAAAAACAATCAAAGCTGACCTCGAAACTTGGTCAAGACTTCAGCTATCCCTAATGGGCAGAATCGCTGCAGTCAAAATGAATGTCTTACCTAAACTGCTTTTTTTGTTTCAATCTCTGCCTATATTGCCAAACTTTAAGATCATTTCAGATCTGGAAAAAGTATACGTATATTTATATGGCAAAAGAAAAAAGCAAGGATTAAAAATATTTATTTGCAAGATAGAACCAAATTTGGTGGTTTTGCCCTTCCTAATTTGGTACTATACTACAAGGCTGCTGCCTTGACTTGGATTAAGGATTGGATCTTGATGACAAATAAAAGAATATTGCAGCTTGAGAGTTATGGTCTTGATAAGGGCTGGCATCACTATTTGTGGCATAGGGGAAATTTACCTACCCTCTTTAAAAAGCACTGGATAAGGAATGCCTTAGTCAAAATATGGCTAATGATTAAAAAACAATTTTACCTCAAAGCACCTATGTGGTTATCCCCACTGGGAGCAATTTACAGCTCCCAGGCAAGTGAAATCTCAAATGTTATAACCTACAGACACCTTCTGAATGATGACTTCTCATTGAAACCACTAGGGAAATTAGTATCAGAAGGCTATAATCTGGATTGGTGGAAATATCAACAAATACATTCACATTTCAAAGAGCTTTCCAAAGAGGGTGGTTTTATGACTACTGATACCTCATTTGATAAAATACTTTCCTCTGGTGACTCCAAGCTTCTTAGTAAATTCTATAGCATGTTGTTAAATGAAAAAATGATTGATACACTGGTTAAAGACTGTATGATAAGTTGGGCAGAAAACTTAGGCTATACTATTCATTTAAATAAATGGGACTCTCTGTGGAACACAGTTAAAATCTTTAAATCTATTTCGTTCAAGGAAAATTGCTATAAGATGTTTTATAGATGGCATTTCGCGCCTCATCGTTTATCCAAGATGTATAATTGTTCACCTAAATGTTGGAAATGTAATTATGACTGTGGAACCTTTTATCATATGTGGTGGACTTGTAAAGAGGCTAAGGCGTACTGGAACATGGTAAAACTTTTCTTAGAAAGATCTTTGAAAATTAAAATAGAGTTTAGACCAGAACTATTTCTGTTAAATATAGTAGATATGAATATTTCTTATGATCAGAGATATGTACTTCATCATGTAATTGTTGCTGCAAGAATACTGTACGCGAAACTTTGGAAACAACCAGTCACGCCAACAGAGAAGGATCTTCATGGAAAGATAAGAGAATGCATCGAAATTGATAAACTCTCTGGTTATTTAAAGGGAGACTACGACGAGATCTTTCGGGAAAGATGGCAAGAAGTAACAAATTTATTAGTATTGTGACAACATTTGGCAATTTTAGCAATATGTTTAATTACTATTTCTATTTTGCTTGATACACTCAATGTAAATCTTAAAAACTGTATCCCCCCCTTTCTTTCCTTTTTTTTCTTTTTCCTCTTACCCATACTCCTTCCCTCTGTTCCCCTCTTAAAAATCCAATAAAAATTTATTAATAAAAAAAAAAAGACAGGCAAAAGCCGCCAGAGGAGAGGAAGGGACTCTGCGTGGGTCACAAAAGGTGTTCAAAATTTTGGATGAGCACCTGCTCCTCTTTGTTTCTCCACCACATCTGTAGCGATCCAAGACAGGCTTCAGTCATTGCAAACAGCCACCAGGTCAAGTAAGAGACCCTGCAGGACATTTTGAAGGATCACCATCAGCAAACTAACATCCTGCCGGGCTGGCTAAAAGACTGCCCAACCACAGGGTGAAATTGGGTTCCTCATCAGGTCTAGGAGACACAGCCCTCAGTTGCAAGATGAGCAAGCCCCTGGGTACAATACTGTCGGAAATCCAGCCTACGCAGACAGAAAGCAGCTCTTGAGTGGCAGGGCCTTTTTAGTGGTGGCTCCCCATTTGTGGAACCGCCTCCTTGTTGTCCTTGAGGGAGGAAGGGACATGATGCTCATGGAGTACACCTAAAGAAAAGAATCCATAAAACACTGCAGTCATCAACCAGGATGTCTGTTTCAGCAGCAGCCCAAGTCACAGAGATGGATAAATCTCTCCTAAGGCAGCCTGGTAAGCAGGAAGGGTCTTTTGGCCTCCTAAGGTTAGTGGCAGGGCAAAAACTTCCCCTGGCAACCTCCCAGGGCCCAGGTTTGAGTCCCTTCCAGCACCTCCTCTGCTCCATCCCCTTTGGATTCAACTGGCAGTGACCCCAATTATCTACGAATGCCTAAGCAAAGGAGTTGTTGGAACACAACTACAGCCTTCAGCCTTGCCGCTAGAACACAAATGAGTTCTAAATCTTGCAGGATGGAATCCTGAGATCTGTCACTTCCCTGGAGCTCCCAAACAGATGTTTAATTACAAGTGGTGTGCTAATGGCACAGCGAGAAACAAGCAACTTAGTTCGACGGCCCCCCACTTCACCCCCATTTCCAAAGGAGAATTACACAGAAATCTGCAAAGCCCTTCCACGCTAGCCTGCATAAGAGGAGAAAACCACGGCTGCAACTAATACCACCCTGTCATTGGAAAGCTGCAGTCAACAAGAGGATAACCCCCATCAATCCAGGGACACCTTTTGTTGAACCATCTACAGCTCAAGTCCTCTGGCAAAACCAGCGGAACATTAAAGGAAGAAGAGTAGGTTTGCTTATATTAAAGCCAGGCAGGACTCCACAAGGAATAGTGAGTTGCCCCAAGGAAAGGATTAGCATGCATTCTCGGGGGGGAGTGCCTAAAAGCCTACTCAAGACAAGGCCTAGAAAAGAGAAAAGAGTGTTTTCACATGCTTAGGCATCCACATTTATTCACCAAACGTTTTGAAGGATGGAAGGAATGTCTCACTCAACTAAATGAGAAATTCATTTCTATTCGCATCAACATATATAACGGCTATATTTGAAAAGGCTTGTTCCTTGAATATGGGATTTCCATATTCAATTTTTTCTATTTCCAGTCTCACAGTATCTAGAGCTTTTTCCTTCTGGTTGAAGGGCCAGTCAATGAGTACTGATAGACTTCCCAAGCTATGTCTAATTGAACAAGCTAACTCCGTCACCCCCAATTCCTGGGCCAGACAAATTGGTATCATTACTGTCAAGCCCCGCACACAGAGCACATACACAAACAGGGTTCAGTTCTTTGCCAAGATCTTTAGCGGAAAGCCAGGCAAGTTCAAGCCCTTTGCCAACAATCAAGTGCCAGATAAATAACAGAATCCAACTCCCAGCAATTACCAGTCAACTCAAAACCAGAATATTTCACAGAAACCAGATGCCAAACCCAAGGGAACAGATTAAGCCGTTGTCCAGGAAGCCAGTCCAAAATCAGGAAACAGAGCCAAGGTCACACACAGGAACGTGGTTGCAAGTTCAAATGACGTGTTGCTCCCACAGAGAGCTCAAGGTGAGCTTACCAGCTTTATCCCATAACAGGGAACACACCCTTACTTCTGGAAAGGCTCCTGCTAGTACTCAGGGCTTCCCGACCTAATTCCCCATCTAGCATCAAAGACCCTTTCCCTAGCTCTCCTGGTAGCACGCCTTTGCAGAATCCTGCTCATAGCCCTTCTAGGGGGAGAATATATGTTTTCAGCTGAGTCATCAGACCCAGCTGCCTGCTGACTTGAGCTGCAAGGCTCCTCCAGCAGCTCTTCACCATTTAACCCCTCAGAGTCAGGTTCTGTGACAGGTAGGGTCCTGGCAATTACCGCACATTTTGGGCTCTCAACCCAGAGCCTACTTGTCAGTGGCCAACAGGCCAAAATTATCTTTAAACAAAGAGTTCTGGATGTTAGTGCACAACAGGATATGGAGCTCCTCTCCAAAAACAGAGCTCTAAGCTGGCTATCTAAAAACAAACTGGTATTCAAGTGTGAGAAGTATCTAACAATTAGTTTACCTTATTCTTTGAGGAGAGCCTATACAAGATTAAGATTCAAATTACTGGAATCTATGAATAAATTTGGCCATTTTCATAATCTACCTTACCACGAGAGAACATGTATCTGCAGCGCCCCTGCTATAGAAGATATTGCCCATATTTTATTTGATTGTGAACTATATACAGCCCTCAGACAGTCTTATTTATCAAAAATGATAGCCAAAATTGCCCACTGGAATGTGAACTTTCAGCTCACCTTTTTGCTTCAAAGCTCAAACATGCAGGTTGTTCATGGTGTCACCAATTTCATATGTAAGGCAACCAGAGTAAGATCTTCCTATATTGATCAAATTGGCATTTACTGTAGGGGTGAAGCTGACTCTTGAATGATAAAATTCGTTTTGGCCACCCTAACTTTGAAAACTGTTCAGTCACAACTTGTATTTTTTGTATCTTTCTGGACCTATGTAGTTTTAGTACTTGATATAGCCTGAACGGCTAATCAATAAAGTTGTTGTTGTTGTTGTTGTTGTTGTTGTTGTTGTTGTTGTATTTCTAAACGTGATGTAACTAAAATAATGTCACACTTGCTTCACTTCCCTAGTCAAGGCCTATGTTCTCCTACTCATTTTAAGACTCTCTGCCCCCCTCCTCCCAATGAAATGTGGCATTTGCCAAATTTTTAATGGGAGACACACTAAAGCCCTCCATGGTTTAGATCTCCAGCTGACTATAGTAAATTGGAATCCATGTTGTGTTGCTCCACCACCAAGGAAAGCTAGAAGGAATTGGGGGGGGGGGGAGCATTCATTTTCCCAACCACCCAGTGTCCCAATTCAGATGCTCCAATCAGATGGGACTTTTTTCACACTGCTCCCCTTACAAAGGAAAACTCCCCAAGCAGGCTTGGTTGCTCCTGATCCCTCCCTGCCCACCATTCTACAGATCCAGACTCCAGTGGACAGAAAATTCCATTTTCCCTGCCTCCAAGTGCAGGCCTTTAAGCAAGGGGAAGGACAGTTTAAGTTCTATCAGGTTTTTATAATGTGAAGGCAGGACACCACTGGCTGTCAACAAACCTCAATGGGCTTGGAAAGAGTGCAGCCCAGTGCAAAAGCTCCCAAATTGATCCTGAACATGGAATATTGGCTTGCTTGCCAACAGGCATACATCTAAAGCCTGTTTGTTTCTGAAAAGTATCTTGCATACAAGGGTTCAAGTAGAACATGTAAGAAAGGGTTCAAGTAGAAAGTGTAAGGCAGAGGTGCCCGTAGCCTTGGAGAACACCAACATTTGTAAAAGTTGAAGAGATCTCCAGAAAAAGCTCCATTGGGAGGGAAGCCCCAAAACAACCCAGCGGAGGACAGCCTACAGGAAATGTTAAGCCTGGTGGGGAAAGCATGGAGGAAGGAAAGGGGAATGGGTAAAATTGCATGTGCCATCATGCTGCTCTAGCAGGACGCTCTCCTTGACATCAAACCCAAGACTCACCCACTTACACTTGGACCACGGTTTCCTTCCACAGGCTGTCCTGTGACTGTGCGTGGTCAAGACGAGATACATGGAAAGCAGACATATGACCTCCCCTCTTGGAAAGAGAAGTTTCTATTTGCAGGAATCCGTCTCTTGGATCGTACTCTGCAGATGTCCATGACTCCGAGGCCCTCATGTACCTGAGTGGACAAGCTTTAAACTGAGTAGAATCATAAGAATTCCCATCTGATTTATTGGCTACAAAGCAGGAAGAGATACCCCCCCCATCTCGCCCACTCTTGGGTGCCATTAACATTTCTAACAGTTAGCCTCGACCGAGGCACTGACACCGGTGCGGCTCCAAGGAGGCTGGCCAAAGGTAGTAGTGTCCCTCCCGATTTGCTCCTCCTCCTTCTCCTCCTCTGAAACCCAAGTGGGAAGAGGCACCAAGGTCCAAGTGAAGAAATTTATTACTCACTGCTAATTAAAGCTATTCAGGCACATTTGTCAGGGGGAAAGAGAAAGTCCCCATCTTGTATGGAAGCCTCCCTTTTCAATTTAACTCTGCGTGTTTTGACAATAGCGCTTTTGAGAGGCATTTGTCACTCGCAAACTTTAGACAAGGTTAATGAAAGTTCTGTCACTTGAATGCCTACCTGGCTCTAAATTACAGATGTCACACGCCATGACGAAAGAAAGGGCAAGTCGCTATAGTCCCATAAACTATCATCTCCGGGGGGACACAGGTAATTGCATAGCTCATTAAAAAACTGTTTTAATTATTAATTGACCGTGTCAGAGTTGTCCTTTAAAGTCAATTTTAATTCCTTTCTTTTCCGCCACCTTAATGCCAGCTAACCTACAGAACTTTGTGTAGGAACACAAAGGAGCAGCGGGAAAGGTGGGCAGCACAGAGGGTGCCATGGCAACAGTAGTTACACAGCCACCGGAGAGGGGCTTCACCCCTCCCGCCTCCTTTAAGGGTAGGGAGGAATGGGGACCCCTGCAGGACCAGGTTTATGGAAGAACCAGGGGAAGCCAGGTGGTGGCGCACGTTCACATTTCTCTGAGAGGGCTGCTTCCTGCGGTGACACAGGGGTATAGCAACAAGCACAATCTTTGAGCATTGTTTTTGCACCTTCCTGAACACTGAGCCACCAGCTCTTTTAATCTCCCTCTCTCCCCCACACACTTCCAAAGAAATATCTAGGAGAACACAGTTTTGCCAAGCATCATGTAGAGGGACAGGATCAGGAGTTTTGGGAGGACAGAGTCCAACCCATCACCAACTCTGCTCTGAGTTTCCTGGCCCACAGCTTTCTATTAATATCGCGGATACCACTAAGATTCTACACAGCATCCCTCTTGGGTCATGTAACCCGACCACACAAGGCTAAAGCATTGCAGACCGACGGTCATCCAGCCTCTGCTAGGGGAAAAAAAACCAGCAGTGTGGGCAATGGCACCAACAGGAAGTTCTCCCCAAGGTTCAGTCAGAATTCCTTTCTTGGAACACAAACCATTCACTTTGGGTCCTTCCCAAGCTTGCTTCATCTAATCCTTCCACTGTTTGAAACAGAGTTATCACCCCAGATCTCAAGCCTAGTTTCTCTAAACTTTTCCAGGCTCAACACGATAAGATCCTTGAATGTTCCTCATATGACTTGGTTGTTCCCAGATCTTAGATGCTCCTCTCCTCTGTTCCAGCCAAACAAAGTTGTAATGTTGCTTCTCTTCATCTGAACACCTGCTAATCCAGCCTAGAACTACAAGAATTATTTTTGTTGGGGGGAGGGGGCTCCAAGCCTGTAGTTGGATCAGCTTTAGTGTGTGGTCTAATAAGTCACTGAGAACCTTTTTGAAAGTACTGCTTTCAAGACAGGAGTCATTTCTGCATCTGATCTTTCCTGCCTAAAAACAGAACTCTACACCTATCCATGTTGAAACTCCTATGCTCTCCAATCTGTTATCATCCTCAATCCTGACACTTTCTTTTGAGATATCACTTACCTACACCCACCCCAGCTGGGTGTCAAATGGACATTTGGAAAGGTCCCCCTCCTGCATCCAAATCAAATGATATCCAACAACATTGGGCCCAGGACAGGAACCCAGAAGCACTCAGCACCTGACCTATCTTGAGGATGGTATCAGATACTTCCAATGTGAAAAAAATGTGGGCATCAGATAAAAACTAACCTTGCTGTAGGCTAATCTATTTCACATTTTTTATGTCTACAGTAGCGATGGGCACCTTATGAAAACTGGCACACTGTTTCGTTGTTCATAAGCTTACAAAACCTTACAAAACAAAATGAAACCACAAACAGTGTGTCATCAAGAAAGGAAACAAAATACAATTTTTTGTTTCGGAAATAAAATGATTCATCCTACTCTCTTGATCCTGATGTCTTGAGGACAGGAGGTTTATTTTTACACTGATTCATTTGTTTTCTTTCCTGCACCTCAGCTGCTGAGATAGCTTATCTCCAATCTTGATCTTCCTGGCACAGCTAGCCAGGAGCTGAACTCTTCCTTTCGCTGGCTGTGTCTGCAAATTAATTTAAACTGAATGTTTTCCTAACCTTTCCTGATTAAGTAGGACTGTGGAGATTATTTTTTATATTTTCCTTCCTTCCCTTGCCATGCCGCCAATCAACTGTTGAGCTTATCTCTTCATGCAGCAGCTAGCCATTAGCCTTCCAGCTTGTTTACAAAGGGTTCTTTGCTTGAAACCAAATTGATTGGAAAGTTTGAGGGTCTTTAATTTAGAGCAGTGGGGTCCCCATTAAATAATAAAAAAGGAAAGCTCCCCATTATTTATAGCCTTATGAAGTGTTTTGTTTCATTTTGTTTCCTGACTAAAATTCTTTTTTAAAATCCGTTATTAACAAAACAAAAGAAGATGAAGACTGAAATGAAATGCTATATTTCCGTTCTGTGCCCATTTCTAGTCTACAATCTCTTTGGAATTTGTAAAGGAGGAAGATGCTATGGCATGCCACACAAGACAACATTTTATGTGTGAGAGAAGTGGGGGAGGACCCCATAAGGAAGCCCATTCTGCCAGAGAGGCCAGTAGCTGGCTCCAACAGCTTAAGTGAGTAATTTTATATTTATAAGAGAAGACAATTCATAATGTCAGATGACAAAGTGTTAGAGGATTTATTGGCAAGTTGAACTTTCAAGTGACGTTCTCCAGTTCACTCCCTTATGAATTAATGTAAAGGCTCAACCCACTTATTCTCGTCCACTATTAATAAGACATTTCTAAGCACAGAGCTGAACGGAACCCCTCCTCGCCTCACATCGGATGGCGATCTGTCCGGCAATTTGCATTGATCTAGACTGGAAGTGGCAAGACAAGGTCATGAGACAGACTTGCACACTTAACTTCCCAAGTGAGGTGATTCCAGCATGCAAGACAATTGTGGACTCATTTCCTAGCACCTCCGTGATGTCCAACAGGGACAGCAGCCAGCCTGAAGCCTCAATCACCTTTTCAAGTCAAGTACATTGGAGACTTTACCAGGGAGAAGGACCGTCGAAATTATAATTGCAAGGATGCCCAGACAACTAAATGCTTTCCCACGGCAACATTTTCAGTCCCAATGTATGCTACTGTTCTTTATTATATCAACACCACACTGCTCTTTTCAGGGTATGGGTGAATAACTTTGAATTAGGTATCTGGCCATCGAGGTCTCAAAGGTTGGGGCTTTGATTCCCCACCTGTGCATCCCAGGAGAAGAGCCATGAGCAAAAGCTGTACAGTCCCAAGATTTCCCACCCACCCCCACCCCCAGAAGTAGGAAAAGGTAAAGCACTTTTGAGTACTCTCTATGTAAAACAATTTGCACATTCAGGACGCAGATAGTCACTTACAAGGGGACTCCAAGCATTGATCAGATACGGTCAAAAATTCATTGTCCATTCCTGTGTTAACTCTGGGTGTTTAATACTCACATCTTAATATTCAGGTGCATACACAGAGATATAAATAAGGAAAAAAGTGGAGTATAAATTCAAAGCCAGGTCTTCCAACTTTGGGACAGACTCTGTGATCCTTGGAGGTGTGGTGGCTCAGTGGACTAAAGCTCCAAAAACTGTTGGCTGCAAAGTTGGTAGCTCAGTGGTTCAAAATCCCAGGTGCCATGCAGCAGAGTGAGCTCTCGCTACTAACCCCAACTCCTGCCAACCGAGCAGTTCGAAAGCACATAAATGCAAGTAGATAAATAGGCACTGCTGTAAAAAGCATGAAGGTAAAACAGTGTTTCCTTACAGCCATGCTGACTACGTGGCCACGGACTTGCACAACACTGGCTCTTTGGCTTGAATAGGAAGATGAGCACCGCCCCTAGAGTCGGATACAACTAGCACGCATGTGCGGGAGGAACCCTTTACCTGTGAACCTTAAGTGTTTCGCAGCAAAAGTCAAGAGTCCTCTGAGCTCCAGATGCTTCCAGCGAGAATGCTCCTTAGACTTGACTGGTTGGCCATGGAGGTGGGTGTTAATGGGAGCCATAGCACAAATCATCTGGACAGAACCAGACTGCTTCCCTCTGTTCTGCGGTCTCAGCTTCAAAGCATAGCTGCAGGTATCCTGCTAAGGAACAACCTGGGTCCATTAAAATCATGAAAAATTTATATTGGAGCCCAAGGATCAGATAAGTCACACAGCCAGCACCTGGATAATTCAACTCCAACCAGCAGCTGATTACCCAAATTATTCTAATTGGAAATAACCTACAGTTCCCCTTTTGCTCACATTAAGCCGGCAGATCAGATAAAGATGGAAGCGAATGGAGAGGAAACCTCTAAAAGAAGTCATTGCATGAAGACATGGAGTTCCAGGATAACAAACTGGAGAGGGACATGAACAGAGGGAAAGCAACAGTTGTTATTGTCGTTCTTGTTGTTAAAAATAGAAGAAGAGAAATTACACCATGCTGTTCCAAGACAAGTGCATCAAGTGGATGAAAGAACAACCCAAGAGTAGGGAAGACTGTTACAAAGGCACTTGCCTTGGAAAAAAGGATGGGTATATCTCCCCCCCCCAATACCCGCACTTGGTTGGCCACATCCTTCCCATCCGGCAATGCCACCTTCCTGCAGAACTCCATGAGATGGCACTCAAAATGCATGCCAATGAAGGGCCTCAGAGCACCCATGGAACACTCTAAGTATGAAGAGAACAACAGAGATGCCCACCAGGCCCACACCACACAGCTCACTTTGTACATAGGAGGGCTGCCTGAACTTGCCCTTTTCTTCCACAGAAGCTGGACAGTAGATGGGTAGCAGTAGCAGGCCTTCAGCCCACCCACGCAGTCCAATGAAGTCACCAGGACATGTTGGCATTTACTAGGAGGAGTCTCAGAACTGCACTGTTGGAAAGGGACCCTCTGGATCATCCTGTCCAGCCCCTGTCAAGGAGGCCCAGCGGGGAATTGAACCCCCAGTATCTGGCTCTGCAGCCAGATGCCTCAGCCACTGAGCTCTCTCCAGCAGCTCAGGTGACAGGGCAAATTGTGGACTAAAGTGAGGTCACCCCATGCTTTGAGCAAACGCTGCTCCGTTTGGCCCCGAAGACACCTCCTTGGACCTGAATGAATGCAACAGCAGTGCAAAAACCCATGGATTGCCCTTCACCACATTGGAGAAAGAAGCAAACACAGACACGGAGCTTTGTGGAAACTACACATCGCTGTGAGATAAGCAAAGGCAAAGCCAGACAAAGAGCAGCTTTTCACAAGGAACCAGAATGCAACACATTTGCAAAGAGCAGAATGCAAAGCATAATTAAAATATTATCTTTCTGATAGAAGTGCAATATTGTATATTCATCTTCACTCAAGCCAAGATTAGCTTCCATTCAGTTCAGAGACACTCAAAGGAACAGATTGTTCTTTAGAAATGGATAGTGTAGCTCAGGTATTGCACAGGTTTGTTGCTGTGCAAGCACTGAAGAACATGGTGCAGATAAGGTGGTGCCCGTTATCAAATGGGCTTCTGCAGATGAGAGATGACGCAAAGTCTCAGGCTTCCCGGAATGCCTGCAAGGTCCAAGGAGAGAGAATGAGAGAGGGGACCCTTGGTGGCAACCCTGACCATCCACTCGCTCCCCCATGTGGCTCCTTCAACCACATTGAAAGAGGCATAAAAGGACTGCAAGAGGAAGCCCATTAACTCCATGGGCCTTGCGGAGGAGTTGGCTCATCAAATCCTAAGTGAGTCATTGGGACTACTCGCTGTGGATCAGAGTCAAACCATTCCATGTGGCTCTTCTGAGGCCTCCCAGCATTCATTCTAATGGGCAATGTGTAGCCTGCACCCTGTAATTAAAATTGTAAACCACCGCCCAGAGACTACTTAAAGTGGTATGGGGCGGTATATAAGCAGAACACTTTCTAAGGATCCAATCTTCTCCTAAAGACAGCCCTGTATTCAGGTGCTGACCCCAGGGATTCCTTAGCAGCTGTCTACACCCAACTCTTTAGTTATTAAAGAGCTATGACAAGTACAAAACATATTGGATGGGAAGTGGGGAGGGGGGAACTAACCCTTTCGGTCATCAAAGGGAAGGTGTGCCCCTTACTCTTTTTTTCCTGCCCGGAATGGGAGGCTGCGTAAAGCAATTAATTCCACATTGACCAAACCACTGTCAACAAGCTAGCTGAATATTACATTGCATTTGAAATGGCAGGACCTGCTTTCAGGCACAGTCCGCAAAATGAAGCTCTCCAAACATGGGGCTGGGGCTGGGGGCAATCTGCAAGCACAAGGAAGCAAAACCTGGAAGGAAGAACAGCGTCTTTTCATTTACAGGAAAAGTAAGAAGTGCAATTATGCTAAATATTATTACGCATGCAGGAAGTGAGGTTGCAGAGGTGGCAGACTATCATTGATGCTTTTAACAATGTGTACTAATTACTTTTACAGATTGGCAATGAAACAGCTGCCTTTCTTCCTTGTTGGAGAACCAGTAAATGTCCATTAGGAGACTTTGATCAAGCTCAAGTCTGCCAATCCAGGGTGTCTGCTTCTCCAAGAGACCAGCATAAGAACAACTGAACAACTCAACCAAAGCCAAGAGAAAACCCTAATTTTAACCCAGGATGGGCTCAAGACCCATGCTGAGCTCAAGGCAAACAGTTGGCTTGGAGAAGGACATGCCAGAACTCGGAGCCCCACACCTGATCTTTCCAAAAAGGGTATCAAAAACTCAGGATGGGGGTCAATTTGGAGGCATCGAGTGCAAGGCAGCAGGGAATTCCCTTGGCAGAATTCCCCCTTTGGTTCACTTTCATCCAAGGGCAGGACCTTCCCTTGCTGGGTGCTTGAAAGCTGTGTGTGACCATGAGATGGACATCCATCCTCCCATCGGATCTGGTGATCAAACCAGGTCTTGGAACAAATGCCCAGCAAGGTTCACAGGACCGGAGCAGGGTCAAAGGTTAGTTTCTTGGAGAAATTCTTACTGCCCCAGGAGGAAAACAAATCAAAGATGGTTACTTCACGTCCATTCTCGTTCCGGGAGGAAGTTTATTGCGTGTTGACATCAGTCGCGGTCACGTGGTCTTCTCCCGCTTCTGTCCCTGTTCCCGTGTACCCGCGGGCGTGACTGATGATACTAGGACGACGGTTACCACACATCCTCGTTCCGTGATAATGAGATGTGAAATTCTATGCCTTCATTCTTTTTTTTTTCGGTCCGACCTTCCATTTTTTGATGTTTCGATTCTCCGAAGCCTTGCCTTCAATGTGTTACGGAGCAAACTTCAAGGCATTTGTCTTTTAAAATCTCCGCATTGCATTGCTAACTCCATAGGGAATTTACTAGCAAATGTCACTTCGCACTCCTGCCACTAGATGGCAACGAACTACAATCGGCACTCGTTCCACCACGAGGCTTACTTCACGGGCTCTCATCTCAGAACTAGAAGCAAGGCGAGCAGATTCGCGAGGCCAGGGAGGGAAATCGCTCATCCCGCTTAAACCACAGTTAAGGGGGCGCGGTCGGGACGAACTCCCGTTGTCACGCAATGGATTACTTCGTATCGGTACCAAGCGGGACCGCGAACCGCGATGAAAGGGACGTGAAGTAACAGCCAAAGTCAACAACAACAACATTAAAAGATACAGTTATGTGTAATCTTGGCAAAGTTTCTGTGAAGGAGACATGCACACACTTAAGAGATTTAAAATTTCTGAAATCGTGAAGCCAAAGGGGGGAAATTTGACCCAAAGAAAGAGATTTTCCCCAAAACTTTTTTCCAAAATTTCTGGAAAAGGTTAAAGAACATTATAGAATAATTATTCTAACCTTCAGTTTAACTGGAAAATATGTCTGTATTTCTCTAGACATATCAAAACAGGCAACAAGCAGCCACTGAAACGAATGAAGCTGAAAATGTGATAAATGCACTACAGACCACTAAATATGGGACTTCTGATGAGGTACACTTTTTACTACTACTACTACTACTACTACTACTACTACTACTACTACTACTACTACTACTACTACTACTACTACTACAACCAATTAGAAGGAGTGCAAAGATAACGCACAATGATGTTCTCTGGAACACAAGGCAGACGGCTTTGGCAGTTAGGAGTGTGCAAGGTGAAAACCCTCTTAATGGCTAATTAGGCTCCTGCATTAGCTAACAGGCAAAAAGGAGAAAGCTTCGGAGCATTACTGAATCACTGTTATATTGACATTAATTCTGGCTGTTGGTACATCATTGATTTTTTTAAAAGAAGCCTTGCGAACAAACAGCCCCTGCCTTCGGTTTAACACACATGCTACCAGCGCCCGCATTAGTGTCTAATTAACATGCACATTTGGTAATGAAACAAAGAACAAGCTTTTAAACAAGGCACAATTCTTTCTTCCTCGAACAATTACTACTTTCCTGTATGCAACAAAGGTGTAATAAGCTAAATTATGCTGTTCAGGTTCAGAGAGGCTTTCGGAGGAGAGGCACTGTTCTTCAAACCCCTGAGAAGCTATGAATGGAGGCGGAAAGCAGTTGGCAAAGATGAGTGATCCCTCCTTTGCTTGTCCAAGCTTTCTGCTGGCTTTCTGCTGGAGGAAAAGTCCATCCCAGGTTACAAACCATGAGTGAGATGTGTCATCTCCAGGCTTAAAACCGGGGTCCTTCAAGGGCCAGATGCAGGGGAGTGGTATCAAGAGACAGATATCTAGTCTCGTGCGCTCCCAGAGGCATTTGGTGGGGCCACTGTGAAATACAGGAAGCTGAACTAGATGGGCCTTTGGCCTGATCCAGCATGGCTCTTCTTATGTTCTTATGTTCTCAGGATCCTGCAAGTAGGGGCCCATGGAACCAAGGTCATGAGGAGGTGTTCTCAGGCACACCACCTCCAAACAATTCCCTGTGTATTTATCAAACCAACCGTGCATGGCAGAGCCTCTGATACCTCCCATTTATTTACCCAGAAACATCCAGGGGGTAATTGCATCAAACTTTTTCAGCAAAAACAACAGAACCATGCTGCACCTTAAAGTGTAAGGCTACCACATCTCTCTTTGTTTGGCATCACATACCTTGCACAAAGGGCAGGCCACTTCTTCACATGCACTTATTTATGCAGTAAACTAATTTCTTGCCTTTGTGATCCAGCTCACATCCAAATGGCTTACAAGAGACTTAACAATGTTCATTCCTTCACTGGATCTGCATTCCATTCTGTTGCAAAATATGAAAACGACGGCATCTCGCAGTAAAAATAAAATTAACAACAGAATTGAAACACAAACCGACTACAAATACTGAAGAAGAACTGCATTAGAAATGGAATTTAAATGACACGACTAAAGGAAATACAGATGATCCTGCAGCCATCTCTGTACACCCAGGCACTGTCAGACACCTTTAACTTCCTGGCCAACGGATGGGGCTGGACAGTTCCACCATTGGCCCTCCTGTGTAAGGGCAATAGGTCACCCCTTGAGCCAAATGGTGCTCCTTTTGGCCTGAGGGTGGTCAAAGAGAAGAGCAGAGAAGACCCTGACCCCTACACATCTCTTTGTTCCCTAATAGATTAAAACAGTCTTCACAATGACCTGGGTAAGACACAACTTCTCTCCCCCACCCGCCATGCACAGCTTGCTCCGGTGCCCAATGGCACCATGGGATACAACTAACACACTGACACATCAAGGGCCATTTCCTGCTGCAGAAGCAGCTCGGTCAGCATTACCATGGAGGGAAAGACTCCAGGTCAATTCACACTTCAGGCAGCAGGAGCTGCATGGCGCCTGCAGCGTTAAGCAGGCAGCCGGTAGCGGGTGCGACTTCCAGGGGCAAAAGGCACAGAGCATTCTTCCCCACCAAAACTGTTTCCTGCCACGACTCACTCACTCCTCCAACGTCCAGCCACCAGGCACACGCGCCCTAAGTGGCACAGATTAAATCCTTGTTCCCTTAATCATTGATCCAACACCTGCTTTGCTTGGTTGGATCCATTTTCTGGAGCTGCCACTGTGGACCATGGGGGCCTATTGCCGCTTCCCAGCAGACCCCCCCCCCACACACACACACACACATCACCCCACACAATTGCTCAGAAACATGCCTCCCTCAATTTTACAAAAAGGACAGGTTCTGTTCTTCGGGGCGCCCTCGTCCAGGTACAATGGCCCCCTCCCTAGTCTGGGGGGAGTTTCCCTCCAGCCTACGGACAGGGCCAGGAATCTGGGCGTGGTCCTGGATTCAGCCCTCTCCCTGGAAGCCCAGGTGACGGCAGTCTCCAGGGCCTCTTTTTTCCAACTCTGCAGGATCACCCAGATCCGCCCGTAACTCGATGAGTCCTCCCTGAGAACAGTTGTGCAGGCCCTTGTGATATCGAGGATTGACTACTGCAACGCACTTTACGTGGGGTTGCCCTTGACCCTTGTCCGGAGGCTCCAGCGGGTGCAAAATGCAGCAGCCAGACTGGTGGTGGGTGCCCGTAAATACAATCATATCACCCCAGTTCTGGCGTGCTTGTATTGGTTGCCCGTTGCTCTCCGGATAAAGTTCAAGGTCTTGGTTTTGGTTTTCAAAACCCTCCACGGCTTGGGACCTGAATACCTGGCGGAGCGGATCTCCCAGAGATCAACTGAGGCCAGACCTACTCGACTGTCACGGGTGCGCTCACTCAGGGTGGCCACTCCTAGAGAGGCGCGGAAGTCAGTAACCCGTAGCCGCACCTCCTCAGTTGTTGGCCCCTCCCTATGGAACCAACTTCCGAGTGAGCTGCGCCTTGCAGAGTCCCTGCCCGCCTTCAAAAAGGCATTAAAAACTTTGCTTTTCGAGGAGGCATATGGTGACCTCATTTCTGTTTTTTTTTTTTTATTCTTTTGATCAGCTGCTCTCTGCTGAGAGTTCTCCCTCTTTGCTATTTTGCCATTTTATCCTTGCCTCTGTTATTGTCATTGTTATTGCTGCTTTAGCTGTTTTTAGCTGTTTTAACTGAAAACCGCCCTGAGTTGCTTCACGGAAAAAAGAAGCGGTATAAAAGTGCACCAAATAAATAAATAAATAAATAAATAAATAAATAAATAAATAAATAAATAAATAAATAAATAAATAAATAAGATGGTGTTTATCCTGCACAAGTGTTTGCTAAAGTGTGAATCCCACCTAAGGCAGGTGGGATGGTGAGCGTGGACAAGGGGAGATAGATTAATACCTGCTGTTCATTTAAAAGGAAAAAAAGAGATGGACAGGAAAGCATCCCTGTGAGCTGTATTCCGGAGCTGCTAACAGCATCCAAGGGACAGACATGAAGGGAGGATGCTTGTGGGCACCCCAAGACCACACAGAGCGGTGGAAGTGACCACGAGTAGCTACTCAGCTCCAACCCTGCCCCCCTGCCGCCTGCTTAAACAGCAGCCTGCTCAGTTGGCCTGGCGAGGAGGAGGGGGTGTTTATGGAAATAATGGCTCCTTTTTTTCAACTATATAAATCAGTCCCTGATATCCCATCACCCCAGACAACGGCGCTTTATCCAAGTTCCTGATCAAGCTATTTGCTGCCATAATTGAAGCCTTCTCTGAGAGTCTTTAGATTTCATTTTGCATTTGAGGGACAATGCAGCAAATAGACACTTGCCATCCATCTTTCTTTACATGCCCTAATCTAAACAGAAGATACTAGCTCAGAAATGTATGTGTGATGGATAGCTCCCCCTTCTTACTACAGCATGGCTTAAATATAATCGATTATGTGTCTCAGAAGCCCCTATGGAAAGCGGATGGAGCAAGAACCCTGTATTCATCCTTATTTTAGCCTGTTGTACAGTCACTGAAACACAGATTCATAGAATCATGGAGCTGGAAGAGACCTATGAGGCTATCAATTCCAACCCCCTGCTCACTTTTATTTATATTAAACCAGCAAGCCTCTGTTGGTAATTCATCACCTTCAAGGCTGTGCATCAGGTTCTTGTGGGTAGTTACAATCTAAGGTGCTGCTGTTAACATCTCAGATGCACATGGGCTGATGGTGTGTAGAGGCCAGGATGGCTTCTTAGCTGGAAACAGCAGCTGCATGATGCATGCTGATTACAAGCTCTTCCTCAGTTAGCAGTTTGGAATTTTGGGCCCATCTCTTAAAACAGAGGACTATCATAGGCAAGCTGGACCCACAGATTTGGGGGTTTTACAGTGCGGGGGGGGAGAGGAGAGAATGGATCAAGCCTGGGAGCAAAGATGAATGAGCATACACCAAAAGAGAGCCATGGCCCAATGACAGCCTTTCCCATCTCTGTTGAGGCTATGGGGACAGGAGAGTCTCATTTCCCAGACAAGCCAGCATGTAAGACGGAACATTTCAGGATAATAACAGCTCTACTCTGGAGCCTTGTAAATGTTAACAGAGTCAAAGACTTTTACAAAGAGCAAGGTGCAACACCTCTGCAAATTTAATCCAAGCCATCAATCTTGTCAAGGCAAACAGAGGGGGAGAAGAGTGTCTGCTTCCACCACAAATACTGCAAGCTGCAAGTACAATAGGACCCTGGTATCCGCTGAGGATTGGTTCCAGGCCTGCCCGTGGATAATGAAAAACTGTGGATAAGAGAGAACACTACCACCACCCCACTTCAGTTGTATGGCTGTAGCTCGCTTTACAGCTGCTGTTTGTGACAGTAGCTTGCTTTACAGCTTCTGTTTGTGATATTAGCTTGCTTTGCAGCTGCTGGATTTTTTTTCCTCTGCCCACCATGGATAACTGAATCAGTGGTTAATAAAACAGTGAATATGGGGGTCCTATTGTACTAAGGACTCAGCCTGAAGGTTGGCCATTAAGAGCAAAAAGGGTGGCACAACTCACACCGAGAAGGCTGAAGCCTAGGTCCAGACATGTTATGAGCTTTTCACTGCATCCCTCAACTACTGGAACTCAAAAGGCTCCATCCGTTCTACTGTACAATGTCATCAGAAAGCTCTCCTTCCTCCACTTCCTGCCCACCGCTGCTAGAGGCCAAGGACACAACATCAGCCCTTTCAGATCTTTTTGTCCGCTGAGTTCCTTCGGGAAGACCGGACACACACATAATAAATAAATAAATAAATAAATAAATCAGCACAAAGGACAGAGGGACAGTTGGGCACTCTCACAACTAAGAGCCTTTTCACACTACCCCTAAACTCCGCGGCAAATGGCTCCCAGCTCCAGAGCTTAAAATTGTTTCCCCACCAGCTCCGGAATTTTAAGAAAATTAAGTGCGACCACGCCCACCTAAGTGCGTCCCAGCACACTTTTCAGGTACTTGCTCTCCGGGGGTGAAAATCCCTGATGCGGATGTAACCTAGTGACCACAGCTGCTCAGAGTCCAGCAAACCTCGCTTCTGTTTGTTGTTGTTTTGCCCCCCCGCCCCTTTAAGAGACAGGAATCAGGACGACGCGCCGACGACGGGGCTCGAGGCGGCAGACGGAGGTGAGCCTGCATTCTTTTCTCCCTTTTTTCTCCCTCCCTTCACGCAGACAGGAGCAAGGAAGTGTGGAGGGGTGGGAACACAGGAAGAGCAACGAACCCCCAAGATCTCTGGTCCGAATTTAAGTGGCCAGCGGATCTTAGGGGTCGTGTGAAAAGGCTCTAAGAAAAACTAGAGAGGTCTACTATGGACTTGGAACTTGGCTTCCCTTCTTGCAGGAAGCTGTTCACCTGAGACTTGCTAGGGCATTTCTATAGGGTATTTCTCAGGGCTGGTGTTGATGAGAAGCAAAATCAAGGAGCCAAGCCCCAAACCTTTAATAAAAATTAGGGAACTGGAAATTCTGGAGTGTAAGGGATCATTTTTCCACCCCAGGCATCAGCATGGACCACAGTTATCCCTAGAAAACAGGAAGAAAGAACACAAGCAGCCACGGGTCTAAATCCTTCTACTGCAAACTACACTGAGTAGGCTGGAACAAGACAAGGAGTAAAGGAGTTTACTCTTATCTTTTAAGGAGAAATGCCAGCAGAAATTATTGTGTCAATGTGAAATGTTACAGGTGGTGGGTATCTGGGAAAGTTCTTAAAACACATTGGAATCTATGTGTGTCCTAGAGCCAGGCCTACTGCAATCAAGAAATAAAAACTGTCTCTTTCCAAAACCCAACAACAAGCAGTGATTTTATTATCGCCAAATATTTGAGCTGGTGTCTAGGACAGCTGCTGCTCATGTGGGGATCCTGGATTTTGTTTGTGTTTTATGCAAAAGGAGTAAGGCAAAGGAATTCAGTAACCTGGACATTCCATGCAACCAAGTAGTAAATAAAATCCCTTCCAAGCTGAAAATATCAGAATTAGCCAAGTAAGCTTGCCTGGATCAATACCAAACTTGAAAATCTCTGATTTTCTCAGGCAGATAAAGATTTACAAAATCCTCGCATTCATCTGAAGATGTTTTACTCTGGAGAAAGAACTCATAATGCTCCCCCCCACACACACACACACGGCTGCTCAGACTCCAGCAAACAATTTACTTTCACAATCAAACATTTCTTAATGTTTTAATGCTGACGGATTTACCACTGCCTTGCCGCATAATAATAGAAGCATTATTTGTATCCCACCTGCTTTTAAAAAAACCTATACAATGAAGCAGGATCCAGAATCAGCATATGGGCGACGAGGGGATCACAACAGCATTACAAGACTGGGGCCAGGAAGTGATCCGGGCAAGTAGGTGAAATCTAAAAGAAATCCAGCCTAGGCTGATTTTCATGGGTAGTTCAGGGACAGATCCACAGAGAGCCCAGAACGTGATGGTCCAAGAGTCAAATGATAATAGCTTTCCCAGAGCTGGTCAATATTGACCAGAGAGGACCTCCGAGATGTTTTCCTCCTGGATATATGATTCTCCCTACATGGGTGCCTGTTGAGTCCATCTGCCCTGCCCTTCCAGTCCCCTTTCAAGGAGTTTAGTTAAGTCAGGCCTTGCCCTGATCTCCTCACAGCTGAAAAACCAGGAGGCCTGGCGCCTCCTTGGCAACTGCAGTGGAACTTCTGGGAGGATGCAGCCTCCATGCTCCCTCACACCACCAGCTCCTGGCATCTCCCAGGACAAGAAACCCAGCCCCTAAAGTGGAAGCAGCAAATAAATCATTTGGCACAAAATCGCCCAGGGCAGCTTTTCAGAATAGTCAAAAGTCTGCTACATGCTGACCCATGGACAGATAACACAGACCACCCACGATCTCGCTGTGAAGAATTTGCACAACACTTTGCAAGCAAAATTGAACAGATCCGGGCTACCTTGGATACACAGGGCTACCTGTACATCCGGGCTACCTATTGATACACAGCCTGTAAATAAAACACCCTGCCCTCCTTATCCTGTATTAATGGATGATGATGTTCAGCTCCTACAGCTGGATGATGTGGTCAAGACCCTTGGGGAGGTGAGAGCCAACACATGTCTGCTGGATCATGGCCCCTCACGGATCATAAAAGCTGCCAGAAAAGGTATGGTAGACTGATTAGGTAGAGTAGTGAATGCCTCCTTACAACAGGGCAAAATTCCAGCATGCTTAAAGGAGGCAACAGTAAAACCATTGTTTAAAAAGCCCTCCTTAGACCCAACGATACCGAACAATTACCGGCCAGTATCGAATACCCCATTCTTAGGAAAAGTTCTAGAGTGGGTTGCGGCCTCACATCTCCAGAGATTTCTGGATGAGATAAATACCTTGATCCTTTTCAATCTGGCTTCAGGCCTGGCTATGGGACTGAGACGGCACTAGTTGGGTAGATATAGATGACTTATGCAGGGAAATGGATACGGGATCTGTGTCCCTTTTGGTTTTACTAGACCTCTCAGCTGCTATTGATACTATAGACTAGACCTGCACAACCCGTGAACCGCGGGAGACAGGTTGCTCAGGCCTGATTTTCGGGAAGATTTGGTGGGTGGGTGGCCTAGACTCCACCGCCAGAGCTGGGGGCCTTGGGGTGGGGGGGAGCGGCAGCCTGGAGTGTGCACGCTCAGAGCAGGGGACATTGCTGGGTGGCTGGCCGGGGACCTGGGGGTGGGGGGGAGCAGCGGTGGGGACTGTGAGCATGCAGCAAAAGGGACCTGGGTGGTGACGCCACCACCAGCACCGTGGACCTTCGGGGATGCGGGGCACTGAGAGGTGGTGGGGAGTGTGCATGCGCGTGCACGTGCACCCACATTTGATGGGGAGTCCATGAGGATGTGCAGCAGGCGGGGGGGCTGGCTATTCAAAGTTGGACAGCCATACTATAGACCAGTGCGGTCCATGGATGCTGGGGGCCTTGGGGTGGGGTGGGGGATTGCCCCCGCTGCTGCTGCCTGGGCGGGAGGAGGAGGAGGAGGAGGAACCGGAGCAGGAGCAGCGGGGACGGTGCTGCGAGGGCGGCTGGGTGCCAGGGCGGGGAGCCCAGGGACCTGGCGGGTGGCGGAGGAGGGGGTCCACGGTGGTGGGGACTGCAGGAGCATGCAGCAAGCGCGGCGCCAGCAGGGACCTGGGCGGTCCTGGTCCAGGCGCCACCACCAGCACACTGTGGCCGCCGCCTCCTGCTCCTGCTTCGGTTCCTCCTCCTCCTCCTCCTCCTCCTCCTCCTCCTCCCGCCGCCCCGCCGGAGGAGCAGCAGCAGCCGAGGGGCTTCCCCCCGGCGGAGGCGGGGCCCACGGCGGCGGCAGAGCAGGAGCAGGGGAGTGCCCCTGCTCCTGCGTTCCTCCTCCTCCTCCTCCTCCCCCGCTGCCACCACCGTGCACCCACATTTTCCCCGGCGGAGGAGGAGGAGGCTGGGGCCCGCCTGCCCAGGAGCCCCGGGTTCCCTCCACCCCGCCGTGTGGTGGGGGGGGCGCTGGCCCAGCCGGTGGACAGCCGTGCCTCCCCCTCCTCCTTCCCTCCCATCCTTTGCTTTCACACACCCCTTTTGCCTCCCCACTGGCATTCCTTTATCTCCCCCTTGAAAAATTATCAAAAATTTCCCTCTGGGGATAAAATGGGGAGCACTGCTATAGGGCATCCTCCTGACTTGTCTCTCTGAAATGGGAATTGGGGATACTGCATTAAAGTGGCTCCAGTCCTTCCTGCAGGAAAGAACACAGAAAGCGGTGTAAGGTGATTCATGTTTAGCACCACAGCTGCTGGCCTATGGAGTACCTCATTCTGTCTCCAAAGTTATTTAACATTTATATGAAACCACTGGGGGAGATTACCAGGTCTTTGGGGGTAAAGTGCCACCAGTATGCCAATGACACCCAGATCTATCTCTGATCACCTCCAGATTCGAAGGGAGCTACTATCTCAACATTACATGTATGTTTAGCTGCAGGAATGAACTGGATGAGGATAAACAAAATGAAACTATACCCAGACAAGACAGAGGTGCTCCCGGTCAGTCAAAAGGCAGAACAAGGGATAGGGATGCAACCTGTAATGGATGGGGTCACCCTCCAATTGAAAAAAGAGGTATGCAGCTTGGGGGGGGGCGCTCTTAGACTCATCCTTGAACCTGGGAGCTCAGGTAGCAGCTGTGGACAGGAACACCTGAACAATTAAGGCTAGTAAGCAAGTTACGCCCATTTCTTCAGAAACCAGCTCTAGCCATGGTGATACATGCCCTAGTAACATCCCATGATGGTCTACCTACTAAGTATCTTATTTGAATGTACAGGATCACAGACACTTTGTGTTTACAACTAATTATAACCTTATAGGTTTACATTGACAATATGTTTTCAATGTTAGTTTCCATCACTCATAACATTACATGGAACTTGACTCCAGGAATTTGTCCAATCCCCTTTTGAACGCATCCAGGCCAGATGCCACCACCACATCCTGTGGTAGGGAGTTCCACAGACTAACAACACGCTGGGTGAAGAAAAAATTTTTTTGTCTGTTCTTACTCTCCCAGCCCTCAATTTGAGTGTATGTCCCCTAGTTCTGGTATTTTGTGAAAGGGAGAAGAGCTTCCCTCTATCCGCTTTACTCATGCCCTGCATTATTTTGTACGTCTCAATCATATCCCTCCTCAGGCACCTTTTTCCAGACTAAAGAGCCCCAAATGATGTAGCTTTTCCACATAAGGGAGGTGCCCCAGCCCAGTAATCATTTTAGTCACTCTCTTAGGCAACTTTGCCAGTTTCACTATGTCTTTCTTGAGATGCGGTAATTGTACACAATACTCAAGGTGTGGCCTTATTATCATTTTGTACAATGGCATTATAATGTTGCCTGTTTTATTTTCAATCCCCTTTTTGATAATCCGTCAAGCAAGACTTATCCTTACAGAAGCCATGCTGATTTTCTCTCAGCAAGGTTTGTTCTTCTATGTGTTTTAAGATTTACTCTTGAATGAGGCTTTCCACCATCTTCCCTGGGACAGATGTAAGGCTAACCGGCCTGTAGTTTCCCAGGTCCTCCCTCCTTCCTTTTTTAAAAATTGGTGTGACATCTGCTATCCTCCAGTCCTCCGGCACTGTGGCCGTTTTAAGAGACAAGTTGCATATTACTGTTAAGAGATCTAAAATTTCATTTATCAGTTCCCTAATAACCCTTGGGTGGATGCCATCTGGGCCTAGTGACTTGTTGATCTTCAACTTATCAATAAGTCCTAAAACATCCTCTCTTTTAACCTGTATTTGATTTAATTCTTTAGTCATGAGGGGCCATTCGGGCAGCAGAATCTGCCCAAGGTCTTCTGTCATGAAGACAGATGCAAAGAACTCATTTAACTTCTCTGCAATTTCCAAGTACTCCTTAACCTCCCCTTTTCCTCCCTCACCATCCAGAGGGCCAACTGGTTCTCTGGCAGGTTTTCTACTTCTAACATATTTAAAGAAGCTTTTATTATTACCCTTTATATTGTTAGCCATGGGTTCCTCAAAGTCTTTCTTTGCCTCTCTTATCATCTTCTTAAATTCCTTTTGCCAGTTTCTGTTTTTTTATTTCTCATTTGGGGAGGATTTTCATTTACTGAAAGACCTCTCCTTGCGCTTTAGAGCCTCTCTAACTCCACTCATTAACCATGCCGGCGCACTCTTGGACTTCTATGAGGTCTTCTTTCTTTGTTGTGTGCACTTCTCCTGGGCCTCTACTACCGTTGTTTTCAGCAGGCTACATGCGCTCTGGAGAGTTCGGATTCTTTTAACCTTCCGTTTCAATTTCTTTCTAAGTAGTGTCCTCATCTGAGGGAAGTTTACCCTTTGGAAATCAAGGGGTTTTATGTCTGATTTGAAAAAATAGCAACCTTTATTGTCATTGTACAACCTGAAATTGGATGAACTCCCTCCCCCCCAAACACCATCCCACTAAAAAGCCATTCAATCTGATTTCACACTGTGTGCTTTGCTGTTTGCTTGACACTCTTCCTCCGACATGCATGGCAAAGGAAATTGCAGCATGGTCACTGTTCCCCAGAGGCTCAGTGACATTCACATCCCTGACCAGGTCCTGAGTATCACACAGTATTAGATCCAGAGTTGCCTGTTCTCAGGTGGGCTCCATGACAAGTTGCTCTAAAGCACAGTCATTCAGCAAGTCAAGAAACCCAGTTCCTCTTTCTTGCCCCAAGCTCTCATTGGCCCAGTCAATGTGGGGATAATTGAAGTCCCCCATGTTTACTATCCTATCCCTTAGACACCTCCATGATTTGTCTCCTCATTTCAAAGTCCCCCTCAAGTTTTTGATCTGGTGGATGATAGCATACCCCAACTATCACATCACTCCTTAGACCTGGTAGTTTAACCCACGGTGATTTTATGGTAGAGTCAGACGCTCTGTCAGTCTCCGTTCTGCTGGATTTTACCCCTTCTTCAACAGAGATGGACCCACCCTTCTCTATCCCTTCTCTAGAGTTTATAGCCTGGGATTGCTGTATCCCACTGGTTCTCCACATTCCACCAGGTTTCTGTTATGGCTATTATATCAATGTTATCCCTAGCTGCCAAATGTTCAAGTTCTCCCATCTTTGCTCGGAGGCTTTGAGCATTGGCGTAGAAGCACCTGTACAGTGGGTCCCCCAACAACGGCTGCTGCTTTGTTCTTTTCCCCCCACAGCTTTCATTTTCAGTAGACAAACTATCATATTATTTTATTCTCCCAGTGCTAATACCTGCTATGTCATCTCTATGTGATTCTCTAACCTCTCCAAACTCATTCCACAGGGATGAGATGTTCCAAACCGGATGCCACTCAGCTCCTGTCAGCTTTCCCCCAATTATCAGTTTAAAAGCTGCTCTGCAGCCTTTTCGATTTTGACTGCCAGCAATCTGGTCCCATCATGATTTAAGTGCAACCCGTCCCTCCTGAACAGGTTTGGTTTGTCCCAAAATGTTCTCCAGTTCCTGACAAATCTGAAGCCCTCCTCTCGACACCATCGCCTCATCGACGCATTGAGGCTTCTGAGCTCTGCCTGCCTGGCGGGTCCTGCACGAGGAACAGGTAGCACTTCTGAAAATGCTACCTTGGAAGTTCGGCACTTCAATCTTCTACCTAGCAACCTGAATTTGGCTTCCAAGACTGACCACTTGGCCTTCCCGACATCATTGGTGCCAACGTGTACCATGACCACTGGCTCCTTCCCAGTTCTCTCTAACAAGCTATCTAGATTTCTTGTGATGTCTGCAAACTTTGCACCTAAAGGCAAATGTTCCATGGATTTTCATGCTCCTCACAAATCCATCCCTCTGTATTTCTAATTATAGAATCCCTAGCCATCATCATCATCCTCCTGCAGTCTGCAAATCTACAAGACCTGATCTTGTATCTCATCAATAGTGATATGGGAGAGATCCACAGGTGGAACCAATTGTTCTCAGTTTCAGGGCCTGTCTCATGAGGGTGAACCATGGAAAGAGCCTCAAATTGATTGTGCAATTTGAGACTCTCGCAAACACCTCCCTTGGCCTTCAGATGTCTTTGAGTCACATTCCTCCACACATCTACCTCCTGAGTTAATGAAGTGACTTCTTCCTAAGAAGTGTGCCCTGTCTCTTCTTTGTCCTGGACAATCTGCTCTGCTCTGTCCAAGAAGAGCTCAAGCTCCTTGATCTGTTGCTGGCCCATTATGATGCGGGCCTCCACCTGCTGGACCTTCTCTTCTAATAGGGACAGCTTGCACTTGCAGCAAGTGTAGTTCTCCTTGCGCTTTGTCAAGATGACAAACATGGCACATGTGTTACAGGTAACTACAGCTGCTCCCTCAGACTCCATTTTAACGTGTGCAGTATTCTGGGCCTTGAAAAGTTACCGTTTTACTAGCTACTAATCTAGAAATAATCTAGAAATAATCTAGTACTATTTTCTTCCTTTGATGTTTAAATGAGATCTGGTGTGCGGGCCGGTAAAACAGCCCTAATTGAACTGCTACAGCCCAGAAATCAATGTCATGGCCAAGAGCTTGGCACTGAAGGGGTGAAATAGAAGGACGTGATTGGCAAATAGAATAAGAATGATGTCTAGGTTCTCGGTACTGAGCGGTGCTGTCTGTCCCGATGCCGAGGTGGTCAGGCATAGTGGAATTCGGCATCATAATGGGCCGCCAACAGGTAGAGGACCATATCGAACCAGCATCAGATGGAAGAGGGGCTGAGGGTCCAGAGAGAGCTGATTGTCCAGGACAAATAAGTATGATGTACGTTGTCCATGACATGGTGGTCTTGATGCCCATGGACAGAGCCTGGGGACATCTGAAGCCTACGGAAAGGTGTTTGCGTTAAAGTATGCTGGTTGCTGAAAGCAACTCCCCAGCTATCTACATGGTTGTAATTTGGAGACAGGCCCTGAAACTGAGACAGAACCAATTCGCCATCTGTGTGTTGATGCCATGGCCGTAGGTTTCAGTGTCAGACGTGAAGGGTCTTGGGCAGGATTTGAAGCCACTTAAATGGATGATGATGACTGGCTTCCTTTTCTTTTTCTTTTTCTTTTTCTGGTAAGGAGGTCTTTGCTGAAGGCTGAGAAGCCATGGAAGACTTGGATTTAGGCGAAGAAGAAAGAGCAGAAATCTCCAAATGCTCTTGGTTTTCCATGGAGGGTAGGGACATTTCCCAAAGATGGTCATGGTACACGTTGGTACCAATGATGTCGGTAAGGCCAAGCTGTCAGTCTTGGAAGCCAAATTCAGGTTGTTAGGTAGAAGATTGAAGTCCCGGACTTCCAAGGTAGCATTTTCAGAAGTGCTACCTGTTCCTCATGCAGGACCCGCCAGGCAGGCAGAACTCAGAAGCCTCAATGCGTGGATGAGGCGATGGTGTCGAGAGAAGGGCTTCAGATTTGTCAGGAATTGAAGAACATTTTGGGACAAGGCAAGCCTGTTCAGGGGGGTTGGGTTGCACTTGAATCATGATGGGACCAGATTGCTGGCACTCAACCTCAAAAAGGATGCAGAGCAACTTTTAAACTGATTACTGGGGGAAAGCCGAGAGGAGCTGAGTGGCACCCGGTTCGGAACACCTCAGACCCATGGAATGAGGTTGGAGACGGTAGAGAATCACATAGAGATGACATAGCAGGTATTAGCACTGGGAGAATAATGGAATATGATAGTTTGTCTACTGAGAATAAAAGCTGTGGGGGGGGGGAGAGAACAAAGCAGCAGCTGTTGTTGCAGGACCCACTGTACAGGTGCTTCTATGCCAATGCTCAAAGCCTCCAAGCAAATATGGGAGAACTTGAACATTTCGCAGCTAGGGATAACATAAATATAATAGCCATAACAGAAACCTGGTAGAATGTGGAGAACCAGTAGGATACAGAAATCCCAGGCTATAAACTCTATAGAAAGGATAGAGAGGGGCGGGTTGGAGGGGGAGTGGCCATCTATGTCAAAGAAGGGGTAAAATCCAGCAGAATGGAGATTGACAGAGGGTCTGACTCCACCATAGAATCACTGTGGGTTAAACTACCAGGTCCAGGGAGTGATGTGATAGTTGAGGTATTCTATTGTCCACCAGATCAAAAACTTGAGGGGGACCTTGAAATGAGGAGATAAATCATGGAGGTATCTAAGAGGGATAGGATAGTAATCATGGGGCACTTCAATTATCCCCACATTGACTGGGCCAATGCGAGCTCCAGGCAAGAAACTGGGTTTCTCAACTTGCTGAATGACTGTGCCTTAGAGCAACTTGTCTTGGAGCCCACCCAAGAACAGGCAACTCTGGATCTAATAATGTTTGATACTCAGGACCTAGTCAGGGATGTGAATGTCACTGAGCCTCTGGGGAACAGTGACCATGCTGCAATCTCCTTTGCCATGCATGTTGGAGGAAGAATGTCAACCCAATCAGACATAAAATCCCTTGATTTTCGAAGGGCAAACTTCCCTCAGATGAGGAAACTAGTTAGAAAGAAATTGAAGGGGAAGGTTAGAAGAATCCAATCTCTTCAGAGTGCATGGAACCTGTTTAAAACAACGGTAATAGAGGCCCAGCACAAGTGCATACCACAAAGAAAGAAGAGCTCCTCTATATCCAAGAGGGCGCCAGCATGGTTAAGGAGTGGAGTTAGAGAGGCTCTAAAGCGCAAGGAGAGGTCTTTCTATAAATGGAAATCCTCCCCAAATGAGGAAAATAAAAAGGAACACAAGCTCTGGCAAAAAAAAATGTAAGAAGATGATAAGGGAGGCAAAGAAAGACTTTGAGGAATGGATGGCTAACAATATAAAGGGTAATAATAAAAGCTTCTTTAAATATGTTAGAAGTAGAAAACCTGCCAGAGAACCAGTTGGCTCTCTGGATGGTGAGGAACGAAAAGGGGAAGTTAAGGAGGACTTAGAAATTGCAGAGAAATTAAATGAGTTCTTTGCTTCTGTCTTCACGACAGAGAAATGTGAGCAGATTCCGCTACCTGAACTAATTCTTGACTAAAGAATTAAATCAAATACAGGTTTTAAAAGAGGATGTTTTAGGACTAATTGATAAATTGAAGATTAACAATTCATCAGGCCCAGATGGCATCCACCCAAGGGTTATTAGGGAACTGAGAAATGAAATTGCAGATCTCTTAACGTAATATGCAACTTGTCTCTTAAAACGGCCACAGTGCTGAAGGACTGGAGGATAGCGAATGTCACACCAATTTTTAAAAAAGGAAGGAGGGGGGACCCGGGAAACTACAGGACAGTCAGCCTTACATCTGTCCCAGGGAAGATGCTGGTAAGCCTCATCCAAGAGAAAATCTTAAAACACACAGAAGAACAAACCTTGCTGAGAGAAAATCAGCATGGCTTCTATAAGGGTAAGTCTTGTCTGACAAATCTTTTAGAATTTTTTGAAAAGGTCAACAGGCATGTAGATTTGGGTGAACCGGTGGATACAGTCTATCTGGATTTTCAAAAGGCTTTTGACACAGTCCCCCAACAAAGGCTGCTGAAAAAATTGCATAGTCAGGGAATAAGAGGGCAGGTCCTCTTATTGATTGAGAACTGGTTGAGATCCAGGAAACAAAGAGTAGGTGTCAATGGGAAATTTTCACAATGGAGAGAAGTGAAAAGCAGTGTGCCCCAGGGCTCTGTCCTGGGACCAGTGCTTTTCAATCTCTTCATAAATGACCTGGAGACAGGGATAAACAGTGAGGTGGTGAAGTTTGCAGATGACACAAAACTTTTCTGTGTGGTAAAAACCAGAGAAGATTGTGAAGAACTCCAGAAGGATCTCTCCAAACTGGGGAAATGGGCTGCGAAATGGCAAATGCGATTTAATGTAGCCAAATGTAAAGTAATGCATATTGGGGCAAAAAATCAAACTTTATCTATTAGCTCATGGGCTCTGAGTTATCCGTGACGGATCAGGAAAGAGATCTTGGTGTGTTGGTGGACAGCTCCATGAAGGTGTCTACCCAATGTATGGCAGCGGTGAAGAAGGCCAATTCCATGCTAGGGGTTATCAAAAAGGGGATTGAAAATAAAACAGCCAACATTATAATGCCATTATACAAAACAACAGTAAGGCCGCACCTGGAGTACAGTGGAACCTTGACTTACATACTGCTCGACTTGCAGCATATTTGACTTGCAGCAAGAAGGGGCCTGTTTGACTTGAGTCGCAGACTTTGACTTACAGCTCAGAGCCCCGGCGCAAGACATCGGAATCGGGCGGCAGCCACAACCCAGCATCGCGGCTGACACCTCCAAGCTGCTCCTGCCTTCTTCCTCTCCTCCGGCAGCAGCAGCAGCAGCTTCAGCGAGGCCAGCTCAGAGCACCTGGAGCTGGTCCTCGGCCTCATCGAAGCCGCCGCTGCTGCCGGAGGAGAAGAAGGGTCGGGAGCTCGGGGCTGGCCTCGCTGGTTAGATAGTCGGCTCAGTTTTGAAAAAAATCTGGCTGCAGAAGTCTGGTCCACAATGGAAGCATTTTAGTTGGGGAGCTGTAAAGCTGTGGGATTCTAATGGTAAGCATAGAGTTGTTCAGAACTTGGAACGTCAGGTTAAAAATCAGTAAAACTTAAATGTTAGACATTGTTGCTATGAACATTATAAAGTGGAGGCATATAACTTGTGGACTATAATACCACTGCCTCCTCCTCTCTTTGAAGAGATATTTCATTTACATCCCCAGAAGGAATCTCCAATCCCAGTCAAATTTGTGTTAAATTGCTGTTTTCGGCGGTCTTTTTCATCATCTGGAACGGATTAATCCGCTTTCCCATTACTTTCTATGGGAAACGTTCGTTTGACTTAAGTCATGTTTGACTTAAGTCTAAACCACTGGAACGGATTAATGACGTAAGTCAAGGTTCCACTGTATTGTGTACAATTCTGGTCACTGCATCTCAAGAAAGACATAGTGGAACGGGAAAAGGTGCAGAAGAGAGCGACTAAAATGATTACTGGGCTGGGGTACCTCCCTTATGAGGAAAGGCTAAAAAATTTGGGGCTCTTTAGTCTGGAAAAAAGGTGCCTGAGGGGGGGGGATATGATTGAGACGTACAAAATTATGCAGGGCATGAGTAAAGTGGATAGAGGGAAGCTGTTCTCCTTCTCACAAAATACCACAACTAGGGGACATACACTCTAATTGAGGGCTGGGAGAGTAAGAACAGACAAAAATAATATTTTTTCACCCAGTGCGTTGTTAGTCTGTGGAACTCCCTGCCACAGGAGGTGGTGATGGCATCTGGTCTGGATGCCTTCAAAAGGGGATTGGACAGATTCCTGGAGGAAAAGTCCATCACAGGCTACAAACCATGATGGAGGTGGGTAATCTCCAGACTTAAAACCAGGGTACTTCAAGGGCCAGATGCAGGGGAGTGGTATCAGGAGACAGATATCTAGTCTCATGCGCTTCCAAAAGCATCTGGTGGGGCTGCTGTGAGATACAGGAAGCTGGATTAGATGGGCCTTTGGCCTGATCCAGCATGATGGCTCTTCTTATGTTCTTATGTTCTTATGCGCAATAAGCACTCAGCACACTGGGAGGGTTGATGCGACTCTCCCATACAATAGAGGCAGTAGCTATGTCTGTCTGAAAGAGGGATTTTATTAGGACAGGCCACGCACTTCTTAAACAGGGCCGAAGAGGCCATAAAATGATGCAAGCGGGTATAATAAAAAAAAAACAGATAACTGAGAGGTGCTGGTAGAAAGGAACCGAAGCAGCAAGCGGGGAGATGGGGAGCATGCACAATGAGAGGAGGAGGTCCTATACCTGGGACGTCAGGTGATTTTCCTGCAGGCAGTGAAAAACCCAAGGTGTGTATTCACAGATGCCACAAAGAAGAACAAAGGCAGGAAGCATTTTTTTAACACATCATTTTATTGTGGCTCCTGCCCCTTCTGACTCCAAACACGAACAATAGTCAAAAAATTACTCAAATACCAAAACGTGACCTATATGTCTTCCTAACAAAATTATGTCCCCACCTCCTAGCTCCTCCCCATTCCATGAAACAGTTAAAGGTCACAGCAGCTCACAAAATCTCCAGCCTTCAGGAAAAAAATAGGCGAGGCATGTCCAAGCAAGAGTCTTCTAGCCAGCCTTTTCAGACTCCACACTGGTTTTGTTCATCTGGCCTGCCTTCTAAGCTGGAACACACCACCATTATATGGATCCTCTGCAATTGACATTCGCCCAAAATTTAACCTAATCAATCAACAATTGTTTCCAAGCCTGGGAAAAGAGTCCCATGTACAGCACTGTCCAGAAACTATTAACCTATCTGCAACCAACTGTAATAATTGAGCACAATTAGATATACAACTTAGACAATTCATCAAAATGGATGAACAAAAATAAAGAACTTTCCCGTTCTAATTGTGTTTCTTTTCAAAAGAGAGGGTTTTTTGTTTTCTTTTTTTTAACTGTAGGCTGGTTTTTCACCCGTTTCTTTGCTGTCTTCATTCTTTATCAGCAAAACTGATTACAAACAAGTCTCAGGAGTTAAGCTGTGATCCATCTTCTGAAACAGATTCTTAGCATCAGCTCCCCGGAAGGGTAATGTGGCATCCTGGCTCCGGCCAACAATAGCTGATGATGTTTTCAAATCGCTGTAGCAACCAAGAGGGACCCAGTGACCCATTACCGGGGCTCCTTCACTTGTGGATGAGCTTGGCTATTGGGGTGACACAAGTTCTGGTAGCAGCCAGTCAATGCTGTAACGCCCACCTTAGCAGCATCTTTCATGAAAGGTCAGCTGGCAAGAAATTCTGCACTGCCTTCCTCTCCATGTCCTGTTTCCAAGCCAGGCACAATGAGCTGCACACCGCTCCACATTCTCTCTCTCTTTTAGCACAACATATCCACCACACTCCATCTTTTAGATGCCACACACCACACTGGGAGGAGTGTCCCCGGAAAAGCTTCTTCTACCAAGGCGGCATGATCCCAGCCACCACTCTAAAACCATGTTCTGGATTTACTGGATGTAGTGTTATCATTCATCTTCCCTTCTTCTCAAGCAGACACATGAAGAAAAGCAAACTCCATTACCCAGAGATGTATCTTCACGTAGTTGAAATGTTATCTCCAATGCACCAGGAGATATCAGTCATCTTAAAGAAGCATCCAAGCTTTCAGATATACAGTACAAAAACAATATTTAGAGGAGAGGCAGCCGTGTGGAAACGGGAGGTGCGGCTCGGTTGAGATGGGAGGTTGACTAGCTGTCCGAGGAGGGAAATTATCAAGGCAGAACGGAATGCATTCCCATGAAAAAGCGCATGGTGGGTGGGCATCACAAAGAAGGATCGTGAAGCCCCCCCCCCACTTCTTCTTGGGAATTAATTCTGAGCCAGAGCCCTCAGGACTCTGATGTGAGGTGTCAAAACAAACTTTATGAAAATTTTAACATTTAAACATTTATTTCATGTTCTAGAAACATTCTGTGGATCCCAGCTCATTGAACTATGGTCCCTGAAGAATTGGCCTTTAGCCAATATAATACACTAGTGTCTGAGGTCCCACATGTGGCAAATAAAATATCTTAGCATTTTAAGAGACCTCAACATGCTGGGTTGTCATTCCCTTCCCACAACTTCCCCCTTCAAAATGCAACCAGTACCTCTGAGCCACAGGATGGGCTCATCCCTGCTGTCCTCATAGAAAGGAGACGCCTGTTAGTGACCGCCACACATGAACTGAATTGTTTTTTATCTTTTACTTGCAAGAAGGTATGTGGGGAAGTCGGGCACTGCTGTACTTTTAAAGCAACCCTTGTCTCTGTATACCCCTGAACAAGTGAGAAAATGAAATGAAAGTTAAAGTCACCATAAAAATATTCATTGCTTCCATGTTCACATTTCATTTTCCCTGGCTTCCATCGTAAAAAGCTTAGTGTGTAGAGATGGGCACGACTTGAAAAAAAATTTTTTCGAGTTGTCGTTAGTCGGGCCGGTTCCGTTTCGGGTCGTTTCCGTTTTTCGCGAAAATTCGCAAAAATTAGTCGGTTCGTTTTTTTGTTTTTTCATTTTCGTTAGTACTGGGTTTTTTGGGGGGGAGCGGGGTCCTGGAGGAACCTCTGTGGGGTGGGTGCCTCCTCTGGCCCGCTATAAAGGGAAAGCGGGCTCCTGGAGGCACCCGTGGGTGCCTCCTATCCTCACCCACTAGGAAGGGGAAGCAGGCTCCAAGAGACCTCTCAACATGGGGGTCTCCCCTCCTCACCTGCTGCTGCAAAATGCATGCATAGCCATATGGATATGCATACCAGTTGCAGACAGTGAGACTAGTGATGGCAGTGAACCCAGAGCCATAGGTGGATGCCTAAGGCTCTCGCACCACCATGTCTCACAAAGAAGGGAATTGTTCTTGCGTGTAGTGCAATGCAAGTAGATCTGGCTTAGGGTTAAGGTGGGTTAGTGCAAGGGCTAGGGTTAGGCTAGTGACGGGTAAGGTTAGGGTGGGCTAGTGGGTTGCACCTCTGGGTGCCTCTCTGACCCACTAAGAAGACAGTCTGTGACGTATGGGTAAGTAAGGAGTCAAGGATTAGGGTTAGGGTTAGGGGGCTAGGGCAGGTTTTAGGGGGCTTTTTGGCACATCCCAGAAGTCTCCATGGCCAAGTGGCCATGCAATTGGTGGGATGGCTCCAAAAATTTGCATGGTCGTCCACTCCCACATGGCTGGCCACTCGGCCAGCCCATCATTGGGCAGGTGTAAAAAAAAAAAAAAAAAAATCAATGGAGGACAGAGGAGAGGAGAGACATTTTGTTGCAAGAAAAAACCCACTGCTACTGTGAAAAATCTGGCAGTTTATAAATTTTTGCGTGTTTCTGTTGTGCTTGTGTGGTTTTGGACCACGATTTCAAAAACAATATTGCCTTCGCCGCCCCATTTTGGATCCCCCGCCCGCACCGCATGGCATGGCGAGTCCGGCTGCCCAGGACGGGGGGGAGGCGAGACCCCCCTCTCCAGAAACCACCCCTCCGGTAGGTGCCCTGTGCCCTTCGTCAAGCAGGCATTTTTCCGCCTGCTTTTTTTTTGGCCCAGGAATGGGTGGGGGGAGAGTTTAAAAGTTTTTTCCTGTGCCGTCCGTGCCGCTTGCTTGCGCTTTAATTGCGGCGGCCGGCGGCGAGACTGGGCTTTTTGCTGGCTGCGAGCCTGCGGCGAGTCCCACCAGAGCAGCCCAGGACGGGGGATGGGGGGAGGCCGGGGACCTCCAGAAACAACCCCTCTGGTAGGTGCCCTGAGGCATGGCAGGCATTTTTCCACCTGCTTTTTGGCCGGGAACTGGGTTTTTTTAACTTTTAAAAACTTTTTTTCTGTGCCGCGTGGCATCGCACGATTGCGCGATGCAAGGAACGAGCACAACAAATCAGACCAAAATTGTTTGTTCGTCGGTTCGAGCTCGAAGTCTGGCGGAGTAATTCCTGTTACCGTTTCCGTAGAGTAACGGATACAAGTAACGGAAACGGAAACGGGAATACCGCTAAGTCGTGCCCATCTCTATTAGTGTGTGCTCACTGTTAATCTTCTCTGAGACAAGGATTTTTTTTTAAAAAAAAGAGAATAGTTTAACAGCAATCCCACGCCTTTGGGCTATTTTCCCTTAAGGATGAGATAGGAGTGAAATTTACTATTTGAAATTCTAACCTCTCAGAACACCAACAATGCTGCAGTTCAAAAAGACACAGATTAAGAGGAAACCAGCACTGGGAATGAAGAGAAAGGGGGGGGATATCCCAACCTCCCTTACGCTTCACCCTATAAATCAGTTTCTACTCATATGAAGCAAAATCACTGATATAAGATGGACTTTTTGACACAGCGCACAAATATAGCATTGCAGGAGTTTTTGGCCATAAACTACCATGAAGAAAAATGTCTCAACTGTGAGGGAAAGCTTGGAAAGCAAGTATCTTCTGTTTAGGGATGCTCCCCATTAAACCCATTCTTCTTATTGAGCTCATAATATTCAAAGGAGGTGCCACAGAAAGGAGATCAGTGAAAGATGGGGACAAACAGTTAAATCCAGAAAATGGAGAGTGCTTTGAACACATACACCCATCCTGGGTGACACTTCTGGATCACACACAGCTTCCCTCTCCTAAAAGGTTAAGACTTAGGACCAACACAAGCTAGGCCTTTACCAAGGTTGCCCCAAACGTTCTTGGTGTCCTGAGTTACACCAAGGCATAGCTTTTACAACCGTCATATTGAATGAGAGACTATATCTCTCAAAAGCCAACATCACTGCCACCATTTTGTTTTCCCTTCATGGATTCATATCTCATTCAACCTCACAAAACCAGCAGCGGGCGGACATTTCAAAGGGTTGTCTCATATCACAAGCAGGTAACTTTATGAAGTCCTCGTGGTCCAATGCCCAATGATTCCTCATTAGGTAGCTAGGCTTCTGGTTTCCATGTCGGCTTTACATCCACTGCACTGCAAAATGCACCCCCTTGCCTCCTTTGGGGATGTCCCTTTCAGACTGGTCCCATTTGGTCATTTTTCAATGGACACAGTGACAGATCTATTCACTGGACCCTTCTCTCCTCTCCCGACCCCACATACACACTGCCCAGGTCCTTGTCGGAAGCCATGATACAGACATGATTAAGTTTCCATAGCAACAGACTGCCGATGGAAGGACACCCCATCGGGCCTTTTCCACTGAGCGTCCCTTGGAAGGGAGGAGATGCTGAAGGGGATTGTTATATGCCTCAGTTCTCATAAGAGCTTTGGGTGTCCAGGCCATTCCCGAAAAAGGAAGCTGTTTATAGCAATTCATCTGAGGTCTACCCCAACGCAAGCGCCTCTGAAAATCTGAATCTTCGCATCACTTTCATGCACTCTTGTTATTTAATAATCCTACGCTTCAGACATTAGTCTGTTGCCATGGGAATGGCAGGAGCAGACACTGTACAGTGAGCTATCAAAAACAAACTAAGAAATTATGAATAAGGTAATTATTTCTGATACATGGAGCAATAAGAAAACAGAGCCACGAGCAGAAGCCGCTATCTCCAAGGAAGCCTCTGTCCTCCTGATCCTAGCCCCATAATTGCAGTAACAATCATCACATGGGCTTCATGACTGGGGACTCTGAAATCAGGACCGGAGTCCGGCTCAAAGAAACAGCCGTTCCAAGTTACTCAGGTGAGGGCACTCCTAGGCCCACCTGTTCAATCACAACTTGTTGGTTGTAGTCCTTCCATTGTGATGTTCTTCTCGCTTCTTCCACTTTCCGTGAATGAAGCATAGCGTAGGTGCCCAGACAAAATCCCGTGGGCATAAAACTCTTTTCTACAATCTCTCTGTGAACAGCTATTTACACTGCAACCCCATTGTTCAGGATGGCAGCCAGAAATGTCTCCCTCCTAAATCTTGCCACTAAATCAGCTGCACATCTTGGTATCACATCACTATATATACTGTAAGGGCTTCTGATACAGAATATTCTTACTGTTCAGTCTCCTGATTTCCAGCCTCACAAAAGGACAAGGCATTAATGCAAAATTGTTTCACACATGCAAATGGTTTTGAAAAATTTGTCTAGGGCAGTCACAATTCCTAAGGACAACCCATCCCTCTTCTTCGGCATTTCAGGGCTGCTTCGGACATGACAGTTACTCATTCATGTGCCATTCATGTGCCAGAAATCAGGCAAATCACCGGGACCATGTGATGGTGTGCAGCTGATGGAGCTGGCAGAGGAAGTTCCCCAAGAACTGCAACCAGCCTATGGAACTCCTTCCCCCATGAGATTTGGTCTCAGTGTCCCTTCTTTCCCTCCTCTGCTATTGCTGGTTTTGAGGCTGTATTGCCTTTTCAATGTCTCTCATTTTGTTTCATTTTGCTTCTGTCCCTAGCATGAACTAAATGGTGGCTGGAAAACATGTCTAAACAAGGGAATATGCCAACATGGGCACCCGGAAGCTCTGCCCCAAAATCACGTGTCCCATTTGAAACCAAGAGAATCCCTGGTGATGTGTCATGACCCCTACACATTTTCAGTGCCGTACGTGCCTGCACCACGCTAGCCTGAACAGCATGTAAATATTAAGCAGCTAACACTAGACAAGCCTCTTGCCAAATACGTTATCTGCAGCCCAAGGAGGATCTGGAAGACAATTCCTTTTAAACTTACTAATGGAGCCTCTTTCAACCGATTAATTCCTTCCTTCTGCTACACGGCGGAAGACTGCAAAACAGGACAGATCAATTGGCACCTCCAAACATTATGTTCACTTACCTAAAAGAGGGGAGGAAAAAGAGGAGAGAACTATTAGTGCGAAATGCAGTGTGTCCAATTTCAAAGGCTGGTAACAGGTTTGAAAATTTTCAGCTCTAGATAATAACTAGGCAGCGTTAAAAGAGGCTCTAATGGAGTCCCTGGGCGCAGTTCATGTTACTCTCATTCTTCTAGGTTCTCTCCCAGGTTGGTATATTTTTAGTAATGGGCAGGACTCATGAAATTCCCAGCAAACTTGGAGAGCTGTATGGCCACACCATTGACTGGTCCTTGTGCTCTCGAAACTGCCGCGTTGGGAGGGGGCCCCAAAACAAAAGCCATCAACATGGCCACTTTCTCTGGCGCCATTTAATGCCTTCGTTTCCGCTGGGCTGGCAGCTGCCTAGTTGGCAAGGTTGTGAGCTAGGAAAGTTGTGCCCCCTAGAACCGGGATGTCCAACTTTGGGTCCCCAGATGTTCTTGGGCTACAAGAATCAAAGCAAAAACAAAGTGTGCTGCTCATCTACTGCCCTATAATGCTTAAAGCTCCCCCCGGGTGATTCACAACATAATTATGCAGGGTACACAACACATGGTTCTGCCCAATGAGCTGGCTACTCGATTTACCAACCTCGGAATGTTCAGAAGGCTGAGTCAACCTCAAGCCAACTACCTGAGCCTGCCGAGGTCAAATTCAGGTGATGATCAGAGTTTTGACCCGGTTTAACCATGCACCACAAGAGTAGAGGTGTGTGCATTTGTGGTTCCTGGACCGTAACTTGGGGGAACTTCTGAGAGTTGTAGCCAAAAGCCGAATTATGCATAGATCTGGAGGGTTTCTTGTTTGTGATGTTGCACAATAAAGCCCAAGGCTGAGGGATGCTCAGGCCAACACACCCAACTAGCTCCCGTCCTCGATTGAAAAATACAAATTAATGGGGCACAATATATTCCCTGTATTCACCAAATCATCCTCTTCCCTTGTTTACTAAAACTATTCTATAAGGCAAGCACACAAACAGAAGACCTCCAAGCAAGCAAAAGTGCTGAAGAGAAATCCAGAGCAATCCCAACATCTTGGGAGGGAAGACATGGAACTATTGATTATCCCGGTGTAGCAACACTGGGATGGTAATGCCCGTCTTTAAGAATTTGGTTACACTTACTAACTGCATATTTAATTGCCACTCATTAATATCAAAAGACTCCCTTTTTCACACATGTGCAAGAGTCACTGATTGTTCATGTAAATCTAATCCAAAAAAGCCAAGATCTCTGTATACAACCCAGTGTAATTTTGCTAATAAAAGGCAGGTGGGAACATGTGTATGATCAACACTTCTGCCTCCTCAAGAAGTCATTTTCTCTCCAGAAGATTCCCCCACCCCACCCCCCGCAGGCCATTCAACACAATCTGTGCCGCTTAGAAGTGCAGAAAAGCTCCATGCATCAAGACACAGCTAGAGACCTCACATCACATCCCAAAGCGTGAGATTTATGGAACCTCCTGAAACGCCTAAAACAGTTCACTTGAATAGGCCTGGCAAAGCTGCTCGGCTCTGCTTTCTGGATGCTGGATCCCACAACAGTCTTGTTAAGTTTTTCAGTCTTAGAAGAGAAAACCTGGCTTGTTTCGCCACCATAAGCCTGCAGTACACGCAACCAGCACTGCTGCTCTGAACTGATGCACCAACCGATGGGCTTCCCAAGGCCACCCTTCCCACTGTGGCTGAGAACAAAAGCTGGTTTTATTACATCTAACTGCAACTACGTTAAATGGAAGATGCAAGTTAGAGATTCAAAAAAATGACACAAGCATATCAGCATGCCTCTTGATGGGGAAAATATATTCTTATGTTCAAATATGTGCTGGTACACATGAATTAGTCCAAATAAAATACCTCCCTCTACCCCACCCACACTCACAATCTTGCTCCAACAATAAAAAAATCCAGTTCTTTTTTTAGTAGTTTACCATATAGCCGAAATCATTTTTATCATCATAGTTTGGGTTTAAAAGTACCAGGTGTTTATGAGATCTGATGTTCTTGTGGTTTTAGTTATATTTGATAGTCGGGAAGAAGCATTGAGATTGGATGTAAAGAACAACAGTGTTACCTTAGATTGGGGCCAAGAAAAAAAGTCTGTGTTAGCTAAACACGGCTGGGAAACTGGGCACAGCATATGCTTTAACGAAACAAAAAAAAACTGTACCAATCTCACTCTTGGAATTTAAGGCTGATCTCTGAGAAAGAATGTAGTGAACCGGGAGGATGGGCAAAAACTTAGTGACTCGTGAGTGTGTGCTGCGTCGTTACAGTCGTGACTGACTCTTCGTGACCCCATGTCCATGGAGTTTTCTTGGCAGGAATACTGGAGTGGCTTGCCAGTTCCTACTCCAGGCACCTACAGCACCTGGTATTCCCTGGTGGTCTCCCATCCAAGTACTAACCAGGGCCGACCCTGCTTAGCTTCCGAAATCAGGCGAGATCGGATGTGCTTAGGGCATCTAGGCAGCCTGTAATTACTTGCATAAGATCAGCAGTAAGGTAATTGAACAAACTGGCCCACCTGGATGTTCTGCTACATCTAACTTGCAATGCTAGTCAGTAACTGTTGTGTCTGATATCATAAAGATGCCATGAGGGGTATACATGTTGAAAGCTCGATCTTTTAACTGTATTAAAGGTTTTTAAGTTCTTACTTGGAAGCAGAGCTCGATCTTCGCCGTGGTTTACAGCGGAGCTGAGAGCAATGATGCAAGAACGGAGAAGGCTAGAGAGCAGCTGGAGAAGAAGTCGGACGGCTATCAGTAAGACTGCTGTTATGATCCAGACCAGGCGCTATTCTCAAGCGATCAGGGAGGCTAGGTCATCTTATTTCTCCCTGAGAATTGGTGAGGCCTCGAACCGCCAAGCGGAGCTCTTCCGGGTGGTTCGGGACCTCACCAATCCTGGTCTGGCCAGGCCTCCTCCTACTGATTTCAGTAGTGAGAATTTTGCAGTCTACTTTCGATCTAAAATAGAGGCCATCCGGGCCAGCTTCAACTCCAGTTGCATTAGCCCCACCCCACCATCCCCAGATGCTGGGCTGCCTCACTCTCCTCGGATGGATGAGCTGGGGCCTGTTACCCCTGCCGAGGCCTCCAGGGCCATGGCCCACTGCCGGCCCGCATCCACCCCCTTCGATCCTTGCCCTGCTTGGCTGATAAAAGCTGTCGGCGGGAGCATGGTCGAATGGGCTTCCACCATCGCCACCGCCTCCTTTGGTGAGGGGGGTTTTCCCTCTTGTCTGAAGGAGACGGTGGTCAAGCCCATTCTTAAAAAACCTGGCCTAGCATCGGGCGAATTGGCAAATTACCGCCCGATCGCTAATGTCCCGTTTATGGGCAAGGTCATCGAGAGGGTGGCTGCGGTCTGGCTGCAGTCATACCTGGAGGAGCGGCAGTGCCTTGATCTATGCCACTCCGGGTTCAGGCCTCGTCGGGGGACCGAAACAGCTTTGGTCGCGCTGCAAGATGACCTAATCCGGGCAGCCGACAGGGGTTGCTCTACCCTGTTGGTTCTCTTGGATTTGTCAGCAGCCTTCGATACCGTCGACCACGGTATCCTACTGGATCGGCTCTCTGAGGTGGAAATCGGAGGCACTGCTCGCAGTTGGCTCCGTTCCTTCTTGGAGGGCCGTCCCCAGTATGTACAGCATGGGGGGGGGGGAGTTGTTGGCCCTGTGGATCCTCCCTTGTGGGGTTCCGCAGGGGTCGTCTCTGTCCCCTATGCTGTTCAACATCTATGTAAGGCCGCTGGCTGGGGTCATTAGGAGATTTGGAGTCTACTGTCACCAGTACGCTGATGACACGCAGCTCTATCTCTCCTTTTCCACCTCTGCAGTGGAAGCTGTTCGGACTCTTGATGGGTGCCTGGATGCCGTATTGACATGGACCAGGGCGAACAGGCTCAGGCTCAACCCTGGGAAGACAGAGGTTATGTTCTTTGGGAACTCGCCATCTGGGTACGGAGGCCCCCTTCCCTGTTTGGACGGAGTTTCCCTCCAACTCGCTGAGAGGGTGCGGAATCTGGGCGTGGTTCTGGATCCAGCGCTTACCTTGGAAGCCCAGGTGGCGGCCGTGACCAGATCCGCTTATTACCATCTTCGCCAGATAGCCCAGATCCGCCCGTACCTGGATGGTGACTCTCTGAGAACTGTGGTCCAAGCACTGGTGATCTCGAGGCTGGACTACTGCAACGCCCTCTACATGGGGTTGCCCTTGACTCTCCTCCAGCGCTTGCAGCGGGTACAAAATGCGGCTGCCAGGCTGGTGGTGGGTGCGCGTCGCTACGATCGCATCACCGCAGTCCTGGCTCGCCTGCATTGGTTGCCCGTTGCATCCCAGATTAGATTCAAGGTCCTGGTTTTAGTTTATAAAACCCTCCATGGCTTAGGCCCGGACTACCTGTCAGAGTGTATCGTCCAGCGATCGACCTCGGCCCGACCTGTTCGGCAGTCGCGAGCGCACTCGCTCCGGGTCGCCACCCCTCGAGAGACCCGGAAGATGCTCACACGTAACCGGGCCTTCTCGGTGGCGGCCCCTTCACTTTGGAACACCCTTCCGAGTGATGTGCGCTCTGCAGAGTCCCTGCTGGCCTTTCGCAAAGCCTTAAAAACGCTTCTCTTTCGTGAGGCCTTTGGCGAGCATTAATTAATTTTTTCCCCCCTGCCGCCATCATCAACACTTGCTTCTAAGTAGCTTGCCTCCCCCTAGGGCAATGCCAGGGCGCTTATGTGTGTTGTGTTTTTAAAATTGTTATAATTGTTTATTGCTTACTCTGTTGTGTCATATTATATTGTATTTTGTATATTGTGCTCTGTCGCTACTCTGTAAGCCGCCCAGAGTTCCTCTGGGAAGATGGGCGGGATACAAATGCAATAAATAAATAAATAATAAACTCGTTAAATTTTTGGTGGTCTATGGACTGATAATTGGTCTACTAACTACCTCTGCTAAAATTCAGAATGCTCAGAGAAAATAGGAGAGTTTTTATCATCCTAGTGGAACTGCAGAGCTGGAAAGGACCCTACAGATCACTGGATCCAACCTCTGTCTAGGAAGCACGGAAAGAGATGAAAACCCCAACCACTGGCTCCTGCAGCCCCAGACCTTGTAAACCTCCCGGTGATCCAGCAATTCTAAATGCCATCTAACTTTTCTAGAAGCCCTTGGGGAGCTTCCTTATTTAGTCTTTGCAAAAGTGGAAATCGGCAGGAAGATTAAACCTCATCCGTTCACACTTCTGTGAAGTGTCTCCATATGACACCCAAATGAGAGGCCCTTCAAACGAAGTGGAGGCGGACGCCATGCTTTCCAGAGAAACCCAGGTGTCCGCTGCCTCTTCCAGAAGAGAAGGACTCAGATGGAGTCTGCCACAAGTCCATTTGGACAATCTCACCCCCACCCATGACGTCAACAAGCACCGCTGGGGCTGGATGCCTCCCAGGAAACTCTAAATCCACCACCACTGCTGTGTACAAACCAGGGCTACTAGCCACTGATCATATTTCATTCAGGGATGGTGGTCTCGCTTGTGCTAAAGCCCTCCCTGCTCCTGTCTCCAGGAGCTGCATGATGTGCAAAGGAGGTTCACAAGGTGGATTGGCAGGCCACTTTAATTGGCTAGGGGACTTCTCTTTGGCCACTTCTTTCACACCAGACCATCTTCTGGAAATCTAAACTTCTGGCAGGATTCAAACCACAAATATAGACACTGCTAGGGCTCTATGAAGCTCTGGGCAAAAGATTATTAACACAAAAATAGTAAACAAACAATGCTTACCAGGTAGCTTCAGTATTCATTTGGCATTTTTAAAAAAAAAAAAACACCTTAATTTTCCACCAATAAGTATTATGACTTTGACAGCCTGCATCTATGTTTTTAATATTTCACTCATCCACTGCAGATGCTGTTGTTGCTTTTTATCTTAAGCAGAGGAAGAAAGGTCAACCATGGTTCCATTCTTCCACAGTACAGCTGGATAATCTGCAGATTTAATGTGTGGGTTCCCCCCACCCCCTTGTAAAGGCAACTTCCCTGCCTCCAGGCACAACGGAAGAGTACAGCAGGCCGAGAAACACCTCACATTATTCTATGTAATCAGAAACACTAGTGCACAGGTCTTTTAGCTTTTGTGATCCATTCGCTTCCAGATATATTTTAGAAAAGTTCAACAATGAAAGATCTGAAAAGAGTGAAGTGTGGAAAGGAAAGGAACACAGGGGTCGAATTCGGTGTTTCACGCCTTCTCCCGTTAGCAGCCGCGATTAGCTCTTCACCAGAAACACTCTCTGCTTTATAAAAGCCATACTGTAAATTGAACACACCGAGCCAGTTTCAAGCTGATCTCCAATTCATTTTAGGATTTATACATATTAATGTCAAAAAGATTGCACAGACCAAATGCCAAAGTTTATCAGCTACCCCAAAATTAATTAGGAACTCTAGAGTTAAGCATCCAATTGAGCATTACATGCCTTAAATCCAAGCCAAGAGAGACCTTGACAATAGAGCTTGCAAGATTAGGGCTTAGCTAGAACAAAGACGGAAACACGAATTACTGGAACATGGTTTTTCTGGAAGGCAAGACTCTAAATGCAGGATCTTCATGAGCTCAAAAATGTCATTCTACAAAAGACTTCTGGAATCACGGCTTCAAGAGATACAGATGTGAGGAGGGGGAGAATGATGTTGCTGAAATGAGCATAATTAGTAAAGTTGTGGCAATTAAAAACACTTACTTACAGGGACAGAGGGAAAAAACAATCAACCATTTCCTTTATGACAAACACTGGTTGTCTTGGTGGCACCTCAGTAGGCATATTCCAGTCTTCCATCCACGCTAATAAGAACAGCACATCTGGCATCTGGGGAATATGAATCTTACACAGAATCTCATTTGAAGGCAGGCTCCGGCTGAGCTCTCACTGGTATCTCCCAACATTTAGGAACAGCTGTGGATGCCTAAGGAAGGCCATTTGGGCTCTCAGAGAGCATTTCATAATTATGTAAGAGGCTAAATCCCATCTGTCCAGTCTCTGCTCTACACGGCTGAATTCCTGAGCATTCGTATATCTACCTACATTTTTTTACATAAAGGAGATCAGAGGATGGCACATGCTATACGGTTTTTCAAAATGATGTTTGTCCTTTCCTCAAACGGGTAGGAAGCAGATTTGTGTGAATTATTCATTCAGACATTTCTGCCTAAAATATCAGGAACTGCAGAGGGACACGGGGAGAGAACACACAGCCAAAGCAAGTCAACCTCAACCAAGATATTCTCTGCCTGTTCCATTACGCAGCTGCGTACCAACACAACTTTTATCCCTTCCTCTAAGTGTGACTGAACAACAGATCTGTAGAAAGGCCACATCCAACATTGGCAAACACCCCTTGCCCCATGTCAAAACGGCACACACAAACCAGCACTGCGTGGGATTTTTAGAAAGGAGGCACTCTCGCTGGGCTGGCATTTCCACCCAGCAAAGCACTGCAAGGGTCCCTTCACTCTGCAGAGACCAACAGCTCAGGACACCATCACACAGGTGAAGGCAGGCACACCAGTCTGCACCTCTTCCTGCTTGCTTGTGCTGACCGCCCACAAGATTTCCCCTATCTCTCTGACGGGTGAGCCTATTGAATCCTTGGTTGATCTCGGGAATAGGAAAATGAGCAAAACCATTTACCAGATAGCTCCTAAACGTCTCCTTCCCCAAAATAGACCCCAATGGGCTGCTTGATTTACAGGGGAGCTGGCAAAACTGAAACGAGAAGAGCTGAAAGGCATAGGAGGAAACCCCAGATTGAAACAGACAAAGAAACAGTGAAATGCCTTTGGAATGCTTACCCCCAAGGCAGCAGAGGCAAAGAAATCATTTATCTCTACCACCATTGACTTGGCACAAAATCACCCAGGGCAACTTTTCAGAATAGCCAAACGTCTGCTGCACACTGACCCACGGGCAGATAACACAGACCACTCTGCATCTCACTATGAAGAATTTGCACAACACTTTGCAAGCAAAATTGAATAGATCCAGGCTACCTTAGATGCGGCTCTTGATTCACAGCCTGTAAATAAAACACACTACTCTGCTTGTCCTGTATTAGTGGATGAGTGGTCAGGACCTTGGCAAAGTGAGGGCCACCACATGTGTGTTGGATCTTTGCCCCTCATGGATCATAACAGCTGCCAGAGAAGGTATGGCAGACGGGTTAGGAAGTGTACTGATGCCTCCTTACAACAGGGCACGATTTCAGCATGCTTAAAGGAGACAATAGTAAAACCGCTGTTTAAAAAGCCCTCCTTAGACCCAATGATACTGAACAATTACCAACCAGTATCAAATATCCCATTCTTAGGGAAAGTTCTAGAGCGGGTTGTAGCCTCACGGTCACATTTCCATCCATTTCCATCTGGCTTCAGGCCAAGCTATGGGACTGGGATGGCAGTGGTTGGGTTGGAAGATGACTACGCAGGGAAATGGAAAGGGGATCTGTGTCCCTTTTGGTTTTGCTAGACCTCTCAGCTGCTATTGACACTATAGACCATGGCATCCTCCTGACTCGTCTCTCTGAAATGGGAACTGGGGGCACTGCCTTAAAGTGGCTCTGGTCCTTCCTGCAGGAAAGAGCACGGAAAGTGGTGTTAGGTGATTCATGTTCGATGCCACAGCCACTGACCTGTAGAGTCCCTCAGGGTTCTGTTCTGTCTCCTATGTTATTTAACATCTATATGAAACCACAGGGGGAGATTATCAGGTCTTTTGGCCCAGACTCTGGAACTCCCTCCCTCTAGAGGCCAGGACTGCCTCATCTCTGTTGTCCTTCTGGAAACAGGCAAGGACCTTTCTCTTCAGGCAAGCTTTCCCTGAATGATGGACTACCAGGTGTATTTTATATGAATCTATGGGTTCACATAGACTTTGTGTTTATGACTACTTATAACCATGTTGCTTTAATGTAATGTTGTCTATTAATGCTGTAAGATGTCCTTCAATTCCTTTTTCTCAAATACTTGAACATGTCTTAATTGCACTGGGCTGTGCCTTGGGTCCTTTTCCAAGGAGAAAGGCGGAGTAAAAATACTCTAAAATAAATAAATAAAAATAAATTAAGTGCCACCAGTATGCCGATGAATACCATGCTCTACCTCTCGTCACCTCTGGATTCTAAGGGAGCTACTATCTCAACTTTACATGAGTGTTTAGCTGCAGTAATGAACTGGATGAGGATGAACTTGATGAAACTAAGCCCAGACAAGACAGAGGTGCTTCTGATCAATTGAAAAGGAAACAAGGGATAGGGATGCAACCTGTACTGGATGGGGTCACCCTGCAATTGAAAAAACAGGTACGCAGCTTGGGGGTGCTCTTGGACTCATCCTTGAACCTGGATGCCCAGGTCACGCTGTGGCCAGTAGTGCATTTGCACAATTAAGGCTAGTACGAAAGTTACACCCGTTTCTTGATAAACCAGCTCTGTCCACGGTTACACATGCTCTAGTGACATCCTGGCTAAACTACAGTAATGAGCTCTATGTGGGACTTCTGATGAAAAGTCTCAGGAATCTTCAATGGGTCCAAAATGCAGCAGCCGGATTGCTGACTGGAGCAGGGTACAGAAATCACATTACACCTTGATTAAAACAGCTCCACTGGCTGCCAATCAGCTATGGGGCAGAAATCAAAGTGCTGACCTTGCCCTACAAAGCACTGTACGACCTGGGTCCTAGCTACCCCAAAGATCAAATTTCACAGTATGAACCGACTCGGGTGTTAAGGTCATCAGGGGAGGACCCTTTTTTCCATCCTGCCACCCTCACAGATATGTCTCGTGAGAACCCATGAAAGGGCCTCCTTGGCTGCTGTGCCCAGACTCTGGAACTCCCTCCCACTAGAGGCCAGGACTGCCTCATCTCTGATGTCTTTCCAGAAACAGGCAAAGACTGTCTTTTCAGGCAAGCTTTCCCTGAATGATGGACTACCTATTATGTGCCTTTTATATGATTCAATATGATCACATAGCCTTTGTGTTTATAACCACTTATAACCTTGTTTGATTGCACTGACACCATGTTTTCAATATTAGTTTCCTTCACTCATAACTTTTACATGGGATTTTAGTCTTTTTAACTACTCACATTCTCTTGTAGCTTTAATTGTAATGTTGTCTATTAATGCTGTAAGATGTCCCTCAACTCCCTAATCTCAAAACTTGAGCATGTCTTAATTGTACTGGACTATATATTATCCCTCATTATTATAAGCCGCCTTGGGTTCTTTTCCAAGCAGAAAGACGTGGTAAAAATACTCTAAAATATATAAATAAAATAGATACCAGATATCTTGCTGGAGGCATTTGGAAGGACTAATCACTCAAAATGGAGCACCTACAACATCCACCCAAAAGACATGTTGCAACCCCCCACCACCCACAAGGACTCAGGAATCAAAGCAATATGGAACAACCATGGCAAGAGCTGGAGAGCAATATAGCTGCCGTACTTGCCCAAAATGGCCACTTTAGCGCCAGATCAGGTCCAAAAGCAAATCTCTTGACACTCTGCATTCCTGATGGCGTTAGCATTTTAGAAACTAAAGTGCAAAAGGCCAAGATTTTCCCACCTGTCAGCAAGTTAGCAATAAATTCCAGATTTGCTGACCCTCAAACAGAGTTTTGCTACTGTTGGGATGATGGACCTGGGATTGAAAAAATTAATTACTCCTTATTTCAGTCAAAATGGTCAACAGAGACCCTTGCATATCCTTGGATAAAGGCTGACAGAAGGGGAAAGAAGAGGACGAGAATGGTAGTTGATAACCCAATAATGCCTTTTGTTTATGGATGGGTGAAGTGTGGCCAACAGGAGTCCTGCAGCCCCCAGGACCCATGCTGAGCACCCTCCTGCTCGCCCTGGAAAAGACAGAAGCCGAGAAACGTTCTCCCACAGAAGCCTCCTTGAGACATGGCAAGCCACGTATGGCTTCTAGAGAAGCAAGCCTGTAAGTCGGCCCTGTGGGCTTTCCAGGCGAGTGACTGGCCAAATAAAAATGGAGCTGGGGATTGCGCCCATAGGGCCTCCTGACCACTAGGATTAGGGGCTCTCTTGAGGGCAACAAGGCCAGGGTGCTTCAGCTCTGCACTTGCTACTTCTCAGCAAAAAAGAGGTACAAACCAAGAAAGCAATTCCTCCTCGCAAAACCCGTGGACACCCACAAAAGCTAACTAGAACCAAAACATCAGCCAGGGAGTAAAACAGCTCCAAGCCACACACACACACACACACACACACACACACACACACACACACACACACACACACACACACACACCTCCAATAGGCACTTAAACCACATCTGTTCCTCCTGTTTTATAAAAGACACGCAAAAGAAGATACCAGGGCCCCTTTGCACAACAAACCAGGAATTTACAGGAAAAGAGATTCCAAGTGAACATTAGGAAGAACTTCATGACAGTTAGATCTGTTCGGCAATGGAATATGCTGCCGCGGAGGGTGGTGGAGTCTCCTTCTTTGAAGGTTTTTAAGCAGAGGCTGGATGGCCATCTGTTGGAAATATTGTGATGGGGGTTCCTGCATGGCAGGGGGTTGGACTGGATGGCCCTTGAGGTCTCTTCCAAATCTATGATTCTATGATTCTATGAAAACAAAACCCACTCACCCCAATGAACCTCACCATATCCTAAGAAAATCAGTTTTAAATCCCAATAGATGTGCCATATTGTTTCTGTTCAGTCCAGAATGCAAATGTGGCTGGAACCCACTCTTCATCCCCACAACCATTTGTTTAAAAATGGATGGCTTGATTAGCTGTGAAAAACTGCCGATGCGCCCTGCCTGTCCATTAACACCGGCACTGACACATATAGGGTATGAGGTTAATTCTCTCCTGCTTTTCCAGGTGGCCGCCTGTTTACGAACGCAGCCCATGTTTCCTGAAGCTGACTTTCATCCCAGCCGCTGATCGGGTGCTTCTGGCGATGCAGCAATACAGGTGAACATGCATGATGGAATTTTGTTTGATGCACACAGAAGCATTTATCAAAATGTTAACAGCAGGGATTTTGAAGAAGGCAATTCCACTCCTGGAGAGCAAGGGGTGGGCGGGGAGAGAGGAGACAAGGCAGTTTGGTGGTATTGTTTGAACAAACTGTACAGTTTTCCATCAAACATTGTTTGCTGAAAATCCACTTGACAGCTTGAGGGATCTTTGAAAGGATGATGTGTTTCAGGAGTCCTGATAACCACAAAAAGATCCTCTGATTTAAAATGATCAAAAAGCACTTAAACATTTCTATACAAAAAATATCTGATGTCATAAGTTCAAAATTAATGCATTTGTACATGTCTGTTCAGAGGCAGATGCCCTGAGGTTATTCTCTCAATCCATTCATCTACAGCTGTCTCCTTGTAGCACACGCCTCTTCTTGCTTGCCATCACATCTGGGCAATTAACTTCAAAATCTTGCTACAGGCGTTACTTACTTCCAAAAGGAAAGCAAACATGGAGGGAGTAGAGGCCTTATCTAGGTTTCGGAAGATCCCTTATCTAGCTCAGTGGCACGTGTCACATTGACAGGGGGTCACCAAAGAGACACGAGCCTGACTTCACAAGGTAGGCTTTATTGCTGTGCAGTCGACGGGACCAAGGAAGGAGGACTGAACTGACGTGCCTCCAATGGAAGAACTATCGGGGCTGTCTTTCACCTTCTGCTGCACAGTGGGCGTCCATCCTTCAGCCTTTGTGCCCTTCAAGGTCCACAGCTCCAGGCTGATCACAACAGCCAAGGGGACATTCCTTGCTACGCCCTCTTCCAGCCCCTCCACATAACTGGCGGCGGAGGAAAAGGCACGGAAGGTGATCCAGAGGAGAGAGATCTTGTCAGCGAGTAAATGAGAAGGTGGCTGAACCGCCCAAATCAAAGCATCACATGTGTCACCTTCCTACCAGACCTTGACAAAAATACCTCTTGTTGTGTTGCACCGAAATTATGAATTTTGTTTATGGATTTTATTGTTATATTTTAACTTCTCTTTACTGTACAGTGGACTCTCGTATTACAAATGGTTTGTATAACAAAATCTGTACAACATAATAAATTCCGGAGATAGGGGAAATTTGCTTAACATAATCGCCTATGAGGAGAATCCGTACAACATAAAAATGGTAACGATTAGGGATTTCTCCGTTTTCAATGCATTCCTATGGGAAATTTGTATAAAGGAAAGTTTGCTTAACAGAATTTCATTTGGAACGAATTGATTCCTTTATACAAGGTACCACTGTATTTGATTGGTATCTGTATTCAGCGTGGGATCCGTTCACTGGCTTAATTATTCAAAAAAATGTGGGATTGGTGACAACAGTGATAATTATACCTTCACTATTGCCTCTGAAACTCTTTGTGGATCTTTTCTTGGGGGAAAGCACAGCATTTTCAAGGTTTCTGATGCTGCATTTTTTAATGTGCTTATCATCCACAGGTCTACCTTTTGCTCTTGATGGGATACAGTACTGCCTTGTATCAACCTTCTACAAAGGAAAAGTTTTCAAGATAACAAATTTGGCCCGCTCCAAACGGCCCCCAGGTGCCACGGAACTAGGATGGGATGGAATGAGGCTGCAGCCACAGCCACAGCACAAAAGGCTACGCCAGGCTGGTGCACCCAACAAGGCGAGGGTTGGGGGAGAGCAGGAAGGTTTCTGGGAAGGTTCCTGCCCCATCAAAAAACCCCACAGGCTTTCAGAAGGTCACCTTGGGGGGTCTCGTTCCTCCAACAGATGATCCCAGCCGGTTTGAGTCATGGCTACAGCGCTATGGAACCCCCATGGCTGTAATTTCTGGGTACTCGGTTCACTCTACGACCCAGGTCCTTACTCTCAAATTGACAGCGGCAGAGGCCAAAAATCAAAATAAGATGCAAATTCGGCATTTGAAAGACACACATATGCACACTCAAGCCTTTAACATTGTTGTAAATAGACACATCCATAATCTGCATGTCAAAATTCCGTTACAAACAAGATATATTTTCCAGCTCCGGTTAAAACTTGGCAATTCACATCCTTTCAAGCTTACCATTTTTGCAACTAAACAGGCAGGGGAGAATCCCCTCCCCCTCAATTTAATGTGGAGAATTTATGATTTGCAGCATACTAATAAATGTGAATAGAATGTCAAAGAAAAGTACTAGTGGAGCCTGAATCTCCCATTTGTTTGAACCTCGGGGCTGGAGCTGCTCCCCCTGCATGTGGGTGTCCTCCTCAACCACAGTGGGTTGGAATGTCCTTTTGCATGATACGCAAGCCTGCTCCTGAAACAGAACACTGAGAGGTAGCAAGTCTCAACTCTGTGAAGGAATATAACCACACCTATCTATTTTAAAAGCTCCCACCAGTGGCAAGGCCACTGCTCACCACTGCCAGGGCTCAGGTAAATTCGCACTAATTTACTAGCCAACAATCTGGTTCCCTTGAACAAAATCTTCACAGCTCCTGCTTTGCTGCCCAAGAAAAACAGAGGTTTCTCAGAAAAAAATCACTGGCTGGGAACAGCATTAACCTTTATTGATTTCTGCCAAAAAGAACTTTTGAAATTTCACCTCATTTAAAATGTACCTGGCATACATATTTAACAGGGCTCATGCTATGTATTAATCTTCCTCGTGCCGTCTCCCTCGAAGCATGACGGAAGACAACTGACAAAAAGCAGGGTGTGCGGTTGGGGGTGGGGTGGGGGGTGTTTAGAGATGCTGCCAGATGTGGATGGAAGCCGTGCATCGGGAGACACAGAAAAAACGGCAGGTGTTCACTGGTGGGGACATCCCATTCCACACTCTTCTCGAGGTCCTTGCAAGCTCTTGGTTGCCACAGAAACTCTACCCAGTGATGGCCAACCACCGTCAGGATCTCTCCTCTTCTTCCACCCGGCTTGCTTTGCATTAGAGCACTTTAAACTCTCCAGGGTGCTGGCACTTCATGGAACGATCCCCCCTCCCTACCCTCGGCATGCAGTTCTTCTAGTGCAGTATCCGGGCAGTGCCGATTAATCATTCCCGCTTTCTGAGCTGACATATCGAGGTGGGGAAACGACAACCTAAATGAGCAGGGCTGATTACCTGAGAAAGCAATTCTTCAAGATAGTACAGCTAACGAACAGCTCCATCTGCTCCACAAATGCATCCCTGGGCCCCAGGAGCCCGATCAGGATACAGCAAACAAGAGGTTTCTTGAGCCTGCTGCAGCCAGAATGCTCTCGGCAGCTGGCCGAAATGTATTCCAAACTGCAATGCAACGGGAGAAGGAGGTTTTCCATCCCAAAGGCTTTGAATCACTACATATGCCACACTGGAATGGAGAGAACCCATCCATCTAGGGTGCAATATAAACCTGATTTGGAAAAGAATTGGAAACTAGCTGTGATGTCATAGACACATGTGGGGTCGATAGTGAAAGCTAAGGAGCAGCTTCCATGCGAATAAGGAAAGAAGCTTTAAAAAAACTTCTAGCGATTGAATTGCCTTTGATTCTAAATATTAGCTGCCCCTTCAGAGCCTACCAATCAACCCACATACAGACAGAAAGAGAAAACAGCCCTGTTTCTAATATACAAATGCATACACAAAACCAAAGCATTTGCAAACTAGCTAGTGGATATTTGCAATATGGTCTCAAGTGCCTCTTTTTTTGCAATCCAGCTTGAGCAGCAGACATTTCTCACTACAAAAAAGGTAAAGGCCTTTGCTGCAATATCTTGAGTATATGTTACATATGTGAGCTACAGGTGTACTTTATAGCACATTATCCAAATGTATTACAATTCTGAGGGTTGAAAATCCTTTTAAAGAAGGAATGTATGATACCTTTCCAAGAGGAGGCCAACCGTATGACTTCCTTGGCCATATGTGGTGGGGGTGGGGGCCTGGCAAAAGTGGAGTACCTGCTCACGGCAGTCATGTCTAAGGGCAAAGATGGATAGCACCCAAGATTTAACGTGAAGTCATGTTTCCCATGCTTGGCATCCTACCAAGGTCTCCCATGAGCCAGCTGCTGCATTCAAAGCAATGTCCCTCAGTTTACAAGGGTGTGGCTCCCATTTTGGCCAGCAGGCAACCATCACTTCACAGGAAGATTTCCTAGTCTAGGGAATATCTGACAAGCCACATGTTGCCTCTCTCTCTCTCTCTCTCTCTCTCTCTCTCTCTCTCTCTCTCTCTCTCTCTCTCTCTCTCTCTCTCACACACACACACACACACACACACACACCTACCTTCAACCACCCACCTCCGCCTCTCCTCCTCATTATGCTTCTACCTGTTGCTAGGTAACCAAATAAGGCTTTGGTGGTTCAGGCTATTATGCAGCAATTTCACCTCTTCCCCTAAAACATGGAGCAGCTCTAGGTAGCAAGGAAAGGATTCCATTTTTGCTCCCCACTACAAGTCGATGGTCGCTCATCATTTCTGCTCCTTCACATTTTTCAAAAGTGCTGCCATCATTTTCCGAAGCCATTTGCAGACAGGCGCAACGCTCCTGTCAATTTGGGTCTATTCTCCACAGAGAAAGGAGATTGCTTCGTACCACATTTGCCACAAATTGTTTCACACACAAGCCTACTGTACAGCCACCAGAAAGAGAGAAGGAAGGAAGGAAGGAAGGAAGGAAGGAAGGAAGGAAGGAAGGAAGGAAGGAAGGAAGGAAAGAACTGCTATTGTGAAGGGTCAGGGGGAATCCTTCCTGGCGATGACTGACCAGAAAACCTGCATAAACAAGTGTCATATCACACACACACCCCAATTCTTCAGCCTAAGGAAGAGCCAGCCTTGGGAGCGCTATCTTTGCCAACTAAGGCAATGAACTCATCATTAACTATTATTCTAAACAAGTAATGTACTATTCAACAGTGGCATGACACATTAATCCTCACTCAAATTACTCAAAAGCTAAAAGGGACTGTCCATTTTGTATAAAAATGGGGTATTCACACATCAGCATCCCCAGCTCATGGGCAGCGGGGTGGGGGGTGGGGCTTTCCAACGGAACTACCATTCCTATATCTCTTCACAGGGGGTGATGCTGGGCAGGTTCAATGGACGTTAACATCCTGTGACATCCGGAAGAGAACGCTGTGTTCTCCCTCCTCCATGAGATGGGGGACTAGGTTGGCCCTCAGCTTAACCTAGTAGGAGACCCTGAGTAAAAGCAGTTGTTCCAAAGGGTCACTGTGCAGACGTAGCATACTGGATGGAAACTGTGCTCTTGGGCCTCCTCAGCCCAGCCACAATCTGCCATTTCCAGCGAATCAGGAGAGCTATTTTTCCATGAATCCTTGACTGTCTGTCCTGCCACCTAGGGCTTTCCGCTTATGCAAAAAGCTGCATCCAATGTTTGAAATAAAGGAATGGAGGTGCTGTGCAAAAGCTCTGTGGCCAGGCTTTCTTGACAGGTGGACACCTAATCAAGATGAGGAAGGTGGTTAAGAGAGAGGGAGAGAGAGGGAGGGAGAGAGAGGGATGTTGAACAAGATGAGCAAGAGTTAATTGATCCCACAAGGAGGTTTTTGATCAAGCCATACATGCTGAAGGCACCTTGCACTGCCTCGGCAACCAGGCAAGGATCCAACCCCTTGAGATCTCTTCCAACTCTGTA